>OV702285.1:470723881-472078881 GCA_916181665.1 Avena sativa
GGTGGCGGGTTGTGTTCCTGATCCACGTCGCTTTGGATGACTGCGGCACATTGGTAGCGCTCGTAGATCGGATCACTGCTGCGGCAGCTTTCGGATCCGGAACCGTAGGTCCCTTCCTCTGATGGTGGATCGCACAGATCTGAGTTGCAGCTGCTGCTGTCATAGGACTCATCTGTCGATGGCGATGTGCGTAGAACGGGATGCGGAGCCCATGAAGCAGGCCTGATCGATGGTAGGGGCACCTGCTCTGGGAGGCGGAGAGTGCCGATCTGCCCCACCTGGAAGCAGAAGCTCCCGAACAGGATCTCGAGTCCGTCGCCAACGGGCTCGAAGTCCTTCAGAGTGGCTGGCGAGTGGGCGGTGCAGTCGAAAGCACCGAAGATGAGATGGATCTCCATCGCCGAGGAGTTGTAGATCGCTTTGGTTGGGACCGTCACGGCGTCACAATCGCACAATCAGCGCCCCCAGTCCCCACAGACGGCGCCAATTGACGAGGTTTAATCTCGTCAATGCCCATTGTTATGAGCTTGGGTTTTGGAGATGGGGATGCTGGAGATCGCGGAACGGTTAGCACACAAGCAACACGGGGACATGAGGTTTACCCAGGTTCAGGCCCCCGGAGAGAAAACCCTACTCCTGCTTGTCTGCTCTTGATTACGGCGGAACCGAAAGTTACAGGGGTGTGCAGATGCAATCTGGCGTGGTATGAAGTACCCTCCTCATCGTGCCCTCCTAGCCTTTATATGGGAGTAGGCAGGTCCCAGGCACAGATCGAGTCGGTTACAGGTTTTAGGGTTTACCCCTTTGAATATTCTATCTAATCTAGTCTTGCTCTCCAAGGATCCGAAGACATCATGGGCTTGGGCTACCCGAAAGTCTTCATGGGTCGTGTATATGTAGGGGTTCGTAGCATGGAAAACAAAAAATTTCTATCGCATACAAACAAACAAGCCAAGATCTATCTACTAGATTGCAGCAACGAGTCGATGGAATAACTCACCCTCGAAGATTCCAAAGCGGTTAACGAGAGCAGATTCTCGTGGGTGATGTAGTCGTACTCTTTCCAATCTCAAGATCGCGTAGACGATCCTTCCGGCGCTGCGTTCCGGCAGCGCTCCCGCAGTCGGTCACACGTTCGGTACTCGACGAAGACCTTCCTCTCCCTTGTTCCAGCAGGCAGCGGAGGTTGTAGCACTCTCCTCGCGATTCCGGCAGCACAACGGCGTGGTACCGGAAGTAGAGGGGAGATCCCGCAGGGCTTCGCCTTAAGCCGGAGCGAGTATGGTGGAGTATGAGAGAGGGCTATTAGTGGTCTAGAGTTTAGACACACCAATTAGAAGGCTCTAAACCGCAGGCTAAAGCAATTAGAAGCTCTAAACCAAAACGGCTCTAAACCGGAGATTAGAGGTAGAAACTTGTGTGTATCAAGGAGGAGCCCTGCCCCTCCTTTTATAGGTGGAGGGGCTAGGCGCGCCAGGGAGGGAGGGAGTCCCTCCCCAACTCGGCCTAGGGCTGGGCGCCGGCTTGGAGGAGAGGAACTCCTCCTCCAAGTTGGTTTCAACCTCCTCTTGCTTGTTTCCCACAGTTTCCTGTTTCCCACAGTTTCCTATTTTCCACAGTTTCCTGTTTTAGCCGTTTGACTTTCAAACTGGCAATTTGACTTTCATGTTTTTGAAACAGCAAGAACACTTAGTACATGATGCAATCATTCAATGACACATTCATGTACCCTCCCCCCCCCCCCGGAGTGCCGGACAATCCGGAACCTTCTAGAACATTCCCGATGAAAACACCGGAATCATTCCCGAACTCCGAAACGGGACTTTCCTTATATGAATCTTATTCTCCGGACCATTCCGGATCACCTCGTGATATCCCGGATCCCATCCGAGACTCCGAACAACATTCGGTCTCTTTCTCATAATACCATAACTACTCAAACAACGTCGAATCCTTAAGTGTGTCTCCCTACGGTTCGTGAATTATGCGGACATGATCGAGACACTTCTCCGAACAATAACCAATAGAAAAATCTGGAAATTCATATGGCTCCCACATATTTCTACGATTACTTTGCGATCGAATGAACCACTTACATACGATACCAATTTCCCTTTGTCTCACGATAGTTTACTTATCCGAGGTTATTATCGTCGGTATCTCTGTATACCTAGTTCAACCTCGTTACCGATAAGTACTCTTTTCTCGTTCCCGTGATATGTGATCCCTTGTGAGCCAGTCACATGCTTGCAAGCCAATTGGATGACATTCCACCGAGAGGGCCCAGAGTATATCTATCCGTCATATGGATGGACAAATCCCACTCTTGATCCATGTGTTTCAACCAATACTTTCCGAACACTCAATGCCACCTTTATAGCCACCCAGTTACGGTGTGGTGTTTGATGTCATCAAAGCATCCATCCGGTAAAGGTGATATGCATGATCTCATGGTCGAAGGAATTAGGTTACTATGTATCAGAAAGCATATAGCAATTGAACTATTTAAATGACTTGATCTTTATGCTACGCTTATCTATAGGAGTATGTCCATCACATCATTCTCCTAATGATATGATCCTGTTGTTAATAACATCTCTATGTTCATGATCAGGAAACCATGATCATATATTAACCAACAAGCTAGTTTAACAAGAGGCTTTACTAGGGACTCTTATTTTAGTTTACAAATCACACAAGTATTAATGTTTCCGGTTAATACAATTATAGCATGGTATGTAAACATTTATCATAAGTGTGAAGATATGATAATAACCACTTTATTATTGCCTCTTGGGCATATCTCCAACAGTCTCCCACTTGCACTAGAGTCAATAATCTAGTTTCAAACCTTTGTGTATTCAACACCTATGGCTTTCCGGTGTTGTATGTACACGATTGCTAGTGGTCAACTGATCTCCGGATCTGACACTTCCAGGTCCGTGTGTAATTGCATGTCTTTGCGTCTCTACGCATCACTCATTCTCTAATGAGATGGCTTTGTATAAATTTGGTCTTTCGGTGTGACCTTTAGCTCTTTGGGGTTAAAACATGTTGATAATATTATCGCTCAATATATCTTCATAGTATTATCCCACTATGAACTACACCTAGTTTGATAACAAACTACTTGACACAAATGCCCTCTTTTGATGCTAAAATAGCAGTCATATACTTAGCCTTTTGTTGTAGTATCTGTCACAATGTCTTAACTTTGGAACTCATCCAAATCCATTATGGAACTCAATTTCCATTATATTGTGCCACCCTTAGTTTAGATTGAGATAAACTTAATTTGTACTTTGTGACAAAGCTAGTATCAATGTAGTACTTTTACAATGAACTAACCATCTATTTGTCACTTCTACAAATATTATACTCTTAGTTCTTCCAAAAGATCATAAGAATATCCTTACTATTGTCCAATGATCATCTTACGAATCATTCTGGTATATGCTCACAACATTTAGAGCATAGGACATATCTGGATTTGTACATATCACAGTATGATTGATATAAACACTCTTTGTGATTTCATACATCAAGTATCAATCTATACTTGATTATTTGTTTCACTTTACCAAATGTCAATACACTTGAATATATCATCAACATTGAACTCATTCAATCCTTTCTGTGCGACAAGAACCTCTCTTGTAGTTTCTATATTGAACTCATTCAATATCTTGTCTATGTACTTCTGGCACAACCATATTAGCGTCTATTGATGCCAAATATTTGGGTTTTGCCTAAGTCTTTCATCGGGATGAAATTATTAATATGTGTTAATAAAAGATACATTATTTCCAATCAACAATATGTCTTCCACATAATGTATTAGAAACATGTCTTAGCGCTCCCACTTAATTTCTTGCAAATGCAAGCATCTCCATCGTCTCTGATGAACTTTTAAACTCCTTTAACAGTTTCATCACAGTGAAGATTCCAACTCCGCGATGCTCACTTTAACCATTGAAGTTTGCATATGCTTTTAGCATCCTTTGAATTAACAAAACCCTATGGACCGTGTTATGCACATGTCCTAGGTAACGATTCTATTAGAAGAACTTGTTTTGTTTATTCAACTACCATATAACAAATTATATGTAGTGGTTGCTACATTAATCCGTCTAGACTAAATATCACTATGAAAGATCAAATCTTGTCATAGTCAACCTTTGAACATTGTTGTGAACTCTTTCCCAATATGTCGACTACTTCATAGATGTGAAACATCCATGTCTATTTCTTTATAGATCCAAACACAACTGTAAGGTCTTACACCTTTCTCGAGGGTCCTTCAAGTTCAAAACTTGATTTCTCGTGTATGGAACTATCACGGATTTTATGGCTTCAAGCCATTTGACGGAGTCAGGGCCCATCATCGCTTCTTTGTATGTAGTCGGTTCATTATTCTCAAATAATGATTCAACCCTCAAATCTTGGTATTTGATTGTCTACCCGATCTACTTGTTTTAATAGGAACTTAGATCTCCGTGACCACAACCTTTGAGGCACGTGAGCCATGAGCATTGTTGCTGCCTCCGGAACACTTTTCGGTGCTGCGCAACTTTGCACATATAGCTAAGGTTCTTTTAACCTTATCAAAGTTCTATTGTCCTCCCACTTTACTTTTCACGAAAAATTCCTTCTAAAAGAAACTTGACGTTCTAAGTGACAAACACTTTTGTCTCCGGTGTTATGGTGGAATACTTAACAAAGACAGGTTCATCCGACTTTGGTTGCAAACATCTTTCTTATGCATAGCATACCAATGTTTAAGAAAGGACAACTTGGGTTTTATCCCAAACCATAACATATGGTGTCATTTCAACGGATTATGATGGAGCTCTTTTCAGTGGAAAAACGGTAATCTCTAAAGCTTTTAATCTTTAAAATATAATGGCAGTTTTATGAATTATACCTTTGATCTTACCATGTCAAACAAGGTTTAATTACATATCTCGAATCCTCCATACTCTTATGGTGTTTCGGGAAATGCAAATCCACGGAACGATTCCTTAAATCTTAGGTATTATGCTAAACTCTGTAACTCAAATATCTTCCTTTATGATCTTATCATAAACTATTTATATTCTTGTTACAATGATTTTGCACTTCATCTCGAAAGTCTTTGAACTTTTCCAAATATTTCACACTTCATCCTTATTAAGTAAATATTCATATATTCACTCAAATTTTCGGAGAAGGCATATGAAGTTGAAATCCACCGCTCTTGACTACACATAATGGACTTCGTACAACAATATGTACAAATTCCAATAAGCTAGTCTTTCGTTCCCTTTTGGCCTATGAACGAAGTTTCAATTATCTCTAGGAAAGTTTCACAAGCGTCATTTGATCAAAAATCAGAAGACTCCAAAATTCCATCCACATGGAGTTTCTTCATGTTTTCTTTCCATTATAATTTAAACGGCGATGTCACTTCCTAAGTGATCTTTCAATCAATTTGTCTTTCGACATTTTTAGCACTAGTTTTATGGATGTGATTTCTCCAACGAGATTTGTGAATCATCCATCTTTTATGGATTACAGCAATTATTTGAACAACCCTTTTGTTCTCATAATACCTGATAAAACAAATCTTGAAGGCAAGCTTTGATGTTTAACGAGCAACACAATAACCCTTTATTTGTTCTCGATGAACATCATCACATATTCTTTTGCTAGTTACTTAGGCCATTGTAGTCCATGAATTGTGTTGTTTCGTATGACGATTCACACCAACAAATTCAGTATCAAATACTTGAGAACCACATTGTTTAATAAGCAAAGAATATAGCCATAACATGTATATCATCTATATACTTAAACTGAACAATTCTAGTCTTTTCTTTTCTGCCATATATTTATGAGATTCTCTTTCAATATTTCCTTTTCTGTTTGAAAGAATCTATCAATATCAATAGTGGAGTCATACATATGACATATAGTCCAAAGCGTGTATAATTAAATACCAATGTCTTTGGACTTGCACTTTGAAGTAGATCACCATCATCAAATATTTGGTGTTCTTTCAAATTCCTCTCTTTAGTAATCTCTTGGTGTAGTAAACATTTTACCTACATCAAATATTCACCCTTATCATGGAATTGTCCATGATCAAGCTACTGTTAGCTTGTAACGATGAATTTATGAGTATAATGTTGCTATCCAAAACCTTTTGGAGGATTAGGACAACAAGTGTCTCCAACCTTTTGCAAATTCTCATCAAATATGAGAACATGACTTTAGCCATATTATACTCTATCATGTTGCAACCAAAACTTCGTTTTAGATATCACAATATCTTCCACACATCATGGTTTCTGAAACAACTCTTTCAGATCCTAGATAACCTTGATATTAAGAAAATCCTTTGAATATCAAGAATCATGGAAACAAACATGATACTAACACTTGGAATTGTTACTCTTGATTTAATACTAATTATTAAACTTCATGGAGTAACCGGAACTTACTGAAAGTTTGCAATAGGACTTTTAAACTTTAGATTAACACTTCAAAACAATACGATACCAGTTCGTAAAGTAACTAACCAGAATTCTATAGTTCTATCATCTCAATTATAACTAAGCGCAAGGTGGTAAACGGATGCCAATGACTACAACAACTATGCAATTTCACTTTGATTTAGTTTATGATAAATTGAGTTCTAATTAATAATTAAATTAATCTAGGTGAACTCCCACTCAAAACAATATCCCTCACATTGTTTTAGTGATCACACAAACCAAATCCACCACATCAAAACCGATCATCACGAGAGTTGATATAGCTTCAATGGCGAACAATCAACATGTTCATCATATCTACTATATGACTCATGCTCTACCTTTCGGTAATCCGTGTTCCTGAGGCCATGTCTGTACATGCTAGGCTCGTCAAGATCAAACCTTAGTTTCTGCATGAGCAAATCTGGCTTGCTCATGTTGTATACACTTGCAGAATCTAACACACCCGATCATCACGTGGTGCTTCGAAACAACAAGCTTTAGCAACGGTGCTAACTAAGGGTGAACACTTTATGACTTGAAATTCATGTGCATGAGGTATCATCTTATAATGCTACCGTCGTCTACTAAGAAATACAAGATGCATAAAGGATTAACATCACATGCAATTCATAATTTGTGATATGATATGGCCTTTCTTCTTTGTGCTTCCGATCTCCATCTTCTAGCACGAACATGATCTCCATCATCACCGGCATTGCATCAAGGTCAATGACGCTTCTCCATGGTTGTCGTCCACCGGCTTCAACTATTACAACTACTTTGAATAGACACGCGGGTCTTAACATAAACTAAAGACAACCATATGGCTCCTGCCGGTTGCCAACTTACAATAAGGAACATTGCATACATCATATATAATCACAATCATGGCCATATCACATCACAGCACACCCCTGCAAAACAAAGTTAGACGCCTCTACTTTCTTTGCATATTTTACGTGGTTTGGGGCTTTCAATAAGTGTCGTTCTAACTTACGAACAAGAACCACAACATTGATACTAGTATTGTTAATCACCCGTTGTAAATTGGATCTTAACTATGCTAGGAGAAACAGGCACCCGCAAAGCCACTTATGCAATACAAGTTGCATGTCAAGCGTGGAGCAAGTCTCATGAACGATGTCATGTAAGGTTAGCCCGGGCCGCTTCATCCCAACATACCGCAAGATGCAAAGTACACAAGAAGCAATCGACAATAAAAGCATCAACGCCCACAATGACCATTGTGTTCTACTCGTGCAACAGATCTACATATAGACACGGCTCTGATACCACTGTAGGGGTTCGTAGCATGGAAAACAAAAATTTTCTATCGCATACAAACAAACAAGCCAAGATCTATCTACTAGATTGCAGCAACGAGTCGATGGAATAACTCACCCTCGAAGATTCCAAAGCGGTTAACGAGAGCAGATTCTCGTGGGTGATGTAGTCGTACTCTTTCCGATCTCAAGATCGCGTAGACGATCCTTCTGGATCTGCGTTCCGGCAGCGCTCCCGCAGTCGGTCACACGTTCGGTACTCGACAAAGACCTTCCTCTCCCTTGTTCCAGCAGGCAGCGGAGGTTGTAGCACTCTCCTCGCGATTCCGGCAGCACAACGACGTGGTACCGGAAGTAGAGGGGAGATCCCGCAGGGCTTCGCCTTAAGCCGGAGCGAGTATGGTGGAGTATGAGAGAGGGATATTAGTGGTCTAGAGTTTAGACACACCAATTAGAAGGCTCTAAACCGCAGGCTAAAGCAATTAGAAGCTCTAAACCAAAACGGCTCTAAACCGGAGATTAGAGGTAGAAACTTGTGTGTATCAAGGAGGAGCCCTGCCCCTCCTTTTATAGGTGGAGGGGCTAGGCGCGCCAGGGAGGGAGGGAGTCCCTCCCCAACTCGGCCTAGGGCTGGGCGCCGGCTTGGAGGAGAGGAACTCCTCCTCCAAGTTGGTTTCAACCTCCTCTTGCTTGTTTCCCACAGTTTCCTGTTTTCCACAGTTTCCTGTTTTAGCCGTTTGACTTTCAAACTGGCAATTTGACTTTCATGTTTTTGAAACAGCAAGAACACTTAGTACATGATGCAATCATTCAATGACACATTCATGTACCCTCCCCCCCCCCCCCCCCCGGAGTGCCGGACAATCCGGAACCTTCTAGAACATTCCCGATGAAAACACCGGAATCATTCCCGAACTCCGAAACGGGACTTTCCTTATATGAATCTTATTCTCCAGACCATTCCGGATCACCTCGTGATATCCCGGATCCCATCCGAGACTCCGAACAACATTCGGTCTCTTTCTCATAATACCATAACTACTCAAACAACGTCGAATCCTTAAGTGTGTCTCCCTACGGTTCGTGAATTATGCGGACATGATCGAGACACTTCTCCGAACAATAACCAATAGAGGAATCTGGAAATTCATATGGCTCCCACATATTTCTACGATTACTTTGCGATCGAATGAACCACTTACATACGATACCAATTTCCCTTTGTCTCACGATAGTTTACTTATCCGAGGTTATTATCGTCGGTATCTCTGTATACCTAGTTCAACCTCGTTACCGATAAGTACTCTTTTCTCGTTCCCGTGATATGTGATACCTTGTGAGCCAGTCACATGCTTGCAAGCCAATTGGATGACATTCCACCGAGAGGGCCCAGAGTATATCTATCCGTCATATGGATGGACAAATCCCACTCTTGATCCATGTGTTTCAACCAATACTTTCCGAACACTCAATGCCACCTTTATAGCCACCCAGTTACGGTGTGGTGTTTGATGTCATCAAAGCATCCATCCGGTAAAGGTGATATGCATGATCTCATGGTCGAAGGAATTAGGTTACTATGTATCAGAAAGCATATAGCAATTGAACTATTTAAATGACTTGATCTTTATGCTACGCTTATCTATAGGAGTATGTCCATCACATCATTCTCCTAATGATATGATCCTGTTGTTAATAACATCTCTATGTTCATGATCAGGAAACCATGATCATATATTAACCAACAAGCTAGTTTAACAAGAGGCTTTACTAGGGACTCTTATTTTAGTTTACAAATCACACAAGTATTAATGTTTCCGGTTAATACAATTATAGCATGGTATGTAAACATTTATCATAAGTGTGAAGATATGATAATAACCACTTTATTATTGCCTCTTGGGCATATCTCCAACAGTATATGCTTGTGGGCCTTCCTTGGGCTGGACCGGGTATGCTAAGGTCATGTACCCGTCGGGTATAACCATGTCATCAGCAGCCGTTGGCATCTAGGAGGTGATGTGCGACAGACCTAGCTCGGCTCTGGATACCATGGCCATCGCCAACCCCATGGAAGCATCGATGCCCTTCTGTTTGCGCTTGTACGCAGCCGGAGCGTCCTTCGACAGAGCATCCGCCAGAGCGTCGACATCCTCAAGAGCAGCGCCCTTGGGGACGACCTCCTTGTAGAAGCGTCGGAGCACTTCCTTGGCCTTCGCTAGAGAGCCAGCAGCGGTACCACAACGATCTTGGATCGCTGCGGTGGCATCATCCAGAGCACTTCCATGCTCCAGCGCACCGCGATCAAACACGATGCCTGAAGCATCTGAGACAAAGAAGAAAAGGACCCGAATAAGAACGAGACAAGGAGCAGCCGAAAATACAAGACCAAATCAAGTGAAAGATACTCACCGGAGAAATCCTTGGCCGCAGCCATCAGCCTATCGGCCATCTCTTTCTCGCGAGCGACAACCGCAGCAGCAAGTTGATCCTCGTGATCCGCAGACTCCTTCCGCAGGCGCTCCTGAGCTTCAGCAGCGTCAGCCACCTCCTTCTGCAGGCGCTCTTTCGCCTCCGCAGCATCTACATCTTTCTTCTCCGCTCGACCAAGGCTCTTTTCAAGAGTGTCCAGCCAGCGGAGAGCTGCATTATTTTCATCTGCAAACATCAAGAATAAGAGGATCAACAGAAGCAAAGAAGAAAGGGACAGCCGAACCAGAAAAGGGTGATCAAACCACGCACCTTGCAGCTGCCGCATGTTGGCCTCCCACACCAGGTGCTGCTGGATAATGAGATTAGCGTTATGCACGAAGGGCTGCAAAACAAAACACAAATAAAAACAACCATCAAAAAGGACTCGGGGGCTACGCCCCATAAGAGCAAAATTGACCAATAGGTCATCCGAAAGAGGGCTCGGGGGCTCCCCATAAAGATAAAACAGAACAACTTACGTCCTCAGACAGAGACTCTGAAGTTCCGCGTGCATTCTTCTGACTAACGACTACTCGAGCCTCTCGTGGGGAGGGGTTCGGGGCATCATCCTCAGAGTCGGCCACCATCTGAGAGGGGGGAGATCTCGGCTTCGACTCCCCTACATCCTCTTGAGTTCCCTCGCTAGGAGAACCCTCTGAGGAGCGGCTGCAAGAAAACAGCTTGATTATATAACAACCTATGTTACCCAGGCAAGTAGCAAAAAATAATGCAGATGAAGACACTTATGAGTCAATATCTGACAAGTTGAAGACGGGTGGCGCCTTCTCCTTCTTCTTCTTCTTGGCTGACGGCCGCGGCGCCATCGCTCAAAGGGGCACAGCCGGAAATGGTGCGAAAGATGCACCATCATCCTCGCCATTCCGCTCGAGGAAGGACGGGCCCCTCGGAGTTGGCGGGGTAGATGCGTCCTAAGATTCACTCCGCGAGCGCTTTCGGATCTGCCCCTCACTCGCCTCAGGAGCATCCGCAGTTGGCAACTGAGCTAGAGGAAGCTCAGACTCGGAGTCCACCTCATCATTGTCTGGCTCCTCCCTAAACTTCTCAGGCAGAGGAGGCATAGACCCCGTAACCTGGAGGCGCTGCAAGCAAAAACGAAACAACATGAGAAACAGCAACAAACAATAAACACTCACAACAGCGCAACGCGCACGAACAAAACATCACCTTCGAATCCCATTTATTGGCGCTGAGAGGGGAGTCAGCGACTCCCCCGAAAGGTCCTCACCAGACTTGTACTTCAGCAGGGGACGGAGGACCCGATCAAGGTCACCCGAAGACAATTCTTCGGATGACACCCTTGTCGGATCACTGGAGCTGGCGTAGAGAAACATCGGGTGTGCCCTAGCCTGGAGCGGCTGCACCCAGCGCTTGAGGAAGGTGCGGATGATGTCGAAACCATTGACCTCCTTGCCTGGGACCAGCTGAAGAGCCTCCACTCGCTGGTAGAGCCTCTCCACCTCCGCAACTTCGCCCTCCAAGATGTGGCTTTTCCACGATCTCTTCGGGACGATCTTATGCTTGGAGTCGAAGGCGGCAAGACCAAATTGCTGACCGTCCAGCTTGACATCACGGATGTAAAACCACTTACGATGCCAATACTGGACAGACTCGCAAATAGATAAGGAGAAAAAATGGACAAAAGGATGAAGGGAGATGATGCAGCCGCCAAGAGGATAGACTCTGCCAGTGCGGGACTGCCTCTTCACAGAATAGAGCTTCCAGAAGAGGCCAAAGTGTGGCTCAATGCCGAGCCAGCACTCGCAAAGCGTGATGAAGCACACAATGTTAAGAAGAGAATTGGGAGACAAATGATGAATCTGAATCCCATAGAAGAAAAGGAGTCCACGAAGGAAATCATGGACAAGAAGCGAAAGACCGCGAAGAATGAAGGCAAAGAACATCACCCGAAACCCTATGGGTGGGCGGGGGATTACCTTGTCGCCAGGAATCTTGACGCCCTCCTTGTTTTGCAGGATCAACCCCGCATCATGCAGCTTGCGCAGATCGATGTCACGCACCTCCGTGCGCCTCCACTTGCCGTTAGTGGTGTGAGCAGGAGCAACAACCTTCTTGCCGTCGGCAGCGGCACTCGAGCCAGCTCCAGCATCTCCCTTCCTTGACTTTCCCATGGCGCGGCGTCGAGTGCGGTGATGAGAGCGGAGAAAATAAGAAGGAAATGATTTGAGAACGTCTAGTGCGCAAAGACGAGAGAAGCGGTGCTCGAGAAAATGGAGGCAATGGCGAAAGAAATAGGCAAGGGGGTGAAACAGAATCACTGTTTCCCCATGGTTATAAAATATGAGGACGATAAACAAGAGTCGTCGTTCCAGAATCCCTAACGCGCATGCAAAATCCAACCCTACACGTGTCAGCACGGCAACGAACCGTCGCCGGCACGCCGTCCACTATGCACGGAAACTGAGGAGACACCGTAATTCTTGCCACGCCGCACATGACTAGTCAACTCCAAGTCAGGAAGTGGAACCCATGTTCGTCCTATCACTTCATCTCTGGCGCCACAGACGGTTGAGATCACCGATCGTCGGCACTAATGTCATCAAGACCAATCTAGCAACGGCTGGAAATCTTCGGCTGACAAATCAAGTACTTACTCGAATCTACAATTCGAATAGCTACTCGGGGTCTACTCCTATCAGGAGCGTTGGCCGCGCACCTGAGACATGATTAAGGTACTGCACCTCTAAAACTATCTTCGAGTCCCACGTCGAGTCTACGACTCCACTAAGGACTCGGGGCTACTCCCGTAGGGAGGATTGATTAAGCATCCAAAAAAATTGTGTCCTTTGGACTTGAACTAAAGTCTCTGCTCGAGTCTACAACTCGAACATACACTCGGGGGATACTCCCATAGGGAGCGCTGGTCGCACACCCTATGAATTATTCGACTGTGATCCTTCGGATCAAAATACAAAATCTTTCTGGCAACTTTGCCCAAACCAACGCTAAGTGAGAAGCATTCTCCTTGGCCACCCGAAACACCTCCACGGTGATAAAATTTTAGATGATGTGTCTATGATGCAAGGATAAGACCTACAGCTAACATCTAACGGCCTAGTAACGCACCTGACTGCACTCTACCAGTAAAATACCGTGTTAACAGACACGATGAAAAATCCTGACGGACACATTGGGTACATCACTTAAAAAGCCACTAGGATTCAGCTCCTATAAGACCTCAACGGCCTGAGTCGAATTACGACAGCATATGTTCCGGATTCGAATCAAGGGACTCGAGTCTGAAGAAGATCGTGTTGTTTTATCCTATGACAGTTAACTGGCCGTGATTCGTCGGGAGAGTCAGGCACATGCATCAACAATCCCTGCAAACTAAATCATTTTATCTTTAAAATAGGTCTAAACTACACTCGAAAGATTGAAGAGTCCTCAGCCGAATCTATGATTCGACTGAACACTCGGGGGCTACTGACATGTTATACCCCACGGTACACAACATTGGCATACCTAGTCTAGCCCAAGGAAGTCCCACGACAAGATACGCGGCCTGTGGAGATTTCGGGTGGCCCAAGCCCATGACGTCTTCGGATCCTTGGAGAGCAAGACTAGAATAGATAGAATTTTGAAGGGGACAAACCCTAATCTATAACCGACTCGACCTACTCCTGGGACCTGCCTATCTATATAAAGTCTAGGAGGGCACGGCGAGGAGGGCGACTCAACTCACCTCATACGCACCTCACGCCAGATTGCATCTGCGCACCCCTATAACCTTCGTTCTGCCGTAATCAAGATCAGACAAGCAGGAGTAGGGTTTTCCCTCTAGGGGCCTAAACCTGGTAAACCTCATGTCCCCGCGTTGCTTGTCTGTTAACCGTTCCATGATCTCCAGCATCCCCATCTTCTCCAAAACCCAAGTCCATAACAATGGGCATTGACGAAATCAACCCTTGTCAGATGCAGTTGGATGGCGGTCTATGTATCTTGTTGTATTGCCCAATCGAATCTCATAGGATCATGAATGTCTAGTATTGCATTGTTATGCCTTGCTCAGTCCTGTCAATTGCCCTGCTGTAATTTGTTTACCCAACATGCCATGTTTGTTTATATTAAGGAGAACACTTCTAGTGCAATATGGACCCCGGTCCAATCTTTACCATTGATACATCTTCCATTGTTACTGTTTACTTTCTTCAAACCACTATTACCTTCCACACCATATAGTTAATCCTTTGTTACAGCAATCGGTGAGATTGACAACCTCACTGTTCGTTGGGGCAAAGTCTTAAGTTTGTGTTGTGCAGGTCCCCAAGTTGCTAGCAACACCTTTGAGTCGTTTCCTTCCTCCTATTGGTTCGATAACTTCAGTTTTTTACCGAGGGAAGACTTGTTGTTGTGCTCATCACACCTTGCTCTTGGGGTCTCCCAACAAAGCACTACCACGTGTCTTCAACAGGTTTTTTGGTGCCGTTGCCGGAGAGGCTAAGGACGTCTTCACAAGGAGAGTCCTTCACAACCTTTCTCTTTACTTTGTTTTTGTTTTGCTTAGTTTCTTTTGCTTGGTTTTGTTTGCCTCTTTATATCAAAAACTCAAAAAAAAATGTTTTCATTTGGTTTGCTTTCTCTTATCAAAAATACAAAATAAATAGTTCCTTTTCTAGTTGCTGGTTCGTTATTGGCTTGCTTTGTCATGCTTTCTATCAATGGATGGTTTCTTTGAAACTAGTTCTTATTAGCAAGGTGGGTTCACAGAAGAACAAAAATATTTTTATAAGGAACACTGTTTGTCACAAAAAGGGAAACACTTATGGGAACAAATTGATAAATTGAATACTATTGCTAGAGAGGTGTGCTCTACTTATAATGTTACTTATTGCTTTGATAAATATTGCTGCTATAGGAGGTATAAACATCTGCCTTTTCAATGTGAGTATAATGATAATGTTAACATATCTTCTTATGTTAAAGGAAATTATGATTTTTATGATGTAGAACAAATTGAAGAATTTATTGCTTTCAAGGGTGCATTTGAACTTGCCAGTTTGCTTGAAAATAGGATGATGCACCTTATGAATATGAGGTTTATGAGATACTAAAATTTTGCTTAGATAATTACAGGGAAGAAAATGGCTATATTCTTGAATATTTTAATAAGTGCTTTACACAAATGGAAGAGATTAATGCCTTGAAGGAGCCTATGGAAGACGAAATTGCTGAACCTGAAAGCTCATTAGATGAAAAATAGGAGGAGAGTGATGAACAAAGGGAGGAAGAATGGATCTACCCATGCCTACCTTCTAATGAGAGTAACTCTTTATCCCTTACATTATTTGATTGTCCCCCATGCTTACCAAATGGGGATGAATGTTATGTTCTTGTGGATTCCTTTGAAATATCTACTATGGGTAAAACTTGTGATAATAGTTATGCTCCTGTTATCTATGACAATCCTATATTTGTGCCTAACTTCGAAATGCATGGTACTAAAGAGTTTTGCTTAGAAAATGTTTATGATAAATCTCTAGACGATGGTCCTATATTGAATGATCAGTCACCTTCTTATAAAATTGTTAAAAGTGGGTTTGAAAGGTTTAATCCCACTATTTTTGAGCTTGATAGAGATTATGTGTTTGTAGATCATGAAAAGCCTGCTTTATGTGATAATTATATTGTTGAGTTTATTCATGAGTCCATTGAAAATTATTATGAGAGAGGAAAATATGGTTGTAGAAGTTTTCATGGTACTGAAACACATCTCTATGTGCTGAAAGTTTTGAAGTTGCTCTTGTTTTATCTACTCATTCTTGTTACTATGTGCTTCTTTGATTTATTTTCTTACGATATTCCTATGCATAGGAAGTGGGTTAGACTTAAATGTGTTTCATATTTGCTCCTTGATGCTCTCTTTTGCTTCAATTCATATTTGTTATGTGAGCATCCTCTCAAATTATCATGCCTAACTTAAAGGCGTTAAAGAAAAGTACTTATTGGGAGATAACCAAAAGTTTTCTTGAGTATTGGAAGTTATTACTTCAGTAATGACCTCTCCTTATCCTTTTTATTTTTATTTTTGTGCCATGAATGACCTCTAATGAGAGGGAAGTAAGATTTGGGGAGTTGCTGTCCCGAAACATATTTTTGTGCTCCACCATAACAATTCGTGAGGAATCTCTGTAAGTCTGATTGAGCTGATATTTTCTGAATAAATCCCTCAGTATGTTAGCTAACTTTCGTTAGTTCCACACTTTTTTATTTGAGAAACACAAGGTATTCAAAAAAATCGGTTTCTACCTGCTAGTCTGTTTTGACAGATTTCTGCCATTATTTGCATTTGCTTCTTATTGATTCCTTTTTGGGTTCTTTTTAGGAAATTGAGATTTTTGAGGGAATTGATACAGTAGCTTATGTTTTTAGTGAAAGTTTTTCTGTTATAAAGTAAACCCAAGGGTCTATTATCTTTTGAATACACTAATGTTGCTAATGAAGATTGTGTGAAGTTTTGTATGAAGGAAAATTTTCAGGTGTAGAGGAAGAATGATGTAATGAGATGAAGAACGGACAAAATCTCAAGCTTGGAGATGCAACCCCGTGTCACCCCAAAGAAATATTTAAGAGGTACAAGCGTCAAATATTCAAGTGTCATTCTTGGAGTGTCTTAGTTTTTGTTTGATTTGCTTAGTTTTCTTGAATAATGTAGTTTGGACCCCCGTTCTCGCTGTGTTGTTTCAAATAAGTTGATGGTGTTGGAAAGGAGTAGAAAGTTCTTGCTTGAGTAGTACAAGAAGGATCTTGCTTTGACTGTGACTTAGACTTTAGCATGTCATGCTAGGTGTTGTTTTGACCTTATGCTTAGTGATTATTGCTGTAGCATGACTTGTTCCAAACAATTGGGATTTTTTAGTGTTCCTTGAAGGAATCATGCGTTGTTTTAGCATACAAAAGCAAAGTATTGTGGTATTCTCCTTTGATGCTTTGTTTGGGTTGACTTGGCACATGCTCACACCATGTTATGACTATGAACAAGTCACCATAGCCTCTATGATCATTTAGTCCTTGACTTGTAGTACTAATTTATGGTTTGATTAGTAATGTTTTATCGCTCTGCATGATTATGGCCATTATTGCTATCTTAGCTGGTCGCTCCCAGTCTTCTGCTAGCCTCCACTTGTATGAGTAAGTTCTACTCATGCATCCAACTCCCAAGAAACCAAGTTATTCCAAAGTGTCCACTATAAATTCCTATGCATGGTGTGTTACACCATTCCAAGTATATTCTTGTTTTTATCTATCTTCCAATTTAAAAGTATTTTATTATGTGAAAACTTAGTGATTAAAGCTCTCACGAACTTGATGACACACTTTATTTTTCTTGCCCCTAATAAACTTGAACCATTGTGTCATCTATGTTGTATATGCTTGCACTTATACGTTGGAATTAGAAGAACCATGTTGTCATGGGGAACACTTTCAACACCTGTAAATATCTACTCACTTGATAGCATGCTCTTTTGTCTATGGATGTTGTCGGTGTGAAATGAAAGGGGAGCTTGTAAGTCCATGGAGTTATGTATGTGTGTTAGAGACACGCCTAGGACGCTAGCCTAAGCCATGCCTAATCATGGTGGAAACTTGCAGCATCACCATAATGACATCTATGAAGCATTCTTCTTATGAAAAAAAGAGACAGAAAAAAGAGATTGAGAAAAAGAAAAAAAATGAGAAAAGGAGGAAAGAGAGAAAAAAAAAGCACCATATTCCCATGGTAAATAAGAAGATTGCTGAGATGCTCATTGTCTGCTTGGCTTGTCATTTTGATTATGGGATAGCTCATGTATCATGTGCAAGGGTTACCCCGTTGGCGGTTCTCTATAATACACATGTACTTACTATGACAATAACTTGCAAGTAACTAAACTTGAGTAGCATGAGGAGCGGCCCTCGTATTCAAGGGACATGAGATTGCCAACTTATACTTTGTCAAGCATATACTCCATAGTTTGTTCGCTTTAACCTTAATCACTTCAAGATGCTTATGATAGTGGCAATGAGAGCTGAAAGTTAACAAGAACCATAATTTTTGGAGGCTCTTTTTGAGACTTGAAATCCCTGCTTCCCTTATGAAGGGCCTTTCTTCCATTATATTTATTCTTCACCTTCTATCCTTAGGCACCAGTTAACAGAGCATAGTTGACATTCTTAGTTCTATGTGCATTGTCCCAAAACTTATTGATTGATGCATATTGTTGATATAACTTGTTCTTGTGCTATTTGTATCTAGTCACTCTTATGAACTTTGAAGGTGTCCTATGCATCTATTTGCTACTCCATGAGGGACAAGCTGAATGCCACTATGCCATGTTTTCTGTATGTGAAACAAACAAACGTTTTTCAATGCATGTTATTCACGATCTTTGTTTGTAACCTTTCATGTTGCATGCATAGTTACTTTGTCTTACTGTTAGAACTCCATCTTTCATGCTCATGTTTAGAGTTCTTAGATCCCAGCTTTCAATGCTTGAAAATGGTTTGATCTTGATTTGGTGCATGTCACCTCAAAAATTATTCTTTTTATCACTTACCTACTCGAGGACGAGCAGGAGTTAAGCTTGGGGATGCTTGATACGTCGGAAACGTATCTATAATTTTTGATGTTCCATGCTTGTTTAGTATCTACTTTGTTTTGCTTTGTTTACACTTTGAGGTGTTTTTATATGTTTTCTAGTACTAACCTATTAACAAGATGCCATAGTGCCAGTTGCCTGTTTTCTTCTGTTTTTGGTTCCAAAAAGGCAGAAAATCAATATTCTCGGAATTGGATGGGACAAAAGCCAAAGTCAATATTTTACCATGGGGACACGAAGCCAGAGTATGAGATGGAGGGGAGGCACCAGGGGGGCACACACCCTGGCGGCACGGGCTAGGGCTAGCCGCGCCTGGGGGGTGTGACCACCCTGGCCGCCCCCTACCTCGCCTCTTCGCATATAAAGACCCCCGATGCAGAAAACCTAAGTACCCGATCAATATTCCATAAAACCGTATATAGCCGCCACCACCATCGTCCCTAGATCGAGGGGATCTGAATCTCTTCTCGGCACCCTGCCGGAAGGGAGATCATCCCGGAGGCCTTCTTCTTCATCATGCCAGCCTCCGGTATGAAGTGTGAGTAGTTCCACGTTGGACTACGGGTCAATGTAGTAGCTAGATGGTTGTATCTTCTTCTTTGTGCTACCATGTTTAGATCTTGTGAGCTCCGTTCATGATCAAGATTATCTATTTGTAATCATGCATGTTGTGTTTGCGGGGATCCGATGGATATTGAGATTACTATGTCAGATTGATTAATGGTTTTGTCTTATTGATTCTATCATGTTTGTGTTGTTTTTGATCTTGCATGCTCTCCGTTTCTAGTAGCTATCTTGGCCGAGTAGATGCTAGTGACTCCAAGAGGGGGTATTTATGCTCGATAGTGGTGTTCATGCCTCTATTTAATCTAAGGCCTATATTTAATCTAAGGGAAGTGACAGAAATCTCTAAGGTTGTAGATGTGTTGTTGCTACTAGGGAGAAAACAACGGTCTCTTGTTCATGGAAAAAGTGGATTGTTTATCTTACACACTTTGCTTAAGCAGATATTCGTTGCTTGCAACTTAATACTGGAGGGGGTACGGATGATAACCTTAAGGTTGATTTCTAGTCATAGATGCAGTTGGATGGCGGTTTATGTATCTTGTTATATTGCCCAATCGAATTTTATAGGATCATGAATGTCTAGTATTGCATTGTTATGCCTTGATCAGTCTTGTCAATTGCCCTACTGTAATTTGTTTACCTAGTATGCCATGTTTGTTTATCTTAAGGAGAACACCTCTAGTGAACTATGGACCTCGGTCCAATCTTTACCATTGATACATCTTCCACTGTTACTGTTTACTTTCTGCAAATCACTATTACCTTCCACACCATACAGTTAATCCTTTGTTACAGCAACCGGTGAGATTGACAACCTCACTGTTCGCTGGGGTAAAGTCTTGAGTTTATGTTGTGCAGGTCTCTAAGTTGCTAGCAACACCTTTGAGTCATTTTCTTCCTCCTACTGGTTCAATAACCTCGGTTTCTTATTAAGGAAAGACTTGTTGCTGTGCTCATCACACCTTGCTCTTGGGGTCTCCCAACGAAGCGCTACCACGCGCCATCACAGACTCCCCAAAACGGCTAGTTTCACTCCTAGACTATATATACCCCTTTCTTATCCATTGAGAGGTTAGGCATTCCATTTCAGATTCAACTTTGAGCTCTCCCTCTCTCTCACCATTGTTGAAACACCAAAAGCTTGAGGATCTCCCATTCTACCTAACCAAATCGAAATCCCTTTGGTAGAAAGGAAGAGGCCATTTTGAACTCGAAAGGGAGACTCCACTTCCTCTTCTCTCCTCTATGTTTTCCCCTTGAGAGTCTCTCGTGCGAGCCTGGGCCTCCCCCGACCCAAATCCGGCGGCAATGCCGGCCGGAGGTGGGGAAGGGGCAGCGCCGTAGTAGATAGGGATAGTCTAGGTTTAGGTTTGGCCAGCTTGGCCGTGTTTGGGAGTAGGTCGCCGTTGGTCCTCAACTGCTTTCGGCGTGCCCTGGCCTTCTTCTTTCTTGTGGCTATGCTCCGACTGGGGCGGATGCCGCTGGGAGGTAGGAGCTTAGGCATATCCTTTAATAAAGTTGAAGCCCGGAGCCTTCCTCTGCTGCTGGTGGTGCGCACAGCGGCGGAGGTGTCGAAGAGGCTGCTGTTCCTTCCATGGTGGAAGGCTAAGACGGCCTCGGGTGCAAGCTCCCCAAATAAGCGCCCGGTTCGGTGGTTTCTGGATGCCGACGAGTAGATCCTGCCCCTAGCCGGCCATGGAGGTGAGGGGGTGCAGCGTCTTGGAGTCCTTCATCCAGATCTCGACCAGAGGTGGGGTCGCATGGCTACAATGGCAAGTTCTTCCATAGAGTCGGCGGTGTGCCAGTCTCTGATCCACGCCGGGAATCGGTGGCTCGCGGTGCCGGCAAGGCACGACTACAACCTCCATCGGAGGCCTGCTGGTGGCTTGACTACGGCGCTCTTATGTCCCCTTCCCAAGTGGCTTGCTCCCCGGTGAAGGCGACGGCGGCCAGAGTTGGAGTTCACTCATCGACAGCGGAAGAGGAGGAGGAGGACCGGATCTCGTTTCTGGATTTAGATCTAGGGTCCTCTGTGCAAAATCCATGGGCTTGTGTGTAATTTATGTTTTTCCTGGTGACCCCGATATAATCTGTACCTCCATAGCTTTGACTAATGTAGCTATCTAGGTCCTTCGGGACCTCCCTTGGTTCAAAAAAGAAAGGAAGAGGCCCCGATCTACGTTTCCACCAAGCCAAAGTTCATTTCCCCTTGAGTTCATCGAGTTTGCTTCTAACTCTTGGGTTTGTGGAAAACCCTAGGCAGATAGGGTCGTCCGGAGGCATTCATCTTGTGTTTTTCTTTGTGGAAAGTTTGTGAGGGTTTGGAGACTATCTTAAAGGCTACCACGAGTAAGTGAGCTATTTTTTCATAGAATAGACTCGGAAGAAGGTGAGCCTTCGTGGCATTGGGGAATACTTCATGGAACCTCACACGTCTTCAACGTGACGTAGCCCCTTTTCAAAGGGAGTGAACACGAAAATACATCTTCGTCTCCGCGTGCTTCGGTTATTCCTAAACCGAATCTCTTACTTATGTTGTTTACTTTGTGATAACCTTCGTTCTTGAAGTATCATGTATTATTATCTAGGTTGCCTCACCTAGTTTGTATTTAGACATATTTATATTGCGCAAACTTAAAACTTGAAAAAGATTATAAAGAAATTTATAGAAACCTATTCACCCCTTTAGGTTAACCATCTTACCCTTCCAGTATGCACCTTGTATTGATCATCAAGTTGATGACAATCTTATATGGTAATTGCACTATACCGAACCGATGAAATAATCCTCGACGGCTTCAAATTCGAATCCCACACATCTGTTTCATCATCCACATGAGTCCTTCACCCGGTACGGTACGGGTCAAGGGTGCTAAAAGTATCCTAGCGAGGCAAAGTACATGAACCTTCGGTATCTCAGGCACACGAAATGGCTAATTCAACCGGTCAAAGAAATACTCCCTCTGTCTTAAAATAGATGTCTCAGATTTATCAAAATTTAGATAAATCTAGACACTATTTAGCATATAGATTCATCCAAATTTTGAGAAACTTGAGACATTTATTTTGGGACGGAGGGAGTACAAGACATCATGCAATCAAAGCTCAAAAGTACATGTATTCTTGAAACATTCTAGCTCGTTCCTCTAGAGTCTCACTTACCCAAGAGAGAGAAGTTGCTCGGACCAAACAAAAATTAGAAGAATCAATTCAATAGATTTTCATTTAACCGAAGATTGGAATCATTACGATTGTTTCTCCTGTATAGGCTGTTTGATTTCCATTGCTGAATCTCATACGGCCTTTTCAAAATATGTCCATTGACTCAAACCTCTTGAAAATATACTGTCTTCTACGGCACAATCAAACAATTTACCCTACAAATCATCAATAGCCTAGAGTTTGAGTAAGCATGAAACTTCTTTCCAGCTACACAAATGAAATAATAATCCGACAGCATTTCTTTGTTTTCATTCTGAATCTTTTTATTGTAAATTCAGTTAACAGCGAGATTTAGTTACTGCATTCCTTGCAAAACATATCGATAAGCTGACAGATTCTTTCTATTCAAAATTCAGTTACAAGATTACTTGCATTTCCATAACTCCTGAAACGGAGAGTATGTACAAATTCCACCAATTTGTGACCTACCATGAAACTCTTCAAAGAGCTTAACTTTCATGCACTCCATTGTCAAATTTTCAGAAAAAACTCGGTGAAAATCAACCGGAAAAAAGCTCCATATTTGAAAAAACTGAGACAGCGACACAATAGGATACCAGGCAAGCCTGAGCACCAAACATCGCCCTACCAGTAAACGAAAAAGAGTACATTGTTTTCAAATTATCAAACCAGTACAGTACAGCACATGAACGTCAATCATACAAGATGTACATATACAACCACCAGCAGTTTGTTATTATTTGTATTTGTACTAAATCCATGGTACATACCATCCGACCAAGCCATTTATGTTCAGGGAGAGCATTTCAACTGGAGAACTGCTACACTGAACTCCACAATTCACATACTAGAGGTCAATTTAGGACGAAACTGCAGATGCCACGGGCTCATTGTTCGCAGGTTCAGCCTCCCAGAACTCGGTCTTTTTGCCCGTCTTTGAAACAGTCTGAAGAACAGCATCCGGAGTTACATTACCCTTCACAGTGACCTTCTGCTGTTCGATGTCAACATCGAAAGACTCAACACCTGAAGCAACAAGTCAAATGAATATAATTAGATTTTAAGGCCAAGATGTACTAAACAACAATAATTTTCCCTTTCTCAGGACAATCAATTCCCACATGAATCCATCAGAATTGGACATCCTGCAGAACCCACGGGGCACATGAATTCAATAGGAAATAGTTAGCTTTGCACACAAAAATAGAAATCACGCATTTGAAAATGAATGTAGATTCCCGCATATAAAATGGAGCTCAAGATACAATGACACAGAAAATTGCAAGACATCTCATCCAGAAAACTGCTTACGATTGGTTGGTCAGTATATACATGACCAATCTATGCAGTAAGGGTGCAGTAAATCAGGGAACTGTCGTTAGGTTCACAATGATATATTCAAACAACCTCCTTTAGACCAACAATTACCAAAGCTGAATGCACATAGATTCTGCGTGTCTTAGGTGATTTTGGAATCAAATTTTCTAGAATCATTCTGTTACACGCGACCAAAAGTGGAGACAAGAGAAGTGTTTTCAAAAGGCCACTGAAAGCTAAACAGGGCTTAATGACAGATTCGTCCAATCATCTACTATCTCCCATCAGAAAATATGGGAAAATCAACTCAAGTGTCTGAAGAGTTCGACGGTGAAGGAATTTTAACAGAGCCTCAACAATCACTCAATGTAAAGCTTGACCATGGTACATTCAAATTCAAATTGGTGATGAATAAAATGGTGTATCAATTTCAGATGGATGGATATAACTGAAACAACAAAAATGAAAATATATATTAGTAACAAGAGTGCTATAACTACCTTCCATTTTGCCAAGAACCCTCTTGACAGCTCCAACACAACCTTGGCAGGACATGCCAACCTTGAGCTCGACGGTCTGCATCACAGAGCAAATTTTATTAACGTTTAGGTAAAAACAATCAGCTAATAAAAGAGCAGAATTCGGGACTTTCTCTCCAAATCGCGTGCACATCTTAAATCCGATAATTTACCCATGGTTGAGAACATCTATAAATTCTCGCTTCCTAGTACTGATCATACATTAATGGTATGCTTAGCAGAGCAAGTTTTGTAACTCTGGAGGAACCCGCTAGCGTTCTTGTAATAGTTTCCAGCAAACCGAAGAGTACAATTCGGGGCTGGCTCCTCCAGATCAACATTCTGAACTAACAGAAAAACTGCATTTCTAGAGCTCAGTTTTTCAATCTTAAAGCTCTCAACTTGAGGAGGGCACCAAAACCTACCAAGGAGACAAGGAGCACACTATATTTTTTCCATTCCTTACCAATTCCAACCCAACGATCGTCGCCCCCAAATGAATCGATCTGCTGGGCCACCAGATCTCACCCACGTTAGTTCCCCACGAAAGATACTGAGAACAACAGATCGATGACTATTCGGGATCCCACCCAAACACCATTACTGATTCGGCCGAGCAGAGGGGACGGAACATAGCTAGGCTAGCAGATCAAAACGGAGAATCGAGCGAGGCGCTGCGACGGTACCTGCGACGACATGGCGCGCGGAAACCGGTTGGTCCGCAGACGGCGAGGTGCGAGAGCAATCGGGAAATTTGTGAGGCGCAGATCGGGGAGGGGAAGGCTGGACGACAGGCTTCCTCCAGGAGGGGGTCGATAAATACACGCGCACAGCGTACAGGCGGCGTGAATCGTGATGCTCTGATTTTGCTTTTTCCTTTCACTGCCAGGTGGGACCACGGCGATGGTGCGGACGGACGCGCTGACGGCGGCCGAGGGCCGATGGACGATGGCGCCGCGTGGTGGTCGTGGGAATATGGAATCGGTCGGGCAATCAGTCAGGCGTGCGTGCCTCGCCTTGCCGTGCCGTGACGGGTTCCAAGTTCCAACGGATGGGGAAGTTGTTCGTTTTTTTTATAGCGATGGACGGTGAGAGGAATTTTGCTAGCAGCGCAGTGACGCAGGTCGTTCTTTTTTCGGAATCTTGAAAACCTCGAGAGTAAACTAGGACAATTAAGCTATTTTTTTAAAAACACAGTACAACTCACAATGCGTATACACACTCATCCCGAATACACGCACGTGCATCCTATCCCTATGAGCACCTCTGAAAGACTGAGCCGGCGGGTCTTGAAATTGACGAAGTCATCGTCGACGCCTTGCTATCGACGGGAACGTCGACTCCACTGAAAAAAATATTTCGCATTTATGACACCAAAGCGTCAAACCTGGGGTTTGAACTCTGGTGGACCTGGAAATACCACGGTCCTCCTAACCATCCAATCACGAGTTGGTTCTCACAATTAAGCCATGTTTACTTTACTACTAATGTATTTCCGCGTGTTTTTACGAGGATAGGATGGTTTATCCCGATCTCATAAAATTTTAGTAGTCCTTTTACCAAACAGAGTAGAGGATGGGACAGTAGCCAATGGTTAGAGTCGCAGAATTTGACTCCTGTTAAGAGAGAATTTCTGAATAGTATCTCACTAAGAATTCATCTTCTATGGAAAAATATGTCAAAGGGCACTAGTGACCAGATTCAATGAACCGGGACCATGTGGCGGAACCAAAGTACTAGTGACGTGGGACGTTCTTGACTTTGTTTCACGAATATTGGAATCATGCAAAGTAATCTAAAAGAATCAAGTTATCTAACACGAATAATGGCGACTGCTAAGCAGAATCAACTCTCAGCATCTTATCGCAACTATTCAAAAGCATTCAATTCCTCCAAAGAAGTGATAGAAGTCGTGCTAAAGAAGCAAATTTAAAAGTGTGCATGCGAAAAATTAAAAAAGTCGATCAGGTCATGGAACAAATTTTCATCTGCTCTCATCAAATCATTGAGAGATGGGCACCAGCTTGCACAATGTGAAAACGAGCGCATGCAAAATACCAAAATAATAATACTACTACTACTACTACTACTACTACTACTACTACTATGCAAAATCCATGGTGCAACATGAACACAGTCTTTGCAAACAAATATCCAAAGCAACTAATACAACATTTCACCTATTTGAGATATCGGCCTCACCACATCGGCAATGAATTTGAATCGTTAGAGCCCTGCTGTACTGAAATCTACACACCTCTGACCCAAACCCCAAAACCTCAATGTCTTCTCATGCTTATATGGCGCTGTCAAACATTGGCTCTGAGCTTCACTCGTGCCCTATCATAAAGATGTCTTGCCAAGCTCAATGGCATGTCAAAGAAGGGTTCCAAGCTTCATCTCATGCTCTGCAACAACATAGAGAGAGGAGCTCGTGAAGCTAGGGAAGGCAAGGAAGCTCCTAAGGCTTGGGAGGGCGAGGAAATCCATGGGGTGAGCATGTAGCAGGGTAGAAATGCAATGATGAGGGAAACATCCATAGGTTCAAGGTCAAATCGATAAGAGGATATGGGATATGCTGAAAGACAGAGATAGGAGAAAGGAAGGAGGTGAAGAGCTGTGAACAAAGAGGAGCGACATGCCGGCCGATCAGCAGGAACTGATCTTCGTGAGGCATAGTAATTCCATTAAGAAAACCTTGGATCTACTTCTAGTACACACCCTTGCTTCGTCTCACACCGTCATTTTGGTGGATACCATTTTATTGTACTCACATAGAAATGTGCATTTTCTAAAATAAACATAAAAATATGCAGTCCTCGCAAAAACAGAAGTAGTATAGAAATTGTTATCGTTGCGTTGTTGTTTCGATAGCTTGCCTAGAAGAGGCGGATCTGGCAAAATAGCTCCAATAACAGGCTTATTGCCGAGCTAATCATGCACATTATATAAGCAATTTTGACGCATAATAGAAAACTCAACAGACTCGTGCATCTGAACAAGATCAAAACTAGCAAAAAGAACGACTTGTATACCCTGCACACACATCAGAACAATTTACTTTGGTCTTTAGCATTTCCACCTTTCGCACATTTCTCACGGTCACTGCTGGAAACGGTTCAGGCGTCAAAATGTATTCCTCAAACAAACCAGATGTGTGATGGGAGTAATCTAGAAGAATCAAGTTATCTAACAAGAATAATGGCGTCTGCTAAGCACAATCAAGTCTATGCATCTTATCGTGATTATTCAAAAGCGTTCAATTTCTCTAGAGAAGTGATAGAAGTCGTGCTAAAGAAGCACACAATGTTTTAAAAGTGTGTGTGCAAAAATTTAAAAGGTTGATCAGGTCATGAAACAAATTTTTCTCATCCGCTCTCATCAAATCATTGAGATGGGCACCAACTTGCACAATATGAAAACGAGCGAATGCAAAATACCAACAATACAAAATCCATGGTGCAACATGAACTTGTGCAATATATATGCTTGCAAGGTGGCATTCACCTCTATGAGATATCGCCCTCACCACATCGGCAATGAATTTGAACCGTTAGAGCCTTGGTGTACTGAAATCTACCAACCTCTGACCCAAACCCCAAAACCTCAATGCATTCTCGTTATCATAAAGATGTCTTGCCAAGCTCAATGGCATGTCAAAGAAGAGTTCCAAGCTTCATCTCATGGTCTGCAACGACATAGAGAGAGGAGCTCGTGAAGCTAGCGAAGGCAAGGAAGCTCCTAAGGCTAGGGAGGGTGAGGAAATCCATGGGTGAGCCATGAGCCGGTAGCAAGGTAGAAATGCAATGATAAAGGAAACATCCATAGGTTAGAGGTCAAAATCGATAAGAAAGACGAATATGAGATATGCTGAAATACATAAGGAAGGAGGTGAAGAGCTGTGAGCGAAGAGAAGTGACATGCCAGCCGATCGGCGGGAACTGGTGGATACCATTTTGTTGTGCTCACACAGAAATGTGCATTTTCTAAAACAAACATAAAAATATGCAACAGAAATACAGAAATTGTTGTTGCTGCGTTGTTATTTCGATAGCTTTCCTAGAAGAGGCAGATCTGGCAAAGCAACTCCAATAAGTCAAGCTAATCATGCACATTATATAAGCATTTTTCATGCATAATAGAAAACTGGACAGACTCGGTGCATCTGAACAAGATCAAAACCAGCAAAAAGGACGACTTTGGGCTTTGGCATTTCCACCTTCGCACATTTCTTAGGGTCACTGCTGGAAACGGTTCAGACTTACGCTCAACTTCCTTTCGTAGACATACCCGCTAAACACAGCAAGGCCCCTGGCGTCAAAATGTATCCCTCAAACAAACCAGAAGTGTGATGGGAATAAATCGCGGCAACCATGCTATTTGACCATGCCACATCAAAGCTTTTTCATGTACTGAGTTTCGTGACTCATACACCATGAAGCAAAGCAAGATCCCAACTGTCTGATGCATGTGTGGGACTTGGTTTCATGAAAAGCTAGCAAAACATCCCAGAGTACTATCCGTAACTCCTCCAGCTTCCCTTGCAGATTGACATTCACACTTTGACGGTTGGCAGATAAGAAAGGCAGACCTCCGTCGTTCAACAGGGTAACACCGAGTTGCCAACAGCTCTAAGTCGTTCAATACATCCCTGGTATGCTGTAGTGTACAGCTGGGACCAGGCCATGAGAAGCAGCAACTGCTTGCGCGATTTGTCACTTGGTATATCAGCCGTAATACCATCATGATGCAGATAGAAGTGCATGTTCCCTAATTTGGAGTTGACACGGACTCCTCCAGACACATATTGTGTTGGGCATGTTGTGTCAAGTGGTCATCTCCTAGATGCTTTGGTTCTGAAAGTGTAGTGCTTCGTCCGGAGAACACAAAATATTTGGGTTCCAAGGAAGTGCGGATGGTAAGCTCCTTGAATCATTCATATTCAGTGAGCTTTGATTGTCAAGAGGACATTCCACGTCTAACGATGGTTGAAGGATTGCCTGCAAAAGAAGAAAGGCATTAGTAAGAATTTTAACTCTGATGATGGCTAGCGACACAAAAAAAAATAACTTGGCAAAATCAGAGCACCGTGTTTTTGAGCAATGCAGCAGTGATACCAGCTATATTTCCATGTAATCTCCGAATTTGTGCAATCCAAGATACATCTACCAGATGTTTTGTACTAGATAACGCATGCTTATGATCCTTTATAGGCATTGTAACAGAGTGCAGTACTGTTGGCCTATGATATGTCAAAGAAAATAATTGACTAAGAGAAATCAGATGGTGTGAAGGCAGGATGTAGTTATATGTCACTATTGCATTTGCATCTCAAAAAGGTGGCACTGAATACCCCACCAGTTAAATGGCCAAACTAGACCAGTTGTCATTGGTATCTTTGTCAGAAGTTCAAGCAAGACTAAATGGCTGTTCTGCATGGAAATCTTCTGGGATCTCACTAGGATCATCTTAACTAAATGACTGTTCTGCATGTTAATTTTGTTTATAAGCTTCAAAAAAGGAAAAAAAATTGATGCAACATAACTGAGCCACGTCAATCATTGTTAGGCATTACGTGTATTACTACTAGTAATACAAAACTTTAAGAAAGCATTCAAACATTTCCCAATACTTCCATTTATGAAGGTTCACAAGAAAGATGGTTTGATTTGGCTGAGACCTTCAAGGATTCTATGTATAATAGACCTACCGGATCATTAGAACCAAAAACATAAGAAACTAATGAAGAGAAAACAAACTCTGCTCTAATTAGGACTAGATGTTTCATGTTTCAGTAGGATTTTGTTGCTTGCCAAAAGAAAGGGTGCAACCCAACAAGAGATGAGTTTGAAAATGGATGATTTATTCTTCATGTTACGTCACTGGTTATCAAATAATATCAATACTTCTGTTGTTGGACCAATCCTTGTATAAAAAACTATATCAGCTGGATCTCTCCCAGTAAAAGGATATGAAATGGAAATAAGACAGGTACCTTGGCAAAGAAGAATGTTTCCTCTGTGATGAAACAGCTGATCCACTTCCACTGCCGTTTTCCTCAAGTTCAGCGAAGCGTTTTTTAAATTGGTCAACAGCACTGCAAAACCAGAAGATGCTAGCGTATCAGAAACGGATGATGACTAAGAGAAGATAAACAAGTGTATTAATATATCTGACCTTAAATGAACAAAGTTTGGACTTTCTGTTCCACTGATATGCTCATTCAGTGACTGAGGATGATACTCCAAAATTTCTTTAAATATCAGTTCCTTAATGTCATCCTTTGTTACTCTACGGCCCTCAAATTCGAATTCAATTTTCGGTATTGGTTGAGAGGATGGTTCTCGCTCTACCTTTGCTAGACCATTAAAGTATGGATCTGCCAATGCCTACAATTCACATATATATATCAAGATCATTTTTTTTGGGTAATGTCAGAAGCAGATCGCAGGATCAGTTAAAAGTTCAGTTCTATGGCATACCTCTTCAGCAGATGGGCGATCCTTTGGATCAAAAGCTAGAAGCCTCCTAAGCAATTGCAATGCTAATGGATCAGCCTTTGGAAATTTCTGTGAGAACGAAGCAGGCTGTTTCTTTCGCATGCATGTCAGATATTTTCTTGCCTTGTCATTCCGCACCTTAGCAGAGGTAAGAAGATAGTGGGGAGTTTTAGAAGCAGACACAAACTGTAACTTTGACAGCAAACTTCCAAAGATCAGCTATCGTACCTGAGAAATAGCGTCTAAGGAGGGTGTCCCCAGAATATCAGTTATCAAATCCAGCTGGTGAACAACATTTTTACCAGGAAATAGAGGCTTTCCAATCAGTACCTCGGCGAAAATGCACCCTATACTCCATATATCGATTGCTGGTGTATACTGCAATCCAGAAGACGGTAAATTTTAGTGACACTAAAAATAGGCCATGCCAACTCAAATTAGCACCAGTGGAATATCTTGATTACAGAAGAGACAGAACATGAAATTAATGTCACAACTCTGAAGTCAATACTGAATATGGAGAATTGTAACTGGGACAGTCGACTTCCAATTGGGACAGTTTCTTTAACAGAACTAATGGTATGCACCATTCATTTGCTCAAGTAATGGATATGTTTCCAACTTCGCAATAAGCAGCATGAGCCAGTGCTGAAGGGATCCATTTCCTTGCGGAAGATTGCTAGTAATAATTGTTAACGTCTACCTTTTCTACAGAAATTCAAGAGGGTTTAAAAACAGGTACATTGTGCAGAAAATAATTAGTGAGGCAAACCATAGAAGTTCTGGGAAAGGCCATCCAACTTATTAAGGGCTTATTCAGCCTGACTTAGAGCAAGCCAGTTTACTGAATGATAGATCTATAGCTTGTGACTCATGAGTCAACTAGGATGTCTACTTACAAGTTCAAGTTGTGTGGGTAAATCAAAACTTATAGGCCCTGATAAGCTGATAAAGGAGTGTGATTGCAGGGGATGTGGGCTAGCTGAAGCTCATCGAAGAAATTCATATCTTTACTATTAAAAGGCGTATGGTCTTGATGGTCTGGTAAGTCGCTCTGAAAATACCCCTATATTTCAACCGAAATTTCCTACCATCCCGATTGCAAACATGTGGAAAGACAGTGTTTATCCCGGTCTCCGTACCCAGACTATGCACTCCCGAGCAGGCGACGGCAACGACGATCATCAGTTCCGCTGCCCGGATGGCCGCACTCCTGCTAGCTAGCCATCCTTGATTAGGTAAAAGAACATCTGGCCGATGGTGTGGGTTTGGGAGCGACGCCGACTTTGGCCAAGACACACCATCCCACGAGCCTGCGGCACCTATTTTGATCAAATCAAAATTCATCTCCCCTCTCCATGCCTCGGCAGCATGCTACCCCACACCTGACGAGATTGACGCCTCCTACTCGGCATATCTCCCCGCGCCGAGGTTGACCGCTGCTGCCCGATTCTGATTTCATTCATGCCTCCGACTCTGTGGACGGCGCCACGCCAGGCCAGACGGCCGCCACCGCCGACACTAGAGATGTCACACTGGAGCCGTCCTACGCTGCCATGCAGAAGCTCGCGCGTTGGCAATGTCTGCGCTAGCCGACATCTGGGGACTGGTGTTCGTGGCAGCACCTGTCATCGGGCGGGCAAAGGAGAGGTCAGATTGGGTTGGGTTTTCGCCCATGGAGTACTCGATGGCAATATTGCATTGACCGGGACAGATACATGAAGGCCTGATAGACCCCATCCTCTTGCCACTCCACAAGTACTCCGGTGACTCCGCCCACGCACACGGACCTGATCCCCGACCTTGCACACTGCCTGGTTCACCCAACCTCGCGCGTTGAGGACGACCACGAGTATGTGCCTCCTCCCGTGCCCGATGCCAGCTAGCTGCCTCAGCCTGATGTATTGTTTCCTGAAGATGTGAACTGCTCTCGGTGCACATGCGTGTTGGTAATAAGATGGCGAGAGAGGCGGACGCCAGTAGTAGTTGTGTGCTATGCTTTCTGCTTGCTTCTCCGGCGGTGACCCTGCCTAAGACGCTTCTGTACATCAGTACTAGGTCTAGGTGACGGGCAAGAGTCGTGACAGGGAGGAGACTCTGAGAAGAATCATCATCCATCAATTATCATTTCTCAGACGCTTCTGCTAAAACCTTGGCGCCGACCACACTTTGGTTTTCTGTTCTCTTACCTGGATCATGTCAGGTCGGTGCACACGCTCTACAATCGGATTGTCCAGTATTTGCAAACAACCCTTAGACGTGTTTTAGTGTGTAGGCTCGAAGCAAAATGAGTAAACCTATACGCTAAAAGATGTCTACATACATGTATTTTAAAAAAAAAACTTATATTTTAAAACAGAGAGGGTATTTGTTATTTTTTAGTGTAGTAAAATACGGAAGAATAAGAATATTGGAAAAATGTCTCTAACTAATTCATAATTAAACACTATACAATGTCGTCCTTTTAGTTAAAGTATTTCATTCTTTGTATTATACTCATTTTATGTGCCGTAGTGAAGCACGGGCATTTAGCTAGTAGACCTTAAAAAGTATGAAGAACTGGCATGCTCTGACATGTTCTTGCAGCAAGGAATTGACGTATATTTGAGAAAACAAAGCAGTAACTAGTAACTACTTTAAGCAAATTTGTGTAAGAGCCAACTGCTTCAGGTGCTTCGTCTGTGGTGTCCTGTACTCCTGTTGTTCCTTACTGAACCCTTAAGAGTGTCTATTTTATATGGTATCCACAAATGAATGGTAGTTAGTAGGCATAACCACATTTACACTAAATATATAATTCAAAATTTATTTGTTTTCCACAATACAAGTATGAACATGGTATGGTAAGATAGGTGTCACATCAAATATGAATATAGTATTTCTATTCGCATACTTTAGTTCCATTTCAAGTATTTTATGTGTGATAAAGACTAACAGGCTGGAACAGGTTTTGGATAGTGGCCTGGTGCATCAGGTGGTATCAGAGCCCTGCTGATCCGTTCTAGCTGCTGGTTCTCTCATTGAGATCAAGATGCAGCAAGCAATGGAGGATTTGGGAAAGAGAGTTGATGTTGTAGAACAACAAATCCAAGAGCTACGTGAAGATCTTAACCGGAGGTTCAATCAGCTCGTTGAGATGATAAAAAGGGGTGTTCCTCCTGCTGTCGATGAAGAAGATTCATCAAAGGAGAGAAGAGATGTTCAACAACAAAGAAGAGGAGGTCATCTTCAATCCCAAACACCCCGACGACACACATATCAGCATACCTCGAGAAGGCCAACTTATACGGAAGCTTCTGAAGAGGAAGAATATGATGATGCCCTTGAGGAACCTGATCTCTATACATGCCCGAGAGTACCCAACTCTACATATGCAAGAGATACATACAAGGTGAAAGCTGAAATCCCCACTTTCAATGGAAATGTTGATATTGAAGGGTGCCTTGATTGGTTTTATGAGGTTGAGACTTTCTTTGAGGTCATGAATATTCCGGAAGACCGTAGAGTTTCTTTGGTCGCATACAAGCTGAAAGGAGGAGCTGGTGCATGGTGGCAACGCCTTCAAGAAGACCGCCGATTAAGAGGAGAACCGCGTGTGAGATCTTGGCGACAAATGAAGAATCTTTTGAAAGGGAGATTTTTGCCCGCAGATTATGATCAGATCCTATTCATTCAGTTTCAGAACTGTGTTCAAGGAAATAGGACTGTTTCAGAGTACACGGAAGAGTTTCTAAGGCTACAAGTGAGGTGCAACATCGCTGAAACTGAAGATCAACAAGTTGCAAGATACATCAATGGTCTCAATGACATTATCCAAGATCGTTTGGGGATGCAACAGATTTGGTCCATTGACCAAGCACAAGCTCTAGCCTTAAAGGCCGAGAGGTTGGTGAAGACAAGGAAAGCAAGTAAGGCCCCATACTCTCCTACGGAAGGTTCAACTAGGAGTCATTCCCACAGGGTGGAAGAGAAGATCACCCAACCCAAGGCTAAGCAACCTGCCCCAAAGCAAGCTGGAGGCAAGAATAAGGCAAAGACAGGGATAAAATGCTATAAATGCGGTGAAGATGGACATGTATCTAGCAATTGTCCATTGAGGAAATTTGTCAACACAGCAATCCATGATGGTGAAGATGACGAAGAATATGAATATGAGGAAATAGAAGGACAAGATGTTTGTGAAGAAGAGGGTGAAGAAGTGGTGTGTGTGATTCAGCGTCTCTTGTGCTCAACACCACAGCCCGACAACACACAACGAAAGAAGATATTTGAGAGCAAATGCACGGTGAATCGCAAGGTATGTAAATTAGTGATTGACAGTTGCAGCTGTGAGAACCTTATCTCTCAGAATTTGGTGAACCATTTAAAGCTTGAGACACATGACCATCCAAGTCCCTACACTATTGGGTGGATCAAGAAAGGGGTGAATATGAGGGTCACCAAACAATGCAACTTGCCACTCTCTTTGGGTAAGTACTACCGCTCAAATGTGATGTGTGATGTTGTTGATATGGATGCAAGCCATGTTCTTCTTGGAAGACCTTGGCAGTTTGATGTGGATACAACACACAGAGGAAAAGAAAATTCTTACTTCTTCACTTGGAACAAGAGAAAGATCATCATCCTGCCAAACCAATCAAATGGTGATGCCTCTAATGAGGAGGGGAAAAACATGTCAACTATCTCCCACACCTCTAAGGAGTTTATGGCAGACTTGAAGGAGGCAGATATGTGTGCTGCACTCATTGTTAAAGGTGAAGAGGAACCGACGGTTGAAATTCCAGCAAAGGTACATAGCCTGCTAGCTGAATTTCAAAGCATTCTTGGAGAACCACAAGGCCTACCGCCAATGAGGGGAATACAACATCGAATTGACTTGATCCTAGGAGCAAGTCTTCCTAATCTCCCACACTATCGAATGAGCCCAAAAGAGCATGATATACTAAAGGAAAAGGTGGAGGAGTTATTGCAGAAAGGACACATACAAGAAAGTATTAGTCCATGTGCTATACCAGCTTTGATCACGCCAAAGAAAGATGGATCTTGGCGCATGTGTACGGATAGTAGAGCTATCAACAAGATCACCATAAGGTATAGATTCCCTATTCCCCGTCTAGATGATATGTTAGATCAGCTCAGTGGTGCTAGGGTGTTCACAAAGCTAAATTTTAAAAGCGGATATCATCAAATTCGCATCAGACCCGGGGATGAATGGAAAACAGCTTTCAAGACAAAGGAAGGGTTGTTTGAATGGTTGGTCATGCCATTTGGACTCTCAAATGCGCCAAGTACCTTTATGCACTTGATGAACCAGGTACTTAGACCCTTCTTATCCCAATTTGTTGTGGTTTATTTTGATGACATCCTGATATATAGCAAGGACGAAGATGAACACTTGGGTCACATTCGTGAGGTGCTACGGGTACTAAAGGAAAACGAACTTTATGTCAACTTGAAGAAATGTGTTTTCCTTCAAACACGACTTCTTTTCTTGGGGTTTGTCATCACAAGTAAGGGCATCCGTGTTGATGACTCTAAAGTTGAAGCAATAAGGAAATGGCCAACTCCAAAAACTATTTCAGAGGTGAGAAGTTTTCATGGTCTTGCAACTTTCTATAGGCGGTTTGTGAAAAAATTCAGTACCATTATGGCACCAATCACTGAATGCTTGAAGAAAGGAAAATTTCAATGGAATGAATCCGCTGAAGCTAGTTTCAAAGAGATAAAGGAAAGGCTCTCGCAAGCTCCCGTCTTGGTACTACCTGATTTTACTAAGACATTTGAGCTGGAATGTGAAGTGGAGTAGGCATTGGGGCTGTTCTATCACAAGAACGAAAACCCATCGCTTTCTTTAGTGAGAAGCTAAGCGAAGCAAGACAAAAGTGGAGTACCTATCAGCAAGAATTGTATGCTGTTTTTAGGGCTTTGAAGACTTGGGAAGTCTATTTGCTGCCTAAGGAATTCATTGTTTACACTGACCATCAATCTTTAAAGCATTTTAGAAATCAAAAGCATGTGGATCGCATGTTAGCAAGATGGGCAGCGTACCTAGAGAGGTTTAACTACCTTATGGTGCACAAGTCTGGAGTAACCAACAAGGTAGTAGATGCTTTGAGTCGGCGTGCATGCCTCTTGACTTCCTTCGAGGCTGAACTTCCAGGTATGGATCAAATAAAGGAATTGTACGAAGAGGATGAAGACTTTGGCCATGTTTGGATGAAGCACTTGAGAGATCAACCATTAGGTAACGACTATTTGGTGCAAGATGGTTATCTCTTCAAGAATGATCGTTTATGTATCCCAAGAAGTTCTCTACGTGACAAATTGATTAGGGAGATTCATTCAAGTGATCTTAGTGGCCATGTTGGACGTGACAAAACTATCGCAAACTTGGAGGCTCGATACTTTTGGCCACAACTAAAGAGGGATGCGGGAAAGTTTGTTCAGCGGTGCCCTATATGTCAAACATGCAAAGGTCAAGTCCAGAACACAGGGTTATACATGCCTTTGCCTGTTCCTGATGCTCCATGGGAGGATATCTCTATGGATTTCGTCTTGGGTTTGCCAAGAACAAGACGTGGGAATGATGCAGTATTTGTGGTTGTGGACAGATTCTCTAAAATGGCGCATTTCATTCCGTGCCGCAAGACAACGGATGCTCGTCATGTTGCAAATCTATTTTTTCGAGAAGTGGTCAGACTTCACGGGGTCCCAAGGTCCATTGTCTCAGACCGTGATAGCAAGTTTCTTGCTGCATTTTGGCTAACTTTGTGGAAGCAATTCAATACCGAATTAAAATTTTCGAGTACTGCTCACCCACAAACCGATGGCCAAACGGAAGTGGTGAACAAGTTTTTGGGCAGTCTAGTCCGTTGCATTTGTGGAGACAAAAGGGGACAATGGGATTTGGCCTTATCTCTTGCTGAATTCTCCTACAACAACTCCAAGCATAGATCAACAGGAAGGAGTCCGTTTTCTATTGTCTACACTAAAGTTCCAACACATGTGGTGGATCTGGTGAAGCTACCATCAAGGGGGAGCTCAAAGTCAGCATTATCCTTTGCTGATAACTACACTGAATTATTTGAAGAAATTCGCAATGTGTTGGAGGCACAAAATCAGAAGTACAAACAACTTGCTGATTGCAAACGGAGGCCGAAATCATTCCAAGTTGGAGATAAGGTGATGGTATACCTCCGAAAAGAAAGACTGCCATTAGACATTAAAGGGAAGCTTAGACAGCGGAAATATGGACCCTTCTCTATTCTAAGAAGGATAAATGATAATGCTTATATGATAGATCTTCCAGCCGAGATAGGAATATCCAACACATTCAATGTGGCAAACCTAACTCTCTATCACCCCGAAGAAGCACTTTATGAGGATAACTCGAGGTCGAGTTCTAAACAACCAGGGGAGGATGATGGAGAACAGCAGGGAAAATAAAAAAGAAAATAAAGCAGAAGTCAAGTACAATACTGACTTCTACAAAGTTCTACTCTATTCTACATAATTTGGTACTTTAGTCATATGTGTTGTAGCAGTTTCCAGAGTGTTCTAGCCATGTGTTGTAGTCATGTTTCTTGTATTATTTATTAGCTTTAAGTAGTGTTCTCTGGAATGTTCCAGCTACAAGTAGAACTAAGTAGTGAAGGCTTATGCAGCCTATAAATAGAGGAGCACTCCTCTATCTAGGGACCAGACTATGTAACCTTCACCTATCAATAAAGAACTTTGTGTTCCTGTTTTAAGATCTTGGACTAGATCTTGTGTGTTAAGAGTTTTGGATTAAACTCTTGACGGCCCCGCCTCTAGAGCGATATCTAGCTCACGCCCCTAGAGCGATATCTAGCGCAGCACGTTGGAGTGGTTCCTTCAACATTTGTGTTGTCTTTATTATAGCAGCAAGGTGGAGTTGTTCCTCCACAACCTTTGTGCTGCATCACCTGGTTACTCCAGTACCTAGTGGGCTTAATGGGCCTCCAATGTAGAGACCTACCATTGCCGTCTATCCAAAGGGGGTGTTGCGTCACTCCCCACTGATGAAACTTTAGCCGTGCGTGTCAGTGCTAGCACCAGAGCTTTCCTGCCCTATACACGTAGATACCTTGGGAGGCATTGTTCCGAGACTGTCACACAACTTGCAATGATGATCCGCCGCTTTGTGACGGTCCAGAGGTGATAGTGGTGAAACCACGAGGAGCTACAAGATTACTAGTACACCTACGGACCAGTCAACCACGTCGGTGTGCTACATCGACTCCATTTCCTCTGCTAGAGTATTGGTAATCCAGTGATGTAAAAATGCCTCCTTGGTATACAATTTTTTTTCAAGAGCCTTTGCGTTTCATTTCATTGAAAAGAGCGAAGTTTGTTTTACAAGCCTCCTAAGAGGCATGGGTTACAAGCATGAGCTGCTTGGTATACAATATGGAGTTCTAACTTCTAAGCATGCACTGCTACCCTTGATCATTCTATTGTTTGCAGCCCTATGACGGCATAGTTAGAAGTTGGAACCGCATATAATATGAAATATGAATCATGAGCTTTACTTCTTTGTTGTCACTTTGCCATGGTGCGTTTGCTGACTTACAGCTGTATGATTGACATCATTTTTTTGCTCAAGTTCACGCATGCAGGTGCTAAAGATGCACTACATGTTTCTTTTGGTGTTATAGGAATATATACATAGATATACAAACCCAAATTTTAATAAAGAAGTTAAAAGCGCTTACATGGCCAATTCCCTCATACTTGCTACAAGGTGAGGTGACTGACCAGGCACAGGATATTGAGTTCCAGAACCGCATTCCAACAATGTCATTTACCACTACCAGTACCACCGCAAAAAAAATGCTGCCTATTAGGTTTGCATCATCAATATGTATACACATCAGCCTCTCTAACTTCTGATCAATCATAACAAACCTTACCTTAGAATAGAATGACCCACAAAGTTCGGGTGCTCTATACCACCTTGTTGCCACATAGTCCTGCAAAAGTAAGTTTACTTTACTTTACGGGTTCATTTGATAGTAGCAAAATAATAAGTACATAACAGGAAACGTCAGATGAACAATGGAAAAAGGAAAAATCATGAACAGACCCAAGCCCTAGTATCGGTTAGCTTCATGTCCATCACCCCACCCCACCCCACCCCACACCCCCAACCGCCAGTCCAACCCTTAAATCAAAGAATGAGAGAATGGCCTCGTGAACCATTAATATCTCAGGTATTAGGGGGTACATTTCGATTCTATCCAATGTGTCTTACCAAATTATTGTTCATGTCGGTCTAAGGCAAGGTTCTGTTCAATCAGATCCAAAAAGGCTGTGTTGGCTTCTCAGTTAAGAACGAATTAAGTCATTGCTTGGATGGTGCCATTGTGGCCAATCTTTTGGCAAGTCAATGCCCCTTTGTCTAATCTAATTCAATTTTCTGTCAGTGTTGGCCAACTTGAAGGCAAGCAAAAACTTCACCAAAAAATTTGCTAGCCAAATTTTAGGTTAACCTAGGCTCAAAACAAACACACCCTAGACCCATTTAAATATGAAAGCATATGTCATCCTCTTTTAACTTGTATGTGATAGTGCATTAATCATTACATCTTCACTTCCCCTTTCTTCCAATCAATGTATCTCCAATGGGCAGCCTGAAGTTCAACATGACAGCTGGGGCATAATGCATGATTAGGTGCTAAGTAAACTCCTATTTTAAGTTCATAACGGTGGGTGTCACAAGGATAATGTTGGAGTAAATACACAATGGCTAATTGCTAGTTCCATCATGTAATGCAACAAATGGCAATTCATCGATTACGAATTCCCATAAATAACTGATCAAGCAGGCAGTTGAAACTTAAAACAATCAAGATAACAAACTTAACCAATAATATATGGTAAGATTATTAAGATAAAATGACAAAGTAATGCTTACTGTCCAGAAGACTGTCGTAGGTGCATCATTGAATGCAACTCGCGCCAAGCCAAAGTCACATATTTTGAGTTTGCAATTTGCATTAGCAAGCACGTTCTTGGGCTTCAAATCTCGGTGATAGACATTTGCTGCGTCAAATCACAGAAAATAGTTAGCCAACCCGGTCATACATAGCAACCACGACAATATTATGTAACAGCCCAAAGCTAATTAACAAGCATGCAAGTACGAACTTCAGCAAATACAGTATGAAACAAAATACAGTTTGGTTTCGTTAAATACCAAACGAACCAAAGTTGACAATATTTTAAATATGAAGCGGCAACATTTTGCTTTTGTTTGTACACCTATATCTCAAAGTTGTCATGTGGAATGCTGCATAAGTAGTCAATACCCAGATAGTCAGATCAGCATGCATAAGTGGTTCAAGTGCAGAACATGATACCATAAGCATCAGCGATCAGTTCATCGCGTACACAGTGGGAAGCCTGGACCTAGGAGGAACTGATTTTTTTCGGTTCTATAATGAATTAACAACGCTAGAATGGTACAAGATCTCTAATTCATACTGCAAAGCAAACACCATACTAACCGCATTGTTGTTCGGTTCAGAGCTCTTGTATCCATTTAAATGTGACTATTCAATTAAGTATACTGTTGCAGGCTGATGTTTCACTTACCCACATATGCACATGCACTAAAAACTGAAATAAACCGATATACTTGGTATTTATTTCATGTTTAATTATTTTTAACTATTGACATGTCACTTTCAAGGCATAGTCTTATAGACTATATATGCATTGAGTTCTATCGAAAATTAAATTCAAGTTTAATCTTGAACTTCATCAACAAAGTTACTTCAGTTCAGTCAACCATGTAACCTGACTAACAGAATTTAAGTTCGAAAGTCCAATACTACGAAGTATCAGAACACAAAATCATGCAGCAGTATCAAGAAGGTATACTAAAAGTGACAACCAAGGGCATTTGATAGATCAAACGCTAATACCACTGTTTCCAAGATACTTCAGGACCTGACCATGACAAAAAGTGAGACCTACCATGCATGCCATAGGAGCAGAGCTAGGAAAAACATCAGTGAATTCAAAATATTTTACTATCACCCAGGGAAACAAAATGCATAATTCTTCCAATGTCATCTGAATAAATGAAATAACAGGGAGGATCAATTTGTCAAATGATTAAAAGCTTTATTTACTTGCAAATAAATAGCTTGTGATTAGGCAGTGCAGGTAATGAAACAATAATCAAATGCTACACGGCGTGTTCCATAAGAATAGAAGCACATATGTAACACTCATCTTCATAAACTAAAAACTGTGACCGAGTGGATACCTGTGTGCATATATTTCAAAGCTCGAAGCATCTGATACAAGAAAAACTGATAATGCTCCCTCGTTAAATCATCATTAGCCTTTATGACTTGATGAAGATCTGACTCCATAAGTTCGAAGACAACATATATATCCTTGAAATCCTTTTTAGATGGGGGAAGCAAGATATGCTTTATCTCCACTACGTCAGGGTGCCTAAGAAGCCTGAGAAGCTTGATTTCACGGAGTATGCGTGCAGCATCAGATATATGCTCAAAAATGTTGTGTATCTTCTTTATTGCAACCTTCTCTCCTGTTTGTGTATCATTTGCAGAACATACAAGTCCGTAACTACCTTTGCCTATGACTTCCAGAACTTTGTATCGATTAACATCGCCATATTCAACAAAGAAATTCATCTCCGCTGCACTCTGAATTCGGAAGAGTAATCAGACAGCTAATACGTTATTATAGATAAACATATGGAATGCAAAAGATCATTCATGATGGTAAAATCACTTGGTTAGTCTATAATCAAAAGGAAAATGTGTACTTTTGATGCCTCAACTATTGAGTGAGTGTAAATATGATCTCTGAACTCTTAAACTGGATACTTTTGTTTGCCCTTCAACTCTTAATACCATGTACTTTGAGTCCATGGGCGGTTTTGGCTATTTCAAAACGCTTTATATCGACATAGCACCTACGTGTAGGCCACATCACCATTTTCCTCCAGACAATTCCATACATTTATTAAAAAAGAAAAGGGCAAAAAACTATGACATGTATTTCAAACAGGATATCCCATAAATCTATTAAAATCACATGAGTTTTGAAACAAAATGTGGAAAACTATCAGAAAAAGGAAAAAGGAAAACAGTAAAATGCGAAAATAAAAAAAAACTCAATAGAAGTAACTTTTGTATTTCCATAGAATTTCAAAAGATGGGCAAAAAAATAAGAAAATCTAGTAAAAAGGGGAATTCAAAAAAAAACTGGGACTTTATTCTAAATTTGTTGTTCCTAATATTTTTATCAATTGATGAAAATTTTCAGAATTTCCCCTTTTTCTTCTCTCAAAATTTCTCATAAATACAGAATATGAAACATCTTTTTTATCTATTTTCTCTGTCTGTTAAATAGATTTTTATGGACTTTTCGGAATGAAATTGGTGATGTGGCAGACAGATGTTGCTGATGTGGCCTAAATGTATGCGCCACGTCGGTCAAAACAGCTTTGGGACGGTCAAACCACCTTGGGGGACCAAATGTACACAGTATTAACAGTTGAGGGGCAAAAATATCTGGTTGAGGGACAAAATCTACATTCAACCAATAGTTTGAGGGACCAAGTAAATTTCCGAATCAAAACAATGCTGCAAATTATTCACAGATTTTCAGAGGTAGAAATGTCAAACCCAGAGCAATAACTGCTTGAGCAAGTCCCTCTACCTCTGCCTACAGATTAATCATGTAATCTCAGTATGACAGAACCTGCGAGCAAACAGTGCAGGCGTGCTGGAGCAGAGGTTTTCCACTGTTACTACCAGGTAGTACATATAGAGATATTTGTGCGTAATCACATACTCCAAAGCCAATAAATACAGACAACTCTAAGATTACACTTCAGTCCCTTTGTAGCTTATGTAGAAATAAATTATAACCAAGATTGAAGGAGGCGTTATACTACTAATAGCCTAGGACAGCGCAGATGTAGACCATGACAATACCCAGCAAAGCTAGTATCCACACAAATAACCTTGCTCTGAACCCATAAGAGACCACTTGGCCCCTATAGAACCATTTCTTTCATAACAGAGGAGCATCCATATAATTTACAGCCTTGCTCATGTCATAATAGACTGCATCCTTGCCTCCTATCAAGTTCTGGCATGCACAGTTGCGCGAAAACAAAGGCCTAAAGAAGTTACAGATGTGGTGCATCAAGAGGGTAAACTGCGGCTTGATGTGCAATATTGATGTTGGGTGCAAGGCAACGAGTGCTGTGGTCAGCAATCATGGCATTCACGCAGCCTAAGCTAATCTTACACCAATTTGGACCTCTTAATCTACTTATCATCATCCCCAGCATTTTCACTAAACTAGCAAGAGAAAAAAAAGAATCCAAGAGCTCGAACCTTCTTGCGCAGATCGCTGTTCTGCATCTTGGAGCCGGTATGGAAGCTTCCCAAGATCGACCTTTCTTTCTTTCGTTTCCTTGCTCCCACGATCCCACCACACAAGCTGGCCCTGGATGTCTCTCGCTCAGGCGCAGGTCAGCCGCACTTGCCCCACCGGCTCCTGCTCTGAATACCAAACCCACAGTCGTCACTGCCCCTCCTCCTGCTACTCGTACACCCCTTGACACCGCCGTACGTCGCCGCCGCCACGGGCGAGTTCTTGGTGTGGAGGTGACGGCAGTCGCTTCGGATCTGGGGAGAGGGGGGAGGAGGCGTCGCGCGTGAGGAGAGCGGGAGGGGGGAGGAGAGGCGGAGAGGGCGTCTCGTCGGCGTGCTGTCGTGCGGCAGCGGAGGAAGCTGGGCTGACGGGAATGGAAGGGCGAGTGGAATGAGACGGGGATATTTTCTCCGTTTTCTCCGCGTGGTCCGGTGAGATCTGTGTGCGTGGCATGTGTATATCCCGTGGATTCTGGGTTTCAATGCAGCTGTGTGTTTAACTGAAACATTTGTTAGATCAACCTTAACTGAAACATTTTTTTGATCAAGCTTAACTGAAACTGTTGGCGTGAGATCGAGCTACCATGAAAACATAAAAACACTATCATAAGAGCACACCGCATCGGATCCCTACCGCCGTACCGTGGGTTTGGACGGAAAAAAAAGGCTAGTCTAGACACCGCATCGGACCATACCAAAAAATAATAATTCCGGGTCATCCAGTTGCGTCTAAAGATGATACCCGCCGGGTTTGGGGCCGGGTCCGGCCCCCCATACCCATCCCCGCCCCATTTTCCCGCCCCGTGACCCGCCCCGTATCGATTGGCGGGTACAGATCCCTACCAGACCCGCCACCCGTCGGGTAAAAGGGGACCCGACGGGTACCCGCCAAGGTCCGCGAGACGGCGGCACTGGCAGTCCACGAGGCGGCGACGGCACTGGGATCTACGGCGCTAGTTCTAGCGCTCGCCGAAGCTCCCTTCCTCGTGGTTCTCAACCTTGACCGGCGGCGCAGGTGGTCACTGGAGGTGCAGCAACGGCACAGTGAGGTGCGAATTGCGGCGACGGCGGCACAGGGAGGTGCGGCGGCGGCGCAGGGACGTGCGGACCGCAGGGGCGCGCAGGAACGTGCGGCGATGCAGGAGGATGCAGGCGTGTGACGCGTCCGCGTGGAAGAAGATGAGGGCGGTAGGTGGGGAACGGGAGAAGGGAAGGAGATGCAGCGTGCGAGTGCGTGTGTGGTCGTCTGTGTAGTGCGTCTGTGCATTGCGTATGTGCGTTGCATAGGTGGCTAGGTGCAGTGTGTCTATGCGCTGCGTGTGTGGTCGTCTGTGTGCTGCGTGTGTGGTCTTCAGTCTACATATAGGATTATTATTATTAGTAGGATTTAGATTTGCTAAAAAAAGGAATTAGTGGGATTTGTCGGGTCTACGGGTTTGCGGGTATGGGTCCGACACCTCCATACCCTCCCCCGCTAGACCCGGTGGGTCTAGGTTTTTACCGGTAAGCAGCCCCGTGGGTCATTTTTCTTACCAAACCCTCCTCATTTAAGGCGGTTACCCATCAGGTTAGCGGGTTTCGGGGCCCCATTGTCATCCCTAGTTGCGTCACGGAAACCCCAAGTTTCTGGGTTGGCGAGGTTGTATGAGCGCGAACCCCATCTCCTCTCCGCGTTGGCGCGAAGAAACATTCAGCTCCTCCCTTTCTCACTTCCGTCCCACCACCCGCCCTCGATTCCACTGCCTCCACCCCTCTCCGGCCTCCACAGCGGTGCACTCGCACCGAGATGGAAGCCATCAACCCGCCGCTGCTCGCGGACCAGGCCACGCCGCGCGGATCGATTCCACCCGCCACAGTAGCCACCACCGAGGAGCTCGTGGTCGACGGCCCGCAGCAAGCTATCCTCCCCAACAGCAAGCGGAAGCGACTAGGCAGCACGTCGTCGTCGCCCCTCCCGCAGTTGCTACCCCTCCCGCTCTAACCAAGCGGATGAAGAGGCCGGGCAACAAGCCGCCGGCGTAGAAGAAGTCGGCGTCGAAGAAACCCGTTGCGAAGAAGCCAGTCGTCGCCAAGATGGTGTTGTTGACAGCTTTGACGGCGGCGATGTCCAAGGCGTCGTCGGCATCGGCTGTTGCGCACAAGGTGGTCGACAAAAGTCCCGCTGTTGATGTTGCGCCGGAATCGTACGATGCATCCGTCAATATCGATTCGCCGCTGACATGGATATGCCCTAGGGGTACCCGATGTTAGCCTACCTGGTCCAGCCCGATGGAAGGCCCACTCGACGACCTACCAGGGTGCATGACGCCTATGACGTTTCGGCTGCTATGAAGCCCATATGGACACGGACTCCCAAACGCACAAGACAAGGAAAGCTCAAGACTAGAGTTTGAATACAACTTATAACCTAGCACCTGAGACCTAGCCTCCCCATATATAAAGGCTAAGAGGGTCCAACGATGAGGGCACGCAATAGACAGATCTACGATCTCCTAGAACTCCCCACCACATACACACCTTCAAGCCAGATTGCATCTGCGCACCCCTGTAACCTTCGGTTCCGCCATAATCAAGAGCAGACAAGCAGGAGTAGGGTTTTCCCTCTAGGGGCCTGAACCTGGGTAAATCTCGTGTCCCTTAGTTGCTTGTCTGTTAACCGTTTCGCGATCTCCAGCACCCCCATATTCTCCAAAACCCAAGCTCATAACAATGGGCATTGACGAGATTAAACCTCGCCAGCCGCCGCTCGCAGATTACGGCGACTACAACAACGACATGGAGGAAGGACTCAAGGGCAATGATTTTGGGGAAGATGAAGACGCCGGCGGCGATCAGGAAGGTGACTTGGAAGAGAAAGAAGAAGGGGCATTTGATGGGGCGGTGGCCAAGGCAAAGGGGACTTCGAACAAAGATGGCAAAGGACGAGATCAAGAAGCAAGGAGAGGCCGCAATATTGTCTCTCAAGATCGATGCTATGGTGAAATCCAAAGAATTGTTGGTGATGAAGACTTTGGAGGCAAATAAGAAGATGATGGAGACGGAGAACAAAGAGAAGGAAGCAAAATGGAGCATGCTACGAGAGGATGCAAAGCGCAAGGCCGACATCAAGGAGAGGAGAGCACGCACCGAGGAGAACCGGGCCATGGCTGAGCTCATTGAGGCCGAGAATGCGACTATGATGATGAAACCGACTAAGATGGATGAGTTCCGTCTTGAGTGGTGGAATCATGCAAAGATAGAGATCTTGACGCAAAGGAGTGAAGCTGCACGTGTTTCCATGGATGCCATGAATGCTCGAGGTGATGATGCTACGGCAAGTGGTGGCGGCCGTGTGGATGCGCCGACAACCGACGATGATGCTTGATCATGCTCCTCCTTGATGATGTGATGTTTGGTCCTCTTTTGGTGTTGTGTTTTGTGTATGATTGAGTACTTTGAACAATCCATTTGCATAATTTATGTTGCTGCATTTGAAAATTATCGGATGATTTGCATAAACCCTGTGTTTCTGGTTTTTGTTTGCGGGCTAAAAAATTGTTGTGAAGCCCATACACGCCAAGCGCGGCCCGCATAACAGCATATTCGGGAATATACTGCTATGTGTGCCGCATTTGGCGCGTATGGGCTGCGCGACGGTTTTTCAGCCTGCAAAACGCGTTTCGGGTGGCCTGGATACGCCTATTTAGGGTTTGGGGTGTCTGCTAGAGATGCTCTAAGCCATACATTTTTTGTGCATATGCAACATGAATGTAAAGCAAAAAAACAAGCATTCTTTGGTGTGATAGAAAAGAAAACAGCAAAAAAGTCTTGTTCAGTTGTAACATCCCTAAAATCATGTTTTTAAAGATTGCATATCATCTATGCATGCATAATAATTTAGGGATCAATTTCAAAGTCATTTCAAGAAAACAGAAGCATTGAGTGCTTATTATTTTATGTAGACAAGCATTGATCAAAGTACCACTCTCAAATGAGAGTATATTTGTTTCAAACCAAGTTTTGATTGCTCATAAGTTGGTTAAGTTGAGTTCAAAGCTTGGACAAAATTTTCCAAAACAAATATGGTTTTAAAACCATTTTCCTATCTTTATCAAATCTTGTGCTAAGGCACTATTTTTTTAAAAATTTCAATGGAACCAAGCAAGTCTAGTAAGACAGCATGGTTTTATACTCAAAATCATGCAGGTTTCACTTTATAAAAGTCTAGAAAGTTTTGGAATTCAAATACATTTGAATTCATTTGAAAAGGTTTCCTGAAAATCAATTTAGAAAAAGAAAAAGGTTTAGAAAACATAGCTGGGCCTGGCGCCACTCTTTCGGCCCAACAGACAAAGCAGCCCACCCGGAGTTTTCCCTTTCCCTCTGTTTCTCACCGCAACCGCGTGCACCCACTTACTGACAGGCTTACCCCACCCTGCCCCGACAGCGTCGTCCCCAAACCCCGCCCACGACCTGGCCTCGCCGTTTCCTTCCTCTCCTTCACTGCCGCGAATTAATCTGGTTAATTGCCGTTGATTGCGAGCGTGATTCTATCCTCCGCTCCGGCTACTTAATCCCCTCCCCCTCGCGGCCATTTCCCCCAGCGAGCTAGCCAGAAGCGCCACCAGGCTGCCCACGATTCCACTTGCACCGCTGCGGTACCGAGCAACTCTGGCGTGCGATTCCGGTAAGCATCGACCGCCCCCTTGTCTCTGATTAATACGAGCATGATCAATGGGTCCTTGTGCATCTTATCATACCCTTCTTTTGCTCTGTATCATCCTAGAGAGTCGTCATCGTCCACCTCTGGAAATAACCGAAGCTCAGCGCAACTCCGGCGACACCCACTGGTAGTTCCTGACCATCCCTTCATCTCTTCTGCATACTCACTTGTTTGCCGGGCTTGTGCACATCTAACGACACCTCTGGTATGTCTTAGCGTGCACCACAACCTCGCCTCCAACGATGCTAGAGCTTGCCCGACGACAGGCTTCACTCCGACGAGCAATAGCAGCCGAGTCCGAGCGCCCCTGTCTCTCCCTCGACCACCTTGAGCTTCACGGCAGTCCCGCGAACACGGTAAGCACCCCCACTCCTCCCCGCGCGATCTGAATCGCCGGCAACCTCTCTGACAGAGCCGCGCCGCCGCATCGCCGCCGCTGGCGCCGCCCACCTGTGGTCGTTTGATCCGTAGCCGTAGGATCTAGATCCAACGATTAGAATTAGATCTGTAACGAAGCGGTACGGGCAGATCTGGGCCGTATGTGTTAAGTTAGATCTAACGGCCCGCGAGTGTGATCCGGTGTGAAACGGTATCGGCCAATCAGACGCTGCCGCGTGGCTAGTTCTTTGTTTTAAAATCTGAATTAGATCTATTAGAGTTTCAAACTTGTAAAATTCATAACTTTTGATCCCCACGTTCAAATTTTACAAATTTTATATCATTGGAATCACGAGAGAAAATTCTATCTGTTTATGCAATGTGTTTAATGTTTTGCCTCTGTAAAAATGGTTGTTTTTGCAGAATCATTTGTAGGCATATTTTAGGTATAGAAATGATTTGAAAAATGATTTAAAAATCAAACAAAGTTTAATTTAGTATATTTTGGTCTTGTTTAGGTTTTAGTACTGTTTACTTGTCTTGTTTGGTGTAGAAAATCATCACATGGCATTTTGCATGCATTCGTAGATTTTTGTTTGTATATTTCGTTTTGTGATTTTGGTGCCCTTATTTTATGTGTAGATTTGGTGCTAATAGTGATTGTGGTTATGAATATTGTTGCAACTCCCCAAACTACCAAGGCAAGTGGTGCTACATGTTTTTGTCCCAATATTTTATACCTATGCATTAGAAATATTTTGTATAGGACTTGCATGATTATTTTGCCAAGTATCTATATGTTATGTTGGGAAATCCTAGTAGTTGTAGCAATGTTAGAATTTCCTTTAAGTTAAGATACTTGCTATTGCCATGCTTAGCCTAGCTAGTAGCAACCAAGGGTGGTTTATATATTCATGCTATGAGAAATATTTCTAAGTCTTTGGACTTATGTTTTGCTTAATAAAACAACTAAGTGAATGAAACACCTGGGTGGAATGGAAAGATTGGTTTGTGTTGAGTGGTTACACAAGGCCCATTTCTATGGTTTACCTTGTGTATCTCACTTGTGGAAAGCCACCCAGGAACAAAGGGATTTGAGATGCCAAATGTTAAGAAGCTTCTAGTGCAGCCACATGGCATTATGGGCTCTGCCTGGATCATATAGGTTGCAATAACTTAGCCATTTGGACAGTTGGTGGTAGTGGGATGATAGGTTTGGAGTGCGTCCATTTGGTCTAAGGGAAGGCTTCTGAAAGGTCCTGTCTTGGTGAAAATCAAGTCTTGTGAGGAAACTGCACAACCTCTGCAGATGGAAGAATCTAAGTACTTAGCCATATCCCTGGTATTTGACAACTTGATCATCAAGACATGGATCCTCATCCAAATTTTCTAAGTTAAAACTTGTGGTTGAACAAGGGTGAAGGTTCACCAATTTCTATTGGTGATTCTTTGGGAAAGTTTTATCAAAGAAAAACTTAGTATTTTCAACTAATAGGTAAAACCTATTTTGAGCAAAGCAAGCCTAAGCTACACTTAGCCAAATTCATGTAGTATCTAGATGCTAATATTCTACTAAGGTATCACTTGCCAATACTATTCCAATGTATTGACCCACTGTGGTTGTAACTTGTGATGTTGCAGGTTATTCTGATGATGATTAGGGGTTATGAGTCTACACTCAACATGCTTGCCTGTGGCACATGAAGATGAAGACTTATTTATCTTATTCTATATTTGAACTCTTGTATTAGGCCTATGGCCATGGAGTTTGTAAAAGACTATGTTTGTCTCTGGAATGATATGTAATAATGACCTTTGTTTCTGTGTACTTCATCTTAAACTGTGGATGCTAGCATTGATCCAGGGACTAGCATTGCAATCACAGGGATCCTTACCTTTATAAAGGGAGGGATCTTACAGATGGTATCAGAGCACCGTGTTTCCTGTAGGATCATGACCCTAGGATTAGATTAGAAACCACTAAGGAAAAAAATCAACAACTTCCACACTTGTCTTATTCATCTCGTAAACTTTTCTAATCTTCTTTCTCATCTCTATTGATAGAAGGATGCTTTGATAGGCTTTAGACTAGAGAGTGAGAGTTGTAATGTGCCTTGTTAGTTGGACCACCACACTTATCATAATATTTCCAAAATTTTGGCTAAGTTATATTGAACCTTGGACGTCTGTAATGGATTTGTGTATACCATGACTTGTGTGTTTGTTTGTCAATGATATGCTTGTGATACTTGTCTTGTGTATTTTCTATTGATGTTGATTCTGACTTCTCTCTGTCTTATAAAATAGATGCCTAATGTGACTATCAACACGGCCGAAGAGTTCAAGGGAACTCGTTTTGGCACTTGTCTTATTGAGGTCACTAATATTCTCAATCTTCCTCTTCCTAGCATCATGGTCCCTCCCCTTACCAAGTTTTAGAGGAAGGACCTTTGGGGCTTCAAGGTTAATCAGCCAGGACGCCAGACTGAGCCTACTACGGAGGCAATCATCTTCAAGTTTATGCATGACGACAGGGAGAGAGGCCTAGAGGTAGTCATGCAGGATTTACTTGCGCGTCTGTTAGGGAGACACTCTCGGGAGATTAGAGGTACTCACTTCCACGCCTTCGGAAGACGCGACGAGGATGGTGAGGCTATTGAGTTCGACGATACTGCTAGAGAGATGGCAGAGCCGATACGTCTGTACCTCCAGGACCTAGAGGTTCTTCTTAGGCACCTAGATACTGATAGGACCAACGTCATGCTTAGAAATGACGGACTCCGGGTGCAGCTTCGCGAGAAGGACAAGCTCTTCGCGGAGCAAGATGAGATAGTCAAGGAAATGGAGGCCAAGTTCGAGAGTCGGGATAGAAAGTTCAGGAATCAAGAGAAAAGAGTCCAAGATAGTAACAAGAGGATTCGAGAGATGACTGCAGAACTAGAGGCCAAGGACTTCGAGCTCGAGCATCAGCAGGGTGTGATTGAGAGACTTCGTTCACAGAAGAGGGCTCTCAAATCCAAGGTAGAGGCCTCGTCTTACACTTGTCGACGAGGAGGTTGATGCAGAGGAGTAGTGATGACTACTCGTTTATTTGTCATTTACCATGCTTTTGATTATTGAGTCGCAATGACCATCCAACATGTGGATGGCTTGCTATTGGTGTGTTTGCTTTCAAACTTGTTGTTTATGTCGTTGAACTTTATGTTATTCTGATGCTTGATTGGTGATTGTCTATGTGTTGTATTGTGCATAATAAGCATCTAAGGGTATCGCATTCTTATCCTTATTTGAAAACCACAGATGCCTCCTCGACGTGCCAACCCCAACCCGAACAACAACAATGTCACCCCCGAGATGCAGCAGCTGATGACAGCACAAGCATAGCTGATGCAAATGATGACAACTTTCATGCAGAATCAAAACAACAACAATAACAACAACAACAACAACAACAACAACAACAACAACAACAACAACAACAACAACAACAACAATCAGAACAATCCACCAGGTTTTGACATGCTCACCAGATTCCTAAGACTGAGGCCAGCAAAGTTCTCAGGAACTACTGATCCCATGGTGGCCAATGATTGGCTACGTTCAGTGAGCAAGGATATGGTAACTATCGACTGTACTGATGAGGAGAAAGTCAGGTTTGCAGCACACTTGTTGGAAGGACCAACAACTACTTGGTGGGATAACTTTCAGATCACCGCTCCCATTGAGGATGTGACATGGGCTATCTTTGAAGATGGTTTCCGTACAGCTCACATCTCATCTGGAATGATGAGTTTGAAGAAGAAGGAATTCCATAATCTGAAGCAGCGCCACCGCAGCGTGGCTGAATATATTGAGGAGTTCAACAATCTGGCGCGTTATGCACCGGATGAAGTTGACACTGATACCAATAGGAAGGAGAAGTTCCTCGAAGGATTGAACGATGAACTGAACCTGCAGTTAGTTGTGGCCTATGTCCTCACTTATCAATCTCTTTGTGACAAGGCTGCCATCTTGGAGAGCAAGATGAAACAGGTTGAAAGCAGAAAGAGGAAACACTCTGACAAGCACAGCTCAGGATCGTCTCACAAGCGATCCCATTATGATGATGGTGGGAATTCTGGATCCCACAAGCATGGAAAGTACAACAGCCACCACAATCACAACCGTCATCATGACAACAAGCATCATCGTAGTCATGACAATGACAAGTACAAGAATCACAGGAGTGGATACAAGAACCACCACAATGGAAGTGGAAGTGGTAGTGGAAGCCAACCTGTCAAGAAGGATCTTAGTCAGGTTGAATGTTTCAAGTGCAAGAAGATGGGGCATTATGCAAATGAATGCCCAGAAAAGAAAGTTGAAGGACCCAACAAGCCCAACCCTTTCCAGAAGGGACAAGTAAACCACATCAATGTGGAAGAAATCTATGAGGAGTCCGATGCAGTGGCTGGTAAGTTCAAACTCAATTCTATTCCAGCACTTGTTCTTTTTTATACTGGTGCATCACATTCATTCATATCAAAAGCATTTGTTGATAGAAATGGGTTTCCAACTGAAAACATTGGGTGTCCAATAAAAGTAAGTTCTCCCGGTGGAGATATGATAGTAAGTCTTGGATGTCGTGATCTAGTGATAGAGTTGGAAAGCATAAGTTTCCACTGAGTCTGATAATCCTAGATTCCCAAGGACTGGATGTAATTTTGGGAATGGACTGGATGACCAAGTATGAAGGAGTATTAGATTGTGCCAATCGTACTGTCGCACTCACAACCCCAGAAAAGAAACGGATAAGATTCAAGTCTAACTTTGAATCGAAAGGGAGTAAGCTAAATTCTCTTAAGGGGGTTAGCATAGACAGTGTGCCAATTGTGAGTGAATATCCGAATGTGTTTCCGGAAGAATTATCGGGAATGCCCCCAGATAGGGATGTGGAATTTCTGATTGATTTGCTACCAGGATCAGGACCAATAGCAAAGAGACCTTACAAGATGTCAGTTGATGAGTTGAAAGAACTCAAGAAACAACTTGGAGAACAGTTGCAGAAAGGATTTATTCAACCAAGTTCTTCATCTTGGGGAGCACCAGTCTTGTTTGTGGAAAAGAAAGATAGAAGTCAAATGTTATGCATAGATTACCGTTCACTCAATGAAGTGACTATCAAGAACAAATACCCTTTACCTAGAATCAATGACTTGTTTGATCAGTTAGAAGGAGCCTGTGTGTTCTCAAAGATTGATCTCCGATCAGGTTATTTCCAGCTCAAGATAAGGGAACAAGACATACCTAAGACAGCTTTCACCACTAGGTATGGATTGTATGAGTACACCGTGATGCCATTTGGTTTGACCAATGCACCAGCTTATTTCATGAATATGATGAACAAAGTGTTCATGGAGTTCCTTAACAAGTTTGTTGTCGTTTTCATCGATGACATTTTGATCTACTCCAAGAGTAAAGAAGAGCATGAAGGACATTCGCGTTTGATACTTGAGAAGCTTAGAGATCATAAGTCGTATGCCAAATTCAGCAAGTGTGAATTTAGGTTAAATGAAGTTGGATTTCTTGGACACGTTGTCAGGAGATGGTGTAGCAGTTGATCCTGCAAAAGTGTCAGCTATAACTGAATGGGAATCCCCTAAGTCAGTAAAATAGGTTCGTAGTTTCCTTGGCTTGGCAGGATATTACAGAAGATTTATTGAGAATTTCTCCAAGGTAGCTAAGACAATGACAGAGTTACTAAAGAAAGACAAGAAATTTGCTGGGTCTAAAGGATGTGAACTCAGTTTCCAAGAATTGAAGAAGAGACTAGTGACAGCACCAGTCTTATGTCTGCCAGACTTGGAGAAAGATTTCCAAGTGTATTGTGATGCATATCATCATGGATTAGGTGCAGTTCTAATGCAAGAAGGGAAAGTTGTGGCTTATGCCTCGAGACAACTCAAAACTCATGAGGTGAATTACCCTACTCATGATTTAGAGTTAGCCTCTGTTGTCCATGCACTCAAAACATGGAGACACTATCTTTTGGGAAAACGATGTGAAGTGTTCACAGATCACAAGAGTTTGAAGTATATCTTCACTCAGAAACAAATCAACATGAGACAAAGAAGATGGCTAGAACTCATCAAGGACTATGACTTGAGTTTGCAATACTACCTCGGTAAAGCAAATGTTGTAGCGGATGCTCTAAGCCGTAAGGTTTTTATGAATGGCCTTACTAAGGGAGAGTTGCCAGATGATCTGTGTGCCCAATTTAGAGATCTCAGATTGGAGATTGTGCCTGAGGGACATCTCATGTCATTGGATGTTCAACCCACTTTGTTGGACAAAATCAAAGAAGCCCAAAAGACGGATAAGGAAATTGAAGAGATTAAGGAAAAGATTGGCAAAGGAAAAGCCAAAGGATTCCATGAAGACGAACAAGGTACTTTATGGTATGGAAAACGTATCTGCGTTCCACAAGATCCGGAGCTTCGGAAACTGATTTTACAAGAAGCGCACAACTCACCATATTCCATTCATCCGGTTAACACCAAAATGTACATCGATATGAAGGAAAGATTTTGGTGGAATAATCTCAAGAAGGACATCGCCGAACATATTGCTTTGTGTGATGTATGTAGTAGAGTGAAAGCGGAACATCAGAAACCAGCAGGATTGCTACAACCACTACCTATTCCTGATTGGAAGTGGGACAAGATTGGCATGGATTTCATCACTGGACTGCCAAGGACTAGGTCAGGATATGATTCCATTTGGGTAGTAGTGGATCGCCTAACTAAAGTGGCTCATTTCATACCCGTGAAGACAACCTACACAAGTGCTAAGTTGGCCAAGATATATATGAATAGGATTGTGTGTCTGCATGGAGTACCCAAGAGTATTGTGTCTGATAGGGGGACTCAATTCACTTCTCATTTTTGGAGGCAACTACATGAGTCATTGGGAACGAGATTGGAATTCATCACTGCTTTTCACCCTCAGATTGATGGACAGACAGAAAGGACCAACCAGATTCTCAAAGATATGTTGAGAGCATGTGCTCTAGACTATGGAGCTAGTTGGGATGAAAGTCTGCCTTACGCAGAATTCTCATAGCTATCAAGCCAGTATTGAGATGGCACCGTTTGAGTTTCTCTATGGGATAAAGTGTACTACCCCATTGCTATGGAATGGTGTAGGAGAAAGGAACTTGTTCGGGCCAGAGCTAATCAAAGAAGCTGAAGAGAAAGTCAAGCTTGTAAAGGACAGATTGAAGATAGCACAGTCTCGACAGAAGAGCTACGCAGATCCTAAGCGTAGAGAAGTCACCTATGAAGTGGGTGATAGAGCTTATCTTAGAGTGTCACCACTTCGTGGAGTGAAGAGATTTGGAGTCAAAGGAAAATTGGCCCCAAGATATGTTGGACCATTCAAGATTCAAAGTCATAAAGGAGAAGTAGCTTATGAAATTGAATTGCCAGAATCATTGTTTGTCGTTCATAATGTGTTTCATGTGAGTCAGCTAAATAAATGCCATCCAGAGATGGAAGAGACTTCTTTGAAGGATACTATACCTTGGGAGGAAGTTCAATTGGAATGTGATCTCACTTATGAGGAAAAACCCATCAAGATTCTTGAGACTGCAGAAAGAGTTACTCGGACTAAGACTATCAAATTTTGCAAGGTTCAATGGAAACATCACTCCGAAGAAGAAGCAACATGGGAAAGAGAAGATGATCTTCGGAAAGACCACCCTCACCTATTTGCTAGCCAATCCGAATCTCGAGGGTGAGATTCACCTTAAGGGGGTTAGATTTGTAACATCCCTAAAATCATGTTTTCAAAGATTGCATATCATCCATGCATGCATAATCATTTAGGGATCAATTTCAAAGTCATTTCAAGAAAATAGAAGCATTGAGTGCTTATTGTTTTATGTAGACAAGCATTGATCAAAGTACCACTCTCAAATGAGAGTATATTTGTTTCAAACCAAGTTTTGATTGGTCATAAGTTGGTTAAGTTGAGTTCAAAGCTTGGACAAAATTTTCCAAAACAAACATGATTTTTTAAAACCATTTTCCTATCTTTATCAAATCTTGTGCTAAGGCACTATTTTTTTTAAAATTTCAATGGAACCAAGCAAGTCTAGTAAGACCGCATGGTTTTATACTCAAAATCATGCAGGTTTCACTTTATAAAAGTCCAGAAAGTTTTGGAATCCAAATACATTTGAATTCATTTGAAAAAGTTTCCTGAAAATCAATTTAGAAAAAGAAAAAGGTTTAGATAACATAGTTGGGCCTGGCGCCACTCTTTCGGCCCAACAGACAAAGCAGCCCACCCGGAGTTTTCCCTTTCCCTCCGTTTCTCACCGCGGCTGTGTGCACCCACTTACTGACAGGCCTACCCCACCCTGCCCCGACAGCGTCGTCCCCAAACCCCGCCCATGACCTGGCCTCGCCGTTTCCTTCCTCTCCTTCACTGCCGCGAATTAATATGGTTAATTGCCGTTGATTGCGAGCGTGATTCTCTCCTCCGCTCCGGCTACTTAATCCCCTCCCCCTCGCGGCCATTTCCCCCAGCGAGCTAGCCAGAAGCGCCACCAGGCTGCCCACGATTCCACTTGCACCGCCGCGGTACCGAGCAACTCTGGCGTGCGATTCCGGTAAGCATCGACCGCCCCCTTGTCTCTGATTAATACGAGCATGATCAATGGGTCCTTGTGCATCTTCTCATACCCTTCTTTTGCTCTGTATCATCCTAGAGAGTCGTCATCGTCCACCTCTGGAAACAACCGAAGCTCAGCGCAACTCCGGCGACACCCACTGGTAGTTCCTGGCCATCCCTTCATCTCTTCTGCATACTCACTTGTTTGCCAGGCTTGTGCACATCTAACGACACCTCTGGTATGTCTTAGCGTGCACCACAACCTCGCCTCCAACGACGCTAGAGCTTGCCCGACAACAGGCTTCACTCCGACGAGCAATAGCAGCCGAGTCCGAGCGCCCCTGTCTCTCCCTCGACCACCTTGAGCTTCACGGCAGTCCCGCGAACACGGTAAGCACCCCCACTCCTCCCCGCGCGATCTGAATCGCCGGCAACCTCTCTGACAGAGCCGCGCTGCCGCATCGCCGCCGCTGGCGCCGCCCACCTGTGGTCGTTTGATCCGTAGCCGTAGGATCTAGATCCAACGATTAGAATTAGATCCGTAACGAAGCGGTACGCGCAGATCTGGGCCGTATGTGTTAAGTTAGATCTAACGGCCCGCGAGTGTGATCCGGTGTGAAACGGTATCGGCCAATCAGACGCTGCCGCGTGGCTAGTTCTTTGTTTTAAAATCTGAATTAGATCTATTAGAGTTTCAAACTTGTAAAATTCATAACTTTTGATCCCCACGTTCAAATTTTACAAATTTTATATCATTGGAATCACGAGAGAAAATTCTATCTGTTTATGCAATGTGTTTAATGTTTTGCCTCTGTAAAAATGGTTGTTTTTGCAGAATCATTTGTAGGCATATTTTAGGTATAGAAATGATTTGAAAAATGATTTAAAAATCAAACAAAGTTTAATTTAGTATATTTTGGTCTTGTTTAGGTTTTAGTACTGTTTACTTGTCTTGTTTGGTGTAGAAAATCATCACATGGCATTTTGCATGCATTCGTAGATTTTTGTTTGTATATTTTGTTATGTGATTTTGGTGCCCTTATTTTATGTGTAGATTTGGTGCTAATAGTGATTGTGGTTATGAATATTGTTGCAACTCCCCAAACTACCAAGGCAAGTGGTGCTACATGTTTTTGTCCCAATATTTTATACCTATGCATTAGAAATATTTTGTATAGGACTTGCATGATTATTTTGCCAAGTATCTATATGTTATGTTGGGAAATCCTAGTAGTTGTAGCAATGTTAGAATTTCCTTTAAGTTAAGATACTTGCTATTGCCATGCTTAGCCTAGCTAGTAGCAACCAAGGGTGGTTTATATATTCATGCTATGAGAAATATTTCTAAGTCTTTGGACTTATGTTTTGCTTAATAAAACAACTAAGTGAATGAAACACCTGGGTGGAATGGAAAGATTGGTTTGTGTTGAGTGGTTACACAAGGCCCATTTCTATGGTTTACCTTGTGTATCTCACTTGTGGAAAGCCACCCAGGAACAAAGGGATTTGAGATGCCAAATGTTAAGAAGCTTCTAGTGCAGCCACATGGCATTATGGGCTCTGCCTGGATCATATAGGTTGCAATAACTTAGCCATTTGTACAGTTGGTGGTAGTGGGATGATAGGTTTGGAGCGCGTCCATTTGGTCTAAGGGAAGGCTTCTGAAAGGTTTTGTCTTGGTGAAAATCAAGTCTTGTGGGGAAAGTGCACAACCTCTGCAGATGGAAGAATCTAAGTACTTAGCCATGTCCCTGGTATTGGACAACTTTATCATCAAGACATGGATCCTCATCCCAATTTTCTAAGTTAAAACTTGTGGTTGAACAAGGGTGAAGGTTCACCAATTTCTATTGGTGATTCTTTGGGAAAGTTTTATCAAAGGAAAACTTAGTGTTTTCAACTAATAGGTAAAACCTATTTTGAGCAAAGCAAGCGTAAGCTATACTTAGCCAAATTCATGTTGTATCTAGATGCTAATATTCTACTAAGGTATCACTTACCAATACTATTCCAATGTATTGACCCACTGTGGCTGTAACTTGTGATGTTGTAGGTTATTCTGATGATGATTAGGGGTTATGAGTCTACACTCAACATGCTTGTCTGTGGCACATGAAGATGAAGACTTATTTATCTTATTCTATATTTGAACTCTTGTATTAGGCCTATGGCCATGGAGTTTGTAAAAGACTATGTTTGTCTCTGGAATGATATGTAATAATGACCTTTGTTTCTGTGTACTTCATCTTAAACTGTGGATGCTAGCATTGATCCAGGGACTAGCATTGCAATCACAGGGATCCTTACCTTTATAAAGGGAGGGATCTTACATCAGTGCAAACATGCCTTAGGCTTAGATCAGAGTAAGTTTTAGAGGCGGAGCTGAGGCGAGGGATCTCCAACAATAAGGACGTGAACTCGTCCGCCTTGGGTTTTTGGCGCAGCGCTAGGCGGTTGTGGCAGGGTATCTTCGCCGAGCTTCCAAGGTGGAAGACGAGTTCGGGGAGCTCTGATGCACGTTCTTCTCATACGAGCTTCCATCCCCAGATCAATTTTCTCTAGATTCCTCACTTATCCTAATTAGTCGGTGGCGAGGGGAAGAGGAACAGAGCTTGGTCACCGTCGGTGATGGGTGCTGGCAGGAATTCCTGGCGCGGCCAGCCATGGACTTTGTACTCGCTGAGGCGATTTCCAAGCGATGGCTTTGGTTGGCCATGGCTATCTTTGGTCATAGGATTGGCCTCACCATGCTCGAATGCTACGGTGAGTCGGACTTCTCCTTCCTCCGATGCTAGAGAATCTTATCCTACCCGGCATGGGGATCTTCCTCTCTGTTGGCCCATGTGGTTCAGTCCACGGTGTCAGCAGAGATGGTTGCGCATGTAGGAGGTTCGTCAGCGGCGAGGTTAGACTTGATCACATTTTCGTGATCACATGTTGAAAGGGCAAATAGCCCTTATCTAGTGTTTTGGTTAACTATGACATCTAAGCTAGAGAGAGGACTAATGTCTCTACTAGCTTCTCTACAGGTGAGAGTCCACAGTTTGTTGGTGAAAGGCGATGTGTGACCCCCATTCGTTTCTATATGAAGAGTCGGTGGTGTTATTTCTTATTCTATCTTATTTACTCTTGAGTCAAATAGGAAACACCGCACTATTAAGAGGGGTGATCTTGATGCGCTCTTTGGGGTTGTTCTACACCAAATATACTTCTCATTATCCACCGCCACACACCCGTTCAACGAGAGAGAGAGAAAAATAGCCATGAAAAATGAGTCCAAAGGGGCTAATGCGAAATCAACAAAAGTGTCGGCAGCGCCGGTGCTGTCGCCGAAATTTCCGGTCGCCGCCGGAAATTCTCGGTGAACACCGATATGGCTTACTGCATGCACTTTCGGTTGTTCGCCGAGAATTTCGGTCGCCGCCAAAAAGGGGGAGATTGAAAGGGCAAATAGCCCATATCTAGCCATTTAATCGTATCATAATATCTTCTTTTGACTCTAGCTCGGTTTGTCATCGTTAACTAAAAAGGGGGAGATTGAAAGGGAAAATAGCCCATATCTAGTGTTTTGGTTAACTATGACATCGAAACTAGAGAGCGTACTAATGTTTCTACTAGATTCTCTACTGGTCAGAGTCCGCGGTTTGTTGGTGAAAAGCGATGTGTGACCCCCCATTCGTTTCTATATGAAGGGCCGGTGGTGTTATTTCTTATTCTCTCTTATTTACTCTTGAGTCAAATAGGAAACACCACACTATTAAGAGGGGTGATCTCGATGTGCTCTTTGGGGTTGTTCTACACCAAATATACTTCTCATTATCCACCGCCACACACCCGTTCGAAGAGAGAGAGAGAAAAATAGCCATGAAAAATGAGTCTAAAGGGGCTACTATGAAATTGGCAAAAGTGCCGGCAACACCGGTGCTGTCGCCGAAAATTCTCGGTGAACACCGATATGGCTCACTGCATGCACTTTCGGCTGTTCGCCGAGAATTTTGGTCTCCGCCGAAAATTCCGGCGTGTGGTCCGGTCCGATGGAGTTGTCGCCGGAATTTCCGGCGAGCAACTCGGTCCGACCGGACTTATTGCCAGTTTTGTCGCAGGAACCCCCAAACGGTTCTTTTTCTCCCCATACTATATATACCCCTTTCTTCTCCACTAAGAGGTTAGGCATTTTAGCAAACATTCATTTCTTGAAGCTCTCTCTCTCCATTGTTGAAACACAAAAGCTTGAGGATCTCCCATTCTACCCAACCAAATCCAAATCCCTTTGGTAGAAAGGAAAAGGAGGTCCCGATCTACGTTTCCACCAAGCCAAAGTTCATTCCCCCTTGAGTTCATCGAGTTAGCTTGTTACTCTTGGGTTTGTGGGAAACCCTAGGCGGCTAGGGTCGCCCGGAGGCATTCGTCTTGTGATTTGCTCCGTGGAAAGATTGTGAGGGTTTGGAGACTACCTTAAAGTCTACCATGAGTAAGTGAGCTATTCCTTCGTGGGATAGGCTCGGAGAAGAAGGTGAGCCTTTGTGGCGCATGAGGAATCCTTCGTGGAACCTCACACCTCTCCAACTTGACGTAGCCCCCTTCCCAAAGGTGGTGAACACGGGAATACATCTTCGTCTCCGCGTGCTTCGGTTATTCCTTAACCGATCTATTACTTGTGTTGTTTACATTGTGATAGCCTTCAAGCTGGAAGTATCTTGTTTCATCATCTAGGTTGCCTCACCTAGTTTTCATTTAGGCTCACTTATATTCCACAAATCCTAAAACTTGCAAATGATTATAAAGAATTTTGTAGAAACCTATTCACCCCCCTCTAGGTTAACCATCTTACACTTTCAATTGGTATTAGAGCCAAGGGCTCTTTTAAGGGCTTTACTGCCTAAGAGAAAAGATGGTTTCTTTGATGATGAGGAGGATAAGACTTATTCGGTCAAGGAGCTTCGCGAAATCTTAGCCAAGGGTGCCCTTGAAAAGGCCAAGGCTAATTCTGATCTCCTTGTTCGAATGAGTTACCTAGAAGGACAACTTAAGGCCATTGGCGATGGGGCTTTTCTTGGTAACCCATTGGTAGTACCTCAAGGGAGACCAATGGACACCGGAAAGGATAAGGATGCCAAGTCCGCTCATGAGAGCGGCTCGTCAAAAACCTCCATGCCCCATAATCAATTTCCTTATGTTTATTCTAAGCAAAAGAACATCATGCCTCATATTAATGGTTTGGGTTCTGCACCTCATTATGATGGAACTCATTTCTCTCATTGGAAAGCTTCTATGGAATCTCATCTTCGCAGCTGCAGCATTGAGCTTTGGGATATTGTGTGCACCGGTTTCCACCCTCAAGATCCCAACAACCTCACTCCGGGAGAGTACTACGACCGTCAACTAAATGCAACATCTTGTGACAAGATAAGGAGTTCCATTGACCGCACTCTCCATGATCAAGTCAGCGACATCCCCACCGCAAAGAATCTTTGGGATAGGATTGTCATTCTCCAAGCGGGAATGTCTCTTATCCAAAAATCCAAGTATGAAGCTGCCAAGTCAGAGATGAACATGTTCATGAACCATGATGGTGAGACTATCGCTGAAGCATACAAGAGACTTGTTGCCCTCCGCGTGAAGATTGGTGGCCTAGGATGTGAGAAGTATGATGATGGATTCAATTTGAATGATGAGCTCATCAAGTCCAAGATTGTCTCTATGATCGCGGTCACCGATAAGAAGCTTGCCTTGAACTTGCAACTCCTTGATAGAGCTAATCAATTCACTCCCGATGATCTAGTCTCTTATCTTGTTGCCACGGGTAACTTGGCGGATGAAGGGAAAAAGATCAAGGAGATCAACCGTGCTATTGGGTCTTCTCACTCTCTAGCACTAAAGGCCAAGCATGTGCAAGAAGATGTTGCTAGTGATGAAGAAAGCGATGTTGATGGAGTTGATGATATGCTCTCTCTCAACTTGCTCTCTTCACCAAGAACATGAAGTTCTGAAGAAGGAGAAGTTCAATGGGATCAAGTGAGAAGAAAAGGACATGCTACAATTGTGATGAGTCAAGCCACTTTGCCGATAAATGTCCATATGAGAAGAGGCTTGACAAACCCAAGTATGAAGAGGGTGCCAAACCAAGATTGAATCCCAACCCCATCAACGAAATATACAAGAGGAACAATAGGCGTGATGGCAAGGTCTTCCTAGGTCAAGAATACATATCCGACAAGGAGGAAGAGGATGAAGAGAAGGTTGTTGGAGTGACCGGTTTGGCCTTCGCCGAACCCGGGTCTCTCTTCACCTACGACTACACTAAGGACTACATCGCCGACTCTCCTACTCCCAAGGTCACCGCCACTTGTCTCATGGCAAGGAGATCCAAGGACGAGTTCGATGTGGAGTATGGGGATGAGGAGAAAGGGGTGAGTGTGACCGGTTTGGCATATGTCGAACTCGGATCACCTCTCACGTACGACTACACCAAGGACTACATCGAGAGTTCTCCTATTCCCAAGATCACCGACTCTTGTCTTATGGCAAGAAGCTCCAAGGTAATCGTCTCTCCTCCATCCCTATCTAGCGTCTTGGATGATCTTGAGAGTAACCATGATAGTGATAGTGATGAATTTGGTGAAGAATATATAAAAGAAATGTATGCTATCATGAAGTCTCCCCCTCCCATTGCTCGTGCTAGAGTCAAGCAATTAATGGAACTTGTTAGCTCATGTGATGAGGCCATTGATAGCTTGGAATCTCATATTGATGATGAGAAAAAAGATTCAATCTTCTTGAGCAAGAGCTTTGCGAGGAAAAGAATACGAATTCATTTCTTAAAATACAAATTGAAATTTTTGAAATTGATAAAGCAAAAGACATGGACACTATTGATAGGGCTAACTCTTTGTCCCAAGAGCTTGATGCCTCAAAGAAAGAGCGTGAGGTTTCTCATGCTTCTCTTACCAAGGACCTTGATCACCTTGAAAAGGCTGGTTTGCTTGTCAAGCGTGACCTCATAAAACTTGGAGAGAACCATGACAAACTTTGGGTGACCTATGAGAAGGCCCTTGGTACATTGAAGGATCCAATTGTTGTTGAAAATGATTCTTGTACCTCTAACTCTACCTTTGATCAAACTCTCCTCATTGAGGAAAATAAGAAGTTGAAAGAGAAACTTGAGAAAGAGCGTCGTGCACCTACCTCCAAGGGAAAGATCCTAGATGAGATTTTATCCCGTCAAAAGACGAAAATTTCCAAGGAAGGTGTCGGTTTTGATCCAAAGAACAACACGAGCAATGTCATTCCACCAAAGAAGATAACCTTTGTAAAATAAGGTGAAAAGGTGGTTGACCAAGTCAAAAGGAATGTTGTGAATGGGGGAGCCATGAGGGGCAATCCCAATCATAGGTATGCGGTAAAGTCTAATCCTTCCTATGTGCTATGTAAGGGCACTCAAGGAGATGTATATGCCAAATATGTTGGCCCTCGAGGTGGTTATGCTTATAGATGGTACTCAATTTGGGTACCAAAGGATCTTGTTGCTAATGCTAGGGGACCCATTACTCAATGGGTTCCTAAATCAAAGAATTGATTTTGTAGGGTTATGCCTCCGGTGGATCAAAATGGGTGTTTGATAGTGGATGCACCAATCACATGACCGGAGGTATAAGTGGGCTTGACCAATTCATTCACGATGTCAACTCAACATCAAGCATCACTTTTGGAGACAACTCTAAGGAAAGGTACTAGGTTATGGTAAGTTGGTGATCTTTAGAGACCGTCTTACTTGTTGAAAACCTTGGTTACAACTTGCTTTCTATTAAACATCTTGCGGATGCCGGCTATGACTCCTATTTATCTAGAACTTTTGTGAAGGTCTTTAGGGGTGATGATCTTAGCTTGGTTCTTATTGGACATGTGGAAGACGACCTTTATGTGGTCGACCTCTAGAAAGAGATCCAATCTCTTCCTACATGTCTAATGGCCAAGGCTGACAAGGGATAGCTTTGGCATCGTCGCCTAGGTCATGTCAACATGAGAAATCTCAATCAACTCCTAAAGGTTGAGCATATTATTGGACTAACCGGTGTCTCCTTTGAGAAAGATCGTGTGTGTAGTGCTTCCATTTCAGGAAAGTAAATTGGGAAGCACCATCCTTCCGTAACCAAGGTGGCCACATCAAGACCCTTGGAGCTTCTCCATTTGGATCTCTTCGGGCCTTCAACGTATGACTCTCTTGGTGGAAGAAGATATGGTATTGTCATTGTTGATGATTACTCAAGGTATACTTGGGTATTTCTTCTCAAGTCAAAGGATGATACCTACAAGGAATTCATTATCTTCGCCAAGCAATCTCAACGCACTCATGGAGTGGAGATCAAGACCATTAGAACCGACAATGGCACCGAGTTCAATAACTACACCATGCAAGAATTTGTTGAAGATGAGGGGATCAAGCATGAGTTCTCAGCTCCCTATACCCCTCAACAAAATGGTGTTGTTGAAAGGAAGAACCGGACAATCATTGAGATGGCAAGAACAATGTTGAGTGAGTTCAAGTCACCCCACAACTTATGGGGAGAAGCCATTGCTACCGTGGTCCACTACACGAACCGACTCTTCCTCCGAGCTCCCTTTGACATGACTCCATACGATATTATCACTAGTAAGAAGCCCAATGTCAACTACTTCCGTGTCTTTGGATGCAAGTGCCTCGTCAAGAACAAAAAGGAAAAGCTCGGTAAATTCGAATCTAGAACTATAGAGGGCATCTTTGTTGGTTATGCAGAAAACTCTCATGCCTATAGATACTACAACAAAACCAATGGTTGTGTTGAAGTATCTTGTGACGTGGAGTTTTTGGAGAATAATGGCCCCCATGAAGGGCAAGTTGCTTCACGTGATGTAGGTGATGGTGATTCCTCTCAAGTCATCAAGTTGATGAGCATTGGGCATATCTTGCCCACCAAGTCTCACATTCATGTTCAACAAGATGATGGGGGGAGAATCAAGCTCAACTCGAGAAGAGCCAAGCTCTACCCAAGTTGAGCCATCAAATGCACCACAAGATCAACATCTTACTCAAGATGCCATGCAAACCGAAGAACAAGAACCAAGCCCTCAACCCTTTGAGCAAGACCAAGTAGAAGATCCATCCCAAGGTCAAGCTCAAGATGGTGTCAATGATAAAGGCCCCTCAAAATATGAATTTGTTGATCATGAAGGCACAATTCGGAAGATCAAGGCCGCCTCCATTGCAAGTGGACTCCAAGTCAACAATATCCTTGGAAGCATATAAAGATAGATCGAGACCCGTGCCAAGAAGAAGAACCTCACAACCTTTTGTGGGCATCATGCTTTTGTGTCCAACTTTGAGCCCCTCAAGGTTCATGAGGCTTTGGAGGATCCGGATTGGGTCATTGCCATGCAAAAAGAATTCGAGTATTTCACCCGCAATGAAGTTTGGTCTCTAGTGGAGAGGCCTAAAGAGCATCGCATCAATGTCATTGGGACCAAGTGGGTGTTCAAAAAAAGCAAGATGAGAACGGGGTCATCACAAGAAACAAAGCAAGGTTAGTGGCGCAAGGGTATGCCCAAATAGAAGGTATTGACTATGAGGACACCTTTGCGCCCGTTACTCATCTTGAAGCTATTCGTCTCTTGCTTGCTTATGCATCTTTCCATAACTTCAAGCTTTATCAAATGGTTGTGAAAAGTGTTTTTCTTAATGGTCCCTTGAAAGAGGTTGCATATGTAGCTCAACCCCTGGGTTTCAAAAACACATGCTATACCAACCATGTGTATCTACTCCATAAGGCTCTCTACGGACTAAAGCAAGCTCCTCGTGCTTGGTATGAGCACCTTAGGTATTTTCTACTCATGGATGGGTTTAGTGTGGGTAAGGTCGATTCCACCCTTTTCACCAAACGGGTTAAAGGGGGTGGCTTATTTATTGTTCAAATTTATGTTGATGATATTATCTTTGGTGGAATTAACGAATCTCACAACAAAGCTTTTTTCGAGTTGATGACTATGAAATTTAAGATGTCCATGATGGGGGAGTTGAAGTTCTTTCTAGGCTTCATTATAAAGAAACTTCCTCACAACACTTTCATCTCTCAAGAGAAGTACATGAAGGACATGCTCAATAAGTTCGAGATGGCCAAGGCTAATCCCATGAAGACTCCCATGCCACTAAATGGACAACTTGGTATTGGAGTTGGTGAGAAGGACGTGGATCAAAAGGTATATCATGTTAAGTGTTGGAATGTGTGCTCATTTTCAATCCGCTCCCAAGGAGTGCCACTTGATGGAGGTCAAACGGATTTTTAGGTACCTTGTTCTCACTCCTACTCTCGGGCTTTGGTATCCAAAGGGGTCGACCTTTGAGCTTGTTGGCTATTCGGATGCTGATTGGGCAGGTGATAAGGTTGACCAAAAATCAACCTCAGGGGCTTGCCAATTCAATGGTCGGTCATTGGTGAGTTGGTCTTCCAAGAAACAAAACTCCACAGCCCTATCCACCGCCGAAGCCGAATACATATCCGCGGCATATTGTTGTGCTCAATTGTTATGGATGATGCAAACCTTGAAAGACTATGGTGTGTCTCTTGGTACGGTGCCTCTTCTATGTGACAATGAAAGCGCAATAAAGATCGCCAATAACCTCGTCCAACATTGCCGCACCAAACATATTGACATTAGCCACCACTTCCTACGTGACCATGTCGCAAATGGTGATATCAACATCACTCATGTGGGTAAGATGTTCCAATTGGCCGATATCTTCACGAAGCCTTTGGATGAAGCCCGGTTTGTCATGTTGAGGCGATAACTTGGTATCCTAGATCCTCAAAACTTGGATTCATTTGCTTCTTGCACTATATTCTTGCTCTTAACATGCTATGTAGCTTAGTTGCGTAGCACATGTAGGGATGGTCATCTTACCATGTCTTGGTTTGATGCTTACCTATGTGTGCAACATAAATTGATCCCGTGTCATGATATGGGTCCAAGCATATATCTTTGAGGCACCATGACATGTGTGCTTAAAAATAGGGGAGAAATCCTCCGCCAAATGGTTGGTTTTGTGTATTGGGTGCCTTGATGTTCAAAGCTAAATCCTATGTCCATGGTTGCTCTTCGTTTTTCTTCATGACCTTGTCAAATGGACAGTGCTTTATCTGGTTTTGATTTGGATCTTGTGTATATGCTCATATGATTTCTCACAATTCATCGTCTCCAGGAAAATTTCCACATACATCGTCTCCTGAAAAAATTCCGGCAAAAATTCCGGTCCGCCGGCCTAGCGACCGACATTTTCGGCGACCACCGAAAATTTCGGCAGCAGACCGAAAACCCGTACAGAACATGGTTTCGGTTATCTGCCGAAAATTCTGGTCGCCACCGGAAATATCGGTCATGGGGCCGGTTCGCCGATGCTCTCGCTGAAAATCCCGGCATGGGCGCCGGTTCGACCGGACTTACTGCCGAATTTTTTTCTCTGGGTATTTATAGCCCGCGCGTGGGGCAGTTCCAATCTCTTTCTCCCTTCTTTACCACGCCCTCCCCTCCTCCATGGTTGCCTCCCCAAGCTTCCCCACCCCCCATAGGCCCTTCTCTCGACCCAAATCCCTCCCTACTCCACCAAGTTGTAGATCGGGCCTCTACAAGTCTTCTCACCGAAGGTTTTGCTCTCTCCTTGCCCGCATTGGGAGATCGGGGAGTGCTCTCCCTCTTTCTCGTGTGGTCCTTTTTTCTTGACCATCTTTGGCAAGGGGAGGCATGTCTTCTTATTCGGCATTCGAGGGTATTATGCTCTTTCATCTCCTCTTTACCCTTATTGTTGGTGGTGAAACCCTAGTTTTCATGGTCAAGCTTGTGCTCCCTTAGTTCTCTCTACCCCCTAGTAGAGTAACTAGGCTAGTGCCATCCTAGTTTCACCCATGTTCTCCCTCATGTTGTTTTTTGCGCAAGTACTAAGTCATGGACTGTTCCCCAATCGATTGCCTTGAAATTTCGGTCCCAGGCCCGGTTCCGCCGATACCGTCGCTAAAAGTTTTGGTCACCGTTCCGGTCGACTAAAATGATTGCCGGAAATTCTGGTCGAGCTTCCGGTCTGCCAGAACCTTCGCCGATCCTTCCGGCGACCGGATCGCTTCTGCCGGACCTGGCGCCGAAATTCCTATTCTGTTTGTCATTCTATCCACGTGCTTGCCCAACTTTCAATCGGTGTTCTTATGAGTTGTTTTATGGCATATACACTCATTTGATTTCTTTGCCTTGCGTTCTTGTGTGCTTCTTGTGCAGCGTCTGACCACATCGAGTTTGAGCAAGACACTGGCAAAAAGAGAAAGCTTACTGTTCAGCGGGCTCCTCCTCCTGCTCCTCGCCTCACTCAGCGTCAACAAGCAGTTGCTGCCGCAGGGGGTTCTGGGTATGCTAGTGGACAGAAGAAGAAAGCCTCTACTGGAAGATCCGCTTCCAAGGGCAAGTCCAATCTTGGTCCTATTGAAGAAGAAGATCCTCCCAACTACAATACTGCTTCGGATATCTGTATGAATCAGTGGCGGGACTTGAGGAGGCAGAATCCGTATCGCTTTCCCAACCGCACCTATCTTGCTGCTGACAGAATGTTTTGGACTGACACTCAAAAGTGCTTTTGGGATGACTTCTACAATGAGCCATCTCGTATGCGGCAGGGTTTCTTTGTTCCTCCTAGGTATCTCAATGAGGACCACTATGCTCACTACCTCTCTTCAGATTTCGAGCATGTGGATGTGGCCCTAAAGCAGATGGATGTCTTTGGTCTTGCGACTATCAAGGTTAAGCTCATGCCAGATCTCATTCGCCAGTTTTTCTGCACTGCTTATCTCCACACCGATGATGCTCGTACTGTCACTTGGATGACCGGCACCAAGTCGTACTCGGCTTCTTTGATGATTTTTGCAATGCCCTGGGTTACCCTCCTGACCATGTTTCTGGCTTTTGCATTCACTCTGATAAGGCCTTCAGTGACAACCAGATCCTTTCATGCTACCCCAGTGAGCCCAGCCATGCACCTCCCAACTTGTCAGGCATGTACTACTACTATATGGTCCTTGCTCGGTTCTTCCGCTACAATCTTGTGAGCAAGGCTGGTGATGCGTTTTGATGTCCGTGGTCACCACAAGAACCTGTTGTACTGCTGTGATCCTCGTCGCCTGTGGAAGATCAATGGGTGTGATTTCATTTTCTATGAGATTCAGCGGTCCATCAAGAAGCGCATGACTCCCAACTTCTGTCAGTATGTTCAACGTCTGATTGAGGCCACCGTCCCTGCGTCTGCTATCCCCAAAGGTCCGCGTGAAGATATGGAGGATTTCACCTTACCTCGTCAGGGCTCTCATGTGGATCTCCCTCAGATGATGCCGTCTGAGCACCGGACCAAGCTTGCTCATGATCCTCTTTCTACTAGTTCGCGCTCCCGTCGGGACCTTCCCCGTGCTCTTCCTCGCAAGAAAGGACTTGTCCGTTTCTTCAACAGTTTGTGGGATATGTGTCGCTCCTCATATGATGTTGCCCATCGCAGCTTGGAGCTCAGTCACGAGAATAGGAGGCAGCACAATTCCTTCTTGACAGAACATGGTAGCCCAGTGCCAGACTTGGGCAATGTTATAGCTCCTGTTCCTTATGTCAACTTCGAGAAGCCCCCGCTGGATGAGGACATGTTTAGGGGTTTTGATCCATCAATGTTCCCCGGGTTTGCCACTTCTAGTTCCTCTCAGCGTCGCGCTACACCTACAGGGAATGATGAGGATGAGGACGAGGACGAAGAGGAGGGTGACAACGAAGAAGAAGAGGAGGAAGAAGCCGATGATGATGATGATGACGATGAGGACAACTTTGCTGGCTAGATCATTTTCTCCACTCCTTTCTTCCTCTTTGGTCTTGATGCCAAAGGGGGAGAGAGAGTAGAGTGATGAGTGCAGCAACACTTCGTTGGGAGACCCCAAGCGGAAGGTATGATGCGGTTCAGCATGCAAGTTTCCCTCAGTAAGAAACCAAGGTTATCGAACCAGTAGGAGGAAGGAAACGCCCCAAAGGTGCTGCAAGAAACGTGGAGACCTGCACAACACAAACTCAAGACTTTGCCCCAACTAACAGTGAGGTTGTCAAGCTCACCGGTTTGCTGTAACAAAGGATTAAACGTATGGTGTGGAGGGTAATGGTTTGCAGCAAGTAAACAAGTAACAGTGGAAGATGTATCAATGGTAAAGATTGGACCGGGGTCCATATCTCACTAGAGATTCTCTCCTTAGATAAACAACATGGCATGAAGGGTAAACAAATTACAACAGGGCAATTGACACGAACTGAGCAAGGCATAATAATGCAATACCATACAAAAAGATCCTATGAGATTCGATTGGGCAATACAACAAAATACATATACCGCCATCCAACTGCATTTATGACTAGAAGTCCACCTTCAGGTTATCATCTGAACCCCCTCCAGTATTAAGTTGCAAGCAACAGACAACTACTTTAAGCAAAGTGTGTAAGGTAAACAATCCACTTGTTCTATGAACAGGAGACCGTTGTTTTCTCCCTAGTGGCAACAACACATCTACAACCAAAGAGATTTCTGTCACTTCCCTTGGAAACTAAAGGCATGAACCCACTATAGAGCATAAATACCCCCTCTTGGAGTCACTAGCAACTACTTGTCCAAGATAGCTACTAACAACGAAGAGCATGCAAGATCACAAACAATGCATACATGATAGAATCATAAATACAAAACCATTAATCAATCTGACATAGTAATCTCAATATCCATCGAATCCCCGCCAACACAACATGCATGATTACAAATAGATTAGATCTTGATCATGAACGGAGCTCGCAAGATCTATACATGAAAGCACAAGAGGAGATACAACCATCTAGCTGCTACATGGACCCATAGTCCAAGGTGGAACTACTCACGCTTCATACCGAAAAGAAGGCCTCCGGGATGATTTCCCCTCCGGTAGGGTGCTAGGAAGAACTTCAGATCCCCCCGATCTAGGGATGACGGTGGCAGCGGCTACAAAAGGTTTCATGGAGTTTTGATCGGGTGCCTAGGGTTTCTGCATCGGGGGATTCTTATAGGCGAAGAGGCGAGGCTGGGAGGCGGCCAAGGGCTCCACACGCTACCCAGGCGCGGGGTGGGCCCACCCGCGCCTAGGGGGTCTGGCCGCCCTGGTTTGCTTCTCCATCACGTCTTCTGGCTTCGTGTCCCCCACGGTAAAATATTGACTTTGGCTTTTGTCCCGTCCAATTCCGAGAATATTGATTTTCTACCTTTTTTGGAACCAATAACAGAAGAAAACGGGCAACTGGCACCGTGGCAACTTGTTAATAGGTTAGTTCCAGAAAAGATATAAAAACACCTCAAAGTGTAGACAAAGCAAAGCAAAGTAGATACTAAACAAGCATGGAGCATCAAAATTATAGATACATTTCTGACGTATCAAGCATCCCCAAGCTTATCTTCTGCTTGTTCTCGAGTAGGTAAGTGATAAAAAAATAATTTTTGAGGTGACATGCACCATCAAAACCAAGATCAAACCATTTGCAAGCATTGAAAGCTGGGAACAAAGAACTCTAAACATGTGCATGAAAGATGGAGTTCTAACAATAGGACATAGTAACTATGCATGCAACATGAAAGGCTACAAACAAAGATCATGAATAACATGCATTGAAAAACGTTTATTTGTTTCACATACATAAAACATAGCATAGTGGCAATCAGCTTGTCCCTCATAGAGTAACAAATAAATGCATAGGACACCTTCATAGTTCACAAGGGTGTAACATCCCTAAAATCATGATTTCAAAGATTGCATATCATTCATGCATGCATATAGAATTGAGATCAATTTCAAAACTCATTCCAGAAAACAGAAGCACATAGTGCTATCATTTTATGTGAACAAACTTATATCAAATGGCCATCCCCATTTGAGAGTTTGAATGTTTTAAACCTAGATTGTTTATCTCCCTTGTTGAAGGGATTGAGTGTGGAATTTGAACCAAACTTTACAAAATGGAAATGGTTTCAAAAACCATTTTTCAAACATTTGCAAATCAAGTGCAAAGTCCCTGTTATTTTGTTTCTCCAAAAATGACCAAGCCTTTTCAAAGTGACCCCATGGTTTTATACCTAGAATTGAGACTGTTGCACACTGCAAAAATCCCAAATGGATTTGAATTCAAATGGAGTTTGAATTCATTTGAAAACCATTCCTGAAATTCATTATGGAAAAAGAAAAAGATTAAAGAAAAGAAAAGGGCCAGGCGCTCCTAATCTAGCCCAACAGCACAATCGGCCCAGTTAGCCCACCCGGCCTCCCTCTCTCTCACTCGCACGCACAGACGCACCCACACAGGCACTGACACTCGGACCCCACCCCCTCTCCGTCTCACTCGCTGACTGGTGGACCTCGACAGCTCACCCTCGTCTTCCCCAAATCGCGCCCGACCACGTCGTCGGCCGTTTCCTCCGCCCATCACTGCCGCGTTGATTCCCCGCTTAATTGCCCTTGATTCCGCGCTTAATCGCCGCTCCCGTCTCGCCTACATAACCCCCTCTGCACCGCGGTCATTTCCCCTCACTCAACGCCTCCACATCGCCACTAGGCTGCCCACAATCGCACTTGCGCCGCCACAGACAGACGCGCTCCAGCGATGAATCACGGTAAGCTCAGACCGCCCCGTTGCCTCTCGTTCAAACCACTGCAACCAGCATGATCTTGTGCATCTGCTAACGCCTCTGGTTTGCTTGCTCGTGACCCAGGTCATCGTTTCCATTCACGCCCGCAACCACCAGCATCGCCGCTCGACTCCGGCGAGCAATAGCGGTAAGAACTGAGCGCCCCTTGCCTTCCCTTTGTTACCAACTTGTTCGCTAGTCACTTGCGCATCTTCTAAACCCTCTGCCTTATGCTAGGACGACACGGAGCCTCGACAGCGACCTCGACAGCAAGGGACAGACGCCGCCCACAACTCCGACGAGCCCCAGCGACCGTGCCCGTGCGCCCCTCGTCAAGCCGCTGCTAAGTTGAGCTTCTCCTCGACGCTACGAACCTGGTGAGCATCCTCCTGCCTCTCCGGACGACCTGTAGCGCCGCGCCACCGCAGACAGAGCTCGCCGCCGCCAGTAGCCACCGCCAGCGCCGCCCCGCTTTGGTCGTTTGATCCAGAGCCGTCAGATCTGGATCCAGCGTATAGGATTAGATCACTTAACGAATCATTATGGGTAGATCTGAGCCGTGTGCTTTAAGTAGATCCGACGGCGCGGGAGGGTGATCCTGAGCGAAACAGTATCAACCAATAGAATTAAGACGCGTGGCTAGGGTTTGAGTTTAAAACAGAATTTAAAACAGATTTGGATTCAAATTTGAATAGGCTAAAACTTTTGATTCCCACGTTAGATTTTTGCAAATTTTATACCGTTGGAATCAGGGAGACAAGCCCTTTATGTTTATGCAATGTGTTTAAAGTTTAGGTTCTGTTAAAATGGTTTCTTTTGCAGAAACTTGTTTAGGACTATTTTGAGTATAGAATTTATTTAGAGAATTGTTTTGGTGTAAAATAAACTTGATTTAACAAGTTTTTAACTTAGTATTGATTCAGTACTATGCACTTGCTTGGTGGAGTTTTAAAAATCATCACTTAGAATTATGCATGCATGCATATATTTATGTTTGTATATGAATTGTGTGTAATTTTGTGCTACCATTTTGTGTAGATTTTTGTGCTAGTGATTGTGATTGTGAAGAGTGCTACTCTCCCCATTACCAAGGCAAGTGGTACTTCATGAATATTTCCATCCCTATATTTCATACAAGCATTAGAAATATTTTGCTAAGTCTTGCATGTGATACTTTTTTTTTGCCAAATCCCATGTTGGGAAATCCTAAGTAGATATAGAATTGCTAGGAAATTCCTAAGTTAAGTTGATATGCCATGCTTAGCCTAGCTAGTAGCAAACAAGGGTTGGTAATGTATATACATGCTATGATGAAAATATTTCTAAGTCTTTTGACTTATGTTTTTCTTAATAAAACAACTAAGTCAATGAATCACCTGGGTGGAATGGGACTTGAATGGTGGTTTTTGGTTGAGTGGTTACACAAGGCCCATGGATATGGTTTACCTTGTGTATCTCACTTGTGGTATGCCACCCAGGCACAAAGGGATTTTGGAGGCCAAGTGTTGAGAAGCTTATAGTGCAGCCACTTGGCATTATGGGCTCTGCCTTGATCACATAGGTTGCTAGAACTTAGTCATTTGGACAGTTGGTGGTAGTGGGATGATAGGTTGGAACGCGTCCATTTGGCTAAGGGAAGGCTTCTGAAAGGTCCTGTCTTGGGAAACCAAGTCTGGTGGGGAAAGTGCACAACCTCTGCAGATGGAAAATCTAAGTACTTAGCCAAGTCCATGGCAATGGACAACTTGAGCATGAAGACATGGAAGCTATCAAGAATCTCATCACTCCAACTTCTAAGTAAAAATTTGTGGGTGAACAAGGGTGAAGGACCCCAATGTCTATTGGTGGTTTCTTGGAAAAAGTTTTGACAAAGAAAAACTTAGTGATTTCAACTAATAGGAAAAACCTATTTTGAGCAAAGCAAGCCAAGCTACACTTAGCCAAAAATGCATATAGTAATATAGTCCACTTAAAATTTACTAAGGTATCACTTGCCAATACTATTCCAAAGTATTGACCCACTGTGGCTGTAACTTGTGATGTTGCAGGTTACTCTGATGATGATTAGGTGTCATGAGTCTACACTCAACATGCTTGCCTGTGGCACATGAAGATGAAGACTTATGTTTATTTAGTTATTCCAAACTCTTGTATTAGGCCTTGGCCTTGAGTTATAAAAGACTATTTTTTATCTCTGGAATGGATGTAATAGATGACCTTTGTATTTGTGTACTTCATCTTAAACTGTGGATGCTAGCAATGATCCAGGTACTAGCATTGCAATCACAGGGATCCTTTTCCTTTACAAAGGAGGGATCTTACAAAGGGTGACTAGAAACAAGTAGCACAAGGACAAGTAATATCACAATATGCATCAATCAATAAGTTTTGGGACACTGCACACATAATGACAACTATGCTCTCTTAATGGTGCCTAAAGGTAGAAGGTGGAGACTCAAATAATGGTGGAAGAAAGGCCCTTCACAAAGGGAATGAGGGATTTCAAGTTTCAAAAAGAGCTTCCAAAAATTACGGTACTTGTTAGCTTTCAGCCCTCATTGCCCCTATCATAAGCATCTTGAAGTGATTAAGGTTAAATTGAACAAAGATGGAGTGTATGCTTGACAAAGTATAAGTTGGAAATCTAAAGTCCCTTGAATACGAGGGCCACACCTCATGCTACTCAACTTCATTCACCTGTAAGTTCTTGTCATTGTAAGTACATGCATATCATAGAGAACCGCCAACGGGGTACCCCTTGCACATGGTACAGGAGCTATCCCATAACCAAAATGACAAGGCAAGCAGACAATGAGCATCTCAGTGATCTTTTCATTTACTGTATCCATAGCTATTTATTGAGGATGTTTCATAGATAGATCACTATGGTGATGCTGCAAGTTTCCACCATGATTAGGCATGGCTTAGGCTAGCGGCCCAGGCATTTCTCTAACACAAAATACATACTCCATGGACTTACAAGTTCCCTCTTTATTTCACACCGGTGACATCCATAGACAAAAGTGCATGATATCAACTAAGTACAAAGTACAAGTGCAATGTTGAAAACGTTCCCCATGACAGCACGGTTCTGCTAATTCCAACGTATAAGTGCAAGCATATACAACATAGATGACACAATGGTTCAAGTTTATTAGGGGCAAAGAAATATAAAGTGTGCCATAAAGTTTGTGAGGGCTTTAATCACTAAGTTTTCACATAACAAAATACTTTTTAATTGGAAGATAGCTGGAAACAAGAATATACTTGGAATGGTGTAACACACCATGCATAGGAATTTATAGTGGACACTTTGGAATAACTTGGTTTCTTGGGAGTTGGAAGCATGAGTAGATCTTACACATACAAGTGGAGGCTAGCAAAAGACTGGGAGCAACCAACTAAGAGAGCAATAATGGCCATAATCATGTAGAGCAACAAAATATTACTAATCAAAGCATAGAGTGGTACTACAAGTCAAGGAATAAATGATCATAGAGGCTACGGTGACTTGTCATAGTCATAACATGGTGTGAGCATGTGCCAAGTCAACCCAAACAAAGCATCAAAGGAGAATACCAAATACTACGCTTTTACATGCTAAAACAATGCATAATTTCTTCAAGGCACACTAAGCAATCCCAATTGTTTGGAACAAGACATGCTACAACAATAATCACTAAGCATAAGGTCAAAACAACACCTAGCATGTCATGCTAAAGTCTAAGTCATAGAAAATGCAAGCTCCTCTTGCACTTTCAAGCAGGAACTTCCTACTCCTTTCCAACACCAAGCAACTTATTTGAAACAACACAATGAGAACAGGGGTCCAAACTACTTTATTCAAGCAAACTAAACAAACAAAACAAAGCAAGCGAAAACTAAGACGCTCCAAGAACAACACAACAGTGCATGAAACAACAAAACATAGTGTCTAGACGGACCTGAGATTTTTATTGATGAAGAAGGGGATTCCTTGGGCATCCCCAAGCTTTGACGCTTGTACCTCTTGTATATTTCTTGGGGTGACACCGGGGTGGCATCCCCAAGCTTGAGCTTTTGTCCATTCTTCATCTCATTGCATCATTCTTTCTCTACACCTGAATTTTTTCCTTCATACAAAACTTCACACAATCTTCATTAGCAACATTAATGTATTCGAAAGATAATAGACCCTTAGGTAAAGCTTTTGAACAGCAAGACTTTTCACTAAAAACACATGCTACTGTAGCAACTCCTTCAAAAAGCTTAATTCCCCTAAAGAGAACTTAAAAGGAGTCAATAAGAAGCAAATGCAAATAATGGCAGAAATGTGTCAAAACAGACCAGTAGTTAGAAACCGATTTTTTCGAAGACCTTATGTTGCTCAAATCAAAAAGTGTTGAACTAACTAAAGTTATCTAACATACTAGGGGATTTATTTGTGAATGTTTAGCTCAATCCGAGTTACAGAGACTCCTCACGATTTTTTTTTGTGGAGGACAGAAATCTGTTTCGGGACAGCAACTCCCCAAATCTTACTTCCCTCTCATTAGAGGTCATTCTTGGCACAAAAAGCAAACAAAAAGGATAAGGAGAGGTCATTACTGAAGTAATAACTTCCAAGACTCAAGGAAACTCTTGGGTTATCTCCCATCAAGTACTTTTCTTTATCGTCTTTAAGTTAGGTTTGATAGTTTGAGAAGATGCTCACATAAGAATTATGAATTGAAGTCAAAGAGAGCATCAAGAAGAAAATTCAAAACACATTTAAGTCTAACCCACTTCCTATGCATAGGAATCTTGTATGCAAGTAAATTCACAAAGAACAAAATGACAGGCATAGGAAGATGAAACAGGAGTAACTTCACAACTTTCAGCACATAGAGAGGTGTTTCAGTACCATGAAAACTTCTACAACCATATTTTCCTCTCTCATAATAATTTTCAGTAGCCTCTTGAATAAACTCAACAACATAGCTATCACATAAAGCAGGCTTTTCATGAGCTACAATCACATAATTTCTATCAAGCTCAAAAATAGTGGGACTAAAACCTTCATAGGTTTTACCCAAAGTAGATATTTCAAAAGGATCCACAGGAACATAACATTCATCCTCCTTTGGTAAGCATGGGGGACAACCAAATAATGTAAGAGATAAAGAGTTACTCTCATTAGAAGGTAGGCATGGGTAGATAATCCATTCTTCCTCCTTTTGTTCATCACTCTCCCCCTCTTTTTCATCTAATGAGCTTCCAGTTTTAACAATTTCTTCTTCCATAGGCTCCTGCAAGTCATTAGTCTCTTCCATTGTGGAAAACGCCTATTAAAATATTTAAGAATATATCCATTTTCTTCCTTGTAATTATCAAAGCAAAATTTAAGTATCTCGTAAGCCTCACATTCATAAGGTGCATCATCAGTATTTTCAAGAAAGCTGGCAAGTTCAAATGCACCCTTGAAGACAGTAAATTCTTAAATTTGTTCCACATCATCAAAGTCATAATTTCCTTTAACATAAGAGGATATGGTAACATTATCATTATACTCGCATTGAAAAGGGATGTGTTTATACCTCCTACAGCAACAAGCTTTATCAAAGCAATAAGTAACATTATAAGTAGAGCACACGTCTCTAGCAATAGTATTCAACCTATCAATTTGTTCCCATAAGTGTTTCCCTTTTTCTGACAAACGGTTTTCCTTATAATAATACTTTTGTTCTTCCGTGAATCCACCTTGCCAATAAGAACTAGTTTCAAAGAAACCATCCATTGATAGAAAGCATGACCAAGCAAGGCAATAACAGACCAGCAACTAGAGCAGGGACTAATTTTTTTATATTTTTGAAAAGAGAAAGTAAACCAAACTAAACTATTTTTTTTGGAGTTTTTGAAAAGAGGCAAACAAAACTGAGCAAAATAAACTAACAAACTAAAAACAAAGTAAATAGAAAGGAAGTGGAGGACTCCCCTTGTGAAGACGTCCTTAGCCTCCCCAGCAACAGCGCCAGAAAAAGGCTTGATGAGTGCAGCAACACTTTGTTGGGAGACCCCAAGCGGAAGGTATGATGCAGTTCAGCAGGCAAGTTTCCCTAGTAATAAACCAATGTTATCGAACCAGTAGGAGGAAGGAAACGCCCCAAAGGTGCTACAAGCTACATGGATACCTGCACAACACAAACTCAAGACTTTGCCCCAACTAATAGTGAGGTTGTCAAGCTCCCCGGTTTGCTGTAACAAAGGATTAAACGTATGGTGTGGAAGATAATGGTTTGTAGCAAGTAAACAAGTAACAATGGAAGATGTGTCAATGGTAAAGATTGGACCGGGGTCCATAATTCACTAGAGGTGCTCTCCTTAGATAAACAACATGGCATGAACGGTAAACAAATTATAACAGGGCAATTGACAAGAACTGAAAAAGGCATAACAATGCAATACTAGACAAAAAGATCCTATGAGATTCAGTTGCGCAATACAACAATATACATAGACCGCCATCCAACTGCATCTATGACTAGAATTCCACCTTCAGGTTATCATCGGAACCCCCTCTGGTATTAAGTTGCAAGCAACAGACAACTGCTTTAAGCAAAGTGTGTAAGGTAAACAATCCACTTGTTCTATGAACAAGAGACCGTTGTTTTCTCCCTAGTGGCAACAACACATCTACAACCAAAGAGATTTCTGTCACTTCGCTTGGAAACTAAAGGCATGAACCCACTATCGAGCATAAATACCCCCTCTTGGAGTCACTAGCAAATACTTGGCCAAGATAGCTACTAACAACGGAGAGCATGCAAGATCACAAACAACACATACATGATAGAATCATAAAGACAAAACCATTAATCAATCTGACATAGTAATCTCAATATCCATCGGATCCCCACAAACACAACATGCATGATTACAAATATATTAGATCTTGATCATGAACGGAGCTCGTAAATATATACATGAAAGCACAAGGAGGAGATACAACCATCTAGCTACTACATGGACCCATAGTCCAAGGTGGAACTACTCACGCTTCATACCGGAGAGAAGGCCTCCGGGTTGATTTCCCCTCCGGTAGGGTGTCGGGAAGAACTTCAGATCCCCCCGATCTAGGGACGACGGTGGCGGCGGCTATAGAAGGTTTCGCGGAGTTTTGATCGGGTGCCTAGGGTTTCTGCATCGGGGGCTTCTTATAGGCGAAGAGGCGAGGCTGGGAGGCGGACAGGGGCCCCACACCCTACCTAGGCGCGGGGTGGGCCCACCTGCGTCTAGGGAGGTCTGTCCGCACTGGTTTGCTTCTCCGTCTCGTCTTCTGGCTTCGTGGCCCCCACGGTAAAATATTGACTTTGGCTTTTGTCCCATCCAATTCCGAGAATATTGATTTTCTGCCTTTCTGGAACCAAAAATAGAAGAAAACAAGCAACTAGCACTGTGGCAACTTGTTAATAGGTTAGTTCCAAAAAAGATATAAAACACCTCAAAGTGTAGACAAAGCAAAGTAGATACTAAACAAGCATGGAGCATCAAAAATTATAGATACGTTTCCGACGTATCATAGAGTCACTTCTTTCATGACTTGCCTCTTGCACAAGCCCTCCTTTGTTCGTTTGCCTCTCATGGGCTTGTGCTTTTATTTGCTCTATCGAACTATTTGTGTGTGTGTGTCTGGACAATTCTGCAGTTCTCTTATTGTACTTGGATTTCCTATCACTATGTGCTTGCTATTATGTGCTAGTTATCTGTGTATCTAATCGTATCATAATATCATCTTTTGACTCTAGCTCGGTTTGTCATCGTTAACCAAAAAGGGGGAGATTGAAAGGGCAAATAGCCCATATCTAGTGTTTTGGTTAACTATGACATCGAAGCTAGAGAGCGGACTAATGTTTCTACTAGATTCTCTACTGGTGAGAGTCCGTAGTTTGTTGGTGAAAGGCGATGTGTGACCCCCCATTTGTTTCTATATGAAGAGCCGGTGGTGTTATTTCTTATTCTCTCTTATTTACTCTTGAGTCAAATAGGAAACACCACACTATTAAGAGGGGTGATCTCGATGTGCTCTTTGGGGTTGTTCTACACCAAATATACTTCTCATTATCCACCGCCACACACCCATTCGAAGAAAGAGAGAGAAAAATAGCCATGAAATATGAGTCCAAAGGGGCTACTACGAAATCGGCAAAAGTGCCGGCAGCACCGGTGCTGTCGCTGGAAATTCTCGGTGAACACCGATATGGCTTACTGCATGCACTTTCGGCTGTTCACCGAGAATTTCGGTCGTCGCCGAAAATTCCGGCGTGTGGTCCGGTCCGCCAGAGCTATCGCCGGAATTTTCGGCGAGCAACTCGGTTCGACCAGACTTATTGCCGGTTCTGTCGCAAGAACCCCCAAAGGGATCTTTTTCTCCCCATACTATATATACCCCTTTCTTCTCCACTGATAGGTTAGGCATTTTAGAAAACATTCATTTCTTTAAGCTCTCTCTCTCTCTCCATTATTGAAACACAAAAGCTTGAGGATATCCCATTCTACCCAACCAAATCCAAATCCCTTTGGTAGAAAGGAAGAGGAGGTCCCGATCTACGTTTCCACCATGCCAAAGTTCATTCCCCTTGAGTTCATCGAGTTAGCTTGTTACTCTTGGGTTTGTGGGAAACCCTAGGCGGCTAGGGTCACCCGGAGGCATTCGGCTTGTGATTTGCTCTGTGGAAAGTTTGTGAGGGTTTGGAGACTACCTTAATGTAACATCCCAAAAATATTGATCAAGGTTATCAAATTCCAATCACCAAAATTAGGGTTAACAAAAACCTTTGTTAATTAAAATCATATGAATGCATGTGTGTATGTGATAATTGTATGAATGCATGAATGGACTTGTTTGATTGTTGTGAATAGCAAGGAATGGTTTAAAGATGAAAACAGCATCATGTAAATCAATTCCAAGCAGAAACAAATCAAGAAAAAAAATCAAAAAACAAACAAAACAAGCAAATGGTCATTTTTGCCAATCTTGCTCACTAGACCACTTTGAGTGTTTGTAGTCCAAGATTTCAAACAGAAACAATTCCATTTCTTTTCACCCCGTTATAGACCAAGTGAAAGTGAACCCAAGCCCACCTTGCAAACTCACAGAAACATTTGGCAACCTTATTCAATTGACATTTGAAAAATGAATCTATATCATATGTGAAGATCACCATTTCTCCAAAACCAACCAAACCAGTGCACCTTGAAAAAACCAACTAACCAGAGACTACCTAGTATGTGACTAGTACACCCACCAAGTTTCATTAAAAAATTCAAATTCAAATCTCTTGCGGTCATTTCATCAAACACCTTGTGAACACAAATCAAATTAAACATCAAACACTATAGTGAGCAGTGTTGTGCCTAACTTGTCTCCTCTCTAGCTCACACTACACTCTCAGTAGATGATCTATCTAATTTAACCAGCCCTAGCTCACTGTAAACTTGGCAGTGGCATCAATGGTGACCATGGTCGAGCCCCAAATGCCATCCCAATGTCGACAGCAAGCCATGAGCCTCTCTAGCCTCGAAAACCTTGTCTAGTAGGCACTCCACCATCCACCGCCACCCTCTGTTCAACGACCAAGCACTGCCAGCCCTTGGACCACACAGAACGAGCACGCCCAGTCTCTCTGCGACCATGCCGAGAGCGCGCCAGAGCGCCACGCTCGACACGCTCGCACAGACTGCGCCCCACCTTTGCCGCTCGCATGCGTGATCACCACCGCCCCAGGAACCGCCCAGACATGCCCGTCCACCGCCGCACGACCAGGAGAGCCTGTGCACCATTAAATTTCCCGTCGGACCCGCCCAGAGCATCGCAGTGTTCTGACCGATTCGCACCGCCCATGCCTCGCCACCATGCCATTGATCTTCGCCAGGAGGCAGTGCACCGTCCCCTACCCCTAGCCATGTCGTTAGCCCGCTGTGCATACGACCACGATGAGCTCCAACCGCACCCTTCGGTCCTCTCGTTGCACTATAAATAGAGGCCTTCCCCGTTCAATTTCAGCACACCATCTCACTCCCCACCTCTCACTGATCGTACCCACTCATCCTCGAAGCAAGGCGAGCACCAGGTGGCCGTAATTTCGCCGGAGCTTTGCCGCTGCTGGAGGAGAAGGGCGTCGTCGATTGGAGCCGTCCCAGGAGGAGCCACCGATACCAGGAGGATCACCGCCGTCGACTTTTTCGTTCGCCCCATCGCCGACCATCGCCGGAGCCCCGGTGAGCCCCCACTAACCCCCACTGGCCGCGCTAGGGGTCGAACTCGCCGCGTTCTGTTCAGACATGGACGATGAACCTTAGCCGTAGATCTAGCTTCTAATCCTATGGCCCTAATCACCCCGTACCCCTTTGCCACTCTCTGTCTCACTGACGAGTGGGGATAGCCACTTAAACAGCGCGCGCTATGCGCAGTGGGCTGGCCCAGTTAGCACTCCCGCGCGACCCAGTAATTCAAATTTAGGTTTATCTATTTAGTTTCAAACTTAGTTCTATCTCTAGATTAAAAAATCAATCCAAAGAGATTCACTGAACCAAATTGCATGAAACCAATTTTGCTAGAAAGGTACCGAAATTATTAATCCAAGCCCGTTAGAATCAAATCATTTGGAATTATAGATCACCTATAGTAAAAATAACAAGGCAGAGACTTTTCTGCATTCCAGCATTTTTCAAAATTCAACCACCAAAGCTTTTGAGTTGATTCCAACTCTCAAAAATCACATTTGATAGGACCTTTCTGACTATATAAAAATATCTAGGTTTACTTACAGAAATAATAGACAAGTAATAAAAGAATGCCTCATAGGTATTTCTAGTCACTTTAATTAATTAAAATAAAAGGGTTAAACATTATTAAATTGTGACACCACTTTAAATCACATTCCCAAGTACTGAAATATGTGGTGAAGACATGTATCAACATGATCCCATGTTTTAGTTGGAGAATATTAAATCTTAAGTAGTTTTTCAATGAGTAGAAATTACTTTTCTAAAATAAAAGAAATAAAACTTTTGCCTTAAACTTTGTGATGACTGTGATGATTCTAGATCATCTAGTGAAAACCTTGGTGTGATAATTAGAATTAGTTAAGTATTGTTTGGTGATTATGTATCTCATATTTATTTATAGATGCTAGTACCGACTAAGGATATGAGGAGGAAGGAGACTACTACGAAGAAGAAGCCGAGGAGAACTTCAACCACTGCTCTGCACAAGGCAAGCTATCCTAGCAAGCTACTATCTTAACAAGCTAAGCTAAACCATGCAAGTAATACTTGCAAGCTTAAACCTACCAAATAATCTATGCAATGCATTAGGCATGCCTAGATTATAACCATTGATAATACCCAATCCTAATTTTACTTGCAAGCTTAATTATTTTATTTCTTTATCAAAACTTTCTATTTGTGTTTTACTTAGTGACTTGTAGATTTTAGAAAGAATTTTAAAGGTAGCATAAAGAGCATAAAACTTGGCCTAAGTTAGATAAATCTTGATGTCATCCCGAGGCATGAGATTTAACTTAGATAAGTCACACTGGATTATCACCCCTCATTAGTTTTACCCCCACTTGTAGATGCTAGTGCTAAGCATAAAACTTGATCACTTTAGATGGGAATACTTGGTGAAAATGATTATGAAAACCGTAAAATGATGAGTCATTCTAATGAAATGTTTTGACATGTGTTCTTGAACACTAGGTGATTTTGATGATGAAAATGTTGAGGCATGAGCCTTATCCCTTTATAAAACTGATGGCTGTCTAGATGCGATACCATTCCAATTTTATCGTACAACCACAATACCTGAAATTTGGGTAGGGCTTGACTAGAAGTTTATATACCTTAGTATGGGTTCCCTTGCAGCCAAGGTTTGAGCTGAGGCTACCTTGTGAAGATTGTCCACCTGTGCAGTTCCCAAGATGACAGTTGGTCATGGTTGGGAGGCCAAACTCATAGGAGAGGTGCCTATACTAGGGCGTGTAATTGAAAGGTTATGATTGATTATTCGCATACTGAGTATGGTGAATTCAGGATTATTCTTGACGGATGTATCAAATATTGTGGTGAAAGTGTACCACCTTTGTAGAGTGTCAAACTATTCGAATAGCCGCGTCCCCCGTTATGGACAGTTGGAGTGGCCATACTGTTCCGTCGTCAGATGTTTTCAAAATGACATGTGAAATGAATCATGACTTGACTGGACCACAACAGGGTTGTGATCTGAAAATTCAAGTTCCCACTTAGGTGTTATAAAACTTTTCAACTAGCTTTATTTGCTTCTGAACTCAGTTAAGGTAAACCTAGCTTTTTGCAAAACAATATAGAGCTTAGTATTTCTGATACGTCCAAAACGTATCTACTTTCTCGAGCACTTGTGCTATTGTTTCTCCTCTAAACTTGTGTGATTTGGATACAACTAACACAGACTGATGCTGTTTTCAGCAGAATTACCTTGGTGTCTAGTTTTTGTGCAGAAAATCAACTATCAGCAAAAATCCCGGAAATATGCCAAAAATTATATTTCACCAGAAGATCCACGGAGCCAGAAGACTAAACGGAGTGGAGGCTTGGGGGCCCACACCCCTGCCAGGCGCGGGGTGGGCCCTGCCCCGCGCCTAGGGGGTGTGGCCACCCCAGGCACCCCCTCGGGCTTCCTCTACGCCTATAAGTTGCCCCTTGACCTGAAAACCGAGGGGGGGTCGACGTTTTATAGAGAAGAGTTTTTCTCCGCCGCCACCATCAGAAACCAAGATTCGGATCCAGAGACTCCGATCTAGCACCCTACCGGGACGAGGAATTTGGAGAGGATCATCGCCATCGGCATCACCAACGCCTCTCCATCAACCATCGATGTTTCCCTCATCCATGAGTGAGTAATCCCGCACTGTAGGCTATGGGGATGGTATGGATTGGATGAGTTATATCATGTAATCGAATAAGATTGTTAGGGCATAGTGCCTAGTATCTCTATTAGTGCTATTTGACTTTGTTGCAACTTGTTGTGCTTAATGCTTGTCACTAGGGCCCGAGTGCCATGATCTCAGATCTGAACTTACTATTGAATCATTATGATAGTATTGTTTGTGATCTTATCTGCAAGTTGTGTACAAATATCATTGTCCGGATCCAAAGGCCCCGAAGTGACTATAATTGGGACAACTGGAGGGTATGGCTGTGATGTGAGGATCACATGTGTTCACGAAGTGTTAATGCATTTCTCCGGTGCTCTATTAAAAGGAGCACATCAATTGCCAGTAGTTCCCTAGAGGCCCCGCTGCCACGGGCTGGCTGGACAGAAGATGTTGTGCAAGTTCTCATTGCGAGCACGTATGACTATTTATGGAGCTGTAACATCCCTAAAATCATGTTTTCAAGGATCGCATATCATCCATGCATGCATAATCATTTAGGGATCATTTTCAAAGTCATTTCAAAGACACAGAAACTTTGGGTGTTATTATTTCATGTGGACAAGCTTTGAATCCAATGCTACTCTATAGTGAGAGAATATTTGTTTTAAAACCATTGTTGTGTGTTCATAGGATTGTTTGATGAGTTCCAAGGCTTGGACAAAATTTCCAAAAGAAATATGGTTTTAAAACCATTTTCAAATCTTCTTTAAACCTTGTGCTAAGGCACTGTTTCTTTTGAAATTTCAAAAGGAACCAAACAAGTCCAGCAAGGCAGCTTCGTTTTATGCCCAAAAATATGAAGGTTTCACTTTACAAAAGTCCAGAAAGATTTGGATTCAAATGCTTTTGAATTTAGTTGAAAAGGATTCCTGAAAATCGTTTTAGAAAAAGAAAAAGAATTGGGAAACAGAACTGGGCCTGGCGCCACTTATTCAGCCCAACAGCCAAAGCAGCCCACCCGGGCCACTCCTCTCTCTGCCTTTCCCCACCCGCGAAGAACCTACCCCCCAGCCACTGATCGATGGGCCCTGTCCACGTCATCGTCATCTTCCCCAAATCCCGCGCAAGAACACGTCGCCACTGCCGTTGCTGCTGTTGATAGCGTGGCGTAATTGCCATTGATTCAGCAAGCATTTCCTGCCGAGCCTCTGCCTACTTAAACCTCTCCGCACCGCGAGTCTTTCCCCTCACTCGTCACACTCTCTCCTCCACCGGGCTGCCCAGAATTCAGTCTGCAAAGCCGCTGCCCGAGCAACTCCGGCGAGACATTGCGGTGAGCTCCGTCCACCCCACTTTGTCTCGTTCATGCTAGCATGATTCCCTTGCTCACGCGACTCATGTCATGCCTTTGTTTTGTCTGCTCGTGACCTAGGTCGACGGATTCGACAACCACCGCAAGTGCCCAACGCCTTTCTCATCTCCGGTGAGAAATCACGGTAATCTCCGAGCGCCCCTTGCCTTCTCCTCGATACTATCATGCTCGCCGTGACCTTGCGCACCTCCTGATACATCTGGTTCATGCTAGGACGGTTCAAATCTTCGGCAACATCGACGTCTGCAAGCACCCGACGCCGCGCACAACTCCGACGAGCCCCAGCGACTTCCACGGTGTGCCCCTGTCCCTCCCTCGACCACCTCGAGCACCACAGCAACCACGCGAACCCAGTAAGCATCCCCACTCCTCCCCGCCCGACCTAAATCGCCGGCAACGTCGCTGACAGAGCGCCACTATCGCCAGCTCCGCCAATCCTTGGTCATTTGATTGCGAGCCGTTAGATCTAGATCTAACGCGTGAAATAGAATCACTTAACGAAGCGGTATGTTTAGATCTGGACCGTGCACAGTCACTTTAATCCAATGGCTCTTATCGATCGATCTGTGCGAACCGGTATGGGCCACTCAGAACACGCCGCGTGGCTAGGGTTTAGATTTAAAAACAGAAATTAGATCTATTTGTGATTCAAACTTATAAAATTCATAACTTTTGATCCCCACGTTCAAATTTTGCAAACTTTATATCATTGGAATCAGGAGAGAAAATCCTATCTGTTTATGCAGTGTGTTTAATGTTTTGCCTCTGTAAAAATGGTTGTTTTTGCAGAGACATTTGTAGGCTTAATTTGAGTATAGAAATTATTTGAAAAATGTTTTAAAGATCAAATAAAGTTTATTTTGTGTATCTTGGTTTTATTTTTGTTTCAGTACATTACCCTTGTCTTGTTTGGTGTAGAAAAACCATCACATGGCATTTGCATGCATTCATATATTTTTGTTTGTATAATTTGTTATGTGATTTTGGTGCCATTATTTTATGTGTAGATTTTGGTGCTAATAGTGATTATGGTTGTGAAGATTGTTGCTACTCCCCAAACTACCAAGGCAAGTGGTGCTTCATGATTTTATTCCTATATTTTTCAACTATGCACTAGAAATATTTTGTATAGGACTTACATGAATATTTTGATAAGTATCTATATGTTATGCTTGGGAAATCCTAGTAGTTGTAGAATTGTTAGAAATTTCTCTAAGTTAAGAGGCTTACCATTGCCATGCTTAGCCTAGCTATTAGCAACCAAGGGTGGTTATATATTCATGCTATGTGAAATAGTTCTAAGTCTTTGGCTTGTGTTTTTGCTTAATAAAACAACTAAGTGAATGAAACACCTGGGTGGAATGGAAAGAATGGTTTGTGTTGAGTGGTTACACAAGGCCCATTTCTATGGTTTACCTTGTGTATCTAACTTGTGGAAAGCCACCCAGGAACAAAGGGATTTGAGATGCCAAATGCTAAGAAGCTTCTAGTGCAGCCACATGGCATTATGGGCTCTGCCTGGATCATATAGGTTACAATAACTTAGCCATTTGGACAGTTGGTGGTAGTAGGATGATAGGTTTGGAGCGCGTCCATTTGGTCTAAGGGAAGGCTTCTGAAAGGTCCTGTCTTGGTGAAAATCAAGTCTTGTGGGGAAAGTGCACAACCTCTGCAGATGGAAGAATCTAAGTACTTAGCCATGTCCCTAGTATAGGACAACTTGAGCATCAATACATGGAAGCTATCATGAATCTCCTCATCCCAATTTCTAAGTTAAAACTTGTGGTTGAACAAGGGTGAAGGTTCACCAATTTCTATTGGTGATTCCTTGGGAAAGTTTTGTCAAAGAAAAACTTAGTGTTTTCAACTAATAGGTAAAACCTATTTTGAGCAAAGCAAGCCTAAGCTACACTTAGCCAAATTCATATAGTATTTAGATGTTAATATTCTACTAAGGTATCACTTGCCAGTACTATTCCAATGTATTGACCCACTATGGCTGTAACTTGTGATGTTGCAGGTTATTCTGATGATGATTAGGGGTTATGAGTCTACACTCAACATGCTTGCCTGTGGCACATGAAGATGAAGACTTATTTATCTTATTCTATGTTTGAACTCTTGTATTAGGCCTATGGCCATGGAGTTTGTAAAAGACTACGTTTGTCTCTGGAATGATATGTCATAATGACCTTTGTTTTTGTGTACTTCATCTTAAAATGTGGATGCTAGCATTGATCCAGGGACTAGCATTGCAATCACAGGGATCCTTACCTTTATAAAGGGAGGGATCTTACGGATGGTATCAGACCACTGTGTTGCCTCTGGGATTATGAACCGAGGATTGGATTATAAACCACTAAGGAAAAATTCTTCAACAACTTCCACACTTGTCTTATTCTTCTCGTAAACTTTTCTAATCGTCTTTATCATCTCTATTGATAGAAGGATGCTTTGATAGACTTTAGACTAGAAAGTGAAAGATGTATTGTGCCTTGTTAGTTGGACCACCACACTTATCATTATATTTCCAAAATTTTGACTAAGTTATATGGAATCTAGGATGCTTGTAATATGTATACCATGACTTGTGTGTTTGTTTGTCAATGATATGCTTGTAATACTTGTCTTGTGTATTTCTAGTGATGTTGTTTCTAACTTTTCTCTACCTTATAAAATAGATGCCTAATGTTACTATCAGCACAACTGAAGAGTTCAAGGGAACTCGTTTTGGCACTCGTCTTATTGAGCTCACTAGCATGCTCAATCTTCCTCTTCCTAGCATCATGGTGCTTCCCCTTACCAAGTTTGAGAGGAAGGACCTTTGGGGCTTCAAGGTTAATCAGCCAGGACGCCAGACTGAGCCTACTACGGAGGCAATCATCTTCAAGTTTATGCATGACGACATGAAGAGAGGACTAGAGGTAGTAATGCAGGATTTACTTGCGCGTCTGCTAGGGAGACACTCTCGGGAGATTAGAGGTACTCACTTCCACGCCTTCGGAAGACGCGACGAGGATGGTGAGGCTATTGAGTTCGAGGATGCTGCTAGAGAGATGGCAGAGCCGATTCGTCTATACCTCCAGGACCTAGAGGTTCTTCTTAGGCACCTAGATACTGATAGGACCAACGTCATGCTTAGCAATGACGAGCTATAGGTGCAGCTTCGTGAGAAGGACAAGCTCTTCGCAGAGCAAGATGAGATAGTCAAGGAAATGGAGGCCAAGTTTGAGAGTCAGGATAGAAAGTTCAAGAGTCAAGAGAAAAGAGTCCAAGATAGGAACAAGAGGATTCGAGAGATGACTACAGAACTAGAGGCCAAGGACTTCGAGCTTGAGCATCAGCAGGGTGTGATTGAGAGGCTTCGTTCACAGAAGAGAACTCTCAAAGCCAAAGTAGAGGACTTGACTACCAATGTCGAGGAATACAAGACCGCTATGGAGAATGCAGGTCTTACACTTGTTGATGTGGAGGTTGATGCAGAGGAGTAGTGATGACTACTCATTTATCTTTTATTTACCATGCTTTTGATTATTGAGTCGCAATGACCATCCAACATGTGGATGGCTTGCTATTGGTGTGTTTACTTTTCAAAAACTTGTTGTCTATGTTGTTGAACTTTTGTTATTTTGATGCTTGTTTGTGATTGTCTCTGTGATGTATTGTGCATGTTAGGCATCTATGGGTATCTCATTCTTATCCTTATTGAAAACCACAGATGCCTCCTCGACGTGCCAACCCCAACCCGAACAACAAAAATGTCACCCCAGAGATGCAGCAGCTGATGACAGCTCAGACACAGCTGATGCAGATGATGACCACCTTTATGCAGAATCAGAACAACAACAATAACAACAACAACAACAATCAGAACAATCCACCAGGTTTTGACATGCTCACCAGATTCCTAAGACTGAGGCCAGCAAAGTTCTCAGGAACTACTGATCCCATGGTGGCCAATGATTGGCTACGCTCAGTGAACAAGGTTTTGGTAACTGTTGGCTGTACTGATGAGGAGAAAGTCAGATTTGCAGCACACTTGTTGGAAGGACCAGCAGCTACTTGGTGGGATAACTTCCAGATCACCACTCCCATTGAGGATGTGACATGGGCTATCTTTGAAGATGGTTTCCGTACATCTCACATCTCATCCGGAATGATGAGATTGAAGAAGAAGGAATTCCATAATCTGAAGCAGTGCCACCGCGGCGTGGTTGAATATATTGAGGAGTTCAACAATCTGGCGCGTTATGCACCAGATGAAGTTGACACTGATGCCAAGAGGAAGGATAAGTTCCTCGAAGGATTGAATGATGAACTGAACCTGCAGTTAGCTGTGGCCTATGTCCCCACTTATCAATCTCTTTGTGACAAGGCTGCCATCTTGGAGAGCAAGATGAAACAGGTTAAAAGCGGGAAGAGGAAACACTCTGACAAGCACAGCTCGGGATCGTCTCACAAACGTTCCCATTATGATGATAGTGGGAGTTCTGGATCCCACAAGCTTGGAAAGTACAACAACCACCACAACCACAACCGTCATCATGACAACAAGCATCACCTTAGTCATGACAATGACAAGTACAAGAATCACAAGAGTGGGTACAAGAACCACCACAATGGAAGTGGAAGTGGTAGTGGAAACCAGCCTGTCAAGAAGGATCTCAGTCAGGTTGAATGTTTCAAGTGCAAGAAGATGGGGCATTATGCAAATGAATGCCCAGAAAAGAAAGTTGAAGGACCCAACAAACCCTACCCTTTCCAGAAAGGACAAGTGAACCACATCAATGTTTAGATTTAACGCGTGAGATAGAATCACTTAACGAAGCGGTATGTTTAGATCTGGACCGTGCGCAGTCACTTTAATCCAATGGCTCTTATCGATCGATCCGTGCGAACCGGTACAGGCCAATCAGAACACGCCGCGTGGCTAGGGTTTAGATTTAAAAACAGAAATTAGATCTATTTGTGATTCAAACTTATAAAATTCATAACTTTTGATCCCCGCGTTCAAATTTTGCAAACTTTATATCATTGGAATCAGGAGAGAAAATCCTATCTGTTTATGTAATGTGTTTAATGTTTTGCCTCTGTAAAATGGTTGTTTTTGCAGAGACATTTGTAGGCTTAATTTGAGTATAGAAATTATTTGAAAAATGTTTTAAAGATCAAATAAAGTTTATTTTGTGTATCTTGGTCTTGTTTATGTTTCAGTACATTACCCTTGTCTTGTTTGGTGTAGAAAAACCATCACATGGCATTTGCATGCATTCATATATTTTTGTTTGTATAATTTGTTATGTGATTTTGGTGCCATTATTTTATGTGTAGATTTTGGTGCTAATAGTGATTGTGGTTGTGAAGATTGTTGCTACTCCCCATACTACCAAGGCAAGTGGTGCTTCATGATTTTATTCCTATATTTTTAAACTATGCACTAGAAATGTTTTGTATAGGACTTGCATGAATATTTTGATAAGTATCTATATGTTATGCTTGGGAAATCCTAGTAGTTGTAGAATTGTTAGAAATTTCTCTAAGTTAAGAGGCTTACCATTGCCATGCTTAGCCTAGCTAGTAGCAACCAAGGGTGGTTATATATTCATGTTATGTGAAATATTTCTAAGTCTTTGACTTGTGTTTTTGCTTAATAAAACAACTAAGTGAATGAAACACCTGGGTGGAATGGAAAGAATGGTTTGTGTTGAGTGGTTACACAAGGCCCATTTCTATGGTTTACCTTGTGTATCTCACTTGTGGAAAGCCACCCAGGAACAAAGGGATTTGAGATGCCAAATGTTAAGAAGCTTCTAGTGCAGCCACATGGCATTATGGGCTCTGCCTGGATCATATAGGTTGCAATAACTTAGCCATTTGGACAGTTGGTGGTAGTGGTATGATAGGTTTGGAGCGCGTCCATTTGGTCTAAGGGAAGGCTTCTGAAAGGTCCTGTCTTGGTGAAAATCAAGTCTTGTTAGGAAAGTGCACAACCTCTGCAGATGGAAGAATCTAAGTACTTAGCCATGTCCCTGGTATAGGACAACTTGAGCATCAATACATGGAAGCTATCAAGAATCTCCTCATCCCAATTTCTAAGTTAAAACTTGTGGTTGAACAAGGGTGAAGGTTCACCAATTTCTATTGGTGATTCCTTGGGAAAGTTTTTTCAAAGAAAAACTTAGTGTTTTCAACTAATAGGTAAAACCTATTTTGAGCAAAGCAAGCCTAAGCTACACTTAGACAAATTCATATAGTATTTAGATGTTAATATTCTACTAAGGTATCACTTGCCAGTACTATTCCAATGTATTGACCCACTGTGGCTGTAACTTGTGATGTTGCAGGTTATTCTGATGATGATTAGGGGTTATGAGTCTACACTCAACATGCTTGCCTGTGGCACATGAAGATGAAGACTTGTTTATTTTATTCTATGTTTGAACTCTTGTATTAGGCCTATGGCCATGGAGTTTGTAAAAGACTATGTTTGTCTCTGGAATGATATGTAATAATGACCTTTGTTTCTGTGTACTTCATCTTAAACTGTGGATGCTAGCATTGATCCAGGGACTAGCATTGCAATCACAGGGATCCTTACCTTTATAAAGGGAGGGATCTTACAGGAGCACATGTCTATGATTGTTTAGTATTTGGATGCTTGGTATTATTTATCTGCAATGCCCTAGATCTTGAAGTTACATGTTTAGACTCGTCCATGCAACGCCCATCCATCCATACCTATGCCTACCGCACTCGAATCCTACTGTTGCTGTTACTGTTACTATTGCTCTTGTTCTACTGGTACTGTTGCTTTGTTGTTGCTACTATCAAACTGTTGCTAGAGATAAACTTCTGTGAGCAAGAACTATTTCCAGGTGCAGCTGAATTGACAACTCAGTTGTTAAGGCTTGCAAGTATTCTTTGGCTCCCCTTGCGTCGAATCAATAAATTGGGTAATACTACTTGCGAATACTGTTGTGATCCCTTACACTTGTGTGTCATCAAGGTTATTTTCTGGCGTCGTTGCCCGGGAGCATAGCTTTATTTGTAAGTTCACTTGGATCTATTAATGTTCACTGTTACTCCTTTCATCATGGGTAAGTCTTGTGATGGAAAGTTTCCTATTTTACCATCCACTACAAGAAGAGGTACAGTCCTAAACACCTTTGTTGCTCTTGATTCACCGTCTGTTATAAGTAAGCTTGTCACACCACCACCACATACTCATGCTACACACACTGTTACTACGGCTGAATCTAAAACTGCTTTTGATGCTCATGATGTTATTTCTACTGTGCTTGATGCGAGTGGTTCATTAGGTCCTTTTATAGATGCTACTATGGCTAGTCTAGGAAATACCGAAACTCCTAGTGAAGACACTGTTACACCTGTTAGCTCACCTGAGTCTAGAGAGATTTATGATATTAATGATGGTTACATTGAGTTCACTGATGAATTTGTTGAAGAGTGCCGAAACACACATGGTACTGGTGCTATTAAGAGTCTCCTTGCTAGATGCACCATTATTCCTAAGTTGTCCTCTGATCCTAAGTTTTACACCTCTTCCATAGATATTAAAGATAAGGATTATGATTTCTCTCTTGATTTATCCTACTTAGATATTGTTGAGAAAGAACCTTTCCGTGGAACTGAAAGTGAGAGTGCTGCGGCTCATATGAATGAGCTTTCTACTATGAGTGCTTTATTCTCTGATGATTTTAAGATGCACAAGTACTTTGTTACTAAGATCTTCCCCTTTTCACTAAAAGGAGAAGCTAGGGCTTGGTTTAATAGATTACCTCTTGGTTCCATTGATAGTCCTGATTGCTTCTTTCCTCCAGAAATATTTTCCTCCCAGTGCTAGACATGCTGCTTTGCAGAGACTTTTTGATTTTAAACATGGAGAAGAAGAGAAATTGCCTGAGTCATGGACAAGGTTCTGTGCCTTGATTCATGCACATCCTGAATGTCCATTGCCTAAGAATGAGCTTCTTGATATTTATTATGATGGACTAACTGATGATTCTAGGACATACCTAGATAGCTTTGATGATTGTGTTTTCAATAAAAGAACTCCTACAAATGCTGAAGAATTAATGGCTAAAATAAGAAAGAATTATGATGATTGGACTTCAACTAAGCTAAATACACCTGAGACTATTATTCCTGAACCAGATGTTCCTGAACCAGTTCCAACACCAACACCAACACCAAAGAAGCGGGGAGTTATTGCATTAAATGATGAAGTGATGAAAGAAGCTAAGAAATGTCTAAAGGAGAAAGGTATTAGAGCTGAAGATGTGAAGAATCTACCTCCTATAGAAGAATTATGCAAGCCAATTCCCCACTCATCTACTATTGAGGTAAACTCTCTCCACTTTAATGAAGGTGATATTCCTTATGGTAAGCCTCCTGATCAATGCTTAGAGGAACTTGACACATTTATCGTTAAACAAGGTAATTTTAATAAACAAGTTCAGAATCATTTATTGGAAAACTCTAGAGTTATCAGTGAGTTGAAATATATTGTGAAAAGAACTTCTAATGATATTAAAATGCTTTTTGAACACTTTCAAATGGTTGAAACCCAACTTGATCAGTTTGCTAAGGTACAAAAAGATATGCTAGTTAATGCTTTCGGAGATAAATATGCTTATGGAATTAGAACTATGAGTGGTATAGCTACTCAAGATCCTTTATATCCTAAAGGACACCCTAAAAGAATTGAGCAGGATTCTCAACAAGGTGAGAGTAGTGGTAGTCCTCGTAAGAGAAAGAAAAAGAATCATAAAGTAGTTGAGGAACCACTCGAACCTGCTGTAAATCCTAATAGTATATATGTATCTTATGCTGAAACTAAGAGTGGTAATGGTAATAATGATGCTCCTGATAAGGAGGAAGGTGAGGAAGAACCTGAGAAGCACACTAAGAACACTAGGTACACAAAGGAAGATTTTATTGCTAAGAAACATGGTAGTGAGAGAGAACCTTGGGTGCAGAAACCTATGCCTTTTCCAAGTAAGAAACACAAGTCAAAGTAGGAAGAACACTACAACAAGTTTTGTGAGTGGATGAAACCTTTATTTTTGCAAATTCCTTTGACTGATGCTATTAAGTTGCCTCCTTATTCAAAGTATATGAAGGATATTGTCTCTAATATAAGGAAGATTCCTAATGAGCAGATTTCTACTTTGCTTGCTAATTACTCCTTCAATGGTAAGGTTACAAAGAAACTTGGTGATCCAGGTATAGCAACTATTCCTTGCTCTATTAAGAATAATTATGTTAGAACCGCTTTGTGTGATCTGGGAGCTGGAGTTAGTGTTATGCCTTTTTCTCTCTACAAGAGACTCCAGGTATAAAAGTTGATACCAACTGATATATCTTTGCAAATGGCTGATAAGTCAACTACTATTCATGTTGGTATAGGTGAGGATGTTCCTGTTCAAGTGGCTCATAATTCTTGGTTTTAACTAATTTTGTTGTGCTTGAAATGCCTGAAGATGATAATATGTCTATTATTCTTGGGAGACCTTTTCTTAATACTGCAGGTGTTGTCATCAATTGTAATCAAGGAAAAGCAACTTTTAATATTAATGACAAAGAGCATATTGTTTATTTCCCCAAGAAGGTTGCTAAGAGCTATTGCCTGAATTCCATTGAAAATATTGAGAGCATCAAGGTTGGAGAAATTTATTGTCCCATTCCACAAGAAAATTTTGAAACTATTATGACTGGGACCATTGCTATCAAGTATGAGGTAACATAATCACCTTGTGGAATGCAAAGTTTTGTTTCATATAAGATTGTTTTGGTAACAATACTTGATCAACCTTGTTAACAAAAGGATTTTAATGAACAAAATAATGTTTTCACTATGGTTATACTTGCTTTCTTTTACTTTCCTCCTTCCTAGTCTTTGCCTTTTATTTTGCTAGATTTGGTTTTGTTAGTTGTTTGCTTGTTAGAGTGCCTTAGAACTTCTGTAGTTTGGCTTTTGGTTTGCTTTTGCTTCTTCTGAAAAAAATTGTTTCTGCGAGAAAATCAATTTTCATACCCTGGAAATTGGCCAAAAATAAAGTTTCCCGAAAAATCCTAGAAAATTAAAAATAATTTTTCCTCGAAAAAAGGGGCAGAGGGACACCTGGAGTGACCCAGGGGGCCACCCCAGACGCCCACACCCCTGGTAGGCGCGACCTACCCATGGGTGGCGCCTAGGAGGGGGGGTTGGACCACCTGGGCCCCTTCAAGGTGCCCTCTCACAGCCATCTTCTTTCTCTCTCCCAAAAAACATCGAAAAACTTGCTCAAGCTCGAGTTCTTGCTCTTCTTGCTCGCGATTTTCGATCTCCTTGCTAAGACCATATTTGATGTTGATTTTTGTAGGGATTGCTCCTTGGTATGTGCCTCCTCCACTTGTCCAATTAGATTTGTGATTGGTAGATTATATCTTGAGTATTTTGCTGCTATAGGTGACAGGTTGTGTGAGCTTGCATGCTTGTTCTATGCTTATAGATTTCATTTTGATGCATGTGTAACCCTCTAGCAAGTTCCTATAGTAGTTCTCATCATTTATCAACTTGGAAATCACTTGGTTTGATGTTTGTCTAAAAATTCCAGAAAAGAGTGGTCATGGACAACCACACATTTGGAGAGATATTTGAGAGTGATGCACCTAGAAGGGCAATGCCTTCAATATCATCCTCCCGTGCTAGGCCCTCATACAATGAGTATCTCATCACTCCGTGATTCGGCGACGAGGGAGATGAGGGGGATGCGCACCCCTCTACCTTTCCTTGCCAAACCTTCTTGCAGGCTGATGGGATTCTTGATGATTTTATGACCTTGGTTCGAAGGGATGAACTAACAAGCCTTATGCAGGATGAGAGCGTGCAATATGCTACACTCACTAAAACATTTATGGAGAGCTTCTCCTTTACTTACAGCATGTTCAATCGAGATGTTTCTTTCAAAGTTTATGACAGGTCTTACCATATGACATTGAAGAGATTTTGTGAGGCTCTGGGACTTGGTACAGCTGGGTCAGCAAAGAAGATTCAGCTCAACCCACTGATTTGTTGGAACTCTACCATGGAATAACCAATGATGATAACCGCAGAACTCAACGGGGAAAGATAAGAAACATTCAGCTTCCATCCATCAGGTACTTCACTTACTATCTTGCCACTAGTGTTCTTGGTAGGGAGAACACTAGTAATATTTCCAGCTGTCATTTGGCTTTCTTAGATGCTGCGCTCAACAATGATACCAAGTACAATCTTGGTTCTCTCATTGCTCGTCGCTTAACTGCTAAGGGACCCATTTATGGGGAATTATTGCTATGCGTGTTGCTACTGCCTTGGACATTGTTGTTGATCCAAATGATATAGTTTTGGATCCTCAGAGGCTTGATCTTGCTGCCATGAAGGCACACCACTTTTTCACCACTGGCTCTACCCTTGAGAACTTGGTCTATAAAATGTTGTTTATTGACGGGAAAGAGAGAGAGATCCCTCTACCCCAAACCACTTTGTTCAGTATTTCTTAGGAACCTTTGTCACGATCCAAGGAGGAGATGGATGACAAGCTGTGCTCTCTTACCTTCCATGGACACTATCAGGAGGAAGCGCCCTCATATGACCCCGTTGTACACTACACAGGGGAGTCCTTGAGCTCGTACCAGGATGAGGGAGCCTCCTCGTCATACTACGGAGGTGCACCTACTTGGGCACCATGGGATTGAGCCCCACTTAGGCCAAAAGCCTAAGCTTGGGGGGAGGTATACCGACATCACACTCGTCTATATATCATGTTCGGTCGGTTATTTGTATATCCATTGTTTGCTTTCTTTTTGGTTTTTGTTGCTGCTTTCTCAAAAACACAAAAATACCAAAAATATTTTTGTTGTTTCTCTTGCTTTGTTTGCTTCTCGTTTGGTTTGCCTTTTTTTGTTTGTTTTTGCTTTGTTTGCTTTCTTTAAAAAATCGAAAACACCAAAAATATTTATTGTTCTTCTTTGGTTTTGTGAGTTCTTTGCAGGGTTCAGCAGTCCTCAGTGGATTTTGGTTTCATGTTATTATTCAAGTCACACAAGTGAAGGGCAATAATAAAGATTAAGACAACTCAAGGTGTGGTAAGAGGCTGGTAACGAACTCTATTTGTTTTTCATTTTTGTACATATACTCATCATTGTGAGCATGCTTAGTCTCTTCATTGTAAGGCGTATGTTACTGATGGATGCTTAGTAGTTCTTGCTCGTCTATGATTAGCTCCAGCTTGCTAATAGTTTGTAGCATGTCATATGAATGTTTGCTTGCATTGTTTTATTCATATTTTGGTATGATATTGTGGTATCCTCCTATGAAAGTTTCATGTAAATCGACTTGGCACATTCTCACGCATGCATATGACTAAACAATAGCCAGTAAGCCTCGACGATTTATTTTGCCTCGGAGTTCTTGTATCACTTTCATGCCATAATTAGTCATGTTTTGTTGCAAGCATGATTATGACAATTATTGCTCTCTAGTTTGTCGATCCCTCTCTATTGCTAGCCTTCACTTGCACTGAGTATGAGCTCTACCTGTGCATCCAACTCCCCAAAACCAATATTGCCACTGTGTCCACCATACCTACCTATTAGCATCATTTCCTATTTCAGTGCATATTCTATATGCCTTGTTTTATTCCAAATAAAATGTTTGTCTGTTTTGAGAAAGTTAGTTAGTAAGCTCTCACGAACTTGATGGCACACTTTATTCCTTGCACTTGATAATCTTGAACCATTGTGACTTGTCCATGAAAGTTATATGCTTGCAAATTATATGTTGGGAGTTAGCAGAACCGTGCTATCACGGGGAACACTTTCAACACTTTTTGGATATTTTATCCAGTTGATACCTTGCTCTTTTGTTTGCGGATGTCGACGGTGTGAAATAAAAGGGGAGCTTGTGAGTTCATGGAGTATATATATGTATTAGAGAAACGTCTGGGCCGCTAGCCTAAGCCATGCCTAATGTAGCACCCCGGATAAAACCACTACTAGAAAATCGCTTGGTGTTTTTGTTTTGTGCATCATCATGGTATCATACTCATGTCATCATGCAACATTGCATTTGAAAATACTAGTAGATCTTGGCGTTTATATTTATCATTGCATTTGGTTCTTACTAAATTGTATTTGGCTTTTGATATATGTTAAATGCCCAAGTTGAGTTGAGGGCATATCTTTTACTTCCCCTTCCATCTACTAACTTTCCATATAGCTCTCCTTTGATATCATCTATTTTCCCACCATATATATGTATGTGTCCATGTTGTTTTGTGGTATTTAGTTCTTGTCACATACATCTACATGGATCATTTCTTCTATTCATCAACACCTTGGATCATATCCAAACCAATCCTCTTTGCCATGTGTTTATGGTCACTTCAAAGATCTTTTTTTAATTTGCAATTTTTTAAATTGGCTCAATTGCTTGGCTCTCATGCATGTGGTATAGTTGTCTTCACCAAATATTATCATATGCATGCAACATTAGTCACATGCAATAATAAACCTGATGTGGTGATGCCTCTTATTTGAATTAGCTTTGTTTAGCCTTGTTCATCCAATTTTATTCAAACTTGATCTTCCTAAAGCTAATCTAAAACCTCTACACTATCTACCTTACTCCTGCCTAAGACAGCACCCCGACGCCACATCCCCTCTGTTTCGGCCCCACCACCTCGCAAGGTTGCTCCCTGTTTCTCTTCTTCCTAAGCCCGCACCAATCACGTGCCCGTCCGTGTCCTACTCTCGCTTTTGCAAAGCAGCATGTGAGACCCTGGCGCATGGCTCAATAGGATTGATAGGAAACCCATACCAACAAGTTGCAACTTCTTTTCCGGAAGCTCATTCGAAAAGAACTCTAAGGTTAAGCGTGTTTGGCCTATAGCAATTCTAGGATGGGTGACCGACCGGGAAGTGGATACCGGGTGCGCATGAGTGAGGACAAAGTGCGCAGAAAAGACTAGTATTGGTCTGCGGGGTTAGTCTAGATATACTATTGAGCTGCCAGAAGTGACAGCCGTCGGTCTGGAGTGACCGGGGGTGTTACACAGCAGCAAGCCACGTGAGCTGTCCCCCTCGCCGTCCTTATCTACCCTCCCCAAGCCAGCCCTGGATCGAGTTTCAGCAACCAGGCCACCCCTTTTTCCTACCTCGCCTTGCCATGGTGGCGGGGCTCATCCACCTCCCACCGCTGCTCCGTAGCCCCTCAAGCAGAACACGGAGCACCGCTGGGATCCCCTGGTTCCTCTTCCTCGCCCTAGATCGTTAGCCGCGCCGGGGAACACCGAAGTTGCTGTGGCGCCGCTGCAATCTGCACGTACCAGGAGCTTCGGGAGCCCAGCTGTGCGCGAGATATTCTTCACCTCGAGCTCCCTCGCCACACCAAAGAGTTTTTGGTGAGGCCCTCCTTCTACCTGGCATGAACCTCCCCCTCCCAAGCTTGCTCCGTAGCGCCACCGGCCGTCGCCGAACGCCCCGCGTGCGTGCTCACCGCCACCGGGCGTGACTCGCTGAACAGCTGTAGCAGCGGTGCAGTCTGTAGTCCCCTTGTTCCTCGACGTTTCCCGTCCGGTGCAGTCCTCCTCCGTCGAGGGTTCCTTGACAAGAAATGAACTAGGGTGTCTCCTCTCTGCTCATGATCAAACCGCGCTAGAAACCATCCTCAGATCTGCTCTAAAACGTCTCCATAAGATCAACTAATCTTCTGAAAAATCTGAAACCTGACAACAGTTTCGTGGTCGCGTTTTCTCCTTTGTTCATCGCAAGATAGGTTCAACCACAGACCATACTAGCAAGTTCCTTCGATTCCTGGTTGGAGCCTGGTGTCCCAGCTCTCCGGAGAGCCGTCCCGCTCCCAAATCCGCTAAGAAACGAGTTCAGAATCCTTAACCGAAGTTGCCTCATTTTGCTGTCAAGTTTGAGACTTTTGCTGCAACACTTGGACAGTTTCGAACCCCCACCAGACCCTCTGTTTCTTGTCAGATATCGGGATCTGAAGACCTTTTCCGAAAAACTTCCTAAATAAACATTGTAGCCCTTTCTTTCCTCTCTAAATTCCGGTTTTATGGTTTTCCCTAATTCTCGTCGGTTTGCTCGCCACCGTCTCCCGAAGTTGGCATCAGCTAGCCTGTTTCGCTGGTCAAAAATCAGATTCGATTTCAGTCACCCTCGTCAGTTCTTGTAGGATTTCTAAAAAGGCGCCTTTCCTTTTTGGTAAGCAAACCCGGAGTCCTTCCCCTCCGCCACTTGTCTCCATCTGGCTCGCTCGCGCACAGTGGGCCTCCTGCTCGCTGGCCCACCTGTCATAGCCTATGGGTTGAGTTGGCCGGAGTAACAAAAAGAAACCATGGAGTATTTTCTAACACAAGTGAAAATCTAGAAAAATGACTTATATCAAATTCATTCATATCTTTGAAATGTTTTGAATTTTGGAAAACTTAGAAAATGAAATATGAATAAATTTCCAATATAAATTCAAATCAATTTTCAAAATTTGACCAGAGTTGACTACAGCTAGTCAAACCATTGACTTTGACCCCTCTTTAATATATTTGATTTAAATATTGTTTTAAAATTATAAATCCAAATAATATGTATAATATATGATTTTGAATCAGAAAAACATGAGGACTGTGAATCTGCTATTTATATTATCATTCGAGGAATTTAAAAATTTCGAATTAATAAATATGAATAAATGTCTTTTCTTCATTATTGCATAACTTTAAATCGGTAACTTCGAATTCGGTAAATCAGCGCGATGAGAGCTCTCCAACCATGATATCCATCTTATCATTTGCATCATGCATTAAGAGCAATTTTATAATCAGTACTGTTTATGCAAGGAAAACATGATAAATAAAATTGGGAACTAATTGTTTCTTATTACTAATGCCTCACAAATGCTATATCATCAATGTGCTATGCCTCTAAGAACTTTTCAACATAGTTTGCATCATTAGCTTTCCATGTCATGCATCATACCATGATCATGTCGATTCTTACGCATTAGTTGTAATTGTTGCATCGCTTGTTCCTTTTAGGGTTTTGCTTCTTCCCGGATAGGACGATGAGATGTTGTGAGCTTCGACAAGTTCTTCGGTTATGAAACTTCGGCAATATTTTTCAGGCGAGCATTCTCCCTCTTTCTACCTATTTTATATTTCTAGTCTTTATTTCCTCCTCTTGATCTATTGCTATCTGTGTTAAAATGATATAGATTCTGTACCCTTTTATACTTCCCTGCATCCTTTATATTGTCATGGACACATCCTATTACATGTTGCTTCGTAGATAGTCGGCCTTGCGAGTCATAGTTGCTTGCGCAGGTGTTGCTTCGCGTCGTCGATGCTCCATAATTGTTGGAGATAATCATGGCTATAATTGCCGTTTAATAACTAAAATTGAAGTAGGTAAATAATGCAGAGGCACAGGTGGGCAATAGATGTTATTTGGTTTTTAACCGTCCACTTGTGTCCCGTAGGACCCCGAGTACTTGATACCTGTTCTTTAAATATTCGCACTATCCGCATGTGGGACCATAAATTCCCTTAGCATGAGCTTGAGTCATATCTTATTTCTTGGGGCCACAAAGTAGTTTGGGGCTTTATTACTATCTTGTAATTATGCCATGTTTTACTGCTTTATTTACTATTGCGCGTGGAGCGCCTGTACTGTTTAGGTAAGCGGAGTGTTTTCACGGTATCGACAAGATCAGTCACACTTTCGGGTTCCCGGTCGTTTACGGCCATTGACGCAAACCTCTAGGTCCGTTCCGGAGCCGGCCAACTTTGTCGCGGGTAGCTTGGTGGGGTGGCCGTCTGAAATATTAATCTTGCGATTTCTTTGTCGTGATGCCTCGTTGGGTTTTCATTTGGTTTTTTCCGAGGTTGATCGTGCGTGTGTTGCTATTTGTGGCCCCTGCAGGGTAAAACTTTCTGAAAGCCGTGTCCGCGGTTATGGACGACTTGGAGCACAGTATCTCGATCATAGACAACTATAACTAAAATAGTGCTATAAATTTGACTTTATAATGACTAGTAATCAGCTTCACTACAACGGAATGGCTAAATAAAAGTACCAACAACTGCTGGGTTTTGGGATGCCTCATGCTATATGTATCTGACTAGTAAGTACTGCAACTACAATGGAATGGTTAACTAAAACTGTTCACTGCTTATTATATCAGGATGACTCAGGCTATCTATATATGACTAGTAATTGCTGCCACTATAATGGAATGAATAAAACTACCAACTATGTGAGTTCCTCGGTTTGACTTCCTCGTTTGGTCTCGAGGGGGAAACGCCAAGATGGGTATGTTTGGTGTTAGTATTAGGTTTGATCCAAATAGGTCTTTCTTATCCCTCTCTGATAGTCTCCACTTGTATCGAGTCTCTATAGGTTGTATAGTGCATGCTTCGCTACCGCATCAGTCCACCATACCTATGTAGGCGAGGACCGCCGAATTCTAAGACTCGCCGTGTACTGGCCTCAGTACTGACCGCTCTCTTTTTCCTTTGCCCTTTGTCGGCACCCCTTTTGTTAAAGCAGGTTTTGAGATCGACGTCGTTAGCAGGGTTACCCTTCCGGCTTGGCCTGGGCAGGGTTATGGACGCCATTGGTTATTCTTCAGGGCTCTTAGCCTAATTTCCATCTTGTCTGTACTCGGACGTTGTATTGCTTTCAAGGTGATTTGGATCTTTGTACTGTATATTTGTATTCTTGACTCGATGAGTCGCTGTTGTATATATATATATATATATATATATATATCTGTTCTGTGGGTTCCATCATGGACTATTGTGTAATGACATTACTTCGTTTTCCACCCGCACGCAAGTGTCTGGTGGGCACCTTTGAATCGTTTCTATGCGGGTTTGGCGCGAATCGCTAAAACTTGCATAGGGCCGATCTGAGGGCGTTACACCTAATCATGGTGGAAACTTGCAGCATCACCATAATGATCATTCTATGAAGCATCCTCAGTAAAAAGCTATGCACATAGTAAATAAAAAGATCGCTGAGATGCTCATTGTCTGCTTGCCTTGTCATTTGATCACGGGATAGCTCCTGTATCATGTGCAAGGGCTACCCCGTTGGCGGTTCTCTATGATATGCATGTATGTATAATGACAAGAACTTGCAGGTAACCAAAGTTGAGTAGCATGCGGAGCGACCCTCGTACTCAAGGGACTTGGGGTTTCCAGTATATGGTCTGTCAAGCATATAACTCATACTGGACCTCGCTTTCACCTTAACATATGAAGATGCCTATGATAGGGGCAAGGAGAGCTCAAAGCTAGTGAGTACCTTCCTTTTAGAATTTGGAAGCCTTTCAAACTTTTCAAAACCTTTTTCACTTCTATGTTGAGTCACCACTTATTCTATGAGCACCTTCTTGAGAGCATGGTTGTCATTCTTGTGTTTGTCTCAAAACTTGGTTAATTATGTCATGACTTTGATGCTTGTATCTCTGATATCTTTACTTCTAGTCTTCACTTGAACTTCAGAGGTGCCTTGGCATGTATATTGTGCTCTACAAACAAAGGCAAGCGAGATACCACTCTATCATACCTTATTATGAGCGTTGCAATGTTGCTTATGTTTATGTTTCATGCTACTTATTATTATTGAGTTGGTTTATCTTCATAGCTTGCAATGAATATTGAGTAGACTTAGTTGGATACTTCTTATTATGAATGGTTTAAGCATCTACTCATGTGCTAAGAATATATACATCATATGAAGCAAATGTGTTCATGAAAGTTCTGTTATCGCTCTCAGTTTTCAATTGAATTGCTTGAGGACAAGCAATAAGGTAAGCTTGGGGGGAGTTGATACGTCCAAAATGTATCTACTCTCCTGAACACTTTTGCTATTGTTTTTCCTCTAAACTTCTGTGATTTGGATACAACTAACACGGACTAATGCTTTCAATAGAATTACCTTGGTGTCTAGTTTTTGTACAGAAAATCAACTATCAGGAAAAATACCGGAAATATGCCAAAAATTATATTTTACCAGAAGATCCACGGAGCCACAAGACGAAACAGAGTGGAGGCTTGGGGGCCCACACCCCTACCATGCGCGGGTGCGCCCTGCCCCGCCCTACGGGGTGCGGCCAACCCAGGCACCCCCTCGGGATCCCTCTACGCCTATAAGTTGCCCCTTGACCTAAAAACCGAGGGGGGGTCGATGTTTTCCAGAGAAGAGTTCTGCTCCCCCTCCACCATCAGAAACCAAGATTCGGATCCAGAAACTCCGTTCTACCACCCTGCCGGGACGGGGAATTTGGAGAGGATCATCGCCACCGGCATCACCAATGCCTCTCCATCAACCATCGATGTTTCTCTCATCCATGAGTGAGTAATCCCCCGCTGTAGGGTATGGGGATGGTAGGGATTGGATGAGTTCTATCATGTAATCGAATAAGATTGTTAGGGCATAGTGCCTAGTATCTCTATTAGTGCTATTTGACTTTGTTGCAACTTGTTGTGCTTAATGCTTGTCACTAGGGCCCGAGTGCCATGATCTCAGATCTGAACTTATTATTAAATCATTATGATAGTATTGTTTGTGATCTTATCTGCAAGTTGTGTACACATACCATTGTCCGGATCCAAAGGCCCCGAAGTGACAATAATTGGGACAACCGAAGGGGATGGATGTGATGTGAGGATCACATGTGTTCACGGAGTGTTAATATTTTGCTCTGGTGCTCTATTAAAAGGAGCACCTTAATTGCCAGTAGTTCCCTAGAGGCCCCGCTGCCACGGGCTGGCTGGACAGAAGATCTTGTGCAAGTTCTCATTGCGAGCACGTATGACTATTTATGGAGCACATGCCTAGGATTGTTTAGTACTTGGATGCTTGTTATTATTTATCTACAATGCCCTAGATCTTGAAGTTACATGTTTAGACTCGTCCATGCAACGCCCGTCAATCCATTCCTATGCCTACCGCACTCGAATCCTACTGTTGCCGTTACTGTTACTATTGCTCTTGTTCTACTGTTACTGTTGCTTTGTTGTTGCTACTATCAAACTATTGCTACTGATAAACTTCTGTGAGCAAGAACTATTTCCAGGTGCAGCTGAATTGACAACTCAGTTGTTAAGGCTTGCAAGTATTCTTTGGCTTCCCTTGTGTCGAATCAATAAATTGGGTAATACTACCCGCGAAGACTGTTGCGATCCCCTACACTTGTGGGTCATCAATTTCCTACTCAAAACCACTTCACTTGTTAGTCTTAGTTTGCGAGTACTTAAAGAGTACTCGTGGCTTTGTCCCTGTCTATTCCCGTGGCCAGACTATGAAGAGGATTATCAGGAGGATGGACTGCAGGAAGGTTACGACAACTAGGATCATCTCCCATCGCCAGCATTGCCTGTGACCATGAATATGGAGCCTCTCCCACGCTACCGTTGTTATATTATTCCGCTGCTTGATTGTATTAAGACTGGATCATGAGATCCTTTATTTGTTGTAAGACCTTATGTATGGTTTGTAATGGATGATGTACTGTGATATCCAATCTGTTATGTCACGCAAAAATGGTAATCCTGGGATTGTGATGTATGGCATAACAGGCATCTGGGATTAAAAAATCCGGGTGTTGACAAGTTGGTATCAGATCCATCCTGACCATAAGAGACCCTAGTTTAGAATGGACGTTTGAATCTAAAACTTAGTTTCAAAACAAAATAAGTGAGTCATGTCCTTCAAAAACTTATGAAAACCTATTCTCATTCTTATCACTTAGATTCTTTCATGAAAAATCATGTCCTTCAAAAATTCTTGCAAACTTACATTAAATTTGACACACTTGATCACTCTACTAACTTACCCACCCTATATTCTTATATATGGACGTGAAGTATAGCAAGTTCTATCAGTTGGAGAATGGAGGAGATCTCATCTTTAAGCGTGACTTGGACAAGCTTTCGGAACTTCTGGAGCGCCCGCACCCCGAGTTCTTCAGAGATCAGCTCAATGATCAGGATGGAGGAGAATTGCAATGGCTGATTGTTGCAAGTCTCCGAGGAAATATTGAAGCCCCCACCTCAGAGGGAGTCCAGTTCACCTTAAGGGAGAACAACTGGCTCGATGGACTTGTCAGGGCCATGCAGGAAGCTCTTGCCCGTCTGTGTGGGCGAAGCATCAATCAAATCAAGTGTAGCATCCCAATTGTCTAACAATTGCAATGCTACTAGCCTAGTCTATATAATGGCTACTTCATATATATAATTGTTGCATCATAATTATATCATGCTCATGTCATCATGCCATCTTGCATTAGCGCATCATATAAAACCCTTTTTGTTTTGGTTTTTCTCTCATATGCATTGTTAATTGTATTTGCCTCTTGATATTGTATTTGGTTCTTGATATATTGTTTAAATGCCCAAGTTCAGTTGGGGGCATATCTTTTATTGACTCAACCACCCTTTCTTTTCACCACTTTATAATTCCACCATTCCATTATCCATGAGCTTGTATTTTTAATTCTCTCTTTGGTATTTAACCTAGCTCATGGGAGATAGGATGGATCCAAATCTACAAATTCTTTTGCTTGGCCTTTACTCCGAATTTGGGGATGCATGAGAATAATGCCACGTTTATTATTTTGTTTTCACAAGGATGATTCATGGCATTTATTAATTATTGCATGGGCCATGCAAGAACCACCACATCTCTATCCCTCTCTTCCACTCCTTTTTGTTGATCTTGTTGAGTTTGCTAAACCCCACACCTCTTCCACCCAATCTTGTATGATCTAGCTTGATGCATGCAAAAACCCTAAACCCCTTGGTTGGTCTTGCTTTGGCCATGCTCTAACCCTAAACACCCTCACCACCTTTTTATCTCTCTACTCCTTTGACTAGAACTTGTTTGATCTTTGCTTGATCTTGCTTGGTCTTGTCAAAAACACCCAACCTCACCTCTTTCACCTCACCCCCCCTCTCTCAAAACCCTACCCGAGCCACCCCTCTCTAGCTAACCCTAGCTCGACCCCACACGATCTACCCCTCCCTCTCGGCCTCTCCTCTCTCTACCATGCATGCCCCACAAGGCTACCCTCTCCCTGGCCCCACACTCCATCTACTCTCTTCTCTCTCTCCACCCAACCCTATCCAACCCTAGCCGAGCCTCCCTCCTACCCTATCTCTCTCTCCCTCTCTTCTCTCCCTGCCAGGAGGGCCCCAGCCCGAGCCTGCCCTCCAACCCACGAGCTTCCCTCCTCCCTGGTCCCTCTCTCCCCTCTCTAAGCTACAGGACAAGAAGGAGGCAAGAAAAGAAAACCCTCCCCGAGCCTCTCCTCTCCCTTGGAAGGCTAATCAAAGCAGCCCATGTGCTCCCCTCCTTATCTCCATCACCTAACCCAGACCCCAGATCGAGATCTGAGACCCCAGGAACCCCTCTCCCTCCTTCCTCCTTCCCCAAGCATGGCCATGGCCACCCCATGCCCCTATAAACCCTAGATCGGCCAGGCCAAAAGAAGGGCGGTTGGAGCTGTGCTAGAAGGTGTCTAAGGCGTCCAGGAGGTTCATCTCGTTCCCCTACATCACGCTGTACCGGAGGTCGCCACTGAAGCTCGCCGGAGAAGCCCCGCCGCTGCTGTGTCTGTGCGCACCAGGAGCTCCGGCCAGCCAGCTACGCGCCAGATCGCGACCGCCCCGAGCTCCTTCGTCTGCACCGACGAGCTCCTGGTGAGCCCCTCTACCCCCCAGACAAGGTCCCCTTCCCTCTCGTGCACCACAACGCCGCCACCTTCCGTCGAGCACTCCGCGTGCGCCGCCGCGCGCCACGCTCTGGCAACAACAGCAGCTGCAGCAGTTCTGTCCGCCCTGTTCCTCGCCCTTCCCCGCGCGCTGCAGCCCTCCTCCGTGCTAGCTCCCTGAATGAAGGTTGTAGCCCGCTGTCCCCTCTCCAGTTTTCGTTTTTGCGGCTTGGCGAGATTCGTCGTCGTTTGCTCGCCATCGTCGCCGGGAGACCGCCAGATCCGCCGCCGTCAGTGCCGCTTCTGTCAGCGAGCAGCGGCAGCCGCTGGCCGTTTTGCGCAGAGGCCCCTGGCCTTTTTCCCGCCTCAACCCGCAGTCCCACCGACCCCACCTGTCAGCCGTAGCACAACTTTGCAGTTAGGCACCTGGGTTTTGCACCGTCGCAACCCGCACTCCCCTGGATCGCCCACGCGTCGCCCACCGGCTGGCCGCGCGCGTGCGTGGCCCTGCTCTGCCCCTGGCCCACCTGTCATCCTCTAGGTCTAGCTTAGCTCGCAGTGAGAAAAACCTGATCTGCCACTGTGTCACCCAGTCAGCACTGCGGCCCACCTGTCTGTGACTGTGGCTAGATTTGCCTGGGTAACAAAGTGTTTTCTGTTATCTGTTTCAAATTCAAACTTTTCCAAATTAATTCAAATTCAATTTTCAAATCTGTTTAAATTAAAACTAATTCATAACTTTCAAATGATTTGGAATTTGAATTCAAACCTTATATGAAATATGTTTTGTTTTTGAATGTTAATTCCAATCTTTAGTCAAACATTTTCAAAACTAATTCAAACTAGTCAAACCTTTGACTTTGACCCCTTTTAATAATTTTGACTTTAAAATAAATTTAAATTCATAATTCCAAATAATGCAAATAATATATGTTTTGAAATCAGAAAAATGTGAGGAATTCAAATATGGCCTTCAAAATATATTTTGGACACTTTAATTTTCAAGTTGATTAAAATTACAACAAATGCCCTTTTCCTTAATTAATCAATAACTTTTGATTTATAACTCCAAATTCGACAAATGATATGTCTAAAATGATTAGCTCGACGAGACCTTTCTGTTTATGCATTCCATGTTCTGTTTTGCAGCATGCATCATATAAATATAAAGAGTACAGCAACTTATTTGGGTATAAAATGTGACCAAAACTCAATAAAATGTTTATTTCCTGTATTCCACATCTCACCCATGCCATGCTAATTTATTGCCATGCAAATTGTGCATCATTCATCATGGCATGATTGTTTGCTTGTCGCATCTTATTACTATGCTTGTGCACTTTATTTATGTTGGCCCTTGTTTGTTTGGTTCTTCTTCGAATAGACGCTGAGCAGGGGATATATCAAGAAACCCAGGAGCACTACCCAGATCCTTCTCTCGCTTCAACTGAGCTGCCAGGCAAGCACTACCACATGCTTGCAATCATTTAGTACCTATTGCCTCTATCTTATTCTTGCATCATTGAGTCGCGATTGCATTAAACTGAATCCCAAGTATTGCATAGCCTTTACTTTTAAACCCCACAGAGCTTGTTCCTCCATCCCATGAGCCATTACTACAGGAGTTGTTTGAGCCATGCGAGTCGTAGAACAGCATGAGTAGGGTATGTGAGTGTCTGATGGATAACGAGGTACCTAAATAACTTAACCTGAGTAGTAATGGGATAACTAATGAAAGTGGCACCGGTGAGCAATATCTGCTATTTGGTTTTTCCTGCTCACTTGTGTCCCGTAGGACCCCGAGTACTTGATTCCTGTTCCTTGATTATTCGCGCTATCCACATCCGGGAGCCTTATGGGACCCCCCTGAGCCAGAGCTTGATTCATTCTTATTTCTTGGGGCCACAAACTAGTTTGAGGTTTTATTTACTATCCTGTACTTATGCCATGATTTACTGCTTTATTTACGATTGTGCGAGGAGAACCTGTACTGTTTAGGATCGTGACCCGTTTTCGCGGTATCGACAAGCCCAGTCACACTTTCGGGTTCCCAGTCGTTTACAGCCGGCCCCACAAATCTTGAGTCCGTCTCGAAGTCAGCTAACTTCGTTGCGGGTATACTTAATGGGGTGGCCCCCTGAAATATTTCTGAATCTTGTGATTGCTTTGTCGTGAATGCCTCGTTGGGTTTTGATTTGGTTTTTCCGAGGTTGATCGAGTGTGTGTTGCTATTTGTGCACCCCTGCAGGGTAAAACTTTCTGAAAGCCGTGTCCGCGGTTATGGACGACTTGGAGCACAGTTTCTCGATCATAGACAAGCATAACTAAAGTACCGCTTTTAATTTGACTAAGTAACTGACTAGTAAATATTGCAACACTCATGGAATGGATAATAAAACTGCCAACGGATGGGGGTTGTTCGTCCGCTTCCTCGTCGGTAAGCGAGGAGGAGGATGGATCTGTTGATATTACTGTTATAACCGTTGTCATTAATTCACAGACATCCGTCTATCTTTGGTTAGGCGGATGGTTAGCGAGTTTCTATAGAACTGTTAGGGTTTATCTTTTGCTGCAATTGCGTCACCCCAGGTTGTGTCCCCTTTAGAGGCATAAAGACTTGCTGAGTACCCCTAGGGTCTCACACGATAAATTATTTGATTCAGATGAACAGGTACACTCACGAGATTGATACTGGGTGGAGGAGACGGACGATGTGGGCAACGATCATTCGGTGTAGAGATTCCGGGAACGGGGATCCGTGAGATCTGTGGGCGGGATGTGTTTATTTATGGGGCATCTTATGCCGATTTGCTTCTTATCCGTACTCGGATCTTGTTTGCCGCTTCCGCCTGATACTCTGATGTTTGATGTATGAGGAGATATCCTAAACTATTATATCTATCTAGGACATTTGAATCTTGCCGTATGGCGTTGCTATATTTCCTTTCTTTTAGATGGAATGGCTCTGATGTACTGTTGTATGGTGGCTTGCATACATACTCACTTGTGTATGTAGTTGATCCCTTCGCCTGCCGATTACGCCGCCTGTTCTTTCCCGATGTTCGGAAATGGTTGGGACGGCCGAAAGGTCTACCTGTGAGTGGCATTTGGGCCCCACCGTACTATTTCAACCATTTCCGCTCATCCAGGCTTGTAACTAGGAGCGTAATTCACCGAGGTAGTTACAATTGGTATCAGAGCCATCCCGCCCTTCAGGGTCTCAGCTAAATGGTCGTTGTCAGTCTAGCAAATATTTTTGGTAATTATGTATACTAGGGAAAAACAAAACGTGAGAGTAGGACTGCTTCCACTTTTCTTCTTACCCACCCACCACCCTTTTCTAGTAAGGAAGTGTAACGTTTTCAATCCTCTTCTTAAAAGTTCAAACTAGGATTCACGTGTTCTGGGTTTCTATAGTACCATAGGTTGTGTGTGTGTGTGTGTGTAATTCCTTGTCTATCTGTTGTATCCAACATGTTATCTTTATCTGCCTTTTGGTTATCAACTGTTGGTACATTCCATACTGACAGCCTTTTGAATACCGGCGCGATCTATCTGACTCCTTGTTAACCGATGCCATCTTCTTAAGGGTGTCCTTCCTTCTAGCAACTCCACATTCTGTGAAATCATCAGTTGCTAATCTCCACCTGATAAGTGTTTTTGCGCATCTATTGGTATTTTAATGCCGAAAATGCGGAAAAATTTTCTTTGATACATGTGTGCTTCCACACTCCTTTTCAGTCATGTGTGAAACATTATCTATCTCCCTTTTATCAGCATGTCCATGCTAACTCATTCTTTTGTCACCGGCGCTTAATCCTAGAGTTTCTTTTCATCTCCAATTCTCTTGGGCTAATTACATAACATGTGTCGATCCGATACTGGTGATTGTAATTTGGTTCTCGGCATAGCTATATTCCACTCATGATAAGTGTCATATCGGTCTGGATGATGGAGTGGAATATGGAAAATGCAGTCACCACTATCCTCCAAATGGTGACGGTTATCTCCTGTGATTTTGAGTACACCGCGATCATATCTATGCATATTCAAGCATCTTTGGCAATCCAGAGTTTCTCCAAGCACTATGGCGGTCTATCATCTGTCCATCATGCTGCACATCCTTTTGAACCCCATATCTGCACAATTCTCCTGGATACGAGGGAATTGCATCTTTTCGTCTCTGATAGCTTTGCTTAAGGTATGAGCTATCATCGGTTCTTATCCAAGATCTCTTTATCTTTGTAATCGGTGATCCGATCGACAATGTGAACCAGGTGACATCTCTTGTTCTTCCGAAGGACCAGATAATCTATTCTTCCAGTGTATCTTCTTCAACACGAACCCGTGCTCTTAATATTGATCTTTCTAAGAGCGTTGAGCTCAGAAAGTGTTTCGAGCATTTGTTCGTTCTCCCGCCTCTTGAACTTGGTATTCTGGGAATATCTTGTTAATCCATGGTGGTATATGTTGATAATATGCTTGCCTATTCGATATCTATGGAAGGACATGGAAGATCATCTGTGTCTTTTTCTCTCGAACTTCGTGAGCACGGCCTGTGTGCAAAGTCTCAAAGTGAGGATTCTGACTTTTTGATGTCACATATCTCGACCATGTCCTTCTGCTAAATACATTACTTCAACTCTGGAGTCAGCAAGTCCATTGTTAATTACATCCTCCATCTTCAACCAATCCGGAGTTGTTCCTTGTTGGCAAGTTATCGTCGTCGTTCCGCTAAAGTTTTCCTCAAGGCTGCTAAATCTCTCTCAATCACTTCAAGAAGAACATGGAGTTCTTCCACCTCAATCTCGTTAAGTAATCTCTTGAAACCCTCTCGCTCTATCGTCTATGCTCAATCCACCAGAGGCCATGAAGACCTTCCAGATCTTGTTTCCTTTCGTTCAAGTTGGTGCTATCTTTTCTGTAGCTGTTGAATCTTGCAGTTCTTCTCCGTAATCTTCCTTCATATCTTTCTGGTGGCTTGGTACTTCAGACATGACGACAACATCATCACCCTTATCTATCTTTAATCCGGCGAATCGTTTGCATCTATCCGTGTTTTCTAACGGAGTTCTATGAGTTTTTGTCAACACCTTCAGTCTGTTTCGGTAGTTGGGTTGCATGATTTTCTTATTCATGTGCGGAGTAATGCTTTGAGTGCGGGATGGAGTAGCTACCATACCACTACTCTTATAATTCGCTCTTGTACATTGAATTGGTGAATTAATGTGATTTCACTCATTCCACGGAAGTTAGAAGTGGCTTTTATCCCTTGATACTTTTACTTCCGTCCTTGTTATTCTGGAGTGCTCTCTCGAAGGAAATAATCAATAATCTCTTGTTGGTGATCTCACCCTTTCTACACGGAGCAAAATCCTCAATTATCTGGTGGAAACAAACGCAAACCTTCTTCTATCCTCGTCTTTCTACCGATGCTCGATATCCCCAAACAAGATTAAAGGAAACTATCTCTCTTTGCTTCATCAATTCTTTTTCTGTGGTAAAGCCAATTATGGTTGATGCCATCAGCCGCAAATCTATTGCGTTAGCCTCAAGGCTAAAGAAAGCAATAAGTATCTCTACAATAAACTCCACATCCTCCATATTCTTTGCTTCGCGGGATTCCACCATGATCTGGCTTCACATCCATCTCTGGAAGTTATATCTGCGCACCTAAATTGCGTGATCCTTGGTTCTTACCGACGCAACAAGAATCTAATCCGACGATGTTTAACTAAATCTTTCTGTTGTTATCAAGGGACTCTATTGTTTGAAGGCAATATTGTTTCCGAACTTCTTTTCTCAAATCCGAGAGAAGATACGATGCTATTGTAATAGTGGTTCAAAACCTCTCCAATCTAGCTCCTTTCTTCCGGCGAGATAAAGATTCATCCTCTCTCGTATCGGTAAATCTTTAATCTTAACGGTGTGTCTTTCTTTATCCATGATACATCATCTTCTCCTTTTCTTTCACAAGTGGTTATATTCTTTTATCATGTTTCTTGAGAAAACCGGAGCTATGCCCATCCTATCCTTCTTGTCTCACGGCAATCCTTCAACTCTTCTAACCCGTTGTCTCTCAAGCAAAACGCAAGACTCGCAACAAGTCTAGCAAGTTTTGCAAGGTGTAGTGGTCGCACCATTCCGCTGTTCATCAACTTGGGAACGTGAGGGTCACCTTCGTTCGAACACCCGCCTCTCCTTGTGTTGTTTTTTTCCTAGGAATCTCGGGGCGAGATTCTTGTTTAGTGGGGGAGAGTTGTAGCATCCCAATTGTCTAACAATTGCAATGCTACTAGCCTAGTCTATATAATGGCTACTTCATATATATAATTGTTGCATCATAATTATATCATGCTCATGTCATCATGCCATCTTGCATTAGCGCATCATATAAAACCCTTTTTGTTTTGGTTTTTCTCTCATATGCATTGTTAATTGTATTTGCCTCTTGATATTGTATTTGGTTCTTGATATATTGTTTAAATTCCCAAGTTGAGTTGGGGGCATATCTTTTATTGACTCCACCACCCTTTCTTTTCACCACTTTATAATTCCACCATTCCATTATCCATGAGCTTGTATTTTTAATTCTCTCTTTGGTATTTAACCTAGCTCATGGGAGATAGGATGGATCCAAATCTACAAATTCTTTTGCTTGGCCTTTACTCCGCATTTGGGGGTGCATGAGAATAATGCCACATTTATTATTTTGTTTTCACAAGGATGATTCATGGCATTTATTAATTATTGCATGGGCCATGCAAGAACCACCACATCTCTATCCCTCTCTTCCACTCCTTTTTGTTGATCTTGTTGAGTTTGCTAAACCCCACACCTCTTCCACCCAATCTTGTATGATCTAGCTTGATGCATGCAAAAACCCTAAACCCCTTGGTTGGTCTTGCTTTGGCCATGCTCTAACCCTAAACACCCTCACCACCTTTTTATCTCTCTACTCCTTTGACTAGAACTTGTTTGATCTTTGCTTGATCTTGCTTGGTCTTGTCAAAAACACCCAACCTCACCTCTTTCACCTCACCCCCCTCTCTCAAAACCCTACCCGAGCCACCCCTCTCTAGCTAACCCTAGCTCGACCCCACATGATCTACCCCTCCCTCTCGGCCTCTCCTCTCTCTACCATGCATGCCCCACAGGGCTACCCTCTCCCTGGCCCCACACTCCATCTACTCTCTTCTCTCTCTCCACCCAACCCTATCCAACCCTAGCCGAGCCTCCCTCCTACCCTATCTCTCTCTCCCTCTCTTCTCTACCTGCCAGGAGGGCCCCAGCCCGAGCCTGCCCTCCAACCCATGAGCTTCCCTCCTCCCTGGTCCCTCTCTTCCCTCTCTAAGCTACAGGACAAGAAGGAGGCAAGAAAAGAAAACCCTCCCCGAGCCTCTCCTCTCCCTTGGAAGGCTAATCAAAGCAGCCCATGTGCTCCCCTCCTTATCTCCATCACCTAACCCAGACCCCAGATCGAGATCTGAGACCCCAGGAACCCCTCTCCCTCCTTCCTCCTTCCCCAAGCATGGCCATGGCCACCCCATGCCCCTCTAAACCCTAGATCGGCCAGGCCAGAAGAAGGGCGGTTGGAGCTGTGCTAGAAGGTGTCTAAGGCGTCCAGGAGGTTCATCTCGTTCCCCTACATCACGCTGTACCGGAGGTCGCCACTGAAGCTCGCCGGAGAAGCCCCGCCACCGCCGTGTCCGTGCGCACCAGGAGCTCCGGCCAGCCAGCTACGCGCCAGATCGCGACCGCCCCGAGCTCCTTCGTCTGCACCGACGAGCTCCTGGTGAGCCCCTCTACCCCCCAGACAAGGTCCCCTTCCCTCTCGTGCACCACAGCGCCGCCACCTTCCGTCGAGCACTCCGCGTGCGCCGCCGCGCGCCACGCTCTGGCAACAACAGCAGCTGCAGCAGTTCTGTCCGCCCTGTTCCTCGCCCTTCCCCGCGCGCTGCAGCCCTCCTCCGTGCTAGCTCCCTGAATGAAGGTTGTAGCCCGCTGTCCCCTCTCCAGTTTTCGTTTTTGCGGCTTGGCGAGATTCGTCGTCGTTTGCTCGCCATCGTCGCCGGGAGACCGCCAGATCCGCCGCCGTCAGTGCCGCTTCTGTCAGCGAGCAGCGGCAGCCGCTGGCCGTTTTGCGCAGAGGCCCCTGGCCTTTTTCCCGCCTCAACCCGCAGTCCCACCGACCCCACCTGTCAGCCGTAGCACAACTTTGCAGTTAGGCACCTGGGTTTTGCACCGTCGCAACCCGCACTCCCCTGGATCGCCCACGTGTCGCCCACCGGCTGGCCGCGCGCGTGCGTGGCCCTGCTCTGCCCCTGGCCCACCTGTCATCCTCTAGGTCTAGCTTAGCTCGCAGTGAGAAAACCCTGATCTGCCACTGTGTCACCCAGTCAGCACTGCGGCCCACCTGTCTGTGACTGTGGCTAGATTTGCCTGGGTAACAAAGTGTTTTCTGTTATCTGTTTCAAATTCAAACTTTTCCAAATTAATTCAAATTCAATTTTCAAATCTGTTTAAATTAAAACTAATTCATAACTTTCAAATGATTTGGAATTTGAATTCAAACCTTATATGAAATATGTTTTGTTTTTGAATGTTAATTCAAATCTTTAGTCAAACATTTTCAAAACTAATTCAAACTAGTCAAACCTTTGACTTTGACCCCTTTTAATAATTTTGACTTTAAAATAAATTTAAATTCATAATTCCAAATAATGCAAATAATATATGTTTTGAAATCAGAAAAATGTGAGGAATTCAAATATGGCCTTCAAAATATATTTTGGACACTTTAATTTTCAAGTTGATTAAAATTACAACAAATGCCCTTTTCCTTAATTAATCAATAACTTTTGATTTATAACTCCAAATTCGACAAATGATATGTCTAAAATGATTAGCTCGACGAGACCTTTCTGTTTATGCATTCCATGTTCTGTTTTGCAGCATGCATCATATAAATATAAAGAGTACAGCAACTTATTTGGGTATAAAATGTGACCAAAACTCAATAAAATGTTTATTTCCTGTATTCCACATCTCACCCATGCCATGCTACTTTATTGCCATGCAAATTGTGCATCATTCATCATGGCATGATTGTTTGCTTGTCGCATCTTATTCCTATGCTTGTGCACTTTATTTATGTTGGCCCTTGTTTGTTTGGTTCTTCTTCGAATAGACGCTGAGCAGGGGATATATCAAGAAACCCAGGAGCACTACCCAGATCCTTCTCTCGCTTCAACTGATATGCCAGGCAAGCACTACCACATGCTTGCATACATTTAGTACCTATTGCCTCTATCTTATTCTTGCATCATTGAGTCGCGATTGTATTAAACTGAATCCCAAGTATTGCATAGCCTTTACTTTTAAACCCCACAGAGCTTGTTCCTCCATCCCATGAGCCATTACTACAGGAGTTGTTTGAGCCATGCGAGTCGTAGAACAGCATGAGTAGGGTATGTGAGTGTCTGATGGATAACGAGGTACCTAAACAACTTAACCTGAGTAGTAATGGGATAACTAATGAAAGTGGCACCGGTGAGCAATATCTGCTATTTGGTTTTTCCTGCTCACTTGTGTCCCGTAGGACCCCGAGTACTTGATTCCTGTTCCTTGATTATTCGCGCTATCCACATCCGGGAGCCTTATGGGACCCCCCTGAGCCAGAGCTTGATTCATTCTTATTTCTTGGGGCCACAAACTAGTTTGAGGTTTTATTTACTATCCTGTACTTATGCCATGCTTTACTGCTTTATTTACGATTGTGCGAGGAGCACATGTACTGTTTAGGATCGTGACCCGTTTTCGCGGTATCGACAAGCCCAGTCACACTTTTGGGTTCCCAGTCGTTTATAGCCGGCCCCACAAACCTTGAGTCCGTCTCGAAGTCAGCTAACTTCGTTGCGGGTATACTTAATGGGGTGGCCCCCTGAAATATTTCTGAATCTTGTGATTGCTTTGTCGTGAATGCCTCGTTGGGTTTTGATTTGGTTTTTCCGAGGTTGATCGAGTGTGTGTTGCTATTTGTGCACCCCTGCAGGGTAAAACTTTCTGAAAGCCGTGTCCGCGGTTATGGACGACTTGGAGCACAGTTTCTCGATCATAGACAAGCATAACTAAAGTACCGCTTTTAATTTGACTAAGTAACTGACTAGTAAATAGTGCAACACTCATGGAATGGATAATAAAACTGCCAACGGATGGGGGTTGTTCGTCCGCTTCCTCGTCGGTAAGCGAGGAGGAGGATGGATCTGTTGATATTACTGTTATAACCGTTGTCATTAATTCACAGACATCCGTCTATCTTTGGTTAGGCGGATGGTTAGCGAGTTTCTATAAAACTGTTAGGGTTTATCTTTTGCTGCAATTGCGTCACCCCAGGTTGTGTCCCCTTTAGAGGCATAAAGACTTGCTGAGTACCCCTAGGGTCTCACACGATAAATTATTTGATTCAGATGAACAGGTACACTCACGAGATTGATACTGGGTGGAGGAGACGGACGATGTGGGCAACGATCATTCAGTGTAGAGATTCCGGGAACGGGGATCCGTGAGATCTATGGGCGGGATGTGTTTATTTATGGGGCATCTTATGCCGATTTGCTTCTTATCCGTACTCGGATCTTGTTTGCCGCTTCCGCCTGATACTCTGATGTTTGATGTATGAGGAGATATCCTAAACTATTATATCTATCTAGGACATTTGAATCTTGCCGTATGGCGTTGCTATATTTCCTTTCTTTTAGATGGAATGGCTCTGATGTACTGTTGTATGGTGGCTTGCATACATACTCACTTGTGTATGTAGTTGATCCCTTCGCCTGCCGATTACGCCGCCCGTTCTTGTCCCGATGTTTGGAAATGGTTGGGACGGCCGAAAGGTCTACCTGTGAGTGGCATTTGGGCCCCACCGTACTATTTCAACCATTTCCGCTCATCCAGGCTTGTAACTAGGAGCGTAATTCACCGAGGTAGTTACATCAAGGGCACGCGCTTTGAGTTCTATCCAAGGCGTGATGTTATGGGACAACCACTGGAGGCACCATATCACCCAGATCTGAAGCATCAAGTGGACCATCTCAGCTTCATGATGTATGACCGGCAGAAGGAGTTGGCAAATGCCCGTTCCTATGCCAACCACAACTACGCCCTCTTAGTCAAGAAGGACCAGACCATCGCCATGCTGGTGAAGGATCGCAAGTCTCATCGCCGTCAGCTTGACAAGAAGGAGTGCATCATTGCCCGTCTTCGTCACAGGATCATAGAGTTGGAGGATACCATCCACGAGAGGGACATGCAGCTTGAGGAGAGGGAGAATGCAGGGGAGGACATCCATGGAGACCCCTACTCTTACCTTAGTGATGATGATGACTTTCTGGAGGATCAAGCCATGGACTTCTTCACCTATGAGGATGACTTCGCCTTCATTGATGATGATGAGGAGGAGGATGAAGCCACGGATTCCGAGGAGTAGTAGCACTTGAGCACTAGCGTTAGTGAAGTTGTATCTGGTCCCACTGTATCGTAGTTTCACAGAACCTTGTTGTGGTGTGGTTTTGTATCGTGTGCTATGAATGAATGAAAAGCAAGTTACTAGAAAATTCTGAGTCAAACTTTGAAAACTTTTCAAAAACAACCCCCCTGAAACCTTAGAAATTTCCCTCTTTTCTCATGATCCATCTCAATCTTCAGATGCCTCGTGGAGGAAGCACTTCATCCCTAGACCCGATGTTGCAAATCTTGCAAATGTTGGTTTCTAACCGCGAAGCTAAAAGAGCCGAACGTCAAGCCAACTTAGAGACCCTTCAACACATAGCTCATATGGCCAACAACAATCAAGGCCATGGAAACCAGGACAACCATGGATCCAAGGTCAAGAACTTTCAGAATACCAATCCACCCATCTTTACTAAGTCAGAAGAGACCTTAGATGTCGATGATTGGCTGCAAACTATGGAGAACAACTTAGAAGTTGCAGGAGTGGAAGCCAACGAGAAGGTATTGTTTGCCACCCACTATCTGGCAGGAGATGCAAGAGCTTGGTGGAACAGCGTTCGTGCCATGAATGGAGGACATATGATGACTTGGGATGAATTCAAACTCAAGTTTAGCAGAACCCATGTGCCACCGAGTTTGATCAAGAGGATGAGAGATGAATTCAGAGAATTGAAGCAAAGGAGGATGATAGTAGTTGAGTATCGTGACAATTTTTTGTCACTGGCTAGGTATGCACCGAATGAGATTGACACTGAAGCCAAGAAGAAGGAGATATTCTTGAATGGTCTGCATGATAAGATGCAGACGGTGTTAGTCAACATTCCATTTGCTGACATTGAAGCCTTAGTGGATTCTGTCATTCAGATGGAAGGCAAGATCAACCAAGCTAATGAGAACCGCAAGCATCGAATGATGCATCAACCAGGAACCCAGCATACCCCGAAGTATCGCCCCAACCCGTCTCCAAGATTTTCCCCAAGAACCAATAGACCCCCGATGAACCGTCCAACCTATCCCAACCGTGGAGGAGGAAACCCAAGGCCCGGAGGAAACCCCAGCAACAACCCCGACAACCCCAACAATTTCAACCATGCACCGCCCAAGTTCAACAACAACAATGTCGCCAGCAACACCAATACTGCCCTGAGGACTGGAAGCAATGTTGTGCCTGTTGCAGCAAAGGACAAGTCTCAGGTGACTTGTTATGAATGTGGAACCAAGCGACACTACTCCAATGAGTGCCCCAAGAAGATTGCTGCAGCCCCCAATGTGAATGCCCCAGCTTAGCAGCAGCGTCGTGTTCAGCCTGGAAGAAGATTTGCCCTAGGAAACTCGCTTAACCACAACGGTCGTCTGTTTATCATGAATGCTGAAGAAGCCCAAGAAGCGCCAGATGTCGTGCTGGGTATGTTTTCTGTTAACTCAGTACTTGCAAGAGTGTTGTTTGATTCTGGAGCATCGCACTCGTTTGTTACCGAAGAATTTGCATGCACTAGTAAGATTCAACCAACAAAATCGAAGCATGTTATGATAATTCAAATACCTGGTTCAACCACCAAAGCTAGACAAATTTGCAAGGCTGTACCTATCCGAATCCATGACATAGATTTTTATGCTAATCTAATAGTACTTGGAACTAAAGGTTTGGAAGTAGTACTAGGAATAGATTAGATGTCGAAACATAAAGGATTAATCGACTGTGCCAAGAAAGCCATAACCATGACCAGTACAGCCGGAATATCAGTAGAGCATGTATCTGAAACCTTGCCCCATCAATTCAAGTGCAACAAGAGTCTATCCCAACCAACCATTGACCAGGTCAGAGTAGTCTGTGAATATCCCGATGTATTTCCAGATATTTTGCCCGGTATGCCCCCAGATCGGGATATCGAGTTTATCATTGAACTAATCCCTGGAACCGGTCCCATAGCCCAGAGACCGTATAGCGTGAACCCATCTGAACTAGTGGAGCTAAAGAAGCAACTTGATGCTATGCTGGAGATAAGCCTGATTCAACCAAGTGCGTCTCCATGGAGATCACCTATTTTGTTTGTGGACAAGAAAGATGGAGGTAACCATTTGTGTACGGATTATCGGAAGCTGAATGATGTCACCATCAAGAACAAGTACCAACTACCTGACCAGTTGACCGATGCCAAAGTGTTTTCTAAGATTGATCTTATAACTGGTTATCAAAAACTCAAGATTCGCGCAGAGGATATCCCAAAGACGGCCTTTACCACCAGATATGGATTGTATGAGTATACTGTCATGTCTTTTGGATTAACCAATGCCCCCGCTTATTTAATGAACCTCATGAATAAGATTTTTATGGACTTCCTGGATAAGTTTGTCGTTGTTTTCATCGATGACATTCTAATTTATTCAAAATTAGAAGAAGAACATGAGCTACACCTAAGGACCATCCTTGGAACCCTTGGAGAGCATCAGTTGTATGCGAAGTTTAGCAAATGTGAATTCTGGTTACAGGAGGTAGGATTCCTCGGACATATTGTATCAGCCAGAGGAATTGTCGTTGACCCCACCAAGGTTAAGGATGTTGAAGAATGGCAAGCCCCAACCACTCAAACCCAAGTTCGTGCATTTATCGGATTAGCGGGATATTACCACATGTTCGTAGAAGGATTCTCGAGCATCGCAAGACCCATGACCCAATTGTTGAAGAAGGATAAGAAGTTCGAATGGACGGACAAATGTGAAGCGAGTTTTCAAGGACTCAAGAAGAGATTGATTTCAGCCCCAATCTTGATCATGCCGGATATCACGAAGCCTTTTGATGTGTATTGTGACGCATCCAAGATCGGTCTCGGATGTGTGTTAATGCAAGAAGGCAAAGTAATATCATATCTATCCCGACAGCTGAAGCAACATGAACAAAATTACCCTACCCATGATCTCGAACTATGTCGTGGTATTACCGACGAGTACGCCATGGAGGGATCCTCACAGTGAGTGTTTAGATACGTGGGGGAAGGCGGACGGTTGACGGGTACTAGGTAACACAGCTTACCCAGGTTCAGATCCCACAACAGTGGCGGAATCCTACTCCTGCTATAAATCACTATAATGGCAATACGCCGAGTTACAGGGATTGGTTCGCTGTGCGAGGTGTATGCTAATCGCTACTTGGTTGTCTGAGATTGTCTGAAGTTGTGCCCTAAAGGCTCCCATAGGCCTGACTTATATAGTCGCCAGGTCCTAGGGTTATAGGGAAAAGTCCTGGCCGGACAGGTTACAGAGTCCTACACCGTCTATTACTAGTCTTGCGTGTCCTATACTCCAAGGCTCCGGGTACGTCGGTGACTCCAACTGTATCCTTCCTTTATCCGGCATGGGCCTCCCTTCTGGATCCATCTAACTGGGCCGCCCAGCAGGCCATGGGCCATGCTACCAACTGTGGGCCACCCGGGTTATCCGGATAGGAGACATGCTATGAGGATACCCATATAGCATATCCCCAACAGTAGCCCCCGGAGAACTCCGAGATCTTGCGCCATCTTGCCTCTTCACGTTGAATGCTCCATCTAGATGGATGTCGGCAAATCGTCAAGCAATATCTTGTAGTCCTCCCAAAGAACCCTGCAAGGTTTTTCTCCGTCTTCAATATGTAAGTCGGAGAAATGTTGAATCTTCCATCGTACTCTTCCATAGCCGGACTGGATCCATCCGTGCCGGAATCTTCCAATGTGATGGCTCATCTTCCTATGCCAGCTAGGACGACGTAGGCATAGGTCAGCGATGCCTCGTAACTCACACATGTAGAGAATGCAATCATATCCAATTTTTCCACGCGAGCGATACGAACCGTTGGCGGTGACGGTTGGGACGTGGTGAAATTTCCGCGCACGTTCGCGCACATGTCGTTTACGCGGCAACCGTCCGATCAAGCTGCACGAATCTTGATGCTGGAGATCATAAATAGTAAATGCGGTGGAACTTTTTACTTTTCACCTCATTCTCTCCTCGCATCGTCTTCTTCCTCCAGCGAGCTCCCCCTCGATCTCTCCGCGCAATCTTCGCGAAAAACCCTAGCTCCAATTCTCGCCAGTCACTTCCAAACCCGCACAATGGCCAGTAGCAGCTCTTCTCCCTCGATGGCGGCGTCGGGCGAAGCCGGCGAGCTCCTTCGTCGTGCCCCGAGAGGGTCTGGTCATTCCCGTCTCGGTGGTGGTTGAGTCCATCGGCGGCGACCATAATCCAGCGGCGCTGGAGCCGCTGGAGGAGGAGCTCGACTCCCACAAAGGCGATTGGCGCGGTTCAGACATCACGGACCGCGATATCACGGAGCTGATCGCCGAGGGCTACCTCCCTGCGACGGAGGGGCTCGCCTGGCGGGTGGCATCGGCCGGCGAGGTGCCACCTTCTCCCCAAGTCGGAGAAAAGGTGTACCTCAAAGCTCAATTGGTACGCGGCGTCTCCCTGTCCATCTCTAACTTCTTCCTTTCCGTCTTGAACCACTATCGAGTCCAGCCCCAAAACCTCTCTCCCAATAGCATCCTAGCGCTTAGCAATTACGCGGCGCTCTGCGAGGGTTACTTAGGGATTAAGCCTAGGCTAGATCTCTTCGTGTATTTCTTCACCGTCAAGCGTGAAGACGGAGCCAGTAAGGAGAAACTTAGAAATTGTGGCACCATAAGCTTCAAGATCCGTCCTGGCCGGCGGTTCCCCGACATCGTCGACCACGAGTCCTACAAGAACTGGCATCGCACTTACTTCTACGGCCCACATATCCCTCTGGCCGGCCAAGAAGTAACGTATCCAGACTTCGTCGATGGAGCCGCCGCTGAAGCCTCGTCATGGAGATCCCAGGCCTCCCTTCCCTCCGACCTCGATACTTCCCGTGCCATAAGATGGATAGAGTGGTTCGTAGAGACGGGTTTGACCGGCTTGGACCTAGCCATGTGCTGGTTCATCAGGCGAATCCAACCTCCGCAGCACCGCGTGAAGCTAATGCACGAGTATACCAGAGAGGATAGCCTCTGCATCTCCGTGGACAATTTCTTGAGCGACTCCGTCAAGCTCCGCCTCAAGGACATCGTCAAGGTGAAGGACAATAAGCGTGGCTTCACCATCACCTACGACATGTTCGTTGACGGAAAGTGCCCAAAGGTAGTTTTTTATTTTCCGTGTATGACATATACTCCAGTTCTTATGTCTAGCAAATGTCACCCCGTCTAACACGGTGGTTCTTCACCTTACAGCTTAGCGACATAGATGAGGACAACATGGATCCTCAAATCTATGATCCAAAGATGAAGGAAGTCACCGTCGTGTCCGACGACAATGCTCCATTGGCGCGAAAGCGGAAGAGCTCTACCTCTGACGCTGTCGACGGAGGCAAGAAGAAGAAGACGGAGGGTGGAGCCTCCAAGAAGACTACCGACGCCCTGGAGGCGGAGAAGAGAAAAGTTACCGGGATCCCCTTTGCCAAAGCACCCCCACTTGTGTAAGCTTCTTTCTCTCCGACATTGTCTATTTATCTGTCTTGCTCCTGCGCTTATGCATTTTGCACGTTTCAGGAAGAAAGCCACGACCAGCTTGAAGAAGACCTCCAAAACATTGGGGGCTTCTAGAACCATTAAGGACATGCTGCATCGCGACGCATCTCCCGCCATCGCCCCTGTCACTCCCTCCATTAAGCCGTCTGCCCTGACAAGCTCACAAGCTAAGGAGGCATCTGGCCCTTCCGCCATGGAAGTGGACTCAGGTGCCTCTACAGAGGTCGCTATTGTCAGCGAGTAGGCGACGCAGGAGAGTGTCGCCCACCAAATGGCTGAAGCTCCGGCTAAGGATGCCATCAGTGGCGGTAAGGCGGTGGTGGAAGCAGGTACTTCTGCCGTAGGCAGCGCCCCCGCACCCAAGAAAGCCATAGCTTATCCAAAGATAGCGTATTCAGTACTTACATAGGGTAGCACTGCTCTGGTCCCTGGTGCGGCGCCGACATCTCCGACGTGCAGTCTAGAGGAGCTCCTCCGACAAGCAGAGATCTTGCAAGGAAATTGCGTATCCTTTGGCAAGCTGCTGGCCGAGAGTGCTACCAACCTCAAGATCATTACACTTGTCAGTTTTATTTGCCTTTTGCATTTCATATGAGTATCCCACTGTAGCCCCGAGGATGTAGACGGAAAACCATAGGTCTTTGCGTCTAGATGCTCTAAGAGTGACTAAGCTAGAAAACTTCTCACTGTAGCCCCCAAGCATATAGGTGGAATGAAATATTCCGACTAAATGCTTTAAGAGTAGCATACGCAGTGTTTATAAATTTCAATACTGTAGCCCCCAAGCCTCTAGTTGTAACTGAATTAGTTCCAACTAGATGCTTAAAGAGAAGCTAAGCATACATCTGAGTTAAAAACTTTATACTGTAGCCCCCAAGGTTCCAATCGAAAATTGAATTAGTTCCGACTAGATGCTTAAAGAAAAGCTAAGCATATTGCCAAGTTAAAAACTCTCGCTGTAGCCCCCGAGCGTCTAGGTGGAAAATTTCTGGCTAGATACTCCAAGCAGACCAAACAACGTTTTGATTTCTCCTTTGTTCCACAAAACGAGAATGCTCGGAGGGGCATGGCCAACGACAAGTATCAGAAGATGCGCGCAAACTTGGAAGATGAAAGGGGTAAAACTGTCTTCTTGAAGGAACAGATCACCAAGAGCAAGCGTCTGTTTTCTTTTTCATATTCCGACTTGGTTTTGTTCCCACATTCTCCGAGTACTCACTATGTACTTTTCTTTCTCCGACTTGCAGAAACCATTGCCAAGGCTAAGGACATTGTCGAGCAATCCAAGCACATTCAGGAGCTGGATAGCGAGAAAAAGATCCTTAAGCAGGAGAGGAAGGACATGCTGAAGATGCATGAAGAATCCATGAAAGTCCTGCAGGACTCCGCCACCGAGGAGATCAACCGCTTGAAGGAGGAGATCTCGATCTTAAGAGATCAGAAGAAAGCTGCCCACGAGCAGAATCAACGCCATCATGAGGCATACAAGATCCTCCAACAAGAACGGGACTCCTTGGCGGATACCCTCTAGCAGGCTGAGGCCAGCATCTTTAGTGAGTGATTCTCCGTCTTGGAATTCTGTAGTCTAGATACTCTGGTTTTTTGAACTCATGTGCTCCTGGTCGGAATTTGCAGCTCCTATGGGTTTAACCCGTTCGCCTCCTCCAGCAAAAGAATGCATGGTTCTTGCCGGCAACTTCATCAACACCGCCATCGCGCAAGACAAAGAGATTGCCAAGCCCCTCCAAATCAACATCAAGGCATCAGACTCTGTGGCGAAGTACTCGGAGATCCTGCACCGAGCCCCCGAGCGTATCACAAGCTGGAAAGCTTCATGTGCATGGGCCGGTCCAAGGATGGCGCTATCCATGGTGAAGGCACACTACAAAGATGCCGACATCGACACGGAGACCTCTGGCATTCCCGACGTAGATGACGATGGCAAAGAGATTAACCATGAATCTATCTTGTCGTCACTCGCGGGCTATGACACCAGAATTGCCGAGTTAGTCGACGTTAATGTCTTCGTGCCGATGAATACCATCGATAGCGGTTCGCACCGCCGACTTCGAGGGTGGCTCTCCTGCTGCTGATGACGCTGCTTCCAAGTCGCCTGCGCCAAAGGAATGAAAAACAACTTATAATATTTGTTTCACCTTTGATGCGTATGCGGAAAAAACTATGTATTTAACTTAAGGCAGAAAACAATGTTGTATGTCCTGCTACTTAAGAACCAGTTTCCAGCATGTATATATTGTTTAAGCAAGTGCTGCTTTATCCATTACTTTGGTTCTTATGCTTGACTTTTCGTGAGTCGGAAAACTCATTGTCGGAACCATGCGCTCAGGTGATGATGCCCAATGGCACCGTCAATAACCTAAGAACAAAATCGCTGGCAACAAGTGCCAAAAGTCACTGCTCCAGAATCCACATAAAAACGACAAAGAATGTGTAGACCAAAAAACTTAAGATAACGCCCGTAGGCAGAATTTTCATAAGTGCAATCACAAAACTTGTGCATAAAGGTTTTACATGATCCAAAAATGAACACTAAAGGAGGTAAAAGACTCAAAAATATGAGTGAACAAAAGAGCTTTATTTCATTGATCATATAAGAGGTACACAATTAGATAAAAAATGCTAAGTGTAAAAAGGACATAGCTGTGCTATGTTCCATGGCCGATCAAGCTCCGGGTAGTCATCATCGGGGTCACGTCGCTTACGCTTATGATCCTCGTTGGGTCTATCCTTCAGTTCACGATTGTCAACGAGGTAGTAAGACCCATTTAGCAGCGCCTTGCTTATGATGAACGGTCCTTCCCATGGCGGGGATAATTTGTGCGACTTCTTATGCTTAAGTCGGAGCACCAGATCCCCCTCTTTAAACGAGCGATGCCTAACGCGGTGACTATGGTAGCTGCATAGCTTCTGCTGGTAGTGTAGGGTTTCGTAGCATGGAAAACAAAAAATTTCTACCGCATACAAACAAACAAGCCAAGATCTATCTACTAGATTGTAGCAACGAGTCGATAGAATAACTCACCCTCGAAGATTCCAAAGTGTTTAACGAGAGCGGATTCTCGTGGGTGATGTAGTCGTACTCTTCCCGATCTCAAGATCGCGTAGACGATCCTTCCGGCGCTGCGTTCCGGCAGCGCTTCTGCAGTCGTTCACATGTTCGGTACTCGACGAAGACCTTCCTCTCCCTTGTTCCAGCAGGCAGCGGAGGTTGTAGCACTCTCCTCGTGATTCCGGCAGCACAACGGCGTGGTACCGGAAGTAGAGGGGAGATCTCGCAGGGCTTCGCCTTAAGCCGGAGCGAGTATGGTGAAGTATGAGAGAGTCCCTCGACGATCTAGGGTTTAGACACGCCGAGGAGGGGGCTAGGCCGGCGTCTAGGGTTTCACCTAGGCGGCGGCGGCGAGTGCCCTAGGGCCGGCGGCGGCTATGGAGGCGGCGGCGGCTTGGGGCTAGGGTTTAGAGGTGTAGGAACTTGTGTGTCTAGGAGGGGAGCCCTGCCCCTCCTTTTATAGATGGAGGGGGCCGGCCAAGGGGAGGGGAGTCCCTCCCCAACTCGGCTTGGTGGTGCGCCGGCGGTGGGAGGAGGAACTCCTCCCCCAAGTCGGTTTCCACCTCCCTCTCCACTTCCCAAAACTAGCCGTTTGACTTTCAAACTTGGCGTTTGACTTTTCAAACTAGGATTTGAATAAACCCTCTATTTTGTTAAGATGACACCGAGTACATGATGCAATAATATTAACTTGATATAACACATTCATGTACCCTTCCCCTCCGGAGTGCCGGACATTCCGGAACCTTCTAGAACATTCCTGATGAAAACACCGGAACCATTCTCCAACTCCGAAACGGGACTTTCCTTATATGAATCTTATTCTCCGGACCATTCCGGATCTCCTCGTGATATCCCGAATCCCATTCGAGACTCCGAACAACATTCGGACTCTTTCTCATCATTCCATAACTACTCAAACAACGTCGAATCCTTAAGTGTGTCTCCCTACGGTTCGTGAATTATGCGGACATGATCGAGACACTTCTCCGATCAATAACCAATAGAGGAATCTGGAAATTCATATGGCTCCCACATATTTCTACGATTACTTTGCGATCGAATGAACCACTTACATACGATACCAATTTCCCTTTGTCTCACGATAGTTTAATTATCCGAGGTTATGATCGTCGGTATCTCTGCATACCTAGTTCAACCTCGTTACCGATAAGTACTCTTTTCTCGTTCCCGTGATATGTGATCCCTTGTGAGCCAGTCACATGCTTGCAAGCTAACTGGATGACATTTCACCGAGAGGGCCCAGAGTATATCTATCCGTCATATGGATGGACAAATCCCACTCTTGATCCATGTGTTTCAACCAATACTTTCCGAACACTCAATGCCACCTTTATAGCCACCCAGTTACGGTGTGGTGTTTGATGTCATCAAAGCATCCATCCGGTAAAGGTGATATGCATGATCTCATGGTCGAAGGAATTAGATTACTATGTATCAGAAAGCATATAGCAATTGAACTATTAAAATGACTTGATCTTTATGCTACGCTTATCTATAGGAGTATGTCCACCATATCATTCTCCTAACGATATGATCTTGTTGTTAATAACATCTCAATGTTCATGATAGGGAAACCACAATCATCTATTAACCAACAAGCTAGTATTATATAGAGGCTTTACTATGGACTTCAAATTAAGTTTACAAATCACACAAGTATTAATGTTTCCTTGTTAATAATATTATAGCATGAATGTAAACATTTATCATAAACACAAAGATATAATAATAACTACATTTATTATTGCCTCTAGGGCATATCTTCAATAGTCTCCCACTTGCACTAGAGTCATCTAATCTAGATTACATGGTAATATACCGAACACCCATGGCAGTTTGGTGCTGGTCATGTTTTGCCCTCAGGAGAGGTTTAGTCAACGGATCCGCCACATTCAGATATGTGTGTACTTTGCAAATCTTTATATCCCCATCTTGGATATGTTCTTGAATAGCATGAAAACGTAGCTTGATGTGCTTCAGCTTCTTGTGTGACCTTGGTTCTTGCGCATTGGCTATGGCGCCCATGTTATCACAATAGATAGACATTGGGTCCAGCGCACTAGGAACCACACCCAGCTCTGTAATGAACTCTTTCATCCATATCGCTTCTTGTGAAGCCTTCGAAGCAGCCATGTGTTCCGATTCAGTTGAAGATCTCGCCACAACGCTTTGCTTTGCACTCCTCCAGCTAACTGCTGCACCATTCAAAATAAATACGTATCCAGATTGTGATTTAGAATCATCCGGATCGGTGTTCCAACTAGCATCGGTGTAACCATTAACAACGAGCTGTTCATCACCTCCATAAGAAAGAACCATATCCTTAGTTCTTCTCAAGTACTTAAGGATGTTTTTGACCGCTGTCCAATGATCCACTCCTGGATCACTTTGATATCTGCTAGTTAAACTAACAGCATATGCAATGTCGGGTCTAGTACATAGCATAGCATACATTAGAGATCCTATGGCTGAGGCATAGGGAGTCTTACTCATCCTTTCTCTATCTTCTGCCGATGTCGGACTTTGAGTTTTACTCAAGGTAGTATTGGGCAACATGGGCAAGAACCCTTTCTTGCTATCTTCCATTCCAAACCTCTTTAGAACTTTGTCCAAATATGTACTTTGTGACAATGATATTTGGCGTTTTGATCTATCTCTATAAATCTTTATGCCTAATATGTAAGCTGCTTCGCCAAGATCCTATTGAAAAACTATTATTCAAATATTCCTTGACACTATTAAGAAGGTCTACATCATTCCCAATCAACAATATGTCATCTACATATAGTATTAAGAATGCTACAGAGCTCCCACTCACTTTCTTGTAAATACAAGCTTCTCCATAAGTTTGTATAAAACCAAAACTTTTGATCACCTTATCAAAATGTTGATTCCAACTTCGGGATGGTTGCTTCAATCCATAGATGGACCGTTGAAGTTTGCATACCTTGTTAGCATCTTTAGGATCGACAAAACCTTTGGGTTGCATCATATACAACTCTTCATCAATGTCTCCATTGAGGAATGCTGTTTTGACATCCATCTGCCATATCTCATAATCATAATATGCAGCGATTGCTAACATAATCCTCACAGATTTTAGCTTCGCTACTGGTGAGAAAGTCTCATCGTAGTCAACTCCTTGAATTTGTCGAAACCCCTTTGTGACAAGTCGAGCTTTATAGACAGTAACATTACCATCAGCATCTGTTTTCTTCTTGAAAATCCATTTGTTCTCGACAGCCTTCCGGCCATCTGGTAAGTCCACCAAAGTCCATACTTGGTTTTCGTACATGGATCCAATCTCGGATTTCATGGCTTCTTGCCATTTATTGGAATCTGGGCTCATCATCGCTTCCTCATATGTCTCAGGGTCATCGGTGTTGTCCACCAACATGACACTCATAACGGGATCATAATAATCTGGAGTGGTACGAGTTCTCGTTGACCTGCAAGGCTCTGTAGCAACTTCAACCGAAGTTTCATGATCACCATCATTAGCTTCCTCTCTAACTGGTGCAGGCACCACAAGAACTTCTTCCGGTGCTGCGCTACTCGCAATTTCGAGAGAAGGTTCGACAACCTCGTCGAGTTCTACTTTCCTTCCAGTCACTTCTTTCGAGAGAAATTCCTTCTCTAGAAAGGATCCATTCTTGGCAACTAAGATTTTGCCTTCGGATCTATGATAGAAGGTATACCCAATAGTTTCCTTCGGGTATCCAATGAAGACGCATTTTTCCGCTTTGGGTTCAAGCTTGTCCGGCTGTAACTTCTTTACATAGGCTTCGCATCCCCAAACTTTAAGGACGACAATCTAGGTTTCTTCCCAAACCATAATTCATACGGTGTCGTTTCAACGGATTTAGATGGTGCCCTATTTAAAGTGAATGCGGCTGTTTCTAATGCATAACCCCAAAAAGATAGCGGTAAATCTGTAAGTGACATCATAGAACAAACCATATCTAAGAGATTTCGATTACGACGTTCGGACACACCATTACGCTGTGGTGTTCCCGGCGGTGTCAATTGTGAAAGTATTCCGCATTTCTTCAAATGCTCGCCAAACTCGTAACTTAGATATTCACCTCCACGATCAGAACGTAGAAATTTAATCTTCTTGTTACGTTGATTCTCTACCTCACTTTGAAATTCCTTAAACTTCTCGAAAGTTTCGGACTTATGTTTCATGAAATAGATATACCCATATCTACTCAAGTCATCCGTGAAGGTAAGAACATAACGATAACCACCACGCGATGCTACACTCATTGGACCACACACATCGGTATGTATGATTTCCAACAAGTCCATAGCTCGCTCCATCATACCAGAAAATGGAGTCTTAGTCATTTTACCCATCAGACATGCTTCGCATCTATCAAGTGATTCGAAATCAAGTGATTCAAGAAGTCCATCGGAATGGAGTTTCTTCATACGCTTCACTCCAATGTGACCAAGACGACAGTGCCACATATAGGTCGAGTTATCGCTCGATTTCAAACGTTTAGCCTCAATGATATTAATATGTGTATTTCCACTATCGAGATTCAACAAGAATAGACCATCTATCAAAGGTGCATGTGCATAAAACATATTACTCATATAAATCGAACAACCATTATTCTCGGACTTAAACAAGTAACCGTCTCGCAATAAACAAGATCCCGATATAATGTTCATGCTCAACGCAGGCACCAAATAACAATTATTTAAGTATAAAACTAATCCCGATGGTAGATGAAGGGGTAGCGTGCCGACCGCGATCACATCAACCTTTGATCCGTTTCCCACGCGCATCGTCACCTCGTTCTTCGCTAGGTTCCGTTTATTCTGCAGCACCTGTTTCGAGTTACAAATATGAGCAACCGAACCAGTATCAAATACCCAGGAACTACTACGAGTACTAGTGAGATACACATCAATAACATGTATATCAGATATACCTTTCTTCTTGATGTTGCCGTTCTTCAAATCCGCCAAGTACTTTGGGAAATTCCGCTTCCAGTGACCTTCTCCCTTGCAGTAAAAGCACTCAGTATCAGGCTTAGGTCCAGCCTTGGTCTTCTTCGTCGGCGTGGTAACTTTCTTACCACCCTTCTTGAAGTGTCCCTTCTGATTAGACTTGCCTTTCTTGAATTTGGTGGTATTATTGACCAACAACACTTGGTGCTCTTTCTTTATCTCCACTTCTGCAGATTTCAACATGGCAAAGAGTTCTGGCAACGTCTTGTTCATGTTTTGCATGTTGTAGTTCATCACAAAGTTCTTGTAACTTGGTGGTAGTGATTGGAGGACACGGTAAATCCCCAAAGCATTAGGAATCACTATACCCAAGCTTTGAAGTTTGTTTGCGTGCCCAGACATCTTAAGCACATGCTCACTGACGGAGCTGCCCTCTTCCATCTTGCAGTTAAAGAACTTTTCAGAAGCCTCATAGTTTTCAATTGCCACATGAGTCTCAAAGATCAATTTGAGATCCTCGACAATATCATATGGGTCTGAATTCTCAAAACTTTTCTAAAGCTCCGATTCTAAACCATACAAGATAGCACACTGAACTGTGGAGTACTGAGTCTTCTGAGTGAGGTAAACATTCTTTACTTCATCGGCAGCATCAGCTGCAGGTGGGTCACCCAGCGGTGCATCCAGCACATAGGTCAAATTACCAGCTGTGAGGACAATCCTCAAATTGCGGAACCAATCCGCGAAGTTGCTTCCATTGTTTTTCAACTTTTCTTTCTCTAGGAACGCATTAAAATTGATGGTAGGGGCTGCCATTGATCTACAACATATTTGCAATAGTTTAGACTAAGTTTATGACAAATTGAGTTCAAATTAATAATAAAATTAATCTAGGTGAACTCCCACTCAAAACAATATCCCTCACATTGTTTTAGTGATCACACGAACCAAATCCACCACATCAACACCGATCATCACAAGAGTTGATATAGTTTCAATGGCGAACAATTGACATGTTCATCATATCTAATATATGATTCATGCTTTACCTTTCGGTGATCCGTGTTCCGAGACCATGTCTGTACATGCTAGGCTCGTCAAGATCAAACCTTAGTTTCCGCGTGATCAAATCTGGCTTGCTCACGTTGTATACACTTGCGGAATCTAACACACCCGATCATCACGTGGTGCTTCGAAACAACAAGCTTTAGCAACGATGCTAACTAAGGGTGAACATCTTATGATTTGAAATTCATGTGCATGAGGGATCATCTTATAATGCTACCGTCGTCTACTAAGCAATACAAGATGCATAAAGGATTAACATCACATGCAATTCATAATATGTGATATGATATGGCCTTTCTTCTTTGTTCTTCCGATCTCCATCTTCTAGCACGAACATGATCTCCATCATCACCGGCATTGCATCAAGGTCAATGACGCTTCTCCATGGTTGTCGTCCACCGGCTTCAACTATTACAACTACTTTGAATAGACACGCGGGTCGTAACAGAAATTAAAGACAACCATATGGCTCCTGCCGGTTGCCAACTTACAATAAGGAACATTGCATACATCAAATATAATCACAATCATGGCCATATCACATCACAGCACACCCCTGCAAAACAAAGTTAGACGCCTCTACTTTCTTTGCATATTTTACGTGGTTTGGGGCTTTCAATAAGTGTCGCTCTAACTTACGAACATGAACCACAACATTGATACTAGTATTGTTAATCACCCGTTGTAAATTGGATCTTAACTATGCTAGGAGAAATAGGCACCCGCAAAGCCACTTATGCAATACAAGTTGCATGTCAAGCGTGGAGCAAGTCTCATGAACGATGTCATGTAAGGTTAGCCCGGGCCGCTTCATCCCAACATACCGCAAGATGCAAAGTACACAAGAAGCAATCGACAATAAAAGCATCAACGCCCACAATGACCATTGTGTTCTACTCGTGCAACAGATCTACATATAGACACGACTCTGATACCACTGTAGGGTTTCGTAGCATGGAAAACAAAAAAATTCTACCGCATACAAACAAACAAGCCAAGATCTATCTACTAGATTGTAGCAACGAGTCGATAGTATAACTCACCCTCGAAGATTCCAAAGTGTTTAACGAGAGCGGATTCTCGTGGGTGATGTAGTCGTACTCTTCCCGATCTCAAGATCGCGTAGACGATCCTTCCGGCGCTGCGTTCCGGCAGCGCTTCCACAGTCGATCACACGTTCGGTACTCGACGAAGACCTTCCTCTCCCTTGTTCCAGCAGGCAGCGGAGGTTGTAGCACTCTCCTCGTGATTCCGGCAGCACAACAGCGTGGTACCGGAAGTAGAGGGGAGATCTCGCAGGGCTTCGCCTTAAGCCGGAGTGAGTATGGTGAAGTATGAGAGAGTCCCTCGACGATCTAGGGTTTAGACACGCCGAGGAGGGGGCTAGGCCGGCGGCTAGGGTTTCACCTAGGCGGCGGCGAGTGCCCTAGGGCCGGCGGCGGCTATGGAGGCGGCGACGGCTTGGGGCTAGGGTTTAGAGGTGTAGGAACTTGTGTGTCTAGGAGGGGAGCCCTGCCCCTCCTTTTATAGATGGAGGGGGCCGGACAAGGGGAGGGGAGTCCCTCCCCAACTCGGCTTGGTGGTGCGCCGGCGGTGGGAGGAGGAACTCCTCCCCCAAGTCGGTTTCCACCCCCCTCTCCACTTCCCAAAACTAGTCGTTTGACTTTCAAACTTGGCGTTTGACTTTTCAAACTAGGATTTAAATAAACCCTCTATTTTGTTCAGCAATGACACCGAGTACATGATGCAATCATATTAACTTGATATAACACATTCATGTACCCTTACCCTCCGGAGTGCCGGACATTCCGGAACCTTCTAGAACATTCCTGATGAAAACACCGGAACCATTCTCCAACTCCGAAACGGGACTTTCCTTATATGAATCTTATTCTCCGGACCATTCCGGATCTCCTCATGATATCTCGAATCCCATTCGAGACTCCGAACAACATTCAGACTCTTTCTCAGCATTCCATAACTACTCAAACAACGTCGAATCCTTAAGTGTGTCTCCCTACGGTTCGTGAATTATGCGGACATGATCGAGACACTTCTCCGATCAATAACCAATAGAGGAATCTGGAAATTCATATGGCTCCCACATATTTCTACGATTACTTTGCGATCGAATGAACCACTTACATACGATACCAATTTCCCTTTGTCTCACGATAGTTTAATTATCCGAGGTTATGATCGTCGGTATCTCTGCATACCTAGTTCAACCTCGTTACCGATAAGTACTATTTTCTCGTTCCCCTGATATGTGATCCCTTGTGAGCCAGTCACATGCTTGCAAGCTAATTGGATGACATTTCACCGAGAGGGCCCAGAGTATATCTATCCGTCATATGGATGGACAAATCCCACTCCATGTGTTTCAACCAATACTTTCCGAACACTCAATGCCACCTTTATAGCCACCCAGTTACGGTGTGGTGTTTGATGTCATCAAAGCATCCATCCGGTAAAGGTGATATGCATGATCTCATGGTCGAAGGAATTAGATTACTATGTATCAGAAAGCATATAGCAATTGAACTATTAAAATGACTTGATCTTTATGCTACGCTTATCTATAGGAGTATGTCCACCATATCATTCTCCTAACGATATGATCTTGTTGTTAATAACATCTCAATGTTCATGATAGGGAAACCACAATCATCTATTAACCAACAAGCTAGTATTATATAGAGGCTTTACTATGGACTTCAAATTAAGTTTACAAATCACACAAGTATTAATGTTTCCTTGTTAATACTATTATAGCATGAATGTAAACATTTATCATAAACACAATGATATAATAATAACTACATTTATTATTGCCTCTAGGGCATATCTCCAACAGGTAGATGGCAGATCTTTGCCATGCCAAAACGTGCTCCTCCTCGAGAAGGTCCACATCTAGGCGTCTGGATTCTTCAGCGTCATCTTCATCGTAGGCGGCAACTCTTGGTGCATCGTGAAGTATGTCAGAAGGTAGGATGGCTTCTGCTCCATATACCATGAAGTAAGGGGTGTAGCCGGTGGATCTGTTGGGTGTAGTTTGTAAACTCCACAACACAGATGGCAATTCTTCCGCCCAGGCTCCAGCTGCTCTATGTACCGGTGCCTCAAGACGTGGCTTGATTCCCTGCAGAATTAATCCATTGGCTCGCTCAACCTGACCGTTGGATTGTGGGTGTGCCACAGATGTAAGGTCAAGTCGGATGCCCTTTTCCCAACAATAAGCCTCCACTTCTCCAGGTGACAAGTTGCTGCCATTGTCAGTGATAATGCTATGTGGGAGACCAAATCTCACCACTAGATCCCGAACAAACCTAAGGGCAGTTGCCCCATCAAGCTTTCTAATGGGTTTAGCTTCTATCCATTTAGTGAATTTATCAACTGCTACAAGCAGATGCGTAAACCCACATGGTGCCGTCTGTAACGGTCCCACCATGTCTAGCCCCCATACTGCAAATGGCCAAGTTATTGGTATTATTCGCAATTCTTCAGCAGGAACATGTGGTTGTCAGGCATAATACTGGCATCCCATGCATGTCTCAACCAGCTTGTCGGCGTCCGCCTTCGCGGTCAGCCAGTAGAATCCTAGCCGGAAGGCTTTCGCGACCAACGATCGAGGAGCGGCGTGATGCCCGCAATCTCCGAGATGGATTTCGCGTAGGATTTCAATACCTCCTAGCTGGGAAACACACTTTAGGTATACACCTGTAGTGCTCCTTTTGTAGAGTTGCCCATTGGTGATGGTATAACCCTTTGCTTGTTGTACTATTTGCCATCTTTCGACCTTGTCGTCGGGCAAAGTTTCGTGTTCGAGATATTGCATGAACGGTTTTGTCCAAGCCGGAGGAACCTTTGTCACCATGTTGATGAAAGAGTCAGCTCTATCCGGGTTGTCGATGTCGGCTCCCTTCACGGATGGTGTACATAGATGCTCTAGGAAGACTCCTGGCGGGATTCTTTTGCACCCTGATCCAAGCTTAGATAGCAGATCGGCCGCCTCATTTTGCTCCCTAGGTACATACTTGACTTCGTAGCCCAAGAAGCTCTTGGCTATCTCGTCCACTTCGTCTCGATATGCCGCCATCATAGGGTTCCGCGCATTCCAGGTGCCAGCCACCTGCTGGGCAACCAAGTCGGAATATCCACAGCAAACTAGGCGCTTGATGCCAATATCCTTGGCTACACGTAGTCCGTGAATGAGTGCTTCATACTCCGCCATGTTGTTTGTAGCCTCGAAGTGGATCTGCAGAACGTAGTGTAGCTTGTCTCCTGTTGGTGACTGTAGCAATACACCAGCCCCCGAGCCGTTGAGCAGCTTTGATCCGTCAAAGTGCATCACCCAGTACTCTGGCTCCGGCAACGGAGTAGCATCTGGCATCTCCATCCAATCTGCAACAAAATCCGCCAAGGCTTGTGACTTGATAGCGTCGCGTCTCTTGTAGGTGATCTCGAAGGCGGCAAGTTCAATGCCCCACTTCACGACCCTTCCCGTAGCGTCGCTTTTGTTGATAATGCCGGACAGTGGAGTCTTGCTCACCACTGTGATTGGGTGCTCCTGAAAGTAATGCCTCAACTTTTGAGAAGCAAGGAATACTCCATAAGCTATCTTCTGGTACTGCGGGTAACGCTGCTTGGACTCCTTCAAGACGTTGCTTACATAGTAAACTGGTCGTTGAAATCCGTGCTCATGGCCTGGTTCCTTCCGCTCTACCACGACGACTATGCTAATTATCCGATTGGTTGCCGCCATGTAAATTAACAAGGGCTCTCTAGGCTCGGGTGTTGCAAGTATGGGCGCCGAGGAAAGAATCTCCTTGAGCTGCTTCAATGCTGCGTCTGCTTCGTCCGTCCACATGAATTTGTCCGCCTTCTTACGCAACTTGTACAGCGGCAGAGCCTTCTCTCCAAGTCGGCTGACGAACCGACTAACTGCTGCAACACAACCTGTTAGTCGTTGAATGTCTTTTAGGCATGTCGGACGGTTTATGTTTAAGATGGCCTTGATTTTCTCCGGGTTGACCTCGATTCCGCGCTGGGAAACGATGAAACCCAACAATTTGCCGGCTGGAACCCCGAAGACGCACTTCTTAGGGTTAAGCATCATGTTGTATTTCCGGAGATTACCAAAGGTTTCTTTTAAGTCAGAGATTAAGTCGTTTGAATTTTTATACATCACCGCGATATCGTCCACATAGGCATGAACATTCCGACCAATTTGGTCGTGAAGGCAACGTTGTATTGTCCGCTGGTACGTAGCACCTGTGTTTTTCAGCCCAAAGGGCATCGTAACATAGCAAAATGTGTCGTATGGGGTAGTGAACGAAGTGGCCAATTGGTCCGACTTCCTCATCTTGATCTGGTGGTATCCTGAGTATGCATCGAGAAAACACAAAAGTTCCAAGCCAGCCGTCGAGTCAATGACTTGGTCAATGCGAGGCAAAGCAAACGGATCTTTGGGACATGCTTTGTTCAAGACGATGTAATCAACACACATTCTTAACTCTTTGGTTCCCTTTTTGGGGACAAGTACAGGAATGGCCACCCATCGGGTGTGAAGGACTTCTCGGATAAATCTAGCCTTAAGTAACCTAGCTATCTCTTTGCCAATGGTGCGTCTCTTCTCGTCTTCGAAGCGTCGTAGAGGTTGTTTCACTGGTTTGCATTTTGGATCAATGTTTAAGCTGTGCTCGTCAAGTTCCCTAGGTACACATTTCATGTCGGCAGGTTGCCAGGCAAATATGTCCCTATTCTCACGGAGGAACTCGACGAGCGCGCTTTCCAATTTGGGATCCAGGTTCGTCCCAATGGCGGTGACCTTGGAGGCATCACCTACCACAAGTTCCACCGGCTTGGTCTCGATGGCGGCCTTGAATGCAGGAGCGGAATTGGAGATCTGTTTCTTCGATGCGGGCATCTCTGAGTCATCGACCTTGCTCTGGATCTCCTTGAATTCTTCGTTGTAGAGGACAACTTCCGCGAAGGCTGCTTTGTTAATCTCGCAGTCCCTTGCCTTGGTAAAGCTTCCGGATATGGTGATGACACCGTTTGGTCCGGGTATCTTGAGTTTGTTGTAGACGAAGCATGGCTTGGCCATGAACGTGTGAAATATGTCGCGGCCGAATATGACGTGGTACACGCTCTTGAAGGGGACCACCTCAAAGGTCATGCGCTCTTGGCGGTAATTATTAACATCGCCAAAGGCAACCTAAAGTGTAATGCACCCAAGGGACCAAGCCTCCCGACCAGGAACTACGCCGTGGAAGATGGTGTTGGTCCGCCTTAGGTTTGCCTCCGTCAAGTTCATCTTCTGCAGTGTATCCAGGTACATGATATTGATGTTGCTTCCACTATCCACCATACACTTGGTGAACTCCACGCCGTCAATCAAGGGGTTGATGACCATGGCGTATTGGTTCTCCGTAGGAATAAGGTCTGGGTGGTCCGTCCTGTCCCAAGTAATTGGAACCTTCGACCAGCGCAGGTACTGGGAACTGGGGGTAGAGTAGCCATCAGGATCCTCAAAGAGGTCTTCTGTTGTCGGGCGGTGGGGGTGCCAAGGAAAGTGTGGTAGACTAGTGCCTTCTTCACAAAGGGGTTCTTGCCCTTGTTGTCGCCCTTGGTGTCGTGCTTGGGATCAAAATCCTCGTCCATGTCACTTGAATCCTTGGAATCCTCCTCCTTCTTCTTCCCCTTGCCCTTGCCTCGCGGCCTGTTCTTCCAACTTTGCTTGTAGCTGGACTCCGGGTCTTCCTTGAGGTCATTGACAAACTTGCAGTGTCGATTGGTATGAGTGGCCTTGCCGTTGACATCGAGGTGTACGAGGCACGATATATCGCGGTACTCCTCGTAGGTTTGGGGAACGCGGAGCGGCACCAAGGTAGTTTCACTTCCTCGCTGCTGCTCACGGCCAGCTCCCCGTCCTCAGCCACGCTGTCCGCCATCACCTCGTCCTGCAAAAGTCATAGCGACCATGTTGATATATTGCTTTTCTTCTGGAGCGGTTTTCCGCTTTGTACTGATGTTCCTCCGAGCTTGAGTTGGAACGACCGTTGTCGGCAAGGAGCCGCGAGCATCGTCGGCGGCAGCTGCGAACTCACTAGCCAACTGAATCATCTGGTTCAAGTCGAGCTGGTGATTGTCCTGCAAGCGCTTCAGCTTATGTCGGAGCAATGTGCCCCTTTCCAACCCATCGATGAAGGCGGCCATGGCGGTCTGAGTGTGCACTCCTGCGCAGGAATTCTTCATGTAGCGGGAGAGGTAGGCGCGAGATGTCTCGTCTTTCTCTTGAACGCACCGCTGTAGATCGCCAACAGTGTAGGGACGTTTGTATGTACCCTCAAAGTTCTTGGTGAATGCTTCTTGCATGTCCAACCAATTGCAGATGGATTTCTCTAGCAAGTCGTCGATCCATTGACGGGCCGTGCCCGCTAACATTAACGGGAGGTACTTGACGGCGATGTTGGGGTTGCCTCCGGCAATCTCCACCGCGTTGTCGTATTCCTGTAACCATGTGGCTGGCTTGGCGGTGCCGTCATAGGTCTTGATGGTCTTGTCAATCCGGAAACCTTTGGGGTAAGTTGCGGACCGTATTACATGTCCAAAACAATGTGGTCTCAGATATGGTCCTTCCCGGGCCTCGTGGATCTCATCGATCCGCGAACATGCATCGTACGACTCCGGGTTCTTCTTCTTCTTGTCAACAAGGGGATGGGCTGCGTGAACGATGCGGGCCTCCTCCGCCATGGTGACTGCTAGGTGGTGTCAGAGGCGGAGGTGGCGGTGGGTTAGCCTTCTTGCTGTTACCCTCCTGCGACGCCTCACGCTTGTCACGGTTGCTTGCGGACGCGGAGGGTCATGGCGTGACCTGCTCTTGTGTCCTTGGTTGCGCTCTCCGTCATGACAGGTCTGCTCCGCGTTGTCGCGGATGACGATGCCGCACTACCTTGGCGGGGGCATATCCGTATGATGGTGAACCTTGGGATCTTCGCGATGTCGGGGGATCGGGGCGGTGGCGATGGGCGACGAAGTCAGACCTTTTCTCCGTGGTCGGAGGATATGGGGATAGCATCCTTCCTGTTGCGTGCATCCCTCCGTATTTGTTCTGATGAACCCGTCTGGGACCCGGCATCATGAGGATATCTGTCCCTTGGCGGCTTATACTGTCTAGACTGGCAAAGCCCTGGGTCAGACTCAAGCCTCTGAGAGGTGGCCTTTTCCTGCTGTTTCACCGCCTTGGCTACTAGGTCATAGACCTGTTCCACTGCCTCGGGCGATCTATCCTGCTCCAGAAGGGTCTTGGCGACGGCGAGGTTAAGGAGTGGGGTGGGCATCACCTATTTGCCTTCACTGTCAATGTATGGCTTGGCCTGTGCCGGCTTCGAGGGAGCCCATCCTAGGTTTCTCCGTACGCCAGGATCGCTGATTACACGAGCGGGAGCTTTCTTGGCCTTCTGCTATTGCAGCAGAGTCTTGTACTCGGCCTCCATTGCTCTAGCTTTCTCTATGGACTTCTGCGCATTGACCAGATCTCGATCCAGCTTAACGCCTTGCTCCGCGATGGCCTGCGCTTCCTCTAGCAGCTGCTGGCGCTTCTCGTCAAGCTGAGTCACGTTCCGGATATGAGCTACGGTTAGTGGCTCAACGAGGAGATTGCCGTACATCACTCTATCCGCTGGAGTAACTTGGGCAGCAGCAGACATAGATGCCAGAGGCGGCACATTTGCGGTGTTGTTGTTGCTCGGGCCGGTGCTGAGTTCTTGCGGCTGCTGCACTGGGTTAGGCGGAGGCGGCATGACTTTTGCGCGATCAGTGTCAGCGGCAATAAGTGGCCCCTTCCCCTTTTCCAGCGCTGTAAGCGGAGCTCGTCCGGGTTGATCTTCATCCATCGTCGTCCCGATGGTGACGAACACTTCTCGAGACGTGACGGTGTTGTTGGCTTGCTCGTCGCGCGTGAACTCCTCCTCCATCTCCTGCATGGCGGAGTCTGGTTCCTCTGGACTGAAATCTATCTCCTCTGAGTCTGCACTAAAGTCGGCGTATAGCGCGTCAATCACAGAGTCGGAGGGTGCCAGGACTTCCTTGATGACTGGCGATTGAGGTGCAACAACATCGACGATAACTGGAGGTGGCGGCGCAACTACGACGATGGCGGCCGGAGGCGATGGTGGCGGTGGCTGAATCGGAGGGGCTCCGTCAATGAGCGCAAGCGCTGTCTGAGCTGCCGCTTCAGCCTCCGCGTAGTTGTTGACGGTGCTCACCATGCCTTCGAAGGTAAGGCGTCCTGACGCCTGCTGCCGTCTTAGAGAATGTCGGTGGAGCGTGCCATGGTCCAGTCCTTCCACAAAGTGATACATGGCATCATCATTGGGGTAGTGGGCCAGATCGGCTCGTATACGGAGCCACCTGGTTAGGTAATCGCGGGGGTTTTCGTCTTCTCTCTGAACGCAACGTGCCAGATCGAAGATGGTAACCACACCGACGAACTTGGATCTCTACTGTCCAGACGCACGGGCGAAGCCGGCGGACTTGCAACGATCTTCCACCGTTATATCCTGCACAGGGGCGGTTTGGGTGGGCCTTGAATTTTTCTGATCTTTGCCGGCAAACTCCGAAGACAGATCCAACATTGACCCTTCCGCGAACGTATCCTGCCCGTAGGCAGTCCGTGCGGGCCTTGATGCTCCTCCGACTCCTAGGGAACTAGTGCCCGAGTCGGTTTCGCCAATGAAGAGGTGGATGTCTCCGATAGGAACAATCGAACACCATGTAGGGTTCGTCTTCGCCGGGATCCAGAACTCATCGGAGGGACGATCGGAATGTTTCAGGAGAAGAGAACGCGACCGATGGCTACAGTTTTGCCGATTCCCACGAAGATCTTGGTCCTCGCCCGCCGAAGAGCCTGAAGCGCCTCTTGCCCCACGGTGGGCGCCAACTATCGTGGTATTACCGAAGAGTACGCCATGGAGGGGTCCTCACAATGCGTGTTTAGAGACATGGGGGAAGGCGGACGGTTGACGGGGACGAGGTAACACAGCTTACCCAGGTTCAGATCCCACAATAGTGGCGGAATCCTACTCCTGCTATAAATCACTATAATGGCAATACGCCGAGTTACAGGGATTGCTTCGTTGTGCGAGGTGTATGCTAATTGCTACTTGGTTGTCTGAGATTATCTAAAGTTTTGCCCTAAAGGCTCCCATAGGCCCGACTTATATAGTCGCCAGGTCCTAGGGTTACAGGGAAAAGTCCTGCCCGGACAGGTTACAGAGTCCTACACCGTCTATTACTAGTCTTGTGTGTCTTGTACTCCAAGGCTCCGGGTACGCCGGTGACTCCAACCGTAGCCTTCCTTTATCCGGCATGGGCCTCCCTTCTGGATCCATCTAACTAGGCCGCCCAGCAGGCCATGGGCCATGCTACCAACTGTGGGCCACCCGGGTTATCCGGATAGGAGACATGCTATGAGGATACCCATATAGCATATCCCCAACAAACTAGCAGTCGTAGTTTTAGCCTTGAAGACATGGTGGCATTACCTCATGGGTAACCGTTGTGAGATTTATTCGGATCACAAGATCCCGAAGTATATTTTCACCCAGAAGGAGCTGAATATGAGGCAAAGGAGATGGATAGAGCTAATCAAGGACTATGATCTGGACATTCACTATCACCCTGGTAAAGCCAATGTGGTAGCAGATGCCCTTAGCAGATTGCCGTGTCGATTGAACTCTATGATTTTGAAGGAGCAACCAAGTTTGCACAAGGAGATGGAATATTTTAGAATGGAATTAGTAAGTGAAGGATTTTTGTCTAGCATAGAACTTCAACCCACTTTGATCAATCAGATCAAGGAGGCGCAGAAAGGAAATGCTAGTATCGACGGAATCAAACGTCGTGTCGGAACATGCAAAGTTCCCGGATTCACCAAATATGAAGAAGGAGTTTTGTGGTACAAAGGACGTATCTGTGTGCCAGCAGATTCCGAGTTTAAGCAAGCTATTTTGAAAGAAGCCCATGATACTCTTTATTCTATCCACCCTAGAGGAACGAAGATGTATCATGATTTGAAGGAGCAATTTTGGTGGCATAAGATGAAGAGATAAATCGGAAGCTACATAGCCAAGTGTGATATTTATCAAAGAGTCAAGGCGGGACATCAGAGACCCGCAGGACTGTTGCAATCCTTGCAGATTCCGGAATGGAAATGGGATTCCGTTGGAATGGACTTTATCACCGGTTTGCCTACATCTAGTAGGGGAAATGACTCTATTTGGATCATAGTTGATAGATTGTCCAAAGTCGCCCATTTCTTACCAGTCAAGACCACTTACCAGAGTTCGAAGCTCGCAGAGTTGTACATTGCTAGAATCGTCAGTTTGCATGGAGTCCCCAAGAACATTGTATCAGATCGAGAACTTAGTTTACCTCGAGATTTTGGAAGAAAGTCCAAGAAGGATTGGGAACAAGATTAGATTTTAGCACAACTCATCACCCTCAGACAGATGGACAAACGGAGCGAGTAAACCAAATACTCAAAGATATGGTGAGAGCTTGTCTGTTAGAATATGGATCAAAATGGGAAGATTGTCTGCCATTCGCAGAGTTTTCGTACAACAAAAATTATCAAGCTAGTTTGCAAATGGCCCCATTTGAATTCATGTATGGAAGGAAGTGTCGTACCCCTTTGAATTGGTCGGAAGTAGGAGAGAGTCAGATTTTCGGACCCGAAATCCTACGAGAAGCAGAAGAGAAAGTTCACAAGATACGTGAGCACCTCAAGACCGCCCAATCTAGACAGAAGAGTTATGCCGACAAGAGACTTCGAGACATTGCCTTTAACATCGGAGATTTTGTGTATCTCAAAGTGTCACCTTTGAAAGGAATGCAACGTTTCCAGCCCAAAGGAAAGTTAGCCCCCAGATATATCGGACCCTTCAAGATTTTGAATCGTTGAGGAGAAGTATCGTATCAAATGAAACTGCCAGAAGAGATGTCAGCAGTGCATAATGTGTTCCATATATCGTTACTTCGCAAATGCCTAGATGTCCCGAAGAAGACTGAAATATTCAAGAACATTAATCACCGAACCATAGAGATCAACGATGACCTGACGTATACTGAAGTACCCATCCGTATTTTGGAGGAAGCTTTCAGAACCACCAGGACCCGAGGTATCAAGTTTATTAAGATTCAGTGGAGTAACCACGCCGAAGAAGAAGCTACCTGGGAGCGAGAAGACTACATTAGGACGGAGTTTCCAAATCTCTTTAAATCCTAGTTTTTTTCTCAAATCTCGGGACGAGATTTTGTTTAAGGAGGAAAGGTTTGTAACATCCCAAAAATATTGATCAAGGTTATCAAATTCCAATCACCAAAATTAGGGTTAACACAAACTTTTGTTAATTAAAATCATATGAATGCATGTGTGTATGTGATAATTGTATGAATGGACTTGTTTGATTGTTGTGAATAGCAAGGAATGATTTAAAGATGAAAACAACATCATCTAAATCAATTCCAAGCAGAAACAAATCAAGAAAAATTTAAAAACAAACAAAACAAGCAAATGGTCATTTTTGCCAATCTTGCTCACTAGACCACTTCGAGTGTTTCTAGTCCAAGATTTCAAACAGAAATAATTCCATTTCTTTTCACCCCTTGCTAGACCAAGTGAAAGTGAACCCAAGCCCACCTTGCAAACACACAGAAACATTTGGCAACCTTATTCAAATGACATTTGAAAATTGAATCTATATCATATGTGAAGATCACCATTTCTCCAAAACCAACCAAACCAGTGCACCTTGACAAAACCAACTAACCAGAGACTACCTAGTATGTGAATATTACATCCACCAAGTTTCATTCAAAAATTCAAATTCAAATCTCTTGCGGCCATTTTATCAAACACCTTCTGAACACAAATCAAATTAAACATCAAACACTACAGTGAGCAGTGTTGTGTCTAACTTGTCTCCTCTCTAGCTCACACTACACTCTCAGTAGATGATCTATCTAATTTAACCAGACCTAGCTCACTGTAAACTTGGTAGTGGCATCAATGGTGACCATGCTCGAGCCCCAAATGCCACCCCAATGTCGACAGCAAGCTATGAGCCTCTCTAGCCTCGCCAACCTTGTTTAGCAGGCACTCCACCGTCCACCGCCACCCCCTGTCCAGTGCCCAAGCACTGCTAGCCCCTGGACCACATTGAACGATCACCCCCAGTCTCTCTGCGACCATGCCGAGTGTAATGCCCGGAAATATTAAAAATTAGAAATTGATTGTTATTTTATTTTATGCATCATCATGACATCATCATGCATACTTTATTCGCAACTTTTGACCGTAAACTATTTTGCTAAAAAACCTATTTTTGTTTTTCTAAAATATCCCCATGGTTTTATTAAGCCCGTCCTTCTCTTATTTTTAAATTAAAGCAAAATAATAATTTTGGTCTGTTATAAGACCGTGAAAGGTTTCTCTTGTTTTATAAATAAAACTAGGTACAAAGGCCCGTCTAAAGTTTTAGCCCAAAACTAGCCTCATCTAGTCTACTTTGGACTAGATATAAATACTCCACTCCTCTTTTCCTTCCAAACCCTAGCCCCAAAATCTGAGATCCAGATAAAAATCCCCTCACTTGAGCTCTCTATTTCTTTATTTTATTTTCCTCCACCGGATCCCATCTTGCTTGATTCCTTTTCCCAGTCACGAACCACTAAATTCTCTTAGCTTCAATGTGTTGGCTGTGTCATTCGATACATAGCATTGTCACTGTTTCTTCGATTTAATTCAGCCGCCCCTATCTCCTTGATAAGCACCGGTGCATGTCTCCTTGGCCGATGTGCCATCTCTTTTATTTGCAGCACCGAAGCCACAAATCAAGAGCCTTGGCGTTGCTCCACCTCATCTGCTCAGGTTCGATCAGCTCTACCACTCCTCCGGCTTCAATAATCCAACAGCAAATCGCCACCAATCCACACGCCAACACCAGCAAGGCAAGAATCTCCTGACGCTGGTCTCTGATTTTTCCTCTCCACCGCAGCTGCCCATCTCGGGTCCCCCGCAGGCTATCCACTTGACACCCGCCGCCGCATGGGGCCTTGATCTGCTCCGTGCGCGCCTGTAGCTGCTCTCCTGCAGCGCGTGTCGCCTGCAAGGTCCTGGCTTGCCTCTTTGCCCAGCATCAGTCGACAGGTTGCATCGCGCTCCTCGCCGCCTTTCCTTTTCTGCTGATGTGTTCCGTTCAGCTGCGACCTTTGTCCCCTGCAGTAGCACATTAGCAGAGCATCAATGCCAGCGTTTGTAGTTCTCTTGCATTTTCTTTTCTGGCGGTTCCAGTTGTTGTCCCTTCACCTACGTCCATGGTGATTCTGCATGTCAACTTTTCGTCCATTTTTTCACGAGAAAATTGACCGTGATACCATTCTCTGCCCATGACTGTTTTGGCCATTTCTACTCCAGCCATATCAAGACAATATAATCGCGGCTACTTCCCAGTGTAAACTGCTTCCACTACTTTGTCTACGATTCGAAGATCCATCTCTCCGTCTTTCCGATCGTGAGTCCCAACCCTATCCGATTTTGTATAAATAACATATATCCTGTTGCATATTAAATTGTCATCCTTGCATACATAATGTGGTTTAGGGGCTTTTGTCGACTCATCTCATAATTAAATATAGAGACCATATACGGGCGAATCTAGTCTAATGTTCGTCCCATTTAAATTTGGATAGCGAACCATTGCCATGCTTTGCCTTATTAATTCAACATTTAATATGCGGGATAGTTAAATAACTTGGAACATAATAATAAATGTCGGGATCCCGATTCCGCTTAATATTGCTAATAGGACCGCATATTGCCATGCCATGCATCATATCAGAAACATGCCGAATCTTTCGCCGTATTATTAAATATTGCACCGGTTGCTCTTTCTAGTGTTTGCTTCTTCACCGGATAGGACGATGAGTCGATGTGAGATACGACATGCCTCCGGTTTCCCGACTTTGTCTTACAGGCGAGCATTCCCCCCTTCTACCTATTTTGCATTTATAGTCTTTACTTCCTTCCTTTGGTCTATTGCTATCCTTATTGTCGATGCTATAGTATCGTTCCTTTATTTACATGCTCCAATATATTGCCTTGGTTATCCTATTGCCTTGTTTGATTAGCTAGCTTTGTCCTTGCGAGTCGTAGGCGTGCTTAGTACCGCTCTCATACAGGTGGAACATATTACTTGGATGTTGTTGGTGATAAGATAATTAAATTGGTGATGTTGGTTATGGTTATGGTTTCACCTAATGATAAGGCCCCGGCAGGGACCACCTTTGGGAACTGCTTGAGCCGACCTAGGACCCTTTCGTTCTACGATACCAGTTCTGAGTTGATCGCGCTAACCAAACGTGGGGCCTCTGGGATCCCCCCTCAACTACCGGCGCTATTCGTATATCCAGAGGGTTACAAAATTGGTTTTCCATTTGGTGCATACGCATAATATGTCTTCGGACATGGGTGAGTTGGATATGTCTTCGGACTTGATATTTTGGTGGACTGCCATGGCTTGCATTGCATAAAATCGGGATATCGTGCCGGAGGTGGGATGGAGCTCTACAAGTTATCTTCCGATCATCGCCCGGCCGTAGACTCAAACGCTGTGCCACCTGGAGAATCAGCTGTATCTCTTGTGTGGGTAAGACACAGTAGGTGATGCCTCTGGATATGCGCGTAGTTAAGGGACAGTTCTTGTTGTGAGATTCGGATGGCACGCATTATATGTTGCTTGAAGGGTTGAGCATGCGTTTGGGTACAGTAGTGCACCCCTGCAGGGTAAATCTTTTCGAGAAGCCGTGTGTCCACGGTTATGGGCGCCTCAGGAGTACAGTGTCATGATCATAGACAACGCCACTAATGTTTTGGCCATAATAATATGACTAGTAATTAGCCTTATCAACTAAACACCTGCTTAACTAAAATTGCCACTGTGTGCGTTCCGCAAGGGGACTTCCTCGACTGGTCTTCGAGGGGGAAATCTTCGGATGGGTTATGTTTGGTGTTATATTATTGTTACCGCATAGCGCTCTCTTATCTCGCTCTAATAGCCGAAGTTGTAGTGTGTCTCTATAAGTTAGATAGTACAAGCTTTGCTGCCGCTGAGCCCCAACATACCTATGTAGGCGAGGACCGCCGAATTCTAGTCTCGCCGTGTACTGGCCTCAGTACTGACCGCTCTTTTTCTGTTTTCCTTGGCCCTTTGTCGACACCCTTTTGGCTTGACAGGTATGTGATTGACGACGTTAGCAAGGTTACCCTTCCGGCTTGGCCTGGGCAGGGTTTTGGACACCGCTTGGTTATTCTTCAGGACTCTTAGTCCCATTTGGATCTTGTCCGTACTCGGATACTATCTTGCTTTCTTCTTGAGTTGTATCTTCGTATTGTACCTTTTGTATTCTTGACTCGTTGAGTCGTTGTTGTATATATAAGTTCTTGTGGACTCTATTATAAACTATTGTGATGTAACTACTTGTATTTGAATCCCACCCACACGAAAGTGTCTGGTGGGCGTCTTTGAATCGCTTCTATGCGGATTTTGGCGGGAAATGCTGAGATCTGCATAGACCCGATTCGGGGGCGTTACAAGTGGTATCAGAGACAAGGTTTACGATACCCCACTGGTCCAGCCTGTAGTATAACCTTGCCAACGGACGATGTCTAGTGTCAAAACTATTTTGCTATAAATGCGTCTGATAGATCTGATTAGCTCTGATTTTACTCCTTATCTCTATTCTTTCCCCTCTTATCTTTGTGTGTTTTAATCTGATCTCTTACCTTCTTCAACTCTAGGATTCTCGTTCCGTCTTACCTTTAGGGTTCCACTTCGTTCCTTTTGCAACGGTGGCGCTACATCTGGTTTTCGCTCTACCTGAGCTTTCTTCATATGTTTTCAGTGTTGTACCTTCTAATACGATGATCTCCCCAATCTAGATCTTTCTCTAAAGCTTTCCAAATACCATTTGACAAAATCATCAATCTGAATTCCTAGAGTTTGGTTGCACGATTCCCTAATTCATGTACAGAGTAATGCCTTGAGTGCGGGATGGAGTCATGACCATACCACTACTCTTATCATTCGCTCTTGTTATATTGAATTGGTGGATCCATGTGACTTTTACTCCCTCCATGGAAGGTAAAGGTGGCCTTACCTTTGAGATCTTTACTTCCAACCATTACCTCTCCGGAGTTTTTCTTTTGAAGAATGTGAGCAACAACCCTTGTTGGTGGTGTCAACGATTTGAAGACAGAACAAGAAGTCTTGTTAGTGGTGTCGTGACCATCAACCTGGTGCAAAAAGATTCGATCATCAACCTCTTCCCCCGGTGTCCTTGCTTGGATCTCGGGACGAGATCCCTTGCTAGTGGTGTCGAGTTGTAATGCCCGGAAATATTAAAAATTAGAAATTGATTGTTATTTTATTTTATGCATCATCATGACATCATCATGCATACTTTATTCGCAACTTTTGACCGTAAACTATTTTGCTAAAAAACCTATTTTTGTTTTTCTAAAATATCCCCGTGGTTTTATTAAGCCCGTCCTTCTTCTCTTATTTTAAAATTAAAGCAAAATAATAATTTTGGTCTGTTATAAGACCGCGAAAGGTTTCTCTTGTTTTATAAATAAAACTAGGTCCAAAGGCCCGTCTAAAGTTTTAGCCCAAAACTAGCCTCATCTAGTCTACTTTGGACTAGATATAAATACTCCACTCCCCTTTTCCTTCCAAACCCTAGCCCCAAAATCTAAGATCCAGATAAAAATCCCCTCACTTGAGCTCTCTATTTCTTTATTTTATTTTCCTCCACTGGATCCCATCTTGCTTGATTCCTTTTCCCATTTTGCTTTATTTTGGCGGGAAATGCTGAGATCTGCATAGACCCGATTCGGGGGCGTTACACCGAGAGTGCGCCAGAGCGCCGCGCTCGACATGCTCGCACAGACTGCGCCTCGCCTTCGCCGCTCGCATGCGTGATCACCACCGCCCCAGGAACCGCCCGGACATGCCCGTTCGCCGCCGCGCGTCCAGGAGAGCCCGCGCGCCATTAAATTTCCCGTCGGATCCGCCCAGAGCATCGCAGTGTTCTGACCTATTCGCACTGCCCATGCCTCACCACCATGTCGTTGAGCTTCGCTAGGAGGCAGTGCACCGTACCCTACCCCCAGCCATGTCGTTAGCCCGCTGTGCAGATGACCACAACGAGCTCCAATCGCACCCTTCGGTCCCCTCGTTGCACTATAAATAGATGCCTTCCCCGTTCGATTTCAGCACACCATCTCAGTCCCCACCTCTCACTGATCGTACCCAGTTATCCCCGGAGCAAGGCGAGCACCAGGTGGCTGGAATTTTGCCGGAGCTTGCCGCTTCTGGAGGAGAAGGGCACCGTCAATTGGAGCCGCCCCGGGAGGAGCCACGAGTACCAGGAGGATCGCCGTCGTCGACTTCATCGTTCTCCCTATCGCCGACCATCGCCGGAGCCCCGGTGAGCCCCCACTGACCCCTACTGGCCGCGCTAGGGTTCGACCTCGCCGTGTTCTGTTCAGACGTGGACGATGAACCTCAGTCGTAGATCTAGCTTCTAATGCTATGGCCCTAATCACCCCGTACCCCTTCTCCACTCTCTGTTTCACTGACGAGTGGGAACATCCACTTAAACCGTGTGCGCTGTGCGCAGTGGGCCGGACCATTTAGCACTCCCGCGCGACCCAGTAATTCAAATTTAGGTTTATCTATTTAGTTTCAAACTTAGTTCTATCTCTAGATTCAAAAATCAATCTAGAGAGATTCACTTAGCCAAATTGCATGAAACCAATTTTGCTAGAAAGGTACTGAAATTCTTAATCCAAGCCCGTTGGATTCAAATAATTTGGAATTATAGATCACATATAGTAAAAATAACAAGGAAGAGACTTTTATGCATTCCAACATTTTTTAAAATTCAACCACAAAAGCTTTTGAGTTGATTCCAACTCTCAAAAATCACATTTGATAAGACCTTTCTAAATATATAAAAATATCTAGGTTTACTTACAGAAATAATAGACAAGTAATAAAATAATGCCTCATAGGCATTTCTAGTCACTTTAATTAATTAAAATAAAAGGGTTAAACCTTATTAAATTGCGTCACCACTTTAAATCACATTCCCAAGTACTGAAATATGTGGTGATGACATGTGTCAACATGATCCCATGTTTTAGTTGGAGAATATTAAATCTTAAGTAGTTTTTTCAATGAGTAGAAATTACTTTTCTAAAATAAAAGAAATAAAACTTTTGCCTTAATCTTTGTGATGATGCTAGATCATCTAGTGAAAACCTTAGTGCGATAATTAGAATTAGTTAAGTATTGTTTGGTGATTGTGTATCTCGTATTTATTTATAGAAGCTAGTACCGACCAAAGATATGAGGAGGAAGGAGACTACTATGAAGAAGAAGCCGAGGAGAACTTCAACCACTGCTCTGCACAAGGCAAGTTATCCTAGCAAGCTACTATCTTAGCAAGCTAAGCTAAACCATGCAAGTCATACTTGCAAGCTTAAACCTATCGAATAATCTATGCAATGCATTAGGCATGCGTGGATTATACCCATTGATAATACCCAATCCTAATTTTACTTGCAAGCTTAATTATTTTATTTCTTTATCAAAGCTTTCTATTTGTGTTTTACTTAGTGATTTGTAGATTTTAGAAAGACTTTTAAAGGTAGCATAAAGAGCATAAAACTTGGCCTAAGTTAGATAAATCTTGATGTCATCCTAAGGCATGAGATTGAACTTAGATAAGTCACACTGGATTATCACCCCTCATTAGTTTTACCCCCACTTGTAGATGCTAGTGCTAAGCATAAAACTTGATCACTTTAGATGGTAATACTTGGTGAAAATGATTATGAAAACCTTAGAATGATGAGTCATTCTAATGAAATGTTTTGACATGTGTTCTTGAACACCAGATGATTTTGATGATGAAAATGTTGAGGCATGAGCCTTAGCCCTTTATAAAACTGATGGTTGTCTGGATGCTATATCATTCCAATTTTAATGTACAACCACAATACCCGAAATTTGGGTAGGGCTTGACTAGAAGTTTATATACCTTAGTATGGGTTCCCTTGCGGCCAAGGTTTGAGCTGAGGCTACCTTGTGAAGATTGTCCACCTGTGCAGTTTCCAAGATGACAGTTGGTCATGGTTGGGAGGCCAAACTCATAGGAGAGGTGCCTATACTAGGGCGTGTAATTGAAAGGTTAGGATTGATTATCCGCATACTGAGTATGGTGAATTCAAGATTGTTCGTGACGGATGTATCGAATATTATGGTGAAAGTGTACCACCTCTGCAGAGTGTCAAACTATTTGAATAGCCGCGTCCGCGGTTATGGACAGTTGGAGTGGCCATACTGTTCCGTCGTTAGATGTTTTCAAAATGACCTGTGAAATGAATCATGATTTGACTTGACCATAACAGGGTTGTGATCTGAAAATTCAAGTTCCCACCTAGGTGTTATAAAACTTTTCAACTAGCTTTCTTTGCTTATGAACTCAGTTAAGGTAAACCTGGCTTTTTACAAAACAACTTAGTATTTCCTACTCAAAACCACTTCACTTGTTAGTCTTAGTTTGCGAGTACTTAAAGAGTACTCATGGCTTTGTCCCTGGCTATTCCCGTGGCCAGACTATGAAGAGGATTATCAGGAGGATGGACCACAGGAAGGTTACGACAACTAGGATCATCTCCCATCGTCAGCATTTCCTATAACCATGAAGATGGAGCCTCGCCCATGCTACTGTTGTTATATTATTCCGCTACTTGATTGTATTAAGACTGGATCATGAGATCCTTTATTTGTTGTAAGACCTTATGTATGGTTTGTAATGGATGATGTACTGTTATATCCAATCTGTTATGTCTCGCAAAAATGATAATCCTGGGATTGCGATGTATGGCATAACAGGAATCTCGGATTAAAAAACCCGGGTGTTGACATTTAAAGTCTACCAGGAGTAAGTGAGCTATTCCTTCGTGGGATAGGCTCGGAGAAGAAGGTGAGCCTTTGTGGCGCGTGAGGTATCCTTCATGGAACCTCACACCTCTCCAACGTGACGTAGCCCCCTTCCTAAAGGTGGTGAACACAGGAATACATCTTCGTCTCCGCGTGCTTCGGTTATTCCTTAACCGATCTCTTACTTGTGTTGTTTATGCGAGACCCTGGCGCATGGCTCAATAGGACTGATAGGAAACTCATACCAACAAGTTGCAACTTCTTTTTCGGAAGCTTATCTAAAAAGAACTTTGAGGTTAAGCGTGCTTGGCCTAGAGCAATTCTAGGATGGGTGACCGGCCGAGAAGTGGGTACCGGGTGCGCAGAAAATAGTAGTGTTGGTCTGTGGGGTTAGTCTAGAGATCCTATTGAGCTTTCAGGAGTGATAGCCGTCGATCCGGAGAGACCGAGGGTGTTACAAATGGTATCAGAGCCGACCCTCGCGGTTACATGGGCGTGTGCAGGTCAATGGCGAACATGTGTAGCATGGCGCGTGTGGCTCGGAGTGGACACGACATGGCAATGTGCCGGCACTGGACGCATAAACGTGTGCCAAGAGGGGACGTTCCTAGCTTGTGGTTGATCGACGAGGACGGCAATCTTCTAAGGGTGGGTGTATGTGAGACCCTGGCGCATGGCTCAATAGGATTGATAGAAAACCCATACTAACAAGTTGCAACTTCTTTTCCGGAAGCTCATCTAAAAAGAACTCTGAGGTTAAGCGTGCTTGGCCTAGAGCAATTCTAGGATGGGTGACCGACCGGGAAGTGGGTACCGGATGCGCACGAGTGAGGACAAAGTGTGCAGAAAAGACTAGTGTTGGTCTGCGGGGTTAGTCTAGAGATCCTATTGAGCCGCCAGAAGTGCCAGTCGTTGGTCCGAAGTGAACGGGGGTGTTACAGTTTACCTTGTGATAGCCTTCGAGCTTGAAGTATCTTGTTTCATCATCTAGGTTGCCTCACATAGTTTGCATTTAGGCTCACTTATATTCCGCAAAGCCTAAAACTTGCAAAAGATTATAAAGAATTCTATAGAAACCTATTCACCCCCTCTAGGTTAACCATGTTACACTTTCACATGTAGGGTGCTCTGTGTTAAAATCAAGGACTTGATTGTATTTTCTATTATTTCTAAGATCCTCTATGTAAATGTGTACCCACCGCGTGAGTAATATCGAATTTGGGTCCCTCGGGACCTTTCTCAGATAAAAAGAAAAGTTGAAGATAACATCCTCCAATGTCTCGTTCCTATCCTAAGGTCTTCCTCTTCCTAGTTCCCTCGGTTGTCCCTTACCGGTATCCTGCCTCCTCTTTTCGATGACCTCGATTGTTGGAGATATGGGAAGGGTCCTGATTCTTTCTGTACGTTATGTGATACTCATTTATATTATTTTTTTTTAAAAAAATTAGGTTGAAACCCTCTTCATAAAAGTGATAAACACGACCATCTTTATTTAAGTTTTATGTAAAGTGATTAGGTTTAAGTCATCAACAAGTAGAGAACATGAGACACTGAAATGTTTTCCTGGCTAGGGCCCTTAAGTAGGCGATCTAAGGCAACTGCTCCTACCCTCGGCCGCCGGTGTCACCGACATGGTTCCCCTGCCCTCCGCTGGCCGCTACATCGGTTGAAGGGTGGGGTAACCTCAGATCGGATGACTGGTTTCCATAGGATCTTCGAGTTATTCGCCTACGGTGTATGAGCATCGACATTGATGAGAATAAAGGTCTTTTAGCCCGCCCCAAATCACTGTTCTTTCTCGGAGGAGCATCGAAGAAAGATGGAATCTTGGAGTCGATCGTCGGGCATTAAGCCTGGCATGATAAATTTGTCTATGACGACATTCAGTGGAGGGGATGATGCCGCAATGTATTGCCTCATCAAGTTATGACTTTACCTGATGAAGCTCACATGTATGGCTTTGTCGGGGAACTTGCGAGTTTGGTGCCCAACCCTTCTTGATACTAGCTTCTCCAGGACGACGATTTCACAAGATCATGGTCATCGGCATTTTCTGGTCTATGTTGACAACTTTCTAGCCGGTGCTTCTACAAGTCTCTTGTTTTTTTTCAAAAATTCTTTGGTAGGAGCCTTGCTCAGAACACGTCGTGGAGGGAAGGGGGATGCAGAGGAAGATGGTGCTAAAATTTTCGTCTGACTTAAGTTTGTTTAGATTTAAATATATGTATACACTAAAATACGTCTAGATATATTCAAATCTATAAAAACCCAAATCAATTATTTTTAGCCAGAGGGAGTATGTTTTATTTCTTTTTGTAAGAGTGTTCTTGTAAGGATGGTTTCTATGGCTTTATTATGCCTTTTGACGGTGAAACATGAAACACGTGTTTCGTTTAAGTATTGGTTGCGGTGAATCTGTGCTCGTGAATTGAGAAAGAAGCGGGGAAGCGCGGGAAACTAATCCGGTGCGCGCGAAGCAGAGATCTTCGCTAGTCAAAGTTCCCACTCCCCACACTTCCCAGGCAATCGTGGGGCCCACATTCCGCTAAACCTGCCAGTGACCTCGCAGCCCTTCTCGCCTGCTCGAGCTTTGAGCGTCATCTCTCTCCCCCCCCTCTCCCGCCGCTCTCTCAAATCCCAACCCAATCCTCCCCGAAATCAGCAGGTTTACGATTGTTTGGGCACACCGATGGGAATCCCCAACCTTCTCCGCTTCATGAAGCCATTCATAGAGCCCGTGCACATCAAGAAGTACGCCGGCCAGCGGGTAAGTAGATCCCCGATACCTCACCCCGCGCCGCAGTTTCTGCTACTACCTTCTGCCGATTCATCGGAACCCGTCCTCTTCGCTCTGGCAGGTCGGCATCGATGCCTACTCCTGGCTCCACAAGGGGGCCTACTCCTGCAGCATGGAGCTGTGCATGAACCCCAAGAGCGCCGGCGCCAGGCGCTACATCAGCTACTTCATGCACCATGTCAACCTCCTGCGGCACCACAAGGTCGTGCCCGTCGTCGTCTTTGACGGGGGCAGCATGCCTTGCAAGTCCGCCACGGATGAAGACCGGCACAAGTACGCTGATTCGACCTTGTTAAGAAATGCAGTTCCTTTTTGCCCCTTGCAGTTGCATCTGTCGGCTAGTGTAGCTAACTTGGCGCGATGATTTGGGATTGTACGGTGTTAGAGTGTGAGGCATTTCAGTGTTTTCAACATTAGCACTGTTTTAAGGCCCCCAATGGAGCTGGGCAGTCATCATTACCTAAAATAACTCAAGACTGGAAGTTATGTGACCCACATGGATTGATTTCAGTTGTCCTAGGGAGCTGGCTTTTAGTCTTAATGTTTAGATAGTATAATCTACCATCAAGTTTGTTGAAAAAGGTTAATGAAGTACCTCCCAACAAATCATAGTTATATCTTATATATACAGTTCATCCGCAGTGTGATAGCAATATAATATTGCCCTGCTGCTGATATGTCTTTGGCAAAGCTAATAATTTTAATATACAGTTCCTATCATGTAAAAGTCTATAATTTTATAAGTCCCTTGTTACTAAAATTCAGGAAGAGGGAACTCAGTTTGGTATTGGGGAAAGAAACGCTTAAGCAAGGAAATACAGCTGCTGCCATCGACTTTTTCCGGGTAAGCATCTAGTTTTCCTTGGCAGTATTTACCAGACCAGAAAATTACTGAATGTTGGCTGTAATCATCCGGCATGCAGTGCATAATAATAACTCCATCCATTCTCTTCTCTTTGTTATTTTGAACATTGAATGGTCTCCAGTAACACCTTTGAGTATCACTTTGGATATCCACATAGTCTGCCATACACCCCTTTGACTATCTTTGCTAGACATATGTTAGAAAGGACTCTTGAAAAATATAATGGTGTAGAAATACTTTTGATGCGGAATCTACTATATTCTTATGTGAGAAATATAATATCTTTATGTATATTCCTTGTCCAAGATTGTAAATGTGATTGATGCCCGTTTTTTTTAGAATTACAATGACACGGAAATACTTTCTAGCCATAAATCTACTAATACCATTTCCATGTGGTAAATCTTGAATACTTATACATAGTGGCGGATCCAAGAATTATTCAAAGCCTGAGCAAACAGTGTATTTCGTGGGACTATTGTTAAATTGATAAAAACTCTTTTAGAAAATAACAAACACAGGATGCACCACTATGATTAACAATTTTAACATGCATTTGAACTTCGGAGTTTTGTTCTTTTGTTTCTCCCAATATATTTTATGTTATTAGGTATGTAGTTCTAGTCCTTAAGAGAAAACAAATAATAATTTTCCATTTGGCATGTTGATTTCAGTAGATGAAATGGAAATGTGGGGATGCTTGTCCACAAAACTCATGTGGTGTTCAGCTTAGGGGGCTTAAATAAGTCTCTTGATCTAATTCGTTAGGAGCTCATCATAAACAACGAGGCAGTTTGTCAATCTTGGTTTAGCCAGAAGGTTGAACTATTTTTATCTCTTAAATTTCACCATTCCAGTCTATGGCCTCATCATTCTCTTAGTATCCTTCAGTCAACCCTTGCTGTCTGGACCCTTTGCACAGTGTTTAACAATATAAAAAAATCAGCACAAATTTCCTTTGAGCCAGTGACTTAATTTTCTTGCATTTTAAAGGAAATATGCTTTTATGTTTTAAATTCCAGGTGCAGATTTCATTATGTTTGTTGCAAAAGCATCCTAATATCTGTTCATCTGCAGAAAGCTGTGCAAATTACCCCATCGATGGCTTATCAACTGATTCAGGTGCTTCTTTGAAAGTTCTTCCATGTAACCATTCTTCACCCGATGTATCGAAATCTAATGAATGTCAACCTAGATTCTAAGGTCAGAAAATGTTGAGTTCGTGGTTGCTCCGTACGAAGCAGATGCACAGTTGGCATATCTAGCTACTCTAGATGCTGATCAAGGGGGCATAGCTGCTGTTATAACAGAGGACAGTGACTTAATAGCATATGGCTGCACTGCTGTAAGAAATCACCCTGGTCTTCTTTTTATGCTTTTGATTCCTCTATTTTATCTAACGCCTGTCATGTTGTAGATTATATTTAAGATGGATCGCTTCGGGAAAGGCGAAGAATTCATAATGGATAAAACCTTGATGACCGTAAAAGATGGTCTTTCCTTCCAGGATTTTGATCAAAATCTTTTTACTGGTATACTCATTTCTACATCTTGAAGATTTGTACTAGAGTACCATGGTGCAAAATTGACCGATTGGTACACTTGTTGAATAATCATTTTTTCTTGCTTCTGTTCATTCCTGGAGTTGCTAGTTTAACTTGCTATGTAAGTTAGGAGCATGCCGTTACTTTAGATTTGTTCAGCTCTTGTGCAATCTGGCCTTCCTTTTATTCAATATCTTTCCAGTTCTCATCCTGTATGTAACTATTGACTTTCTTAATTTTATTTGGACAGGTATGTGTGTCCTTGCAGGATGCGATTTTCTTCCCTCAGTTTCTGGAATTGGTACTAAAAGAGCATATTCTCTCGTCTCAAAACATAAAAGTATAGACCTTGTAAGAAACTAAGAATAACCACTCTCTATTGATCTCATGCTGTTCAGAAAAGAAAACATCAAGTACTCTCTATTATTTGCAAAAAATTCATTAATTACTAAACTAGAGACCATGTTATGCATGCAAATCAGTGCAGGGTTATTACTGTTAAGGTAGGACAGTATATTTGCTAATTAAAGTGGTGCAGCACCCTAGTGGGAATTTTGAGATACGTACTATCAGTGAATTCTATATTTAGAATGCAACACTGTTGTGGACTCCTATTCGAGCAAGACAAATCAGAGAAAGGAGGACGGGAATTATATGACATAGTATAGTATCAGGGAAATACATCCTATTTGCAAAATATATATTTAGACTTCTATTGCGGCAGGACTTACTTTATCTTAATCTTACTCCTATAAATATTGGAGTTGGTGGTGATGTTTCATCTGCCATCCCACTTCTCTCCTCTGCATGATATCCACCATCTTGTTTACGGTTTTGATATTTCTAAATTGCCTTGTTCTTCTAACTAGTCAAGTTTTTTTTTGCGGGTATAACTAGTCAAGTTTGTGTGGCCATAGATATAAATTTGCATGAAGACAAACACGCCACATGATCAGTTTGATTTTAATTAGTTTCATAGCAATGTGAGGGCATTCAGCTAGTCAGGGCAAAAAGAGAGCGGTTGGTTGTACTGCTGTGGCAGCACAGCAGTTGTTTTGACTGCGTGTAGAACTGGAAGTCCAATTCGTTTGAAGGGGGAGTTGAATGGAGATTCTCTCTTACTAACAAGATAGTGTAGTCCAGCCGCCAGGTTATGAAATAGAGTCTGATTCAAAAAAGATAGACGGCCCTATTTGAAAGGGAGTTCTTTATGACTGTGGGGACGAGCTCCAGTGAGCTTGTTATTTTCAAAAACCAAAATCATATTTAAATGTTTCAAAATAGTCTGATTTTTTTGTACACATACGTGAAGACTATTTATATGAACGATTTTTTTAAATGCATTGTTTTGGGCTGCACAAGAAACACAAAATTTTGGCTAAAAATTGATTTTAGTCTTCACATTTGTCTTTTTTTGTAGGTTACAATTGAAAAAATAATTCAATGAAATTTACACGTTCATACCAGGCATCCATATGCACTTGCTTTTTTATCAGAATTTTTTGAAGTGAAAACTATGTTTTTTCTTCTAAACCAGGCTCCCTGAAGCTCGTCCTCCATTCGGAGTTTCCTAGGTTTTTGTATGCTACTATTAAACCCATTTAGCATGAATAAGTTTCTTTGTTGCAGTAGGTTTTCTTACAACAACTGCAATTTGTGGATTGAACTGCAATAAGTCGTCTTTTTGAGTAATAATATGACATGATTTGCATCATTTCAATTTTGTAAAATTAACACAATTGCTGGCATTTTCCACCGAGATATCATGTTGCACCTACAGAAATTGTGCAATCTCCATCATTATACCAAATTCCTTAGGATGCACTATAATTAATCTCTCAAAAGTGTGCAATCTCAGTGATTAAATACTGTTCTCTGGTAGATATTTTCAAACTTTATCCATTTCGTGAACAAACACGTCCTGTAGCATCTCTGATAAAATTATTATCAGGTATTATCAACCTTGAAGCTTGACAAGCGGTATTCCGTGCCAGATGATTACACTGGTTCCTTCTGGAAAACTCTTGCAGTATTCAATCATGCTAGAGTGTAAGATTGTGCTTACTTTAGCTATGTGTATCTTGTATGTATTTTACAAAGACATTGTGCTGTACAAATCTGATAAGTAACTTTCCTTGAAATGTCCCAGATATGACGTCAAAAGCAAGTCACTCAAACATTTGAAACCTTTGGAGGAACAGTATCTTGACTACTTGGCTGGAGACCTGGATATTCTTGGACCGTATCCTTATAAGTTTCATTTTATTCATGAGCTGGAGTATGTGATATCTGTATGTAGAAATTTAATGCACTATTGCTTCTCTGACAGTAGTGTCCTCACTACAGAACATGATTTTGGCACAACCAATAATGGAGACATACATTTACTGGTACCTTTTTTCTTTAACATGCACCTGAATTTGTGCCTTTTTGTATTAGAAGAAGGCACCAAAATGACAAAAAGAGTACAAAAACAAAAGCAAAAACAGGGTAGCCAAAGGAACTAAACAAATACGGAAGAAGCAGAAACTGAAACTGTACATCCAGCTAGCCAAAATCATTTGATGGTACCTTAAACAGCTGAGAAAGTAAAACCATAGCCTCATAGACCTGACACAAGTTTTAACTGAAGTAAATGCACAGTTTCATAGAGTTCGCGATGGTGTATTTTAGTTACAGAAGTGTGGTAATAGGCACATGTGACATTAACACAGTTTCGAATATTGTTTCATAGAGCTATTGTATATTTTCTTATCTTACCAGTATGGATTCCTTGATCATCTAAAGAGAGCTAGCTCCATCAGTGGCAAGAGCGATCGCAGAAGGGCACTTGAATCCTGTTACAATGGAGACATTTGATAAACTCTCCAGAACCATTAGCCCTATCAAGTTTATTGATACCTCTGCTCTCAATGTTGTTAATCAGTATGGTTCTCAGGAAAATTTGACACAAGAGAGTTCCATTACTCTCTGTTCATCCCAGGAAAGCGAAGATGATATAGTAGGCAAGTGTTCTCTTTTACTGTCTAAAAAGTATGTCAACTTTAAACCATTGTTAAGCTATGCATTAGTTACTTCGTTGCTCAAGGGTTTCACAAGTTCCCCTTTTTTTCGTGAAAAAGGAGTGGCAATTTTACCCTTACTTTGCTGTAGACTGCAACAAAATAACTATATGACTTCTCAGAACTCTTGTTTTCTTGAACAGCATTTCCTGTTGATGAGATTGCTAATGGTGAACGGAAGTGCAACAAAGGAGGCCTTGCTCTTGGTAAATTTCTACTGCCAGGTGCAACAAAGAAGCATTCCTCTCCGGCATTGGAACACAACAAAGTGAAGCAGAAAAACATCCCTGAAAACAACCCATTCAAGAAGAGGAAATTACCCACCGACCAAGGTCAAGCACAGGACCAAAATGATCTGCAAATCGATCTGGATGATGAAGAACCGGTTGTATTATGCTCATCATTGTCACGAGAGAGCGTTGGCCGAGTGGAATCTCAGGATAGAAATGAAGTGTCAGCTGGATTGTGCCGGCCATCGTTGCAAGAAAGCGTGGAATCTGTGCTGAATGAGAGATCATCTAAGAGGCAAAATCTCCCAAAGGCTTTCCGGAATAAAACTAACAAGGTAAACGAAAGGAGTGGAATAATGAAATTTTTCGTGCGGTTGTAATTCTGCCTTTTTTTTTTCCAATTCGATTTGTTGAGAAATTAGTTAGTGAATTGTAGTAGGATTTTTTTTGACTATATCAAAGCACAAGTTCATTGCTCAAAATGGAACCAGATGTGGTTTTTATTTCAGACCGAGATCCACTGCATGAAGTCGTATAAGTAATGGTTTCATCCTACGAGCAAGGTGGTGGGTGCTCACCATATTGAGCAGTGGTATTTTGAAGCTCTTGACTGGTGATCCTGCGTGCTATAGCGTGTGATCCTGCAAAAAAGGAATTCCTAACTAATGTACGGCAATATTATTTTACAAAACATCCATGACTTTTTTTATTTAACTTGTACTCCCTCCATTTCAAAATATAAGATGTTTTAAGTTTGCGAAGAAAAATGAATCTAGACTTATTTTAGTACGTAGGTTCACTCAACTTTGGGATGAATCTACACACTAAAAGTCTATATTCATTTTCTTCACAAACCTAAAACATCTTATATTTTAAAACTTATATTTTGAAACGGAGGGAGTACTCTAGAACTTAAGGGTGCCTCGCCTTAAATGGTGTGCACCTGCACCGATGGTCATATACTCCGATTCTGACATCCTCGTTTTGTCCAATCACGTCTCTCCGTGTGACATGAAATTTTCTTCATTTGATTTTGTGTCACGGTTGTCTGGACTAAAAGTCCTCCAACTTCAATCCTGTCTCGGTGACGCACTGACGCTTGGTTAGGCGTTGTTGAGGAGCTTCATGGATGATACTTTGAAGTTTCAAGCTTTTAAACTACCGACCTGCACATGTAATTCGATACTTTGAAGTTTTTTTTTTAAAATGGAACACAACGATTCCATTATATTATTAACCCAGCCAAATCGCTGATCACCATTACCCTTAGAGAATCCGGCAAATCTTCTAGGCACACCATGCTAGAATCATGCTGACTCACACCAATCGACGTTAAGACATGTGCAACCTTATTACAAACCCGTGGATTATACGAAAACAAAACCGAGCTACAATTGAGAGAAATAAAAGAAAGAATATCTCGATAAACAACACCTTCTGACTACACTAATGAGATTATGAGAATCAGACTCCAACTGTATATGGATCATTCTCCAATCAGCAGCTGTATAGATTGCATTTGCGCATATGCTTACGCTTCTGCTTGTGCTGGACTCATAAAATAGGCAGGCCAGGAACACAGGCACACACTCCTGTCGCAGTCTCGCAGATGGATGATCTGCCCTTTCTTTTTTTTGATGCAAAACAATTTCCATTAACCAAACATCACAGCAAGATCGCTGGCAACCAGGATGATCTGCCCTTGTGAAAAGACTGGTAGGGCTCAAAGAGGCAATAGACGTGGATGAGAGATATCTCCCATGTACATGGTACTGGTTGAAACTTCCTGGTCTGTTCCATATGGAGTTCATTCTTTCATATGCATCGGTTTGTTCTTACATTCTTGCTGGACCTTTTGAGGTATAGTCTGTATTTCTTAAATACAAAGATAGGCAAGCACATAGATGAGAGGCACACCCATGGGTATTTTTATTTTAGTAATTTTGATGATGTGGAGGTAACGAATTAAACTATATACAAAATCATGGGCATGCATGTTATCGGATATGTTTCACATTCTCACGAACGAGTAATCACTTTTAGAAGTTTAGCCAGGCAGAAACACTCATCTGCTAAAGCTTAGAGTAAAATATATATTTCTCTACATAATGGAACAAGCGTGTTCTTGAATTCCGCATCATGAGATGCACACAACCCAACATGAAAATTGGACAGGAAATAATATGTTATAAGAGGTAGGAACTCAAAACATAAAAAAAAATAGTGTATAAGGTCAATACAAAACCTATAGATGACTTGCAACACTCTGCCTAATGATGTAATCCACACCTATCATATCCAATATCTTCTTTGGAACGCCCTCTACATTCCATATATAAACAATATGTTTGTTACTACAAACAACTGCCAAAATATATGGTTTAATTTGGTTACATAGCTATGAGAAATGTGAATTTTTAGCATGGATGCCGATCCGGTGGATAACTTTCACAAATCTGCCGTGCCACTCATTGGTCAAGTCAACCTTGGCTTCTTCCGGATCAATAATTTAGGTTCATTCTCTATTTGCAACATTTATCTTATTCCATGAGTACTTCCTGGAGCTCTTCTTAAATACTCTCTCACACTTAGTGGTCTCTGATTGTAAGGATGGAAATGGAGTGGAAAGTTTCCAATTTTACGCAGAAAACTGAAATGAAATGGAAATATGAAAACATAATTTTAATATGTGACCTTGACAAGCAGAACTGCTAAAGCAGACAATCCCAAAACTCAACCATATAATCCCTTCTTGAATTCAAGGAGGTTTTTACAGTGCGACCCTTTCCCCTATTCCTTAGTAAATCAAGAAGATGTGATACGGTTAGGTAACAATTTGTTGGGTTTCTTGAGTTTTTATGCGTGATTAAAATTTCTCTTGGTTCTAGTGACATCTGCTTTTGGCTCCATGTATGCACCGTATTAGTTATGTACCTGTTTTGGACTACATCTGTATTTGTTTTTTTGTATTCCCTTGTGTTTTCACGAAAAAACAAATGTGGCACCGCTCATTTCTGTATGCTTCCGCTCCATTTTCATTTGGGCCTTCTCATCAGCAGCATGGTTGCCTAGGCCATACTTTTTCGTTGTTACAACATGATGGCATATGTTGTATTCACATGCCCAAGAATTACCCCTCTTATTACGGTTTCTATATCCTCTTATGTAGATAACACTACACGACATATGATCAGTGGCTTAGTTCCAAAATGTAGAAAATATCAATAGGATTTGGTACATACATCACTAATTAAATGCTCGTGTCGACAATATATATCATTAAAAAGGTATATATTTGTTTTTTTGGAAATATGCGCTTTATTACTTAAAATAGTAATTACACCTGATCTCTGCATAACCAAGATGTACACAACTGACAAAAATTCGAAATCAAACAACAAGAAAACTAGGTGATCAATATAATAAATCGTTATCCTGATGCCTAAAAGGATGGAAGATCAATCATCAGATCATGCATATCACGAAACTCCACACATTGTAGAGATGACCATGAACGGAGAGTAGCCGTACTAAGATAGATAACCTGCAAGTTAGTAAAAAAATTATTATTAAAAATCCTATCATTTATACATATTCATAGGTACCAAATAATGGCAAGAACTCCCATCCTAAACATGATCTTGTACTTATCATTAATTCCATGTAACTAATTACCAAATACATTGGCAACCAATCAAAGGGGAAATAAACCAAAAGCTACTTGGATGATTGACCATATAGAATGAGCGAATTTACATTGGAATAATAAATGCTTAATTGTCTCATCTTGATGACAAAAAACACATTGTTTTCTTTCTTGCTAATTCCTCTTAACAAGATTATTTTTTTGTAAGAATTACTTCTCGACGTAGATATCATGCGGATATCTTCGTCTGGAATATTGGGTTGTACTAAATCTCTATACATGGAGTCAACTGTAAAATTACCATTCACGAGTAATTTCCATTTTAACTTACCGGGACCATCCAAAAATTGCACCGTGAACAATATTAATAAAATATTATTCCAAGATTCCAATCGAGGTCCTATGAGATCTCTCCTGAAAGACACATTCATAGGATTCGATTCCATCACTGTGGAAATTGTATCCCCGTTATGTCTAACAATAGCGTACAACGCTGGATATTGTTCTCGTAAGGTAGCATGACCAAGCCACTTATCTTCCCAAAAACATACATGCGATTCATCTTTGATCTTAAAAGCTCTAAAACAGAAGAAATGTTTCTTGAACTCCATGAGTCCAGCCCAAAAGTGAGAGTCACCAGGTTTTCAAAGCACTTGTGACACCGCCTTTGAGTCAACATATTTTCTCCAGAGAATGGTTTTCAAACACCGTCTTCTGTGAGTAGCTTAAAAAGACATTTATCCAGAAACATAGTATTCTTAACTTGTATATCGTCTATACCAAGTCCCCCTTATTCTTTTGGTCGGCAAACGACATTCCATTTGGCCAGTTGATTTTACTATCTCCTTGCCAAAAGAAACTTGATCGAAAATAGTATAATCTATTTAAGACACCTTTAAGTAATTGAAAAAACGAGATTATATACCATACCATATTGGTAAGTATTGAGTTTACGAGTAAAAGTCTTCCCTAAGAGATAGTAATTTACCTTTCCAACTAGTAAGACACTTTTGTAATCTTTCCTCAGTGAGTTTCCATTTAGCAATCGTAAGACGCTGATAATGAATCAGAATCCCTAGATAGTTGATTAGAAATTTCCCTTTCCCACATCCGAATAAATCAGCATAGAGGTGAGCCTCGTTCCGAGGCTCTCCAAAACAATACAAATCACTTTTATGGAAATTTATCTTTAATTCTGAAAGTTGTTCGAGTACCGATAAGATTAATTTTAGATTTTTTGCTTTCTCTAGATCATGTTCCATAAATAAGATTGTATCATTGGCATATTAAAGAATAGAAAGCCCACCATCAACAATATGGGGCACTAATCCTTCAATCTGGCCATCAGCCTTTGCACTCTCGATCAGGATTGCCAACATATCTGCCACTATATTAAATAGTATAGGCGATAGTGGATCACCCTGTCTCAACCCTTTCTTTGTCTAAAAGTATTTGTCAATATCATCGTTGAAATTGATGGCAACTCTACCTCCATACACAAAATAATATATTAGGGCATGCCACTCGTCCGAAAAACCTTTCATTCAGAGTGCCTACTGAAAGAAAGATCACTTAACTTTATCACAAGCCTTCTCAAAATTGATTTTGAACAGTACTGCATTTAGCCTTTTGGAATGAAGTTTATGAAACATTTCATGTAGAATTACTACACCATCTAAGATGTTTCTTCCTTGCATAAATACAGTTTGAGAAGGGCGAACAACAGTGCCGCTACTGAATTGGACATAATCGTAGCAACTTTTGTGAATATTTCAAAACTAATGTTAATAAGGCGGATAGGTCTATACTGTTGTATACGTTATGCATTATTAACCTTAGGTAGTAAAATAATATTGCCAAAATTAAGTCGACTTAAGTCAAGTTGACCAACTTGAAGAAACCCAAACAAATCCATTGGATCCACCTTGATGACTTCCCAATTTTTTTGAATTCCATAGGGAAACCATATAGACTTGGAGCTTTATTATGTTTCATTTGGATTTTTTTCTTAATATCCTCCTCAGTATAGGGAGCGGTGAGAAAATTATTTTCTTTCATAGAAACATGGATATATCCTTAGTTTGGGGCTCATCCATTGAGAAGGTGCTCTTCGAAGGTGGCCCAAAACACGCCTTTGTAATAATTTGTAATACAAGACTTAAGATGCTCCCATTCCTCAACCATACCTCCTATCCTATATCAGAGTGAATAAGTTTATTCTTGTATTTTCCATTGGCCACACCATTGAAGTATCTTGTATCCGCATCTCTTTCGAGAATAAATTTCTCTTTATAATGTTGGTATCATTTGAGTTCCTCCTCTCACAGAAGTCACGCAATTTTCGCATTTGATTGGCTTTTAAGCTTAATTTCTTGTATGGATAAAGGTCTGACTTCTGTGAAAGCCTCTAACTCGTTAATAATAGATGAAAAGCGCAATTTTTCATTTTTTAGGATTCTAGCAGTATGTATCTCCCAACCCCGTAGGAATTTGTGCGTGGCACACATATTGTTATTCCATTGTTGTATAAGTGTTAGACCACTAACATGTTTATCCCAAATTGCCTTCACCATCTCATGGAAGCCTTCACGATGCAACCAACCAAGTTCAAATTTGAACTCATGTTTGTGCTTCGGTGAAAGCAACCCAACAGATAAAAAGAATAGGGGAAGACCCAATAAAGCCTCAATACGTTAAAAAACACGAACAATTACCATAGAAAACTTCTCTTCCCAATCAATATCCATAAGTACCCTGTCCAGTTTCTTGTATGTCGGCTTAGGAAGACTATTAGCCCAGGTGAACTGTGTTCCTAACATCGAAACCTCCCATCCAAACTGTCAATGACAAAGTTGAATAAGAAAGGGCAATGTTCATCGAAACTATCCCGACTTTTCTTGTGAGGAAATGTTAATAAATTGAAATCTACGCCTATAAGGATAGGATATGGATAATCTTTCACCATATTAACCAATTCACGTGAAAATTCAGGCTTATAAACATCCTAGGCAGCATCATAAACATCGACAAGAGACCACGTGAAATCACCAGCCTTGTTGCGGATATGAAGCTTGATAAAAAAAATCTCCCATCAAACTTGCTAAGACATCCATAGTCTCATTTCTAACGCCTAATAGGATACCACCCAATTTACCACGTGGAGGACGTGAAATCCATGTGAAATCTACTCCACCAGAAAGGCGATTGAGTAAAGTTTGGAAGAAACCACGTCTACCGGTTTTAGAAATACCCAGAAAATTAAATTTGTAATCTCTCACACAATCGGCAAAGAACAAGGTTTAGTCAAGTCATGATGATCTCTGCTCTTTTAAAACATGCCATTCATTAAGAAATTATAGGAGATTTGGATACACGGGTTCTATTATGAGACTTTTGACACTTCAATTTAAAACCATAAGTTTTAGGGATTTCTATTTTCGTGCCTCTGGTTCGTTAGCTATACTCATTTTTTTCTAGCCACTTAGTTTTTCCTCACTTTTGTCCAGCTCCTATTATGGAACTCTCACATCGGTCTGAAACTCGCTCTCCGTCGGGTCCCGTTAGTGGACCCTCACTGTTATGTGCTGACAAGTGGGGCCGCATTCAGGTGGGTCCCGTAGCGGACCCTCGCAGTTACGTGCTGACAAGTAGGACCTCCCGTTATATGATGACAGGTGGGTCCACGTTCAGTCGGGTCCTGTAGTAGCACCCCCCATGTTGTGGGGCCGACTTGTTGGGAACACGTTTTGGGGGATGTTGGTGTGAGACCATGTGGGGCGCGTATGGTAGTTACGTGTGTCCCGTCGCCTAAATTGGAAGATTTCTTTTTTGTTATTTTTATGATTGACCTTTTTAAGAGCGCCTTTTCCCCTTTATGTCGCTAACAGTTGTTATTTTTTCCCAAAAAGGCAGCGAATCTAGAGCAATTTCTCTCTTCATTCATGGTTCCTTTTGGCCCTCATATTTTCCCAATCTGGCAGCAAATCTAACCAGCATATTAAATATATAGATAAATAGAGCAGATGTAGATAAAGTAGCTAATAAAGGATTATATAGTACGATACTTAAACCAGGTTCGATAATTAGGCTGCTCAACAGCAACACCTTATACAAGTTCAACATAGACAACAAAACAAAAGAAGCTGTTTTACAGCAGCAGCATCAACACAAGATCGTGAACCCTCCTGGCCTCCGCTAGGAGGGCCTCCGCCTCCTCCCTCTAGCGCTTCCTCTACTTCCTGCTGCCCAGTCCCTTGACCTTGGACACCTTGGGCTTGATCGGGGGCATGAGACCCTTCTAGATGGCCACCTTCTGGAGGTTGCGGAGGTGAAAACCGAGCACCTTGTGCTGAGCTCTGAAGGTGTTGACGTTCTTTGATGGGCCGCAGGTCTTCACGTCCTCGGCATGCATCACGAGAGAGTTGAAGTCGGTGGCGTGTCTCCTGGTGCAGAAGGGGCACCTGTAGACGTCACCAGCGAAGAAGCCGTTGAACTGGCCGAACTTTAGCTTCCTCAGCACCTGACGAGTCTTGGTGTCCGTGGACTCGTCGTCTCTGCAGACGTCGCTCCTATCCACCTATTACAAAAACAGTAGCATGTAATAAGGCCATGATTGAGATACCGTGATTATCGGGATTGATTAATTGCATAAATTAACCGATTAACATCCCCTGATTATTCCCCAATCCCCAAATCTCAAACCAAATTGAATATTGATGCCAACTATAGATCGGTGCTAGTAATGATCCCAACTACGGATCAGTGCTAGTACTGATCCCAACTAGGGGCATTCATCGGAATACGAGATCTAACACAAGAGGATTAGCTACTATAAAAATACCTAGCATCCAACGATTGAAAATACGAACAGCCGAGCCCTAATAACACACGATCTAGCATCCAACGATGGGAATGAGGGAAGAACAAAGGAAGGGGAGAAAACCCTAGTTACCTCCTACCATGGGTCGGCTAAGCTGGTGCGGGGGTCCCAACCGTGCGGGATCTGCTGGAGAAAGGCAGGGGCCTATACGGGGACGGGGGCCTCCTCGTCGGCCGTCTTGGAGGCGACAATGGCGACCAACGAGGAGGCCCCCATCGCCGGCGTGGTTGGGGTTTTCTTGGGGGTTTGTAGAAGGTGACGGTAGAGTGGAGATGGTTTCGTGAGTGAGTGATGAATGAGAGTGATGAGGCCTCTATAAAGGTGAAGGGAGGATATGTTTAGTTACACCACTGTGCACCGCGTAACCGCGTGCACTACTGCACCGTGCACGGCCACACGCATCCGCTACCGCCCCGTGCACCGTGACATGCGTACCGTGCGTCACGTTTTGCCCCTCGTGTCTAACTTTGGACACTTAGTTGTACTCAGTTATACCCTCAAGTGTAGCACTGACAGTCTGGTTGTACTCAATTTTGCCCTCCAGTACTAACATTGCCGTATGCAATATACTCACTTTTACCCTCCGGTGGCTGGTCAAATCACCAGTTTAGCTAGCTAATTGAGTCATTTTATGCACAATAAATTCAAAACCATCAAAACATAGTGGCATCTATCCAGGGAGTCTTATTATGTGACCGGCCACCATAAGAAATGTATATACATAAAGTTTTAACCTAAATCACCACTTCTCAAATCACCTACTATCTATGAAGGTTCACGGCTTTCTACTCAAGCCTCTTCCCAAAACATCCCTCCCCAAAACACAATTTGTTTGAATGAGGCAATAATTGTCAAACTGATATATATTTTAATTGCAAATAGTTTGATGTATGCCAATATGTATTTTATTGTATAAAAGAAGCATTTTCCATTTTAAAATCTCCTTTTGTTTTCTATTTGAGCCCCCTTGTCAGTTTTGCCCTTGGTTTCAAATTTCTACTCATTTTTGACCTTGGTTTTTAAGTTCTACTCAGTTTTCCCCTCCCTCTTAGTGACAAACTCTCACATCTGTGCTCATCTTGACTGCTACGCTCTGATTGGTCGAGACAGTTGTCACGCGGATCGTACCTACCAACCGTTGATCCTCTGATTGATCCTCTGTGATCTAGCGGACAGGATAAGCCATGTATCTATCGGGGGGCACCCTCTACCCATGCAAAATAACGAGTTTGCCACCGATGCTTTAACTCCATAAACAAATGATTTTGAATATAATTTGAAGGTAAAGTGTTCAAAGGTGTATAATTTTTGCATTATATTTCACTCCATGAAAATGATAAATGATCATGATTTTATTAGCACAACATTATCATGTCCTAAGTGCGATTTAAAAGAGTTCAAAGGTGTATAAATTTTCCCATATGCAAGTTTATGCATTATATTCTATGAAAATGATAATCTCTTAAGATTTTATTAGCACATCATTATCACGTATTAAGTGCGATTTCACAGTGTTCAAAGGTTTATAATTTTCATATACGCAAGTTTAGGGATCACTTTTCACACTATAAAAATGGTAAACACCTTTTTACATTAAGAGTTGTATAATTTTTCAATTTGAAGGTGTTCAAGAGTAGTGTCAATTATAAACACTATTTTACATTAAGAGTTGTATATATTTTTTTAATTTGAAAGTGTTCAAGAGTAGTGTCAATTATAAACACTCTTTTACATTAAGAGTTGTATACTTTTTTCAATTTGAAAGTGTTCAAGAGTTGTGTCAATTATAAATACTCTTTTACATTAAGAGTTATATGCTTTTTTCAATTTGAAAGTGTTCAAGAGTTGTGTCAATTATAAACACTCTTTTACATTAAGAGTTGTATGATTTTTTTAATTTAAAAGTGTTCAAGAGTTGTGTCAATTATAAACACTCTTTTACATTAAGAGTTGTATGATTTTTTTAAATTTGAAAGTGTTCAAGAGTTGTGTTAATTATAAACACTCTTTTACATTAAGAGTTGTATAATTTTTTTAATTTAAAAGTGTTCAAGAGTTGTATCAATTATAAAAACTCTTTTACATTAAGAATTGTATATTTTTTTAATTTGAAAGTATTCAAGAGTTGTGTCAATTATAAACACTCTTGTACATTAAGAGTTGTATAATTTTTTTAATTGAAAGTGAATCGCTAGCCGTGCGAGAGTTGTGTCAATTATAGTTTCAGACCACGCGAGAGTTTCATAATTATAAGGGAACACTCTTGCAAACCAACTGAATCGCCACTGCTCTAGGGAAATTTATAATAGATTTTATCTATATCTGAGAGTTAAGGAGGTTGTAACCACTGTTGGGAAGTAAATCCAGACAGATATTATTCACAACCACGAATTACGCCAGCACTATATCAATCCTATTCAAAAAGCAAGGCAGTTAGTTGAGCACCAGCGATTCACGTTTAAATACTGCCAATAATCAACCCACAAAAGGGAAATGGTGCTTACCCAGACAGAATCCATGCGTTAGATCCCTGCGATTCCACCCAATCTTCTCTGTGCTTGACGTGGATGGACGGTGCACCAGCGGGCTCTGGGGCCGAAGACGACATAAGGTAGGAGGGCACGACGGCGGAGCAGCGGAGGGGCGGTGTGTGAGCTGTTTCAGGCTTGGGGAGAAGCGAATGTTTTGGGTGAGGGATAATGACTGGTCCGACGTGTCTCCATGCGGCCCCAGTCTTCACCACGTATGCAAGACCCGTCCCAACGTGGCCCACCCTTCACCACGTATGCAGGATCCGTCCCAATGCGGCCCCACCGGTCAGGCATGTAACGATCGAAGCCTCGTAACGTAACGCTCAACGCCTGATCCGCCCCAACATGGTCCCACCAGTCAGCACGTAATAGTCAAGCCTTTGACCTGACGGCATCCATTCGTCTGAGCGCCCGCGAGGGTTTCTTAACATGACGAGGGGAAAAGTGAGAAAAAGTTAAGCAGCTGGGGAAAGTGAGTACAACTAATGAACCAAGGGCACGAAAATAGAAATCCCTAAGTTTTAAGTTCATACATCGAACCAAGCCCGGTCTTGTCAAAATCCACTTTCGACACTTTACCAACTAAATAAGAGAGGAGTTAGCCATCTACTATGACATGCAACTCCTCCTTCTCCTTAGTCGGCAAAAGAATTAGGAAAATGTGAAACTTTTTTTGAGAGAATTCAACGCTTTATTAATCAAATAACATCAATACAAAGTTTGTCCTGGATAAACTCCGTGGCATAATCCCTAAAGTAGCAGCTACCAAAACGTTTAGCTCTACGAGCAAGCACATGCGCTGAATTATTACACAAACGACTAACATGACGAACAGTCACCGAAGACAAGGGTTGAATGAGAGTTTTTATGTCCTCAATAACCACACCGATCAGCGATCTATCCCGCTGGGGGGGCCTTGATCCGCTGAACAACCGACAAGCAGTCGGAAACAAGGATGAACCTGTCCAAGCCTTCATCACGAGCAAGGGAGACTGCACATTTGATAGCGTGTGCTTCTGCAACTTCCGGCGTCATGATATCATCAAGTAACTTCCGAAAAATGTGAAACTTTAGGAGTAACCATTAAACAGTAAAACTCCGTATGTCTCAAAACATTAGTAGAAAACATAACTTTCTTTGCTAAATTATCCAAGCTAACGTCAATATTGGCTAACTTTGTATTAGTAACTAAGGTAGGAAAAGAAAGAAAGGATTGTTTTATACCGGTGAGTCAAAATTCTTTTTTGCCTTACGTCTCATTGTGTTGACCAAAGAATCCTAACGACTCTCATATATTCAATATTGTTAGCTGTACATGCAAAAGAAAAACAAAACAAACATGTACGTAGGTTGTAAAAACTTCAAACATGTCTAGCATCTGACAAGAGCATAAAAATATGTTAAAATAAACTCCACCATTTTATATAGGGATCTTATTTTCATGTCCTTGGTTATTTAGTTGTACTCAGTTTTTCTAGGCATTAAATTTTTTCTCACTTTTGCCTAACTCTTTATCTAAAAATCATTAAAAAGCTCGAATGGCAGCTCTCGTTAGGTTGACCGTTAGCTGACGTGTGAGGCCCATGGTGTGGGACCAAGTGGGTCCGGTTGGTTAGAAACGTGTTATGCTGACGTTGAGGCCTTGCCATGTGGAACCACGTGGGGACGGTTGGTCGGGACGTTATGCTAACATGGGGATGTAGTGTGAGACCATGTGGGACGCATTTGGTAGGTGCACACCTCTCGCCTAAATTGAGAGTTTTCTTTTTTTAATTGTTAATTGGCCTTTTTAAGAGCACCATTTTTCTTTCTTTCTCGGTAACTATGTTTTTGCCCAAATTGGTAGAAAATATAGAGCGGCTTCTATTTTCATTCATTGTTCCTTTTGGACCTTGTTTTCCCAATCTGGTAGCTAATCTATAGCAGCAAATCACACCAGCGGCATAAATACATCCAGAAAACAAAGCAAATGTAGATGATCTGCTTACAACAGCTAATATAGGATATATTAGAGATAGATAGTACAGTACTTAACGAGGTTTGACAAATTCGCTGCTCAGCAGCAGCGCACAAGTTCAACACAGACAAAATAAAAGAAGTTGCTTTACAACAACAGCAGCACACAAGTTCAGCACCACCTCCTGGCCTCCGCCTCCTCCCTCTAGCGCTTCTTCCACTTCTTGCCACCCTGTCCCTTGATCTTGGACACCTTGGCTTGATTGGGGGCATGCGACCCTCTTCAATGGCCACCTTCTAGAGGTTGCGGAGGTGAATGCTGAACGCCTTGTGCTTAGCAAAGAAGGCGTGGACGTTCACGGTCTGACCAACGTTGGGGTTGCAGGAGCTCATGTCCTCGGCATGCATCACCAGGCAATTGAAGTCACTGGTGCCAAGTCACCTGTTGTAGAAGGGGCACATGTAGACATCGCCTACGAAGTAGGCATCATACTGGCCGGACTTCAGCTTCCTGAGCACCTGACGAGCCTTGGTGTGTCTGGACTCGTCGTCGTTGCAGACGTCATTGCTCTCCACCTGTTGGAAAATTAGTTGCATGCAATAAGGACATGATTGCGATCCCTTGATTATTGGGAATGACTATTTGCATAAATTGTTGGAGATATGCCCAAGAGGCAATAATAAAAGTAGTTATTATTATATCTTTGTGTTTATGATAAATGTTTACATTATGCTATAATTGTATTAACCGGAAACATTAATACTTGTGTGATTTGTAAACTTGTAAGAGTCCCTAGTAAAGCCTCTTTGTAATAATAGCTTGTTGGTTGATAAATGATCATGGTTTCCTGATCATGAACATTGAGATGTTATTAACACCAAGATCATATCATTAGGAGAATAATGTGATGGACATACTCCTATAGTTAAGCGTAGCATAAAGATCAAGTCATTTCTATAGTTCGTTTGCTATAAGCTTTCAGATACACAGTAACCTAAATCCTTCGACCATGAGATCATGTTAATCACCATCACTTGATGGATGATTTGATGACATCAAACACCACACCGTAACTACGTGGGTATAAAGATGACATTGAGTGTTTGAAAAGTATGTATTGAGGCACATGGATCAAGAGTGGGATTTTTCCATCCATATGACGGATAGATATACTCTGGGCCCTCTCGGTGGAATGTCATCCAATTGGCTTTCAAGCACGTGACTAGTTCACAAGGGATCACATGTCACAGGAACGAGTAAAGAGTACTTATCGGTAACGAGGTTGAACTAGGTATGCAAAGATACCGACGATCAAACCTCAGATAAGTAAAGTATCGTGAGACAAAGGGAAATTGGTTTCATATGTAAATGGTTCATTTGATCACGGAGTAATCGTGGGAGCCACATGAATTTCTAGATTCCTCTATTGGTTATTGATTGGAGAAGAGTCTCGGTCATGTCCGCATAATTCATGAACCGTAGGGAGACACACTTAAGGATTCAATGTTGTTTAGTAGATATGTGTAAGACCCCACCTTTATAAAGGTAAAGGTCCTTGTGATTGCAATGCTAGTCCCTAGATCAATGCTAGCATCTGATGACCCACAAGTGTAGGAGATCGCAACAGTCTTCGCGGGTAGTATTACCCAATTTATTGATTCGACACAAGGAGAGCCAAAGAATACTTGCAAGCCTTAACAACTAAGTTGTCAGTTCAGCCGCACCTGGAAAATAGTTCTTGCTCACAGAAGTTTATCAGTAGCAACAGTTTGTAGTAGCAACAACAAAGCAACAGCAGCAGTAACAACAATAGTGAAACAGTAGCAATAGTAATAGTAACGGTAGCAGTAGGATTCGAGTGCGGTAGGCATAGGGATGGATGGACGGGCGTTGCATGGACGAGTCTAAACATGTAACTTCAAAGAACTAGGGCATTGCAGGTAAATAATAACAAGCATCCAAGTACTAAACAATCCGAGGCATGTGCTCCAAATATAGTCATACATGCTCGCAATGAGAACTTGCACAACATCTTCTGTCCAGCCAGCCCGTGGCAGCGGGGCCTCTAGGGAACTACTGGCAATTAAGGTGCTCCTTTTAATAGAGCACCAGAGCAAAGCATTAAAACTCCGTGAACACATGTGATACTCACACCACATCCATCCCCTCCGATTGTCCCAATTATTGTCACTTTGGGGCCTTTGGATCCGGACAATGATATGTGTACACAACTTGCAGATAAGATCATAAACAGTACTATCATAATGATTCAATAATAAGTTCAGATCTGAGATCATGGCACTCGGGCCCTAGTGACAAGCATTAAGCACAACAAGTTGCAACAAAGTCAAATAGCACTAATAGAGATACTAGGCACTATGCCCCTAACAGATCTTATTCGATTACATGATAGAACTCATCCAATCCCTACCATCCCCAAGCCTACAACGGGGGATTACTCACTCATGGATGAGGGAAACATCAGTGGTTGATGGAGATGCGTTGGTGATGACGATGGCGATGATCCTCTCCAAATTCCCCGTCCCGGCAGGGTGCCAGAATGGAGTTTCTGGATCCGAATCTTGGTTTCTGGTGGCGGCGGCGGAGCGGAACTCTTTCTAAAAAACTATCGACCCCCCCTGTTTTTAGGTCAGAAGGCAACTTATAGGCGCGGAGGGAGGCCAAGAAGCTGCCTGGGGGTGGCCAAACCTCCCCCAGGCGCGGGGTCGGTTGGCTCGTGCCTGGGGTGGGTCTGGGACCCCCAGGCCTCCCCTCTGTCTCCCCTTCTAGCTCCGTGGATCTTCTGGTGAAATATAATTTTTGGCATATTTTCCGGGATTTTTCCTAATAGTTCATTTTCTGCACAAAAACAAGACACCAAGGTAATTCTGCTGAAAACAGCGTTAGTCCGTGTTAGTTGTATACAAATCACACAAGTTTAGAGGAAAAACAATAGGAAAGTGTTCGATAAAGTAGATATGTTTTGGATGTATCAACTCCCCCAAGCTTAGCTTATTGCTTGTCCTCAAGCAATTCAGTTGAAAACTGAGTGCGATAAAAGAACTTTCACGAACACTTTGCTTCATATGATGTAAATATTCTTATCACAGGAGTAGATGCTTAGACAATTCATAATAAGGAGTATGCAACTAAGTCTACTCAATAGTCATTGCAAGCTATGAAGAGAAACCAACTCAATAATAATAAGTAGCATGAAACATAAACATAAGCAACATTGCAATGCTCATAATGAGGTATGATAGAGTGGTATCTCGCTTGCCTTTGTTTGAAGAGAACAATATAAATGCCGAGGGACCTCTGAAGTTCAAGTGAAGACTAGAGATAAAAATATCAGAGATACAAGCATCAAAGTCATGAAATAATTAACCAAGTTTTGGAACAAACACAAGAATGACAACTATGCTCTCAAGAAGGTGCTCACAGAATAACTGGTGACTCAACTAGGTTGTGAAAAAGGTTTTGTGAAGGTTTGAAAGGCTTCCTAATGCTGAAAGGAAGGTACTTATTAGCTTTGAGCTCTCATTGCCCCTATCATAGGCATCTTCATGTGGTTAAGGTGAAAGTGAGGTCCACTCTGAATTATATGCTTGACAGACCATAGACTGGAAATCCCAAGTCCCTTGAGTACGAGGTCCGCTCCGCATGCTACTGAACTTTGGTCACCTGAAAGTTCTTGTCATTGTAAATACATGCATATCATCGAGAACCGCCAACGGGGTACCCCTTGCATATGGTACAAGAGCTTTCCCATAACCAAAATGACAAGGCAAGCAGAAAATGAGCATCTCAGCAATCTTTTTATTTACCACATGCATAGCTTTTTATTGAGGAAGCTTCATAGATGCTCATTATAGTGATGCTGCAAGTTTCCACCATGATTAAGCATGGCTTAGGCTAGCGGCCTGGACGTTTCTCTAACACAATGTATAAACTCCATGAACTAACAACTTCCCCTTTTATTTCACATCGTCGACATCCATATACAAAAGAGCAAGGAATCAACTGGATGATAATTATCCAAAGTGTTGAAAGTGTTCCCTGTGACAGCACGGTTCTGCTGACTCCCAGTATATAATAAGCAAGCATATAAATTTCATGGACTAGTCACAATGGTTCAATATTATTAAGCGCAAGGAATAAAGTGTGCCATCAAGTTTGTGATAGCTTTACTAACTAACTTTCTCAAAATAGACAAACATTTTATTTTGGAAGAAAACACGACATATGGAATATGCACTGAAATAGCAAATGATGCTAATAGGTAGGTATGGTGGACACAATTGGCAATATTGGTTTTGGGGAGTTGGAAGCACAGGTAGAGCACATACTAAGTGCAAGTGAAGGCTAGCAATAGAGAGGGAGCGAAAAACGAGAGAGCAATAATTGTCATAATCATGCTTGCAACAAAATAGGACTAACTATGGCATGAAAGTGATACAAGAACTCTGAGGCAAAATAAATCATCGAGGCGTACTGACTATTGATTAGTCATAAGCATGCGTGAGCATGTGCCAAGTCGATTCACATGAACAGTCAGAGGAGGATACCACAATATCATACCAAAGTATGAATAAAACAATGCAAGCAATCATTTATATGACATGCTACAAACTATTAGCAAGCTGGATCTAATCATAGACAAGCAAGAACTATTAAGCATCCATAATGACATACATCTTACACAAACAGGCTAAGCATGCTCACAATGATGAGTATATGTACAAAAATGAAACAAACAGAGTTCGTTACCAGCCTCTTACCACACCTCGAGTTGTCTTAATATTCATTATTGCCCTTCACTTGTGTGACTTGAATAATTAACATGAAAACCAATATGCACTGAGGACGGCTGAACCCTGCGAAGAACTCACAAAACCAAAGAAGAACAACAAATATTTTTGGTGTTTTCGATTTTTTTAGAAGGCAACCAACATAAAACCAAACGAAGCAAAAGAAAACCAAAAAAAAAACTAATACGCTCCAAGAACAACACAATTATGCATGAAACAATAAAAACGAAGTGTCTAGAAAGACCTGAGATTTTTATTGATAATGAAGGGGATGCCTTGGGCACCCCCAAGCTTTAACGCTTGTACCTCTTGAGTAATTCCTGGGGGGACACGGAGTGGCTCCCCCCAAGCTTGAGCTTTTGTCCATTATTCATCTCATTACATCATCCCCTCTCTACACCTGAATTGTTTTCTTTCATACAAAACTTTACACAATCTTCATTAGCAACATTAGTTTATTCAAAAGATATTAGACCTCTGGCAAAGCTTTGGAACAACAAGACTTTTCATTAAAAACACAAGCTACTGTATAAAATCCTTCAAAAATATCAATTTACCTAAAGAGAACTCAAAAAGGAATCAATAAGAAGCAAATGCAAATAATGGCAGAACTCTGTCAAAACAGACCAGCAGGTAGAAACGATTTTTTTCGAACATCTTCTGTTGCTCAAATCAAAAAGTGTTGAACTATAAAAAGTTATCTAACATACTGGGGGATTTATTTGTAAATTTTGAGCTCAATACGAGTTACAGAGACTCCTCACGATTTTTTTGGTGGAGGACAGAAATCTGTTTCGGGACAGCAACTCCCCAAATCTTACTTCCCTCTCATTAGAGGTCATTCTTCGCACAAAAAGCAAACAAAAAGGATAAGGAGAGGTTATTACAGAAGTAATGACTTCCAAGACTCAAGGAAACTCTTGGGTTATCTCCCAACAAGTACTTTTCTTTAACGCCTTTAAGTTAGGCACGACGAAGAGCAAAGATTGGAAAGGAGAAAAATAAAAGTGAGCAAGTATAACCACTGTGAAAGCATTGTTTTGTTCATTAAAATCCCTTTATTAACAAGGTTGATCAAGTCTTGTTACCAAAACAATCTTATATGAAACAAAACTTTGCATTTCACTAAATGATTATGTTACCTCAATCTTGATAGCAATAGTCCCAATCATGATAGTTTCAAAATTTTCTTGTGGAATGGGATAATATATTTATCCAACCTTGATGCCTTCAATATTTTCAATAGAATTCAGGCAATATCTTCTAACAACCTTCTTGGGGAAATATACAGTGTGCTCTTTGTCATTAATATTGAATGCTACTTTTCCTTGATTGAAATTGATGACAGCACCTGCAGTATTAAGAAAAGGTCTCCCAAGAATAATAGACATATTATCATCTTTAGGCATTTCAAGCACAACAAAATCAGTTAAGACCATGCAATTATGGGCAACTTGAACAGGAACATCCTCACATATACCAACAGGAATAGTAGTTGACTTATCAGCCATTTGTAGGGGTTCGTAGCATGGAAAACAAAAATTTTCTATCGCATACAAACAAACAAGCCAAGATCTATCTACTAGATTGTAGCAACGAGTTGATAGAGGAACTCACCCTCGAAGATTCCAAAGCGGTTAACGAGAGCAGATTCTCGTGGGTGATGTAGTCGTACTCTTTCCGATCTCAAGATCGCGTAGACGATCCTTCCGGCGCCACGTTCCGGCAGCGCTCCCGCAGTCGGTCACACGTTCGGTACTCGACGAAGACCTTCCTCTCCCTTGTTCCAGCAGGCAGCGGAGGTTGTAGCACTCTCCTCGCGATTTCGGCAGCACAACGGCGTGGTACCGGAAGTAGAGGGGAGATCCCGCAGGGCTTCGCCTTAAGCCGGTGCGAGTATGATGGAGCTTATGAGAGAGGCTATTACTGGTCTAGTAATTAGACACACCAATTAGAAGGCTCTAAACCAATTAGAAGGCTCTAAACCACTGGCTAAAGCAATTAGAAGCTCTAAACCAAAACGGCTCTAAACCGGAGGTAGAAGATAGGAACTTGTGTGTTCTAGGAGGGAGCCCTGCCCCTCCTTTTATAGGTGGGGAGGCGCGGCCAGGGGAGGGGAGTCCCTCCCCAAGTCGGCCTTGGGCTGGGCGCCGGCTTGGAGGAGTGGGACTCCTCCTCCAAGTTGGTTCCAACTCCTCTTGCTTGTTTCCCACAGTTTCCTGTTTCCCACAGTTTCCTGTTTTAGCCGTTTGACTTTCAAACTGGCAATTTGACTTTCATGTTTTTGGAACAGCAAGAACACTTAGTACATGATGCAATCATTCAATGACACACTCATGTACCCTCCCCCCCGGAGTGCCGGACAATCCGGAACCTTCTAGAACATTCCCGATGAAAACACCGGAATCATTCCCGAACTCCGAAACGGGACTTTCCTTATATGAATCTTATTCTCCAGACCATTCCGGATCACCTCGTGATATCCCGGATCCCATCCGAGACTCCGAACAACATTCGGTCTCTTTCTCATAATACCATAACTACTCAAACAACGTCGAATCCTTAAGTGTGTCTCCCTACGGTTCGTGAATTATGCGGACATGATCGAGACACTTCTCCGAACAATAACCAATAGAGGAATCTGGAAATTCATATGGCTCCCACATATTTCTACGATTACTTTGCGATCGAATGAACCACTTACATACGATACCAATTTCCCTTTGTCTCACGATATGTTACTTATCCGAGGTTATGATCGTCGGTATCTCTGCATACCTAGTTCAACCTCGTTACTGATAAGTACTCTTTTCTCATTCCCGTGATATGTGATCCCTTGTGACCAAGTCACATGCTTGCAAGCCAATTGGATGACATTCCACCGAGAGGGCCTAGAGTATATCTATCCGTCATGTGGATGGACAAATCCCACTCTTGATCCATGTGTTTCAACCAATACTTTCCGAACACTTAATGCCACCTTTATAGCCACCCAGTTACGGTGTGGTGTTTGATGTCATCAAAGCATCCATCCGGTAAAGGTGATATGCATGATCTCATGGTCGAAGGAATTAGGTTACTATGTATCAGAAAGCATATAGCAATTTGAACTATTGAAATGACTTTGATCTTTATGCTACGCTTATCAATAGGAGTATGTCCACCATATCATTCTCCTAACGATATGATCTTGTTGTTGATAACATCTCAATGTTCATGATATGGAAACCACAATCATTTAATCAACCAACAAGCTAGTGAAGTATAGAGGCTATACTAGGGACTTCAATTTAAGTTTACAATTCACACAAGTATTAATGTTTCCTTGTTAATACTATTATAGCATGAATATAAACATTTATCATAAACACAAAGATATAATAATAACTATATTTATTATTGCCTCTAGGGCATATCTCCAACAGTCTCCCACTTGCACTAGAGTCATCTAATCTAGATTACATGGTAATATACCGAACACCCATGGCAGTTTGGTGTTGGTCATGTTTTGCCCTCGGGAGAGGTTTAGTCAACGGATCCGCCACATTCAGATCTGTGTGTACTTTGCAAATATTTATATCCCCATCCTGGATATGTTCTCGAATAGCGTGAAAACGCAGCTTGATATGCTTCAGCTTCTTGTGTGACCTTGGTTCTTGCGCATTGGCTATGGCGCCCATGTTATCACAGTAGATAGACATTGGGTCCAGCGCACTTGGAACCACACCCAGCTCTGTAATGAACTCTTTCATCCATATCGCTTCTTGTGAAGCCTCTGAAGCAGCCATGTATTCCGATTCAGTTGAAGATCTCGCCACAACGCTTTGCTTTGCACTCCTCCAGCTAACTGCTGCACCATTCAAAATAAATACGTACCCAGATTGTGACTTAGAATCATCTGGATCGGTGTTCCAACTAGCATCGGTGTAACCATTAACAACGAGCTGTTCATCACCTCCATAAGGAAGAACCATATCCTTAGTTCTTCTCAAGTACTTAAGGATGTGTTTGACCGCTGTCCAATGATCCACTCCTGGATCACTTTGATATCTGCTAGTTAAACTAACAGCATATGCAATGTGGGGTCTAGTACATAGCATGGCATACATTAGAGATCCTATGGCTGAGGCATAGGGAGTCTTACTCATCCTTTCTCTATCTTCTGCCGATGTTGGACTTTGAGTTTTACTCAAGGTCGTATTGGGCAACATGGGCAAGAACCCTTTCTTGCTTTCTTCCATTCCAAACTTCTTTAGAACTTTGTCCAAATATGTACTCTGTGACAATGATATTTGGCGTTTCGATCTATCTCTATAAATCTTTATGCCTAATATGTAAGCTGCTTCGCCAAGATCCTTCATTGAAAAACTATTATTCAAATATTCCTTGACACTATTAAGAAGGTCTACATCATTCCCAATCAACAATATGTCATCCACATACAGTATTAAGAATGCTACAGAGCTCCCACTCACTTTCTTGTAAATACAAGCTTCTCCATAAGTTTGTATAAAACCAAAACTTTTGATTACCTTATCAAAACGTTGATTCCAACTTCGGGATGCTTGCTTCAATCCATAGATGGACCGTTGAAGCTTGCATACCTTGTTAGCATCTTTAGGATCGACAAAACCTTTGGGTTGCATCATATACAACTCTTCATCAATGTCTCCATTGAGGAATGCTGTTTTGACATCCATCTGCCATATCTCATAATCATAATATGCAGCGATTGCTAACATAATCCTCATAGACTTTAGCTTCGCTACCGGTGAGAAAGTCTCATCGTAGTCAACTCCTTGAATTTGTCGAAACCCTTTTGCGACAAGTCGAGCTTTATAGACAGTAATATTACCATCAGCATCTGTTTTCTTCTTGAAAATCCATTTGTTCTCGACAGCCTTCCGGCCATCCGGTAAGTCCACCAAAGTCCATACTTGGTTTTCGTACATGGATCCAATCTCGGATTTCATGGCATCTTGCCATTTATTGGAATCTGGGCTCATCATCGCTTCCTCATATGTCTCGGGGTCATCGGTGTTGTCCACCACCATGACATTCATAACTGAATCATACCAATCTGGAGTGGTACGAGTTCTCGTTGACCTCCGAGGCTCTGTAGTAACTTCAACCGAAGTTTCATGATCACCATCATTAGCTTCCTCTCTTATTGGTGCAGGCACCACAGGAACTTCTTCCGGTGCTGCGCTACTCGCAATTTCGAGAGAAGGTTCGACAACCTCGTCGAGTTCTACTTTCCTTCCAGTCACTTCTTTCGAGAGAAATTCCTTCTCTAGAAAGGATCCATTCTTGGCAACGAAGATTTTGCCTTCGGATCTATGATAGAAGGTATACCCAATAGTTTCCTTCGGGTATCCTATGAAGACGCATTTTTCCGCTTTGGGTTCAAGCTTGTCCGGCTGTAACTTCTTTACATAGGCTTCGCATCCCCAAACTTTAAGGAACGACAATTTAGGTTTCTTCCCAAACCATAATTCATACGGTGTCGTTTCAACGGATTTAGACGGTGCCCTATTTAAAGTGAATGCGGTTGTTTCTAATGCATAACCCCAAAATGATAGCGGTAAATCTGTAAGTGACATCATAGAACGAACCATATCTAAGAGAGTTCGATTACGACGTTCGGACACACCATTACGCTGTGGTGTTCCCGGCGGTGTCAATTGTGAAAGTATTCCGCACTTCTTTAAATGCTCGCCAAACTCGTAACTTAGATATTCACCTCCACGATCAGAACGTAGAAATTTAATCTTTTTGTTACGTTGATTCTCTACCTCACTTTGAAACTCCTTAAACTTCTCGAAAGTTTCGGACTTATGTTTCATGAAATAGATATACCCATATCTACTCAAGTCATCCGTGAAGGTAAGAACATAACGATAACCACCGCGCGATGCTACACTCATTGGACCACACACATCGGTATGTATGATTTCCAATAAGTCCGTAGCTCGCTCCATCATACCAGAAAATGGAGTCTTAGTCATTTTACCCATCAGACATGCTTCGCATCTTTCAAGTGATTCAAAATCAAGTGATTCAAGAAGTCCATCAGAATGGAGTTTCTTCATACGTTTCACTCCGATGTGACCAAGACGACAGTGCCACATATAGGTCGAATTATCGCTTGATTTCAAACGTTTAGCCTCAATGTTGTTGATATGTGTATTTCCACTATCAAGATTCAATAAGAATAGACCATCTATCAAAGGTGCATGTGCAAAAAACATATTACTCATATAAATAGAACAACCATTATTCTCAGATTTAAACAAGTAACCGTCTCGCAATAAACAAGATCCCGATATAATGTTCATGCTCAACGCAGGCACCAAATAACAATTATTTAAGTATAAAACTAATCCCGATGGTAGATGAAGAGGTAGCGTGCCGACCGCGATCACATCAACCTTTGATCCGTTTCCTACGCGCATCGTCACCTCGTTCTTCGCTAGCTTCCGTTTATTCTGCAGCACCTGTTTCAAGTTACAAATATGAGCAACCGAACCAGTATCAAATACCCAGGCACTACTACGAATACTAGTGAGATACACATCAATAACATGTATATCAGATATACCTTTCTTCTTGATGTTGCCGTTCTTCAAATCCGCCAAGTACTTTGGGCAATTCCGCTTCCAGTGACCTACTCCCTTGCAGTAAAAGCACTCAGTTTCAGGCTTTGGTCCAGCCTTGGTTTTCTTCGTCGGCGTGGTAACTTTCTTACCACCCTTCTTGAAGTGTCCCTTTTGCTTAGACTTGCCCTTCTTGAATTTGGTGGTCTTATTGACCATCAACACTTGGTGCTCTTTCTTGATCTCCACTTCTGCAGATTTTAACATAGCAAATAGTTCTGGCAACTCTTTGTTCATGTTCTGCATGTTGTAGTTCATCACAAAGTTCCTGTAACTTGGTGGCAATGACTGGAGGACGCGGTAAACCCCCAAAGCATTAGGAATCACTATACCCAAGCTTTGAAGTTTGTTTGCGTGCCCAGACATCTTAAGCACATGCTCACTGACGGAGCTGCCCTCTTCCATCTTGCAGTTAAAGAACTTTTCAGAAGCTTCATAACTTTCAATTGCCGCATGAGTCTCAAAAATCAATTTGAGATCCTCGACAATATCATATGGGTCTGACTCTTCAAACCTTTTCTGAAGCTCCGATTCTAAACCATACAAGATAGCACACTGAACTATGGAGTACTGATTCTTCCGAGCGAGGTAAACATTCTTTACTTCATCGGGAGCCTCAGCTGCAGGTGGGTCACCCAGCGGTGCATCCAGCACATAGGTCAAATTACCAGCTGTGAGGACAATCCTCAAATTGCGGAACCAATCCGCGAAGTTGCTTCCATTGTTTTTCAACTTTTCTTTCTCTAGGAACGCATTAAAATTGATGGTAGGGGCTGCCATTGATCTACAACATATTTGCAATAGTTTAGACTAAGTTTATGACAAATTGAGTTCAAACTAATTAATGAGATTAAACTAGGTGAACTCCCACTCAAAACAACATCCCTCACATTGTTTTAGTGATCACACGAACCAAATCCACTACATCAACACCGATCATCACGAGAGTTGATATAGTTTCAATGGCGAACAATCATCATGTTCATCATATCTACTATATGATTCATGCTTTACCTTTCGGTAATCCGTGTTCCTGAGACCATGTCTGTACATGCTAGGCTCGTCAAGATCAAACCTTAGCCACCGCATAAGCAAATCTGGCTTGCTTACGTTGTATACACTTGCGGAATCTAACACACCCGATCATCACGTGGTGCTTCGAAACAACAAGCTTTAGCAACGGTGCTAACTAAGGGCGAACACTTTATGATTTGAAATTCATGTGCATGAGGGATCATCTTATAATGCTACCGTCGTCTACTAAGCAATACAAGATGCATAAAGGATTAACATCACATGCAATTCATAATATGTGATATGATATGGCCTTTCTTCTTTGTGCTTCCGATCTCCATCTTCAAACACGAACATGATCTCCATCATCACCGGCATTGCATCAAGGTCAATGACGCATCACCATGGTTGTCGTCCACCGGCTTCAACTATTACAACTACTTTTAATAGACACGCGGGTCTTAACATAAATTAAAGACAACCATATGGCTCCTGCCGGTTGCCAACTTACAATAAGGAACATTGCATACATCAAATATAATCACAATCATGGCCATATCACATCACTGCACACCCCTGCAAAACAAAGTTAGACGCTTCTACTTTCTTTGCATATTTTACGTGGTTTGGGGCTTTCAATAAGTGTCGTTCTAACTTACGAACAAGAACCACAACATTGATACTAGCATTGTTGATTACCCGTTGTAAATTGGATCTTAACTATGCTAGGAGAAACAGGCACCCGCAAAGCCACTTATGCAATACAAGTTGCATGTCAAGCGTGGAGCAAGTCTCATGAACGATGTCATGTAAGGTTAGCCCGGGCCGCTTCATCCCAACATACCGCAAGATGCAAAGTACACAAAAAGCAATCTACAATAAAAGCATCAACGCCCACAATGACCATTGTGTTCTACTCGTGCAACAGATCTACATATAGACACGGCTCTGATACCACTGTAGGGGTTCGTAGCATGGAAAACAAAAATTTTCTATCGCATACAAACAAACAAGCCAAGATCTATCTACTAGATTGTAGCAACGAGTTGATAGAGGAACTCACCCTCGAAGATTCCAAAGCGGTTAACGAGAGCAGATTCTCGTGGGTGATGTAGTCGTACTCTTTCCGATCTCAAGATCGCGTAGACGATCCTTCCGGCGCCACGTTCCGGCAGCGCTCCCGCAGTCGGTCACACGTTCGGTACTCGACGAAGACCTTCCTCTCCCTTGTTCCAGCAGGCAGCGGAGGTTGTAGCACTCTCCTCGCGATTCCGGCAGCACAACGGCGTGGTACCGGAAGTAGAGGGGAGATCCCGCAGGGCTTCGCCTTAAGCCGGTGCGAGTATGGTGGAGCTTATGAGAGAGGCTATTAGTGGTCTAGTAATTAGACACACCAATTAGAAGGCTCTAAACCAATTAGAAGGCTCTAAACCGCTGGCTAAAGCAATTAGAAGCTCTAAACCAAAACGGCTCTAAACCGGAGGTAGAAGATAGGAACTTGTGTGTTCTAGGAGGGAGCCCTGCCCCTCCTTTTATAGGTGGGGAGGCGCGGCCAGGGGAGGGGAGTCCCTCCCCAAGTCGGCCTTGGGCTGGGCGCCGGCTTGGAGGAGTGGGACTCCTCCTCCAAGTTGGTTCCAACTCCTCTTGCTTGTTTCCCACAGTTTCCTGTTTCCCACAGTTTCCTGTTTTAGCCGTTTGACTTTCAAACTGGCAATTTGACTTTCATGTTTTTGGAACAGCAAGAACACTTAGTACATGATGCAATCATTCAATGACACACTCATGTACCCTCCCCCCCCAGAGTGCCGGACAATCCGGAACCTTCTAGAACATTCCCGATGAAAACACCGGAATCATTCCCGAACTCCGAAACGGGACTTTCCTTATATGAATCTTATTCTCCGGACCATTCCGGATCACCTCGTGATATCCCGGATCCCATCCGAGACTCCGAACAACATTCGGTCTCTTTCTCATAATACCATAACTACTCAAACAACGTCGAATCCTTAAGTGTGTCTCCCTACGGTTCGTGAATTATGCGGACATGATCGAGACACTTCTCCGAACAATAACCAATAGAGGAATCTGGAAATTCATATGGCTCCCACATATTTCTACGATTACTTTGCGATCGAATGAACCACTTACATACGATACCAATTTCCCTTTGTCTCACGATATGTTACTTATCCGAGGTTATGATCGTCGGTATCTCTGCATACCTAGTTCAACCTCGTTACTGATAAGTACTCTTTTCTCGTTCCCGTGATATGTGATCCCTTGTGACCAAGTCACATGCTTGCAAGCCAATTGGATGACATTCCACCGAGAGGGCCCAGAGTATATCTATCCGTCATGTGGATGGACAAATCCCACTCTTGATCCATGTGTTTCAACCAATACTTTCCGAACACTTAATGCCACCTTTATAGCCACCCAGTTACGGTGTGGTGTTTGATGTCATCAAAGCATCCATCCGGTAAAGGTGATATGCATGATCTCATGGTCGAAGGAATTAGGTTACTATGTATCAGAAAGCATATAGCAATTTGAACTATTGAAATGACTTTGATCTTTATGCTACGCTTATCAATAGGAGTATGTCCACCATATCATTCTCCTAACGATATGATCTTGTTGTTGATAACATCTCAATGTTCATGATATGGAAACCACAATCATTTAATCAACCAACAAGCTAGTGAAGTATAGAGGCTATACTAGGGACTTCAATTTAAGTTTACAATTCACACAAGTATTAATGTTTCCTTGTTAATACTATTATAGCATGAATATAAACATTTATCATAAACACAAAGATATAATAATAACTATATTTATTATTGCCTCTAGGGCATATCTCCAACACCATTTGCAAAGAAATATCAGTTGTTATCAACTTTTCTAACTGGAGTCTCTTGTAGAGAGAAAAAGGCATAACACTAACTCCAGCTCCCAAATCACATAAAGCAGTTATAACATAATTATTCTTAATGGAGCAAGGAATAGTTGGTATACCTGGATCACCAAGTTTCTTTGGAACCTTACCATTGAAGGAATAATTAGCAAGTAGAGTAGAAATATCCGCATTAGGAATCTTCTTTTTATTAGAGACAATATCCTTCATATACTTTGAATAAGGAGGAAATTTAATAGCATCAGTCAAAGAAATTTGCAAGAATAAAGGTTTCATCCACTCACAAAACTTGTTATAGTGTTCCTCCTCCTCTGACTTGTGTTTCTTACCTGGAAAAGGCATAGGTTTCTGCACCCATGGTTCTCTCTCTTTACCATGTTTATTAGCAATAAAATCTTCTTTTGTGTACCTAGTGTTCTTAGTGTTTTTCTCAGGTTCTTCCTCAACTTCCTCCTTACCAGGAGACTCATTGTTATTACCACTATCAGTTTCAGCATCAGAGACAGATATACTATTAGGATCTACAGCAGGTTCAAGTGGTTCCTCAACTTTCTTATGTTTCTTTTTCTTCCTCTTATGAGGACTACCACTATCCTCACCTTGTTGAGAATCCTGCTCTATTCTTTTAGGGTGTCCTTCAGGATATAAAAGGTCTTGAGTAGCTTCACCACTCCTAGTTCTAATTCCATAAGCATGTTTATCTCCTGAAGCATTAACTAGCATATCCTTTTATACTTTAGAAAGTTAATCAAGATGAGTTTGAACCATTTGAAAGTGTTTACAAAGCATTTTAATATCATTAGAAGTTCTTTCTACAATATCTTTCAACTCATGAATAGCTCTAGAGTTTTCCAATAAATGATTCTGAACTTGTTTATTAAAATTACCTTGTTTAATAATAAATGTGTCAAGTTCATCTAAGCATTGATCAGGAGGCTTACCATAAGGAATATCACCTTCATTAAATTGGAGAGAGTGTACCTCAATAGTAGATGAGTGGGGAATTGGCTTACATAATTCTTCTATAGGAGGTAGATTCTTCACATCTTCAGCTCTAATACCTTTCTCCTTTAGACACTTTTTGGCTTCCTTCATCACTTCATCATTTAATGCAATAACTCCCCTCTTCTTTGTCGTTGGTGGTGGAACTAGTTCAGGAACAACTGGTTCAGGAGGAATAGGCTCAAGTGTATTCAGCTCAGTTGAAGTCCAATCATCATAATTCTTGCTTATCTTGTTCATTAATTCTTCAGCATCTGTAGGAGTCCTTTTCCTGAAAACACAATCAGCAAAGCTATCTAGGTAGGTCCTAGAATCACCAGTTAGTCCATTATAATAAATATCAAGCAACTCATTCTTAGGTAATGGACATCCAGGATATGCATGAATCAAGGAACAGAATCTTTTCCATGACTCAGGCAATTTCTCTTATTCTTCCTGTTTAAAATCAAAAAGTCTCTGCAAAGCAGCATGTCTAGCACTGGGACGAAAATATTTATGGAAGAAAGAAGCAATCAAGCAATCAGGGCTATCAATGGAACCAGGAGGTAATCTATTAAACCAAGCCCTAGCTTCTCCTTTTAGTGAAAAAGGGAGGATCTTAGAAACAAAGTACTTGCAAATTTTAAAATCATCAGAGAACAACGCACTCATAGTAGAAAGCTCATTCATATGAACCACAACACTCTCATTTTCAGTACCACAAAACGGTTCTTTCTCAACAATATCTAAATAAGTTAAATCAAGAGAGAAATCATAATCTTTATCTTTAATATCTATGGGAGAGGTGGCAAAATTAGGATCATAGGACTTCTTAGGTATAATAGTATGTCTAGAAAGGAGACTCTTAATAGCACTAGCACCATGTGTGTTTCGGCACTCTTCAACAAATTCATCAGTGAGCTCTATGTAACCATCATTAATATCAAAACTCTCACTACCAGGTGAGCTAACAGGTGTAACAGTGTCTTCACTAGGAGTTTCGGTATTTCCTAGACTAGCCATAGTTGCATCTAGAAAAGGACCTAATGAACCACTCACATCAAGCACAGTAGAAGTAACATCATTGAGTATCAAAAGCAGTTTCAGACTCAGCAGTAGTAGCAGTGTGTGTAGCATGAGTATGTGGTGGTGGTGTGACAAGCTTATTTATAACAGACGGTGAATCAAGAGCAACAGAGGTGTTTATGACTGTACCTCTTCTTGTAGTGGATGCTAAAATAGGGAACTTTCCATCACGAGACTTCCCCATGATGAAAGGAGTAGCAGTGAACAATAATAGATCCAAGTGAACTTACAAATAAAGCTATGCTCCCCGGCAACGGCACCAGAAAATAGTCTTGATGACCCACAAGTGTAGGGGATCACAACAGTCTTCACAGATAGTATTACCCAATTTATTGATTCGACACAAGGGGAGCCAAAGAATACTTGCAAGCCTTAACAACTGAGTTGTCAGTTCAACTGCACCTGGAAATAGTTCTTGCTCACAGAAGTTTCTCAGTAGAAACAGTTTGTAGTAGCAACAACAAAGCAACAACAGCAGTAACAGGAATAGTGAAACATTAGCAATAGTAACAGTAACGGTAGCAGTAGGATGCGAGTGCGGTAGGCATAGGGATGGATGAATGGGCGTTGCATGGACGAGTATAAACATGTAACTTCAAAGAACTAGGGCATTGCAGATAAATAATAACAAGCATCCAAGTACTAAACAATCCTAGGCATGTGCTCCAAATATAGTCATACGTGCTCGCAATGAGAATTTGCACAACATCTTCTGTCCATCCAGCCTGTGGTAGCGGGGCCTCTAGGTAACTACTGGCAATTAAGGTGCTCCTTTTAATAGAGCACCGGAGCAAAGCATTAACACTCCGTGAACACATGTGATCCTCACACCACATCCATCCCCTTCGATTGTCCCAATTATTATCACTTTGGGGCCTTTGGTGTTGGAATTATGCCCTAGAGGCAATAATAAAGATATTATTATAATTCTTGTTCATGATAAAGTTTATATTCCATGCTAGAATTGTATTAAGCGGAAACTTTAATACTTGTGTGGTTTGTGAACAACACCGTGTCCCTAGTACGCCTCTATGGACTAGCTCATTGATTAATGATGGTTAAGGTTTCCTAACCATAGACATGAGTTGTCGATTAATAATGAGATCATATCATTGGGAGAATGATATGATGGATAGACCCAAACTAAGCGGAGCAATTTGATCGTGTCATCGTGTTCATCTTTGCGAAGCTTTTCTTATGTCAAATATTGTATTCCTTAGACCATGAGATAATGCAACTCCCTGGTATCGGAAGAAAGCTTTGAGGTCATCAAACGTCATCCTATGAGAGGGTGATCATAAAGGTGTCTCTCAGGTGATCGGAAAGTACCTTTTGGGTTGTATGTATCGAGATGGGATTTGTCCCTCCCAAGTCGGAGAGATATACTTCGGGCCCACTCGGTAATCGATATCAACAAAGCTTGCAAGCACGTGGTTAAGGAGTTAATCACAAAGTGATATCGGATTACGGAACGAGTAAAGTACTTGCTGTGAACGAGATTGAACTAGGTATGACGGTACCGACGATCAAATCTCGGGCAAGTAAAATATCGCGAGACGAAGGGAATATATATATGGGATTTATTGAATCCTGGCATCGTGGTTCATCCGATATGATAATCGATGAATGTGTGGGAGTCAATATGGGTTTCCAGACCCCGCTGTTGATTATTGATAGAAGATCATGTCTGCATATTCTCGAACCCGAAGGGTCACACACTTAACGTGTCTCGACGCTAGGATATATTGGATAATTGGTTTATGAGTTTTTGTTCGGAGTCTCGGATGAGATCCAGGACATCACAAGAGGTTCCGGAATGGTCTGGAGAATAAGATTCATATAAGGCAAAGCACATTTTGGAGTTCAGAATTGTTTCGGGTTAATCGGTATTGTACCGAAAGCTTCTAGAACCTTCCGGAGTGGGACCAACGTGGCCCCACTTGTCGGGAGGGGGCGTGGGCCTATGAAGGAGTGCCCTGGCCGCATTGGGCCAGGGGCACAAGGCCCCATAGGGCCCAGCCGGCCAAACCCTAGGGAAACCCTAGGGGAGCTTCTAGAAGGGGGGGGGGGGAGGGGAAACTTGCCCCCCACTCCTCCCTCCTTGGCCGCTGGCCTAGGGCTTGGGGTAGGGGCAAGGGCCAGCCGCCCACCCCTCTATATAAAGAGGGCTAGGGGCGCACCCCACCCACACCTCCTCCACAACCCTAGCCGTCCTGCTGCCCCTCCTCTCTCTCTCCCTCCCGACTGCGCGTAGGCGAAGCCTTGCCGCAGAAACTCTCCACCGCTTGCACCGCGCCGTCGCGTTGTAGATCCAATCCATCTCTCCACCATACTTGCTGGACCGAGGAAGGAGGAGACGTCGAGGTGCCGCACGTGTGCATCTCTCGGAGGCATCACCACTTGTGGTGTTAGATCGGATCGGATCGCGAGGAGGAGAAGCGAGTACGACTACATCACCCACGTTTGTTGAACGTTCCGCTATACGAATCTTCAAGGGTATGAATATCTCATCTATTTCCCCTCGTTGTTTGCATCTCCTAGATTAGATCTTGGCTTTCCCCGTTCGCATCCGTAGAAATTTTTGATTTACTATGTTGCGAAACCCTTCATTTGGATCCGGACAATGGTATGTGTAGATAACTTGCAGATAAGATCATAAACAGTACTATCATAATGATTCAATAATAAGTTCAGATGTGAGATCATGGCACTCGAGCCCTAGTGACAAGCATTAAGCACAACAAGTTGCAACAAAGTCAAATAGCACTAATAGAGATACTAGGAACTATGACCCTAACAGATCTTATTCGATTACATGATAGAACTCATCCAATCCCTACCATCCACAAGCCAACAGCAGGGGATTACTCACTCATGGATGAGGGAAACATTGGTGGTTGATGGAGACGCGTTGGTGATGACGATGGCGATGATCCTCTCCAAATTCCTCGTCCCGGCAGGGTGCCAGAACGGAGTTTCTGGATCCGAATCTTGGTTTCTAGTGGCGGCGGCGGAGTGGAACTCTTTCTGGAAAACTATCGAGCCCCCCCTCTGTTTTTAGGTCAGAAGGCAACTTATAGGCACGGAGGGAGGCCGAGAAGCTGCCTGGGGTGGCCAAACCTCCCCTAGGCGCGGGGTCAGTGGGCCCACGCCTGGGGTGGGTCTGGGCCCCCAGGCCTCCCCTCTGTCTCCCCTTCTGGCTCCGTGGATCTTCTGGTGAAATATAATTTTTGGCATATTTTTCGGGATTTTTCCTGATAGTTCTTTTTCTGCACAAAAACAAGACACCAAGGTAATTCTGCTGAAAACAGCGTTAGTCCGTGTTAGTTGTATCCAAATCACACAAGTTTAGAGGAAAAACAATAGCAAAGTGTTCGAGAATGTAGATACGTTTTGGACGTATCAGCATCCACAGTTTAAGATGAAGTACACAGATACAAAGGTCATTATTACATCATCATTCCAGAGATAACATAGTCTTTTACAACTCCATAGCCATAGGCTAGTACAAGAGTTCAACTTAACAAAATAAATTAAAGTCTTCATCTTCATGTGCCACAGGCAAACATGTTGAGTGTAGACTCATAACCCTAATCCTCATCAGAGTAACCTGCAACATCACAAGTTACAGCCACAGTGGGTCAATACATTGGAATAGTATTGGCAAGTGATACCTTAGTAGAATAATAGTTTCTAACTTCTATATGAATTTGGCTAAGTGTAGCTTAGGCTTCCTTTGCTTAAAATAGGTTTTGCCTATCAGTTGAAAACACTAAGTTTTTGTTTGACAAAAAGTCCCAAGGAACCACCAATAGACATTGGTGAACCTTTACCCTTGTTCAACCACATGTTTTTAACTTAGAAATTGGGATGAGGAGATCCTTGATGGCTTCAGTGTCTTGATTCTCAGTTGTCCATTGCCGGGGACACGGCTAAGTACTTAGACTTTTCCTTCTCGAGAGGTGGTAAACTTTCCCCACTAGACTCGACATGCATCGATACGAGACCTTTAAGAAGCCTTCCCTTAGACCAAATGGACGCGTTCCAATCCTATCACCCTACCACCAACTGTCCATCTGGCTAAGTTATTGCAACTTATATGATCAAGGCAGAGCCCATATGCCATGTGGTTGCACTAGAAGCTTATAAACACTAAGTATCTCAAATCCCTTTGTTCTTGGGTGGCTTTACACAAGTGTGATACAAAGGTAGACCATATATATGGGCCTTGTGTAACCACTCAACATAACCCAAACATACCATTCCACCCAGACGATTCATTCACTTAGTTGTTTTATTAAGCGAAAACACAAGTCAAAGACTTAACAATATTTCCATAGCATGTATGTAATCCACCCTTGTTTGCTACTAGCTAGGCTAATCATGGCAATATAACAAGTATCTTAACTTAGAGAAAATTCTACCGAGACTACAACTACTAGGATTTCCCATAGCATAGCATATAGATACTTAGCAAAAATATCATGCAAGCCCTATACAAAATAACTAGTGCATAGTCAAAATATTGGGACAAAAACATGAAGCACCACTTTCCTTGTTAGTTGGGGGAGTAGTAACAATCCTCACAATCACAATCACAACTAGCACCAAAATCTACACATAAAATGATAGCACCAAATTTACATTCAAATTAGTCAAGCAAAAATATATGAATGCATGCAATGCCATGTGTTGATTTTTTCTTAAATCAAACAAGACAAGTAAACAGTACTAAACACAAAACTAAACTTTTATAGACTAAATAGACTCAAATTAGTCTTTAAAACATTTTCTAAATAATTTTTATACCCAAAATAAGCCTACAAATGTCTCTGCATAAAATTCCATTTTTACAGAATCAAAGTAGGAAACTAAGCACATAGATGTGTAGGATTTAATTTTGTGAATCCATTGATATATTATTTGCATTTTTTGGATAAACAGAACAAAAGTTATGACTTTTACAAGTTAATTCTTCTAATTAAATCAAATCTGGATTTTAAAAGAAAAACCCTAACACGGGCTCCTGATTGGTCAGTACCGCTTCGTGCGGATCACACTCGCGAGCCACTGGATCTAAGTGAAATCTAACGGTCCAGATCTGCCCGTACCGTTTCACTTTCTCTTCTAATCTTAGCCGCTGGATCTAGATCCAGCGGATCTGGTCACTCTGCCACGAACGGGCGGCACAAATGGCGAGCTGTGGCGACGACGGCTCTGCCGGCGATGAACTGCGGCACTAGGGGGTAAAGGGAGAGGTGCAGTGCGTTACCGAGGTCGCGGAGCTGAGGCGGTTGCAGTGGAGGTCACGGGCGAGGGCGGGCGCTCGGGTTCGGCAGCTATTCCTCACCGGAGTCGAGCTCGCCGTCGGGTCCTAGCAGATGTTGACGAAGACGAGGCTACGAGGCACTAGGAAAAAAACGAGAGGCAACATTAGATGCGCGCGAGGATGGCGATCAATACAGTGGCAATCAGAGAGAGAGGGGTGGACGGAGCTCCCCAGGATTGGTCGCCGGAGACGGTACCGCGGCGATGTGAGTTCATGTGTGGGCAGCCTGGTGGCGCTTAGACGGTGGCGAGTGAGGGGAAAGATGTGTGTGTGTGTGTGGGGGGGGGGGAAGGGGTTTAAGTAGGCAGGATTGGGTGCAGGAATTACTGAGGCAATCAATCAAATTGATTCGAAATCAATCGGCGAGGTAACGGGCGGCGACGACGAGGTCTACGGGCGTTGATTGAGGACGAAGGGGTGACATGGAGGTGGGGTCCACCTGTCAGCGAGTGCGTGCGGGCGCGCGCGGTGAGAAACAGAGGGGGAGAGGGGGTTTTGGTGGGCTAGGTGGGCTGCCAGTTGGGCCGCGGGTGGGTTGGGCTAGATAGGTGGCGTCTTTTATTTTTCCCTTTTTCTCTTTTTCTTTTCTATTTTGATTTTCTAGATTGAATTTGAATGGCTAATTCAAATCTGTTTGAATTCAAATTTTCTCTAGACTTTTGTACTGTGTTTCTAGTGTCCAAAAGTGTGTCAAACACATACTTACACTCAAAAACCCTTTTGGGTTTGAAAATAAAATAAAACCATGCCTTTATTAATATAAGGCTATTAGGCATATAAATGGTTTTATATTTGAATTTTTTTTTGAAATTTTTTGTGCAAGCTTTGCATCCATTTTAAAACATTACTAATCCATCCAAAACATTCTCATACTTTGAAATGAAAATAAAACAAAAAATAAGACCATTGCCTTATTTGCATGAAATAATAGGCATAACATGGTTTTTCTTATTTAAAATTTTGTTTGGAAAGTCCAATGTTATGAATGCACGAATGATATGCAAATTTTTAACAAATCATGATTTTTGGGATGCTACAAATCTAACCCCCTTTAGGTGAATCTCGCCCTCGAGATTCGGATTGGCTAGCAAATAGGTGAGGGTGGTTTTTCCGAAGATCATCTTCTCTTTCCCAAGTTGCTTCCTCTTCGGAATGATGATTCCACTGAACTTTGCAAAACTTGTTAGTCTTAGTATGAGTAACCCTTTCTACAGTTTCAAGAATCTTGATAGGTTTCTCTTTTGTAAGATCCCACCCTTGTAAAGGTAAGGATCCCTGTGATTGCAATGCTAGTCCCTGGATCAATAGCTAGCATCCACAGTTAAGATGTAATATCAAGAAACAAAGGTCATAATACAACTTTATAACCAGGAATAAAGTAATTCATTACATCTTACATAGCTCATTTGGCTATCTCATTACAATGCAGCAGAAATAACTATAGCATGGAGTCCATCATCTTCAAAATGCCACAGGCAATCATGTTGGTTGTAGACTTGTAATCCTAATCAACACACTTCACTAACATAAAACAAACCTGCAACATAATAAGTTACAGCCACAAGGGTCAATACATTTGAATTGTATTGGCAAGTGATACTATGATAGTATAGTGATATCTATCATCTATATGCATTTGGTAAGTGGAGCTTAGGTTTGCTTTGATCAAAATAGATTTTCCTCATCAATTGAAAACACTAAGTTTTTGCTTGACAAAAACAACCAAGGAACCACCAATAGAAATTAGTGAACCTTCACCCTTGTTCAACCACAAGTTTTTAACTTAGAAATTTGGATGAGGAGATTCTTGATAGCTTCCATGTCCTGATGCTCAAATTGTCCTTTGCCTGGGACATGGCTAAGTACTTAGATTTTACACTCTGTAGAGGTGGTGCACTTTCCCCACAAGACTTGGTTTCACCAAGACAAGATCTTTCAGAAGCCTTCCCTTAGACCAGAATGGACGCGCTCTAAACCTATCATTCCCCTACCACCAACTGTCCATTTGGCTAAGTTATTGCAACATATATGATCCAGGCAGATCCCATAATGCCAAGTGGCTGCACTTGAAGCTTCTCAACATTTGACATCTCAAATCTCTTTGTTCCTGGGTCGCAATCCACAAGTTAGATACACAAGGTAAACCATAGAAATGGGCATTGTGCAACCACTCAACCAAAATCCACCAATCAATTACCATTCCACCCAGGTGTTTCATTCACTTAGTTGTTTTATTAAACAAAACCATAAGTCAAAAGACTTAACAATTTCCATGGCATGATTATATTCCACCCTTGGTTGATATTATCTAGGCTAAGCATGGCAATAACAAGTATCCTAACTTAAAGGAAATTCTAATATTTCTACAACTACTAGGATTTCCCAAGCATAGCATATAGATACTTAGCAAACTATTCATGCAAGACCTATACAAAATATTTCTAATGCATAGGCAAAAATATTGGGACATAAGTATGAAGCACCACTTGCCTTTTTGGTAGAGAATATAAGTTCACTCTTTGATCTTGTAATGATCACACTCTTCAAATTCCACTACAATTCAATCAAGCAAGCAAAAATTCAATCTACCATTCAATTCATCACATAAAATAATAGAAACAAAACAATGCATGCAAGCATGCCAAAGATTGTTTTATTTACAAAAGTGGTTTCTAATAGGTTATAAACATTCTAAAACATCTATTGGTCATTTTATAAAAGTGGCAAAACCATTTGCAAAAGATTTTACCTATAAACCATTTTTTTAAACCAAATCAATATTTTATGTGGTTGAAAATGCTCTTTAGCAAAGTAATAATCTATAGGGTTCATCAAATATACTTTTAAATCCTAAAACTTGGTGTTTAGGGTCAGAGAGTTTAAATCAAATCATTTTTCAAAGGTTTTCTCAAGAAATCATTTTCAAACCATAATCAATATTTTTTATTTAGCTAGAAATGCTTTTATTCAAAGATTTATTCCTTAGCATCCCAAAATATGTTTTTAAAACTAAAATTTGGTTCCTATGGTCAGTAGGTTCAAAACAATCCATTTGCAAAAGATTTTATCCTGAAAACATTTCTAGAATAATTTTTATATTCAAATTATGCCTATACAAGTTTCTGCAAAAATAACCATTTTACCATAAGCAATTCATTAAACAAAGTGCATGGTTGGATAGAGTTTGTTTTTATGATTCCATTGATATAAAATTTACAAAATTTGGATGTGTGGATCAAAAGTTATGGAATTTACAAGTTCAAACATCTAATATGATAGTTTCTGGTTTTTTAAATCTAAACCTAGGCCACGTGGAGCAATTTTATTGGGAAATAATGGTTCGCATGGATCAACAGATACAGGCCATTGGATCTAAAGGGCATTGCACGGATCAGATCAAAGGATACCACTTCGATAAGTCAATCTATCGCATCACTCGAATCTAGATCAGACGGCTCCTAATGCATTGCCAAGAACTGGCGGCGCTGTGATGGTGGTCGGCGGCGGCACGGCTCTGGCGAAGGTGTTCTGGCTATTCCAGGAAGGGAGGGAGAGGGAGGATAGGCTCACCGTGTTTGTCGTGGAATGCTGATGCTCAAAGTGCCCGTGGTTGGCGAAGGGGCGCACGGGGACGATGGTAATCCCTCGCCGAAGTTGTCGTCTGCGTCTGGCACTTGCTATCGACGTGGAAGGCGAGTCTACAGGTCCTGCGCGAGTGAATGGCGAGCACCTGGATGTTCATAAGGCACAAGCGAACTAGTTGGCATGAATCTCTGGTCGAGGCGCGCACTGGTTTAAGCGATAAAGCTCATCGGAGTGTTTGTAGACGGCAACGACGTTCTGTTGAAGACGAAGGAGAGTGTCCAGGGCGTGCGCGAGCGAGATACGGCTACTGGCGGGTACGCCTGGTGCTGCCGATCATGCTAGTGGGGTCGGGAAGGCAAGGGGCGATGGAGGATGGACGGAATCGACCGAAGAAGGTCGTCGGAACAGTGGGGGCGCGTGGAGAAATTCTTCCAGCCTAGGGGCTCCTGGGAGGCGTCGACTGAGGGGAAAGATGGAGAAGAGGGAGGCATTTAAGGGAGCATGGTCAGGGGCAAGAATTATGCGGCCATTAACCCGAATTAATCGCGAGAGATCAGCGGCAGAAACGGTAGCGAGGTGAGGGAAAGGAACTGGTCACGAGGACGACGATGAGCTGGCGGTGGGGTTGTGCTGTCAGCGAGAGAGAGAGAGGAGTGGTGGGGTCCGGCAGTCAGCGAGGGGGCGGGTCTGTTATGCGGTGAGAAAAACGCTTCGGGGGAGAGGAGAGAGGTGGGCTGCTGGGCCTGGTGGGCTTGCTAGGTCGGGCTGATTTGTTTTCCCCTTTTTTTTGTTCTATTTCTTTTCTTTTTCCATTTTCATTTCTGTTTTGCATTTTATTCAAACAATTCAAACACTATTTCATTTAACTTTTCAAAATATTCAATAAGTTTATATTATGTTTAAATATGTATTTTAAAGATAACTTTTGGAATAATTCTTTTATTCCCACATGGTTTAATTATTTAATTAAAATGGACCTTTGTCTTTATTTAAATAAAGTTTTAAATATGACTCCAATTCATATTATTTATTCAAATGATTTAACTTTCTGTTTTAAATTCAAAAGTTTATCAAACCCCTTTTTGTAAGTTTTATTTATTCAACAGGGTGTTAAATATTTCACTTTGAATTATTTTAATATGTTTTTATTAATCATTTAAATTGGTTATTTCCCTTTATTCAAGTAATAGCAAATATAGTTTTGATCACATAAAATTTACTTCAAATAATTCTTTGGTTCTATTTAAGTTATTAAATAACTTTTATTCCACTTGGGTAAATTCCAATTATTTTCCCATGATTTAGTTAATCATTTCTATTAGGGATTTTTATCTTTAATCAAATAGAAATAGAATTTGGTCAAGGCCATTTTATTTTATTTGAAAATTCTTTATCCATTTATTTTATTTGGATTATATTCATTCCATTTGCTTATGGATTTGGCCAAGATTTAATTTGGCTTTTAAATATTCTTTATTTATTTCTTTCTTTCTTGGTCTTATCAAATCCATATCTTTTTATTTATAGATCCAAAATTGGTAATTCCAATTTGTAAAATCTTATTTAATATTTGTTTATCCTTTTAGGTCTCTTTAGGATTAATTTGATCACAAATTGGTATGCATTTTAGGTAGGTGTTTTATTAGCTTTGGGAATTCAATTTCCTTATCTTATTAACTTCATAAGATTTTATCCCTGGCTCCAAATTAAGTGAAACCAATTTCTATGGTTTTATAATATTTTTATTTATCATTTTGATCATTCATAAATGCTTGTTGCTAAATTTTCATATGGATAAAATCCATAGTTTTAGAGAGATCTTGGTAATGACTTTCTTCCATTGGGGTTTTAGAGTTTTGGTTTGTTTTCCAAGTGTTTAAATTTCAAGATGCATTTATGAAGAATGCATTTTACTTGATTTGAAATTAGTTGGATTCAAACTTTATTCAAAGTTTGCTCAAGAAGGGTTTTGATGTTTCCATTTAGAATCAAAAAGTTTCTTTTCACCCCAAATTTCAACAATTATTTTTTTTGTTTATTTTTTTTCACATTACAAAATTTGGAAAATTTTGGGATGTGAAAGTCTACCACCCTTAAAATAAATCTCGTCCCGAGATTTGGGAAGGATAGAGGTTACAAATTTGGCTTCAAGACAACTAGGGTACTACCACCCTTAAAAATTTCCAACTAGATTACATCTTGGATTACTTGGGATCTTGATGTATCTTCTCTGGGAACTTGTTTGCATAATGGACTAGTTCTTTGCATTTGAAACACATCAGTTGGCTAATATCTTTCTTTTCCTTTGGTATCATTGCATCTTGTTTGTTTCCTTGGTTCTTCTTCTTTTCTGGGCAATCACTAGCATAGTGTCCCATCTCTTTGCAATTGTAACATTGCAACTGGCTTATGTCCTTCTTCTTCTTTTTGGGTATCTCCAAAGCTAGGAGTTCTTCTAGTTCATGCTCTTCATATTTCACCACAAAGGTGGGAAATATTTCTCTCTTCTTGGGGCAGTTACTAGAGATATGACCTTCTTCTTCACAAGAGTAGCAACACTTTGTGGTCACTTTGGATTTGGCCTTATGAGGCATGGTTCTGACTTTGCCTTCATCCTTCTTGATAAAGGTTGTTCCTTCATGGAGTTTTCCAAACATTTGATGCATTCCATCTTGCATCATTTGTTGAACTATGGGATAGATGGGGCATTGGATAGGGACATGATTATTTCCTTCACATAGAAAGCATGTGGCTTAAGATGTGGGGCATTGATTATTTGGATGTTTCTCTTCACAGTTAGGGCATTGATCTTCATGCTCTTTGGAAGTGTGATCCATGTCTCCACAAATATTGCAAGCTTGAGTTCCTTCTTTAATATCATCCTTGGCATCCTTGTTGTCACAAACTCCTTGGGAAAGGTTGTCTCCCATGTTGATCATTTGATTTGTCATCCTTTGCAACAATTGGGTTTGGGTTTCCAAAAGCCTTTGCATGGTTGGGTCTAACTCATTATTGTTGGCCAAAAACTGAGTTGTCACTTGGTTCAACTGGGTTTGGGTTACTATGAGTTCTCTCATGTTGATCTCTTGGTTGTTATTGTTGTCACCATCCTTGATGTTGGAGTCTCTTGGGGAAGTCATCTGTTTGGGTTGGATTGGGATTAGAATAGGCAAAAGATTTCTAAGGAATAATTCTAATCATACACATCACAATTCACACAAGCAATGTGCAAGTAATCACAAACAAACATTTCACTCAAACAACAAAGTTCAAGCACATTTTTAGGCAAAAAATATTTTTGCTACACCCCAATAGTTGGTGTGTTTGATTTAAACTAAATATGGTGGTCCAACTATATGGTTCACTTGAGATCATTCCATTCTTCTTGGTTGTTTCTTCATGAATGAGATCATTGTATCTTTGTAAGAATTCTTGTATCTTGGTCACAAAACTTTAAAGGTGATGATGATTCCTTATAAATTATGTTTCCTTAGTCTTCAAGTCTTGAGTAATATTCGTTGTCTCACTTGTAGTCTTTAGTGATATCCAAGTTGAAGTCCTTGGTGATAAAAATGTTGAAGTCTTTGATGATGTTGAAGTTGAAGTCATTGGAGTTGGTGAAGTCTTTGCATCATGGTGGAGGCTTTGTCCATCAAGTTGAAAAGGAAGATTTGTAGAATCAAAACCAAAAATATTGAGGAAAGAGTTTACAAGATTGTTTGTAAATAAGTTTTGGAACAAATACGACTCCTATTTTTCTAAGGGGTTTTGTCCAATCCTAGGGTTACAATCCTACAGGCAACATAGTGCTCTGATACCATCTGTAAGATCCCACCCTTATAAAGGTAAGTATCCCTGTGATTGCAATGCTAGTCCCTGGATCAATAGCTAGCATCCATAGTTAAGATGTAATATCAAGAAACAAAGGTCATAATACAACTTTATAACCAGGAATAAAGTAGTTCATTACATCTTACATAGCTCATTTGGCTATCTCATTACAATGCAACAGAAATAACTATAGCATGGAGTCCATCATCTTCAAAATGCCGCAGGCAATCATGTTGGTTATAGACTTGTAATCCTAATCAACACACTTCACTAACATAAAACAAACCTGCAACATAATAAGTTACAGCCACAAGGGTCAATACATTTGAATTGTATTGGCAAGTGATACTATGATAGTCTAGTGATATCCATCATCTATATGCATTTGGCTAAGTGGAGCTTAGGCTTGCTTTGCTCAAAATAGATTTTCCTCATCAATTGAAAACACTAAGTTTTTGCTTGACAAAACACCCAGGAACCACCAATAGAAATTGGTGAACCTTCACCCTTGTTCAACCACAAGTTTTTAACTTAGAAATTTGGATGAGGAGATTCTTGATAGCTTCCATGTCTTGATGCTCAAATTGTCCTTTTCCAGGGACATGGCTAAGTACTTAGATTTTACACTCTGCAAAGGTGGTGCACTTTCCCCACAAGACTTGGTTTCACCAAGACAAGATCTTTCAGAAGCCTTCCCTTAGACCAGAATGGACGCGCTCCAAACCTATCATTCCCCTACCACCAACTGACCATTTGGCTAAGTTATTGCAACCTATATAATCCAGGCAGAGCCCATAATGCCAAGTGGCTGCACTTGAAGCTTCTCAACGTTTGACATCTCAAATCTCTTTGTTCCTGGGTGGCAATCCACAAGTGAGATACACAAGGTAAACCATATAAATGGGCCTTGTGTAACCACTCAACCAAAATCCACCAAGCAATTACCATTCCACCCAGGTGTTTCATTCACTTAGTTGTTTTATTAAACAAAACCATAAGTCAAAAGACTTAACAATATTTTCCATATCATGATTATATTCCACCCTTGGTTTCTATTAGCTAGGCTAACCATGGCAATAACAAGTACCCTAACTTAAAGGAAATTCTAATATTTCTACAACTACTAGGATTTCCCAAGCATCGCATATAGATACTTAACAAAATATTAATGCAAGACCTATACAGAATATTTCTAATGCATAGGCAAAAATATTGGGACATAAGTATGAAGCACCACTTGCCTTTTTGGTAGAGAATATAAGTTCACTACTTGATCTTACAATGATCACACTCTTCAAATTCCACTACAATTCAATCAAGCAAGCAAAAATTCAATCTACCATTCAAGCAATTCATCACATAAAATAATAGAAACAAAACAATGCATGCAAGCATGCCAAAGATTGTTTTATTTACAAAAGTGGTTTCTAATAGGTTATAAACATTCTAAAACATCTATTGGTCATTTTATAAAAGTGGCAAAACCATTTGCAAAAGATTTTACCTATAAACCATTTTTTAAAACCAAATCAATATTTTATGTGGTTGAAAAATGCTTTTTAGCAAAGTAATAATCTATAGGGTTCATCAAATATACTTGTAAATCCTAAAACTTTGTGTTTAGGATCAGAGAGTTTAAATCAAATCATTTTTCAAAGGTTTTCTCAAGAAATCATTTTCAAACCATAATCAATATTTTTATTTGGCTAGAAATGCTTTTATTCAAAGATTTATTACTTAGCATCCCAAAAATATGTTTTTAAAACTAAAAGTTGGTTCCTAAGGTCAGTAGGTTCAAAAAAATCCATTTGCAAAAGATTTTATCCTGAAAACATTTCTAGAATAATTTTTATATTCAAATTATGCCTATACAAGTTTCTGCAAAAACAACCATTTTACAAGAAGCAATTCATTAAACAAACTGCATGGTTGGATAGAGTTTGTTTTTCTGATTCCATTGATATAAAATTTACAAAATTTGGACGTGTGGATCAAAAGTTATGGAATTTACAAGTTCAAACATCTAATATGATAGTTTCTGGTTTTTTAAATCTAAACCTAGGCCACGTGGAGCAATTTTATTGGGAAATAATGGTTCGCGTGGATCAACAGATACAGGCCGTTGGATCTAAAGGGCATTGCATGGATCAGATCAAAGGATACCCCTTCGATAAGTCAATCTATCGCATCACTCGGATCTAGATCGGACGGCTCCTAATGCATTGCCAAGAACTGGCGGCGCTGTGACGGTGGTCGTCGGCGGCGCGGCTCTGGCGATGGCGTTCTGGCTATTCCAGGAAGGGAGGGAGAGGGAGGATAGGCTCACCGTGTTCGTCGTGGAATGCTGATGCTCAAAGTGCTCGTGGTTGGCGAAGGGGCGCACAGGGACAATGGTAATCCCTCGCCGAAGTTGTCGTCTGCGTCTGGCACTTGCTGTCGACGTCGAAGGCGAGTCTATAGGTCCTGCACGAGTGAATGGTGAGCACCTGGATGTTCACAAGGCACAGGCGAACTAGTTGGCATGAATCTCTGGTCGAGGCGCGCACTGGTTTAAGCGATAAAGCTCACCGGAGTGTTTGTAGACGGTGGCGACGTTCTGTTGAAGACGAATGCGAGTGTCCACGGCGTGAGCAAGCGAGCTACGGCTACTGGCGGCTACGCCTAGTGCTGGCGAGCATGCTAGTGGGGTCAGGAAGGAAAGGGGAGATGGAGGATGCCGGAATCGACCGGAGAAGGTCGTCGGAACAGTGGGGGTGCGTGGAGAAATTCTTCCGGCCTAGGGGCTCCTGGGAGGCATCGACTGAGGGGAAAGAGGGAGGCGTTTAAGGGAGCGTGGTCAGGGGCAAGAATTATGCGGCCATTAACCCGAATTAATCGCGAGAGATCATCGGTAGAAACGGCAGCGAGGTGAGGGAAAGGAACTGGTCGCGAGGACGATGATGAGCTGGCGGTGGGGTTGTGCTGTCAGTGAGAGAGAGAGAGAGAGAGAGAGAGAGAGAGAGAGAGAGAGAGAGAGAGAGGAATGGTGGGGTCCGACAGTCAGCGAGGGGGCGGGTCTGTTCTGCGGTGAGAAAAATGCTTCGGGGGATGACGAGGTTTGATCTCGTCAATGCCCATTGTTATGGACTTGGGTTTTGGAGAAGATGGGGATGCTGGAGATCATGGAATGGTTAACATACAAGCAACCAGGGGACACGAGATTTACCCAGGTTCAGGCCCCCGGAGGGAAAACCCTACTTCTTCTTGTCTGCTCTTGATTACGGCGGAACCGAAGGTTATAGGGTGCGCAGATTCAATCTGGCGTGGAGGTGTGTGCGAAAGTATGAGTCGAGCGATCTAGGACGTGCCCTCCTGGCCTTTATATAGACTTAGGCAGGTACCGGGCATAGTCCTAGTCGGTTACAAGTTCTAGGGTTTTACCCCTTTGAATTTCCTATCTATGCTATTCTTGCTCTTCAAGGAAACGAAGGCGTCATGGGCCTTGGCCACCCGAAAAGCTTCATGAGCCAACGTATATCTGCTGTGGGCCTTCCTTGGGCTGGACCAGGTATGCTGAAGTCACGTACCCGTAGGGTATAACCATGTCAGTAGCCCCCGAGTGATCAGTCAAATCGTAGATTCGGTTGAGGACTCTTCCATCTTTCGGGTGCAACTATGTATTAATAGTATATGTGTGTAGGGATTGTTGACGCGTGTGCCTGACTCACCCGACGGATCAGGGTCAGTTAACTATCTTAGGACGAAACAACACGATCTTCTTCAAGTTCGAGTCCCTCAACTCGGACTTGGAACATATGCTGGCGTAATTCGACTCAGGCCGCGGAGGACTTACAGGAGTGGAATTCCAGTGATTTTAATTAATATACCCAATGCGTCCGTCGGGATTTTTCATCACGCCTGTTGACATGGATTTGTACTAGCAGAGCGCAGTCATGTACGTTGCCAGGCCGTCAGATGATATCTGCAGGTCTTATCTTTGCGTCGCGGACGCAGCATCCGAACACTTGTCACCGCGGAGGTGTTTCGGGTGGCCAAGGAGATTGTCTCTCACTCAGCATTTGTTGGGGCAGAGATGCCAAAAAGTTTTTGCGTGCTGATCCGAAAGATCACAGTCGAAGAATTCATAGGGTGCGCGACCAGCGCTCCCTATGGGAGTAGCCCCCGAGTGTCTGTTTGAGTCGTAGACTCGAGCAGAGACTTTAGTTCAAACATTGTTCAGTTGTTAAGTCCGTAGGACTCAAAATTTTTCGGATGCTTAAATCCATCCTCCCTATGGGAGTAGCCCCCGAGTCCGTAGTGGAGTCGTAGACTCGACGTGGGACTCGAAGAAATACTTTGTCGTTATTCATCTTCCGGGTGCGCGGCCAGCGCTCCTGATAGGAGTAGCCCCCGAGTATTTAGTCGAATCGAAGATTCGAGTGAGTACTCTTAGCTGTGGAGCCGAAGAGTTGTAGTTGGTGCTAGTATAGCTTTTAATGACATCAGTGCTGATGATCAATGACCTCAAGCGTCTGCTACGCCAGAGATGACTTGACTGGACGAACGTGGGTCCCACTTGCTGACTTTGATTTGACCGGTCACGCGGGCCGTGGAGATAATTACAGCGTCTCCTCGATTTCCACGCGTAGTGGACGGCGTGGTAACAACGGTTCGTTGTGATGTTGACACGTGTACGGCCAGATCTGCCGTTGGCGTTAGGTCTTCTGGATGGATAGTTGCCGTGCGTCGTCTTCGCTGTTATAATCATTGGGGGAAGCCTCGATTTGTTTTCACTGCATCAGTTCTTGTTTCACTGCCTCCTTGTGTTTTAGCGATTGTTGATATGCACTGGGGTTTCCTTCCACATTTCCATCGTTGTTTCTACGTTTCATCGCCAGCGCCGCCGTAGCACCATGGGGAAGCCAAAGAAATCATCATCTACGGTTGGGACCAGTGCCGCCGGAGCAAAGAAGGGCACCACCGCTACTCGTGTCACCGATGGTGGCTGGCGGCGGTCTGAGACGCGGGAGAGCGATCTCCGCAAGCTTCGCGAGCGGGGCCTGATCCCGCAAGATAGGGAGGCCGTCAAACTCCCCGGCAATAAGGTAATCCCCCGTCCCCCATCTGGGTATCGGGTTATGTTTCTCGCCTTCATTTTGCGTGGGTTTTCTTTTCCAGTCCACGACTTCCTCCGTGGACTGCTATTCTTCTATGGGATTCAGCTTCATCATCTGTCTCCCAATTCTCTTATCCACATTGCGTGTTTTATCACTTTTTGTGAGTGCTGGCTTGGCATTGAGCCGCACTTTGGTCTCTTCCGGAAGCTCTATTCCGTGAAGAGGCAATCTGGTTCGGATGGTGTATATCCCATTGGGGGTTTCATCATCTCCCTTAGTCCCAATCTGCTCTTCTTTTCCTTTTCCATGTCCGAATCTGTCCAGTACTGGCGGAGGCGATGGTTTTATATCCGCGACTCCGTAGTGCCCGGGCAAGATTTTGGTCTTGTTCCCTTTGACCCCTCCCAAATGATTGAGCGAAAAAGGTCTTGGAAAAACCAAATCTTGGACGGTGAGGTGGCGGAGATAGAGGCCCTTTACCGTCCGGTGAAGGATCTCCAGCTGATTCCGGAGAAGGAGGTGAACGGCGTGGACATCATCCGGACTTTTCTTGAGCGTCGGGTGCAACCTCTCCAAGCGAGGGCGCACCCGATGTTTCTTTATTCTGGGCGCCGTGATCCGACGAGGGTTTCGGCTGAGAAAATGTCCGAGGGGGATCTTGACAGGGCCCTTCGCGCGCTGCTGAAGTTCAAAGCCGGAGAAGAAATCGCGGGGAAGTCACTAACTCCTCCATTTTCTTCGACGTTGGCCGTACCGCAGGTGTAGATTTGTGCATGTAGTGCTTTTGGTCGGCTGTGTTTTTGTTTCCTTTGTTTGCTAACAAAGTTCCTTCTGATTTTGCAGAGCTTCAAAGTGCCGGGCATGGCACCGCCGTTGCCCTAAAGGTATCCGAATGCCCCGGATAATGAAGTGGTTGATTCCGTGTCCGAGCTACCGTCGGCGCGATCTCCGGCGGAGGATGCCGACGAGTCGAGTGAGGACCATACGCGAAAACGGTCACGGAGCTCCAGCGAGTCTTCGGATGCCTCGACTCCTCCGACTCCCAGAAACCCTCTGGGCCTTGAGCGTCATAGTGGCGGTCATGGAGGTTCTTCTTCTCCCATTCCTGCCATTCCTGTGCGAGCTGTAGCGCCGCACCCGTGTAACTACCTCGGTGAATTACGCTCCTAGATACAGGCCTGGATGAACGGCGGTGGTTGAAATAGTACGGTGGGGCCCCAAAAGCCACTCACGGGTAGACCTTTCGGCCGTCCCAACCACTTCCAATTCATCGGGACCTGCACGGGCGGCGTAATCGGCAGGCGAAGGGATCAACTACATACACAAGTGAGTATGTATGCAAGCCACCATACAAAAGTACATCAGAGCCATTCCATCTAAAAAGAAAGGAAATGTAGCAACGCCATATGGCAAGATTCAAATATCCTGAATAAATCTATAGTTTAGGATAACTCCTCATACAACACACATCAGAGTATCATGCGGAAGCGGCAAACAAGTCCGAGTACGGATAAGAAGCAAATAGGCATAAGATGCCAAAGAAATAAGCACATCCCAACCACAGATCTCACGGATCCCCGTTCCCGGAATCTCTACACCGAACGATCGTTGCCCGCATCATCAGCCTCTTCAACCCAGTATCCGTCCTGCGAGGGTACCTGTTCATCTGAACCAATAATTTATCGTGTGAGACCCTAAGGGTACTCAGCAAGTCTTTATGCCTCTAAAGGGGACACAACCTGGGGTGGCGCAATTGCAGCGAAAGATAAACCCTAGCAGTTCTACAGATATACGCTAACCATCCGCCTAACCAATGATAGACGGATGTCCGTGAAATAATGACAACAGTTATAACAGTAATTTCTTCCGATTCATCCTCCTCCTCGCTTACCAACGAGGAAGCGGACGAACAACCCCATCCGTTGGCAATTTTATTAACCATTCCATGAGTGTTGCACTATTTACTAGTCAAATTACTTAGTCAGTTTAAAGCGGTACTTTAGTTATGCTTGTCTATGATCGAGAAACTGTGCTCCAAGTCGTCCATAACCGCGGACACGGCTTTCAGAAAGTTTTACCCGGCCGGGGTGCACCAATAGCAACACACACTCGATCAACCTCGGAAAAACCAAATCAAAACCCAACGAGGCCTTCACGACAAAGCAATCACAGGATTCAGAAATATTTCAGGGGCCACCCCTTAAAGTAGACCCGCAACGAAGCCGGCCGGCTCCGAGACGGACTTAAGGTTGTGGGGACGGCTATGAACGACTGGGAACCCGAAAGTGTGGCTGGGCTTGTCGACACCGCGGAATCGTGCCACGATCCTAAACAGTACTGTGTGCTCCTCGCACAAACGTAATAAAGCAGTAAAGCATGGCATAAGTACAGGATCGTAATAAAACCTCAAACTAGTTTGTGGCCCCAAGAAATAAGACTGAATCAAGCTCTGGCTCAGGGGGGTCCCATATACCTCCCGGATGTGGATAGCGCGATAAATCAAGGAACAGGTATCAAGTACTCGGGGTCCTACGGGACACAAGTGAGCAGGAAAAACCAAATAGCAGATGTTGCTCACCGGTGCCACTTTCATTAGTTATCCCATTGCTACTCAGGTTAAGTTGTTTAGGTACCTCGTTATCCATCAGACTCTCACATACCCTACACATGCTGTTCTACGACTCGCATGGCTCAAACAACTCCTGTAGTAATGGCTCATGGGAGGGAGGAACAAGCTTGGTGGGGTTTAAAGTAAAGGCTATGCAATACTTGGGATTCAGTTTAATGCAATCGCGACTCAATGATGCAAGAATAAGATAGAGGCAATAGGTACTGTATGTATGCGAGCATGTGGTAGTGCTTGCCTGGCAGTTCAGTGGAAGCGAGAAACGGATCTGGGTAGTGCTCCTGGTGCTCTTGATATATCCCCTGCTCAGAGTCTATCCGAAGAAGAACCAAACAAACAAGGGCCAACATAAATAAAGTGCACAAGCATAGGGATAAAATACGTCAAGCAAACAATCATGCCATGATGAATGATGCACAATTTGCATGGCATTAAAGTAGCATGGCATGGGTGAGGTGTGGAAGACAAGAAATAGCATTTTAGTGGGGTTTTGGATCACATTTGTGGTCATATTAGTTGCTGTACCCTATATTTTATATGATGCATGCTGCAATTGAAGTCATGGATAGCATAAATAGAAAGGTCTCGTCGAGCTGATCATTTTAGACATATCATTTGTTAAATTCGGAGTTATAAATCAGAAGTTATTAATTATTTAAGTTCCAGTGGCATTTGTGGTAATTTAATTCAACTTGTAATTTTAAATGTGCAAAAGGCAATTTGAATAGCATATTTGAAATCCTCACATTTTTCTGAATTCAAAATATATATCATTTGTATTATTTGGATTTGTAGTTTAAAAGATATTTTAAAACAGAATTAAATTTGAATTTGAATTAATTGGCAAATGTTTGAATTTAAACAGACATGCAGAAATACTTTTCGTACCTAAGCTAAGCCAGCCACAGTCACTGTCCAGTGGGACCGGCGCTGACTGGACAGGCACACGCGCAGACGACGTTTCCCACCGTGGCTGCTCCAGGCTCTGAGACGGACAGGTGGGTCCTACTGGCATGCAGGCCCACTTGACAGCGAGACGCTGCGGCTGCCCACGTGGTTCGGAGGGGGGGGACTGCGGGTTGGTTGGCGAGAAGTTGGGGAGTCTTTTTATAAAACGGCAACGTCGCTGACAGGTGGGGATCCGAGGGAGTGCGGGTTTAGGCGGGAGAATCCGCGAGGACCTAAGCGCAAAAGCCCAAAAACTGTCGGAACGGCAGCGGCGCGCCGCTCTGCCGGCGACTGCGATCGGCCAGCGTTCAGACGACGATGGCGACGCCGTCGCTGAACAAAACGACATGGCCCCAAAACGAAAATTGAAGAGGGAGCCACGGTCTACAACAATGGTTCAGGATACTAGCGCGGAGGAGGACCACAGCGCGCGGGGCAGGCCGTTGAACATCGCCAGATCTACTGCTGCAGCGGCTGCTGTCGCCAGCACGCGACGCGCGGCGCGCGCAGAGCGCTCGACGGAAAGCAGCGGCGAAGCACGGCGAGAGGGGGAGGGAGACGATGTCTAGGGGGATAAGGAGCTCACCAGCGACCGTACGGTGCAGCTAGCGGGCTCGGGGTGGCGAGGATCGGCGAGGGGGCAGCTGGTCGGGGCGTCCTGGCGGTCACGGGCACGGCGGCGGCGGGGCTCCTCCGGCGAGGTCCAGCGGGCTCCGGCGCGTCAGGGCGAAGCAGAGGAAGTCGACACCGCTCCTGGCACTCCTGGCTCGCCTCGGGGAGCTCTGGAGCGAAGGGACGCTGGGGGGGCCGCCGTAGGGTTTAGATGGCAAGGTGGAGAGGAAGCTCGCTGGAGAGGAAGAAGGGAGGCATGGGGGAGGAAGAGAGGCCTGGGGGGATCTGGGGGAAGGCTAGGGTGAGGGGGAAGGATAAGATCGCCAGGGGGCAGGTAGGAGCGTGGGAGCTTGCGTGGGGGAGGGGCAGGCGCTTTGCAACTCACGTGCATGGGCGGCCAGGGCAGGGCGTGCACGGGCTGGGCAGGCTGCCAGGTGGGGCCGGGGACGGCAGGTGGGCCAGGGAGGAGCTCGAGGCAGGGAGAGAAAAGAGGGGATAGGTGGTTCGGGCTAGGGTGAGGTGAGGGTGCTCTTGGTTGTGAGGGTGGGGTGGATAGGATCATGGTGATCATGTGGTCATGCTAGATTAGGGTTAGGGGTGGTTTAGCTAGAGAGGAGAGGGGAAGGGGGCACTTTGGGTGGTGATAGAATAGGTGTGGTTTAGGGTTTTTAGCTAGGATGGTTAAGGGCATGGGGTAGGTTTAGGGTTTTTGCTTAGAGGGGTATGGTAGATTAGGGTTTTTGGAGGTTAGAGGGTTTAAGACTAAGATAAGATGAGAGGGACAAGAGGTACTTGACTTGATCGTGCATGCTCTAGACAAGTTCACACAAGATCAAGACAAGGAAAAGAGAGAGAGAGGGAGAGATGTGGTGATGGGGTTTTCTTTTGCTCACACATGATCACATGTGTATGCATGGAGTATGGGGATTAAGGTTTAGCTATAGGGGGTTAGAGAGGTAGATGATATGGTGAAGAAAACTACAAGCCAAAACAAGATTTAAAACAAAGGAGAGATGATTCATGCAAGCAAAACCAAATATCATTCCAAGATCAAGAAAAAGGTGGCACTTGCATGGCCCATGCAAACAATAATTGCCATGTAGTTATATTGTGAAAACAACATTAATTTATGTGGCATTATTCCTTGCATTCCCAAAAGGTGGGCAAAGGCCAAGCAAAAGATTAGGGTGGAAACCAACCAACCAACATGAGCTAGAGGTAAACTCCAATTAAAATGCTAACCTCAATATTAATTGGATGGTGGAATTAAAAAGGTGGTGAAAGAAAGGTGGTGGAGTTTAAAAGAGATATGCCCCCAACTCAACTTGGGCATTTAACAATATATTAAGAACCAAATACAATATCAAGAGGCAACTACAATTAATAATGCACATGAGATAAGAACCAAACAAGAAGGGGTTTTATATGATGCTCAAATGCAAGGTGGCATGATGACATGAGCATGACATGGTGATGACGCAACAATTACATGTTGGAAGTGGCCCTTTTATTACTAGAACAAGTAGCATTACAGGTGTTAGACAACTGGGATGCTACAACCCGCCAGCGAAGCGGAAGAAGGAAGAGAAAAAGGAGGAGAAGAAGGAAGAAAAGAAGGAGGAGAAGAGAGCCCGAAGGACTCCTCCTGTCTTTGACCTGAGCTCACTGGGCTCGTAAGTTTCTTGCTGTACTATTGTCCTTTTTCCTTTATTATTATTGTGCTTGTGCTGATTGGTTCGTATGCAGGCATTCCTCCCACGATTCCTCCAGTGGTGGTTCGCGGGAGATGAAGGGGGAGTCGAAAATTGCGTCTCCTCCTCCTCAGACGGTGGCGACTTCGGGTGGCGCGGCTCCGGATCCTCCGTTGCAGGAGGTGCAGGTGGTTGCGCCTCATAATTTCACAGACGGTCCTTCGGAGTCACCATCAGAGCATGTAAGTTTTTCTGCTTCATGTCACGGGGGGAGCCCCCGAGTGTCTTCGTGTGCGAATTTTGTGTTTACTCCTTTGTGTTGGGCGTAGCCCCCAAGCCCTTTTCTTACTGCTATTTCTTTTTCTTCAGCCTTTTGTGCAGGAGGCCAAGCGGCTGGTGCAGGAGCGCCTGACGCTGGAGGCGAACCTTCGGCAGCTTCAAGGTATCTATCTGTCTTTTAATGCCTCTCTTATTTATCCTGGTCCTGTTCTTTGACACTTGCTTGTCTTGAATGCAGAGGAGCATAACAATTCCCTCCGTGAGGTCGACGCTCTCAAAAAGAGCCTTGGTCAATCGGAGCAAAAGGCCGAAGCCACCGTTGGCGCGAAAGAACGCCTCGAGCTAGAGCTGACTAAGGCAGCCGAAGCGAAGGAGCGTCTGCAGCAGGAGGCCGCAGATCGTGAGGAGCAGCTGGCCACCGTTGCGGCTGCTCGTGAAAGAGAGGTGGCGGCGAAGCTCATGGCTGCTGCCAAGGCTATTTCGGGTGAGTGCTAGTTTTGTACTTGTTTCTTTTTCTTCGGATCTTCTTCTGTGCTGCTTTTCTTCATGCTTTTCTTCTTATTTTTTGTCTCAGATGCCGCCGGCATCGAGTTCGACCGCGGTGCTCTGGAGCACGGGAGTGCTCTAGATGATGCCACTGTGGCGGTCGAAGACCGCTACAGCACCGTCGTCAGCTCCCTTGCCAAGGCGAAAGAGGTCCTTGGTCGCTTCTACAAGGAGCTTGTGCCGAAGGGCGCAGCCCTTGATGATGTGGATGCTCTGGCGGAGGCTCTGTCAGCCGAAGCGCCTGCGGCGTACAAGCGCAAGCAGAAGGGCATCGGCGCGTCCGTCGGGCTGGCGATGGCCTTGGCGGCTGGAGCGGAGCTGGATCTGCCCCAGATCACCTCTCGGATGCCGACGACTGCGGATGGATCCGAGGTAGCCTTTGCTGCCTATTCTGCTCGTTGCAAGCGATATGGGCCCAAGCTCATTGATTTGCTGTCTGAGTATGCACTGCGGCAGCAGGGCGGGGCCAAAGCTAGGCAGTCTGGCTCCGAGGCGACTCAGGGTCCCGCATATTAGGCGTAGTACCCGTAGGGTAGTTTGTAGTCTACTTTTGTTGTAAATATCTTGAAGAACACCATCCTTGTGCCACGTGGTGGCCTTATATATTTAATGAATTCCTCTGAGTTGTGCTCTATCCTTGGTTGAATGTCTGTGTTCCTTTCTTTTGCTGCTGCTCTAGGTTCCTTCGGGTGCTGATCCTGTTGACGCCCCATCCGCAATGCCGTTGCGACCATCCTTGGATGATTCTCGCAGCTCACTTTCCTTCGGGATCGGGTGCGTAGTCTGGAGAGGGAGTTGCTCGGGTTACGCGGTCATGCCGACGTTTGGAAGTCCAAGGCGGATCGTGGTGCAGCCAGAGAGGAGTACTTGATGGCGGAGCTGGTTCGGCTATCCGAGCAGCTGCAATATAAGTTGTTCTTTGGTTCGAGCTGTAGCTCAGTTCTTCGGATGAGCCTGCTGGCTTTACTCTTGTTTTGTGCAATTGTCGCAGGTGCGAATCTTGCTCCGAGGGAAGAAAAAGAGTGTGTCGCTGTTCGGGTCAATTGCTTGACTCAACAGGACATGGAGGCCGGCGACTTCTTCTGGATGGATCGCGATCGCGCCATGGCTCTGGTGACGGTGCAGGATCGTGTTCATCAAGTTTCGCGGGTGCTCCGTCAAGTGCACACATCGCTTTCCTCGGTGCTGCACGTCATGTTTCCTTTGGATGCCGTACCGATGACCCTTGCGGGTCTTCTGTCGAAGTTTCGGAACGTGAGAAATGTCAAGGAGTTGGTGCGGCAACAGCTCGTCGCAGGAGTGAAGGCTGCATTGTCTCTTGTGAGGCTGCACCGACCTGACGTGGATTTGGCTGCTATGGCCGCTGGGCCACCTCTTCTCCCTGATGGCGGTGAGTGGGACATGCGTCCGCATTACGCAGCTGTAAGGCAGTATGCCGAACAGGTCGTAGATTTGTTTGAGCAGCGTGCCCAGGTTATTCTTCAACATAGGTAGTACCTGTAAAAGGAGAGAGATGTAAAATTTGTATATTTCGGCTGGGCGTGTTTTGCCCCTTGTTGTAAAGGTTTGTTTGTTTGTGAGCACGCAGTGCTTTGATTGAGTACGTGTCCTTTTCGTTTGCCTGACGTTGTCAGCTACTCAGGTGTACACGTTTGGTCCTCAGTCGATGAAATCGTGAGGTGGGGGGGAGCCCCCGAGTGCGTTTGTAGCATGTAGTAAAGTTGCGAAAGAGCGAACTGAAGTTTTGGGGCGAGACACTTAGCTTTATTTATATCGTAATGGAGGAGGTACATTGTTCGGCTGAATAGCCTTGGCCGAAAGCTTTATTGAAAGTAAAAGGGGGTAGGTTGCTACGGATAGAATCGTCGCATGTGCGAGATATTCCATGGGTTGGAGTATGCGACTCCAGACTCCACGTGCTTGAGGCGATAGGCGCCACCTGGGATGACTTCGGTGATGACGTAGGGTCCTTCCCATGGTGACTCGAATTTATTTGGTCGCTTTTGCTTGAGTCGTAAGACGAGGTCTCCTTCGACGAAGGACCTTGGGCGCAGCCGGCGGCTGTGGTAGTTGCGGAGACTCTGCTGGTACACCGCTGATCGAGCTGCTGCTATATCCCGTGCTTCGTCGAGTGTGTCGACAGCGTCTTCAAGTGCAATCGTGGATTCGGCTTCGCTGTAAGCGACGACCCGCGGGGCCTGGTGGCGTACTTCGGCTGGTAGCACGGCCTCGGCTCCGTGTACCATGAAGAACGGTGTGTAGCCGGTGGAGCTGTTTGGCGTAGTCCGTAAGCTCCATAGGACGGATGGTAGCTCTTTCGTCCAGTTTCCAGCTTTTTGTTCGAGTGAGCTCATGAGGCGCTTCCTGATGCCGGCGCCGATTAGGCCGTTGGCCTTTTCCACTTGCCCGTTCGTTTGCGGGTGTGCCACTGAGGCGTACGTGATGTTGACCCCAAGGCCTTCGCAGAAGTCCTGTAATTCTTCGGAGATGAAGTTCGATCTGTTGTCGGTGATGATGCTGTGTGGTACGCCGCACCTGTAGACAATGGACTCGAAGAACTTGACGGCAGTTTTGCCTTTCTGGTTGGTGACCGGCATGGCCTCGATCCACTTGGTGAATTTGTCGACTGCAACCAGGAGGAAGACGTGTCCCCCTTTCGAGGATTTTGGCAGTTTGCCGATCATGTCGAGGCCCCATTGAGCGAAAGGCCAAGCTATAGGTATGGGTCTGATCTCGGACCCAGGTGCGTGCGGTTTGTCGGCGAACCGTTGGCATCCGTTGCATCTTCGGAAGATGTCCTTTGCGTCGCTCATGGCCGTTGGCCAGTAGAATCCTGTTCGTAGAGCTTTGGCGACAAGGGAGCGGCTGCCTGCGTGGTGGCCGCAGATGCCTTCATGGATGTCTTGGAGTATGGCCTTGCCGTCGTCGATGGTGACGCACCGTTGTAGTACACCCGTGATGCTGCGCTTGTACAGCTCGCCGTTGATGATGGTGAAGGCTTTTGACCGGCGAGATATGCGCCGGGCGTCTATTGGGCTGTCAGGCAATTCTCCGTTTATCAAGAACTGGAGGTATGGTCGCGTCCAAGTTTCTTCGACTGCCATGACCTGCATTAGGTTGACCATGGCTACCTCTGTGTCCGGCTTTTCGGGTCCTTCGTGTCCTTCGGGTAGCGTAGCTCCCGAGTGTTCTTCTTCTTCGGGTGATTCCTTGGGGAACTTTCGCTTGATGGATGGCACGCAGATCTGTTCGAGGAACACTCCTGGTGGCACCTTTGCGCAAGTGGAGCCGATGTTGGCGAGTCTATCAGCTTCCTCATTGCTCTCTCTTCCAACGTGCCAAAGTTCGCAGCCGTCGAATTCACCTTCGAGTGTGTTGTAGAGCGCGCGGTACGCGATCATGTTTTCGGCGTGTGCGTCGCACTCATTCATCGTCTGCTGAACGACGAGGTTGGAGTCACCGTAGATGACCAGGCGCGTTGCGCCACATATCTTTGCCATCCTCATGCCATGGATGAGGGCTTCGTATTCGGCCTCGTTGTTGGAGACTCTGAATTTCATCCGAAGAACGTACTTCATCTTTTCGCCCTGCGGGGAGGTCAGTATGACCCCTGCCCCTGCTCCGGCTTCACGCTTGGAGCCGTTGAAGTGCATTGTCCATGACCGCGACATGTCTAGGGTGTCTGGCAGCTGCAGCTCCATCCAATGTACCAGGAAGTCCGGAAGGACTTGAGATTTGATTGCGTGTCGCTTCTCGTAGACGATGTCCAAGGGTGACAGTTCGATGCCCCACAGGGCCACCCGTCCTGTGGCCTCTGGATTATTCAGGATGCTGTTCAGGGGTGCCTCGTTGACGACCATCACTTGGTGCTCCTGGAAGTAATGGCTCAGCCGTCGAGCCGTCATGAACACGTCGGAGGCTAGCTTCTGGTAGTGAGGGTACCTCTGCTTTGTTGGTGTCAATACCTCGCTGAGGTAGTAAATTGGGCGCTGGACCCCGTGGGTCCTGCCTTCTTCGGGTCGTACGACAACGAGTATGGTGCTGACCACCTGGTGTGTGGCTGCTATGTACAGCAACAGGGGCTCGCGCTCCTTTGGCGTGACCAAAACGGGCGAGGTGGAGAGGAGCCGCTTGAGGCTTTCGAATGCATCGTTGGCTTCTGGTGTCCACTCGAACTTGTCTGCCTTGCGCAGCAGCTGGTAGAATGGTAGGGCCTTCTCGCCCATGCGGCTGATGAACCTGCTTAGCGCCGCTACTCGTCCTACGAGCTGCTGGACGCCCTTGAGGTTTTTCGGCTTCTCCATCGTCATGATGGCTCTGATTTTCTTCGGGTTCGCCTCGATCCCTCGTTGAGAGATGAAGTACCCGAGCAGCTGACCTGATGGGACGTCGAAGGCACACTTTTCGGGATTGAGCTTGATCCTGTAGCGATCAAGGTTGTCGAACGTCTCGCGGAGATCGTCGATAAGTGTCCTTGCCTCCTTAGTTTTTATTACTATGTCGTCGACATAGACTTGGACATTGCGACCGATCTGGTCCTTAAGGCAGGCCTGCATGCATCGCTGGTACGTGGCACCTGTGTTCTTTAGCCCGAAGGGCATTGTGTTGTAACAGAATACTCCGAACGGTGTGATAAACGCCGTTTTCTCCTGATCTTCGACCTTGAGCCGAATCTGGTTATAGCCTGAGTAGGCGTCGAGGAAGGAGAGTTTCTCGCAACCTGTAGTCGAATCGATGATCTGGTCGATCCGTGGAAGAGGGAAGTGGTCCTTGGGGCAATGCTTGTTTTGTGGCGTGAAGTCCACGCACATCCGCAGGATGTCCGTGTCCTTCTTTGGGACCATCACCGTGTTTGCAAGCCACTCGCTTTCTTTGATTTCCCTAATGAAGTCTGCAGCGAGTAGTCTATTGATTTCCTTGCCGATAGCTTCGGCTCGTGGCTCCGACAGTCTTCGGATGGACTGCTTGACTGGCTTGGTGTCTGGAAAGACATTGAGTGCGTGCTCGGCGAATTCCCTGGGAACTCCTGTCATGTCCGTAGGACACCAGGCGAAGATTTCCCAGCGCTCACGGAGGAATTCGACGAGCGCGCCTTCCTATGTGGTGCTGAGGTCGTTGGCGATCAAGGCCGTCTTGGAGGCGTCCGTCGGATGGACTTGTACTTTCTTGGTGTTGACGGTGGAGTCGAAGGACATGTCAGGTGCGTTCTGCCTTGTGACTGGGGGTACCCCATTGTCCGTCACCTCGCGGAGCCTTACAAGCTCGTCTTGCATGCCGAAAGACTGGGAGATTTTGTTGAAATCCCTGTCGCATTGGTCCGATCGGGTGAAGCTCCCGTGGACTGTGATGACGCCCCTTGGTCCTGGCATCTTGAGTAGTAGGTATGCGTAGTGTGGGACGGCCAGGAATCGTGCGAATGCTACACGCCCCCGGATGGCGTGGTATTGCGACGACCAGTCCACCACTTCGAATTCGAGTCGCTCCTGCCGAAAGTTGTCCGGCTTCCCGAAGATGACATCGAGTCCTATTTTGCCCAGGGGGAATATGCCCTTTCCTGGGACAATGCCGTGGAACATGGTGTCTGATTGTTCCAGGCTGCATTGCGGGATCCGCATAGCTGCTAGAGTGCTTGCGAACATTAGATTGATGCCGCTGCCGCCGTCCATGAAGACGCGACTCATCTCGAAGCCTCCGATCTGCGCCTCCAGCACCAGGGCAGCATGACCTGGGGGAGGGATCTGGCAAGGGTGATCCGCGCGAGTGAATGTGATGCAGGACTCCGATCCGCTGAGGTACTCAGGGATTGCAGGCGGAGTTGCCACGACCAAGTTGATTTGTCGGGTGATTTTCTTCTGCACCCTGTTTGTGGGGTGTCCCTTCTGGATCATATTTAGTGCTCCCTTTGGTGGGGGGTACCCGACCCCGGCGTTGTTTTGCGCTGGTGCGACTGGTTGGTTTGGGCCTCCAATAGGTGGCGGTGGAGGAGCTCCGTGTGCTATTTCTCCTGGCGCGGGTGCGTTTCCGAACGCAGGGGTTGGGGCTTGTTGCCTTATCTGCACCATGCTTTCGCTGAGTTTCTGGAACTCGCGGTAGTCCTTGAGCATGTGACTGGCTTTCTTTTTGCCATCTTGTTTGTCGATGTAGAAGTGGATGGTGCATGGACCGGAAAGTTTGTCGAATGCTGAGGGTCCATTGTCGCGGTCGCGGCGTTTCCACGACTGTGCTGGTCGTCCGCTGTCGCGGAAATTTCCTCCGCGGTATCCTCCGCTGTTACGGCTGTTGTCGTTGCGGCGGTCGGCGTAGCCAGCCGCGACCATGTCGGGTCCGTCGCGGTCCTCGTAGACACGCGATCTCCTCTTGCTGCGACGTTCTCTCCTTCGGCCGTAGTCGTCCTCTTCATCTGATTGCGCTTGCTGAATGCAATCTTCGTCGTCCGCCCAACCATTGGCAATTTCCATGAGGTGGTCGAGTGTCTTGGGCTTGACGCACCCAAGTTCCTCCTTAAAATCTTGGCGTTTGACGCCGTCTCTGAAGGCGTCGATGGCCCTCTCCTCGGAGATATGTGCTGCAGAGTTCTTGGTGGTAGACCAACGTAATATGTACGAGCGAATAGACTCCCCCGTTCTCTGAGTGCAAGCTCGCAACTCTTCGATTGAGGCGGGTCTCTTGCTGGTGCCTTTGAAATTTCGGATGAAGCTGTAAGCTAGGTCCTCCCAACTTCGGATAGATCCTGATGATAGGCTGCTGAGCCAGACCCGCGCCGCGCCTGTCAGCTGCAGCTGGAGGCATTGCATGGCGGTTTCTTTGTTACCGCCGTGCAGCTTGACGGATGACAGATGGTCGCTGAGCCAAGATTTTGGATCTTGCGTGCCGTTGAACTTCGGAGTATCCGAAGGAAGCTTGAAATTGCGTGGAATCTGTGTTCGCCGAATAGATCTGCTGAAGCATCGAGCTCCGCAGAGTTCTCCTTCGTCTTCATCCATCTCGGACTCGGACGAGCATGCGCGTTTGGCTCGCGCTTTGTCGATTTTGCGCTATGTAAGCGTGTCTCTGGCGTCGTAGTCGTGTTTGTGGCGATGCGAGCTCTTCTTCCTTCGAGGAAGGTCATGCTCCTCCTCCTCTTCGGATGAAGGGGTGGGGCTCTGGTCGCGCCTGACCGGAGCTTTCTTCTTCGGCTCCGTAGGAGCGTCTTCGTGGAGCGCAGCTCCGACGAGTCCGAGTCCGGTGAGTGCGGACTTATGCATGGCTCTTTTCGGGTCCCCTTCCGGAGGTTGGTGGGCCGCGAGATACGCAGTGGCTGCCATGATCGCAGCTTGCGGTGTCTTCGGGATGATGTTGCCGTCGGCATCCATATCCATGAACGATGTGTGGAGAGTTCGGGTCACCTCACGGCGTTCCTTGGGATCCATGTTCTCCACCCGTGAGCGGTGCTTGTTTCCCTGGTTTCTGTTCGTGCTAGAGCCGGGTGCCATGGCGGAGAGCGCAGCTCGTCGCGCGCTGGATTCAGAGGCTGCTTGCTTGCGTTTGTCAAGCGTCTCTTGCATCTTGACTTGCTTCTTGTGCTCCTCAATGAGGAGGTAGTGGTATGCCATCAGTAGGTCACGTGGGGAGTCCACAGGCAGGACTATGTCGCCTGCGACGGCATGGCGTGCCTGGACCCATCCTTCTTTGCTAAGTTGGATGACGTGGCCGTTGTTTCCCCTTCGGGTGGGGGGACTGGCTTCTTCTGTTCCCGCCGTTTCCGCCGTTTCTGTCCTGCGGGTTGGGGTTCATGTTGGGCGGCGGGTTAGGCGTTTGCTGCTCCTGGATGACTGCGGCGCATCGGTAGCGCTCGTAGATCGGTTCGCTGCTGCCGCAGCTTTTGGATCCGGAACCGTAGGTCCCTTCATCCGAAGGCGGATCGCACAGATCGGAGTTGCAGCTGCTGCTGTCGTAGAACTCATCCGCCAATGGAGATGTGCGTAGCACGGGATGTGGAGCCCACGAGGCGGGCCTGATTGATGGCACGGGCACCCGCTCAGGAAGGCGGAGGGTGCCAGTTTGTTCCACCTGGAAGCAGAAGCTTCCGAACAAAATTTCGAGTCCGTCGCCTACGGTCTCGAAATCCTTCATGGTGGCCGGCGAGTGGGCGGTGAAGTCAAAAGTGCCTAAGAGGAGGTGATTCTCCGTCGCTGCGGAATTGTAGATCGATCGGGTCAGGACCGTCACGATCGCACAATCAGCAGCCCCGATTCCCACAGACGGCGCCAATTGACGAGGTTTGATCTCGTCAATGCCCATTGTTATGGATTTGGGTTTTGGAGAAGATGGGGATGCTGGAGATCGTGGAACGGTTAACAGACAAGCAACCAGGGGACACGAGATTTACCCAGGTTCAGGCCCCCGGAGGGAAAACCCTACTCCTGCTTGTCTGCTCTTGATTACGGCGGAACCGAAGGTTACAGGGTGCGCAGATTCGATCTGGCGTGGAGGTGTGTGCGAAAGTATGAGTCAAGCGATCTAGGACGTGCCCTCCTGGCCTTTATATAGACTTAGGCAGGTCCCGGGTATAGTCCTAGTCGGTTACAAGTTCTAGGGTTTTACCCCTTTGAATTTCCTATCTATGCTATTCTTGCTCTTCAAGGAAACGAAGGCGTCATGGGCCTTGGCCACCCGAAAAGCTTCATGAGCCAGCGTATATCTGCTATGGGCCTTCCTTGGGCTGGACCAGGTATGCTGAAGTCACGTACCCGTAGGGTATAACCATGTTAGGGGAGAGGAGAGAGGTGGGCTGCTGGGCCTAGTGGGCTTGCTGGGTCGGCCTGATTTGTTTTCCCCTTTTTTTGTTCTGTTTATTTTCTTTTTCCATTTTCATTTCTATTTTGCATTTTATTCAAACACTATTTCATTTAACTTTTCAAAATATTCAGTAAGTTTATATTCTGTTTAAATATGTATTTTAAAGATAACTTTTGGAATAATTCTTTTATTCCCACATGGTTTAATTATTTAATTAAAATGGACCTTTGTCTTTATTTAAATAGAGTTTTAAGTATGACCCCAATTCATATTATTTATTCAAATGATTTAACTTTCTGTTTTAACTTCAAAAGTTTATCAAACCCCTTTTTGTAAGTTTTATTTATTCAACAGAATGTTAAATATTTCACTTTGAATTATTTTAATATGTTTTTATTAATCATTTAAATTGGTTATTTCCCTTTATTCAAGTAATAGCAAATATAGTTTTGATCACATAAAGTTTACTTCAAATAATTCTTTGGTTCTATTTAAGTTATTAAATAACTTTTATTCCACTTGGGTAAATTCCAATTATTTTCCCATGATTTAGTTAATCATATCTATTAGGGATTTTTATCTTTAATCAAATAGAAATAGAATTTGGTCAATGCCATTTTATTTTATTTGAAAATTCTTTATCCATTTATTTTATTTGGATTATATTCATTCCATTTTCTTATGGATTTGGCCAAGATTTAATTTGGCTTTTAAATATTCTTTATTTATTTCTTTCTTTCTTGGTCTTATAAAATCCATATCTTTTTATTTATAGATCCAAAATTGGTGATTCCAATTTGTAAAATCTTATTTAATATTTGTTTATCCTTTTAGGTATCTTTAGGATTAATTTGATCACAAATTGGTATGGATTTTAGGTAGGTGTTTTATTAGCTTTGGGAATTCAATTTCCTTATCTTATTAACTTCATAAGATTTTATCCCTAGCTCCAAATTAAGTGAAACCAATTTCTATGGTTTTATAATATTTTTATTTATCATTTTGATCATTCATAAATGCTTGTTGCTAAATTTTCATATGGATCAAATCCATAGTTTTAGAGAGATCTTCGTAATGACTTTCTTCCATTAGGGTTTTAGAGTTTTGGTTTGTTTTCCAAGTGTTTAAATTTCAAGATGCATTTATGAAGAATGCATTTTACTTGATTTGAAATTAGTTGGATTCAAACTTTATTCAAAGTTTGTTCAAGAAGGGTTTTGATGTTTCCATTTAGAATCAAAAAGTTTCTTTTCACCCTAAATTTCAACAATTATTTATTTTGTTTATTTATTTTTCACATTACAAAATTTGGAAAATTTTGGGATGTGACACCCTTCATAAGTGATGTCACTTTCCAACTGAACCTCTTACAAAGGTATAGTATCCTTCAATGAAGTCTCTTCCATCTCCGGATGGCATTTCTTCAACTGACTTACACGAAACACATTGTGAACGGCAGACAGTGATTCAGGCAACTCAATCTCATAAGCCACTTCTCCTTTGCGACTCAGAATCCTGAATAGTCCAACATACCTTGGTGCCAATTTTCCTTTGACTCCAAATCTCTTCACTCCACGAAGTGGTGAGACTCTAAGATAAGCTCTATCACCTACCTCATAGGTGACTTCTCTATGCTTTGGATCTGCGTAGCTCTTCTATCGGGACTATGCTATTTTCAATCTGTCCTTTACCAACTTGATTTTCTCTTCAGCTTCCTTGATTAGCTCTGGCCCGAACAAATTTCTTTCTCCAACACCACTCCATAGCAATGGTGTAGTACAGTTTCTTCCATAGAGAAATTCAAACGGTGCCATCTCAATACTGGCTTGATATCTGTTATTGTAAGAGAATTCTGCGTAAGGCAGACTTTCATCCCAACTAGCACCATAGTCTATGTCAACACCCAGGTTTTTAATCCCAGATGCCTGTTATGCCATACATCGCAATCCCAGGATTACCATTTTGGCGAGACATAACAGAATTGGATACCACAGTACATCATCCATTACAAACCATACATAAGGTCTTACACAAATAAGGATCTCATGATCCAGTTCTTAATACAACTCAGGCAGTGGAAATACGTAATAATAGTAAAGGTAGCATAGGCGAAGCTGTATCTTCGGGGTTAGAGGCAATGCTGACGATGGGATATGATCCTAGTTGTCGTAACCTTCCTGGGGTCCATCCTCCAGGTACTCCTCTTCATAGTCTGGCCACGGGAATAGCCAGGGACAAAGCCATGAGTACTCTTTAAGTACTCGCAAACTAATACTAACAAGTGAAGGTGGTTTTTGTAGTAGGACACTAAGCTCTAGGGTTGTTCTGCAAAAAGCCAGATTTACCTCTACTAAGCTCTGGAGCAAAGAATGCTAGTTGAAGATTTTATATCACCTAAGTGGGAACTTGCATTTCATATCACAACCCTGTTGTGGTCAAGTCAAAATCTCAGTTCATTTCACAAGTCATTTTGAAAACATCTGACGGGGGAACAGTATGGCCACTCCAACTTTCCATAACCGCGGACGTGGATATTCGAATAGTTTGACACTCTGCAGAGATTGTACACTCTCACCACAACATTCGATACATCCGTCAGGAACAATTCCTAAATTCACCATACTCAGTATGCGGATAATCAATCCTAACCTTTCAATTACAAGCCCTAGTATAGGTACCTCTCCTATGAGTTTAGCCTCCCAACCATGACCAACTGTCATCTTGGGTACTGCACAGGTGGACAATCTTCACAAGGTAGCCGCAGCTCAGACCTTGGCCGTGAGGGAACCCATACTAAGGTATATAAGTTTCCAGTCAAGCCCTACCAATTTTCGGGTATTGTAGTTGTACGGTAAAATTGGAATGGTATCACATCCAGACAACCATCAGTTTTATAAAGGGCTAAGGCTCATGCCTTAACATTTTCACCATCCAAAATCATCTGGTGTTCGGAAACACATGTCAAAACATCTCAGTAGAATGACTCATCATTCTAAGGTTTTCATAACCATTTTCCACCAAGTATTCCCATCTAAAGTTGATCAAGTTTTATGCTTAGCACTAGCATCTACAAGTGGGGGTGAGTACTAATGATGGGTGGTAAACAAGTGGAGTTTTAACTAAGTACCATCTCATGCCTTAGGATGACATCAAGATTATCTAGCTTAGGCCAAATTTAATGCTCTTTATGCAACCTTCAATTATCTTCCTAGAATCTACAAGTCACTTAAATAGACTCTAAGCAATAGTTGTGATAAAGAAAGAAAGTAAAAAGGTTGCAGGTAAAACTAGGATTGGGTTATCAAGTGGGTATGATCACATATGCTTAAGGCATATAGTTGGCATGGTAACAAGCAAGTATTAGCTTCCCTAGGTCAACTTGATTAGTAAGGCTTGCTAAAGTAGAGTATCTTGCAAGTGTTAGCTTGCTCAATCAACTAGTAGTATTAGGCTTGCCTTGTGCAGAGCAGTGGTTGAAGTTCTCCTCGGCTTCTTCTTTGTAGTATCCTCCTTCCTCCTCGTATCCTTGGTCGGTACTAGCGTCTATGAATAAATACGAGGTACACAATCACCAAACAATACTTAACTACTTTCAATCATCACATAAAAAGGGTTCTATAGATGATCTAGCATCATCACTAACATTACAAGATTAAAGCATTTGTCTTATTTAGTTTATTTTTAGAAAAGTAATTTCTACTCATTGAAAAACTACTTAAGATTTAGTATTCTCCAACTCAAACATGGGATCATGTTGACACATGTCATCACCACATATTTCAGTACATGAGAATGTGATTTAAAGTGGTATCACAATTTAATAAGGTTTAACCTTTTTATTTTAAATAAAATAAGTGACTAGAAATGCCTATGTGGCATTATTTTATTACTTGAACATTATTTCTGTAAGTAAACCCATAGAAATTTATATATTCTGAACTGTATGATCAAATGTGATATTTGAGAGTTGGAATCAACCCAAAATCTATTATGGTTTAAATTTGAAAAATGTTTGAATACAGAAAAGCTTCCGCCTTGTTATTTTTACCAATGTTGATCTACAGATCCAAATGATTTGAATCCAACGGGCTTGGATTAAGCATTTCAATATATTTCTAACAAAATCGGTTTCATGAAATTTGGTTCACTGAATCGAGCTGGGTTGATTTTTGAAACTAGGTACAAAACTGAGTTTGAATATAAATAGAAAAAGCTAAATTCAAACGAGTGGGCTGCGCGGGAAGGTTTAATGGGCCGGCCCAGTGTCACTCCGCAGCACGGGGCGCAACTGACAAGGGGGGTCTACTGGTCAGTGGCTCTTTAAACGCGAAGCGGTACGGGGCTATGTGGTGCGTTGGATTAGAATGAAGATCGACGGCTGAGGGTCGTCGTCGACGATGAACTGGTCACCGGCGAGCTCGAACCCTAGCGACTCGGTGGGGGTGCATAGGGGGCATACCGGGGATCCAGTGACAACCGTGAGGCGGGCAAACGACGAAGTCGATGACGGCGAACTCAGGGGTGGTCGCGGCAGCTCCGGGGGTGGACGAAATCAACGGCTCCCTTCTTATCCAAAGGCAGCCTTCTCTGGCGCAATTCCGGCGATGCTGTGCTCGCCTTGCTCCGGCTAAGGGGTGGAATGCTCAGTAAGGTGATGGGAGTGAGATGGTGTGAAGAAATCGAGCGGGGATCGTCTCCTTTTATAGGCCCGACGGCGAGACCGAGAGGGATGGGCAGGCGACGGTGATGACATGGCTACGGGCAGCTAGAGGCATGGCCGCGGTTGGCGTTCGACGGGTTGTCTCCTGGCGATTCTCTAGAGCTTTAATGCGTGTGTAGGGGAGGTGGCAAACGGTCGGGAACGTGTGGTGCTCTGCGCGGCAGAGGCGGCGTCTTCGACGACGAGCGGTGGCTGTGCGGCATGGGGCGGCGAACGAGGGTGTTTGCGGGGTTGCTGGGGCGGTGGTGATCACGCGTGCACGCGGCGAGGGCGGCGCGCGGTCTATGGGCGTGTGTCGAGGGTGGCGCGCTCTCGGCATGCTCTCAGAGAAGCTTGGCATGGCTTGGGCGTGTGGTCCAGTGGCTAGCAAGGTTCGAGCGCTGGACAGGGAGTGGCGGTGGACGGTGGCCTGTGTCCTAGACATGGTGTTTAGGCTTGGTGCTTGCTCTGGCTAGCTATCCATGGTCGGCTGGCAAGGGTTCCTTCGGGTTGGCATGGCATGGTGCCAAGGGTAGGGGCTAGGGGTGGTCAAGGCACTGGTTGGCACTGGGGGATACAAGTGTGATCAATGGTGAACAAGGCTTAGCCAAATTACTGCTCAAAACAGTGAAGTTTGGCCAGTTTGATTTGTTGCCTCCAAGTGTTTGATGAAATGGCCGCAAGAACTTGATTTTTGAATTTTGAAAAGATTTTTTGTGGGTGTGCTAGGCATGTGTTGAGGATTCTGTGGGTGCTTGGGTTTTGAAAATGGAGCTTGTTTGAGTGGTTTTTGAAATAGTGGGATCTTCCCATATGAAATAGATTCAATTTTAAACTGTCATTTAAACTAAGCATTTGAATGTTTTTGGATGATCACAAAGTGGGCCTTGGTACCTTATTATGAGTACTATCAAGGGGTGCAAAGATCCATACATGTTTCTGTTAAGTCCTGAAAGTTAGAGATAGCCAAAGTAGGCATGGGAGTTAATTTGGCCAAAGTGACCATTCACTTAATTTGTTTGTCTTTGGGAAAAGTTCGGGGATTGTTTAGATGATGTTTATTTCACCTAAGAATCATTTTACAAGCAAACAAACATAGAACCAAAGCAATTCAAAAGAATCCAAATTTTGAATACACACACATATGAATGCTTTCATATCTTTAGTTGGAAAAGTTTTTGTTAACCCTAATTTTGATGATTAGAATTTGATGATCCAAGTTTAATATTTTTGGGATGTTACAATCTAGGGCACATGCCCTCAACATATCCTCCAGAATCTGGTTGGTCCTTTCTGTCTGTCCATCAGTTTGAGGATGAAAAGAAGTGCTGAATTCTAATCTCGTTCTCAATGACTCATGCAGTTGTCGCCAAAAATGCGAAGTGAATTGAGTTCCTCTATCCGACACAGTACTCTTGGATACTCCATGTAGACACACAGTCCTATTCATATATATCTTGGCTAACTTAGCACTTGTATAGGTTGTCTTCACGGGTATGAAATGAGCCATTTTATTAGGCGATCTACCATGACCCAAATAGAATCATATCCTGATCTAGTCCTTGGCAGTCCAGTGAAGAAATCCATGCCAATCTTGTCCCACTTCCAATCAGGAATAGGTAGTGGTTGTAACAATCCTGCTGGTTTCTGATGTTCCGCTTTCACTCTACTACACACATCACACAAAGCAATATGTTACCCGGATGAATGGAATATAGTGAGTCGTGTGCTTCTTGTAAAATCAGTTTCCGAAGCTCCGGATCTTGCGGAGTGCAGATATGTTTTCCATACCATAAAGTACCCTATTCGTATTCATGGAATCCTTTAGCTTTCCCTTTGCTAATTTTCCCTTAATCTCTTCAATTTCCTTGTCCATCTTTTGGGCTTCCCTGAGTTTTTCCAACAAGGTGGGTTGAACATCCAATGACATCAGATGTCCCTCAGGCACTATCTCCAATCTGAGATCTTTGAACTGGGCACACAGATCATCTAGTAATTCTCCCTTAGTGAGGCCATTTACATAAACTTTACTGCTTAAAGAATCCGCTACAACATTTGCTTTACCGGGGTGGTATTGCAAACTCAAGTTTTAGTCCTTGATGAGTTCTAGCCATCTTCTTTGTCTCATGTTGATTTCTTTTTGAGTGAAGATATACTTCAAACTTTTATGATATGTGAACACTTCACAATGTTTACCCAAAAGATAATGTCTCCATGTTTTGAGTGCATGGACAACAGATGCTAACTCTAAGTCATGAGTAGGATAGTTCACCTCATGAGTTTTGAGTTGTCTCGAGGCATAAGCTACAACTTTCCCGTCTTGCATCAGAACTCCACCTAATCCTTGGTGAGATGCATCACAATATACTTGGAAATCTTTTTCCAAATCTGTCAGACATAAGACTGGTGCTGTCACTAGTCTCTTCTTTAATTCTTGGAAACTGAGTTCACATCCTTCAGTCCAATTAAATTTCTTGTCTTTCTTAAGTAACTCCGTCATTGGCTTAACTACCTTTGAGAAGTTCTCGATGAATCTTCTATAGTATCCTGCCAAGCCAAGAAAACTACGTACTTCTTTCACTGACTTAGGAGATTCCCACTCAGTTACAGCTAACACTTTTGCGGGATCAACCGCTACACCATCTCCTGACACAATATGTCCGAGAAATCCGACTTTATTCAGCCAGAATTCACACTTGCTGAATTTGGCATACAACTTATGCTCCCTAAGCTTCTCAAGTATCAATCATAAATGTTCTTCATGCTCTTGTTTGCTCTTGGAGTAGATCAAAATTTCATCGATGAAAACGACAACAAACTTGTCAAGAAATTCCATGAACACTTTGTTCATCATATTCATGAAATAGGCTGGTGCATTTGTCAAACCAAATGGCATCATGGTGTACTCATACAATCCATACCTAGTGGTGAAAGCAGTCTTAGGTATGTCTTTCTCTCTAATCTTAAGATAAAAATATCCTGATCGGAGATCAATCTTTGAGAACACACGGGCTCCTTCTAACTGATCAAACCAATCATTGATTCTAGGCAAAGGATATTTGTTCTTGATAGTTACCTCATTGAGTGAATGGTAATGTATGCATAACCTTTGACTTCTGTCTTTCTTTTCAACAAACAAAACTGGTTCACCCCAAGATGAAGAACTTGGTTGAATAAATCCTTTCTGTAACTATTCTCCAAGCTGTTTCTTGAGTTCCTTCAACTCATCAACTGACATCTTGTAGGGTCTCTTTGCTATTGGTCCTGATCCTGGCAGTAAGTCAATCAGAAACTCAACATCTCTATCTGGTGGCATTCTAGGCAATTCCTCCGAAAACACATCCGGATACTCTCTCACAATTAGCACACTGTCTATGCTAACCCCCTTAAGAGAATTTAGCTTACTTCCTTTAGATTCAAAATTAGACTTGAATCTAATCCGTTTCTTATCCGGGGTTGTGAGTGTGATAGTACGATTGGCACAATCTAGTACTCCTTCATATTTAGTCATCCAATATATTCCCAAAATTACATCCAATCCTTGGGAATCTAGTATTATCATGCTAATGGGAAACTTATACTTCCCAAATTCTATCACTAGATCATGACATCCAGAGTTCACTATCATTTCTCCACCGGGAGAGCTTAATTTTATAGGACACCCAATAGTTTCAACTAGAAGTCCATTTTTATCAACAAATGCTCTTGATATGAATGAATGCGATGCGCCAGTATAAAAAAGAACAAGTGCTGGAAAAGAATTGAGCTTGAACTTACCATCCACAACATCAGACTCTTCATAGATTTCTTCCACATTAATGTGGTTCACTTGTCCCTTTTGGAAGGGATTGGGTTTGTTGGCACCTTCAACTTTCTTTTCTAGGCACTCATTAGCATAGTGCCCCATCTTCTTACACTTGAAACATTCAACCTGACTGAGATCTTCCTTTACAGGCTGACTTCCACTTCCACTTCCACTATGGTGACTCTTGTGCCCACTCTTGTGATTCTTATACTTGTCATTGTCATGACTGCGATGATGCTTGTTGTCATGATGATGGTTGTGGTTGTGGTGGTTGTTGTACTTCCCATGTTTGTGGAATCCAGAACTTCCACTATCATCATGATGGGAACGCTTGTGAGATGATCCCGAGCTGTGCTTATCAAAGCTATGCTTCCTCTTTCTACCCTCAACCTGTTTCATCCTGTTTTCCAAGATGGTAGCCTTGTCACAAAGTGATTGATAGGTTGGGACATAGGCAACAAACAGCTACAGGTTCAACTCATCATTAAGTCCTTCGAGGAATTTCTCCTTCCTCTTAGTATCAGTATCAACTTCATCCGATGCATAGCGTGCCAGATTGTTGAACTCCTCAATGTATTCAGCCACACTGCGGTGACACTGCTTCAGGTTGTGGAACTCCTTTTTCTTCAAGTTCATCACTCCGTATGAGATATGAGCTGTACGGAATCCATCCTCAAAAATAGCCCAAGTCACATCCTCAAGGGGAGTGGTGATCTGAAAGTTGTCCCACCAGGTTGCTGCTGGTCCTTCGAGAAGATGTGCTGCAAACCTGACTTTTTCCTCATCGGTGCAGCCGACAGTGACTAAGTCCTTGTTCACTAAATGTAACCAGTCATTGGATACCATTGGATCAGTGGTTCTCGAGAACTTTGCAGGCCTCAGTCTCAGAAATCTGGTGAGCATGTCAAATGCTGGAGGATTATTCTGATTGTTCTTGTTGTTATTGTTGTTGTTGTTATTGTTTTTCTAATTCTGATTCTGCATGAACTGTGTCATCATCTGCATCAGTTGAGCTTGAGCTATCATCAACAGCTGCATCTTGGGAGTGACGTTATTGTTGTTGTTTGGGGTGGGGTTAGCACGACGGGGAGGCATCTGTGGTTTCAATAAGGATAAGAATGAGATACCCATAGATTCTTAACATGCACAATACATCACATAGAAGCAATCATAATAACAAAGTTCAAATTAACGTAGAGTTTGGACAACATAAACAACAGGTTTTGAAAAATTCAAACACACAATAGCAAGCCATCCACATGTTGGATGGTCATTGCGACTCAATAATCAAAGTATGATATATAAAAGATAGTAGAGTAGTCTACACTACTCCTCCATGTCGACTTACACGTCAACAAGATCAAGACCTGCATTATCCATGGTGGCCTTGTACTCCTCTACACTAGTGGTCAAGGCCTCGATCTTTGCCCTGAGGGCCCTGTTCTGTGAGCGAAGCCTCTCAATCACTCCCTGCTGGTGCTCAAGCTTGAAGTCCTTGGCCTCTAACTCATCCTTCATCTCCCTGATATTCTTGTTTCTGTCTTGGACTCTTTTCTCCTGATTCTTGAATTTCTTGTCCTGGCTCTAGAATCTGGCCTCCATCTCCTTGACAATCTCGTCTTGCTCTGTGAAGATCTTGTCCTTCTCCCTCAACTGAACCCGGAGCTCGTCATTTCTAAGCATGACATTGGTCCTATCGGTGTCGAGGTGTCTAATAAGACCCTCCAAGTCCTGAAGGTATAGACTAACTGGATCAATCGTCTCTCTAGTAGTGTCATCGTACTCTACTGCCTCACCCTCCTTGTCACGTCTCCCGAACGGGTGAAAGTAGAGGCCTCTGAGATCGGTGGAGTGCCTCCCAACCAGGCGTCCAAGTAACTCCTGCATGACTACATCTAAGCCCTTCTCCTTGTCATCATGCATCAGCTTAAAGGTGATGTCCTCTGTGGGTGGCTCTGCCTAGCGTCTCGGCTGTGTGACTCTGAAGCCCCAAAGGTCCTTCCTCTCAAATTTGGTGAGCTGGAGTGTCGTGATACTAGGAAGTGGAAGGTTGAGCACACTAGTGAGCTCCATGAGACGAGTACTAAAACGAGTTCCCTTGAACTCCTCGGCAGTGTTGATAACAATGTTAGGCATCTATTGTATAAGATAGAGAAAGGTTAGAATCAATACAAGTAGGAAAAATCCCAAGACAATAAAAACACAAACACACTTTCAAAACATAAAAGTCATGGCATACACAAATCCAATACAATTACCAAGGTTCATCATAACTTAGACAAATTTTTGCGAGTAAAACAACAAGTATGATGGTACAACTAACGGAGTACGTTACAATTCTCACTCACTAGACAAGATAGTTATTAGGGCATCCTTAGTGGCAATCTGTCTATCTTGATCACAATACTCCCATATTAAGTCTATGATGTCTTCCCTTAAACGTTGATTGGTAGCCTATAAGTCTTGGGTATGCTTCTTTTCTTCTCTAAGGTCATTTTGAGTGTTGAGCATTCTACACTTGAGCCTATCACCAAGCTCCTTGATGGCATTCCAAGATGCATTTCTTGTAGAGTCAAAGAATGTTGTGTGCATTTCAGAGTTGGTGACCATGCAGAATCCTGACTCTTTGTGGTTGTCTTCCTTGTTTTTATACAAGTGAAGTTACACCCACCAATACTCTTCTCCTTCATCCATCACAGGGAATCCCTTGTACACAGCTGCACCATGTATCCCCATGGTAACCATAAGGTTCTTGAGTGCTTTGGGAAACTCTGTCTCACACTCCAAATTTATGGTCATGAGTGGTCCCTTCCTGACGGCTTCATTGATGGATTTCATCTACAAATTGAGATGAAAAAGAAGATTAGAAAAGTTTACGAGAAGAAAAGACAAGTGTGGAATTTTGCAAGGTGTTGAAATTTTCCTTATTGGTTTCTTAGTTTAATCCAACCTAGGGTCATAATCCTACAGGCAACACAGTGCTATGATACCATCTGTAAGACCCCACCTTTATAAAGGTAAAGGTCCCTGTGATTGCAATGCTAGTCCCTGGATCAATGCTAGCATCCACAATTTAAGATGAAGTACACAGATACAAAGGTCATTATTACATCGTCATTGCAGAGATAACATAGTCTTTTACAACTCCATAGCCATAGGCTAGTACAAGAGTTCAACTTAACAAAATAAAGTAAAGTCTTCATCTTCATATGCCACATGCAAACATGTTGAGTGTAGACTCATAACCCTAATCCTCATCAGAGTAACCTGCAACATCACAAGTTATAGCCACAGTGGGTCAATACATTGGAATAGTATTGGCAAGTGATACCTTAGTATAATAATAGTTTCTAGCTTATATATGAATTTGGCTAAGTGTAGCTTAGGCTTGCTTTGCTTAAAATAGGTTTTGCCTATTAGTTGAAAACAAAGTTTTTGTTTGACAGAAACTCCCAAGGAACCACCAATAGACATTGGTGAACCTTTACCCTTGTTCAACCACAAGTTTTTAACTTAGAAATTGGGATGAGGAGATCCTTGATGGCTTCAGTGTCTTGATGCTCAATTGTCCATTGCCGGGGACACGACTAAGTACTTAGATTTTTCCTTCTCGAGAGGTGGTGCACTTTACCCACAAGACTCGACATGCATCGAGACGAGACCTTTCAGAAGCCTTCCCTTAGACCAAATGGATGCGTTCCAATCCTATCACCCTACCACCAACTGTCCATCTGGCTAAGTTATTGCAACTTATATGATCAATGCAGAGCCCATATGCCATGTGGTTGCACTAGAAGCTTCTAAACACTAAGTATCTCAAATCCCTTTGTTCCTGGGTGGATTTACACAAGTGTGATACACAAGGTAGACCATAGATATGGGAGTTGTGTAACTACTCAACATAACCCAAACATACCATTCCACCCAGGTGATTTATTCACTTAGTTGTTTTATTAAGCAAAAACACAAGTCAAATACTTAACAATATTTCCATAGCATGTATGTAATCCACCCTTGTTTTCTACTAGCTAGGCTAAGCATGGCAATATAACAAGTATCTTAACTTAGAGAAAATTCTACCAAGACTACAACTACTAGGATTTCCCATAGCATAGCATATAGATACTTAGCAAAAATATCATGCAAGCCCTATACAAAATAACTAGTGCATAGTCAAAATATTGGGACAAAAACATGAAGCACCACTTGCCTTGGTAGTTGGGGATTAGCAACAATCCTCACAATCACAATCACCACTAGCACCAAAATCTACACATAAAATAATAGCACCAAATTTACATTCAAATTAATCAAGCAGAAATATATGAATGCATGCAATGCCATGTGATGAATTTTTCTTAAACCAAACAAGACAAGTAAACAGTACTAAACACAAAACTAAACTTTTATAGACTAAATAGACTCAAATTAGTCTTTAAAACATTTTCTAAATAATTTTTATACCCAAAATAAGCCTACAAATGTCTCTGCATAAAATTCCATTTTTACAAAATCAAAGTACAAAACTAAGCCCGTAGATGTGTAGGATTTCATTTTGTGAATCCATTGATATATTATTTGCATTTTTTTGATAAACAGAACAATAGTTATTAATTTTACAAGTTAATTCTTCTAATTAAATCAAATCTGGATTTTAAAAGAAAAACCCTGACACGCGGCGGCTCCTGATTGGTCAGTACCGCTTCGTGCGGATCACACTCGCGAGCCACTGGATCTAAGTGAAATCTAACGCTCCAGATATGCCCGTACCCTTTCACTCTCTCTTCTAATCTTAGCCGCTGGATCTAGATCCAGCGGATCTAGTCACTCTGCCACGAACGGGCGGCGCAAATAGCGAGCTGTGGCGGCGACGGCTCTGCCAGCGATGAACTAGCAACGCTAGGGGGTAAAGGGAGAGGTGCAGTGCGTTATAGAGGTCGTGAGCTGAGGTGGTCACAGTGGAGGTCACGGGCAAGGGCGGGGCGCTCGGGTTCGGTAGCTATTCCTCACCGGAGTCGAGCTCGCCGTCGGGTTCTAGCAGATGTTGACGAAGACGAGGCTACGAGGCACCAGAAAACAAACGAGAGGCAGCATTAGATGCGCGCGAGGATGGCGATCAATACATGGGCAACCATAGAGAGAGGGGTGGACGGAGCTCACCGGGATTGGTCGCCGGAGAGGTTCGGTACCGCGGCGATGTGAACTCAAGTGTGGGCAGCCTGGTGGCGCTTAGACGGTGGCGAGTAAGGGGAAAGATGCGGGGGAGGAAGGGGTTTAAGTAGGCAGGGTCGGGTGCGGGAATTACTGAGGCAATCAATCGAATTGATTCGAAATCAATCGGCGAGGTAACAGGTGGTGACGACAAGGTCTGCGGGCGTTGATTGAGGACGAAGGGGTGACGTGGAGGTGGGGTCCACCTGTTAGCGAGTGGGTGCGGGCGCACGCGGTGAGAAACAGAGGGGGAGAGGGGATTTTCCCGGGTGGGCTAGGTGGGCCGCCAGTTGGGCCGCGGGTGGGTTGGGCTAGATAGGTGGCGTCTGTTATTTTTTTCCCTTTTTCTCTTTTTCTCTTTTTCTTTTCTGTTTTGATTTTCTAGATTGAATTTGAATGGCTAATTCAAATCTGTCTGAATTCAAATTTTCTCCAGACTTTTGTACTGTGTTTTTAGTGTCCAAAAGTGTGTCAAACATATACTTACACTCAAAAACCCTTTTGGGTTTGAAAATAAAATAAAACCATGCCTTTATTAATATAAGGCTATTAGGCATATAAATGGTTTTATATTTGAATTTTGTTTTGCAATTTTTTGTGCAAGCTTTGCATCCATTTTAAAACATTACTAATCCATCCAAAAAATTCTCATACTTTGAAATTAAAATAAAACAAAAAATAATACCATTGACTTATTTGCATGAAATAATAGGCATAACATGGTGTTTCTTATTTGAAATTTTGTTTGGAAAGTCCGATGTTATGAATGCATGAATGATATGCAAATTTTTAACAAATCATGATTTTTGGGATGTTACAATATGGAATGTGATTAAAGAGATCGAATGTTGTTCTGAGTCTCGGATTGGATCCGGGACATCACGAGGAGATCCAGAATGGTCCAGAGAATATGATTCATATAAGGAAAGTCCAATTCCAGAGTTCGGGAATGGTTTCGGTGTTTTCACCGGAATGTTCTAGAAGGGTCTAGAAGGTCCACCGATCCGAAGTGGGAAGGGTACATGGATGTGTCATGCCAAATTGATATGGTTGCACCATGTACTAGCTCACTTGGCTAGGCAAAAGGAAGAGAGAAATCAAACTCTAGTTTGAAAGTCAAACGCCAGTTTGAAAAGTCAAATGCCAACATGGTTGCCTAGTGGAGGGAGGGAAGGAATCCTACCTAAGGGAGGATTCCTCCCTCCTCCGTGCCGCTGACCAAAGCAAGGGGAATTGGGGGAGGACTCCCCTCCCCTTGCCGCCTTCCCACCTCTATAAGGAGGGGTAGGGAGCCCCCTACCCCTCACCACAAAACCTAGCCTTGGTGCCACCACCTCTCAAGTCACCGCCACCTAGGGGATCACCTCCAAGTTGCCGACTAGGGCAAAAGCCCTAGCCCTAGACGCCGGCCACCACCCCCTTGTCCCTCTAAACCCTAGATCACCAAGGACCCTCTTCTACTCCACCATACCCGCTCTGACTTAGGCAAAGCCCTACGAGATTTCCGCTATACTTCCGACACCACGCTGTCGTGCTGCCGGAATCGCGAGGAGAGATCTACAACCTCCGCTGCCTGTTGGAACAAGGGAGAGGAAGGTCTTCATCGAGTATTGGACGTTTGACCGACTACGGAAGCGCTAACGGAATGCGGCGCCGGAAGGATCGTCTTCGCGATCTTGAGATCGGCAAGTGAACGACTACATCAACCACAAGAATCTGATCTTGTTAACTGCCTTGGAATCTTCGAGGGTTAGTACTCTATCGAATCGTTGCTACAATCTAATAGATAGATCTTGGCTTGTGTGTGTTCATGCGATAACTTTTTTTGGTTTCCATGCTATGAACCCCTATAGTGGTATTAGAGCCGTGTCTATAACTAGATCCGTTGCACGAGTAGAACACAATGGTCATTATGGGCGGTGGTGCTTTTATTATCAATTGCTTCTTGTGTACTTTGCATCTTGCGGGATGGTGGGATGAAGCGGCCCGGGCTAACCTTATGTGACATCGTTCATGAGACTTGCTCCACGCTCGACATGCAACTTGTATTGCATAAGTGGATTTGCGGGTGTCTATCTCTCCCATCATAGTGAAGATTCAATTTACAATGGGCATTCGATGGTACTTGCATCAACATTGTGGTTCTTGTTCGTAAGTTAGAACAATACTTATTCGAAAGCCCCAAACCACGTAAAATATGCAAAGAAAATTAGAGGCATCTAACTTTGTTTTGCAGGGGTGTGCTATGATGTGATATGACCATGATTGTGGTTATATATGATGTACGCAATGTTCCTTATTGTAAGTCGGCAACCGGCAGGAGCCTTATGGTTGTCTTTTAATTTGTTAGGACCTGCGTTTCTATTATCCAAAGTAGTTGTAATAGTTGATGCTGGTGGACGACAACCATGGAGCGGCGCCATTGACCTTGATGCCACGCCGGTGATGATGGAGATCATGTTCATGCTTGAAGATGGAGATCGAAAGCATAAGAAGAAAGGCCGTATCATATCACATATTATGAATTGCATGTGATGTTAATCCGTTTATGCATCTTGTATTGCTTAGATCGCGACAGTAGCATTATGAGATTATCCCTCTCACAAAATATCAAGTAATAAAGTGTTCGTCCTTAGTAAGCACTGTTGCTAAGACTCGTCATTTCGAAGCACCTCGTGATGATCTGGTGTGATAGATTCTACGTGTGCATACAACAGGAGCATGCCAGATTTGCTCATGCGGATAATAAGGTTAACCTTGACGAGCCTGGCATGTACAAACATGGTCTCGGAACATGGAATACTGAAAGGTAAAGCATGAGTCATATAGTAGATATGATGGACATGATGATTGTTCGCTTTTGAAACTACATCATCTCTCATGATGATCGGACTTGATGTCGTGGATTTGGTTCTTGTGATCACTACAACAATGTGAGGGATATTATTTTGAGTGGGAGTTCACCTAGATTAATTTAAGTATTAATAAGAACTCAATTTGTCATAAACTTGGTCTAAACTATTGCAAATATGTTGTAGAACATGGCGGGCCCTACCATCAATTTTAATGAGTTCCTAGAGAAAGAAAAGTTGAAAAACAATGGAAGCAACTTCGTAGACTAGTTTCGCAATTTGAGGATTGTCCTTAATGCTGGTCAGTTGACCTATGTGCTGGATGCACCACTGTGTGACCCACCTACAGATGATGCTACCGATGAGGTGAAGAATGTTTTCCTCGCTCGGAAGAATTAGTACTCCACAGTTCAGTGTGCTATTTTGTATGGTTTGGAATCGGAGCTTCAAAAGAGGTTTGAGAACTTTGACCCACATGATATTGTCCGTGAACTCAAAATGATATTTGAGGCTCACGCGGCAGCTGAGAGTTATGAAGCTTCTGTAAAGTTCTTTAACTGCAATATGGAAGAGGGCAGCTCTGTTAGTGAGCATGCGCTTAAGATGTCTGGGCACGGCAATAAGCTCCAAAGCTTGGGGATAGTGATTCCTAATGCATTGGGGATTCACTTTGTCCTCTAGTGACTACCACCAAGTTACAAGAACTTTGTGATGAACTACAACATGCAGCGCATGGATAAGTCATTACCAGAACTCTTCTCTATGTTGAAGTCTGCGGAAGTGGAGATCAAGAAAGAGCACCAAGTATTGATGGTCAATAAGACCACCAATTTTAGGAAGCAAGGCAAGCCTAATAAAAAGGCTAACTTCAAGAAGGGCAGCAATAAATCTGTCGCGCCTGCAAAGAAGACCAAGGCTGGGCCTAAGCCTGAAACTGAGTGCTTTTACTGCAAGAGAGAAGGTCTCTAGAAGCGGAATTGCCCCAAGTACTTGGCAGATCTGAAGAACAACAACATCAAGAAGAAAGTATAGCTGATATACATGTTATTAATGTGTATCTTACTAGTAATCGTAGTAGTGCCTGGGTATTTCATACTGGTTCGGTTGCTCATATTTGTAACTCGAAACAGGTACTGCAGAATAAACGGAGACTAGCGAAAGATGAGGTGACGATGCGCGTTGGAAATGGATCAAAGGTTGATGTGGTCACGGTCGTCGCTCTCCCTCTTCATATACCATCGGGATTATTTTTATACTTAAATAATTGTTATTTGGTGCCTGCGTTGAGCATGAACATTATATTAGGATCTTGTTTATTGCAAGACGGTTACTTGTTTAAGTCCAAGAATAATGGTTGTTCGATTTATATGAGTAATATCTTTTATGGTCATGCACCTTTGATAGATGGTTTATTCTTGTTGAAACTCGATAGTAGTGATACACATGTTCATAATATAGATGTTAAACGTTTGAAATTAGATGATAATTCTACATACATGTGGCACTGTCGTCTTTGTCACATTGGAGTGAAGCGTATGAAGAAACTCCATTCCGATGGACTTCTTGAATCACATGATTTTGAATCAATTGAGAGATGCGAAGCGTGTCTGATGGGTAAAATGACTAAGACTCCATTTTATGGTATGATGGAGCGAGCTACAAACTTATGGAAATCATACATACCGATGTGTGTGGCCCGATGAGTGTAGCATCGCGCGGTGGTTATCGTTATGTTCTTACTTTCACAGATGACTTGAGTAGATATGCGTATATCTATTTCATGAAACATAAGTCCAAAACTTTTGAGAGGTTTAAGGCATTTCAAAGTGAAGTAGAGAATCAATGTAACAAGAAGATTAAAATTTCTATGATCCGATCGTGGAGGTGAATATCTAAGTTACGAGTTTGGTGAGCATTTGAAGAAATGCAGAATACTTTCACAATTGACACCGTCGGGAACACCACAACATAATGGTTTGTCCGAACATTGTAATCGAACTCTTTTATATATGGTTCGGTCTATGATATCACTTACAGATTTACCGTTGTCGTTTTGGGGTTATGCATTAGAAACATCCGCATTCACTTTAAATAGGGAACCATCTAAATCGGTTGAAATGACACCGTATGAATTATGGTTTGGGAAGAAACCTAAATTGTCATTCCTTAAATTTTGGGGTTGCGAAGCTTATGTAATGAAGTTACAACCCGATAAGATTGAACCCAACACGGAAAAATGCGTCTTCATAGGATACCCGAAGGAAACTATTGGGTATACCTTCTATCATAGATCTGAAGGCAAAATCTTCATTGCCAAGAATGGATCCTTTCTAGAGAAGGAGTTTCTCTCGAAAGAAGTTACTGGAAAGAAAGTAGAACTCGACGATGTTGTTGAACCTTCTCTCGGATTTTAGAGTAGCGCAACACCGGAAGAAGTTCCTGTGGCGCCTACACCAATAGGAGAGAAAGCTAATGATAAAGATCATGAAACTTCGAACGAAGTTACTATGGAACCTCACAGGTCAACGAGGACTCGAACCACTATCGATTGGTATGATCCCGTTATGTGTGTCATGTTGGTGGACGACACTGATGACCCTGCGACTTATGAGGAAGGGACGATGAGCCCAGATTCCAATAAATGGCAAGAAGCCATGAAATCCGAGATTGGATCCATGTATGAAAACCAAGTGTGGACTTTGGTAGACTTACCGGATGGCCGCAAGGCTGTCGAGAACAAATGGATTTTTAAGAAGAAAACATATGTTGATGGTAATGTAACCGTTTATAAAGATCGACTTGTCACGAAAGGGTTTTAGCAAATTCAAGGAGTTGACTACGATGAGACTTTCTCACCGGTAGCAAAGTGATGGTGCTGTGGGAGCACTTCGTCGGGAAACCCCAAGAGCAAGGTATGATGCAGCACAACAACAAGTTTTCCCTCAGTAAGAAACCGAGGTTATCAAACCAGTAGGAGGAAGGAAACGTCTCAAAGGTGTTGCAAGCAACGTGGAAACCTACACAACACAAACTCAAGACTTTGCCCCAACGAACAATGAGGTTGTCAATCTCACCGGTTGCTTTAACAAAGGATTAACTGTATGGTGTGGAAGGTGATGATGGTTTGCAACAAGTAAACAGTAACAGTGGAAGATGTATCAATGGTAAAGATTGGACCGGGGTCCATAGTTCACTAGAGGTGTTCTCCTTAGATAAACAAACATGGCATGCTGGGTAAACAAATTACAACAGGACAATTGATAGGACCGAGCAAGGCATAACAATGCAATACTAGACACAAAGATCCTATGAGTTTCGATTGGGCAATACAACAATATACATAGACCATCATCCAACTGCATCTATGACTAGAAGTCCACCTTCAGGTTATCATCCGAACCCCCTCCAGTATTAAGTTGAAAGCAACAGACAACTGCTTTAAGCAAAGTGTGTAAGGTAAACAATCCACTTATTACATGAACAAGAGACTGTTGTTTTCTCCCTAGTGGCAACATCACATCTACAACCGAAGAGATTTCTGTCACTTCCCTTGGAAACTAGAGGCATGAACCCACTATCGAGCATAAATACCCCCTCTTGGAGTCACTAGCAACTACTTGGCCAAGATAGATACTAACAATGGAGAGCATGCAAGATCACAAACAACACAGACATGATAGAATCAATAAGACAAAACCATTAATCAATCTGACATAGTAATATCAATATCCATCGGATCCCCGTAAACACAACATGCATGATTACAAATAGATTAGATCTTGATCATGAACGGAGCTCACAAGATCTATACATGAAAGCACAAGGAGGAGATACAACCATCTAGCTACTACATGGACCCGTAGTCCAAGGTGGAACTACTCACGCTTCATACCGGAGGCTGGCATAATGAAGAAGAAGGCCTCCAGGATGATCTCCCCTCCGGCAGGGTGCTGGGAAGAGCTTCAGAACCCCCAGTCTAGGGACGATGGTGGAGGCAGCTACAGACGGTTTTGTGGAATATTGATCAGGTCTCTAGGGTTTTGGCATCGGGGGGACTTTATAGGCGAAGAGGCGAGGAAGGGGGCCGCCAAGGCGGCTGCACCCCCAGGCGTGGGGTGGGCCCACCCGCGCGGCCAGGGGGTGTAACCCCTGGTGAGCCTCCTCCGTCTCATGTTCTGGCTTCGTGTTGCCCACGGTAAAATATTGACTTTGGCTTTTGTCCCGTCCAATTCCGACAATATTGATTTTCTGCCTTTCTGGAACAAAAAACAGAAGAAAAAATGCAACTGGCACTATGGCAACTTGTTAATAGGTTAGTACCAGAAAACATATAAAAACACCTCAAAGTGTGGACAAAGCAAAGCAAAGTACTCCCTCTGTCAACACCCGGATTTTTCAATCCTAGATGCCTGTTATGCCATACATCGCAATCCCAGGATTACCATTTTTGTGAGACATAACAAAATTGGATACCATAGTACATCATCCATTACAAACGATACGTAAGTTCTTACACAAATAGGGATCTCATGATCCAGTTCTTAATACAACATCAAGCAGCGGAATACGTAATAATAACGGTAGTGTAGGCGAAGCTCCATCTTCGGGGTCACAGGCAATGCTGACGATGGGAGATGATCCTAGTTGTCGTAACCTTCCTGGGGTGCATCTTCCAGGTACTCCTCTTCATAGTCTGGCCATGGGAATAGCCAGGGACAAAGCCATGAGTACTCTTTAAGTACTCGCAAACTAATACAAATAGGTAAAGGGGGTTTTTGGATAATAGGACACTAGGCTCTAGGGTTGTTTTGCAAAAGCCAGATTTATCTCTACTAAGTTCTAAAGCTAGTCACAATTTTATAACTCCTAACTGGGAACTTGTATTTCATATCACAACTCTATTGTGGTCAAGTCAAAGTCTTAGTTCATTTCATAGGTCATTTTGAAAAGTCTGACGGGGGAACAGTATGGCCAGTCCAACTGTCCATAACCGCGGACGCGACTATTCGAATAGTTTGACACTCTGCAGAGATTGTACACTTTTACCACAACATTCGATACATCCGTCAGGAACAAATCCTGAATTCACCATACTCAGTATGCGGATAATATATCCTAACCTTTCGATTACACGCCCTAGTATAAGCACCTCTCCTGTGAGTTTGGCCTCCCAACCATGACCAACTATCATCTTGGGTACTGCACAGGTGGACAATCTTCACAAGGTAGCCTCAGCTCAGACCTTGGCCGTGAGGTAACTAATACTAAGGAATATAAGTTTCCAGTCAAGCCCTACCCAATATTCGGGTATTGTGGTTGTACGATAAAATTGGAATGGTATCGCATCCAGACAACCATCAGTTTTATAAAGGGCTAAGGCTCATGCCTCAACATTTTTATCACCAAAATTCTCAAGTGTTTGGAAACACATGTCCAAAACATTTCAATAGAATGATCCATCATTCCAAGGTTTTCATAACCATTTTTCCACCAAGTATTCCCATCTAAAAGTTGATCAAGTTTTATTCTTAGCACTAGCATCTACAGGTGGGGGTAGTACTAATGAGGGGTGGTAACTAATGGAGTTTCAACTAAGTACAACCTCATGTCTCAGGCTGATGTCAAGGTTTCTAACTTAGGCCAAATTTTATGCTCTTTATGCAACCTTCAGCATCTTTCCAATATCTACCAGTCACTTAAGTAAACTCTAAGTAAGCTTTGATAAAGAAATAAAGTAAGAAGCTTGTAAGTAAAACTAGGATTGGTTTATCAAGTGGGTATGATCACATATGCTTAAGGCATAGTAACAAGTATGGGCTTGCATAGGTATAGTCTCAGCTTGCACAATATCAGTATAAGCTTGCTAAATTGCAAGTGTTAGCTTGCATGGTTACTAGCTTGCCTTGTGCAGAGCAGTGGTTGAAGTTCTCCTCGGCTTCTTCTTCGTAGTATCCTCCTTCCTCCTCGTATCCTTGGTCGGTACTAGCGTCTATGAATAAATACGAGGTACACAATCACCAAACAATACTTAACTACTTGCAATCATCACACACAATGGTCCTATGGATGATCTAGCATCATCCCTAACATTACAAGGTTAAGGCTTGGTTTAAATCCTTTTATTTTTAGAAAAGTAATTTCTACTCATTGAAAAACTACTTAAGATTTAATATTCTCCAAACCCAACATGGGATCATGTTGACACATGTCATCACCACATATTTTAGTCCATGGGAATGTGATTTAAAGTGGTGTCACAATTTAAAAAGGTTTTACCCTTTTATTTTAATTAATTAAAGTGACTAGAAATGCTTATGTAGCATTCTTTTATTACTTGAACATTATTTCTGCAAGTAAACCTATATATTTTTATATATTCTGAAAGGTATGGTTAATTGTGATTTTTGAGAGTTGGAATCAACTCAAAAGCTATTATTGTTTAAATTTGAAAAATGTTTGAATGCAGAAAAGCTTCTGCCTTGTTATTTTTACCATGGGTGATCTATAGATCCAAATGACTTGAATCCAACGGGCTTGGATTCAGCATTCACAGTCCTTTCCAACAAAATTGGTTTCATTCAATTTGGTGTACCGAATCGATCTGGGTTGATTTTTGAAGTTGGGTACAGAAGTGTGTTTGAATTAAAATAGAAAAAGGTTTAATTTGAATAACTGGGCTGCGCGGGAAAAGTTACTGGGCCGGCCTGCTAATCGCAGTGCTCCCGCGGGCTTCTTAAGTGGGTGTCCCCACTCATCAGTGACACGGGGCTGGGCGAAGCGGTATGGGGCGACGTGGATCGTTCGATCTAGTTCTAATCTAATGGCTGGGGGTCATCATCGACGCGAGACAACGCTGGCGAGAACGAAACCTAGCGCGGCCAGTGAGGGGTGCTGGGGGCTCACCGGGGTACTGGCGAGGGTCGGCGAGGCAGGCGAACGACAAAGTCGATGACGACGAATCTCCTGGTACCGGTGGCTTCTCCTGGGACGGCTCCAATCTATGGCTCCCTTCTTCTCCAGAGGCGGCGGGCTCCGGTGAAATTCCGGACGGTGCGGTGTCTCCTGGCGATGCTCAACGACATGGTCTCGAGGCATGGGGCGATGTAGTTTGGTCTGGAACGGGCTGTGCTCTGCGCGGCAGAGGCGGCGTCTTCGATGGTGGGCGGTGGCTGTGCGGCACGGGGTGGTAAACGGGGATGTCTGGCGGTCTCCTGGGTTGATGGCGATCGTGTGTGCACGCGGTGAGGGCGGCGCGCGGTCTGTGGGCTTTGGTTGAGGGTCGTGCTCTGGCGCATGCTCGGCATGGTCTCTAGCAGTCTGGGCGCGGCTTGTGCGCGTGGTCCAGGGCTTGGAAGCGCTCGCGGCTAGGACAGGTAGTGGCGGTGGATGGTGGGATGCCTCCGAGACAAGGTTGGAAAGGCTAGTTCTTCCTCTAGCCTGCTGTCCACAATGGGGTGACAAGGGGGTGCTCGGCTGTTCACCATTGATGGCAATGGCAAGCTCACAGGGGTGCTAGTCCTTAGTTAAACTTCCTAGATGATCTACTAAGCTGTGTGTGAGCTAACTAGGGAACAAGTTAGGCCAATTTTACTGCACACTATAGTGTTTGATGTTTGTTTGATTTGTGTCTGCAACCTGTTTGATGAAATGGCCGCATGAAATCAAGTTTTGAATTTTGAAAATATTTTTGGTGGGTTTGCTAGATTGGTGCTAGTGAGTCTGCAGATGCTTGGGGTTTTGAAAGTTGAGCTTGTTTGAGTGGTTTTTGAAAAAGTGGGATCTTCCCATATGATAAAGATTCAATTTTGAATTGTCATTTAAACTATGCATTTGAAAGTTTCTGGATGATCACAAAGTGGTCCTTGATACCTTGTTATGAGTACATTCAAGGGGTGCAAAGATCCAGAAAAGTTTCTGTTAGGTTCTGAAAGTTTGAGACAGCCAAAGTAGGCATGGGAGTTAAATTGGTCAAAGTGACCATTCATTTCATATATGTGTTTTGATTTACTTGTCTTTAGGAAAAGTGTGGGAAATGTTTTAGATGATGTTTATTTCACCTAAGAAACATTTTACAAGCAATGAAACAAACAAACAAGGTGGTTTTAAAGAATTTCAAAATCCATGCATACACATATGCATGCATTCATGATTTCATTTAGAAAAGTTTTTGTTCACCCTAATTTTGATGATTAGAATTTGATGATCCAAGCTTAGTATTTTTGGGATGTTACAAACCTTCCCCCCTTAAACAATATCTCGTCCCGATATTTGAAAAAGGATGAAAAGATTACCTAGGATTTGAAGAGATCGGGAAACTCCGTCCTGATGTGATCTTCGCGCTCCCAGGTAGCTTCCTCTTCTGTGTGGTTGCTCCACTGAATCTTGAGAAACATGATGCTTCGGGTTCGGGTAGTTCGAAAAGCTTCTTCCAAAATGCGGATGGGTACTTCGGGATATGTCAGGTCATCGTTGATCTCTATGGTCCGGTGATCTATATTCTTGAACACTTCGGTCTTCTCGGGGACTTCGAGACATTTGTGAAGTAACGAGATATGGAACACATTGTGCACAGCTGACATCTCTTCAGGTAGTTCCAATTGATACGATACTTCTCCTCGATGGTTCAGAATTTGAAAGGTCCGATATATCTGGGGGCTAACTTTCCTTTGAGTTGGAAACGCTGCATTCCCTTCAATGGCGACACTTTCAGGTAAACAAAATCTCCTATATTGAAGGCGAGGTCTCGACGTCTCTTGTCGGCATAACTCTTCTGGCGGGATTGGGCGGTCTTGAGGTGCTCACGAATCTTGTGAACCTTCTCTTCTGCTTCTCGTAGGATGCCGGGTCCGAAGATCTGACTCTCTCCTACTTCCGACCAGTTCAAAGGGGTGCGGCACTTTCTTACGTACATGAATTCAAATGGGGCCATTTGCAAACTGGCTTGGTAACTATTGTTGTAGGAAAATTCTGCAAACGGCAGACAGTCTTCCCACTTGGATCCATATTCTAGAACACATGCTCTAAGCATATCTTCGAGTATTTGATTTACTCGCTCCGTTTGTCCATCGGTCTGAGGGTGATACGCGGTACTGAAATCTAGGCGGGTTCCTAAACCTTCTTGGACTTTCTTCCAGAATCTCGAGGTAAACTGAGTTCCACGATCCGATACTATGTTCTTGGGGACTCCGTGCAAACTGACGATTCTAGCGATGTACAACTCCGCTAGCTTCGAACTCTGATAGGTGGTTTTGACGGGCAAGAAATGGGCGACTTTGGACAATCTGTCCACTATGACCCAAATAGAGTCATTTCCCCTACTAGAAGTAGGTAGTCCAGTGATAAAGTCCATTCCTACAGAATCCCATTTCCATTCCAGAATTTGCAAAGGTTGCAACAATCCAGCGGGTCTTTGATGTCCTGCCTTGACTCGCTGACATATATCACACTTGGCGATATAGCTTCCGATTTCTCTCTTCATCTTATGCCACCAAAGTTGCTCTTTCAAATCTTGATACATCTTAGTTCCTCCGGGATGGATAGAATAAAGAGTATCATGAGCCTCCTTTAAGATAACTTCTTTCAACTCCGAATCTGCTGGTACACAAAGGCGTCCTTTGTACCACATAACTCCTTCTCCGTCCTCGGTGAATCCGGGTACTTTGCTTGTACCGATAGGACTCTTGATTCCGTCGATACTGGCATTTCCCTTCTGCGCCTCTTTAATCTGACTGATCAAAGTGGGCTAAAGTTCTATGCTAGCCAAAAATCCTTTACTTACTAATTCCATTCGAAAATCTTCCATCTCCTTGTGCAAACTTGGTTGCTCCTTCAAAATCATGGAGTTCAAGCGGCACGGCAATCTACTAAGGGCATCGGCTACCACGTTGGCTTTACCAGGGTGATAGTGAATGTCCAGGTCGTAATCCTTGATTAGCTCAATCCATCTTCTCTGCCTCATATTCAACTCCTTCTGGGTGAATATATACTTTAGGCTCTTGTGATCCGAATAAGTATCACAACGGTTTCCCATTAGGTAATGTCTCCATGTCTTCAGCGCTAGGACTACTGCTGCGAGTTCGAGGTCATGGGTTGGATAGTTTTGCTCATATTTCTTCAATTGTCGAGATAGATAAGATATAACTTTGCCTTCTTGCATTAGCACACATCCGAGAACAATCTTGGATGCGTCACAATACACATCGAAGGGTTTCGTGATATCCGGCATGATCAAGATTGGGGCTGAAATCAATCTCCTCTTGAGTTCTTGAAAACTCGCTTCACATTTGTCGGTCCATTCAAACTTCTTGTCTTTATTCAGCAGTTGGGTCATGGGTCGGGCGATACTCGAGAATCCTTCTACGAATTTGCGGTAATATCCCGCCAATCCGAGAAAAGCACGAACTTGGGTTTGAGTGGTTGGGGCTTGCCAATCTTCTACATCTTTCACTTTGGCAGGGTCAACGGCAATTCCTCCGGCTGATACAATGTGACCGAGGAATCCTACTTCCTGTAACCAGAATTCACATTTGCTAAACTTGGCATACAACTGATGCTCTCTAAGGGTTCCAAGAATGGTCCTTAGGTGTAGCTCATGTTCTTCTTCTGATTTGGAATAAATCAGAATGTCATCGATGAAAACAACGACAAACTTATCCAGGAAGTCCATAAAAATCTTATTCATGAGGTTCATGAAATAAGCGGGGGCATTGGTTAATCCAAAAGACATGACTGTATACTCGTACAATCCATATCTGGTGGTAAAGGCAGTCTTTGGAATATCCTCTGCACGAATTTTGAGTTGATGATAGCCAGTTCTAAGATCAACCTTAGAAAACACCTGGGCACCGGTCAACTGATCAAACAAATCCTCTATCTTGGGCAAGGGGTACTTGTTCTTGATGGTGACATCATTTAACTTCCTATAATACGTACACAAACGGTTACCTCCATCTTTCTTGTCCACAAATAAGACAGGTGATCTCCATGGTGACGCACTTGGTTGAATCAATCCAATTTCTAGCATGGAATCCAGTTGCTTCTTCAGTTCGGCTAGTTCCGACGGGTTCATACTATAGGGTCTCTGGGCTATGGGTCCTGTTCCAGGGATTAGTTCGATGATAAACTCGATATATCGATCTGGGGGCATACCGGGCAAAACATCTGGAAATACATCGGGGTATTCACAGACTATCCGGACTTGGTCAATGGTAGGTTGGGCTAGACTCTTGTTACACTTGAATTGGCGAGGTAAGGTTTCAGATATATGCTCGACTGATATTCCGGTGGTACTGGTCATGGTGATGGCTTTCTTAGCCAGTCAATCAATCCCTTATGTTTGGACATCCAATCCATTCCTAGTACTACTTCCAAACCTTTAGTTCCGAGTACTATTAGATTAGCACAAAAATCTATGCCATGGATTCGGATAGGGACGGCTTTGCAAATTTGCCTAGCCTTGGTGGTTGATCTGGGAATTTGCACAATCATAACATGCTTCAGTTTGGTTGGTTGAATTTTACTAGTGCATGCAAATTCTTCGGTGACAAATGAATGCGAGGCACCAGCGTCAAACAACACTCTTGCAAGTACTGAATTAACAAAAAACATACCCAGCACGACGCCTAGCGCTTCCTGAGCTTCTTCAGCATGCATGAGAAAAAGACGGCCATTGCGGTTGAGTGAATTCCCTGGGGCAAATCTTCTCCCTGGCTGGACACGACGCTGCTGCTGAGCTGGGGAATTGGCATTAGGGGTTGTAGCATTCTTCTTGTTGGGGCACTCGTTGGAATAGTGGCCTTTATTTCCACAGTCATAACAGGTCACTTGTGACTTGTCCTTGGCTGCGACAGGCACAACATTGCTTCCAGTCCTCGGGGCAGTGTTGGTGTTGGCGGTAGCATTGTTGGTGTTGAACTTGGGTGGGGCACGGGTGAAATTGCTAGAGTTACCGGGGTTGTTGTGATTTCCTCCGGGTCTAGGGTTTCCACGGTTGGGGTAGGTCGGACGGGTCATAGGGGGTCTGTTGGTTCTTGGGGCAAATCCTGGAGATGGGTTGTGGCGATATTTTGGGGTCTGATGGGTTCCTGGTTGATGCATCATGCGACGCTTGCGGTTCTCATTGGCTTGGTTGATCTTTCCTTCCATCTGGATAGCAGAGTCGACAAGGGCTTCAATATCAGCAAAGGGGATATTGACTAACACCGTCTGCATCTCGTCATGCAGACCATTCAGGAATCTTTATTTCTTCTTGGCTTCGGTGTCTATCTCGTCCGGGGCATACCTAGCTAATGACAAAAATTTGTCACGGTATTCCACTACAGTCATCCTTCCTTCCTTCAACTCTCTGAACTCGTCTCTCATTCTCTTGATCAAACCTGGTGGCACATGGGTTCTGCTAAAATTGACCTTGAATTCCTCCCAGGTCATCATCTGGCCTCCGGTCATTGCACGAACACTGTTCCACCATGCCCTGGCATCTCCGGCTAGATAATGGGTGGCGAATAGGACTTTCTCGTTGGCTTCCACTCCGGCGACTTCTAGGTTGTTTTCCATGGTTTGCAGCCAATCATCGGCATCTAGGGGTTCTTCTGACTTGGTGAAAATGGGTGGGTTGGTATTCTGGAAATTCTTGAGCTTAAATCCATGGTTGTCCTGATTTCCGTGGCCTTGGTTGTTGTGGGCTAGCTGGGCTATCTGTTGCAGAGTGGTTAGGTTGGCTTGACGTTCCGCTCTTTCAGCTTCGCGGTCAGAAGTCAACATTTGCAGGATCTGCAACATCAGGTCCGGGGCTGAACGACTTCCTCCACGTGGCATCTGAAGATTGATATAGATCATGAGAAAAGAGGGAAATTTCTAAGGTTTTGGGTCTTTGGAAAAGTTTTAAATGTTTGACTCAGATTTTTCTAGAAACTTGCTCTTTTTTTCATTCATTCATAGCACACAGTATAACACACACCACAACAAAGAAAAACAGATTGTTTTAAGAACCATTCTGGAATCTACGATACAGTGGGACCGACTACTACTCACTACGCTAGTGCTCAGTGCTACTACTCCTCGGAGTTTGTGGCTTCATCATCTTCATCATCATCGATGAAGGCGAAATCATCCTCATCGGTGAAGAAGTCCATGGCCTGATCCTCCAGAAAATCATCGTCATCGCTGAGATAGGAGTAAGGGTCTCCACGAAGATCCTCTCCGGCATTCTCCCTTTCCTCCAACTGCATGTCTCTCTCGTGGATGGTCTCCTCCAGAGATGAGATGCGGTGGCGAAGACGGGCAATAATGCGCTCCTTGTCGAGCTGACGGCGGCGAGACTTGCGATCCTTTGCTAGCATGGCTATGGTCTGATCCTTCGTCTTGATGATGGCAGACTTGTGGTTGCAATAGTCACGGCAGCTGTCCAACTCCTGCTGACGATCATACATCATGAAGCTAAGGTGGTCCAATTGAGTCTCCAGCTCGGGGTGGTATGGGGCTTCCAGTGGGTGTCCATTTGCATCACGCCTTGGGCAAAACTCATAGTGAGTACCCTTGATCTGATTGATGCTCTGCCCACACAGACGGGAAAGAACTTCCTGCATTGCTCTGGCAAGTCCATCGAGCCAGTTGTTTTCCCTCAAGGTAAACTGAATTCCCTCCGCAGTGGGAGGTTCAATCTTTCCTCGGAGACTTGCAACAATTAGCCACTGCAGATCTTCTCCTCCTTGATCGTTGAGCTGAGCTCCAAAGAACTCGGGGTGCGGACGCTCCAGAAGTTCCGAAAGCTGATCCAGATCCCTCTCAAAGATAAGGTCTCCTCCATTCCCAAGTTGGTAAAACTTGTTGTACTTCACGTCCATCTATAAAAATAGAGGATGAGTAGATTAGCAGAGTGATCAAGTGTGTCAAAATTTTATGTATTTTGCAAGAGTTTTTGAGGAACATGAATTTTTATAAAAGAATCAAAGAGATAAGAATGAGAATAAGTTTTTGTAAATAGTGGTTTTCTTTGGTTTTGAAACTAAGTTTTTGATTCAAACGTCTAGTCTAACTAGGGTCTCCTATGGTCAGGATGGCTCTGATACCAACTTGTCAACTTGTCAACGTCCAGTCCAAGGCGGCTGCACCCCCAGGCGCGGGGTGGGCCCACCCGCGCGGCCAGGGGGTGTGACCCCTGGTGAGCCTCCTCCGTCTCATGTTCTGGCTTCGTGTTGCCCACGGTAAAATATTGACTTTGGCTTTTGTCCCGTCCAATTCCGACAATATTGATTTTCTGCCTTTCTGGAACAAAAAACAGAAGAAAAAATGCAACTGGCACTATGGCAACTAGTTAATAGGTTAGTACCAGAAAACATATAAAAACACCTCAAAGTGTGGACAAAGCAAAGCAAAGTACTCCCTCTGTCAACACCCGGATTTTTCAATCCTAGATGCCTGTTATGTCATACATCACAATCCCAGGATTACCATTTTTGTGAGACATAACAGAATTGGATACCATAGTACATCATCCATTACAAACGATACATAAGTTCTTACACAAATAGGGATCTCATGATCCAGTTCTTAATACAACATCAAGCAGCGGAATACGTAATAATAACGGTAGCGTAGGCGAAGCTCCATCTTCGGGGTCACAGACAATGCTGACGATGGGAGATGATCCTAGTTGTCGTAACCTTCCTGGGGTCCATCTTCCAGGTACTCCTCTTCATAGTCTGGCCATGGGAATAGCCAGGGACAAAGCCATGAGTACTCTTTAAGTACTCGCAAACTAATACGAATAGGTAAAGGGGGTTTTTGGATAATAGGACACTAGGCTCTAGGGTTGTTTTGCAAAAGCCAGATTTATCTCTACTAAGTTCTAAAGCTAGTCACAATTTTATAACTCCTAACTGGGAACTTGTATTTCATATCACAACTCTGTTGTGGTCAAGTCAAAGTCTTAGTTCATTTTATAGGTCATTTTGAAAAGTCTGACGGGGGAACAGTATGGCCAGTCCAACTGTCCATAACCGCGGACGCGACTATTCGAATAGTTTGACACTCTGCAGAGATTGTACACTTTTACCACAACATTCGATACATCCGTCAGGAACAAATCCTGAATTCACCATACTCAGTATGCGGATAATATATCCTAACCTTTCGATTACACGCCCTAGTATAAGCACCTCTCCTGTGAGTTTGGCCTCCCAACCATGACCAACTATCATCTTGGGTACTGCACAGGTGGACAATCTTCACAAGGTAGCCTCAGCTCAGACCTTGGCCGTGAGGGAACTAATACTAAGGAATATAAGTTTCCAGTCAAGCCCTACCCAATATTCGGGTATTGTGGTTGTACGATAAAATTGGAATGGTATCGCATCCAGACAACCATCAGTTTTATAAAGGGCTAAGGCTCATGCCTCAACATTTTTATCACCAAAATTCTCAAGTGTTTGGAAACACATGTCCAAAACATTTCAATAGAATGATCCATCATTCCAAGGTTTTCATAACCATTTTTCCACCAAGTATTCCCATCTAAAAGTTGATCAAGTTTTATGCTTAGCACTAGCATCTACAGGTGGGGGTAGTACTAATGAGGGGTGGTAACTAATGGAGTTTCAACTAAGTACAACCTCATGTCTCAGGCTGATGTCAAGGTTTCTAACTTAGGCCAAATTTTATGCTCTTTATGCAACCTTCAGCATCTTTCCAATATCTACCAGTCACTTAAGTAAACTCTAAGTAAGCTTTGATAAAGAAATAAAGTAAGAAGCTTGCAAGTAAAACTAGGATTGGTTTATCAAGTGGGTATGATCACATATGCTTAAGGCATATAGTAGGCATAGTAACAAGTATGGGCTTGCATAGTTATAGTCTCAACTTGCACAATATCAGTATAAGCTTGCTAAATTGCAAGTGTTAGCTTGCAAGGTTACTAGCTTGCCTTGTGCAGAGCAGTGGTTGAAGTTCTCCTCGGCTTCTTCTTCGTAGTATCCTCCTTCCTCCTCGTATCCTTGGTCGGTACTAGCGTCTATGAATAAATACGAGGTACACAATCACCAAACAATACTTAACTACTTGCAATCATCACACACAATGGTCCTATGGATGATCTAGCATCATCCCTAACATTACAAGGTTAAGGCTTGGTTTAAATCCTTTTATTTTTAGAAAAGTAATTTCTACTCATTGAAAAACTACTTAAGATTTAATATTCTCCAAACCCAACATGGGATCATGTTGACACATGTCATCACCACATATTGTAGTCCATGGGAATGTGATTTAAAGTGGTGTCACAATTTAAAAAGGTTTTACCCTTTTATTTTAATTAATTAAAGTGACTAGAAATGCTTATGTAGCATTCTTTTATTACTTGAACATTATTTCTGCAAGTAAACCTATATATTTTTATATATTCTGAAAGGTATGGTCAAATGTGATTTTTGAGAGTTGGAATCAACTCAAAAGCTATTATGGTTTAAATTTGAAAAATGTTTGAATGCAGAAAAGCTTCTGCCTTGTTATTTTTACCATGGGTGATCTATAGATCCAAATGACTTGAATCCAATGGGCTTGGATTCAGCATTCAACAACCTTTACAACAAAATTGGTTTCATTCAATTTGGTGTACTTAATCGATCTGGGTTGATTTTTGAAGTTGGGTACAGAAGTGTGTTTGAATTAAAATAGAAAAAGGTTTAATTTGAATAACTGGGCTGCGCGGGAAAAGTTACTGGGCCGGCCTGCTAAGCGCAGTGCTCCCGCGGGATGCTTAAGTGGGTGTCCCCACTCGTCAGTGACACGGGGCTGGGCGAAGCGGTATGGGGCGACGTGGATCGTTCGATCTAGTTCTAATCTAACGGCTGGGGGTCATCGTTGACGTGAGACAATGCCGGCGAGAACGAAACCTAGCGCGGCCAGTGAGGGGTGCTGGGGGCTCACCAGGGTACTGGCGAGGGTCGGCGAGGCGGGCGAACGGCGAAGTCGACGACGGCGAATCTCCTGGTACCGGTGGCTTCTCCTGGGGCGGCTCCAATCGCTGGCTCCCTTCTTCTCCAGAGGCGGCGGGCTCCGGTGAAATTCCGGCGGGGTGGTGCTTGCCTTGCTCTGAGAACGGTGTGGCACGATCAGTGAGGAGAGGGGAGTGAGATGGTGTGAAGAAATCGTGCGGGGGTGGCCTCTATTTATAGTCGAGCGAGGGGACCGTCGGGGCGCACGGTGAGCACGTCGGGGGCGAGGTTACAGGTGGCTAATGGCATGGGCAAGGGTAGGGGACGGTGCGGTGTCTCCTGGCGATGCTCAATGACATGGTCTCGAGGCATGGGGCGATGTGGTTTGGTCTGGAACGGGCGGTGCTCTGCGCGGCAGAGGCGGCGTCTTCGATGGCGTTCGGTGGCTGTGCGGCACGGGGTGGTAAACGGGGATGTCTGGCGGTCTCCTGGGTTAACGGTGATCGTGTGTGCACGCGGTGAGGGCGGCGCGCGGTCTGTGGGCTTCGGTCGAGGGTCGTGCTCTGGCGCATGCTCGGCATGGTCTCTAGCGGTCTGGGCGCGGCTTGTGCGCATGGTCCAGGGCTTGGCAACGCTCGCGGCTGGGACAGGTAGTGGCGGTGGATGGTGGGTTGCCTCCCAGGCAAGGTTGGAAAGGCTAGTTCTTCCTCTAGCCTGCTGTCCACAATGGGGTGACAAGGGGGTGCTCGGCTGTTCACCATTGATGGCAATGGCAAGCTCACAGGGGTGCTAGTCCTTAGTTAAACTTCCTAGATGATCTACTGAGCTGTGTGTGAGCTAACTAGGGAACAAGTTAGGCCAATTTTACTGCACACCATAGTGTTTGATGTTTGTTTGTTTTGTGTCTGCAACCTGTTTGATGAAATGGCCGCATGAAATCAAGTTTTGAATTTTGAAAAGATTTTTGGTGGGTTTTCTAGATTGGTGCTGGTGAGTCTGCAGATGCTTGGGTTTTGAAAGTTGAGCTTGTTTGAGTGGTTTTTGAAAAAGTGGGATCTTCCCATATGATAAAGATTCAATTTTGAATTGTCATTTAAACTATGCATTTGAAAGTTTCTGGATGATCACAAAGTGGGCCTTGATACCTTGTTATGAGTACATTCAAGGGGTGCAAAGATCCAGAAAAGTTTCTGTTAGGTTCTGAAAGTTTGAGACAGCCAAAGTAGGCATGGGAGTTAAATTGGTCAAAGTGACCATTCATTTCATATATGTGTTTTGATTTACTTGTATTTAGGAAAAGTGTGGGAAATGTTTTAGATGATGTTTATTTCACCTAAGAAACATTTTACAAGCAATGAAACAAACAAACAAGGTGGTAAAGAATTTCAAAATCCATGCATACACATATGCATGCATTCATGATTTCATTTAGAAAAGTTTTTGTTAACCCTAATTTTGATGATTAGAATTTGATGATCCAAGCTTAGTATTTTTGGGATGTTACACCCTCCGTTTTAAAATATAAGATGTTTTAGCTTTGTGAAGCAAATGTATCTAGACTTGTTTTAGTACATAGGTTCACTCATGTTTGGAGTGAATCTACACACTAAAACAAGTCTAGATACATTCTCTTCACAAACCTAAAACATCTTATATTTTGAAACGGAGGGAGTAGATAGTAAACAAGCATGGAGCATAAAAAATTATAGATGCGTTTCCGACGTATCACAAAGCTAAAGTCTATGAGGATTTTGTTAGCAATCGTTGCATATTATGATTATGAGATATGACAGATGAATGTCAAAATGGCGTTTCTCAATGGAGACATTGATGAAGAGTTGTATATGGTACAACCCAAAGGTTTTATCGATCCTAAATATGCTAACAAGGTATGAAAACTTCAACAATCCATTTATGGATTGAAGCAAGAATCCTGAAGTTGGAATCAAAGTTTTGATAAGGTGATCAAAAGTTTGGGTTTTATACAAACTTATGGAGAAGCTTGTATTTACAAGAAAGTGAGTGGGAGCTCTGTAACATTCCTGGTACTATATGTGGATGACATATTGTTGATTGGGAATGATGTAGACATTCTTAAAAGTGTCAAAGATTATTTGAATAACAATTTTCAATGAAGGATCTTGGCGAAGCTGCTTATATATTAGGCATAAAGATTTATAGAGATAGATCGAGACGCCTAATATCGCTTTCACAAAGTACATATTTGGACAACATTCTAAAGAGGTTTGGAATGGAAGATAGCAAGAAAGGGTTTTTGCCCATGTTGCCCAATACGACCTTGAGTAAAACTCAAAGTCCTACTACGACAAAAGATAGAGAGAGGATGAGTAAGACTCCCTATGCCTCAGCCATAGGATCTATCATGTATGCCATGCTATGTACTAGACCAGATATTGCATATGCTGTTAGTTTGACTAGCAGATATCAAAGTGATCTAGAAGTAGATCACTGGATAGCGGTCAAAAACATCCTTAAGTACTTGAGAAGAACTAAGGATATGGTTCTTTCTTATGGAGGTGATGAACAACTCGTTGTTAATGGTTACACCGATGCTAGTTGGAACACCGATCCGGATGATTCTAAATCACAATCTGGATACATATTTACTTTGAATGGTGTAGCAGTGAGCTGGAGGAGTGCAAAGCAAAGCGTTGTTGCGAGCAAAAACCACAACTAAAATTCTTTTTCAGTTATTGCATAATTTATTTGATCTTCATTGATAACTCGACTAGCATACTGAATAAATTTTAGGTTTAGTCCATCCCTTTAAACTAGAACAACCCCAATAGCATAGTCACTAGCATCACACATAATCTCAAACGTCACATACCAATTTGGTGGTTGAATCATGGGTGCAAAAACTAGTGCCTTTTTTGATTGTTCAAAGGAATCAATGCAATTTCTATCAAAAGTGAAAGGGGTATCCTTGTCTAGAAGATAAGTTAAAGGAGCGTCCAATTTCTCAAATCCTTAATAAAACGCTTATAGAAACCCACATGTCCAAGAAAGTTCTTAACCCCTTTTATATCTTGTGGTAATGAAAACCTCTCTAAAGTAATAAAGCTTGAATCATCAACTTCAATTCCTTTAAAAATATTATGACCGAAAACTATACCTTCTCTTACCATAAATCGGCCGTGCTACCAATTGAGGACCAACTTGGTTTGTCTACACCGTTGTAAAACTCTATTAATATTATTAAGACATTGCTCAAAATCAGTCCCATAGACAAAAAAGTTGTCCATGAGAACTTTCATAGAGCTTTCAACAAAACTTTCAAATATCTTCAAGACACATTCTTGAAAAGTAGCAGCCGTGTTGCATAAACCAAAGGGAATTAGTATATAAGCATAAGTTCCATAAGGGAAAGTGAAAGTAGTTTTTCTTGGTCTTCGGGCTGAATATAAATTTGAGAATATCTCGAATAACCATAAAAAAATGAGAATTGCCAGACATCCTTTCTAAGATGCTATTCATGAGAGGTATTTGATTATGAATTTTTATGTTTTCCTCATTTAATTTTCTTAAATCTATACGCATTTTGTACCCTGTTATTGTTCTAGCAGGTATTAACTCATCCTTATCGTTATTAACTATGGTTATGCAGCCCTTCCTGGGTATGCAATGAGTTGGACTTACCCATTTTCTCTCAGAAATTGGGTAGATAATACCATTGTCTAACATACATATGACCTCCTTTCTCACCATTTCTTTCATTCTAGGATTCAACCTTTTTTTATTATCAACAAACGGTTTAGCATTTTCAACCATAGGTATTTTATGAGTCACTATGGAAGAATCTACCCCTTTTATGTCGCTAAGAGTGTATCCAAAGGCTTCATGTTGTTCGATAAGCACTTCTAACAATTTCTTATTTTCTTCAGGAGAGAGTTTATCATCTATAATCACAGGGCATTGCCTTCCTTGTCTAAAAATTCATACCCGAGTCCTGGAGGGAGAGGCTTCAAAACGAGGGGAGGTGGATCTTCGTCTCCTTTTATTTTCTAGCTCTTTGAATTTGTCTCTTAGGAGATTCTCCATTTCAGGTGCAGCATCAAGGATTTTATCCAAATATTCTTTTGCAGAGTTGTTTGGGAGTGAATTATTATTTTTCAGGCTCCTCCCCAACTCGGATTGTGGGGTGCCAAAGTAGATTTCCACCAATTCTTCAATAGTTTTTTCTTCTTTAATCTCAATCTTCTTTTCATATGGCAACTTTCTAAATTGGCTGCAATTAACCTTTATAACTTCTTCCCCAAATTTTAGAGACAGAAAGTGTTTTATATTAACAATATCACTATTCATAGAGATGTAAAAATGATTACCAAATATCACGGGGCAAAAGAAATTCAAAGTCATATCGATAGTATAAAAGTCAACCGAGTACATGAATGCTCCTACAGAAATACAAGCATTGCAAAGAATTCCATGAGTCGGCTGCAAGGTTTTGTCAGAAAGCATAAATGTTAGTTTAGACGGTTCAAGATCTGGTTCATCAAGATTTCACGGTAATTCTGCATAGTTAAAGTGATGCATAATGTTTATGGAAGAGTTTAGGTCGGAAAACCCAACATAAGTAGCTTCTCCCAAACAAAAAGGGATTTTTTGTTGACTTTTATGCTTACCATCAAACTTTCCTCCAATTATATCAGAAGATTCTCTACTTACCATTATTACCTCATTCTCAAATTTCTCAGGATACAGTAGTTCTTTTACTATGCCAGTGTTATTCTTGATAGTTCCCAGATCTCTAGTCAACTTAGCCATCCTTTTCTTTCCTTCACTTTCACTCACTATTTTTCGTAAGGATAGTTTCACCTTCAAATAGTATCTTCTTTTGCATTTGCGAGAATTTTTCCTTGGGACCAGCTCTAGGCGGTTTGACCTTACAAGGAAGTGTGTAACATTCCCACTCCTTTGGAATCTGCAAATGCTCAACATAGGTTTTAACAATTTGGATAATCACATTAGGGTCAAGGTTGCAAATTCCAAGAAGTTTTTATACTTTACCCACAGATATAAATTTTCTTAAGCAATCATACTCTATAGGATTTTATTCATTAAGTTCGACTCCACAACAAGCCTTTTCCATCCTATTTACTATATGTAGCAAATTCTAAGCACTTTCAACACTAAATTTGGTAAACGACCCATTGGTAAGAGAGTCTAGTTCATTTCTGTTATTAGTACTCAAACCTACATAGAAGGTGTGTATTACCAACCAAGGCGGAAAATTGTGGTGGGGGCAATGGTCAAGCAGTCCCCTAAACCTTGTATATCCTTCATATAGCTTTCTTTGGGTCCCCTTTAAAATTAGTGATCATACGTCTAACTCCAAGAGTTTTTGTCCTGGGAAAGCAATCAACTAAGAATGAAAAGGCTAACCTCTCCCAGGAATCAGTGATTTTTTAGGACTTTGAATATACCAAGAACGGGCCTCATAAATAAGATTTTGAACAAAAAGACCAGATTTAACCTCATCCTTAGTAAAAATATTAAGACAAAAAGTCCCGCATATGTCTTCGAAGAACCCTACATGGTCATACGTATCTTCCATACCGTCCCGAGCAAACATTTTAGCATGCAAAATATCCAAAAGAATGGGGTTAATATCATACACCTTAGGGTTGTTGGATTTTAAATAAGTGTCCATGGGTGAACCAGAATTCTTTACAGCCTTGAGATGAATTATATGTCGGTACTCTCCCATGGTGTTTACCTGAAACTAGTAAACAACTTTAGTAAAATAATTAGTAGAATAAACAACTAAGAACAAAGACCAAAAGCGCTTTGTTCCCCGGCAACGGTGCTAGAAAATAGCTTGATGACTGCAAGTGCACGAATCGATTCTAGCTGGTTTCGAAATAAGAGTATTGAACCCGCATATAGCTATTTGGTTAAGGTATTTATGCACCTTGTCACTGTCTACCAAAGGATACTTTTAAGCTGGCTTTGATTTCAAGTAAAGGGTATTTGAAAGGTTTTTGGTTGAATGCGGAAAACTAAATAAAAAAAGTAAAAGAAAACAAGTAACGATAGCATTTGGAAAGGTGGTTGAACTCAATTAGGCTAAAGCATTCTCGGGGATGTAGGATACACCACTAGAATATTGTAATTAATCGTAGTTAGGATAAACTATTTCTTATGTCATGATATGAGTGGAGAGAGCTCCATAATAAGATCTAGTGCAAACCACAATTGAATCTGAAATTACAACAAGATCTAATGTATGGAAGATGGGGGTAGTAATGGTGATGGACATGCAGAGTTTGATGGTGAAGGGTATGATGCGATGTCCTCCAATAATCCTTAAAGCAGTAATGATTTGCCCTTCTCCAAGTTCCTCCTCCAGATCCCTCTCTAGTGTGGTTTTTCGAGGCTAGAATTTTTTGTGAATGTCAAATCACAGATCCATCTTCGCGAGGTGAAAGTATTTGATGAGGCAGACGTGCTGCATATGATACGGGCAGATGGTACGGGCGGGCTCCGCCCGTATCGGTGGTCGCTAAGGCACCTATGTCCTCCTCCGTATGCCAATCTCCCAGGTGCGAGGGAAAATCAATTAAATGAATTTTGTCACTTAAAAATATCATATTACAACATAATATGATAGTCCCAATTGATATGTTCATAAGAGACTTTGTAATTCGGGATCCTGTTGAAACAAGCACAAAAGATGCACACAAACGCAGTAAAATGCCAAAAACCTTACTCTACATATTAAAAAACAAGAGATAAATATGCTTCAATTTTGGACTAATCATGCACTATTGTCTAGTCATGGGGTTTTAATCATCGAGTTCTTTATGATTCACGGTATTTAGTACTTATGCATTGTATAAATGTGCTTCACTAATTGTGACAACCAGAATGAATGAAATAACAACTTGCCAGAACATTTACTCCCTTGAGTTACTCGCTGTTACTTTACTTGCTATTGCTTTTACTTACTTTCACTTTACTTGCTATTACTTTTACTTGATTTCACTTTAATTGCTATTACTTTCACTTCCTTTTACTTTACTTGCACTAGTTTACTTTATGTATTACTTTTAGCACTTTATAGTTTTATAGTTAGAAGTAAAAAGTATCTTACACAATATAGTTTATTGGTTTGCACGAAAGGCCATATAAGTGGGTTATAGGGCTTGAGAGAATAGTTAGTTTCCCTTCAGCTCCTTGTGTATTTGGCACTCAAATACTTATCGAAGTGTGCTACAGTGATTTCCTACTCTTGGGGATTATCACCCCGTAGCGAGTGCGGGCTTGGCCATGTGGTGTTCTATGGTTTCTGCCCGGTTTCCGCAAATAAAATGGGAACCTTATTAATTAATGGATAAGCAAAGTGTTGCCTCCATTTAAAAAAACTTCTAGACTTAGGGTTCCTCTATTGTCATTCATGGAAACTAGGGAATTCATGTCAGATATATAAAAAAGCAGCCTTTCAACGATAAAGGTTAGTGAAGAACACCACTTCAGATAAATCATAAAACGGTTTCATTTGATAATCAAAACCATACATAAAAATTGGTTCTACTAGACACAATATGACCTTTTCATGATCTAAAAACACAACCACCACTTAAAAGAAAAACCTCATGTAAAATTTAACTCAAATGATACAGTACACGCAGACGACATTTTTGTGAACACGACCCTGCTTCTTACTGATATAGTACACACAAATAACATAATTTATTCTAGACAATGTGAAAGAGTCAGCAACTGGCCTATGCAGATGAAAAACATCTCCCTTGGAGTTAAGGGGCCAATGAGCTAACTACCAGGCTATATCCAAGTAATCATCGGTACTAATAAAATCCTGCATCGAGTAAAAAAGATAAGTTAGATGTAGCTTATCTAAATCAATAGTAAAGTCATGTGTAAAGATTGAAAAGAACCAAGGAAAAATAGTAAATAAAAAATATTAGAATGAAGCAAGCTATGTAAAACGAGCATGCATAATTCTTACTTCATTAGGCATGTTTCCATTTGTGGAAACACTTCCTTCTGGAACATCTGCTTCTAAGAGGGAATCATTGATGTATTTCAGTCGATCAGCAATGGTTTCAAGGTGAACTGTGCCATAATCTTGAATAGAAAGAGTGCCATCTACACCGCCACCATTAAACATCCGAGTTGACTCAATAGAAGTGTTTATTTGAAGGTTAGGCAATGCAGAACTGGTATCGGAAGCACTACCAGATGTAAATTTGTCGTTCAACATCTTTGTTGAGCTTATGTTATTGTTCAGTACACATGGTGTAGTATTCTCGTGGGTACATGTCATATTCATTGTGTTTCTCATGACATTTGCCATTGGGTTCTGTAGCTTGTTGTGACACATCGATATCTGGCCAACTGATGAGGTTGCAAGGCTTGTGAGCTGATTCATATTGGGGTAGGTCACCTGACATGGGCCTAGGGATGTTCTTCCATCCTTATGACCAAGACCAGGAAATTTTGTAGCTGTTTGCCATCCTAAGCGATTCCCAATATCTCTAAATGGTTTCCTCTTACAAGAGGTATGGATCCCTGGCTGAGATAATGATTGCACCGGCAACCGATTTATAGGGGAAGACATCCCAACATTTGATTTGTATGCAAAGGAGCTGCCATTCTGATTGTCTTTGTTTGTATCCAATAGATTTCCGTGAAATATGTTTGCATACGAGGAATTGTTGCTAGAATGGTTGGAAGAAAATGTACCCAATCTTATTGTGTCCTTTGACATGCTTGCATATGAACTGTTAGAAGAGGGCCACCGTCTCATATTTGGCAGCAGTGATGTCCTAGGCACAAAATCCTTGGAAAACATGTTGTTTCCATGGACAAGTGCACCACATGATCCTAGCATAGATCGATCATTTATCCTTGTGAAAAGACTGGTAGGGTTCGAAGAGCTAATATCTGCAGACATATGATATTTCCCATGTCCATTGTAATGGTTGAAACTTCTTGGTTTGTTCCACATGGAGTTATAACTTTCAGGTGCATTGGCCAATGATTTATCGACCATATTAATATTATCTCTATCCCTTTTGAGGTATAGTCTGTACTTCTGAAATAAAAAAGATAGGCAAGCACATAGATATGAGACACACATACGTAACAAATTAATAGAATCAGACCCACATAAAAAAGATAGGCAAGCACATAGATAAGAGACCTACATAGGTAACAAATTAATAGAATCAGAGTGTGTTTCATATTTCCAAAACTCAAGAAATCCCGAGGCATGCATGTTATCAGCTTCACAAAGTATATCATTTTTAGATGTCTCTTAGGAACAAACATTCATTGTGAAAGCCTAGAGTTACATATGACAACGTATATTTTTTCTATATACATCCACAACATAAAAAGAAGTATTGGGCTAGAAAAATATGTTAAGAGGCAAGATCTCAACAAAAACAAGAGCAATGCCTTTTTACCAAGAAAATTGAGCTAGGCTAGATATGAACCCCAACAGAAACATAAGGAAACCAAAAAAGAGCGGATCTCAAAACATAGAAATTAAGTATAAGGTGTAGAAACAAAACCTGTAGATGACTTGCAACACTCTCTCTGGTGATGTAATCCACACCCATCATAGCCAATATCTTCTTTGGAACGGCATCTACATTCCCATACATGTTCAATATGTTTGTTACTACAAAAAATGACAAAACATATGGTTTAATTTGATTAAATATCCATGATAAATATGAGTTCTTACTGTCAATGCCTATCTGATGAACAACTTCCTTAAATCTTCTGTGTAACTCATTGGTCCATGTCATCCTCGGCTTTTTATGGGTTGACAACTCAGACACATTTTCTTTGTTCTCGTGAGATCCATTTCCATCATTTATCTCATTAATTGAGTACTTCAAGGAGATCTTATCAAAAACCATCTCGCCACCATCAGTCTCTGATGGTCCCTTCTCATCAGCATTAACACTGCAACCTTTATTTCCATGGCTTCGTACAGACTTCTTCCTTACAACATGTTGCCACATGTTCATGATGTCCTTGGTGCGAGCTGGTTTCACCCAATAGGCACACGCCCCAAGAGTAATCTCCTTAATCATGGTCTTTCTATCCTCATACGCAGATAATACTACACATCATATGATTAGTGGCTTAGTTCCAAAACACATGTATTAAGAATATCAATACAATTCACTACATACGTCAAAAAATTCCCATGTAGATAAGATCATAAAAAGGTATACATTTGGTGACTCCTATGTTATCAATATGTTCAACTATACATGCAAAAAATAGAGAAATCAAACACGCTAAACATGTTAGACAAACTTCAAACGTGTCAAAAATAAACTACATGTATATTTCTATAGAAAACCTCATATCATTGGTCCAAAGTAGAAATCAAATTTTTTTCTAACGATGGGAATGAGTGTTCTTTTTCATTAAATATAAGTAGCAATTACATAGAGCATACCATGTTTGTAAGGTAAATATCCCAAAGACCCCAATAGAAAACACACTATCAACAACTTGTGCGCACCCTATACTCAGATGGAGCATAACGAAAACCATGGACCCCAACCACAAGATATGCGCACCTCGATATAGGCCACGCTACACCCCTAGAAAAATTCTTGTATTATGCTTCTGCCCACCTTTCTAGGAGACATAAACCATACCCTCGTTTTGTTTGCACTCTACTAGCATTTCAACCCGGTATAGGATGGGGGTCCACCAATCCCTAAATAGATACAAAGGTTCCCTTGTACAATATTTTCTCTGTTTTATATTACTCTGCATGCTAACATTGGTCAAGATCAAACTTAGTGAAGTTTGATCCATTATGTACAAAAATATATTAACAATATACAATATTAAATCAATACTAATAGAGATAAGGTGAAATATACTATCATCTCATATATATTTGATATTGTGTATGTTAATATTTTATCATATATACTTGGTTAAATATTATGTAGTTTGACTTTTATGCAGAGTAATACGAAACAGATAGAGTAATGATAGGTACTCGCTCCCTCTGTCCTGGCGTAAATATTTTCAAATGACATGCTCACCAATCTTAAAACTTCTCTGACAAAAAGGGTCAGTCCTTGCAGAGGTGGTTGGCCTAACAAAAGGAACTTGGCACATTAGAGAATCTCAAGTCGTGTCCCAAAACTACGTCAGGCGGAAGCGCCGAATCAGTCATGTGAGGGACGTCAGCTCGTGGTGCCGTGTTTGGGGAACGTCTGTTTCCAGTTGTGTGTCCAAACAACATTCAAATTGAATTTTATTCGATTTTGCGGACGGTCGAACACCTTGCATGCAAGGTGGGTGTGCGTAGTGCCATCCACGTTCGCGCCTCGGCGGCTTGCAGCAGCCGACGACAAGATGACCGGAAGGTGAGAGGAAGCACTCCAGACGAATGCGCGCAGGCGGACCACCAGCGCCAAAACTGGCATGGCGAAGGGGAATTGTGGAAGGGAAGAAGACCGCGTGAGGAAGAAGACGAATGGGGGCGATGGTTGGACGCTAGCAAGTGGTACCCAGCTTGTTTTCGGGGGCGCCGCCCGCAGCATCTCCCGTGGTGCCGGGATGCCCTCATGCAACTTGACCTGATTTCCTGTCCGCCGTGACTCAAGATGCTCTTATTACTAGATGTGGAGAGCTAGGCCACGTATAAAGAACCAGTCGAGTACTTGTAGAAATAATCGGTCGAGTACTCTCTATTGGGGTTCTAGATCCAAGCGATGTATTACGGTCTTGGAGTGGTCTCGATGAGTCTGGTTAAGCTTGTTAGGAAAATCAACGAACTCCATAAGAAAGCCCCTGGGAATCGAGCTGAAGTGAACCAGCTCCATGGCCTCCCTGAGCCTCAGCACATGCTCAACTATGTCTAAATCTGCGATATATTAAATAGGCAAACTGTTCGTACGGTCTTGTAAACCCGTTCAGCGATGCAGGCTCGAAACTGAGCTTGCATTACAACTCCATACGCCCAAGCTGGGCAAGGTTATGGGAAACCCCATTAACCTTTCTACTAGCATGAACTAACTTAATTCTCCTTCCTCCAAGCTTCAACATTTCAAGTTCCCGTAGTCAGTTTCAAACATCAAGTTCCTAGAAGAGAAATTAATAGTAAGTTTTTGACTTTCTAAACATGCTATTGCTTCACCCATTCGGCTGATTGACAATGAGGGATGTTGTCCCATGCCAAAAAAACAATAGAGCGGTCTTGGTCTATTGCGATAGCACCCCAATCCCCTTTTGAGTTGTCTTTTGTAAAGAAAGCGCTTAAAGTTAATTTTAATCCTTCTGATTTGGAAAACAACCTACTTATCACTCCTTATTCCGAGGAGGAAGTGAAGAAGGCTGTTTTTCAAATGAAACATGACAAGACCCTGTCCTGATGGTTCCCGGCTGAATTTTATCAGAATTTCTGGAATATCATTAAGTCGGATCTTCTAGACCTGTTCAGCACTCTTCATACTGGATAACTAGAACTGTTTTGTCTGAATTTTGGTGAGATAATTTTACTATCTAAGGTTAACGAGGTAGAAAGGATCCAACAATACAGGTCAATCTGTCTTCTTAATGTTAATTTAAGATTTTTACTAAAATTGCCACAATCAGACTTATCTCTATGGCTAACCACGTGGCTCGATCGTCTTAGACAACTTTCATGTAAGGCCGTAACATCCTAGATGGGGTGGTCATCCTACATGAAACAGTCCACGAATTATGTAGAAAAAAGTTGAATGTGGTTATTTAAAAATTGATTTTGAGAAAGCCTATGACAAATTCAAATGGTTTTTTCTTCAACATACTCTTAAAATGAAAGGTTTTTCCGTTGAATGTCGTGCCTTAATTCATAACTTTGTGTCCCGAGGTAGTGTCGCTATCAAAATTAATAACGATTTGATAAATACTTTCAGACAAAGAAAGACAAAGAAAGGATTAAAACAAGACGACCCACTATCACCAATGATATTTAACATAGTTGATGATACACTAGCTATCATGATTGAGCGTGCAAAATTAATGGCCAAATTGAAGGTGTGATTCCTCGTCAAGTTGATGGAGGCCTATCTATCCTTCAGTATGCCGACGACATAATCTTTTTTATGGAACATGACATCGAGAAAGCGAGAAACCTGAAATTGATACTTTTAGCTTTTGAACAACTATCGGGTCTGAAGATCAACTTTCATAAAAGCGATTTGTTTTGTTTTGCTAAAGCTCAAGAGGAGGACAACCTGTATTCTCAATTATTTGACCGCAGTCAAGACCAGTTTACTATTAGATATTTTGGCATTCTATTATATTACCTGAGGCTTACAAATATTGAATGAAAACTTGTTGAAGAAAGACTTCAATTAAGATTGAGAAGCTGGAAAGAAAAGTTGTTATCCCAGGGAGAAACTGGTTCTCATTAATTCAGTACTCAGCAATATGGCACTGTACATGATAACTTTCTTCCAACTTTCAAAAGGATTCTTAAAATGTTTGTACTATTTTCGATCAAGATTCTTTTGGCAAGGGGATAAAAAAAATAAGTATCGACTGGCTAGGTGGAGTGTACTTTGCCAACCTAAGGATTAGGGAGGGTTTGGTATTCAGGATCTTGAGATTAGTAATATAGCTCTCCTTGGCAAATGGCTCTTCAAGTTGCTAACTGAAGATGGTATATGACAAACTCTACTTAAACAAAAATATGTTGGCTCAAAATCGATATCTCAGGTTTTCTAGAAACCTGGTGATTCGCATTTCTGGGCTGGTCTCATGGCGACGAAGAAGCATTTCTTCTGCTTTGGTACATTTTCAATTAAGGATGAAGGTAAGATATGTTTCTAGAAAGATAGGTGGCTAGGCAATACTACACTACATGAACGGTATCTAGCATTATACAATATTGTTCTTCATAAGGGTGATACAATTGGCAATGTGATGGAGTCTTCTCCACCGAATGTGATGTTCTGAAGAGATCTATTTGGTCCTTCTTGGAATGCCTTGCTTCATCGCTTGGAATTTGTTTAGTTAGTGCCCGTGACTGATGATTATAATTGGAACCTAACCGGGAATGGAAAATTCTCGGTCGCTTCTATGTAGAATGCACTACTCCAGCCAGTCATACCAGTTGATAATAATAGAGAAATCTAGAGGATGAAGATACCGCTAAAAACAAAAATTTTGCTTGGTAGCTTCATAGGGGGCAGTCCTTATTAAAGATAATCTTACTAGGAGTATTTGGCAAGGGATAAGGAATGCGTCTTCTATCATTATGATGAGACAATCAAAATTTTGTTTTTCCAATGCTCGTTCGCCCGTTCTATATGGTCAATTATCCAAGTAGCTTCAGGCTTATATACATCATGTAGTGTTTCCAACATTTGTGAGAACTGGCTACACGACATCAATCACAAGTACATAATTCTTCTAGGGTAGGAGCGATTTCCATTATTTGGTTATTATGGTTATATAGAAATGATAATGTGTTTAATGGAAAGTTGTCTTCTCTCTTTCATGTTGTCTACCGGTGTGCAGGCACACTCCACATATGGTCTTCCCTGCATAATGCGGAGTTTCGTGATCTTTTTTCGAAGGTGTGTACGTGGCTGGAGGATACGCCGAGAGACTTATTTTACTGACATGGATAACATCATAATTTGTGGACAGGCCCGCAGTCACCCTAGGCATTTTTACACTTTCTCATGATGATATGTAATTTGCCTGTTTTATTTTGTTAATCGACTTTGGACTTCGAGCAGCAGTGTGGATCTCAGTCATGTAGAGGCTTGGTATAAGGCTTAAAACTCTTTAAGTAATAAAATCACCCTTTATAAAAAAATCCATCCACACTCGGAAATAACTTGATCAAGTATATGAATAAGGAGGACGGGAACATGTCCCGCGTCACTCCTAGGGGGGGCCACACGGGCGACATACGCCTCATCTAACCCATACCTTTCTCCTCCTCCGCCCCTCGCCGCCGCCGGGCAAAGCCTGCGTGGTAGCCAACGGCAGCGGGTCCTCCTCGCTCGCATGCACAGGGGTCTCTGGCTGCAGCGACACGGTGCCCTAGACAACGTACCGTTGTCCATGAAGCTAGGATACCGGGGCAGCGGCCCCGGGCTTCTACGGCAGTGGAGGTGGTCGTGGTGGTTATACGGACAGCTCCATGGAAAGAGCAGCGGTGGCGGCTGTTCGAGGTCGATCACGCGGGCTAGATCTGGGCTTGGAGGGCCCGAGTCGGGAGAGATGGCGTTGACCCTGGGGCGGTGGCTCCGAGCTTCTTCGGTCGTGGTTGACGGTGGTGTGAAGCAATGCACTGCTTTTCCCGCATTGCTGCGGCGCCGCGTTCATGTTCTGGTCGCCCTTCTCTTGCTGTCAGCATGTACCTTGCCCGGGCGTTGTGGAGGCATTTGGGCATCATTTCATATTTGTTGGCCGACAGTTTGGGCAACTGTGGTTCATCGTCGTGAGGCGTGGGGTGGTGAGTCGATCGTAGCCTTAAATGCTACATTTTGGCCGCTTGTGGTGCAACTTAGGTTTGGGGCGCGTGGGCTCCACTCTTTGGCCCGGCGTGTTCTTCGCAGGGAGGAAGCCAGGGCGACGACCCCGGATTCGACAACTTCGATGCGGGTGGTTTTCTGTAGGTGGCTGTGGCATGAGGTGCTTTGCATCGTGCGCGACGTTGGTGTTGTACCGGAGGCTGCTCTGGGGTGCCGTTGAACCGCCCTCCCGACAACAAGGTAGCGGTTCAGTGGTCAATAGAGAGCCACTCCATCAGCGTGCTACTCCTTAGCCTAGGCCCCAAGGCCTGGCGGTCAAGATTGTGCTCCAGGTGAAAGCCTCACACTTAGGTGTTACCGTCGACACCCTAGGGTGTCGTTCTCCTTATTGATCGTGTCGTTCGGGAGTTGCGGTCTTCTACCAACGTGAGTGTCCTAAGTTTCTCCGGGTGAAAACCTAAGCTCCTCTGGAGCGGATGATGGCGACACTCATGCCATTGCCTTCTTGGAGGCATCGCCTTGGAGTTCTTATTCCTCACGGTGCGATGGGTTTGACCCTGTTGTATATGGTGACTCTATGGTCGGGTCAGTGGATGCCAGACGATGGATGTGTGTCGAGGTGATGGCCTTGAGAATCGCTTGCGGTCATGGTTCTAAGAGGTAGGACTGTGGCCTACAGTGTAGGGTGCCAAACCAGTGCCACTAGGGTGGCTGGTTTGTCAACTTTTTCACTTCTCTTCATTTTCTTCCTTTTCGCATTTCTTCCTTTTCGCATTGTGTGACCTTGTACATATTCTACCTGCTAATGCAATCGACAGCTAGCAGTTGCTGGATATTTCAAAAAAACTCCATCCATACTTGGTTCTCATCCATTTCTGTTCAATGGTTAGAGCACCACTGTCCTTAGCAATTTACCTTTTCTGCCCGCTCAAGAATCCCATCAACGATAATCTGCAAGGATTCCCAATAGTTATTAATAAATCTTGCCAAGTGAGAAATTCTTGCATCTCCTTTGTCGAATAATATGTTATTTTAGTGGTGCCAAGCCCTCCACCAGATGAACATTATCTTGAACTTTGATTCCTCATCCAACTTGTTAAGTAAAATAAGGACCCAATCCTTTCTAGTATATGTCAGGTCAATATTCGGATGCAAAATCCAATTTTTTCCACCTTCCTTCCCCAATTTTTTCCAGCTTCCTACCCCATTTTTTTCCAGCTTCCTACCTAAGAGCTTTGACAACGGTACATTTCATTACTGCAAGTTAATCATTTTAACTTTCCATGCCCGAGCTCACACATGATGGGATTTTAACTTGGTAAGCATCTGCTCCTGTTTTTATGTACTGCTAGTGAATCCGTAGCTAGTATCCACACAAAGACTCTAACCTTTGGTGGTACATACATTTGCCTTCCAAATAGTATTCCACATACTTAGATCACCATTATAACGGTGATTTGAATTTGTTTGGATTGCTACTCTTTCATTGAGATCTAGTCTGTATGCAGATCTGACCGAGAAAACACCGGTCTTTTCGCTCGTTCAGGATACAAAATCCTCCATATCAAACTTTGGCAGCCGAATCTTTAGTACTTCCTTAGCATTATGTGGGATAAATATCTTTCTCAAAATTTCTTCCTTCCATGTGGGATCATGTTGATTAATTAAATTCAGCTACCCGTGGATGGTTGAGTTTCTAAACTTTCCGGTAATCTTCAGCTTCCTCCGAGGTATCCAATTGTTCCTCCATTTGTGAATCTTCTTGCCATTACCAACTCGCCATACAATCCCTTTCTTTAATAGCTCCAGGCCATGAGCAATTCCTTGCCAACTCGGCGACGTGTAAAATTTGTATCTGTTAACTCACCAACTGGGTAATACTGTGCTTTTAGGATTCTAACACAGGTTGTCTGGAGAAGCAATGAGACGCCATGTATTTCTAGCAATCAAAGTTTGGCTGAACAGGTTTAAATCCCTGAAACTCATTCCTTGTTACCTTTTTCTTTTTGTTAAATTTTCCTAGCTAGTTCATTCCACCAAAAATTCCTAATCATTTACATGAGATTCTCACATAAACCTGATGAAAATTTGCAAACACTCGTAGGGTAAGTTGCAATTTCTTGCATGATTGATTGAATGAGAGTTTCCTTTGCTGCACCCGAGGTTATTTTCTACCCAGTCGTCATCTTTTTATTATACCTCTCTTCTACCGGTTGAAAATCTTTCATACACCCTTTTGGCACTGGGTGATCCCAAGTATTTCTCTTTAAAACAAGTGGTTTGGACTTCTAAAATCATCATGACCTATTGCCCCATCCCCTTAGAACATTTATTTACCAGGAGCATGGAGCATTTTTCGGGGATTATTATTTGACCAATAGTTTTTCATAGTTGCACAAGACCTTTTTTACTAGCTCATCTTGTGCAACATCATCCCTGAAGAAGAGAAGACTATCGTCTGTGAAAAGGAAATGAGATATACGAGGGCTTTGTCTACAAATTTTCAATTCTTGAAGCTGGTTGTATGCTATTTCCTTCTAAATCAATCAGGATATAGTCTCCCCCCAATAGGAAAATGTAGGGTGATAATAGGTCACCTTGCCACAATACACCCGAGGAACATTTTTTTGGAGGTAATCACCGTTGGGAAAAACCGTGTATGTTACTGACTTACCACACGGGTCATAACCCACTTAATCCACTCCTCTGGAAAACCAATTTGGTGAAGTGTACCCTCTAGATAGGACCAATCAACCCGGTAATAAGCTATTGCAAGATCAAGTTTGTAAGCACAAAATTTTCCTCTATTATATTGCTTTTCTGAATTGTGTTGAAATATTCCCACTAGCCTCAGCACTACAGTACCTATTCTTGCTCCTATAATTTAGTAGGACAGCAAATCTTGCTGAGGAGTCTGGCTCATTTCCTTCAAACGAGTGCCTAGAGCAAAAACTTGCCGAACTCCGCATACTCCTCCTGCTTCCTCGGTTGATCACGGAGCTCCTTTCCAAGGCATTCGTCCATGGTCGGGACCTGGAGCAGCACCTTCTTTGCCACGAGTTGGAGTTCAACATCATCAAGTTCCAGGTTAGGCCAGTCATGCGGAGCCCAATGAATCCTTCCTGGGTTCTCCACATTCCGCTCTTCATGCCTTCATATGCATGGTAGAGTCCCCTCTAGTGCTTTCCCTTCTTCTCTGGCAGGGTGGCAGTGCTCTTGTCAGCCTTGCTGGTTCCAATGTCAGCTTCCACCTGGACCATCTGCTTGGAGCATGTCGAGGTAGTGAGGGAGGACATTGTGTTGGGGGCAATCTTGTTGTTGTCGTTTTGCAATAGGTTTGTCCTAGATGGTAAGCTTCTCGATGTCATTGTCGAACTGATACTTTGTGTTGTCGTTCATCTTGTCACTATCTTCTAGTTCCTTAACCTGAACAGAAAGTTTCTCCACCTCCTTGGCAACATGGGCGATGATGGAAAGTTGGCTTGATGTAGTATTTTCCTCCATTAGTTCTCCCCTAGGAGGACTGGGACATCATGGCAAGGCCTGGGCGCCTTGTCCTGGGTTCAGCGGGTTGGGTAGGCTAAACACCGATATCAATGTTGTACCTCCCTTTCGGCGGAGGCACGGGAGGGTCATAGAACTCCGTCTTGGGCTCGATAATTCGGTAGAAATTGCACAACTAGGGGAACCTTTTATAGATGGGGACCGTGACCTCCTCGTCGGTGATCTCATCCTCGAGCAAGATTCACCTCCAGATAGGCCTTTCTAAGGGAAGAAAGACTCTGACGTGGAGGAATTTGCCAGATGTCTCTATGGGCATTATTACCAATGGAGATAAAGATACCAATCTTGTTCCCCGTGTCCCTGGCTAGCTGCCTTGAGAGGAGGTAGAAGGGAATTCCCTAAATTGCTCCCAGATGGGCACCATCTCAAAGCGTGCAGTCTCCGGGTCTTCTCCTTCCTTCAGTGGGCACACGTGCACAACATTGTTGCCATACCTCTCTGGCCCACTGTGGGTCATATGCTCGAAATCGCCCTTCTTAGAGAACTAAATCACAAAATGAAAAATACTTTGGGAGAGACACTGTCCTCCTATTTATGGGAGAGTATTTTTTTTTCGCGAAAACGCAAAAAAGATTTGCGTTTCGATTCATTGATAGGAAAAGAGAGTTCTGTACAACATTTACACGGGCTCAGAGGAGCCAACACCCCGTACAACTCAACCCGCTAGGACTACTAGGCCGTCGGCAGCAAGGCGCGAAGGCCAACCGCGCCAGCGCGGGCCCAGTCCCGAGCCTTAGATCGTATCGTACGGAGAAGGGTATCCACGTCCGGTGACGCATTGTCGAAGACGACCGTGTTGCGCTGCTTCCAAATCCACCAGGCCGTCAACATAATAAGCGAAGACGTCCCCTTGCGCAAAGCGCGAGGGGTGGAAGTCGAAGCCTGCAACCACCAGTCCACAAAGTCCCCCTCACCACCCGGAGGCGCGACCGTGGATCGAATCCAAGACAGCACTTCGTGCCAGATTACCCTAGAGAAGGGGCAACCTATCAGGAGGTGGGTCATGGTCTTATCCGACTGGTCGCAAAGTGGGCAGCGCGGGGGGGTGGGCAAGTCCCCTCCTCGCTAGCCGCTCTGCTGTCCAGCATCGATCTTGGCACGCCAACCAGACGAAGAACTTGACTCTCGGTGGGGCCCAGGTTTGCCAGTTCAGCTGCCAAGACCTCGAAATGATGGACCCCTGGAAGAGGAACTCATAGAAGGACTTAGCAGAGTACTGGGCATCTGAAGTCCATCGCCAGAGCAAGGAGTCGGGCTCAGCGGTCAGCCCAAAGTCACGAATCTGGATCCACAACTGTACGTACTGCCAAAGGGCCAGCGGTTCCAACGCGTCCTGGATGTCAGTGATCCAACTACGCTCCAGAATCGCCTGCCGGGCCGTCCTGCGCTTCCTAGCGCGTTTGGGAATGTGTGAGAAAAGCGCTGGCGCCACCTCCTCGATGGTCCGTCCGTCGAGCCATCGGTCCAGCCAAAACAGTGCCGAAGCACCGTCGCCTACCCGCATCGTGGTCGAGGCGTCAAACACCTGCAGCTCCTTTTCCTAGAAGCGCAAATCCAAGCCGCGCCAGGGTCGCAGCTGGTCCGTCCGCATCCTCCAAATCCAGCGCGTGCGAAGGCTGGTCGCGGTGCGGGCAAGGTCGAGGACCCCAAGTCCTCCCAGGTACTTAGGCCTGCACACCCTCTCCCAGTTGACGTGACAGTGGCCGCCTTTGGCCTCCCCCTCCCTACCCAAAGAAAGCTCCGCGCTATCTTCTGGATCCGCCTGAGGGTTCGCTTGTTAAGTCCCAACACGATGATCTGGTGGAGGGGGATAGCCATAAGGACCGATTTAACGAGCGTCAGGCGCCCAGCCTTCGCCATCATGGCGGCTTTCCAAGCCGGCAGTCGGTTTGCGATGCTATCCACCAGTGGTTGGAGTGCCGCCGCCGACACCGGCCGGAGAGCAAGAGGGATCCCCAGGTACTTAACCGGGAAAGTCGCAAGTCGACATCCCATTGTTGCTGCAGCCGCGAGAGCCTCCTCATCCGAGCAAGCAATCGGAGAGATCGAGCACTTGTCATAGTTAGTGCGAAGTCCAGAGGCTTCCCCGAAGAGTGCCAAGATAGCGCGTACAGTGCGCAGCTCAGTCGCGTCCGAATGGCAGAAGATCACCACGTCATCCGCGTAAAGGGATACAGATGTCACCAGCTCACGGGAGGCAACCCTCTTAAGCATACCTAGCTCGAGGGCCCTGGACAACACCATGTTTAGTGTGTTGATAAACAGCACGAACAACAACGGCGACAGGGAGTCTCCCTGTCTCAGGCCCCGTCGATGCCAGATGGGGGGCCCGACTCGCCATTGAGCATCACCCGTGAACTCGCCGACGAGAGGAGGATAGCCAGCATCTCGCGAAATCTGCGGCCGAATCCCACCTTCCGGAGCACCTCAAACATCAGCGCCCAAGAGACTGAGTCGAATGCCTTTGCTATGTCTAGCTTGAGCATAACCCGCGGCTCCTTGAGCCGATGTAGCAGGCGCGCTGTCTGCTGAACCAACATGAAGTTATCATGTATGCAGCGCTGCTTGATGAAGGCGCACTGGTTCGGGTCCACCATGGCTCCCAGCCTGGGCGCTAGCCTGGATGCCAGCACCTTCGCCCCCAGCTTGGCAAAGATATGGATAAGGCTGATTGGTCTGTAATCTCCCAGGGAGGTCGCATCCGGACTCTTGGGCAGCAGTATAATCAGGGCTTGGTTGAGGCCCTGGAACCCGCGCCCGTTCATGGAGTACAACTTGGAAAAAGCCGCCATGAAGTCAGCCTTGACCACCCCCCAGCAGCGCTGGAGGAACTCAGCCGTGAACCCGTCTGGACCCGGGGCCTTGCCGCGGGGTAGCTACCTGATCACATCCCAAACCTCCTCCTCGGTGAAAGGGGCCTCCATGTCGGACAGGTCCTCCTGGCGGTATCCCAGGAAGTCCAGGTCGAGCGAGTGCTGTCGCAACATGTCAGTACCAAGGAGGCCCCGAAAGTGGTCGTAGGAGGCCTCAGCCATGGCCGCGTGGTCCACCGTAATCGCACCCCCAACCCGCAGGCTGCGAATCACATTCTTCTGGCGCCGATAGGAAGCGTGCTGATGGAAGAACGCCGTGTTGGCGTCTCCCTCACCCAACCATCTGATCTTGGCTCTTTGGCGCGCCATAGTGCGTTCCAAGGAGGCCAGCCCAAGATAGGTGCGCTTCAGCAAAGCGCGAAGACCGCGCTCATCCGGAGAGAGTTGCCTGGACTCCATGGCAACATCAAGGCGGTAAATGATGACCCGCGCTGTCATCAGCTGCAGCTTGATCGATCCCACCTTCTTGTCCGCCCAACTCATCAATTGTCTGGCAGTGCGTTTGAGCTTGGCCATGAGCCTCCGGTAGGGGTCAGGGTCGCCGTCGATGACCGACCAGGCCGAACCCACCACCTCCTCGAAACCATCGAGATTCATCCAGAACTGCTCGAACTGAAACCGTCCCCTTCCCGCCGCCACCGGGGTACAGTCTAGGAGAAAAGGACAGTGATCCGAAATCACCGTCGATAGGCAGCGCAAGGAGCAGCTGCTATGCATCTCCTCCCAGTCCGATGAGCAAAAGACCCTATCGAGGCGGGCCAACATCGGGGTCTCACTCTCATTGGACCAGGTGTATCTCCTATCGTGTAGATATATCTCCTTCAGCACGCCATCATTCAAGAAACGCCGAAAGCGTCCCATCATGCGGCGGTTGAGGTTATTGTTGTTCTTGTCTCCTAGGACTCAACTATCATCACCTTTATAGAGTTCGTCTCATGATATGTTGTCTAGGTTCACACAGATCCACTTAGGGGGTATTATGTGATATATGTGCTAAGTTACCCATACCGTGAGAACCTACTTCCATGATGAGATTAGTGACTATGTAACCAAGTGGTTCTTGTCCTTCTATCTAGTTAGCATTCCCATATTTTTTGATAGGGACTAGAATTCAAACTTGCAAATTATTTGAAAGTGTAGTATAAGGCCAAGGTAATGCCTAGGGAAAGTTGGAACATTTGTGGGAATCATGGGAGCATGTCAGAAAGGTCAATGCTTCAACATATGATCAGTAAGACGTATTTGATATGATGGTGAACAAGATTCTTTCCTTGCCATAGATATCCAAAACCACTTAATTAATAACAAGATCATCTTTGTCAGGGTTCACACACAATTCCATTTTAGTGTAAATCCAAATCCTCCATCTAAAGATCCTGGCTCTGATCAGCTTGAGGGTATGAACCTATGAGTCCATATCAAGATATTCTAAAGAAGGTAGGTATCCATGATAAAGATCATAGGGTTGAGAGCATCCCTTTCTGTATACCGCATCTATACATAAAGGGACACTCACATTCCTATTAAGTACTATGGAGAAGGAAGAAAAAAATCAGTGTTTAAACCATGATCAAATCCAAGATGTTGTAGGTCCTCAAGAAGATACATACCAGATAACTGATTCAAAAGCATTAAGATATTGAACATGCGGAAAATTGTAGGAACCAAACTTATACCAAGACAACCAAAGGCTATCTACAATTCTACAGGCTATCTACTAGGCGTGAAGTATATTCATGGTTACTAAATTTGTAAGGGGCAAAAAATAATTGTGTCTAGGTAGATATTTAGAAATCACACCTTCAAATTTGGCACTAATTAAACAAAGATTTCCTTTATTCCAAAATCTCATTTCCCCTATTTATTTTACAAAAATAGAAGTGTGTGTTCCAACTCCTATGTGTGCGGAGTTGGTAGATGTGTAATTATGCTTGATGGTACGTGCCATCCGAAGGAAATACACCTACTCAATGTATCTCCCAAGATCTTAAACATCTACAAACCATGGAAAATGTCATGCCATGTATAGAATTTGAATACTGGAGTAGGTAAAGTAAGGAGGCTTTACTAATGACTGGGAGACCCATCTTATGGCAGGCGACCTTCAGTTGCTTCACACTATCCCTGTATGGCTTGAACACGCCACTGATCACTAGGTCAAACTTTACATTCCCCTCCGTAAGCACCTGGAGAGCCACCACCGGGTCCGTCACCATTGTTGCTAGAACAAGAAATCAAGCCAAGAAACACCAGCGTATCAGTTCTAAAAGATTCAGCCATGCGAATTTGATAAATATAAATGAACTATAGATAGGGAATATGGGAATCTTGATTTTGAATAAGATTTAGTACCCACCACGGTGTTTGCAATAGCGCAAGAGGGCCTCCAGGACCTTGAGGCTCGCATGGTCGTCATCGATGGCAAGCACATACAAACCTTTCAGAAACTTGTTTGCCGAGTTGGCCTCCCTCCGTTGCCTCTCACCGCTCATGCCCATGCCTTCTTCTTCCTCCGGCTAAAAATCCATCAATGAGCCAACATCACCAATTAAACACCAATCATATTCCACACAAAAACTCTACAGAAAACAAGAAAAAAGACTAATCCCTTACAAAAATTCAGTTCTTACAGGTTGCAATGGCTTACCTATAAGGGACACTGGATCTACGCGAAATCGCTGGATCTACGCGAAACAGAGTCAAAAGGCTAGATCTGAAAATCAACAACCAAGGGATTCAACAATAAAGAAGGGTGATTTATATTTGGAACCTTTTTAATGTACTCCAGAGATGGAAATTGCCCTTGAGCATGCATTTTCGACTCTTTAATTAACTCATTTATTACTATTTATATTCGTTTGCCAGCTTGGTGTTGGTTGGCATATCTCCACGTGTTACAATTTTTAGGGGGCACCATCCTAGTTTCATGTGTTCACATAGCAACTTTTCAAGTTATATGATATTATTTGTAGTTCCAACAGAGGCTCTTTTTGTCCTTTAGTCAAATTGAGAATGTTCATTCTGCCTGAAAGTGCATCTAGTGCCCTCAAGGACATATACATTCTATCAAGTGTATAGAAGAACATAGTCTCTGAAATTTTGTTTTACATCATGAAGATGATCCCTAAAAATGAAATTGAAGATCACATAGACAAAAGGCTCAAGACAAACACCAACTTGATGCATAAAGAATATTGAGCCTACTTCAGATCCCAAGGGAGTCTTCCCTAGGGGCACGACATCATGGTTAGGTACATCCCGTTTCGTTTCCCCTGTAAGGAGCCTTCTTAGGGTGCCGCTTGTTGGGATCGGCAATTTTTCTCACCGCCATCCACCGCGCTTATGGACGCAGTTGTCGGGATACAGATTCGAGTGGCCATAGTGGGTGATTGGGGATGGCCGCCCCTGGCGCCCCCTGTACGCCAATGAGGCCCCACTCATCACAGTCATGCACGAAATCCCGAGTCGCCATACATGCGTCTTCGTCGTCATAGAGGGCCACCACACCGATGGTTAGCCCAGTGACCTTGTCGTCACCGCATAGTGTGAGCAACCTATTCAGAAACACCGCTGGATCTAGGACGGACTCCTCGCCCCGCCACAAGCGATTCAGATCATTGAGCCCCGTGGATCATAGACGAGGTGAGACCTGCTCTACAACAGAACCAGGCGATGCTAGAGTAAATCCACCACTACCTTCCCGCCCCTAATCCTCGATCACGAAGAAACTTGATGTGTTCCAACACCGGGCCAAACTCCGCATTCAGGGACCCCGAACTCCTCCATTTCTAATTGCAGGTGGCGAGCACTGTCAGGTCATAAAATCATTCAAGGGACTTAGAGAAATGGACATATAAATATTTTTGGCGGCATCCTTTTAACCTCTCCCTCAGCTCCCCTATGATGTACTCATAGGCAAGGCCGACGTGGAGGCCAAATGCCACTCCCTCCATGAAGATCGTGCGTCGACGTTGATGCGAGGGGAATAGAAGTGCTGGAAGAGTGATATCAATCACAAGACCATGATGAAGGATTTCACACACATACTGTAACATCCCAAAACTTTCCAAATTTTGGAATGTTAAATTATTTTAAATAGTTGGATTTTTTCCTCATTCGAAATTTCAAAAGAAAAGAAACTTTTCAAGGTTTATGAAAAATAAAGCAAATTCTATGTTCAAACAAAAGATTTTGGGACAAGATACAAGAGAAAAACCATATTTCAAAACCTAAATAGATTTAATTAAGTTTTAAGGAAAACTAAAAAACTTCTAAAATGGACTTTATAAAACCTAAGACACTTTTGTCAAATAGTTTCATCTACAAAACCCTTCTTGCTTAAAAAAATCGTAATAATAATTTTGACTTATGAAAATATTTATAAAGCATTCCAAGTTTAATACGTGTTTCCCTATTTTTTCTAAATGTTTTATTTTGAGCCAAATATAAAATCATTTTAGAATTTTCAAGTTTTCTCCATAAAGCCATAATGGAAATGCATTAACAAAAAGGTTTTGTAAAAATGTTATTTGGAATTATAAAATATTAATTCTATTTTCATTTTGATTACAATTTTCTTTCAATAAATAAATAAATAAAATATTTTACTAAAACTGTTTTGGGGCCTTTTTGGTGCCTTATGATTTTTCCAAAATTATTTATACAAAACAATCTGCGTATAAATAATATTTCAAGATAAAACTCGGGGAGTTGAAAATAGGTTTTCTATTTCCAAAATACTTACTTTTGTTTTGGAAATATCTCTATTTTTATTTCAATTTATTTTGAACAATATTGAGGCTATATTCAAATTCCTAAATAGCAAAAAGAATAAGAAGAAAAATATAACATGGGCAACCAAACTGTGCCAACCCATCCTTCTATGTCTTTTCTTTTGGAAAACGATACAGTTCCTCCAGGGGATCGAACAATTCCATCCCCGGGGTGGCTCGACCGCGCGGTTACTTCCCTCTGTGAGGCCCACGTGGGACCAAATAGTCTTATCTCTTCTTCCTTTATCATCACCGAATTTGACTAACTTCACGCGGTACCTTGGCCACCACCGGAGCAGGCAGCCTCCGCCGCCGCGTTCCCTAGGAAGCACCGCCGTGACCTCGCCGAATCTCCCCACCAGCGCGACCTCACATCGTCCCATCTTGCTTCTCCTCTGCCCTTCTTCATCACCAGGATGTAGGCTTCCGCCGCCACCGATGCTCTACTACAGCCTTCGTCATGGTCACCGCCCAGCTTCCCTATGCCAACTTGTTGTGGTCCTGGCCGCGCTGTGGGAGCCGTCCCCCACCACAGCCGTATTTTGCTACATGTGGCTAGCAACACGCATCGAGATTTTTCTACTTGAGGCCGACTACTACAAGCGGTGTCTGGTTTTGTTAACAAACGGTGTCTAGTTTTGCTATGTACGGTTGGTAGCACCGCTATAATCAGGCATTGGATTTTCTATGTGCGTCTACGAGATCTCCGACGAGTCTCTGGCGAAATCGGATTTTCTATATTAGAATAATGTTTTTGCTATAATAGATATAGGTTTTGCTATGAGATCTCCGACGAGATCTCCGGCAAAGTCGGATTTTCTATAATAGGACATTTATTTTGCTACAACTGTTTTATTGTTTGGCTACATTTATTTTTTGCTACTGTTGCTAATTTTTTTGCTACACCTATTTTATGGTTTTGCTATGATACGCAAAATATTTGCTAAAGGTCTTCGGCGAGGTCTCTCGACGAAAGTCTCCAGCAAGGTCAGATCTGCTATATTAGCACAATATTTTTGCTACACAGTCTTCGGCGAGGTTTCCGGCAAACTCTCCCGCGAGGTCTAGCTATCTGTTCTTTTTTATAGACCGAATCGTTTTCTACTACATGTAGCAAAGTGGGTAATTATAGCAAAAGCAAGACTGTTTGTAAAAAAACCAAGATAAAGGACGGGAAAAAGATTTAACCGTCGATTAAACCTGATCGGACTGCTAGGGACCTGTGATAAAAAGTTTCTATCCTGGAAGGCGCGTAGCACTGTCCTTTTTGCAGCATTGTTTCCCTTTGGCCCAACTCCTTTTACTGGGCCATCTGACCGATAGCCCATGCCGACCGAGTCTTCCTCCACCTCGACAACGATCCGGTGCACGTTGTGAAGGAGGACCATGTACAACCATGGCAGTTTACTTCTCCCTATCGTTTTTCCCTCTAAATCCAACGACCGCTTGCACTCGACTTCAATAGGAAAACTTCATAGAATCCTACAGCAATCTCATTCAGAGAAATTAATTCTCACTTCGATGCCACATCCTCTCACACCAAACTCGTGAACCAAATACCACCCGCTGGCATTCAGTTTACGATCTCTCAGCTCATGACAGATTTAGGCCCAGTTCTTTTGGTGACTTCTCCCAGAAGCCGCCCTACCCCCAGCTTCCTGGAGAAGCCGGTCTAAAAATTTTACGAGGCTTCCAAAATAGTTAAGGCTAAACAAATTTGAAAGCCTCGCAAATTTTTTAAACCGGCTTCCCCAGGAAGTTGGGGAGAGGGCGGCTACTCGGAGAAGCCTCCAAAAGAACTGGGCCTTAGACTATATGAGCGCGTGACTTTGAGCCTCTCATCATCCTCTCCCACTTTTATTCAGGAAGGTCGTCCTGAAAAGGACTATACGATCCGTTCTAGCATATCGACATGAGCGCCAATTCGACTTCATCGCGATGACACATCTTCCCACGTGATTTAAACTTCTATTCCTTTTTCCACTAGACTACCCTCACCACACTAGTGGAAGAAGGGTTTGTTGTCCCGGTTTATAAGGGGTTTAGTCCCGGTTTAACCGGACAGGACAATCGAGACTAAAGCCCTCACCCTTTAATTTCGGTTGGACTATGAACCGGAACAAACATGGTTCCACGTGGCTGCTGTCTGGCGCGAGAGAAGGACCATCTGTTCCGGTTCGTAATATGAACCGGGATAGATGTTTCTCTGCTGTGACAGCAATTTGATATTTTTTGTGCCGCGACAGAGAATTAATTTTGCCCTTTTTTTGCCGTGGCAGTATTTGAGCACTTTTTGTGCCATGGCAGATAATTCATTTTATATTTTTTTCATTTCTTATTTTCCTTTTTATTTTGTGTTTTGCACTCAGCAATGAAGAAATCATTATATTATACAACATCATCATGAATATAAAGATCGAAGTGTCGAACATATTATATTTGGTACACGAGTTTTCATGCATATATATATACAATATAATCTCTTTTTACGGTTCCTGTTGCCTTATATAGAACTCCTCATAGTATTCTTTTTTTGGGTTTAGGACCTCTACATCTAAGAATCCCGCCAATTCTTTTTGAATTGCTCGTACGCAATCCTTTGGTAGAAGACTGTCCCACGGCCGTTTGATCTGATTTAAATAATGAGTCAACATATATGAATGAATCTAAACACAATTGATGGTAATAAAAAATGTCAATATTGTTTACGTACGTGAAGTTGCTTTAAATTTCTGCCCTTCTCATAGCACATCTGACGAATAAACTCACAAACATAGTATACACATAAATTATTTTCGGGTCCTTGCGTCAGACACTTTATGAGAACTTCAATCAAAATAATAATCAAGCATGATAATGGTATCGAAACTAGAATCAAAGAAGTGCGCGGATCTAGCTAGTAGTACTTACATCTAGTGATTGAAATATAAGTTCCTTTTTCCATTCACCCTTAGCCTTGTTCGTTAACCATTTCCAAACGCTGCCCGGCAAATAAAACGAATAAAATAAGTTATTAATTACTTGATATCAGGAAATTCAAAAAAGTTATCGATATAGTGCCATAATGATTGAAATTACCGCTGGAGCATTATCTGCATGCCCACCCACTGCTCAAGGGGTTTATATTTCGATTCCATGACTTGTACTACCCCTTTGTCAGGTTGAATGATTAATAAAATATAGTGGAAGTTGCGCACGCATAACTTATCAATTATACACTTAAGATCGAGTAAGCGAAATAAAATGTGTACAAGAAAATAACACTCACTCGAAGTTATAAGGAAATAGCATTTTCCTTTTGGTTTCTTGAAACCTTAACGCCTGTATAGTATTATCCTCTATTTCCTTGGGTTTTTCTTTAAGATTACGTTCATGAACAATATATGGGTCAATGAACCCAATGTCATAGATACATCCTCTTTTGCATTCGAGAATCTTCATTCTGCATAATATAGTGAGTATGATTATACATGCAATTAACGAGGTGAACTATCTAGAGACTTAATTACATAAATAATACTTACAAAAAATAGGCACCGATGATCGATTTGTTAATGGTGTCTTGATTGAATAACTGAAATCGTTCGTCAAATTCAATCATTACCATATCATCTCATTTCCCGTAATGCTCGTTTCTAACTCATAGCATTATCCAGTTTGTCCATTAATTTGAGGCATCCATGTACCATTTATGCGATCTTCGCATTTTTGTTGGTAGATTCTTGACCTCCTCAGGTTTGACGAGAGAATTCTCGTACCGGTATTTGTATGCTACATCGTCCCTAGAGAAGTACTGTAACTGGGCTAAGTACCGAGCAATACTCATGCCTTGAGAAGCGGTCGTTTCTCCGTACAGTGCAACTACCTCCGGATCATACTGCTCTTCGATCGCACATTTGCTCGACCCCACATTGATATGGGAAATAACCTTGAGCGGGGGGCACGATTGGTTTTTTTGTTCTCTGAGCAGGGGAACTGATTTCCCGCTTGCACTACTATTCTTCGACCGTTTCTTTGCCGCATGTGACTTGAGAATAGAGCGCTCATAGTCTGATGACATCCTTGGCTCGGGTTGGTGAAGGGTCTTCAACATTTTTTGCACTCGGGCTCTATCTTCTTCGGTGCTAGGGAACTCTGACTCTTTCGGCCGCTTCAGTTTAGCAAAAAAATCTATCATTTGCTGCTTTGTGATCACCGCAGTCTCCTCTGGAGTATAGTCATAAGGTCTCTTGGGAGGAACCTTTGATACTTTTCGGAGGGGCTCCAGTTGACGTCTCGGCGATCGGTTACCACGCCCTAGAGTAGTGGTGGTACTATTCCGCTTTTGGCCCTAAGCAATAGTAGGCTGAGACGGCTGTCGCGGCGGCAAAGACGGCCGCGCTGGAGACGGCTGCCACGGCAGCGAAGACGGTTGCGCTAGAGAGGGCTGAAGCGGTGGCGACGGATGCGCTGGAGATGGGTGAGGCGGTGGAGACGACTGTAGTGCTGGAGACGGGTGAGACAGAGGCGAAGATGGAGTGCTCTGAGAAGTTGATACGTCGGAAACGTATCTATAATTTTTGATGCTCCATGCTTGTTTAGTATCTACTTTGCTTTGCTTTGTCTACACTTTGAGGTACTTTTTACATGTTTTCTGGTACTAACCCATTAACAAGTTACCACAGTGCCAGTTGCCTGTTTTCTGCTGTTTTTGGTTTCAGAAAAGCTAGTAAAGAAATATTCTCGGAATTGGACGGGACAAACGTCAAAGTCAATTACTTTCCGTGGGGAACAAGAAGTCCAGAGGGAGACGAGGAAGCGGGCCAGGGCGGCCAAACCCCCTAGGCGTAGGTGGGCCCTACCCCGCGCCTAGGTAGGGTTTGGCCCCTCTGGCTGCCTCCTCGGCCTCCTCCTTCGCCTATAAGAAGCCCCCGATGCAGAAACCCTAAGTACCCGATCAAATCTCCACGAAACCTTCTGTAGCCGCCTCCACCATCGTCCCTAGATCGGGGGGATCTGAAGTTCTTTCCGGCACCCTGCCGGAGGGGAGATCTATTGGAGATATGCCCTAGAGGCAATAATAAATGTAGTTATTATTATATCTTTGTGTTTATGATAAATGTTTACATTCATGCTATAATAGTATTAACAAGGAAACATTGATACTTGTGTGATTTGTAAACTTAATTTGAAGTCCCTAGTATAGCCTCTATACATCACTAGCTTGTTGGTTGATAAATGATTGTGGTTTCCCTATCATGAACATTGAGATGTTATCAACAACAAGATCATATCGTTAGGAGAATGATATGATGGACATACTCCTATAGATAAGCGTAGCATAAAGATCAAGTCATTTCAATAGTTCAATTGCTATATGCTTTCTGATACATAGTAACCTAATTACTTCGACCATGAGATCATGCATATCACCTTTACCGGATGGATGCTTTGATGACATCAAACACCACACCGTAACTGGGTGGCTATAAAGGTGGCATTGAGTGTTCGGAAAGTATTGGTTGAGACACATGGATCAAGAGTGGGATTTGTCCATCCATATGACGGATAGATATACTCTGGGCCCTCTCGGTGGAATGTCATCCAATTAGCTTGCAAGCATGTGACTGGCTCACAAGGGATCACATATCACGGGAACGAGAAAAGAGTACTTATCGGTAACGAGGTTGAACTAGGTATGCAGAGATACCGACGATCATAACCTCGGATAAGTAAACTATCGTGAGACAAAGGGAAATTGGTATCGTATGTAAGTGGTTCATTCGATCGCAAAGTAATCGTAGAAATATGTGGGAGCCATATGAATTTCCAGATTCCTCTATTGGTTATTGTTCGGAGAAGTGTCTCGATCATGTCCGCATAATTCACGAACCGTAGGGAGACACACTTAAGGATTCGACGTTGTTTGAGTAGTTATGGAATGAATGAGAAAGATACCGAATGTTGTTCGGAGTCTCGGATGGGATCCGGGATATCACGAGGTGATCCGGAATGGTCCGGAGAATAAGATTCGTATAAGGAAAGTCCCGTTTCGGAGTTGGGGAATGATTCCGGTGTTTTCATCGGGAATGTTCTAGAATGTTCCGGAATGTCCGGCACTCCGGAGGGGAAGGGTACATGAATGTGTTGTATCAAGTTGGTATGATTGCATCATGTACTAAGTGTCCTCGCTGTTCCAAATAAAGGATTAAATTGAATCCTAGTTTGAAAAAGTCAAATAGCTAAATTGAAAAGTCAAATAGCTAAAATTGGAAAGTGGAAAAGAGGAGGAGGGGGGAATCCGAGTTGGGGAGGAGTTCCCTCCTCCAACCGGCGGCAACCCTCCAAGCCGAGTTGGGGAGGGACTCCTCTCCCTACCCTTGGCCGCCGGCCCCCCTCCACCTATATAAGGAGGGGCAGGGACCCCTCCTAGAGCACACAAGTCCCTCACCTCAAACCCTAGAAGCTGCAGCCCACCATAGCCGCCGCCGCCCCCCTAGGGTTTTGCCCTAGCCGCCGACTTGGGGGTCCCCGGAACCCTAGCCGCCGGCTCTAGCACCTCCTCCTTGGTGTGTCTAAACCCTAGATCGCCGAGGAGCTCTCTCATACTCCACCATACTCGCTCCGGCTTAAGGCGAAGCCCTGCGAGATCTCCCCTCTACTTCCGGTACCACGCCGTTGTGCTGCCGGAATCGCGAGGAGAGTGCTACAACCTCCGCTGCCTGCTGGAACAAGGGAGAGGAAGGTCTTCGTCGAGTACCGAACGTGTGACCGACTGCGGGAGCGCTGCCGGAACACAGCGCCGGAAGGATCGTCTACGCGATCTTGAGATCGGGAAGAGTACGACTACATCACCCACGAGAATCCGCTCTCGTTAAACACTTTGGAATCTTCGAGGGTAAGTTATTCCATCGACTTGTTGCTACAATCTAGTAGATAGATCTTGGCTTGTTTGTTTGTATGCGATAGAAATTTTTTGTTTTCCATGCTACGAAACCCTACAGTGGTATCAGAGCCGTGTCTATATGTAGATCTGTTGCACGAGTAGAACACAATGGTCATTGTGGGCGTTGATGCTTTTATTGTCGATTGCTTCTTGTGTACTTTGCATCTTGCGGTATGTTGGGATGAAGCGGCCCGGGCTAACCTTACATGACATCGTTCATGAGACTTGCTCCACGCTCGACATGCATCTTGTATTGCATAAGTGGCTTTGCGGGTGCCTGTTTCTCCTAGCATAGTTAAGATCCAATTTACAACGGGTGATTAACAATACTAGTATCAATGTTGTGGTTCATGTTCGTAAGTTAGAACGACACTTATAGAAAGCCCCAAGCCACGTAAAACATGCAAAGAAAGTAGAGGCGTCTAACTTTGTTTTGCAGGGGTGTGCAGTGATGTGATATGGCCATGATTGTGATTATGTATGCAATGTTCCTTATTGTAAGTTGGCAACCGGCAGGAGCCATATGGTTGTCTTTAATTTATGTTAAGACCCGCGTGTCTATTCAAAGTAGTTGTAATAGTTGAAGCCGGTGGACGACAACCATGGAGAAGCGTCATTGACCTTGATGCAATGCCGGTGATGATGGAGATCATGTTCGTGCTTGAAGATGGAGATCGGAAGCACAAAGAAGAAAGGCCATATCATATCACATATTATGAATTGCATGTGATGTTAATCCTTTATGCATCTTGTATTGCTTAGTAGACGACGGTAGCATTATAAGATGATCCCTCATGCACATGAATTTCAAGTCATAAAGTGTTCACCCTTAGTTAGCACCGTTGCTAAAGCTTGTTGTTTTGAAGCACCACGTGATGATCGGGTGTGTTAGATTCCGCAAGTGTATACAACGTGAGCAAGCCAGATTTGCTCATGCGGAAACTAAGGTTTGATCTTGATGATCCTAGCATGTACAGACATGGTCTCGGAACACGGATCACCGAAAGGTAAAGCATGAATCATATAGTAGATATGATGAACATGACGATTGTTCGCCATTGAAACTATATCAACTCTCGCGATGATCGGTGTTGATGTAGTGGATTTGGTTCGTGTGATCACTAAAACAATGTGAGGGATGTTGTTTTGAGTGGGAGTTCACCTAGATTAACTTTATTATTAATTTGAACTCAATTTGTCATAAACTTAGTCTAAACTATTGCAAATATGTTGTAGATCAATGGCAGCCCCTACCATCAATTTTAATGCGTTCCTAGAGAAAGAAAAGTTGAAAAACAATGGAAGCAACTTCGCGGATTGGTTCCGCAATTTGAGGATTGTCCTCACAGCTGGTAATTTGACCTATGTGCTGGATGCACCGCTGGGTGACCCACCTGCAGCTGATGCTTCCGATGAAGTAAAGAATGTTTACCTCGCTCGGAAGAATCAGTACTCCATAGTTCAGTGTGCTATCTTGTATGGTTTGGAATCGGAGCTTCAGAAAAGGTTTGAGAATTCAGACCCATATGATATTGTCGAGGATCTCAAATTGATCTTTGAGACTCATGCGGCAATTGAAAGTTATGAGGCTTCTGAAAAGTTCTTTAACTGCAAGATGGAAGAGGGCAGCTCCGTCAGTGAGCATGTGCTTAAGATGTCTGGGCACGCAAACAAACTTCAAAGCTTGGGTATAGTGATTCCTAATGCTTTAGGGATTTACCGTGTCCTCCAATCACTACCACCAAGTTACAAGAACTTTGTGATGAACTACAACATGCAGAACATGAACAAGCAGTTGCCAGAACTGTTTGCTATGTTGAAGTCTGTAGAAGTGGAGATCAAGAAAGAGCACCAAGTGTTGTTGGTCAATAAGACCACCAAATTCAATAAAGGCAAGTCTAAGCAGAAGGGACACTTCAAGAAGGGTGGTAAGAAAGTTACCACGCCGGCGAAGAAGACCAAGGCTAGACCTAAGCCTGATACTGAGTGCTTTTACTGCAAGGGAGAAGGTCACTGGAAGCGGAATTGCCCAAAGTACTTGGCGGATTTGAAGAACGGCAACATCAAGAAGAAAGGTATATCTGATATACATGTTATTGATGTGTATCTCACTAGTACTCGTAGTAGTGCCTAGGTATTTGATACTGGTTCGGTTGCTCATATTTGTAACTCGAAATAGGTGCTGCAGAATAAACGGAACCTAGCGAAGAACGAGGTGACGATGCGCGTGGGAAACAGATCAAAGGTTGATGTGATCGCGGTCGGCACGCTACCCCTTCATCTACCATCGGGATTAGTTTTATACTTAAATAATTGTTATTTGGTGCCTGCGTTGAGCATGAACATTATATCGGGATCTTGTTTATTGCGAGACGGTTACTTGTTTAAGTCCAAGAATAATGGTTGTTCGATTTATATGAGTAATATGTTTTATGCACATGCACCTTTGATAGATGGTCTATTCTTATTGAATCTCGATAGTGGAAATACACATATCAACAACATTGAGGCTAAATGTTTGAAATCGAGCGATAACTCGACCTATATGTGGCACTATCGTCTTGGTCACATTGGAGTGAAGCGTATGACACTGGTAGAGAACGCCCCATGCGTCCCGGTTGGTAAGGGCCATTAGTCCCGGTTGCCCAACCGGGACGGGGCAATCGGGACTAAAGCTCTAACCTTTAGTCCCGGTTGCCCCACCAACCGGGACAAATGGGGGCACATGTGGCGGCATCAGAGCGCGAGGGGGGGTGGAGCATTAGTCCCGGTTCGTAACACGAACCGGGACTAATAACCTGCTGCCGCGGCAGAGATTTGGCCCATTTCTCTGCCGCGTCAGAGAATTCATTTTGGCACATTTTGTTGCCGCGGCAGCATTTTCGCCACTTTTTGTGCCGCGGCAGAGAATTCATTTAGGTTGTTTTATTGTTTATTTAGTGTTTTGCACTTATCAATGAAGGAACCTTATATTACACAAGATCATCATGACAACATTTTACATTCAATACACGGATCGAGTTCATGCACTACATACAAAAGTTGCTATTCGATGCTACCGGCCAATTCCTGGAAAGTTGCTATTTTTACAATCCCTATTGTCTATACACAGCCGAATAGTATTCCCCTTTTGGGTCTAGGACTTCTGCATCCAAGAATCCCGCCAATTCCTCCTGTATTGCTCGTATGCGATCCTTTGGCAGAAGACCGTCCCGTAGACGTTCGATCTGATTTAAAAAAGGAGTCAGCCTATATGAATATGAAACTAAACACAATTTGATTGTAATTAAAAACTATAGAAATTGTTTACGTACGTGGAGTTGCTCTAAATTTCTGCCCTTCTCATCGCACGTCTGCCGGATGAACTCGCATACATAGTATCCACATAGATTGTTACCTGGTCCCTGCGTCAGGCACTTTACGACAACAGAGTTCAATCAAAATAATAATCAAGCATGATAATAACTGTATCAAAACTAGAATCAAAGAGATGCGCGGATATAGCTAGTGGTGCTTACATCTAGTGGTTGAAATGTAAGCTCCTCTTTCCAAACACCCCTAGCCTTCTTGGTGAACCGTTTCCAAGCGCTGCCCGGCGTAGAAAACGAATAAAATAAGTTATTAAGTACTTGATATCATAAAATTCACGAACGTTGCCGATATAGTGTCGTAATGATTAGAATTACCGCTGGAGAAGTATCTGCATGTCCTTCCACGTCTCAAGGGGTTTATGTTTCGAGTCCATGACTAGTACACGCCCTTTGTCAAGTTGAATGATTAACAGAATATAGTGGTACCTGCGAATGCAGAACTAATCAATTATATACTTAACATCGAGTAAGCGAAATAGAAAGTGTATACAAGACAATAACACTCACTGGAAATTGTAAGGAAATAGTATTTCCCTTTTGGTTTCTTGAAACCTTAACGCGTGTACTATATTATCCTCCGTATCCTGGGGGCTTATTTTGAGATTAGCTTCATGAACCCAATATGGGTCAATGAAGCCAATGTCATAGATTTGTCCTCTGCTGCATTCGAGAATCTTCATTCTGCATATTAAAGTATGATTATATACATGCAATAAACAAAATAATATAGATGGAGACTAAATTAATTACAGAATTAGTACTTACAGACAATAGGCACTCATGATCGATTTGTCCAAGGCGTCTTGATTGAATAATTGAAATAGTTCATCAAATTCAATGGATATCATGTCATCCCTTTCTTTCCCATGATGCTTTTTTGTAACCCTCAGCACTATCCAGTTAGCCCCGGCCTTTGTGGCATGCAAGTACCAGTTATGCAATCTTCGCATTTTTGTTGGAAGATTGTTTACCTCCTCAGGTTTGACGAGAGGTTTTCCGTTTTGGTATTGGTATGCTACTTCACTCACGGGGAAGAACTCTAACTGGGATAAGTACTGGGCAATACTCATACCTTGAGCAGCGGCAGCTTCTCCGTATTGTGCAACTACCTCTGGATCATACTGCTCTTCGGCCCCATATTTGCTCGACCCCACATTGGTTTGAGAAATCACCTTGAGAGGGGCGCAAGTCTGTTTTGCTTGTTCTCCGAGCTGGGCAACAGATTTCCCGCTTGCATCAGTACTGCTCTTCGAGGCTTTTTGTGCTGCATGTGACTTGAGAATAGAACGCTCATAGTCTGATGACAGCTTTGGCTCGGGTTGATGAAGAGTCTTTAGCATTTTCAACACTTTGGCTTTTTCTTCTTTGGTGCTGGGGAACTCTGGCTCTTTCGGCCGCCTCAGCTTAGCGAAAAACGCTGTCATTTCCGCATCAACGATCGCCGCAGTCTCCTCTTCAGTACAATCATAAGCTCTCTTGGGAGGAACCGTTGGTACTTTTGGAAGAGGCTCTTGTTTACGTTTCGGCGATCGCTTACGACGCACAGTAGTGGTACGCTTACGTTTTTTATCCTGAGGCACCGGCGATGGCTCCCGCGGCGATGGCTGCACCGGAGACGGGTGAGGCGACGGAGCCGGGTGAGGCGACGAAGACGGCTGCCGCGGCGGCGACGACCTCGCTGGAGACGGGTGAGGCGGCGGCGAAGATGGCCTTGGCGTGTGATTTCGAAGCACGATACAATCCTTCGGCCATAGAATGGTGACGTTTTTTGCGTCACCCAGCACAGTCACATCCCCTTCACCAGCAGGGTAGTGAAGATCCAAAACCTCAAAGGTGGGCATGATTTCATCCACGCCGACAATAGCATAGCCCTCTGGAACCGGACGACTGTGGTAAGTTGGTGTGGGTCCAATTGGTAAGGCATAGCCGACCGCCACCTTCATTGATATGTTCACAACTTTGACATGTAGCTCGCAGTGTGTCATCTCTGTGATATCATCCACTGGGTAGCCAACAGGAGCCATCGTCGGTGCATCATCGGCATCGCCATTGTCATCACCCGGGACCTCGGTGGAAGCCACACTGCTTTTTCGATTATTCGATAGGCCGGTAGCATCGAATGCAGTGTGCTGCTGAGATGGGCCGGTAGTACTTTGCTCTTTAAGTGAGTTAATTTCATCTTGTTGTTGCTTTAATCGTTCTTCAATTAAACGCATTCGCTCTTTCTGACTTTCTGCTTCAACTGCCGCCCTGTCCTTACTCCTCTGACGGCTTCTATCAGGATATTTCTTCCTCTCTTCGGGAAACCCAGTCCTCCATGATTGGGAGCCTATTGTGCCTCGTGTTCGTCCATCATGTTCCTTATTTCCAAGGGCGAGTGTGAGCTCATCATTCTCTCTATCGGGAATGAAGTCCCCATCTTTAACAGCCTTTACTGCTTTTCTCATCCTCTCGATTGGCAAGGGGTCTTCTTTATGTCGTATGTTATATATACACCTCCCTTCCGAGTCCAACGTGCCCCCATGCCCGTAAAACCAATTCCTTGCACGTTCTACCCAATCGTCTGTCTCTGGAGTGATCTTTTTAGCACGCAGTTCTTCCTCAAGTTTCTCCCACTTAGGAATGCCAGCCCTGTAGCCACCTTGCCCCATAGTATGGTGATACTTCTTGTTAGCAGCATTCAGCTTATTCTTTGCAGACATTTCCTTAGCTTTTTCCGATGTCTTGTATTCCACAAACTCAGCCCAGAATGGTTTTATCTTCTGAAACTGAGTCTTCTTGAAATCCGGAGTCTTCTCTTTCACGACATAGTCAAGGTGCAATCTTTTCTTCCAGTTGGTGAAACACTGGGCCATCTTCTTCAAAGCCCACTCCCTGACCTTAGCCTCCATGGCTCTCCCATGTTGTAAGGCGTCCTCAACTGGATCCTCCGCATTTGGATCCAGCTCTATCTTCGGTAGTTTGAAATTAACCATGAGCCTCTTCCACAGTAAATCTTTGGCGTGGTTAGGGACAAATAAACATGTTCCCTCTTCATCCGCTTTAGCAGGCCTATTCCAATTTCTAATGGTGATCGGGATTAAGTCCCTAACGATTACTCCGCATTGTGCCACAAATTTGGTTGCGACAACTTCGGGAGCTGTCGGTCTGCCGTCTTCAGCGACATCTTCGATCCTAAACCTCTCATGGTCTTGCAACTTTTTGGTTGGGCCTCGTCTGCTCTTTTCAGTAGATTCCTTCGATCCGGAGGGCTAAAAGAAGAAAGATCGTCGTTACTATTTCTATATAGATAGCAGATGATTAATTAATGAATTGATTTATATTACATGCACCTCGCCGGAGCGGTCGTCTTCTCGATTACACAAGGCATCGCCTTCTCCCTCGCGGAAGGCAACACCTTCAACCTCAAACAAGTTGTCTACTCCGGTAAAAAGAGGATCACCCTCACCGGAGTTGTTCAGAAACGTTGATACGTCTAAATTATCTTCCCCACGGATCACACCTTGGATCAACTCTTCCTTTTCTTCGTCTCTGACGTGTGGGTCCATATTTTCTGCATAGGTGGAAAAACGAATAAGTCAAAGCGGCTAAAGGAGAAAGTTAAGGAGAAACCCTAATATATACATACACAATAATAAAAATGAAGAGAAACCCTAAACCTAGCTACAAAAAGGAAACCGTGTAGTAGATAGGTAACTCTAGCTAAAATCAACTAAAATCAATATTCCGGAGTTCCGAGGGGTGTAACCTAGTTCGGAGAAACCTCCGATGCATATGAGAGGGGAACATGAGTATAAGGCTACAAAAGGGAAACTATCCAGCAGATAGGTAACACTAGATACTAACAAAATACCATATTGGAATCGATTTAAGAGGGTTCAGAATGCCCTGGCGAAGGCACATCGTCGAACCCACATGCACCTAAGGGGTATTAATGATTCCTTATCTAACCACAGTGACTGACAATGTGAATCGGGTCTGGGGCTACCCACATTGACTGACCAGTGGGGTCGAATACCAATAATACCAAACTAATTAATAAACCTAATAATACCTAACTAATAATAAACCTAATAATCGAAACACCGAAAAGAAAGGGAAACAATCAACACATGGCATCGATGCAATGCTCAAGCAAGTATGATGATATGACAAGTTAATTTGCATTGGAATGTAACCCTAAGACATGCTCGACGATTTAATCGGGGTTCCGACGGGTGAAAACCCTAACTCGGGGAAACTCCGGAACATATGAGAGGGGTGCATTTGTTCTTCTAATTATACTTGTCATTTAAATTGTTGAACTTGCATTTTGGTTTAATAAAGAAAGAACAAATCAAACCCTAAACCCTAACTTCCCCCTCCATTTGAAAACCATTCAAATGAGTTTTGTATTTAAACAACTAACTACATGAGTTGAGCCCAAAGTGTATAAAAGGGTCTCACACTATTTCATATACTTTATAAAAGTTTCTGTAAGTTGAAAAGATTCAAAACAGATTTGAAATTCAAATTACAAAAGGGAAATCAGAAATAGAAATAGAAAAAAATTTCTGGAAATAAAAAATGTATCCAACCTAGCTACTGGGCCGAGCCCATCTCTCCTTCTCTCTCTCTGGCGCTAGCAGGAAGCCCACCCGGGGCCCAAGAGCAGCCCAGCCAGGCCCGTACCCCTTCGGCCTTTCTGTTTTTGTCTTCTTCCTCCCCGACGCAAGCAGCTCGCGGTGGCTCGCCGCCGGCCACCCGATGCGCCGCCGCATGCCAAGATCATCGTCGCCGCCCCCGCGAGCCTATAAGAGCTCCAGCGCCGCCATCAACAACCCTAGCTTCTCTTCTTCCCTGTTTTCCCCCTTTGCCCGAACCCTAGCTGCGTAGGTGTTGCGTCGCCCCGCCGTCTCTGGCCACCTCATGGCCAGTCGAGGCCGCCGTTGGAACCGCCTCATCGCGAAGATCATCTCCACCGGAGGAATCAGCCCCGCGTTCTTCGAATCGTCGCCATCGACCTCTTCTCTCCCGACGCCGGCGGTGGCTTGCAGGACGGTGATCAGGAACGACGTTAGGGTGCGATCTAGGGCGCGTGCGTGCGCGCGTTAGAGAGAGGAGGTTGAGGCGAGCCAACGAGTAGCGGCGCCGCCTCCAAAAGGTCACCGGAGAGAGAGCACGACGACGGTGAGCGGCGGTGGTGGCAGGGAGTCGACGGGGAGGATGAACCAGAGCGAGAGGGGGCGAGAGAGAGGGTCCACGAGGACCAGCAGCATACCAGGTGTGCGGTGGTGGTGTCGGGGAGGCGAGGCGAGGTCAGGAGCCGACGAATCGACGGCGGCGATCGTCGGGCTCGAGGGTCGTTGGCGACGATTGGGAGCGAGCGGGGCCGATTCCTTCAGGGAGAAGCCTCGGGGCGACGAGGCGAAGCTTCCTGCACGCTTGGCTGGGCGAGGGGCGGCCGGTAGGGCGTGCACGGCGGCGGGGCAGCCTGACGGCGTCGTGCGCGAGAAGAGAAGAGAAGGTGAGATGGGGGAAGAAGAAGAGGAGGGGCACCCAGTTATAACCAAAGGACCTTTAGTCCCGGTTGGTGGCTCCAACCGGGACTAAAGGGTTATACGTCCCGGTTGGAGCCACCAACCGGGACCTATACTCCAATATTTTCAGCAGACCAAGGGTTGGCGCGCAGGGGGTCTTTAGTCCCGGTTGGTGGCTCCAACCGGGACATATTCCCCTGTTTTCAAAAAATTTCAGGTATTTTCTCTCTGTTCCCGCCTTATTTTTTATTTTGGGGTTTAAATTTGTATTGTTTTTTAAATGATAATTAATTTGGAATTTAGAAAAACTTTAAACATAAAAAGTGTTTGGATTTGAATAAATAATTCAAAATCATTTTCTGTTTTAAAAAATAATTAATGTAACCATTTAAAATATGAACCATTTACAATTAAAAAAGAATTAACTTATATTTTTTTAATATCAATTTGGAATTTAGAAAAACTTTAAACATAAGAAGTGTATGGATTTGAATAAATAATTCAAAAACATATTCTATTTTTAAAAAATAATTAATGTAACCTTTTAAAATGAATTAACTTATATTTTTGAATATTAATTTGGAATTTAGAAAAAATTTAAACATAAAAAGTGTTTGGATTTAAATAAATAATTCAAAAACATTTTCTGTTTTAAAAAATAATTAATGTAACCATTTAAAATATGAACCATTTACAATTAAAAATGAATTAACTTATATTTTTTTAATATCAATTTGGAATTTAGAAAAACTTTAAACATAAGAAGTGTATGGATTTGAATAAATAATTCAAAAACATATTCTATTTTTAAAAAATAATTAATGTAACCTTTTAAAATGAATTAACTTATATTTTTGAATATTAATTTGGAATTTAGAAAAATTTTAAACGTAAAAAGTGTTTGGATTTAAATAAATAATTCAAAAACATTTTCTGTTTTAAAAAATAATTAATGTAACCATTTAAAATATGAACCATTTACAATTAAAAATGAATTAACTTATATTTTTTTAATATCAATTTGGAATTTAGAAAAACTTTAAACATAAGAAGTGTATGGATTTGAATAAATAATTCAAAAACATATTCTATTTTTAAAAAATAATTAATGTAACCTTTTAAAATGAATTAACTTATATGTCCTTTTTTTTGAATTTATTATGCCCGTTTTGAATTATCTGAATTTCTAACTATGGTCGAACCGGTGTGCATGAAGATAGGGGACGGGCATCGTTAGAACTTGCATTGGATCTCTGAAGAAACCACATATTGCGAGTCTAAAAATGATTTTTTCAAAAAATCACGGGCGATAGATCATGTACCTGTAGTACAAACCGGACCCACTTCCTGCCGATTCGGCAGACATTTGTCCTTTTTACCCGGGATGGACGAAAAGGTTTGAGATGTACCGGTTGGGATATAGTCCATGTAAGGTGGTCTAGTATTTTAGGAAAATAGGACGGTAGCATTCTGAAACGGCATTTTGGTGGTTACTTCACAAAACGATCCGTTTTTTGCGCTCGGAAAATGGAAAAGGGATTTTCCGTGCGACAAAAAGGAAAACTTCCTCCTGCAACATTGTTCTACATACCAATGTCCACACACATGCATAATATGGGCACAACATCACAAACTATGCCGTGATTCAGCACATAACATCGGTCATTTGGACCGAAAGCCATGAAACCTCGAACATGATAGGTCATTTTGTGAAGGTTTTTTCGAAACATGATCAATATACCAAGTCTGGTATTTTTCCTTTCAACTATGTAACATAATATGACACCACGCGAAGGATTTTCATTGTTCGGATTTTTTTTGAATTTATTATGCCCGTTTTGAATTATCTGAATTTCTAACTATGGTCGAACCGGTGTGCATGAAGATAGGGGACGGGCATCGTTAGAACTTGCATTGGATCTCTGAAGAAACCACATATTGCGAGTCTAAAAATGATTTTTTCAAAAAATCACGGGCGATAGATCATGTACCTGTAGTACAAACCGGACCCACTTCCTGCCGATTCGGCAGACATTTGTCCTTTTTACCCGGGATGGACGAAAAGGTTTGAGATGTACCGGTTGGGATATAGTCCATGTAAGGTGGTCTAGTATTTTAGGAAAATAGGACGGTAGCATTCTGAAACGGCATTTTGGTGGTTACTTCACAAAACGACCCGTTTTTTGCGCTCGGAAAATGGAAAAGGGATTTTCCGTGCGACAAAAAGGAAAACTTCCTCCTGCAACATTGTTCTACATACCAATGTCCACACACATGCATAATATGGGCACAACATCACAAACTATGCCGTGATTCAGCACATAACATCGGTCATTTGGACCGAAAGCCATGAAACCTCGAACATGATAGGTCATTTTGTGAAGGTTTTTTCGAAACATGATCAATATACCAAGTCTGGTATTTTTCCTTTCAACTATGTAACATAATATGACACCACGCGAAGGATTTTCATTGTTCGGATTTTTTTTGAATTTATTATGCCCGTTTTGAATTATCTGAATTTCTAACTATGGTCGAACCGGTGTGCATGAAGATAGGGGACGGGCATCGTTAGAACTTGCATTGGATCTCTGAAGAAACCACATATTGCGAGTCTAAAAATGATTTTTTCAAAAAATCACGGGCGATAGATCATGTACCTGTAGTACAAACCGGACCCACTTCCTGCCGATTCGGCAGACATTTGTCCTTTTTACCCGGGATGGACGAAAAGGTTTGAGATGTACCGGTTGGGATATAGTCCATGTAAGGTGGTCTAGTAGTTTAGGAAAATAGGACGGTAGCATTCTGAAACGGCATTTTGGTGGTTACTTCACAAAACGACCCGTTTTTTTGCGCTCGGAAAATGGAAAAGGGATTTTCCGTGCGACAAAAAGGAAAACTTCCTCCTGCAACATTGTTCTACATACCAATGTCCACACACATGCATAATATGGGCACAACATCACAAACTATGCCGTGATTCAGCACATAACATCGGTCATTTGGACCGAAAGCCATGAAACCTCGAACATGATAGGTCATTTTGTGAAGGTTTTTTCAAAACATGATCAATATACCAAGTCTGGTATTTTTCCTTTCAACTATGTAACATAATATGACACCACGCGAAGGATTTTCATTGTTCGGATTTTTTTTGAATTTATTATGCCCGTTTTGAATTATCTGAATTTCTAACTATGGTCGAACCGGTGTGCATGAAGATAGGGGACGGGCATCGTTAGAACTTGCATTGGATCTCTGAAGAAACCACATATTGCGAGTCTAAAAATGATTTTTTCAAAAAATCACGGGCGATAGATCATGTACCTGTAGTACAAACCGGACCCACTTCCTGCCGATTCGGCAGACATTTGTCCTTTTTACCCGGGATGGACGAAAAGGTTTGAGATGTACCGGTTGGGATATAGTCCATGTAAGGTGGTCTAGTAGTTTAGGAAAATAGGACGGTAGCATTCTGAAACGGCATTTTGGTGGTTACTTCACAAAACGACCCGTTTTTTTGCGCTCGGAAAATGGAAAAGGGATTTTCCGTGCGACAAAAAGGAAAACTTCCTCCTGCAACATTGTTCTACATACCAATGTCCACACACATGCATAATATGGGCACAACATCACAAACTATGCCGTGATTCAGCACATAACATCGGTCATTTGGACCGAAAGCCATGAAACCTCGAACATGATAGGTCATTTTGTGAAGGTTTTTTCGAAACATGATCAATATACCAAGTCTGGTATTTTTCCTTTCAACTATGTAACATAATATGACACCACGCGAAGGATTTTCATTGTTCGGATTTTTTTTGAATTTATTATGCCCGTTTTGAATTATCTGAATTTCTAACTATGTCGAACCGGTGTGCATGAAGATAGGGGACGGGCATCGTTAGAACTTGCATTGGATCTCTGAAGAAACCACATATTGCGAGTCTAAAAATGATTTTTTCAAAAAATCACGGGCGATAGATCATGTTCCTGTAGTACAAACCGGACCCACTTCCTGCCGATTCGGCAGACATTTGTCCTTTTTACCCGGGATGGACGAAAAGGTTTGAGATGTACCGGTTGGGATATAGTCCATGTAAGGTGGTCTAGTATTTTAGGAAAATAGGACGGTAGCATTCTGAAACGGCATTTTGGTGGTTACTTCACAAAACGACCCGTTTTTTGCGCTCGGAAAATGGAAAAGGGATTTTCCGTGCGACAAAAAGGAAAACTTCCTCCTGCAACATTGTTCTACATACCAATGTCCACACACATGCATAATATGGGCACAACATCACAAAATATGCCGTGATTCAACACATAACATCGGTCATTTGGACCGAAAGCCATGAAACCTCGAACATGATAGGTCATTTTGTGAAGGTTTTTTCGAAACATGATCAATATACCAAGTCTGGTATTTTTCCTTTCAACTATGTAACATAATATGACACCACGCGAAGGATTTTCATTGTTCGGATTTTTTTTTGAATTTATTATGCCCGTTTTGAATTATCTGAATTTCTAACTATGGTCGAACCGGTGTGCATGAAGATAGGGGACGGGCATCGTTAGAACTTGCATTGGATCTCTGAAGAAACCACATATTGCGAGTCTAAAAATGATTTTTTCAAAAAATCATGGGCGATAGATCATGTACCTGTAGTACAAACCGGACCCACTTCCTGCCGATTCGGCAGACATTTGTCCTTTTTACCCGGGATGGACGAAAAGGTTTGAGATGTACCGGTTGGGATATAGTCCATGTAAGGTGGTCTAGTATTTTAGGAAAATAGGACGGTAGCATTCTGAAACGGCATTTTGGTGGTTACTTCACAAAACGACCCGTTTTTTGCGCTCGGAAAATGGAAAAGGGATTTTCCGTGCGACAAAAAGGAAAACTTCCTCCTGCAACATTGTTCTACATACCAATGTCCACACACATGCATAATATGGGCACAACATCACAAAATATGCCGTGATTCAACATATAACATCGGTCATTTGGACCGAAAGCCATGAAACCTCGAACATGATAGGTCATTTTGTGAAGGTTTTTTCGAAACATGATCAATATACCAAGTCTGGTATTTTTCCTTTCAACTATGTAACATAATATGACACCACGCGAAGGATTTTCATTGTTCGGATTTTTTTTGAATTTATTATGCCCGTTTTGAATTATCTGAATTTCTAACTATGGTCGAACCGGTGTGCATGAAGATAGGGGACGGGCATCGTTAGAACTTGCATTGGATCTCTGAAGAAACCACATATTGCGAGTCTAAAAATGATTTTTTCAAAAAATCACGGGCGATAGATCATGTACCTGTAGTACAAACCGGACCCACTTCCTGCCGATTCGGCAGACATTTGTCCTTTTTACCCGGGATGGACGAAAAGGTTTGAGATGTACCGGTTGGGATATAGTCCATGTAAGGTGGTCTAGTATTTTAGGAAAATAGGACGGTAGCATTCTGAAACGGCATTTTGGTGGTTACTTCACAAAACGACCCGTTTTTTGCGCTCGGAAAATGGAAAAGGGATTTTCCGTGCGACAAAAAGGAAAACTTCCTCCTGCAACATTGTTCTACATACCAATGTCCACACACATGCATAATATGGGCACAACATCACAAACTATGCCGTGATTCAGCACATAACATCGGTCATTTGGACCGAAAGCCATGAAACCTCGAACATGATAGGTCATTTTGTGAAGGTTTTTTCGAAACATGATCAATATACCAAGTCTGGTATTTTTCCTTTCAACTATGTAACATAATATGACACCACGCGAAGGATTTTCATTGTTCGGATTTTTTTTGAATTTATTATGCCCGTTTTGAATTATCTGAATTTCTAACTATGGTCGAACCGGTGTGCATGAAGATAGGGGACAGGCATCGTTAGAACTTGCATTGGATCTCTGAAGAAACCACATATTGCGAGTCTAAAAATGATATTTTCAAAAAATCACGGGCGATAGATCATGTACCTGTAGTACAAACCGGACCCACTTCCTGCCGATTCGGCAGACATTTGTCCTTTTTACCCGGGATTGTCGAAAAGGTTTGAGATGTACCGGTTGGGATATAGTCCATGTAAGGTGGTCTAGTATTTTAGGAAAATAGGACGGTAGCATTCTGAAACGGCATTTTGGTGGTTACTTCACAAAACGACCCGTTTTTTGCGCTCGGAAAATGGAAAAGGGATTTTCCGTGCGACAAAAAGGAAAACTTCCTCCTGCAACATTGTTCTACATACCAATGTCCACACACATGCATAATATGGGCACAACATCACAAACTATGCCGTGATTCAGCACATAACATCGGTCATTTGGACCGAAAGCCATGAAACCTCGAACATGATAGGTCATTTTGTGAAGGTTTTTTCGAAACATGATCAATATACCAAGTCTGGTATTTTTCCTTTCAACTATGTAACATAATATGACACCACGCGAAGGATTTTCATTGTTCGGATTTTTTTTGAATTTATTATGCCCGTTTTGAATTATCTGAATTTCTAACTATGGTCGAACCGGTGTGCATGAAGATAGGGGACGGGCATTGTTAGAACTTGCATTGGATCTCTGAAGAAACCACATATTGCGAGTCTAAAAATGATTTTTTCAAAAAATCACGGGCGATAGATCATGTACCTGTAGTACAAACCGGACCCACTTCCTGCCGATTCGGCAGACATTTGTCCTTTTTACCCGGGATGGACGAAAAGGTTTGAGATGTACCGGTTGGGATATAGTCCATGTAAGGTGGTCTAGTATTTTAGGAAAATAGGACGGTAGCATTCTGAAACGGCATTTTGGTGGTTACTTCACAAAACGACCCGTTTTTTGCGCTCGGAAAATGGAAAAGGGATTTTCCGTGCGACAAAAAGGAAAACTTCCTCCTGCAACATTGTTCTACATACCAATGTCCACACACATGCATAATATGGGCACAACATCACAAACTATGCCGTGATTCAGCACATAACATCGGTCATTTGGACCGAAAGCCATGAAACCTCGAACATGATAGGTCATTTTGTGAAGGTTTTTTCGAAACATGATCAATATACCAAGTCTGGTATTTTTCCTTTCAACTATGTAACATAATATGACACCACGCGAAGGATTTTCATTGTTCGGATTTTTTTTGAATTTATTATGCCCGTTTTGAATTATCTGAATTTCTAACTATGGTCGAACCGGTGTGCATGAAGATAGGGGACGGGCATCGTTAGAACTTGCATTGGATCTCTGAAGAAACCACATATTGCGAGTCTAAAAATGATTTTTTCAAAAAATCACGGGCGATAGATCATGTACCTGTAGTACAAACCGGACCCACTTCCTGCCGATTCGGCAGACATTTGTCCTTTTTACCCGGGATGGACGAAAAGGTTTGAGATGTACCGGTTGGGATATAGTCCATGTAAGGTGGTCTAGTAGTTTAGGAAAATAGGACGGTAGCATTCTGAAACGGCATTTTGGTGGTTACTTCACAAAACGACCCGTTTTTTTGCGCTCGGAAAATGGAAAAGGGATTTTCCGTGCGACAAAAAGGAAAACTTCCTCCTGCAACATTGTTCTACATACCAATGTCCACACACATGCATAATATGGGCACAACATCACAAACTATGCCGTGATTCAGCACATAACATCGGTCATTTGGACCGAAAGCCATGAAACCTCGAACATGATAGGTCATTTTGTGAAGGTTTTTTTGAAACATGATCAATATACCAAGTCTGGTATTTTTCCTTTCAACTATGTAACATAATATGACACCACGCGAAGGATTTTCATTGTTCGGATTTTTTTTGAATTTATTATGCCCGTTTTGAATTATTTGAATTTCTAACTATGGTCGAACCGGTGTGCATGAAGATAGGGGACGGGCATCGTTAGAACTTGCATTGGATCTCTGAAGAAACCACATATTGCGAGTCTAAAAATGATTTTTTCAAAAAATCACGGGCGATAGATCATGTACCTGTAGTACAAACCGGACCCACTTCCTGCCGATTCGGCAGACATTTGTCCTTTTTACCCGGGATGGACGAAAAGGTTTGAGATGTACCGGTTGGGATATAGTCCATGTAAGGTGGTCTAGTAGTTTAGGAAAATAGGACGGTAGCATTCTGAAACGGCATTTTGGTGGTTACTTCACAAAACGACCCGTTTTTTTGCGCTCGGAAAATGGAAAAGGGATTTTCCGTGCGACAAAAAGGAAAACTTCCTCCTGCAACATTGTTCTACATACCAATGTCCACACACATGCATAATATGGGCACAACATCACAAACTATGCCGTGATTCAGCACATAACATCGGTCATTTGGACCGAAAGCCATGAAACCTCGAACATGATAGGTCATTTTGTGAAGGTTTTTTCGAAACATGATCAATATACCAAGTCTGGTATTTTTCCTTTCAACTATGTAACATAATATGACACCACGCGAAGGATTTTCATTGTTCGGATTTTTTTTGAATTTATTATGCCCGTTTTGAATTATCTGAATTTCTAACTATGGTCGAACCGGTGTGCATGAAGATAGGGGACGGGCATCGTTAGAACTTGCATTGGATCTCTGAAGAAACCACATATTGCGAGTCTAAAAATGATTTTTTCAAAAAATCACGGACGATAGATCATGTTCCTGTAGTACAAACCGGACCCACTTCCTGCCGATTCGGCAGACATTTGTCCTTTTTACCCGGGATGGACGAAAAGGTTTGAGATGTACCGGTTGGGATATAGTCCATGTAAGGTGGTCTAGTATTTTAGGAAAATAGGACGGTAGCATTCTGAAACGGCATTTTGGTGGTTACTTCACAAAACGACCCGTTTTTTGCGCTCGGAAAATGGAAAAGGGATTTTCCGTGCGACAAAAAGGAAAACTTCCTCCTGCAACATTGTTCTACATACCAATGTCCACACACATGCATAATATGGGCACAACATCACAAAATATGCCGTGATTCAACACATAACATCGGTCATTTGGACCGAAAGCCATGAAACCTCGAACATGATAGGTCATTTTGTGAAGGTTTTTTCGAAACATGATCAATATACCAAGTCTGGTATTTTTCCTTTCAACTATGTAACATAATATGACACCACGCGAAGGATTTTCATTGTTCGGATTTTTTTTTGAATTTATTATGCCCGTTTTGAATTATCTGAATTTCTAACTATGGTCGAACCGGTGTGCATGAAGATAGGGGACGGGCATCGTTAGAACTTGCATTGGATCTCTGAAGAAACCACATATTGCGAGTCTAAAAATGATTTTTTCAAAAAATCACGGGCGATAGATCATGTACCTGTAGTACAAACCGGACCCACTTCCTGCCGATTCGGCAGACATTTGTCCTTTTTACCCGGGATGGACGAAAAGGTTTGAGATGTACCGGTTGGGATATAGTCCATGTAAGGTGGTCTAGTAGTTTATGAAAATAGGACGGTAGCATTCTGAAACGGCATTTTGGTGGTTACTTCAAAACATGATCATTGTTCGGCACACATTTAGTCCCGGATGTAGTCACAAACCGGGACTAAAGGGATTGCGGCAGAGTGGGCCAGACAACACTAATAATAGGGGTGAGTGTCGACATTATGTCGTGCGGCTTGTACCTTGTCCCGGATGGTGTCACCAACCGGGACTAAAGATGAACCTTTAGTCCCGGTTGGAGACACCAACCGGGACTAAAGATGAGTCAGCACTAATAATAGGGGTGAGTGTCGACATTATGTCGTGAGTGTCGACATTATGCCGAGCTGCTTGTACTATAAATATGCATCCTTGTGAGTCCAGTCCTCCAGCCAGTTTGAGGCATCTCCAAGATGGTTTTAGAGAGCAGGGACACCACTACGGCCAGTTTCAGGGAGATGCCGACGGAGCCCAGTCCTCCGGCATCTCCGAGAAACTGGTCATAGAGGCACTCCCTAATATGTGAAATTAGTTAGCTCCGAGGCGTATTGATCTAGTTAGTGAAGTTACAAGCTGCAAGATGGTTTTCGAGAGCAGGGACACCACTGCGGCCAGTTTCAGGGAGATGCCGACGGAGCCCAGTCCTCCGGCATCTCCGAGAAACTGGTCATAGAGGCACTCCCTAATATGTGAAATTAGTTAGCTCCGAGGCGTATTGATCTAGTTAGTGAAGTTACAAGCTGCAAGATGGTTTTCGAGAGCAGGGACACCACTGCGGCCAGTTTCAGGGAGATGCCGACGGAGCCCAGTCCTCCGGCATCTCCGAGAAACTGGTCATAGAGGCACTCCCTAATATGTGAAATTAGTTAGCTTCGAGGCGTATTGATCTAGTTAGTGAAGTTACAAGCTTCAAGATGGTTTTCGAGAGCAGGGCCACCACTACGACCAGTTTCAGGGTGATGCCGACGGAGCCCAGTCCTCCGGCATCTCCAAGAAACTGGTCATAGAGGCACTCCCGGTCCAGCCACAAAATGGGACTAACACTCAAGACATTTATTAATATTAAAAACTGAGACTACAAAACCGGGACTAAAGGCCACAAACCGCGAAAGATATCCTTCGGTCAAGCCACAAACCGCGAAAGACATGAACTAGAGTTACATAATATGAGCATGAACTTCTTGGCATATGTCATTCCTTATGACCGCTTCAGACGTAACCATGGAGCATCTTCTTTACTTAACGGAATGCTTGGGTCAGTTTTCACTGTGAAGGGCGGAATTTCATCAAACTTATTATAATCTTCTGACATGTCTGTCTTGTCCTCGATTCCCACGATGTTTCTTTTCCCTGAAAGAACTATGTGACGCTTTGGCTCATCATATGATGTATTCGTTTGCATATTTTTTCTTTTTTTCGGTCTGGAGGACATGTCCTTCACATAGAAAACCTGAGACACATCATTGGCTAGGACGAATGGTTCATCTCTATAACCAAGATTGTTGAGATCCACTGTTGTCATTCCGTACAACTGGTCTATCTTTACCCCTTCCCCATTCAGGTTGACCCATTTGCAGCGAAACAAAGGGACCTTAAAAGAGACTCCATAGTCTAGTTCCCATATCTCCTCTATGTAACCATAATATGTGTCCTTTTGTCCATTCTCGTCTATTGCATCAAAGCGGACACCACTATTTTGGTTGGTGCTCTTTTTATCTTGGGCGATCGTGTAGAATGTATTCCCATTTATTTCGTACCCTTGGAAATTCAATACAGTAGAAGATGGTGACGCGGCCAACAAGTATAGCTGATCTCCAACAGTGGTGTCATTCAAGAGATGTGTCCGCATCCAACCACCGAAAGACTTCATGTGTTCATCTGTAATCCATGATTCAGGCTTCCCCGGGTTTTTGGAGCGTACAATATTCTTGTGTTCCTCGATATACGGAGCTGCCAAGGTGGAATTATGTAGAACTGTGTAGTGTGCTTTAGTGAAAGAATCCCCGTCCCTACATATCATTGCTTTCTTTCCCAGCGTGCCTTTTCCACTTAGTCTTCCCTCATGCCGCGAGTCAGAAACACCAATCGGCTTAAGGTCAGGAATAAAGTCAACACAAAACTCAATGACCTCCTCTGTTCCATATCCCTTGGAGATGCTTCCTTCTGGTCTAGCACGGTTATGAACATATTTCTTTAAGACTCCCATGAACCTCTCAAAGGGGAACATATTGTGTAGAAATACCGGACCGAGAATGGCAATCTCTTCCACTAGATGAACCAGGAGATGCGTCATAATATTGAAGAAGGATGGTGGGAACACCAATTCAAAACTAACAAGACATTGTACCACATCCTTCTGTAACCTTGGCAGAATATCTGGATTGATTACCTTCTGAGATATTGCATTGAGGAATGCACACAGCTTCACAATGGGTACTCGAACATTTTCCGGTAGAAGCCCCCTCAATGCAATCGGAAGCAACTGCGTCATAATCACGTGACAGTCATGAGACTTCAGGTTTTGGAACTTTTTCTCTGCCATATTTATTATCCCCTTTATATTAGATGAGAAGCCCGACGGCACCTTGATACTGTAAAGGACTTCAAAAAAGATTTCCTTCTCTGCTTTGGTAAGAGCATAGCTGGCACGACTTAAGTGACGCCCTTTATCCGTCTTGTTATCTGTATGCATGTTCTTTGGGTCTTTCATAATTTGTTGGTCCTCCCGTGCTTCAGGTGTATCTTTTGTCTTACCATACACGCCTAGGAATCCTAGCAGGTTCACGCAGAGATTCTTCGTCACGTGCATCACGTCGATTGAAGAGCGGACACGCAGGACTTTCCAATATGGCAGCTCCCAAAATATAGATTTCTTCTTCCACATGGGTGCGTGTCCTGTAGCGACGTCGTTCGGAACTGATTGACCGCCGGGACCCTTTCCAAAGATTACTTCTATGTCCTTGACCATACCAAATACATCATCACCAGCAGGGAGTTCAGGCTTCTTCCGGTGATCTGCCTCACCTTTAAAATGCTTGCCTTTCTTTCTTACGGGATGATTGATCGGAAGAAATCGTCGATTCGCTAGGTACACAACCTTCTTGCATTTATGCAAATATGTACCTTTGGTCTTATCTAAACAGTGGGTGCATGCCTTATATCCTTTGTTTGTCTGTCCTGAAAGGTTACTAAGAGCAGGCCAATCATTGATGGTTACGAATAACAACCCTCGTAGATTAAATGGCTCCTGTTTGTTCTCATCCCACGCACGTACACCTGGTTTGCCCCACAACTGTAAGAGTTCTTCAACTAATGGCCTAAGGTACACATCAATGTCGTTGCCCGGTTGCTTCGGGCCTTGGATGAGCACTGGCATCATAATGAACTTACGCTTCATGCACAACCAAGGAGGCAGGTTGTAGATACATAGAGTCACGGGCCAGGTGCTGTGACTGCAGCTCTGCTCCCCAAAAGGATTCATGCCATCCATACTTAGACCAAACCATAAGTTCCTTGCGTCACCTGCAAAGTCTGGGAAGTCTCTCTCGATTTTTCTCCACTGTGACCCATCAGCAGGGTGTCTCAACTCCCCGTCTTTCTTACGGTCTTCTTTGTGCCATCACAACAACCTGGCATGCTCTTTGTTTCTGAACATGCGTTTCAACCTTGGTATTATAGGAGCATACCACATAACCTTAGCAGGAACCCTCTTCCGGAGGGGCTCTCCCTCAACATCACCAGGGTCATCTAGTCTGATCTTATACCGCAACGCGTTGCATACCGGGCATTTATCTAAATTCTCATACTCCTTACCGCGGTAGAGGATGCAGTCATTAATGCATGCATGTATCTTTTGCACATCTAATCCCAGAGGACAGAGAGTCTTCTTTGCTTCGTAGGTACTCTCGGGAAGTTCGTTATGTTTTGGAAACTTCGGCTTCATTATTTATCAAAAAACAGGACATCATAAATAGTGAAATAACCAATTCACACCGACACATGAATTGTATCAATGACCTAGAAAAGATAGGATTGCTAACCTCGATCGAGGGAAATAAAGAGGAGAAAGCTCAAGTGCGTCTCGGACACCTTCTATATTTTTGTTCTATGAGAAATTCAACTGGATTTTTCACTCAAACATTTCAACAAACACCTTCAATGCATGCATGAGAAAAAACTAGCACACACCCTCACACCTTACACCATTCGAAAAAACAGAGTGGAGGCAGAGGGGGCTGGGGCGTTGCATTTATAGAGGGCAAGGGGTCTTTAGTCCCGGTTGGAGCCAGCAACCGGGACTAAAGGTGCGTGCCACGCCACGTGGCTGTGGCCAAACCTTTAGTCCCGGTTGGTGGCTCCAACCGGGACGCATGCCCCCTTACCAACCGGGACCCATGCCCCCTGGCCCCGTGCCCGCTCCAACCGGGACGCGTGCCAGCATTAGTCCCGGTTGGTGGCGCAACCGGGACTAATGCTCCCAGGGGTGGCGAACGGATGGCCCTTTTTCCTCTAGTGTGAAGAAACTCCATTCCGATGGACTTCTTGAATCACTTGATTTCGAATCACTTGATAGATGCGAAGCATGTCTGATGGGTAAAATGACTAAGACTCCATTTTCTGGTATGATGGAGCGAGCTACGGACTTATTGGAAATCATACATACCGATGTGTGTGGTCCAATGAGTGTAGCATCGCGCGGTGGTTATCGTTATGTTCTTACCTTCACGGATGACTTGAGTAGATATGGGTATATCTATTTCATGAAACATAAGTCCAAAACTTTCGAGAAGTTTAAGGAATTTCAAAGTGAGGTAGAGAATCAACATAACAAGAAGATTAAATTTCTACGTTCTAATCGTGGAGGTGAATATCTAAGTTACGAGTTTGGCGAGCGTTTGAAGAAATGCGGAATACTTTCACAGTTGACACCGCCGGGAACACCACAGCGTAATGGTGTGTCCGAACGTCGTAATCGAACTCTCTTAGATATGGTTCGTTCTATGATGTCACTTATAGATTTACCGCTATCATTTTGGGGTTATGCATTAGAAACAGCCGCATTCACTTTAAATAGGGCACCGTCTAAATCCGTTGAAACGACACCGTATGAATTATGGTTTGGGAAGAAACCTAAATTGTCGTTCCTTAAAGTTTGGGGATGCGAAGCCTATGTAAAGAAGTTACAGCCGGACAAGCTTGAACCCAAAGCGGAAAAATGCGTCTTCATAGGATACCCGAAGGAAACTATTGGGTATACCTTCTATCATAGATCCGAAGGCAAAATCTTCGTTGCCAAGAATGGATCCTTTCTAGAGAAGGAATTTCTCTCGAAAGAAGTGACTGGAAGGAAAGTAGAACTCGACGAGGTTGTCGAACCTTCTCTCGAAATTGCGAGTAGCGCAGCACCGGAAGAAGTTCCTGTGGTGCCTGCACCAATTATAGAGGAAGCTAATGATGGTGATCATGAAACTTCGGTTGAAGTTGCTACAGAGCCTCGGAGGTCAACGAGAACTCGTACCACTCCAGATTAGTATGATCCCGTTATTAGTGTCATGTTGGTGGACAAGACCGATGACCCTGAGACATATGAGGAAGCGATGATGAGCCCAGATTCCAATAAATGGCAAGAAGCCATGAAATCCGAGATTGGATCCATGTACGAAAACCAAGTATGGACTTTGGTGGACTTACCGGATGGCCGGAAGGCTGTCGAGAACAAATGGATCTTCAAGAAGAAAACAGATGCTGATGGTAATGTTACTGTCTATAAAGCTCGACTTGTCGCAAAAGGGTTTCGACAAATTCAAGGAGTTGACTACGATGAGACTTTCTCACCAGTAGCGAAGCTAAAGTCTGTGAGGATTATGTTAGCAATCGCTGCATATTATGATTATGAGATATGGCAGATGGATGTCAAAACAGCATTCCTCAATGGAGACATTGATGAAGAGTTGTATATGATGCAACCCAAAGGTTTTGTCGATCCTAAAGATGCTAACAAGGTATGCAAACTTCAACGGTCCATCTATGGATTGAAGCAAGCATCCCGAAGTTGGAATCAACGTTTTGATAAGGTGATCAAAAGTTTTGGTTTTATACAAACTTATGGAGAAGCTTGTATTTACAAGAAAGTGAGTGGGAGCTCTGTAGCATTCTTAATACTATATGTAGATGACATATTGTTGATTGGGAATGATGTAGACCTTCTTAATAGTGTCAAGGAATATTTGAATAATAGTTTTTCAATGAAGGATCTTGGCGAAGCATCTTACATATTAGGCATAAAGATTTATAGAGATAGATCGAAACGCCAAATATCATTGTCACAGAGTACATATTTGGACAAAGTTCTAAAGAGATTTGGAATGGAAGATAGCAAGAAAGGGTTCTTGCCCATGTTGCCCGATACGACCTTGAGTAAAACTCAAAGTCCGACATCGGCAGAAGATAGAGAAAGGATGAGTAAGACTCCCTATGCCTCAGCCATAGGATCTCTAATGTATGCCATGCTATGTACTAGACCCGACATTGCATATGCTGTTAGTTTGACTAGCAGATATCAAAGTGATCCGGGAGTAGATCATTGGACAGCGGTCAAAAACATCCTTAAGTACTTGAGAAGAACTAAGGATATGGTTCTTTCTTATGGAGGTGATGAACAACTCGTTGTTAATGGTTACACCGATGCTAGTTGGAACACCGATCCGGATGATTCTAAATCACAATCTGGATACGTATTTATTTTGAATGGTGCAACAGTTAGCTGGAGGAGTGCAAAGCAAAGCGTTGTGGCGATATCTTCAACTGAATCAGAATACATGGCTGCTTCGGAGGCTTCACAAGAAGCGATATGGATGAAAGAGTTCATTACAGAGCTGGGTGTGGTTCCTAGTGCGCTGGACCCAATGTCTATCTACTGTGATAACATGGGCGCCATAGCCAATGCGCAAGAACCAAGGTCACACAAGAAGCTGAAGCACATCAAGCTACGTTTTCACGCTATTCGAGAACATATCCAAGATGGGGATATAAAGATTTGCAAAGTACACACAGATCTGAATGTGGCGGATCCGTTGACTAAACCTCTCCCGAGGGCAAAACATGACCAACACCAAACTGCCATGGGTGTTCGGTATATTACCATGTAATCTAGATTAGATGACTCTAGTGCAAGTGGGAGACTGTTGGAGATATGCCCTAGAGGCAATAATAAATGTAGTTATTATTATATCTTTGTGTTTATGATAAATGTTTACATTCATGCTATAATAGTATTAACAAGGAAACATTGATACTTGTGTGATTTGTAAACTTAATTTGAAGTCCCTAGTATAGCCTCTATACATCACTAGCTTGTTGGTTGATAAATGATTGTGGTTTCATGAACATTGAGATGTTATCAACAACAAGATCATATCGTTAGGAGAATGATATGATGGACATACTCCTATAGATAAGCGTAGCATAAAGATCAAGTCATTTCAATAGTTCAATTGCTATATGCTTTCTGATACATAGTAACCTAATTCCTTCGACCATGAGATCATGCATATCACCTTTACCGGATGGATGCTTTGATGACATCAAACACCACACCGTAACTAGGTGGCTATAAAGGTGGCATTGAGTGTTCAGAAAGTATTGGTTGAGACACATGGATCAAGAGTGGGATTTGTCCATCCATATGATGGATAGATATACTCTGGGCCCTCTCGGTGGAATGTCATCCAATTATCTTGCAAGCATGTGACTGGCTCACAAGGGATCACATATCACGGGAACGAGAAAAGAGTACTTATCGGTAATGAGGTTGAACTAGGTATGCAGAGATACCGGCGATCATAACCTCGGATAAGTAAACTATCGTGAGATAAAGGGAAATTGGTATCGTATGTAAGTGGTTCATTCGATCACAAAGTAATCGTAGAAATATGTGGGAGCCATATGAATTTCCAGATTCCTCTATTGGTTATTGTTCGGAGAAGTGTCTCGATCATGTCCGCATAATTCACGAACCGTAGGGAGACACACTTAAGGATTCGACGTTGTTTGAGTAGTTATGGAATGAATGAGAAAGAGACCGAATGTTGTTCGGAGTCTCGGATGGGATCCGGGATATCACGAGGTGATCCGGAATGGTCCGGAGAATAAGATTCGTATAAGGAAAGTCCCGTTTCGGAGTTGGGGAATGATTCCGGTGTTTTCATCGGGAATGTTCTAGAATGTTCCGGAATGTCCGGCACTCCGGAGGGGAAGGGTACATGAATGTGTTGTATCAAGTTGGTATGATTGCATCATATACTAAGTGTCCTCGCTGTTCCAAATAAAGGATTAAATTGAATCCTAGTTTGAAAAAGTCAAATAGCTAAATTGAAAAGTCAAATAGCTAAAATTGGAAAGTGGAAAAGAGGAGGAGGGGGGAATCCGAGTTGGGGAGGAGTTCCCTCCTCCAACCGGCGGCAACCCTCCAAGCCGAGTTGGGGAGGGACTCCTCTCCCTCCCCTTGGCCGCCGGCCCCCCTCCACCTATATAAGGAGGGGCAGGGACCCCTCCTAGAGCACACAAGTCCCTCACCTCAAACCCTAGAAGCTGCAGCCCACCATAGCCGCCGCCGCCCCCTAGGGTTTTGCCCTATCCGCCGACTTGGGGGTCCCCGGAACCCTAGCTGCCGGCTCTAGCACCTCCTCCTTGGTGTGTCTAAACCCTAGATTGCAGAGGAGCTCTCTCATACTCCATCATACTCGCTCCGGCTTAAGGCGAAGCCCTGCGAGATCTCCCCTCTACTTCCGGTACCACGCCGTTGTGTTGCCGGAATCGCGAGGAGAGTGCTACAACCTCCGCTGCCTGCTGGAACAAGGGAGAGGAAGGTCTTCGTCGAGTACCGAACGTGTGACCGACTGCGGGAGCGCTGCCGGAACGCAGCGCCGGAAGAATCGTCTACGCGATCTTGAGATCGGGAAGAGTACGACTACATCACCCACGAGAATCCGCTCTCGTTAAACACTTTGGAATCTTCGAGGGTAAGTTATTCCATCGACTCGTTGCTACAATCTAGTAGATAGATCTTGGCTTGTTTGTTTGTATGCGACAGAATTTTTTTGTTTTCCATGCTATGAAACCCTACAAGATCATCCTAGATGCCTTCTCTCCGGTATGATGCGTGAGTAGTTCCACCTTGGACTATGGGTCCATGTAGTAGCTAGATGGTTGTATCTCTTCCTTTGTGCTTTCATGTATAGATCTTCTGAGCTCCGTTCATGATCAAGATCTAATCTATTTGTAATCATGCATGTTGTGTTTGCGGGGATCCGATGGATATTGAGATTACTATATCAGATTGATTAATGGTTTGGTCTATTTGATTCTATCATATCTGTGTTTTTTGTGATCTTGCATGCTCTTCGTTGTTAGTAGCTATCTTGGCCAAGTAGTTGCTAGTGACTCCAAGAGGGGGTATTTATGCTCGATAGTGGGTCCATGTCTCTAGTTTCCAAGGGAAGTGACAGAAATCTCTTGGTTGTTGATGTGTTGTTGCCACTAGGGAGAAAATAACGGTCTCTTGTTCATGGAAAAGTGGATTGTTTATCTTACACACTAGTGCTCATCATACCTTGCTCTTGGTCTCATCTGAAGGTCTATTTGATTCTATCTTTCCACACCATACGTTTAATCCTTTGTTACAGCAATCGGTGAGATTGACAACCTCACTGTTAGTTGGCGCAAAGTCTTGAGTTTGTGTTGTGCAGGTTTCCGCGTTGCTTGCAACACCTGTTTGACGTTTCCTTCCTCCTACTGGTTCGATAACCTCGGTTTCTTACTAAGGGAAGACTTGCTGCTGTGCTGCTTCACACCTTGCTCTTGGGGTTCCCAACAGGCTCCACATCAACTGAGCCATCAACAAGTTTTCTGGCGCCGTTGTCGGGGAGGCCAAGGACGTCTTCACAAGGGCAGTACTCCTTAACCTTCTCTTTACTTTGTTTTTAGTTTGCTTAGTTTATTTTGCTTGGTTTTTTTGCCTCTTTTTATCACAAACTCCAAAAAATTAGTCTAGTTTGGTTTGCTTTCTCTTATAAAAAACACACAAAAAATAGTTCCTACCCTGGTTGCTACCATGTCTGGTTTTGGTCCCATCTCTCTAACACCTATGGAAGAGATCTATGCTTTCAAGCAAAAGTTTTAAATAAGCTTGGTCTAGAATCTCAGCTTTACAAAGGGAAACTGAGCCTAAGATGAGTCTTAGCTTGGTTATCAATAGTTTCTACCGCGGTATTGCTCTTTGTTATAGATATGCTTTGGATGCTGTGGCTGGGAAAGATATTTTTCAATGTACTGAGGATGAAGATTTTGATGCCATAAAGAAATTGATTATAATTTATAATACACCTATCAAGTCTGATTCCTCTTTCATAAATATTTTTGCTAGGTTGAACACTCTTGAGTCTAGTACTGCTGCTTTGAACAGTTGCTATCACACACTTAGGGAGTACTATAATTATGTTCCAATGAATTCTGAGCCTTGAAAATGGTTTCCCACAATCAAAGTCACTATAAATAGTGCAACTTTTGATGCTTGTTGTGATATCATGTCTGAATTTTGCCTTATGCCTAAAGATATTTATGAGTCTTTGAGTCTTTGGGGGATTTCTAAAGGAGGAGAGGAAATATCTCTTACTAATAATGCCGCTTTATTACCCATTGGAATAGCTGAAGGTGTGTTCACAAAAATTTCAGGAAAAATGGTGTCTACTGATTATCTTGTTATTGAATGTGTAGGCAAAGGACAGATTACACTTAGAAGATCCCTACTGAAACACCTTGGAGCAATAATAGATGTGGGAAAAGGCATTATGCATTTTGCTCCTCTAGTAAGCAATCATATTTTCCCTAAATAGAAGAAGAAAGGTAAGAAAGGAAGGAGCAAGAGGAGTAATGCTTCCTCATTTGAAAATACTTGATTTCTTGCTTCTTGTGCCTAACTTAAAGACGTTAAAGAAAAGTACTTGTTGGGAGATAACCCAAGAGTTTCCTTGAGTCTTGGAAGTTATTACTTCAGTAATGACCTCTCCTTATCCTTTTTGTTTGCTTTTTGTGCCAAGAATGACCTATAATGAAAGGGAAGTAAGATTTGGAGAGTTGTTGTCCTGAAACAGATTTCTGTCCTCCACCATAAAAATTCGTGAGGAGTCTCTGTAAGTCAGATTGAGCTTAAAATTTACAAATAAATCCCCCAGTATGTTAGCTAACTTTCGTTAGTTTAACACTTTTTAATTTGAGCAACATAATAATTTCGAAAAAATAGGTTTCTACCTGCTGGTTTGTTGATATATTTATGTCATTATTTGCATTTGCTTCTTATTGATTCCTTTTTGAGTTCTCTTTTGGGGAATAGAGCTTTTTGAAGGAGTTGCTATAGTAGTTTGTGATTTTAGTGAAAAGTTTTTCTGTTACAAAGATAAACACAAAGGTCTATTATGTTTTGAATATACTAATGTTGCTAATGAAGATTGTGTGAAGTTCTGTATGAAGGAAAAAATTCAGGTGTAGAGAGAGAATGATGTAATGAGATGAAAAATGGACAAATGCTCAAGCTTGGGGATGAAACCCCGGTGTCACCCCAAGAAATATCCAAGAGGTACAAGCGTCAAAGCTTGGGGATGCCCAAGGCATCCCCTTCTTCATCAATAAAAAGCTCAGGTCTGTCTAGACACTTCGTTTTTATTGTTTCATGCACTGTTGTGTTGTTCTTGGAGCGTCTTAGTTTTCGTTTGGTTTGCTTAGTTTGTTTAGTTTGCTTCAATAAAGTAGTTTGGACCCCGGTTCTTGATGTGTTGTTTCAAATAAGTTGCTTGGTGTTGTAAAGGAGTAGAAAGTTCTTTGCTTGATAAGTGCAAGAGGAGCTTTCATCGACTATGACTTAGACTTTATAATGTCATGCTATGTGTTATTTTGACCTTATGCTTAGTGATTATTGTTGTAGCATGTCTTAGTCCAAACAATTGGGATTGCTTAGTGTGACTTGAAAGAATTATGCGTTGTTTTAGCATGCAAAAGCATAGTATTTTGGTATTCTCCTTTGATGTTTTATTTGGGTTGACTTGGCACATGCTCACACCATCTTATGACTATGAACAAGTCACCATAGCCTCTATGATCATTTAGTCCTTGACTTGTAGTACCACTCTATGCTTTGATTAGTAATGTTTTGTTGCTCTGCATGATTATGGCCATTATTGCTCTCTTAGTTGGTTGATCCCAGTCTTTTGCTAGCCTCCACTTGTATGAGTAAGTTCTACTCATGCTTCCAACTCCCAAGAAACCAAGTTATTCCATAGTGTCCACTATAAACTCCTATGCATGGTGTGGTACATCATTCCAAGTATATTCTTGTTTTCAGATATCTTCCAATTAAAAAGTATTTTGTTATGTGAAAACTTCGTGATTAAAGCCCTCACAAACTTGATGGCACACTTTATATTCTTTGCCCCTAATAAACTTGAACCGTTGTGTCATCTATGTTGTATATGTTTGCACTTATACGTTGGAATTAGCAGAACCGTGCTGTCACGGGGAACGTTTTCAACATTGCACTTGTACTTTGTACATAGTTGATATCATGCTCTTTTGTCTATGGATGTCACCGGTGTGAAATAAAAAGGGAGCTTGTAAGTCCATGGAGTTATGTATTTTGTGTTAGAGAAACGCCTGGGCCTCTAGCCTAAGCCATGCCTAATCATGGTGAAAACTTGCAGCATCACCATAATGAGCTATCTGTGAAGCATCCTCAATAAAAAGCTATGCACATAGTAAATAAAAAGATCGCTGAGATGCTCATTGTCTGCTTGCCTTGTCATTTTGGTTATGGGATAGCTCCTGTACCATGTGCAAGGGGTACCCCGTTGGCAGTTCTCTATGAGACGCATCTACTTACTATGACAAGAACTTACAGGTGACTGAAGTTGAGTAGCATGAGGTGTGGTCCTCGTATTCAAGGGACTTGAGATTGCCAACTTATACTTTGTCAAGCATATACTCCATATTTGTTCACTCTAACCTTAATCACTTCAAGATACTTATTGTAGGGGCAATGAGGGCTGGAAGCTAACAAGTACCATAATTTTTGGTAGCTCTTTTTGAAACTTGAAATCCCTGCTTCCTTTTATGAAGGGCCTTTCTTCCACTATTATTTGAGTCTCCACCTTCTATCTTTAGGCACCATTAAGAGAGAATAGTTTCCATTCTGTGTGCAGTGTCCCAAAACTTATTGATTGATGCATATTGTGATATTACTTGTTCTTGTGCTATTTGTATCTAGTCACCCTTATGAACTTTGAAGGTGTCCTATACATCTATTTGATACTCTATGTGGGACAAGCTGAATGCCACTATGCCATGTTTTCTGTATGTGAAACAAACAAACATTTTTCAATGCATGTTATTCATGATCTTTGTTTGTAGCCTTTCATGTTGCATGCTTAGTTACTTTGTCCTACTGTTAGAACTCCATCTTTCATGCACATGTTTAGAGTTCTTTGATCCCAGCTTTCAATGCTTGCAAATGGTTTGATCTTGGTTTTCATGGTGCATGTCACCTCAAAAATTATTCTTTTATCACTTACGTACTCGAGGACGAGCAGGAGATGCTTGGGGATGCTTGATACGTCGGAAACATATCTATAATTTTTGATGCTCCATGCTTGTTTAGTATCTATTTTGCTTTGCTTTGTCTACACTTTGAGGTGTTTTTATATCTTTTCTGGAACTAACCTATTAACAAGTTGCCACAGTGTCAGTTGCCTGTTTTCTTCTGTTTTTGGTTCCATAAAGGCAGAAAATCAATATTCTCAGAATTGGACGGGACGAAAGCCAAAGTCAATATTTTACCGTGGGGGACACGAAGCCAGAAGACGAGACAAAGAGGCACCACAGGACGACCAAACCCCCCTAGGCGCGGGTGTGCCCACCCCGCGCTTGGGTAGGGTGTGGCCCCCCTGGTGGCCCTCCTGGCTCTCCCTTCGCCTATAAGAAGCCCCCGATGCAGAAACCCTAGGCACCCGATCAAAACTCCACGAAACATTCTGTAGCCACTGCCACCATCGTCCCTAGATCAGGGGGATCTGAAGTTCTTCTCAGCACCCTGCCGGAGGGGAGATCATCCTGGAGGCCTTCTTCTCTGGTATGAAGCGTGAGTAGTTCCACCTTGGACTACGGGTCCATGTAGTAGCTAGATGGTTGTATCTCTTCCTTGTGCTTTCATGTATAGATCTTGTGAGCTCCGTTCATGATCAAGATCTAATCTATTTGTAATCATGCATATTGTGTTTGCGGGGATCCGATGGATATTGAGATTATATGTCAGATTGATTAATGGTTTGGTCTATTTGATTCTATCATGTCTGTGTTGTTTGTGATCTTCCATGCTCTTCGTTTTTAGTAGCTATCTTGGCCAAGTAGTTGCTAGTGACTCCAAGAGAGGGTATTTATGCTTAGCGGGTTCATGCCTCTAGTTTCCAAGGGAAATGACAGAAATCTCTTCGGTTGTAGATGTGTTGTTGCCACTAGGGAGAAAACAACGGTCTCTTGTTCATGGAACAAGTGGATTGTTTACCTTGCTTAAAGCACACTTTGCTTAAAGCAGTTGTCTGTTGCTTGCAACTTAATACTGGAAGGGGTTCGGATGATAACCTTAAGGTGTACTTCTAGTCATAGATGCAGTTGGATGGCGGTCTATGTATATTGTTGTATTGCCCAATCGAATCTTATAGGATCTTTTTGTCTAGTATTTTATTGTTATGTCTTGCTCAATTCCTGTCAATTTCCCTGCTATAATTTTTTTACCCTTCATGCCATGTTGTTTATCTAAGGAGAGCACCTCTAGTGAACTATGGACCCTGGTCCATCTTTACCATTGATACATCCTCCACTGTTACCTGTTTACTTACTGCAAACCATTACCTTCCACACCATACGTTTAATCCTTTGTTACAGCAACAGGTGAGATTGACAACCTCACTATTAGTTGGGGCAAAGTCTTGAGTTTGTGTTGTGTAGGTTTCCACGTTGATTGCAACACCGGTGTGACGTTTCCTTCCTCCTATTGGTTCGATAACCTCGGTTTCTTACTGAGGGAAGACTTGCTGCTGTGCTGCTTCACACCTTGCTCTTGGGGTTCCCAACTGGCTCCACATCAACTGAGCCATCACTTGTTAGAACTTGCATTGGATCTCTGAAGAAACAACATATTGTGACTCTAAAAATGATTTTTTTCAAAAAATCATGAGTGTTAGATCATGTACCTGTAGTTCAAACCGAACGCTCTTCCTACTGATTTAGGAGACATTTGTCTTTTTCACCCAGGAAGGACGGAAAGGTTTGAGATCTCCTAGTTGGGAGATTGTCCATGTAAGGTGGCCTAGTATTTTAGAAAAATAGGGTGGTAGCATTTTGAAACAACATTTTGGTGGTTGCTTCGCAAAATGCCCCATTTTTGCGCTTGGAAAATGGAAAATGGTTTTTCTGTGCGACGAAAAGGAAAACTTCCTCCTGCAACATTGGTCGCCATCCCAAGGTCCACATGCATGCATAATATGGGAACATTATCACAAACTATGTCGTGATTCTGCACATAACATTGATCATTTGGACCGAAAGCCATGAAACCTCGAACATGATAGGTCATTTTGTGAAGGTTTTTTCGAGACATAATCAATATACCAAGTTTGATATTTTTCCTTGCAACTATGTCACATAATATGACACCACACGAAGGATTTATATTGTTCGGACCTTTTTTGAATTTCTTATGCCCGTTTTAAATTATGGTCAAAACGGCGGGCATGAAGATAGGGGATGAGACTCGTTAGAACTTGCATTGGATATCTGAAGAAACAACGTGTTGTGAGTCTGAAAATTATTTTTTTCAAAAAATCACGAGCTCGTTAGATAATGTACATGTAGTTCAAACCAGACCCACTTCCTGCCGATTACTGGTCATAGAGGCACTCCCTAATATGGGAAATTAGTTAGCTCCAAGGCATATTGATCTAGTTAGAGAAGTTATAAACTACAAGATGGTGTGCGAGAGCAGAGACAACACTACGGCCAGCACTATGGAGATGCCTAAGGATCCAGTCCTCAGGCATCTCCACAAAGCTAGTCATAGATCCACTCCCTAATATGTGAAATTAGTTAGCTCCCCAGCACAAGAATAGAACAAAATATTCATAGTTTGGGAAAGTTGTAATAGGAAACGGTCCATTAGTCTTAGTTTCCTAACTGGGACTATAGATTAGGGACTAAATACCCCCCTTTAGTCCCAGTTCAGCCACAAACCGGGACTAACACACAAGATATTTATTAACATTAAAAAACCGGGACTACGGAATCGGGACTAAAGGCCCCCTTTAGTCATGCTCAATCTAGCCCTATAGTACACAACTTCAGGGTCATGTTCGTCTTCGTATTCATATTCGTATTCGTCGTCGTTGCTAGGCGTGGCTGGATCCTCAGCCCAGCCATAGCATATTCCAGGGGAACCTTCCACTCCGGCCTCAGATTCATGACGCGTGTGGGAGGGGGCTCCCGGATGACGACGCCGCTACGCTCGCGGTCTTCACCACCGCCACCATTCTTATGGCTCTACGGTGGGTGCGGGCACCGCAAGTAGGGATGATATCCCTGTGTATTGTAGCGCATCACGCTGATGGTAGTCTGGTTCGCCCACCACAGGTAGCGACCGGCTTCATTGTGGTTCACCGGGGGAGGGTCATCAGCCTCATACCAGGCGTGCTCCCTTTCCTGCCGGTTAGCGAAGAAGCTTTCCAGGTGTCGTAGTTGTCGGGATCCCAATGGGGATCCATCCGCTGATCCGGCATGAGCTCGTGGTAGAAGTGGTTCGTGATGGTCGCCTGGCGGGCGGAACCTTGAGGGACATGAACCCCTCCAGCGCTCAGCATCCAGCCAGCGGGCATGGGTAGCTGGAGGCGCACATCGCCTCAGTCTCCTCGAGGGTCAGAATGACCCAGTATGTGATGTCCATTGTTATGAGAAACGAAGGTGTGGATGTGTGGATAGCCATGGCGCGATCGGCCTATATATAGAGAGAAAGCGCGGGAAAACATGGCAAGAAGCGGTGGGAAATGGCGGGAAATATCTTTAGTCCCGGTTAGTGTCTACAACCGGGACTAAAAGCTTTGGTCAAAGGGAAAGGGCGGGAAGCCATGTGAAATGGCGGAAAATATCTTTAGTCCCGGTTAGTGGCTACAACTAGGACTAAAAGCTTCGGTCAGAGGGAAAGGGCGGGAAAAATATGCGGGAAGCGGTGGGAAATGATAGGAAATATCTTAGAATGGCTTACGATGTGATATGGCTGTGTTATGGCTAGAATCGCAGCATATATAGTTTGTGAATCAACAACCGAACTAAAGTTTCACATTTATCAAAAATACAGAACCCTTCGCGTGTTGTCATGTTATGTGTTATAGTTGCAAGGAAAAATATTAAAGTTGGAAAATTGCAAACATCATAAAATATCCTTCACAAAATGAGATATCATGTCCCATGGCATTTAGGTTCACAATATGCGGCCGGCCAGATTTGAACTAGAGGTACAGAATATGAGGCCATGAACTTCTTGGCGTATGTCCCTTGCTTATGATCGCTTCGGCCGTACCCATGGAGCATCTTCTTTATTTAACGGGATGATTGGGTCAATTTTCACTATGAAGGGCGGAATTTCATCAAACTTATTATAATCTTCTGACATGTCTGTCTTGTCCTCGACTCCCGTGATGTTTATTTCCCTGAAAGAACTATGTGACGCTTTGGCTCATCGTATGATGTATTCGTTTGCTTATTTTTTTATTTTTTCGGTCTCGAGGACATGTCCTTCGCATAGAAAACCTGAGCCACATCATTGCTAGGATGAATGGTTAGTCTCTGTAACCAAGATTACTGAGATCCACTATTTTCATCCGTACAACTGGTCTACCTTTACCCCTTCTCCATTCATGTTGATCCATTTGCAGCGAAACAAAGGGACCTTAAAAGAAACTCCATAGTCAAGTTTCCATATCTCCTCTGTGTAACCATACTATGTGTCCTTTTTCCCATTCTTGTCCATTGCATCAAAGCAGACACCACTATATGATCTCCAATAGTGGTGTCATTCATGAGATGTGTTCAGAACCAACTGCCGAAAGTCTTTCATGTGCTCATCTCTAATCCTAGAGTCAGGCTTCCCCGGGTTGTTGTAGCATACAATATTCTTGTGTTCCTTGATATATGGAGCTGCCAAGGTGGAATTTTGTAGAACTGTGTAGTGTGCTTGAGTGAAAGATTGCCCATCCCTACATATCATTGCTTTCTTTCCCAGCGCGCCTTTTCCACTCAGTCTCCCCTTATGCCGCGAGTCAGGAACACCAATCGGCTTAAGGTCAGGAATAAAGTCAACACAAAACTCAATGACCTCCTCTGTCCCATAGCCCTTGGAGATGCTTCCTTATGGCCTACCACGATTATGAACATATTTCTTTAAGACTCCTATGAACCTCTCAAAGGGGAATATATTGTGTAGAAATACAGGACTGAGAATGGCAATCTCTTCCACTAGGTGAACCAGGAGATGCGTCATAATATTGAAGAAGGATGGTGAGAACACCAACTCAAAACTAACAATACATTGGACCACATCCTTCTGTAACATTGGCAGAATATATGGATTGATTACCTTCTGAGATATTGCATTGAGGAATGCACATAGCTTCAAAATGGGTACTCGAACATTTTCTGGTACATGCCCCCTCAATGCAACCGGAAGCAACTGCGTCATAATCACGTGACAATCATGAGACTTCAAGTTTTGGAATTTATTCTCTGCCATATTTATTATCACATTTATATTAGACGAGAAGCCAGACGGCACCTTGATATTGTAAAGGACTTCAAAAAATATTTCCTTCTCTGCTTTGGTAAGAGCATAGCTGGAACGACTTAAGTGGCGCCCTTTATCCGTCTTGTTCTGTGTATGCATGTTCTTTGGATCTTTCATAAGTTGTTGGTCCTCCCGTCCTTCTGGTGTATATTTTGTCTTCCCATACATGCCCAGGAAGCCTAGCAGGTTCATGCAAAGATTCTTCGTCACGTGCATCACATCGATTGAAGAGCGGACGTGTAGGACTTTCCAATAGGGTAGCTCCCAAAATATAGATTTCTTATTCCACATGGGCGCGTGTTCGATAGAGACGTTTTTCGAAACTGATTGACCGCCAGGACCCTTTCCAAAGATTACTTCTATGTCCTTGACCATACCAAATACATCATCACCGGTATGGAGGTCAGGCTTCTTGCAGTGATCTGCCTCTCCTTTGGAATGCTTGCCTTTCTTTCTTACGGGATGATTGGTCAGAAGAAATTGACGATTCCCCAGGAACACAACCTTCTTGCATTTATGCAAACATGTACCTTTAGTCTTATATAAACAGTGCGTGCATGCCTTGTATCTCTGGGTTGTCTGTCCTGAAAGGTTACTAAGAGAAGGCCAATCATTGATAGTTATGAAAAGCAACGCTCGTAGGTCAAATGGCTCTATTTGTGCTCGTCCCACATCCGTACACCTGATTTGCCCCACAGTTGTAAGAGTTCTTCAACTAATATCCTTAGGTACCGATGGACGTGAAATATAGCCATCCACGTCTGCATTTAAACTAGATATTATTCATATATTTGATGAAATATCTCTCTATTTCCTGCCACTAATGCCTAATGATCAAAGGGGTATGCAATCATTTCTTGCTATTTTTACTGCGCAGATAATGACGTATGATGATGAAAATCACTTCATAAATACCAAAGATACGAGATTTCCAACATGCCAAAGAAACCAGGAGTCGTGAGGAGGCTACTGCAAGCTTAACGACCAACTATACGGCCCTCCGCCATATAGTTGCCACCATATAGTTTGCACCGACCTCCTTAGGTCAAACAGAACAACTTTCGTGAAGGGACCCCTATATAAAGAGGCTTCAGGCAACGAGAAACATGCCCTCGACTCCACAACATTGCTTCTTTCACCCTAAAATCTCCCTGCCGCCACGTCGGAGGAATAGATCTAGATCTAAACCTCTAAACCCTTCTCCACCACCATATCCATCTTCCAACACTTGTAATAGTAGATCTCATCTCCAATTGGCGACATTGTAAGACTATTTGCTATCAACTCTATGATCTCTATTACAATGTTTATGATTGTTAATTTCATATCTATGTGTGAGTAATTCTACTTGGGCTAAGGGCTTCGGCCAAGCCATGTAGCTTTTGTGCATGTTATTTATCAAATATGGGATCATGTATTAGTTTGTATGACATGATGATTGTAGTACCCTATCTTGCCTCAATCTAAGGACTTGTAAGGTACCCAAGACCCCGAGGATTGATCCAGGTAAAGGGAGTGTGAGTAACGACTAATCTGCAGGATAGGAACCCCAGTGACAGAAAGGGTAGTACATCTGTATGTGAGGAACTTACTTGGGATTAACGGTGACATCACTATGTATATCATTAGTTTTCTTTCTTCTATGGATGAGACTAGTAGGTTATTGCCATAAGAGGTTGCGGAGGCGATAACACTTATGGATGAACTGCCCAGATATAATTATCTTGCTCTAACAATTACATGAGTACTTTATTATTATCTATTTTTCCAATCAGATGTTTTGGACAGCTACTGGTGAAAACCGAAGACCCTAGGCCCTCTCTCTCCATCATCAACAACAACAATAATAAGAAGAACAACAAAAACAACAAGATCGCAAACTCTTGGTCTGGTGAAAACGCAATAGAAATTATAAAACTCTCGAAGGTCCGTTTAAGTAATCTCACTTTGCTTTCTACTTTCCAAGGATTTGAGAAACCTATGTCTACTAGGGAAAAAGAGCTATACTACATCTGTAATCCGGATCGGAGGTATCAACCCTTTTTCTGGCGCCGTTACCGGGGAAGCAATAGCTACCCTGGTGAGGTTAGTAGGAACCTTGCTAGTTTTAATTCTTGTTTTTAATTTTGTTAGTTTGCTTTCAGCTTTTATTTGAAAAACCAAAAATATTAGTTAGTATTTTAATTCTTGCTTTATCATCATAAGTACTTGTTTAATAAAATACAAAAAACATAGGAGTATGGCTGAAAAGAAGCTTGGGAGTTTGCAACTCCTAACAATGATTATTTGCATACTCCTATTACTCATCCAACAATTGCTGCTGAAGATTATGAAATTAAGCCCCACTATTTAAGTTTGTTCAACAGAATCAATTTGGAGGCTCTGCTGTAGAAGATGCAGGTATGCACTTAAATATTTTCACTGAAATATGTGATATGATGCGCATTAAAGATGTTGACCCCGATGTGGTCAAGTTGCGTTTATTTCCTTTCTCTCTTAGAGGAAGATCAAAAGAATGGTTGCTATCTTTGCCTATAAATACTATTGCATCATTGGTGGTACTTCTTTATTTATGACTAAATTCTTTCCACCTGCAAACACTATGCAACTCAGATCTAATATTACTTGTAAGCTTCCCAACCTTTAATAAGGTAGAGATCCCTGTGTTTACAATGCTAGTCCCTGGATCAATAGCTAGCATCCACAGTTAAGATGTAATATCAAGAAACAAAGGTCATAATGCAACTTTATAACCAGGAATAAATTAATTTATTACATCTTACATAGCTCATTTGGCTATCTTATTACAATTGCAGCAGAACAATAGCATGGGGTCCTTCATCTTCAAAGTGCCACAGGCAGACATGTTGGTTGTAGACTTGTAATCCTAATCATTAAACTTCACTAATATCAAACAAACCTGCAACATAACAAGTTACAGCCACAAGGGTCAATACATTTGAATTGTATTGGCAAGTGATACTATGGTAGTATAGTGGAGTCTATCATCTATATGCATTTGGCTAGGTGGAGCTTAGGCTTGCATTGCTCAAAATAGGTTTTCCTTATCATTTGAAAACACTAAGTTTTTGCTTGACAAAAATCTTTCCCAAGGCATCTCCCAATAGAAATTGGTGATCCTTCAACCCTTGTTCAACCACATAGTTTTAACTTAGAAATTGGGATGAGGAGATTCTTGATAGCTTCCATGTCTTGATGCTCAAATTGTCCTTTGCCAGGGACATGGCTAAGTACTTAGATTTTACACTCTGCAGAGGTGGTGCACTTTCCCCACAAGACTTGGTTTCACCAAGACAAGATCTTTCAGAAGCCTTCCCTTAGACCTGAATGGACGCGTTCCAACCTATCGTCCCCTACCACCAACTGTCCATTTGGCTAAGTTATTGCAACCTATATGATCCAGGCAGAGCCCATAATGCCAAGTGGCTGCACTTGAAGCTTCTCAACATTTGACATCTCAAATCTCTTTGTTCCTGGGTGGCCATCCACAAGTGAGATACACAAGGTAAACCATAGAAATGGGCCTTGTGAACCACTCAACATAAACCATTCCTTCCATTCCACCCAGGTGATTCATTCACATAGTTGTTTTATTATACAAAACACAAGTCATAGACTTAGAAATATTTCATAGCATGAATATAATCCACCCTTGTATTCTACTAGCTAAGCTAAGCATGATAATAGTAGGAATCTTAACTTTGGAAATTTCTACTAAGGTTTCATCTACTAGGATTTCCCATAGCATAGGTTATACTTAGCAAAAATTCCATGCAAGTCTTACTTTAGAAATATCACTAATGCATAGTGAAAATAATGGGACAAAAGTATGAAGCATCACTTGCCTTTTTGGTAGAGAGTATAAGTTCACTCCTTGTCTTTGCAATGATCACACTCTTCAAATCACTACAATTCAATCAAGCAAGGCACACTTTCAATCCACCATTCAAGCAAACATCACATAAAACAATAGAAACAAAACAATGCATGTAAGCATGACAAACTTTGTTTTATTTACAAAAGTGGTTTATAATAGGTTATAAACATTCTAAAACACTTATTGGTCATTTTATAAAGTGGTAAAATAATTTGCAAAAGATTTCACTTCATAAACCATTTTTAAACCAAGTCATTATTTTATGTGGTTGAAAATGTTTTTAGAAAAGTAATAGTTTTATAGTGTTCACCAAATACATTTTCAAATCATAAAACTTGGTGCTTGGGGTCAGAGAGTTTATTCCAAAACATTTTCCAAAGATTTTCTCCCAAAAGCATTTTTAATAAATAAACATTACTTTTATTTGACTAGAAATGGTTTAAATCAAAAGTTTATTCTTTTGCTTCACCAAATATATTTTTGAAACCACAAATTGATTTATATGGTCAGTAGATTCAAAAAAATACATTTGCCAAAGGTTTTACCTCAAAAATCATTTTAGAACAATTTTTATATTCTAAACATGCATACACAAGTTTCTGCAAAAACAGTCAATTTAACAGAATCAATTTACTAAACAAAGTGCATGGTCAGAAAGTACTTTTCTTGCTGATTCCATTGATATAAAATTTGCAAAATTTGGACGTGTGGTTTGAAAGTTATGAATTTTTCAAATTGGAACATCTAATAGACAAGTTTCTGATTTTAAAACAGATCCCAAGCCACGTGTCTAGTTCCTATTCGCCCATAACGTTTCGTGCGGATCGACAGATGCGAGCCGTTGGATCAAAGTTTAATCGCGTGGCTCATATCACTCGATACCCCTTCGGTTAGTTCTAATCTTAGCCACTAGATCTAGATCGGACGGTGCTCAGCACGCTTGCCAGAGATGGGCGGCGCTGGCGGCGGCAGGTGGTGGCGGTGCGGTCAGACGGTGGCGGTGACGATGCTACAGGATGCGGGAGGGCGAAGGGAGGTGCTCACCGAGTTCGCCGTGGCGTGGGGAAGCTCAAGGTGCTCGCGAGGAGGCAAGGGGCGCACGAGGATGACCTGAATCGCTCACCGAAGTTCTCGCTGCCGTCGGGTGCGCACGGTCGTGGTCGAAGAGAGCGCCTGGGATGCAAGCAAGCGAGGAAAGGTATCAGGAGGATGCGCACGGTCTCATGGGTTTTAGAGGTACTCACCAGCACACGAGGGGCGCACGGGTTTGGCGTCAGTAGCTCGCCGGAGTGGATGCGGTCGTCGGTGGCGGGACATTGTTGTCCTTGCCGATGATTTGGAGCGCGCCCGAGCTAGCTAGGGATGCTGGTAGATGCGTACGGGGATGGGGTGCAGGCTAGTGAAGTCTAGGAGTGGCGATGAAGTCTGGCGTTGCCGGAATTTGTCGGGGAGGTTTGTCGGAGCAGTGAGGGCGCGTGGAGAAATTCACCTAGCATCGGGGCTCCTGGGAGGTTACGACTGAGGGGAAAGAGGGATAAGAGGGAGGCGATTAAGAGGGAAAGGTCACGGGGCTGTTTACTGGCGTGATTAACACGAATTAAGCCGAGCTTTAATTGCCTGCAACGGCCGGCGAGGTGAGGGGCGGGGTCAGCGGGGTGAGGAAGATGATGATGTGGCGGTGGGGTCACTTGGCAGCGAGAGAGAGAGGGATAGTGGGGTCCACGCGTCGGTGACTCAGCGGGTAAAGACTCAGGTGCGAATCGTTTTCCGCGGGAGAGAAGCAGTGGGCTGGACTATTGGGCTTAGTTGGCTGCTTCGTTTCCCTTTTCTTTATCTGATTCTTTTTTTTCTTTTTCCATTTCTTTTATTCTGTTTTGATTTTGCTTAATTAATTCAAACATCAATTTGAATTCGAACCTCAACCAAAATTTGTGTAGGTTTAAATACTGCTTAGTAATATAATCCGAAGTCAATTTTGGAATAAAATTTTATTCTTTTTGGGGTCTTTTAATTATTCAAATAAGGCCTTGTTTCAAATCAAATAAGATTTAATATTATTTACAAACACCATTTGAATTTTTAAAACCTTCCAAATCTTTTCAGTAGGTTTTTATTTGATTATTTGGGTTTGAATAATTCATCTTGAATTATTTGGAAAAGCTTTCAATATGATTTATTAATTATTTAAAATTGATTTGTCTTTATTCAAATGGAATTTGGTTCAAGCCATTTTATTTTATTTTGGAAATTCTTTATCCAATATTTTATTTGGATTTCGATTATAATCATTCCACTTGTTTATGGATTTGGCCAAGTTTTAATTTGGTCTTTAAATATTCCTCATTTAATATTTCTTCCTTCATCTTATAAAATCCATATCTTTTTATTTAGAGATCCAAACTTGGTGATTCCAATTTGTGAAATCTTATTTGATATTTATTTATCACTTTAAATCTTTTTAGGATTAATTTATCACAATTTGGTTTGGATTTTTAGATAAGTGCTTTATTAGTTTTGGAAATTTAATTTCCTTATCTTATTATATTCATAAGATTTTATCCATGGCTCCAAATTAAGTGAAACCAATTTCTATGGTATTATAATATTTCTATTTGTCTTTCTTGATCTTATGCAAATGTTTGTTGACAAATTTTTATATGGATCAAATCCATAGACTTGGAGATAACTTGGAAATGATTTCTATTCCCTGAGGGCTTAGGGTTTGGATTTCTTTTCCAAGTGTTTAAATTTCAAGATACATTTATTGAGGAATGCATTTCTCTTGATTTGGATTTTGTTGGTTTCAAACTTTAATTAAAGTTTGTTCAAGATGGGGTTTTAAGTTTCCATTTAGAAACAAAAGTTTCTTTTCACCCTAAAGTTCAACATTTATTTATTTTTTTTATTTATTTTTCACATTACAAGATTTGGAAAATCTTGGGATGTGACATTACTGGTTTTAGACAAGAAGAGCGTGAGCCACTAGAGCTTGCATGGGAGAGAATGAAAGAGTGCATGAGAAACTGTCCCATCCATGGGATGGAAGATTGGTTAATTCTCCATTTATTTTTTAATGCTTTTAACCCTGTTTCTAAGTCTATGCTAGATACTGCAACTAGAGGAACATTTATGGGTAAACAAATTACCGAAGCAAAGCAGCTGCTAGACAATATGCAAGACAACCATGCCTAATGGCATGTGGAAAGATCAAATACAAAAAAGGTGAACTTTGTCACACCTCAAGAGAATGAAGACCTTAATGCTAAGTTGGATGAGCTCATATTAGCCGTTAAAGGTATGGAAACTCCGGTAAGAACTACTCCCGAACCAACTATTAAAGAAGTAGACTTCATAGCTCGAAATGATTATAACCCTACTTGGAAGAAGAATTACAATCCAAAATTTCAGAAACATTACTCTAGTCCAACAAGTAGCTCTAATAATAAAATGGCATCAAGTAATACTAGTCTCCAAGAAACGCTTAAAGCTTTTATGGACTCGCAAAATGAGCAAAATAATATTCTAGTCAAAATTATGGAGAATCAAGATGCTATGCTTGGTAAATTATCTAACCAAGCTGTTAGTTTGAGAAATGATTTGCAGGCCATCCAAGAAAGAACAAGGATTGTTCAGGCACAGTTAGGTAAGATAACCGAGAGTCAAACTCTTATTCTAGCAAAATTTGCAAGCAAAGCTGAGCCTAATCCAGTTGAAGACCTCAAGATGATAAGAATTCAAAGGGAGGAGCCCGAAGAATTTGGTTATAGCAATGCTCCTTCACCAAACTACATAGTTGAAGATCTTGTAAAAAGGATCAATGTCAAGATTCCGGTAAGTGAAGGAAATGAGGAAGCCATGTATCAACACTTCGTTAACCAGGTAGCAATAAAGGTACGTGAGCTTGAAGAAGAATATAAGAAAATTGCTGAAAAATTGCCTGTTAAGCTAGATGATATATTTGAGCCTATCATTAAGATTAAAATTGGGACTAATGAAATAGATGCACTATGTGATCTAGGTGCGAGTGTTTCAACAATTGCAAAGAGTCTTTTTAACAAGTTAAATCTTGGCTCTTTTGAAATTACCGAACTAAAATTACATCTAGCAGATTCTACCTATAAATAAGCAATAGGAATAAAGGAAAATACTTTAATTTACATCAAAGGCTGTCATGCTCTTATTGATTTTATTATTGTTAACATGCCTGAAGATTCTGCTGCCCCTATCATATTAGGCTGTCCTTTCTTAAGAACTAGTAAGGCTTTAATCAATTTGCATGAAGGGAACGTGAAGCTTCAATTGCCTTCGTGGGATCCTTTTGTTATTCATTTCCCCAGGAAAAAGAAAGTCAGGCAAGATGATAAGGAGGCCATCACTTTGAAGGCCAGTTATTTTGGAATGGGTGTTCCACTCATATGGCCTAAGTGAGTAATATCAAGGTCAAGCTATTGACCATAAAAGAGCGTTGCATGGGAGGCAACCCATGTGAAATAAAGGTTTAGGTTAAGTTTTTAAGTTTTAGTTTAAGTTTTTTGTAGAATAAAGAGTGCTAAAACTCCAGTGAGGAGAAGAAATTCAGCGGTACTAAAATTTCCTGTTTTATATATGCCATAGTTGGTCGAAATTTTAGTCTGTCATTTTTCTGTTAAAACAAGGTGTTTCGCTAAGTTTCGTTCTAAAAAGTAATCCTCGAAGAAATAGAAAAAAAATTATGACATGGTTATACCCCGCGGGTGCATGATCTCAGCATACCTAGTCCATCCCAAGGAAGGCCCACGGCAAATGTACGCCGGCCCATGAAGACTTTCGGGTGGCCCAGGCCCATGATGCCTTCGGATCCTTGGAGAGCAAGACTAGAGTAGATAGGAAATTCAAAGGGGTAAAACCCTAGAACCTGTAACCGACTAGGTCTATGCCCGGGACTTGCCTAAGTCTATATAAAGGCCGGGAGGGTACGACCTAGATCTCTCGACTCATACTTTCGCATACACACCTCCACGCCAGATTGCATCTGTGCACCTCTGTAACCTTCGGTTCCGCCGTAATCAAGAGCAGACAAGCAGGAGTAGGGTTTTCCTCCGGGGGCCTGAACCTGGGTAAACTTTGTGTCCCCGTGTTGCTTGTTTGCTAACCGTTCCACGATCTCCAACATCCCCATCTTCTCCAAAACCCAAGTCCATAACAATGGGCATTGATGAGATCAAACCTCGTCAATTGGCGCCGTCTGTGGGAACTGGGGACGCTGATTGTGCGATCGTGACGGTCCCGACCCGATCGATCTACAACTCTGCGGCGACGGAGAGTCACCTCCTCTTTGGCGCTTTCGACTTCACCGTCCACTCACCGGCCACCATGAAGGACTTCGAGCCCGTAGGCGACGGACTCGAAATCCTGTTCGGGAGCTTCTGCTTCCAGGTGGGGCAAACCGGCACCCTCCGCCTCCCCGAGCGGGTGCCCCTGCCATCAATCAGGCCCGCTTCATGGACCCCACACCCCGTGCTACGCACAACATCATCAACAGATGATTCCTACGACAGCAGCAGCTGCAACTCCGATCTGTGCGATCCGCCATCGGATGCAGGGACCTATGGTTCCGGATCTGAAAGCTGCGGCAGCAGCGGACCAATCTGCAAGCGCTACCAATGCGCCGCAGTCATCCAAAGCGACGTGGATCAGCAAACGCCTAACCCGCCAGAAAAAAACGGCGGGAACAGAAGAAGCCAGTCCCCCCCACCCGAAGGGGAAAACAACGGCGGCGATGTCATCCACCTTAGCAAAGAAGGATGGACCCAGGTCCGCGAAGCCGTGGCAGGCAACATAGTACTGCCTGCAGACGCCTCGCGGGATATGCGGATGGCCTACCACCTGCTCCTGATCGAGGAGCACAAGAAGCAGGTCAAGATGCAGGAGGTGCTTGACAAACGCAAGCAAGCAGCCTCAGAGTCCAGCGCGCGACGAGCCGCGCTCTCCGCCATGGGCATTGGCTCCAGCTCGAACGCCAACCCAGGCAACAAGCACCGCTCTCGGATGGAGAACATGGATCCTAAGGAGCGCCATGAGTTGATGCGAACCCTCCACACATCCTTCATGGAGATGGACGCCGACGACAACGTTATCCCGAAAACACCACAGGCTGCGATCATGGCAGCCACTGCGTACCTCGCGGCCCACCCACCGCCGGAGGGGGACCCGAAGAGAGCCATGCACAAGTCCGCACTCACCGGACTCAGACTCGTCGGAGCTGTGCTCCACCAGGAAGCTCCCGCGGAGCCGAAGAAGAAGACTCCGGTCAGGTTCGACCGCAGCCCCACCCCTTCATCCGAAGAAGAGGAACATGACCTTCCTCGAAGGAAGAAGAGTTCGTGCCGCCGCGACCGCGACTACGACGCCAGAGATGCGCTCACACAGCGCAAAATCGACAAAGCGCGCGCCAAGCGCGCATGCTCGTCTGAATCCGAGATGGACGAAGACGAAGGAGAACTCTGCGGAGCCCGATGCTTCAGCAGATCCGTCCGGCGGACACGGATGCCGCGAAATTTCAAGCTTTCTTCGGATACTCCGAAGTTTGACGGCAGTCAAGACCCAAAGGCTTGGCTCAGCGACCACCTATCATCCGTCAAACTGCACGGTGGAAACGAGGAGACTGCCATGCAATGCCTTTAGCTGCAGCTGACAGGCGCGGCCCGAATCTGGCTCAGTAGCCTATCTTCAGGGTCCATCCGAAGCTGGGATGAGCTAGCTTGCAGCTTCATCCGAAACTTCAAGGGCACCAGCAAGAGGCCCGCCTCAATCGAAGAGTTGCGAGCCTGCACTCAACGAACGGGCGAATCCATTCTCTCGTACATATTACGCTGGTCCAACACAAAGAACTCAGCAGCGCACATCTCCGAAGAGAGGGCCATCGACGCCTTCAGGGACGGCGTCAAGCACCAAGACTTCAAGGAGGAACTTGGGCGCGTCAAGCCCAAAACACTTGACCACCTCATGGACATCGCCAACAGGTGGGCTGACGGAGAAGATTCCATTCACCGAGCACAATCGGAAGAAGAAGACGACTACGGTCGACGGCGAGAGCGCCGTAGCAAGAGAAGATCGCGCGTCTACGACGATCGCGACGGACCCGACATGGTCGCGGCTGGCTACGCCGATCGCCGCAACGACGCCAACCGCAACAACGGAGGATACCGCGGAGGAAACTTCCGCGATGGGGGGCGCCCAGCGCAGTCGTGGCAACGCCGCGACCGCGATAACGGACCCTCAGCATATGAAAAGCTTTCGGGTCCATGCACCATCCACTTCTACATCGACAAGCAGGATGGCAAAAAGAAGGCCAGCTACATGCTCAAGGATTGCCGCGAGTTCCAGAAACTCAGCGAAAGCATGGTGCAGATGAGGCAGCAAGCCCCAATCCCCGCGTTCGGAAACGCACCCGCGCCAGGTGAAATAGCGCATGGAGCTCCTCCACCACCACCCGTTGGAGGCCCGAACCAACCAGTCGCACCGGCACAGAACAACGCTGGGAACGGGTATCCCCCGCCGAAAGGAGCACTGATGATCCAGAAGGGGCGCCCCACGAATAGGGTGCAGAAGAAAATCACCCGACAAATCAACCTGGCCGTGGCAACTCCACCCGCCATCCCTGAGTACCTCAGCGGATCGGAGTCCTGCATCACGTTCAGTCGTTCGGATCACCCTTGCCAGATCCCTTGCCCAGGCCATGCTGCCCTGGTGTTGGAGGCGCAGATCGGAGGCTTCGAGATGAGTCGCGTCTTCATGGATGGCGGCAGCGGCATCAACCTGATGTTCGCAAGCACTCTAGCAGCAATGCGGATCCCGCAGTGCAGCCTAGAACAGTCAGACACAACGTTCCACGGCATCGTTCCAGGGAAGGGCATATTCCCCCTGGGCAAAATATGGCTCGTCGTCATCTTCGGCAAGCCGGACAACTTCCGGCTGGAGCGACTCGAATTCGAAGTGGTGGACTGGCCATCACAGTACCACGCCATCCTCGGGCGTGTAGCATTCGCAAGGTTCCTGGCTATCCCACACTATGCATACCTACTACTCAAGATGCCAGGGCCGAAGGGCGTCATCACAATCCACGGGAGCTTCACCCGATCGGACCAATGCGACAGGGATTTCAACAGAATCTCCCAGTCATTCGGCATGCAGGAGGAGCTCCTAAAGCTCCGTGAAGTAACCGACAATGGGGCACCCCCAGTCGCACGACAAAACGCGCCCGACATGTCTTTCGACTCCACCGTCAACACAAAGAAGGTGCAGGTCCATCCGACGGATGCCTCCAAGACGGCGCTGATCGCCAACGACCTCAGCTCCGCATAGGAAGGCGCGCTCGTCGAATTCCTCCGTGAGCGCTGGGAAATCTTCGCCTGGTGTCCTGCGGACATGCCAGGAGTTCCCAGGGAATTCGCCGAGCACGCACTCAACGTCTTTCCAGACACCAAGCCCGTCAAGCAGTCCATCCGGAGACTGTCCGAGCCACGAGCTGAAGCTATCGGCAAAGAAATCAACAGGCTATTCGCTGCAGACTTCATCAGGGAAATCAAAGAAAGCGAGTGGCTTGCAAATACAGTGATGGTCCCAAAAAAGGACACGGACATCCTGCGGATGTGCGTGGATTTTACGTCGCTAAACAAGCACTGCCCAAAGGACCTCTTCCCTCTTCCTCGGATCGATCAGATCATCGATTCGACTGCAGGTTGCGAGAAACTCTCCTTCCTCGACGCCTACTCAGGCTACAATCAAATTCGACTCAAGGTCGAAGATCAGGAGAAAATGGTGTTTATAACACCGTTCGGAGTGTTCTGCTACAACACAATGCCCTTTGGGCTAAAGAACGCAGGTGCCACGTACCAGCGATGCATGCAGGCATGCCTCAAGGACCAGATCGGTCGCAACGTTCAAGTCTATGTTGACGACATAGTCATAAAAACCAGGGAGGCGAGGACGCTTATCGACGATCTCCACGAGACGTTCGACAACCTCGACCGCTACAGGATCAAACTTAACCCCGAAAAGTGCGCCTTCGGCGTCCCATCGGGTCAGCTGCTTGGGTACTTCATTTCTCAGCGAGGGATCGAGGCGAACCCGAAGAAAATCAGAGCCATCATGGTGATGGAGAAGCCGAAAAACCTCAAGGGCGTCCAGCAGCTCGCAGGACGAATAGCGGCATTAAGCAGATTCATTAGCCGCATGGGCGAGAAGGCCCTGCCATTCTACCAGCTGCTACGCAAGGTAGATAAATTTGAATGGACGCCCGAAGCCGACGACGCGTTCGAAAGCCTCAAACGGCTACTCTCCACCTCGCCCGTCCTGGTCACGCCAAAGGAGCGCGAACCTCTGCTGTTGTACATAGCAGCCACACACCAGGTGGTCAGCACCGTGCTAGTGGTCGAACGACCCGAAGAAGGCAAGACCCACGGGGTCCAACGCCCAATCTACTACCTCAGCGAGGTACTGACACCAACAAAACAGAGGTACCCTCACTACCAGAAACTCGCCTACGGCATGTTCATGACGGCTCGACGGTTGAGCCATTACTTCCAGGAGCACTAGGTGATGGTCGTCAACGAGGCACCCCTGAACAGCATCCTGAATAACCCTGAGGCCACCGGACGCGTGGCCCTGTGGGGCATTGAACTGTCACCTTTGGACATCATCTACGAGAAGCGACTCGCAATCAAATCTCAAGTCCTCCCGGATTTCCTCGTACATTGGATGGAGCTGCAGCTGCCAGACACCCCAGACATGTCGCAGTCATGGACAATGCACTTCGACGGCTCCAAGCGTGAAGCTGGAGCAGGAGCCGGGGTCATACTGACCTCCCCGCAGGGCGACCAGATGAAGTACGTCCTTCGGATGAAATTCCGAGCCTCCAACAACGAGGCCGAATACGAAGCCCTCATCCACGGCATGAGGATGGCAAAGATCTGCGGCGCAACGCGCCTGGTCATCTACGGTGACTCCAACCTCGTCGTCCAGCAGATGATGAACGAGTGCGACGCACACGCCAAAAACATGATCGCGTACCGCACGCTCTACAATGCACTCGAAGGAGAATTCGACGGCTGCGAGCTTCGGCACGTCGGAAGAGAAAGCAACGAGGAAGCCGACAGACTCGCCAACATCGGCTCCACCTGCGCAAAGGTGCCATCGGGTGTGTTCCTCGAACAGATCTGCGTGCTATCTATAAAGCGGAAATCCCTAAGGGATCACCCGAAGAAGCAGAACACTCGGGGGCTACGCTTCCCGAAGGACATGAAGGACCCGAGAAACTGGACACATAGGTCGCCATGGTCAACCTGATGCAGGTCATGGCAGTCGAAGAAACTTGGACGCGACCATACCTCCAGTTCTTGAAAAACGGAGAACTGCCTGACAGCCCGACAGATGCCCGGCGCATATCTCATCGGTCAAAAGCCTTCACCATCATCAATGGCGAGCTGTACAAGCGCAGTATTATGGGTGTACTACAAAGGTGTGTCACCATCGGTGACGGAAAAGCCATCCTCCAAGACATCCACGAGGGCATCTGCGGCCATCACGCAGGCAGCCGCTCCCTTGTCGCCAAAGCTCTACGAGCCGGATTCTACTGGCCAACGACCATGAGCGATGCAAAGGACATCGTCCGAAGATGCAACGGGTGCCAACGGTTCGCCGAAAAACCGCACGCACCCGGGTCAGAGCTCAGACCCATACCTATAGCCTGGCCCTTTGCCCAATGGGGCCTCGACATGATCGGCAAACTGCCAAAGTCCTCGAAAGGGGGGCATGTTTACCTCCTGGTCGCAGTCGAAAAATTCACCAAATGGGTCGAGGCCATGCCGGTCACCAACCAGAAGGGCAAGACTGCTGTCAATTTATTCGAATCCATTGTCTCAAGGTTCGGCGTACCGCACAGCATCATCACCGACAATGGATCGAACTTTATCTCCAAGGAATTCCAAGACTTCTGCGAGGGCCTCGGGATCAACATCATGTACGCCTCAGTGGCACACCCGCAAACGAACGGGCAAGTGGAAAAGGCCAACGGCCTAATCGGCGCTGGCATCAAGAAGCGCCTCATGAGCCCACTCGAGCGAAAGGCCGGAGCCTGGACGAAAGAGCTGCCATCCGTCCTATGGAGTTTGCGTACTACGCCAAACAGCTCTACCGGCTACACACCGTTCTTCATGGTGCACGGAGCCGAAGCCGTGCTACCAGCCGAAGTACACCACCAGCCCCCCGGGGTCGTCGCTTACAGCGAAGCCAAATCCACGGTTGCACTCAAAGATGCCGTGGACACACTCGACGAAGCAAGAGACGTAGCAGCAGCTCGATCAGCGGTGTACCAGCAGAGTCTCCGCAACTACCACAGCCGACGGCTACGCCCAAGGTCCTTCATCGAAGGAGACCTCGTCTTGCGACTCAAGCAAGAGCGATCGAAGAAATTCGAGTCGCCATGGGAAGGATCCTACGTCATCATCGAAGTCATCCCAGGCGGCGCCTATCGCCTCAATCACGTGGAGTCTGGAGTCGCATACTCCAACCCATGGAACATCGCACACTTGCGGTGATTCTACCCATAGCTACCTACCCCTTTTTACTTTCAATAAGGCTTTTCAGCCAAGGCCATCCAGCCGAACAATGTACTTCCTCCGTTACGATATAAATAAAGCTAAGTGTTCCGCCCCAAAATCTTGTTCGCTACTTGCAACTTCACGATTTCATCGACGAGGATCACACGTGTACACCTGAGTAGCTGACAACGTCAGGCAAACGAAAAGGACACGTACTCAAACAAAGCATTACATGCTCACAATAAGCATAAACCTTTATAACAAAGGGCACAACACGTCCAGTCGAAATATACAAATTTTACATCTATCTCTTTTACAGGTACTACCTATTCTGAAGAATAACTTGAGCACGCTGCTCAAACAAATCTACTACCTGTTCGGCATACTGCCTTACAGCCGCATAATGCGGACGCATATCCCACTCACCACCATCCGGCCGAAGAGGTGGCCCAGCTGCTACAACAGACAAATCTACATCAGGCCGGTGCAGCCTCACAAGGGACAAAGCAGCCTTCACTCCTGCGACGAGCTGTTGCCGCACCAACTCCTTGACATTGCTCACACTTCGAAACTTCGACAGAAGACCCGCAAGGCTTGTTGGCACAGCATCCAAAGGAAACATGACATGCAACACCGATGCAAGCGACGTCTGCACTTGATGAAGCACCCGTGAAACCTGGTGCACACGATCCTGCACCGTCTCCAAAGCAATGGCACGGTCCCGATCCATCCAGAAGAAGCCGCCAACCTCCATGTCTTGTTGAGTCAAGCAATCGACCCGAACAGCGACACGCTCTTTCTCTACCCTCGGAGCAAGGTTAGCACCTGCGACACTCACAGAACATAAGACGAAAGGCCAGCAAGCGCATCCGAAAATCCGAGCGGCAGCCCGAAACAAAGAAGAACTTACATTGAAGCTGCTCGGACAGCCGAAGCAGTTCCGCCATTAAGTACTCCTCCCTGGCCGCACCGCGATCTGCCTTGGACTTCCAAACATCGGCGTGACCACGCAACCCAAGCAACTCCCTCTCAAGACTACGAACACGGTCCCAAAGAAAAGCGAGTTGCGAGGAATCATCCAAAGATGGCCGCAGCTGCGCTGCAGGCGAGGTGTCAACAGGGTCAGCACACGAAGGAACCTAGAACAGAAGAAAAGCAAAGGACACAAACATTCAGACAGTGGTAGAGCACAACTCAGAAGAATTCATTAAGCATATAAGGGCCACTACGTGGCACAATGATTGCGTTCCTCAAAATATTTACAGCAAAAGCAGACTACAAAATATCCTACATCTACAACGCCTAAGACGCGGCACCCTGAGTCGCCTCGGAGCCGGATTGCCTAGCCTTGGCCTCCCCCTGCTGCCGCAGCGCATACTCAGACAGCAGATCAATGATCTTTGGCCCATATCGCTTGCAGCGAGCAGAATAGGCAGCAAAGCCTACCTCGGATCCATCCGCGGTCGTCGGCATCCGGGAGGTGATCTGGGGAAGATCCAGCTCCGCCCCAGCCGCCAAGGCCATCGCCAGCTCGACGGACGCGCCGATGCCCTTCTGCTTGCGCTTGTACGCCGCAGGCGCTTCGGCTGACAAAGCCTCCGCCAGGGCGTCAACATCATCAAGGGCCGCGCCCTTGGGGACAAGCTCCTTGTAGAAGCGGCCAAGAACCTCCTTCGCCTTGGCAAGGGAGTTGACGATGGTGCTGCAGCGATCTTCGACATCTGAGGCAAAAAGAGAAGGAATGAAGAAAGTGACACAGAAGAAGACAAGAAAATGAAAAGAAAGGAGAAAAAATAAGGTACTCACCTAAAACAGCCTTGGCAGCAGCCATGAGTTTGCCTGCCACCTCTTTTTCACGCGCAGTCGCAGCCATGGAAAGCTGCTCCTCGCGGTCTGTAGCCTCCTGCTACAGACGCTCCTTCGCTTCGGCTGCCTTGGCCAGCTCCAGCTCAAGGCGCTCCTTCGCATCAGCGGCGTCCTCAGCCTTCTTCTCCGATTGACCAAGGCTCTTCTTGAGAGCGTCGCTCTCACGGAGAGAAGTATTATGCTCCTCTACATTCAAAACAATCAAACGTCAGAAAGCAGGACAGGAATAAAGGAAAGAAGCACCCAAAGCATACGGGTACCTTGAAGCTGTTGGAGGTTGGCCTCCAGCACCAGGCGCTCCTGCACCAGCCGCTTGGCTTCCTACACAAAAGGCTGCAGGAAGAAGAACAACCATTCAGAAAAAGGACTCGGGGGCTACGCCCAACAGGAGAGAGCAGAAGAAACGGACGCACACGAAAACACTCGGGGGGCTCCCCCCGAGACTCGAAGAACAAACAAAGAGAAATCTTTTACACACACTCGGGGGCTCCCCCCGTGATAGACCACTTACATGATCCAATGGTGATGCCGAAGGCCCGCTGGCAAAATTCTGAGGTGCAACCACCTGCACCTCCTGCAGAGGAGGGTTCGGAGCAGCGCCCCCTGAAGCCACCGTCTGAGGAGGAGGAGGCGCAACCTTCAACTCTCCCATCATATCTCGAGCACCATCGCTGGAGAGTCGTGGGAGGAGTGCCTGCACACGAAATATTTAGCACAAGCACAAAAAATCAACAGCAAAAAGACAGCAGTATAAAGTAAACTCACGAGTCGAGCGAGCTCAGGTTGAAGACAGGAGGAGTGTTGCGGACTCTCTTCTCCCCCTTTTTCTCTTCTTTCTTCTCTTCCTTCTTTTCTTCCTTCTTTCGCTTTGCTGGCGGGTGCGGCGCTACAGCCCGCACAGGAATGGCAGGAAAAGGAGAGGAAGAGCCTCCATGCCCGTCACTGTGACGCTCAAGGCACAGAGGGTTTCTGGGAGTCGGAGGAGTCGAAGCATCCGAAGACTCGCTGGAGCTCCGCGATCATTTGCGCGTGTGGTCCTCGCTCGACTCGCTGGCCTCCTCAGCTGGCGATCGTGCCGAAGGCAGTTCAGACACGGAATCCACCACGTCATTATCCGGTGCATCCGGAAATAATTCGGGCAATGGAGGCACCATGCCCGACAACTTGAAGCTCTGCAAACAAGAAGGGACTTTGTCAGCAAACAAAGGAAAATAAATACACAGTCGACAAAAGGCGCTACGCGCATGAATCTACACCTGTGGAACAGCCAACGTCGAAGAAAACGACGGAGTCAGCGACTTCCCCAGGATTTTCTCTCCGGCCTTGAACTTCAGCAACGAGCGAAGGGTCCTGTCAAGATCCCCCTCAGAGATTTTCCCAGCCGAAACCCTCATCGGATCACGACGCCCAGAATAAAGAAACATCGGGTGCGCCCTAGCCTGGAGAGGCTGCACCCGACGCTCGAGAAACGTGCGGATGATATCCTCGCCGTTCACTTCCTTCTCCGGAATCAACTGGAGATCCTCCACCCGACGGTAAAGGGCCTCTATCTCCGCCTCCTCGCCATCCAAGATCTTGTTTTTCCAAGACCTTTTCGGCTCAATCTTTTGGGAGGGGTCAAAAGGAACAAGACCAAAATCTTTCCCAGGCACTACGGAGTCGCGGATATAAAACCATCGCCTCCGCCAGTACTGGATAGATTCAGAGATGGAAAAGGAAAAGAAAAGAAGATTGGGACTGAGGGAGATGATGCAACCCCCAATGGGATAAACACCATCCGAACCAGACTTCCTCTTCACGGAATAAAGTTTCCGGAAGAGGCCAAAGTGCGGCTCAATGCCGAGCCAGCACTCGCAGAAAGTGATGAAACAAGCAATGTGAAGAAGAGAATTGGGCGAAAGATGATGCAGCTGGATGCCATAGAGATAGAGCAGTCCACAGAGGAAATTGTGGACTGGAAAGGAAAACCCACGCATAACGAAGGCGAGAAACATAACCCGATACCCAGCGGGGGGACGGGGGATTACCTCGTTGCCGGGGAGTCTGACGGCCTCCCTATCCTGCGGGATCAAGCCCCACTCGCGAAGCTTGCGGAGATCACTCTCCCGCGTCTCTGATCGCCGCCAACCACCGTCGGTGACACGGGTAGCAGTGGCGCCTTTCTTTCCTCCGGCGGTGCTGGTACCAACCGCAGATGATGACTTCTTCGATTTCCCCATCGCGCTACGGCGACGCCGGCGGTGAGAGCGCAGAAAGGAAGATGGAAATGTGGAAGGAAATTCCAGTGCGCAGCAAGAATCGCTGGAGCACAAGGAGGCAGAGAAAACAAGAACTGATGCGGTGAAAACAAAATGCAACTTTCCCCAATGATTATAACGACGAGGACGATGCACGACAGCCGTCCATCCAGAAGACCTAACGCCAACGACAGATCTGGCCATACACGTGTCAGCATCACAACGAACCGTCGTTACCACTCCGTCCACTACGCACGGAAATCGAGGAGACGCCGTAATTATCTCCATGCCACGCGTGACCGGTCAATTCAAGGTCAGCAAGTGGGACCCACGTTCGTCCAGTCAAGTCATCTCTGGCGCAGCAGATGCTTGAGGTCATTGATCGTTAGCACTGATGTCATCAAAAGCTATAATAGCAACAACTACAAGTTCTTCGGCTTCAAAGCTAAGAGTACTCACTCGAATCTACGATTCAACTAAATACTCGGGGGCTACTCCCATTAGGAGCGCTGGCCGCACACCCAAAGGATGAATAAAAACGAAATGTTTCTTCGAGTCCTACGTCGATTCTGCGACTCCACTACGGACTCGGGGGCTACTCCCATAGGGAGGATGGATTTAAGCATCCGAAATTTTTTGTGTCCTACGGACTTAACAACTGAATGATGTTTGAACTAAAGTCTCCGCTCGAGTCTACGACTCGAACAGACACTCGGGGGCTACTCCCATAGGGAGCGCTGGTCACACACCCTATGAAGTCTTCGACTGCGATCTTTCGGATCAGCATGAAAAAACTTTTCGGCAACTCTGCCCCAACAAAACACTGAGTGAGCAACGATCTCCTGGGCCACCCGAAACACCTCCGCGGTGACAAACATTCGAATGCTGTGTCTGCGACACAAAGATAAGACCTACAGATATCATCTGAGGGCCTGGCAACGCACACGACTGCGCTCTGCTAGTATGAACCCGTGCCAGCAGGCGCGAGGAAAAATCCTGACGGACGCGTTGGGTACATCAATTAAATTCACTGGAATTCCACTCCTATAAGTCCTTCGCGGCCTGAGTCGAATTACGCCAGCATATGTTCCAGTTTCGAGTTGAGGGACTCGAACCTGAGGAAGATCGTGTTGTTTCGTCCTAAGACAGTTAACTGACCCTTTTCCGTCGGGTGAGTCAAGCACACGCATCAACAATCCCTATACATGAACTATTAAAATACATAGTTGCACCCGAAAGATTGAAGAGTCCTCAGCCGAACCTACGATTCGACTGATCACTCGGGGGCTACTGACATGGTTATACCCCGCGGGTGCATGATCTCAGCATACCTAGTCCAGCCCAAGGAAGGCCCACGGCAAATGTACGCCGGCCCATGAAGACTTTCGGGTGGCCCAGGCCCATGATGCCTTCAAATCCTTGGAGAGCAAGACTAGAGTAGATAGGAAATTCAAAGGGGTAAAACCATAGAACCTGTAACCGACTAGGTCTATGCCCGGGACCTGCCTAAGTCTATATAAAGGCCAGGAGGGCACGACCTAGATCTCTCGACTCATACTTTCGCATACACACCTCCACGCCAGATTGCATATGTGCACCCCTGTAACCTTCGGTTCCGCCGTAATCAAGAGCAGACAAGCAGGTGTAGGGTTTTCCCTCCGGGGGCCTGAACCTGGGTAAACTTTGTGTCCCCGTGTTGCTTGTTTGCTAATCGTTCCACGATCTCCAGCATCCCCATCTTCTCCGAAACCCAAGTCCATAACAATGGGCATTGATGAGATCAAACCTCGTCAATTTATGTGTACAGAAAGGTTAACGACCAACTATATGGTAGGGATAAAAATTCTCGTCGTATAGTTGCCGGTGTATAGTTATGTTACCATCGACAATTTTCCATCCCAGATTACAGAAGGTTTGACGACTAACTATACGGCGGGAAAAAAGTTTTGGCCTTATAGTTGTCGCTGTATAGTTACAGCCACCAGAAAGAAACCCTAAAATTTTTCCGTCAGACCAACTATACGGCCGGAACATCCTGTTCCCTCCATATAGTTACCGCTGTATAGTTGTGTCCGACCACTTAAACGCTTGTTGAGGTACCCAAAACATCAAAACACAATCCTTTTTTCTCTTCTACCTCTAAACTCTCTCAAAACCTCAAGGGATCTTCACCCCTGCTCAATTTCGTTCGAATTCCTCGCAGACAAGTGATCTATGGTATGTTTCCTCCAATCCTCCAATTACTTTTTACAAATTCATGTCTGATCTATTGTCATTATCAATCTAAGGTGAGACTTGTTTTCAATTATTTTCCATGATTATCTTGCCTAGATTAATAAGTTGAGGAGATTCTTTAATGTGCTATGATGAGGATTATGCTATGACAATTACTGTTGGATCAAAAAGTTTTATATTTGTCTCTTTTATTTGTTTCTAGAAGATGTACATGAGGAGCCAGACACGTGCTCTTGCCGTAGCTAGTTCTTATCAGGCTGCAGCTCAGGAACACATGGGGATTCGATTCAAGAACGAAGCCCACCGTGATCGTTTCCATAGGATTAAAAACTGAGAAGCCAAGGCAACCAAGTGGGCTTTCCCCATCACTTTGAACCAACTTGGTGCTCAATGAGTTTACAACACTCAACGAGGAGGACATCTTAGTCCTTGCAAAAGCTTCTTTCAACTATGACAACTTGTCACTTAACTTGCGCACAATTCTTGTGCCCTAGTTGGGGTACCAATCCCACCAAAGCCAAGGACCAATCACTTGTGGATGCATCATCACCGTGATTGCCAATGCATTGGGCATGAACCTAGGTGAGTTACATCCGGTGCTAGGTGAGCGACATGTTGGTTTCTCTACTTTGAGGGCTTGTGGAATGCTCACTAGGAGAGGTGGTGTTTATTATCTGCATATTGTCGGAGCTGGGCGTATCTACCCCGCTCCTTTGCCTAATGGTATTTTCTCTATCGAGGAAGGACGTGTGTTTTATGACTTGCAGGTTGAGCAACACCAACTTGATGAGGAGATTCCGTAGGAGGATGAGGACCAAGAGGAGGAGTAAGAAGTCCATCATCAGGAGCAGTAGCCACCAAACCGGTTTGCTACATATCAAGATTTCCAAGAAGTTGGAAAGAACTGTGGAGGGAATGCATAATCTTGCCCCGAACCTCCGAGAAACAACAAGTAACCTTTCAACTCAATTTGCAGACTGGAGTTATAACTTTTCCCCCCACCACGGTGATTTGAAGGGCTTGCAAAAGCCTAAGATTATCTTATTTTCAAGGTTATGCTTTTATTTGAGTTTATAAGCACTCGTGTTGGTTTCCCCAACACTTTATCTTAGTTATTTTATTTTGTTTGAGATTTTCAATCCGAGCTTTGCTGCCAATTTTCTATTCTTTTAATCCCCCTTCTCAAAAACCACAAAAAGATTTCTCTATTTATCTTTATTTTCCCTCTCACTTTTTCTATTCGCCTCGAAGTTCTCGTTGATTTGCAGGAGAGTAATTGAATTCGAGTTTCCAAGAAACAAATAAAAGGGAAGAGAGAAGTGGAACCAAACATGAGAGGTATGCCTTATGACTCCCCACTTTTGAAGTTTGAGAAACCCATGCTAGTTAGTAGTGATGTTGAGATGTTATATCGGTGGAGTGAGTCTCTATATTGTAGTAAAATTTTGTTTGCATGGGTATTTGATTGGGTACGTTTTGTTCCAGCTCTTGTAGTTAACCAAGTCTTGCCTAAAAATTTGCTAAACAATTGAAACAACAAAAAGTCTCACAAATTGAAGACTTGGGTGTTGTAGTGTTTAGTCTTGAAAGCTTATTCCTAGAGACACTCAACACCACAGAAAATAATGATTGACTTGATAGATCTCTTTGAAAAGATTTGTTTAATTGAATTAATGTTTAGCGGTTATTATGAGCATGCCAAAGTTTGAATTGTAAATCATAATAATGATATAGCTTTATGTGTGTCAAACTTCATGGGATACCAACAACTCTGCTAGCCTACGAACGATCTTCATGGAGGAAACTCCTAGATTTCGTCTATTAGTTGATTAAACATTTGTAGCAGTAATGCTATAATGGGTAAGATTCTTGGCACTCCCGGGTAGCTATAACATGATGGAATCACTCCTCTGGCTAATATGAGTAATCATTATGCAAAAGGAAAAAACCTAGTGATGCCACGAGTGTCCATCATAGCCCGATAAACTAATGATTTTTTGGCATGCTCTCAATTACTTAAGAACTGAAATTCTTGAAGGACAATGAATATAAAAGTAGTGCTTGAAAATTCTTGATTTATTGATGTGGGAGAATTGAGATACTTTAGTATATATGCTTTACATGTCAAACTCTCACACTCTTAATTCTACATGATTATAACTTATTGTTCAAAGGCAAGCCTATGAGTTAATTACATGACATGGTATAAATTTTACCTTTTGAATCATCCATGCTTACAATAATTTGTTGTGCTATAAGGATTCATGAAATCCATATGATATGCTTGCCATTACTATACATATGCTGAAGTTTTTCAGATAAATAAAGGGGAGGAAACATAAGACTATCAATCATGAGTAAGGTCATCATCTCGTTATTTCAGTTTAAATGCCGAGTTCCCTTTTGATTTTGGTTTTCTTGCTCGAGGACGATCAAGTTTAAGCTTGGGGAGGTTGATGGCTGTGAAATATAACCATCCACATCCGCATTTAAACTAGATATTATTCATATATTTGATGAAATATCTCTCTATTTCCTGCCACTAATGCCTAATGATCAAAGGGATATGCAATCCTTTCTTGCTATTTTTGCCTGCGCAGATAATGACGTATGATGATGGAAATCACTACATAAATACCAAAGATACGAGATTTCCAACACGCCAAAGTAACCAGGAGCCGTGAGGAGGCTACTACAAGCTTAACGACCAGCTATATGGCCTGCCGCCGCATAGTTGTCGCCGTATAGTTTGCACCAACCTCCTTAGGTCAAACAGAACAACTTTCATGAAGGGACCCCTATATAAATAGGCTTCAGGCGACGAGAAACAGGCCCTCGACTCCACAACATCGCTTCTTTCACCCTAAACTCTCCCTGCTGCCACGTCGGAGGAATAGATCTAGATCTAAACCTCTAAACCCTTCTCCACCATCATAGCCATCTTGCACCACTTGTAATAGTAGATCTCAACTCCAATTGACGACATTGTAAGACTATTTGCTATCAACTCTATGATCTCTATTACAATGTTTATGATTGTTGATTTCATCTCGATGTGTGAGTAATTCTCCTTGGGTTAAGGGCTTCGGCCTAGCCATGTAGCTTTTGTGCATGTTATTTATTAAATATGGGATCATGTATTAGTTTGTATAACATGATGATTGTAGTACCCTATATTGCCTCAATCTAAGGACTTGTCAGGTACCCAAGACCCTGAGGATTGATCTAGGTAAAGGGAGTGTGAGTAACGACTGATCTGCAGGATAGGAACCCTAGTGACAAAAAGGGTAGTACGGCTATATGTGAGGAACTTACTTGGGATTAACAGTGACATCACTATGCATATCATTAGTTCTCTTTCTTCTATGGATGAAACTAGTAGGTTATTGCAATAAGCGGTTGCAGAGGCGATAACATTTATGGATGCACTCCCCACATATAATTATCTTGCTCTAACAATTACATGAGTACTTTATTATTATCTATTATTCCCATCAGATGTTTTGCACAGCTACTGGTGAAAACCGAAGACCCTAGGCCCTCTCTCTCTCCATCGTCAACAATAACAACAAGATCGCAAACTCTTGGTCCGGTGAAAATGCAATAGGAATTCTAAAACTCTCGAAGGTCCGTTTAAGTAATCTCACTTTGCTATCTTCTCCCGATGATTCGATAAACCTAGGTCTACTAGGGAAAAAGATCTATACTACATCCGTAATCTGGATCGAAGGTATCAGGTACACATCAATGTCGTTGCCAGATTGCTTCGGACCTTGAATGAGCACTGGCATCATAATGAACTTACACTTCATGCACAACTAAGGTGGAAGGTTGTATATACTTAGAGTCACAGACCAGGTGCTATGACTACAGCTCTGCTCCCCAAAAGGATTCATACCATCCGTACTTAGACCAAACCATAAGTTCCCCGTGTCACCTGTAAAATTCAAAAAGTCTCTCTCGATTTTTCTCCACTACAACCCATCAGCGGGGTGTCTCAACTTCCCGTATTTCTTACAGTCTTCTTTGTGTCATCACAACAACCTGACATGCTTTATGTTTCTGAACAAACGTTTCAGCCGTGGTATTATAGGAGCATACCATATAACCTTAGCAGGAACCCTCTTCCGGGGGGCTCACCCTCAACATCATCAGGGTCATCTCGTTTGATCTTATACAGCAATGCAGTGCATACCGAACATTTATCTAAATTCTCGTACTCCTCACCACGGTAGAGGATGCAGTCATTAATGCAGGCATGTATATTCTCCACATCTAATCGTAGAGGGCAGAGAGGGAAATTTGTTATCCTTTGGAAGCTTCGGCTTCATTATTTTCAGCAACTTCTCAAATGCGGAGTCTGCTAGACCACACTCTTCCTTCCATCGCAGCAATCCCAGTGTGGTACCGAGCTTTGTGTTGCCATGTTTGCAATTTGGGTACAACAATTTTTTGTGATCTTCTAACAAGCCCTCCAACTTCAACTTCTCTTTTTCTGTTTCACAGTCTCACTTTGCATTATAAATGACCCGACCAAGATCATCAGCGGGCTCATCTATTGCCCGTTCTTCACCTCCTTCATCTTCATTGTCTTCCACTGCAGTATCACCGTATTCAGGGAACATAGGATAGTTTTTATCATCATTCTCTTCTTCTTTATTTTCTTCCATCATAACCCCTCTTTCTTCGTGCTTGGTCCAACAATTATAGCTGGGCATGAAACATTTCCGAACTAGGTGGCCGCGAATGATTTTCGAGGAAGAGTACTCCTTGTCATTCCGACATTGAACACATGGACAACGCATAAAACCATTCTCTTTGTTTGCTTTAGCCATATTGATAAATTTATCCACGCCCTTAAGGATCTCGGATTCACGTCGGTCACCGTACATCCATTCCTGCATGTTCATATGTATCATATAATTAAGTTTATCAAAATGCATTATAGGATATCATAAATAGTGAAATGACCACTTTGCATCGACACATGTATTGTATCAATGACAGATGAAAGGATAAGGTTGCTAACCTCGATTGAGGAGGAAATAAAGAGGATAAAGCTCAAGTGTGGCTCGGGCACCTCATATCATTTTTGTTTTGTGTGAAATCAAGCGGCATCATTCACTCAAGAATTTCATCGAACACCTTGCATGCATAGGAAAAAAACAAACTAGCACACACATCTCACATCTTTCACCAAGAAAAAACAAAGGAGGGAGAGGGCTGGGTGCACATTTATAGGCAGGGACTATTCGTCCCGCTTTATGACACAAACCGGGACTAAAGGTGTGCGGCCGGACACGTGGCATGCCGCATATATTTAGTCCCGGTTTGTGTCACAAACCGGGATGAATGGTCCCTTACGAACCAGGACCAATGCCCCGGCTCCCGAGCGACGCTCCGGTCGCTCGAACCAGGACGAATCCGAGCATTAGTCCCGGTTCGTGGTGCAACCGGGACAAATGCTCTAGGCCCGAGCGAACGAAAGGCCTGTTTTCTACTAGTGCCATTGTCTATCTGAATCCATCAAGTGAGTATATTCAAGTATAGTTGTGATTTTGCATGCATGTGCTTCCTCTTGTATGTCGTGGTTCTCTAGGATCTTTTTAGGTAAATTTTCTTGGTTAATTTCATTTTAGACTTACAAAATTATCTCAGGGTTCAGGAGCTATGAAGGTTCAATATACAGTTATAAAAGTTGAGAAAGTCATTTAAATTGTGTTGGTTTTCCATAACAGAACTTCAATTTTATGAAAGATTGCAACGATATTAGAAATCTAGTCATCTGGGACTATTCATGATTTAGGGATCAAAGAGAACCATGAAATAAAATAACGAGGTTATTGTACTCTTGTATTTATTGATCCTTGCAAAGTGAGGATGTCAAACATGAATATAATTTCCCTTCTGTCTAGGAAAGGTTTGAAAGTAACATCTCATTCTGATGTAACAAGCCAACAAAGTTAAACTATTTAACCTACTTCTAGAAAAGGAGAAATACATCAATTTGTAGAATGACACTACAGCAGATCATGCAGAAAACAATACGCACTCGGACACATAAACATTAACACTTTGTTGCTACTCCTCATATCATTTGTTTGAATGTGTAACTACATAATGTCGTGATAAAAAGCTTGTTAATTTTCCTGTTAATCAGGTACGACTATATGGCAGCTTGGACAAGTTGATGGATCAACTACGTCTCCTACTTTACCTATTACAAGTAAATAAAATCGTGGTTCATCCCACTTTCTACAATAGGTAAAACACTTTCCACATAATCCACATTTTAGTTTCTTATTGCGATTCTAACTGACTGAGCTCTATCACTTGTGCTATCTATTTATGTTTCTCGCCTATTGTTATGTTTACCTTTTATGCTTGTTATGTATATAGAGATATATGGATTTCCATGTAAAAATAGTTCAATGTTGATTCTTTGTGCTTAATGTCATAATGGGTTATGTTATGTCTTTATGCTAACATTGAATTGTTATTGTTTCATCTGTGCATGCAGCTTATGCTACTTAAAGTATCCCTAGCAACATGTATCCTATCTTTATCGACTGATGTCGTGCTCAGTTCATGACCCCAAAACTGTAGGATACCACTCTAAGTTGTCAGCGTTGGAGTGTACAATACACAATAACTGTTTTGAAGTAGTGTGATATGGTTTGAATTTTACATTTGGAGTCGAACATGTTCCATCAAATATTTGTCATCTCATTGAAAAATATATAGTTTATTGTTTTTTTGCTTAGTTACATGCACACAATTAACGTTTCATTCTCTCGTTTCTCGATTTGTGCACTAACACTTTGAGAAAATGCCCTACCTACATCGAGGAATTGCATAACTCCCTTTTTATTCATTATGGACGGGCGCAACAACGCGCGAATTTTATGGTCTATTGTTTCTCTAAAACATGATTGTGTCCTAATGATTGGAAAAACATGGGCAAATCTTATAGCTTAATTTTCTGAAATTTCTGGAACATCATGGATTTGAAGAACATCTTCTGGTAGAGAGCCGCCCACTCCACCTTCAGCACCTCCTCGATGGATACAGGCTTGGCGACTCCCGTCAGGTGCACCATGGCCTCCGCGAGCATGTCCCGGTGGACGGCGACGTAGACCTACGAGAGCTATGGGTCGTACCCGACGCGTAGAATGCGGTCCGCGATGCCTCAGATGGAGGCGGCCGAGCGCGGGGAGAGGCACGGCGCGGCGATGCGTCGTCAACAAAGTAGTCGAAGAAGGATCATGAGAGAGGCCGCAAGGAGGAATAGGAGCATAGCGGCGCGCATGCCTCCTCCTCCAGGCGCTTCATGGTGGGAGGGGGAGGGAATATGGAAGGGGGCGGTGAGATCCTAGCGAGTTGAACTCGATGAATGGGGGAGGCAGGAGCATGGGTGGGAGGAGGAAGACGATGGTAGGAAAAGATGCTATGTTGGTTCAAAGAAAAAGGCTACACCTGGTGACCCCTCTCTACCTTTTTTGTTACCTCTCTCTACCTTCTATGTTTTCTCCGGGTGCCTTTACCTAGATTCCCTCCAATAGTCAGTATTCTCAAAAATAGATAAAACCAGATCTAGCAACCATCTATTTCCAGATCTCAAAGCAAAGTATAACATCTAAACCATTCGGGTAGGTCCCATACCCATGTGTATAAGCACAAATGTATTCCCCTTTTGTGTAAATGAAAACAACATAACTTAATGAACCACCTGGGTGAATGGGATTGATATTTTTGGTTGAGTGCCAAATTCAGGTGTCATTCACATGAGACCCTATCAACGGCCGCATCTCCCTATCAAAGGAGGACATATTTATGGAGCCCTATCAACGGCTTGCCCTGACTTGTTTGCACCCACGGAAAGCACCAAGGCTTAAAGAGATTTGACGGCGTTCTTGTCTACGAGCTTCCATGTATGACTACTTATCAAATGGAATCTGTCTTGACTATTAGGTTGTTGGACCCTAACCCGTCATGACCAGAAAGGTAGTGTTTGTAGGTGGGTATGGTTTGTGGTCTGGATCAGGGGACTACTTCCAAAAGGTCTCGTCTCAGTCTTCTCCTGGCCGTGCCAAAACTGGGTGGTATGTGTGCGGGGGTTGACTAGGTCTTGTGGGTAAAGTGTATAAACCTCTCAAGAGTATATAATCTAAGTACTTAGCCATGTCCCTGGTTATAGATGATTTTGAGCGACTAGATTTGAAGAAATTCAAGAAATCTCATCATTCCAATTTTCTTAAATTAAAATTTTGTTGGGTGATCGAACAAGGGTAGAGGTGAAAGATCACGGACGTCTCCTAGGGGGGGTGAATAGGCAGTTTAAAACTTTTACAAGAGGGGCTCAACAAAGGAGGAATTAAACTCGCGTTTACTTTGTCAAGCACAAAACCTAGAACAACTAGGGTTCACCTATGTGCACCAACAACTTATGCTAAGCAAGACAAGCAACTATGTGATAGCAAGATATAGACTTGAAGCATGAAAGCTATCACAAAGTAAGGTGCATAAGTAAGAGCTCGGGTATAGAGATAACCGAGGCACGCAGAGACGATGATGTTTTACCGAGTTCCTCCCAACAATGGAATACATCTCGTTTGGAGAGGGGGTGGTTTCAAACCACCAATGCCACAAAAGGCCTCCCTTGTTCTCTTATGAATCTCACCCCAATGGATCGATTCACACTTCCACTATCGGTGCACTTGTCGGCGGAAATCCTGAACCTCTCACAAGATTGGGGCACTTAGACACAACTTAATTGGAGGCTCCCAACAAACAAGCTTGGGGAAAGCTCCACAACTTAATTGGAGGCCCCAAGTAATCCGCAAACCTGCAAAACAATTAAACCATCTAGGGTTCCAAGAACCTAAGAGTAAAAAGCTTCTCACTTTTCACCCAATCAAATCCTCACCGAGAAGTCAAACCGATGCACCAAATGCAATGGCAAGAACACAAGAAGTGCTCAAGTCCTTGATGTCTACGCACGCTTCTATTCTTGTAGACAGTGTTGGGCCTCCAAGTGTAGAGGTTAGTTTCCCTTAAGTGGATCACCCAAGGTTTATCAAACTCAGGGAGGAAGTGGTCAAAGGTATCCCTCTCAAGCAACCCTGCAATCAAGATACGAGAAGTCTCTTGTGTCCCCAACACACCCAATACACTTGTCAGGTGTATAGGTGCACTAGTTTGGCAAAGAGATAGTGAAATATAAGTAGTATCGATGATTATAAGTGGTAATTACAATCTGAAATAAAGATGGCAGCAAACAAACATGTAACACGACTAATTGTAAACAGTGTTTCAATGCTTAGAAACAAGGCCTAGGGATCATACCTCACTAGTGGACACTCTCATATAAATATCTTCTCTTCATAATGCTACTATGAACTACTCTCCGGTTGAATAACTCAATTCCACGGCAGGGCTACAAAAGATCTCCTTAAATTTCGCATTCCCCATCTAGGTAACCCCAACCCTGTCACTTTGAGCGCTAGATGGTTCCAACAAACACCACAATTTCATAGAGACATCCAACTCAAATTATACTCATGATAAGTATTTCTGTAATCTTTAGCCTAAGTGCCACACTGTGTGCACACTGTCAACTTCACATACGTGGGGATAACCAGAGATTGATTAAAGCACTTGAGTTCCAGAGTAGATCTACTTGATTACAAAGCTCATGGTCACAATAATATCACGCATAGAGAGAGAGATGAACACATAGCTACCGGTAGAGCCCTTAGCCTCGAGGAAGAACTACTCCCTCCTCATCACGGGAGTCAGCAACAGCGATGGAGATGGTGGTGGAGATTGATGGATATGGCTCTGGGGGCATTCCCCGTCCCGGCAGGGTGCAGGAACAGAGACTTCTGTCCCCCGAATCTCCTCTTCGGCGACGGCGGCGCTGTGGACCTTTTCATGGATTGATGCCGATTGTTTTAGGGTTTGAGCGTCGGAGAGAATATATAGGCGGAAGGGCGATGTCAGGAGGTGGACTAGGGGCCCACACCACACCTTGGAGCGCCCAGGGGCATGCCACCAAGGGGTGTGGCCGCATCCTGGCCCTCCTCCGTCTCTTCTTTGGACTCCTTCTCGTGTCTGAAAAAATAGGAACTTCCGGCTTCGTTTCGTCCAATTCTGAGAATATTTCTTTACTAACTTTTCTGAAACTAAAAATAGCAGAAAACAGGAACTGACACTATGGCATCTTGTTAATAGGTTAGTTCTAGAAAATGTATAAAAATGCCTCAAAGTGTAGACAAAACATAAGACAAATGATATAAAACAAGCATGGAGCATCAAAAATTATAGATACATTTACGACGTATCAAGCATCCTGAAGCTTAACTCCTACTCGTCCTCGATTATGTAAGTGATAAAAATAATAATTTTTGAGGTGACATGCACCATCACAATCTTGATCAAGGTATTGCAAAGCATTGATAGCTAGGATCAAAGTACTCTAAACATGAGCATGAAAGATGTAGCTCTAACAATAATACATAGCAACTATGTTGTAGCATGAAAGGGTACAAACAAAAGATCATGAATAACAATGCATTGAAAGACGTTTGTTTATTTCACATATAGAAAACATAGCATGTGTGGTATTCGGCTTGTCCCTCATGGTGTAGCAAAACATAAATGCATAGGACACCTTCAAATTTCATAAGGGTGACTAGATACAAATAGTTCAAGAACAAGCAATATCAACATTATGAATCAATCAATAAGTTTTGGGACAATGTAGATTAAACTAAGAATGACAACTGATACGTCGGAAACGTATCTATAACTTTTGATGTTCCATGCTTGTTTAGTATCTACTTTGCTTTGCTTTGTCCACACTTTGAGGTGCTTTTCATATGTTTTCTAGTACTAACCTATTAACAAGTTGCCACCGTGCCATTTTCCTGTTTTCTGTTGTTTTTGGTTCCAGAAAATCTAGTAAGGAAATATTCTCGGAATTAGACGGGACAAAAGCCAAAGTCAATATTTCACTGAGGACAACACAGAGTCAAGAGGAGAGACGGAGGGGCGCCGCAGGGCGGCCGCACCCCCCAGGCGCGGCCCCACCCTGGGCCGCGCCTGGGCAGGGTGTGGGCCCCCTGGCCGCCTCCCAGCCTCGCCTCTTTGCCTATAAGAAGCCCCCGATGCCTAAACCCTAAGCACCCGATCAAATATTACATGAAACCGTCTGTAGCCGCTGCCACCATCGTCCCTAGATTGGGGGGATCTGAAGCTCTTCCCGGCACCCTGCCGGAGGGGAGATCATCTCGAAGGCCTTCTTCTTCATCATGCCAGCCTCCGGTATGAAGCGTGAGTAGTTCCACCTTGGACTACAGATCCATGTAGTAGCTAGATGGTTGTATCTCCTTGTGCTTTCATGTCTAGATCTTGTGAGCTTCGTTCATGATCAAGATCTCATCTATTTGTAATCATGCATGTTGTGTGTTGCGGGGATTCGATGGATATTGAGATTATTATGTCAGATTGATTAATGCTTTTGTCTTATTGACTCTATCATGTCTGTGTTTTTTGTAATCTTGCATGCTCTCCGTTGTTAGTAGCTATATTGGCCAAGTAGTTGCTAGTGACTCCAAGAGGGGGTATTTATGCTCGATAGTGGGTTCATGCCTCTATTTAATCAAAGGAAGTGACAGAAATCTCTAAGGTTGTAGATGTGTTATTGCCACTAGGGAGAAAACAACGGTCTCTTGTTCATGGAGCAAGTGGATTGTTTACCTTACACACTTTGATTAAAGCGGTTGTCTGTTGCTTACAACTTAATACTGGAGGGGGTTCGGATGATAACCCAAAGGTGGATTTCTAGTCATAGATGCAGTTGGATGGCGGTCTATGTATCTTATTGTATTTCCCAATCTAATCTCATTGGATCTTTATGTCTAGTATTGCATTGTTATGCAGTGCTTAGTCCTATCAATTGCCCTGCTGTAATTTGTTTACCCAGCATGCCATGTTTGTTTATCTAAGGAGAACACCTCTAGTGAACTATGGACCCCGGTCCAATCTTTACCATTGATACATCTTCCACTGTTACTGTTTACTTGTTGCAAACCATCATCACATTCCACACCATACAGTTAATCCTTTGTTACAGCAACCGGTGAGATTGACAATCTCACTGTTAGTTGGGGCAAAGTTTTCAGTTTGTGTTGTGCAGGTTTCCACGTTTCTTGCAACACCTTTGAGACGTTTACTTCCTCCTACTGGTTCGATAACCTCGGTTTCTTACTGAGGGAAGACTTGCTGCTGTGCTGCATCATACCTTGCTCTTGGGGTTTCCTGGCGAAGCGCTCCACGTTGACGCAGCGCCATCAACAACTATGCTCTCTTAATTGGTGCATAAAGATAGAAGATGGAGACTCAACATAAGAGTAAAAAAGAAAGGTCCTTCACAGAGGGAAGCAGGGATTTCAAGTTTCATAAAGAGCTTCCAAAAATTATGGTACTTATTAGCTCTCAGCTCTCATTGCCCATATCATAAGCATCTTGAAGTGATTAAGGTTAAAGTGAAACAAATATGAAGTATATGCTTGACAAATCATAAGTTGGCAATCTCATGTCCCTTGAGTACGAGGGTCGTTCCTCATGCTACTCAAATTTAGTCACAAGCAAGTTCTTGTTATTGTAAGAACATGTGTATCATAGAGAACCGCCAACGGGGTACCCCTTTCCCCATGACATAGGAGCTATCCCATATCAAAATTACAAGGCAACAGACAGTGAGCATCTCAATGATCTTTTTATTTACCAGATGCATAGATTTTTATTGAGGATGCTTCATAGATAGCTCACTATGGTGATGCTGCAAGTTTCCACCATGATTAGGCATGTCTTAGGATAGCGGCCCAGGCGTTTCTCTAACACATATATAATACTCCATGGACTTCCAAGCTCCCCTTTTATTTCACACCGCCGACATCTGTAAACAAAAGATCATGATATCAACTGGGTAATATGTACATGTGTTGAAAGCGTTCCCCATGACAACATGGTTCTGCAAAGTCCCAACTTATAAGTGCAAGCATATAAGCAACATAGATGACACAATGGTTCAAGTTTATTAGGTGCAAGAAGTAAAGTGTGCCATCAAGTTTGTGAGATCTTTAATCACTAATTTTCTCATAACAAGTTTAATTTGGAAGATAGATAAAAACATGAATATACTTGGAATGGTGTAACATACCATGCATAGGAATTTATAGTAGACTCTTTGGAATAACTTGGTTTCTTGGGAGTTGGATGCACGAGTAGAGCTTACTCAGTACAAGTGGAGGCTAGCAAAAGACTGGGAGCGACCAACTAAGAGAGCAATAATGGCCATAATCATGCAGCGCGACAAAACATTATTAATTAAAGCATAAAGTGATATCACAAGTCAAAAAATAAATGATCATAGAGGCGAAGGTGACTGGTTCATAGTCATAACATGGTGTAATCATGTGCTAAGTCAACCCAAATAAAGCATCAAAGGAGAATACCACAATATTATGCTTTTGTATGCTAAAACAACGAATGATTCCTTCATGGCACATTAAGCAATCTCAATTGTTTGAAACAAGTCATGCTACAGAAATAATCACTAAGAAATATGGTCAAAACAACATCTAACATGACATGATAAAGTCCAAGTCATAGGCAATGAAGGGATACGGGTAGGCTACACTAGCGCAAATCAAAATTTTCTACCGCGTAAACCAGGAATACTGTTGTCATAGATCACGGGATTACCACTAGACGCGCAGTTGCGGAATTGATGAAGCGCGTCGAGGCAGTGCGGACGATCTACGTCTCCTCCTTGTTCTCGTGCCACGAGCAGCTCCCCTTGCGCGGCTCGTCCAAACGCTACAGATGCGGCGCCTCCGAGGTATCCACACGTACAGGGTGGAAGCGTCAGACACCAGACTGCTAGGTCCGCGCGCACGACACAGGCGTGAGGAGTGGCGGCTGTGTGGAATGATCTCTGTCTCGCCCTGGCCAGCTCACCCCACCCTCTCTTATATAGGCGTCTCTAGTGGGCTTCTACATTAGCAGCCCATTAGTAGCCTAAGTCTGGTCTAATTCGGATCCAATCCTCATTAGGCTTCCAGCCCCTTAAGTGTGTGACCCTATAGGTTCATATGCGTATATACATGACACGAATACACTTATTCTGTCAATAGTTGGTAGTGGCCTCTAGCAAGACGTGTCAACTCCTAAACGCATACAAAGATCATATCGGACGAACCATCACAAGGTTTAGTACATGTCTTTCCCTTTGCCTCACGATATTTGGTCTAGCTCCAAGCTGACCTCCCTTTCTCGATACCGTGATTCAGAATCCCTTTACTAGGTTAACTCTTAACCATATGTAGCACGGCCATGCAATTCTGGATCCGATCACTCGAGGGGCCCAGAGATATCTCTCTCAAGTAGAGAGGGGCAAATCCCATCTTGATTGACCATGCCTTGCAGCATGCTTCAGGACAAACCCGAAAGCTACCTTTATAACTACCCTGTTACGGTGCAGCGTTTGATAGCCCCAAAGTAGGTCGATCCACATCTCAAGTACATGCGACAATCTCAGGTCTAAGGACAAAACATACACGATGTGTATAGAGAGAGCTGCAACTAATTGGCAGCCTCAGGTTGGGTCAGTCCAACCCCACGTTCATAACATATGTCCACATCATTGGTTTGACATCTCCATGTCTATGACTTGCGAAACATAGTCATCAACCAATCGATGTGCTAGTCTAATATTCACATGTGTCCTCACATGAACTCCGACTAGGTACAACTATTAAATAACCATACAAGTAAAGAGTTTCACAAACAATTCACATAATTGCCAATCAATACAAGTTGCCTGATATGGATATTCAAGGAACATTACAATAAATCATGGATACATATGAAATATAATCATCTCTATGATTGCCTCTAGGGCATATTTCCTTCAGTCTCCCACTTGCACTAGAGTCAATCTAAAATGTATCTAATACCAATTGCTCTTGTGTGCGCTTCATGCGCGGGCTGCGGGAGAGGCTTAGTCAAGGGATCAGCAACATTTGAGTCCGTATGTATTTTGCATATCATGACACTACCATCCTCAACGAACTCTCGAATCTGATGGTAACGCATGCGAATATGTTTGTTCTTCTGGTGCTATCTAGGTTCCTTGGCTTGTGCAATAGCACCATTGTTGTCACAATAAACGTCCAAGGGATTGGACGCGCCCTGAACCACACCGAGAGCGATCAGGAAATTCCTAATCCAAACATCTTCCTTTACAGCCTCCGAGGCAGCAATATATTCAGCTTCTGTTGAAGAGGAGGCCACCGTATCTTGCTTGGAACTTTTCCAGCTCACAGCACCACCATTCATGACACACACATAACCTGATTGCGATTTCGAATCATCTGAGTCGTTAAGGTAACTCGCATTTGTGTAACCCTTTACACTGAGTTCATCCTCACCTCCATAAACTAGGAACACATCCTTAGTCCTTTTTAAGTACTTAAGGATGTTCTTTACCGCTGTCCAATGACCTTCACCTGGATCAGCCTGGTATCTGCTCGTAACACTTAGAGCATAGGAAACATCTATCTGAGCGAGTACATATCATTGCATACATGATGGATCCAATAGCCGAAGCATATGGAACCCTACTCATGCGCTCACGCTCATCAGTAGTCGAAGGACACTGAGTCTTGCTGAGTTTTATGTCGTGAGACATGGGCAAGAACCCTTTCTTAGCCTCTTCAATGCTGAACCGTTTCAACACTTTGCCAATGTATGTACTCTGGCTTAATCCAATTAGCCTCCTTGATCTATCTCTATAGATCTTGATGCCCAGAATATATGCCGCTTCTCCTAAGTCCTTCATCGAAAAAATATTTTTCAATGAGGTCTTAACAGACTCGAGCATTGGAATGTCATTTCTAATCAGCAATATGGCATCTACATATAAGATTAGAAATACCAGCGCTCTCCCACTTTCCTTCTTGTAAACACAAGGTTCTTGTTCGTTTTTGATGAAGCCAAACTCCTTTACAACTTCATCAAATCGAATGTTCCAACTCCGAGATGCTTGCTTCAGCCCATAAATGGACTTCAGAAGTTTTCATACCTTTCCAACATTGTTTGGATCGACAAAACCTTCGGGCTGCATCATATACACATCCTCAGTAAGGATTCCATTTAGGAAAGCCGTCTTGACATCCATGTGCCATATTTCATAGTCGAAATGTGCAGCAATGGCTAGAATTATCCGTATAGATTTAAGCATCACTACAGGCGAGAAAGTATTGTCATAGTAAACTCCTTGAACTTGTCGAAAACCTTTTGCAACAAGTCGATCTTTATGGATGTGAACATTTCCATCCATATCAATCTTCTTCTTATAGATCCATTTGCACTCGATGGCTTTAAAACCATCAGGCAGGTCAACCAAGTTCCAAACTTGATTGTCTCCCATGGACTCTATCTCGGATCTCATGGCGATCAACCATTTCTCAGAGTCTGGGTCCACCATCGCTTCTACATAGGTCGCAGGCTCATCATTGTCTAACAATAATAATCGTGGTTGTGGTGCTTCTGTTGCCACGGGTTCCTCAAATTGTTCTGCTACAATAGCATCACTCGTAGAAGCAACCCCAACTGGGTCATCTTGAACTTCTTCAAGTCGCACCGACCTTCGACTTGTTCCCTTTGTGAGAAACTCTTTCTCTAGGAAAACACCGCTACGAGCGACAAACACTTTGCCCTTTTCTCGGTTGTAGAAGTAATACCCTAAGGTTTCCCTCAGATATCCCACGAAAATGCACTTATCCGATTTGGGTGTTAGCTTGTCCGACTGAAGTCGCTTGACAAATGCATCACAACCCCAAGAAGAAAATCAAAGTGTGAACTAGAGTATTCTAAACTATGAAAACGGAGTGTGTCTCTCTCCAAAAGAAGTGTGCTATGATCCAAAAAACTTATTGCAGCAAACCAAACAAAAGAAAACTAAAAACAAAAACAAAGACGCTCCAAGAACAACACAATAGTGCATGAATCAATAAAAATAAAGTGTCTAGAAAGAAGACCTGAGATTTTTATTGATGAAGAAGGGGATGCCTTAGTCATACCCAAGATTTGACGCTTGTACCTCTTGAATATTTATTGGGGTGACACGGGTGGAATCCCCAAGCTTGAGCTTTTTTCCATTCTTCATCTCATCACATCATTCTTCCCCTACACTTGAAAATTTCCTTTATACAAAACTTCACATAATTCTTCATTAGCAACATTAGTGTATTCAAGATAATAAGCCCTTGGGTTTAGTTTCAACACAATTAAAACTTTCATTAAAACACAAGATACTGTAGCAATTCCTTTTAAAAACTCAAGTGATCAAGGAGAACTCAAAAAGAAACCGATTAAGAGGCAAATGCAAATAATGGCAGAAATCTGTCAAAACAGACCAGTAGTTAAAAACCAATTTTTTCGAAGACCTTATGTTGCTCAAATCGAAACGTGTTGAGCTAACGAAGGTTATAAAATAACCTGGGGCATAAGCTCAGAAAATTACAGATCAATCCGACGTACTGGGATTTTTCACAATTTTTTACAGTGAAGCACAAAAATCTGTTTCGGGACAACAACTTCCCCAAATCTTACTTCCCTCTCATTAGAGGTTATTATTGGCACAAAAACCAGACAAAAAGGATAATAAGAGGTTATTACAGAGGCAATAACTTCCAAGATTCAACGAAAGATAAACTAAACTGAAAGCAAAAATGTAATGTGTTGTCTCCCAAAAGCTCTTTCTTTATAGCCATTAAGATAGACATGATAATTTTGATGATGCTCACATAAGAAATATGAATTGAAGTAAAAGAGAGCATCAAGAAGAAAATATAAACCAAATGTCGGGGGATTAACCTCGGGTAGGTCAGAGACGGGGAAAGACAGAGGTACTATCCCCGTCTAGTTTCCGAGTTACGGTCCAAGTCGGCCGAATCATGGATATGTCGGCCGATGAACGGAGGCAAGAAGCCCACGTATATGTATCAAGTAGTTACCCGGCCGAGCTGATGAGAGAATCGGCCGGGTTACCCAAGTGATCTTGATGCAGGTGAAGGACGAGCCGAGTAACACAAGGTAAGGCCGAGTGATACGAAGCTTGCAGGAGAAGGAGAAGCCCAAGGTCAGACTATAGCTGCAGGCTAGAAGGAATCAGAGCAGAGCCGAGCACAAGAGACAAGGATGCACAGCGTCATAGGGGCAGAAGGAGGTCACGGAGGCGACAGTCCTGGAGCCCGAGGCACGCAGGAGGGGGCCACTGGAACCTTGCCGTCGTTAGAAGGGCGACAGGGAAAGGAGGCCTCCGAACTACCAATTTGGGACAAGCATATTCCACGAATATGCTTGCCTCGTCAGCCCTAAGGGCACCCAAGGCGCTCCTTTATAAGGAGAGGCTTGGACCCTGAGGGAGGGATCGATTCTTTGAGGACCGTCAGGCTGGGGAGATTCATCTTGTCCCCCTGTATACAGCTCAAGGAGCACTTGTAATAGAGAAAGAGAGAAATAAAGATCATCACTTTGGCAGCTTGAGTGTAGAGACAGTTGCATCTTCCCTTCCCAGATCCCACTAGCATCCATTGGCCCCCTACTTTAGCCTACCCATGGCATCTGCCGTGCCACAACCACGACAGTTGGCGCCCACCGTGGGGCCAGCAGCGGTGCTAGCTGGAGTTGTGATCCGGACGGGAAACTTCATCAACACCGGCGAGCGCGTTGTTTCTGGCTTGGTCCAGATATTTGGTCTCTGCGATTATGTCAGAGACAATGCAGGAAGCTTCAGGGGGAAAACCCCCCCGCGCAACGGGATCTTCATCGGCCTGGGCGAGCACAGGGTCTACGTCGGCGTCGACATCACCGGCATTTATCCTCACCAAGTTGTTATTGCAGGAGAACCACCTCGAAGCGCGGCAAGCTGTCCATCAGGAGAGCATCTTGCAGGCAGCGTCGAGGTGATGGTCGTAGCAGGAGCTCAAGCGGGAGCAGCGTTAGCTGGGTCAAGCAGAGAACCCGCCGCAGGCGCACAGGGTCCGCCCAAGCAGATCACACTGCAAACCGCCGAGGTAATTCCGCCAGTGACAAACCAGGCCGAACTGCATGACACCACCCCAAAGGCACCAAGGGTGAGAGGGCCACCTCTGGAAAGACCAGAGAACATTCTTCAGGCGACTATAGAAAACTTGACTACACCTGTAGCGCCGATACTTGATCTGGCAAATGCTCAGGCAGAGTTAGAAGAAACCAGGCAAAAGGTGCTGGTAGAGGCCAAAAAAGTATCAGCTCTGCGGGAATCCTTGAACCGGACCTTGAGAGAATATGCAAAAGCTAATAAGCTTGATATCGCGCCTGAGCGGGTGGACGAACTAAGGTTAAGAGGGAAGAACCTCATGAACGACATTAACAAAGAGCATGAAGCTCACGGAGCAGAGTCAGGTGAGTTGGGTTTGCCGAGGTACAATACCCCGGCGAAAAACCTGAGAGCGGCAAATGCCGCAGCATTGGAATTAGAGGGGTTGACCGGGGAAGCTCGGCAGAAACAACAAGAAAGAGTGAATGAGCTGGTGCGCATCGCGAACCAGCAAAATGAGGAAATACTCAGAACTAACCCGGCAAGACCAGGGGTTTCGCGGATGGTTCATTCGGCGGGGGCAGCACCTGCTTTATCCGTGGCAGCGGCATCTTCACCCGGAAACAACGCTCGAAAAGAGAGAGCAGTAACCTCAGGGAAGAGGAACAAGCAAATTGTTCCATATGACCCGGCAACAGCTGGAAAGGCAAATGAGAACAGAGGCAATGCTAGCCGAGGTAACAGTGGGGAGAGAAACCACGGCCGTATGGAAAAGGACGGCGGCGGCCGAGGCAATGGGGATCTCGGCAGGAGAGAACCCGCAAGAGATAATCATGAAAACCCAACCCCGGCCGAAGTAAGAAGAGGAGTGCCGCCCAACCCGCAACCAAGACATGAGCCTCGGCAGGAAAGAGAAGTGAGGCCAGCTCGCCACAATCAGATGAATGAAAGGTATAATGATGGATATTCCGAGGTGGAATACGCAAACCAGGGTGGAAACAATCATTATGGGATGCAGGACAGAATCCTGTACAGAGATCTGCCAGCGAATGATGCAAGAGTAAAGTTGGATCGGCTATACCGGTCCGAGTTGTTGGAAGAGCAAGGTCCACCAGGTCCGACATGTTTTGGACCACGGATCATGGGCGAACCACCAGTGCCGAATTTTCAGTTGGCAAGGGGCACAAAAACATACAATGGAAGTACCAAGCCACAAGACTGGTTGATTGATTATGCCACCGCTGTGAAGATAGCGGGTGGTAACCTAAGATGGGCAGTGCGGTATGTCCCGCAGATGCTGGAAGGACCAGCCAGGGTATGGTTGAATAATCAACCAGCTGGCAGTATCAACTGCTGGTTAGATTTCGAAGAAATGTTTGTCAGCAACTTTACCAGCACATACAAGAGACCAAATAGACCACAACAGCTAGCCATGTGCAAGCAGAGGCCGAATGAAACGGATAGAGAGTTTTTCACTCGATGGTGTAACCTGAGAAACTCATGTGAGGGAGTTATCGAATCACAAGCAATCGCTTGGTTCGCGCAAGGCTGCCGTTATGCCAGTGTGTTGTGGCAGCGCCTGCAAAGAGATATGCCAACCACACTGGCAGAAACTATCAGAATAGCAGACTCCTATGCATTGGGCGACCCAACCCAACCGGAATTAATGTCGGCAGATCATCGTGAGCAACAGGACCAGTACGCGAGAGAATTGGCCGGGTCATCCAGGCGTGATTTCAGAGGAAGAAGAAGGGAAGAGAGGCCGGATTATAGATATAATTCGGCCCAGGTGGCGGCGGTAGCACAAGAGCAACCGAGTCACGGAGCAACTCAACGACAGAAAAACGGACCTCAACAGTGGACATCAAGAAATGAGGGAAAAAGGCAATGGACCCCAGAGCAAAAGAAGCAATGGCAAGAGAGGCCGAAGTATACATTCGAATCCATGTTAGATCAGCCGTGCAAATTTCACACATCAAACCCATCCAGACCAGCCAATCATACAACCCGCCAATGTGCCTGGATGAAAAATGTGATGGGGAACCCAGCAGGAGTTCAGGCTCCCCATCAGGTACAACAGTAGCATCAGCCGCAATTAACTGGAGCAAATACACAGCAACTGATGCTACCGCCCCCTCCCCCTAGGTATGATAACTCGGATCGGAGGGATGCAGTGCATCAAGTAATGAACCAGGGCCAGGACGGAAGGATGAATCCGGCAAATACTGGACGTAATGATTACAGGGAGCATCACCAGTCTTATTGTGTGTTCACAACAGAACAGCAGGACAAGCAAAGTGTGCAGCGCCGGCATATGGAAGTAAATGCGGTTGTGCCAGCGGTGCCAAGATACCAGCCATGGTCTGATCAGGAGGTGACCTGGAGCATGAAAGACCACCCCAGAATAATGCCGAATCCAGGATCATATGCACTTGTGTTGGATCCGACATTTGTTGGACCAAGTATCAATGTAAAATTTTCAAAAGTACTCATCGACAATGGGAGCAGTATCAACATCATGTACAAAGATACCATGCATAAACTCGGAATATCGTAGAATATGCTGCAATCCACACGGACAACTTTCCATGGGATAGTGCCGGGGCTTTCATGTGAGCCCATCGGTAAAGTCCGAGTGGACGTGTTATTCGGTACGAGAGACAACTGCAGAGCAGAAAACTTGGAATTTGAAGTGGTGGATCTGGAAAGTTGTTATCATGCTCTACTCGGACGGCCCGCACTGGCCAAATTCATGAGCAGCTGTCATATAAGTTATCTAAAGATGAAGTTACCCGGACCACAAGGGGTGATAACAGTTGCAGGTGATTACAAGAAGTCAATGGAGTGTGCTTCGGCCGGGTCAAATTTGGCCGAGTCATTGGTTATAGCAAGAGAAAAGAAAAGAATTCAGGAGGTAGCAGCCCTCGCTCAGTCAGCACAGTTAAACATGCCGGCACTGGCCAACCCTCATGGCAGTGTTTCTTTCCAGCCAACCAAAGAGACGAAGAAATTTCAGATTGATGAGCAATTCCCAGAACGCACAGTTACTATTGGTGCAGGCCTTGACGCTAAATAGGAAGGCGAGCTCACCAACTTCCTCCGTGAGAATCGGGACATATTTGCATGGTCAACTCAAGATCTGCAAGGTGTTCCGAGGGAGTTGGATGAGCACTCTTTGAACGTCAGGCCAGGAGCAAGGCCGGTGAAGCAACCTCTCCGCCGCTTCGCCGAAGACAGGAGAAAAGTAATAGGGGATGAAATAGCTCGGCTCCTCGCAGCCGGGTTCATCATGGAGGTGTTATATCCGGATTGGTTATCAAATCCGGTGCTAGTAGAAAAGAAAAAAGATGACCCCAATGTAGCCATTGTGTGGCGAATGTGTATTGATTACACTAACCTGAACAAGGCATGTCCGAAAGATCCTTTTCCATTGCCTAGAATAGACCAAGTCATTGACTCGACCGCTGGCTGTGAGCTGTTATCATTTGTAGACGCGTATTCTGGTTTCCACCAGATACCGTTAAATCCGGCCGATCAAATAAAGACTGCATTTATTACCCCGTACGGGGCTTATTGTTATCGCACAATGCCATTCGGCCTGCGAAATGCAGGAGCAACATATCAAAGATGCATGCAAAAATGCCTACATGATCAGATAGGAAAAAATGTACAAGTGTATGTGGATGACGTAGTCATCAAAACTAAGGAGAGCAAAACCTTGCTAGAAGATATACGGCAAACTTTCGTGAACCTGAGGAGGTTCCGAATGAAACTTAATCCAGAGAAATGCACATTTGGCGTACCGGCAGGAAAACTACTCGGTTTCCTTGTGTCTAGCCGAGGTATCGAGGCTAATCCAACAAAGATAAGAGCAGTAGAAAGAATGGAATTGCCGAGATGTTTGAACGATGTACAAAAATTCACGGGCTGCCTGGCCTCGCTTAGTCGATTTGTATGTCGGCTAGGAGAAAAGGCACTGCCACTTTATCAACTGATGAGAAAGTCGGACAAATTCAGCTGGACTCCGCAGGCGGACCTGGCATTTCATGAGTTGAAAAAGATGCTAGTTACGGCACCCATTTTAGCTTCTCCATTATCGAAAGAACCAATGCTACTCTATGTAGCGGCTACCAATCGAGTAGTTAGTACTGTGGTTGTAGTGGAACGACTGGAAGATGGTAAGTCAGTTCAGAGGCCAGTGTATTATCTAAGTGAAGTGTTATCCACTTCAAAGCAGAATTATCCGCACTATCAGAAGATGGCTTATGGAGTATATATGTCGGCAAAAAAGCTTAAGCATTACTTTGAAGAGCATCCCATCAAAGTAATCTGTGAGGCACCCATAGCCGACATATTGAACAACAAAGATGCAAGTGGCCGAATAGCAAAATGGGCGATCGAGTTATCACCGTATGCTCCACAATTTGATAGAAGAGATGCAATCAAATCTCAGGCTATCGCCGACTTCCTCGTAGACTGGGCCGAGGTGCAGTATGAGCCACCATTGCCAGATCCAAATTACTGGACAATGCATTTTGATGGTTCCAAACTAAGGAATGGTTTGGGAGCAGGAATAGTGCTAACCTCGCCTAAAAAAGATCAATTGAAATATGTACTGCAAATACATTTTGCTGCGTCCAACAATGTAGCTGAATATGAAGCACTAGTCCATGGATTAAAAGTGGCAAAAGAAATTGGTATACGCCGAATCCTATGCTACGGTGACTCGGATCTAGTAGTACAGCAAGTATCGGACAGTTGGGACGCATTAGATGCTAATATGGCTTTATACAGATTCCATGTGCAAAAGATCAGTGGATACTTTGAAGGATGTGAATTCCACCACATACCACGAGCAGAAAATGACGCTGCCGACACATTGTCAAAAATAGGATCAACTCGGCAGTCAATTCCACCAGGTATTGCCTTGGAGCACCTCAGGAAACCATCAATAAAACCATCACCAGAATCCGAATCAATCTTTATCCCAGCAAGTTCTGCAGAAAATCACGCGCCAATGGAGGTAGATCCGTAGAAAGATTCGGAACCCCTAAAGAAGGGGACAGCCGAGGTAATAACAATCATGGAGAGAGCCGAGGTATATATGTCGGCAGAAAACATGGAGATAGACAGTAAGATCACTGCAGAAAAAGTAACACCGATATGGGCGCAACCCATATTTTCTTACTTAAAAGACGCGATGTTGCCGGGTAATGAGGTATTAGCTAGACAAACCGTAAGAAGAGCAAAAGCCTATACAATCATAAACAATGAGTTATATAAGAGAAGCGTCACAAACATATTACAGAAGTGCGTGAGTTCTACAGAAGGTAAGGAAATCCTTCTAGACATACACCAAGGAGAATGTGGGCACCATGCTTCATCTCGCGCTTTAGTAGCCAAGGCATTTAGGCATGGATTTTACTGGCCAACGGCGTTAAAAGAGGCGAAAGAATTAGTTAAGAAATGCAATGGATGTCAGAGATACGCAACCAGAATACATATGCCGTCGGCCGAGTTAAAAACAATACCCATCACTTGGCCATTTTCTGTATGGGGTCTAGATATGGTGGGACCGTTCAAGCCGGCGAGAGGAGGAATGACCCACATGTTGGTTATGGTAGACAAGTTCACAAAATGGATTGAAGTAAAACCGATTAAAAAGTGTGATGGGCTCACAGCAGTGAAATTTCTCAAGGACATTATCTTGAGATACGGGTACCCACATAGTATTATCACGGATAATGGCACAAACTTTGCAGAAGGAGCTTTCGCTAGATTTTGCCAAGAGAAGCACATAAGACTAGATATTGCCTCGGTGGCTCACCCAGCATCCAATGGACAAGTGGAAAGGTCTAATGGACTGGTGCTATCAGGAATAAAACCACGACTTGTTGAACCTTTGCAAAGGTCGGCAGGTTGTTGGATCGAAGAAATCCCAGCCGTGTTATGGAGCCTTCGGACTACTCCGAATAGATCAACAGGTTACACTCCATTCTTTCTGGTGTACGGGGCAGAGGCCGTACTCCCAGCCGACATAATATATGACTCGCCAAGAGTTGCTCAGTACACAACCTCAGAGACAAATGAGATAGCTCGGCAAGATGCCGTAGACCTATTGGAAGAAGCCAGAGAGTTGACATTATCACGATCGGCTATTTATCAACAAAACTTACGGCGGTATCACAGCAAGAAAGTGAATCCAAGAGTATTCAAAGAAGGAGATTTGGTCCTCCGGCTAGTGCAACGCACGACCGGCATGCACAAATTGTCACCCCCATGGGAAGGACCATTTATTGTGAGCAAAGCATTGCACAACGATGCATATTATCTGATCGATGCTCAATACCCTGGAAAGAACAAGACAGACAAAGCTGGTGAAGAAACGAAGCGCCCCTGGAATGTGGCTTTACTTCGGCCATTCTACTCATAGCATTATATCTTAAGGTCAAAATCCAATGATGTATCTGAACCTCGGCACCCAGAGCAATGACTCAGGGACTGCCTTAGGATATATTTATTTCGTATTATGTATTCGAACCTCGGCACCCAGAGCAGTTACTCGGGGACTGCCATATGTTATGTTATTTCGTGTTATATGTTTTAACCTCGGCACCCAGAGCAGTTACTCGGGGACTGCCATATGTTATGTTATTTCATGTTATATGTTTTAACCTCGGCACCCAGAGCAATTACTCGGGGACTGCCATATGTTATATTTATTTCTTTCGCGTTACGCGCTTGAACCTTGGTGCCCAGAGCAGTGACTCGGGGACTATCATATGATATATCAATTTCGTATTGATACTTAAAACTTCGGCAACTAAAGTAGCGACTCGGGGACTACCGTATGCTACCCCAAACTTATGACTGAACGCACTCATATCAGTTTTATACTACCTCTAAAATTTGATTTACATGAGGAAGTTTCGAACAATAAACAACGATCCAGCGATCACTATATACTTCCACAACGAAGTAGTTAACTTATGTTCACAACAGATCAATATCATAGGTATTCAGCGCTCGTGCCTGGATAAGACCATAAAAAATAACAGCAAAGTTAAGCCCTAAAAGGTCAAGAAATTAAGGACCAGAGAAGCAAGAATTCGGACGAGCATCCACTTAACCAAATGTCTCAACAGTACATGGCAAAAGAAATTCAGATCACACAGCGAGTTAACAAATCTTTTTCGGCTACATCACACGCCCGGCATACCAGGGATCGGAAATAATTTAGGCGTTGTTCCTTGGAGAGGCAGCTACTTGCTCAGGTGCGGGGCACTCCGAGGTAGGAGGGACCTCGACTGAGGTTGCCTCACCATCCGCTGACCCAGGGGTAACTTCGGCGGAAGTCCGAGGTTGTTCAGGAGCATCAGTCCGTGCAGTAGAATGCCCAGTACCTTTGGAAGAGGACCGCGCATCGCCGTTGCTGTCCGAGCTTGAGCTAGAGCTATCAGATGCGGCCGAATCATTTTCGCCTTCCCCCTGCTCTGCTGAATCATCATCCGAGGCACCCTCAGCCGCAACCTCCTGATCCGGGTCTGGGAGAAAACTCGGCCCTTCATTCCAAGTGTGCACGTCGGCGTACTCGACGAGTTGGAACGCCCGAGCTTGCCGAAGAGCAACAAAAGTGGGATCTTCAACCCAGCGGGAGCCAGTGCGCAAATTTCTCAGGATGTCCAAAGAGATATCTTCGTACCATGACATGATAACAGTAAGGGCCATGTCGGCACCAGCACGCCCAGCCGATTCTCTCCAAAGACTCAACTGCCTCTCAGATGCCATCAGCCTTGTCACCAATAACTTGATTTCGTTGATATCAGGAGTCCCCGAGGTATTCGGCCAGAGTACATGGTAAGCTCGGATAGCGGCCTGCACCAAGTCCCGGCCCATAATTTTCATCGGACCAACTGCGGCACCAACGGCAACCAAGTAATCCTCCATGGAATATTCTGAATCAACAGTAACAAGTTCACCTCGGCGCGCACGAGCTGCAAGAACTTCTTTAGAACTCACGGGCTTGGCCTCGAGGAAATGATCTGCGCAAAGCACGAACGTGTCAAAGGGTAGCAGGGACAGAAAAGAAAAGTATAATTCGGCCATGGCAAGTAGCTTACGATGAATGTAGCTCATCGTTATCTGAAGATCTTTGGCCCAGTCAGCCTTGCTCTTCTCAAAACGAGCAATTTCCTCGCTCAAACCCCGGTTTTTAAGTTCGGCAGCTTCAAGGAGTTCTTTGTTCTTCTGCAGATCCAGAGTCAGCCGATTCTTTTCCTCGGAAAATTCTTGGTCAACCTTCTCTAGTTCGGATTTTTGAGAGAGCTTAAGGGTGTCCACCTCGGATCGCAGGCGAGCTATCTCATCGTCTTTTTCTTGTAGTTGCGCCGAATGAACCGCATTTTGTTCTAAAAAATGCAGCATCACGTCAGGCATGGGCATGCAATCTTGATGCAACACTGCGAAGTCTTGCAACTCGGCTTTACCACAGCCAAACGCAATAAGAAACCTTAGCATATATATTAAGAAGAAGAAGGAGTAAAATGGAAAGGAAGCTAACCTTCCAAGTTCTTGATCTTCTTTTCAAGGCGAATATTGAGGTTATTAATATTACCTATTCAACAAGAAGTAAGCCGGCATTCCGTGGACAAATACATGAGAAAATTGGGAATAAGGAAAAGAAACTATCAACATACCAGCTTTCTTTGCCACGGGCAGAACTTTCTCGTACTTCTCTTCCAGCTTGCGGTGAGAAAAAAGCAACCTCTAGAACTCGGCAGTCCGCCGGTCATGTGCAACCTGAGTAATGAGGCAAAATGATAAATCAACGAGTAAAAGCTAAATTAGATCCGAATCAAGCAAAGCTTAATGCGGCTCTAGGTGGCTGGATATTCAAAGCTAAACCAGATCCGAGTCATGAAGAACTTAATTCAGAACTAGGTGGCTGGATAGTCAAAACTAAAATTAGATCCGGATCAAGCAAAGCTTAATTCGGCTCTAGGTGGCTGGATATTCAAAGGCTAAACCAGATCCGAGTCATGCAGGACTTAACTCGGATCTAGATGGCTGGATATTCAAAGCTAAACCAAGTCCGAATAAAACACAACTAAACTCCGAACTAGATTGCCGGACTAACGAACCTTAGAAATAAATTTAAGTCAAACTTCCAAGTATACAACAAGTTATTTCCTTGCAAGTTTCGGGGACTAGAGCATATGGTAACATCTAGAGAATAATTTAAGACTCAGAGAAAAAACAATTACCTCATTCATCTTGTTGGTATCAATGATGAACTGGGCAGCATGGTCAAAACGGCCGCTGATGTCAGAAAGCTGAAAAGGCTGGTTTGTTGGATTACCCTCAAACTGATCAGCAGCATTCCAGTTATTGGCATACTCAACCAGCGCTCCAAGGCTGTTCCCACTAGCTGTCCGAGTTAAAACTTTACCCCGGGCAGGCGGTACGACCACGGCAGTCGCAGGGCTCTTATGAAGAGCAAGCTGGCTGCCGGTGGCCGAGGTAACGGGGACTTTTGTAGGCGCAGCTCCCTTGCGCAGCACGTCGGCAATACTCGGCTGAGAAGAGCCGGCAAGACTTTTCTGAGAAGGAGTCTTGACGGCAATAACTTTTTTCGCCTTAGAAGAGGCATCAGCAGGAAGTGGCGTCTCCGAAGTGGGGACGGAGTCCTTAGGAGCAGCGGAAGATAAGGTCGCAGAGGGCACCGGGATAACGACCTTTTCGACCGAGGTCGGGATGGCCGTAGAAACGGCCGGAGTAGATGGAGGCTCAGTAGTAGCGCTGGGGCCCATAGAAGGGGCGGCGGGCTCAACGAAAACTTCGGAGGGCCGGATCGGATCCAGGTCAATGGAAGGGGTCTTAGGGACATCGCGACGAACAGGCGACGTATTCGGAGCTGGAGGAGAAGCAGGACGAATAGGGCTAGGAATCCTGGTATCATCAGCGGGAGGAGGAGATGGCGGCCGAATCAGACGGTTAGTCATACTAGGACCGCCGGGTTTAACAGAAAGAGGAGCACTGCAAAAATAGGAAGGAAGGTTTGTCAGTATGAGAAACAGAAAGAGAGAAACAAGAAATATAGGCAAAGGAACTTACCCGGCGACCCCAGGCATAGTCCTGCGCCTGGGAGGGTTCGGAGCGGATTTCTTCATTCGCTTCTTAGGAACCGCCTCCGAGGCACTAGCAGGAGCCCCGCGCTTCCCCGAGGTAACGGGAGGCCGGGAAGCAATAGGCTCGGCGTCGTGAACCGGACCGGCCGGATTAGCTGGGAAAGTAGAAGCCAGAAATGCATAAGAAATAGGCATGGCGGCAACTACCTCAAGAATTTGGACCTCGTCCGAATTACCTTCCTCCTCATGCGCTGAAGTTTTGCCGCGAGTTCGAGCCGGAGCAGGATCCGACTTAGGGATGAACTCCTCAGAGTCCGGCTCGCTAGTATCCGAGGTACTCCTGTCTGCGGGCCAAGGGAGATGCAGAACTTCGGCGTCCTCGGTCTTCTGCTCTGCGAACCTCTGCAGGACAAGGAGAAAGAAAATCTTGTAAACCAGTTTCTAAAAAACTGTGGAATAACAGAGCAATACTGACCAAGCTTACCTCGGGAGGCGGACGATCGCGGGTGAATGGTTTTAACCCCCAAGACCAATCCTCAGGCATCTCAGTCTTGAAGATAGCTCGGACGCGCTTATGAATAAGATAATTATCCAGCTCCACGGTCGAGACTCGGTTAGGGTCGAGGGGACCACTCATGTAGCACAGCTTGTGGGTCCGCTGCTGGAAGGGGCAGATCCGGCTACTAATAAAGGTTGCCATCAGATCTTCACCGCATAACCCGGCCCGGATCAACTCTTTTAGCCGAATCTCGAAGGCCTCGGCCAAGGCGTGAGTTTTCCTCGGATTGTAGAGCCAGTTCACTTTAGAGGGTGGGCCAATTGAGAATGGGGGGAGCCGAATCTTATCTTCCGCCCCTCTGTTCTTGACGTAGAAGAATGACTTGTGCCACTTCTTGCATGACTCCAACCCAGTGACGCGAGGGAACACGGATTTCCTCCGAGGTGTGATAGACGCCGCCCCACATTGGGTGAGCAACTTCTCGGAGGGGTGCAGAGATTTGTCAGGAACAACGTTGGAGCGGATCTGGAAGAACTTCGACCAGACATGCACTGATGGCCAGAGGCCGAAGTAACCCTCTGAGGCGGAGATGAAAGCAGAAAGAGAAGCTATGGCGTTCGCAGGAAGGTGATGCGGCTGAAGGCCGAAGTAATCGAGGAATTCTCTAGCGAAATCGCTAAGAGGGAGACCGAAGCCGCGGGCGAAGTGAGACATGAAAACCACATACTCGCCCTCTCTGATATCTGGAGAGGATTCGCTGCCGGGTAAACGGCAAGAAACCTCGGCGGGAATCCGTCGAGTCCGGATGAGCCATTCAATCTCACGGCGCGTGACTGAAGAGCCCTGCCACGAGCCTCGCTCGGGCCCGGATCCAGCGTCGTCGTCCTCAACAAGAGCGCCGCTAAACGAACTAGACATATGTGCGCCGGAAAGATCGCCGGAGGAAAAACTGGCGGCGGAGGGGAGTTTTGAACTGCAAGGCCCCGTCGGAACTTTGCACGAAAACAATGGCGAAGAAACGGAGGAACCGTTTCCTAAGCACGAAAACGAAGCAGATGAATCTAGGGAAAGATCGGGGCAAGACGGCCGGAAAGGACTCACCGGCGGCGGAGCCAAAGCCGCAGAGCGCGGGCAAGAAAGGCAGAACGACGCGGCGGAATCCTCGCCGTCGGAGGATCTGGCTGACGAGCGGCGGAGGAACTGCAGGAGAACGCGCCGGCGAAAGGAAGAAGAAGAACGGAGGCGAGCGATAAGGGGAAAGGTGAATCCCACGAGCGCAGTTTCCCTCTTTATAGTCAAGCCATGAACAGGGAAGTGGGATCGTGGGTGCGGCAGTTACCCGTGTAGATCGTGGGAGCAGCACGAACGCACGATGGTGAGTGGAGCCACACCAACGGCCACACACGAAGAAAGGTCGTCACAATCCCCAAGGGGAACGGCACACGAGGCGTCGCAGCGGCGGCGCAGCAGGTACAGGGTTCACTGTAGCTTGTCAGTAAGCACTGTAGAAGGACCTAAAAACTAGAAGAACAATGATGGGATGACACGTAGGACATGGCGTACGAGGGAAGGAACGAGGAAACCTCGGACGAGGCCATAACTCGGAAACAAGATTGAAGAATATAATGAAGCTGATATAACCCGGCCAAAGCTATTGAAAGGGCCACACCAGCTTTGGGGACTAATGTCGGGGGGTTAACCTCGGGTAGGTCAGAGACGGGGAAAGACAGAGGTACTATCCCCGTCTAGTTTCCGAGTTACGGTCCAAGTCGGCCGAATCATGGATATGTCGGCCGATGAACGGAGGCAAGAAGCCCACGTATATGTATCAAGTAGTTACCCGGCCGAGCTGATGAGAGAATCGGCCGGGTTACCCAAGTGATCTTGATGCAGGTGAAGGACGAGCCGAGTAACACAAGGTAAGGCCGAGTGATACGAAGCTTGCAGGAGAAGGAGAAGCCCAAGGTCAGACTATAGCTGCAGGCTAGAAGGAACCAGAGCAGAGCCAAGCACAAGAGACAAGGATGCACATCGTCATAGGGGCAGAAGGAGGTCACGGAGGCGACAGTCCTGGAGCCCGAGGCACGCAGGAGGGGGCCACTGGAACCTTGCCGTCGTTAGAAGGGCGACAGGGAAAGGAGGCCGCCGAACTACCAATTTGGGACAAGCATATTCCACGAATATGCTTGCCTCGTCAGCCCTAAGGGCACCCAAGGCGCTCCTTTATAAGGAGAGGCTTGGACCCTGAGGGAGGGATCGATTCTTTGAGGACCGTCAGGCTGGGGAGATTCATCTTGTCCCCCTGTATACAGCTCAAGGAGCACTTGTAATAGAGAAAGAGAGAAATAAAGATCATCACTTTGGCAGCTTGAGTGTAGAGACAGTTGCATCTTCCCTCCCCAGATCCCACTAGCATCCATTGGCCCCCTACTTTAGCCTACCCATGGCATCTGACGTCTGATGATCACTTTGGCAGCTTGAGTGGAACACTGGACAGCCGTGAAGAACATCCTAGAGTACCTAAATAGGACTAAAGAAATGTTCTTAGTCTATGGAGGTGATGAACAGCTCGTCGTAAAGGGTTACGTCGACGCTAGTTTCGACACCGACAAGGATGATTCTAAATCTCAGACAGGATACATTTATAATTTGAATGGAGGAGCTGTGAGCTGGAGAATCTGCAAGCAAAGCATGATCGCGGGATCTACAGTAGAAGCGGAATACATGGCTGTTGTAGAAGCGTCAAGTGAAGGAGTTTGGATCAGGAACTTCATCACTGAGCTTGGCGTGGTTCCAAGTGCATTGGACCCACTGAAGATATTGTGTGACAACACTGGCGCCATAGCACTGACTAAGGAACCAAGATATCATCCAAAGACCAAGCATATCAACCGCAAGTTTCATATAATCTGAGATTATATAGCAGATGGAGATCTAAAGATTAGCAAAGTACATACAGATCTAAATGTCGCAGATCCATTGACTAAACCTCTTCCACGTGCAAAACATGATCAACACCTTAGTGCCATGGGTGTTAGATTGTTTCCAGATGTAAACTAGATTATTGACTCTAGTGCAAGTGGGAGACTGTTGGAATTATGCCCTAGAGGCAATAATAAAGATGTTATTATTATAATTCTTGTTCATGATAAAGTTTATATTCCATGCTAGAATTGTATTAAGCGGAAACTTTAATACTTGTGTGGTTTGTGAACAACACCGTGTCCCTAGTATGCCTCTATGGACTAGCTCATTGATTAATGATGGTTAAGGTTTCCTAACCATAGACATGAGTTGTCGATTAATAATGAGATCATATCATTGGGAGAATGGTATGATGGACAGACCCAAACTAAGCGGAGCAATTAGATCGTGTCATCGTGTTCATCTTTGCGAAGCTTTTCCTATGTCAAATATTGTATTCCTTAGACCATGAGATAATTCAACTCCCTGGTATCGGATGAAAGCTTTGAGGTCATCAAACATCATCCTATGAGAGGGTGATCATAAAGGTGTCTATCAGGTGATCGGAAAGTACCTGTTGGGTTGTATGTATCGAGATGGGATTTGTCCCTCCCAAGTCGGATAGATATACTTTGGGCCCACTCGGTAATCGATATCAACACCGCTTGCAAGCATGTGGTTAAGGAGTTAATCACAAATTGATATCGGATTACGGAACGAGTAAGGTACTTGCTGTGAACGAGATTGAACTAGGTATACCGGTACCGACGATCAAATCTCGGGCAAGTAAAATATAGCGAGACGAAGGGAATATATATATGGGATTGATTGAATCATGTCATCCGATATGATCATCGATGAATGTATGGGAGTCAATATGGATTTCCAGACCCCCTCTGTTGACTATTGATATAAGATCATGTCTGCATATTCTCGAACCCGAAGGGTCACACACTTAACATGTCTCGATGCTAGGATAGATTGGATAATTGGTTTATGAGTTTTTGTTCAGAGTCTCGGATGAGATCCAGGACATCACGAGAGGTTCCGGAATGGTCCGGAGAATAAGATTCATATAAGGCAATGCAGTTTTTGGAGTTCGGAATTGTTTCGGGTTAATCGGTATTGTACCAGAAGCTTCTAGAACCTTCCGGAGGGGGACCAACGTGGCCCTAGCTGCCGGGAGGGGGAATGGGCCTATGAGGGAGTGTCCTGGCCTCATTGAGCCAGGGGCACAAGCCCCATAGGGCCCAGCCGGCCAAGCCTAGGGCAAAACCCTAGGGGAGCTTCTAGAAGGGAGGGGGGAAACTTGCCCTCCACTCCTTCCTCCTTGGCCGCCGGCCTAGGGCTTGGGGGAGGGGCTAGGGCTGGCCGCCCACCCCTCTATATAAAGAGGGCTGGGGGCGCACCCCTCCACTACACCTCCTCCTCAACCCTAGCCGTCCTGCTTCCCCTCCTCTCTCTCTCTCTCCCTCCCGACTGCGCGTAGGCGAAGCCCTGCCGCAAAAACTCTCCACCGCTTGCTCCGCGCCGTCGCGTTGTAGATCCAATCCATCTCTCCACCATACTTGCTGGACCGAGGAAGGAGGAGACGTCGAGGTGCTGCACGTGTGCATCTCTCGGAGGCATCGCCACTTGCGGTGTTGGATCGGATTGGATCGCGAGGAGGAGAAGCGAGTACGACTACATCACCCACGTTTCGTCGAACGTTCCACTGTGCGAATCTTCAAGGGTATGAAGATCTCATCTATTCCCCCTCGTTGTTTGCATCTCCTAGATTAGATCTTGGATTTCCCGTTCGCATCCGTAGAAATTTTTTGATTTACTATGCTGCGAAACCCATCAAAACAAGCATGGAGCATCAAAAATTATAGATACGTTTCCGACGTATCATCCAACAAGGGAGGATAGAACCAAATAAGAGGCAAACTTCAAATAGTGATATCTAGAGTTTGGAAACTTCGATTGACCAGAAACCAATTTTGTTGGAAAGAGGACAACAAGATATACCCAACAAAGTGAGAATATTTCATGTATCTGTGAGATAACTCCCTTGGTGAGAAATCAGAGAATCTCCAAGATCAAAAAATGCAATAAGATATAAAAGGGAAATCCATTTTTGATGAACTAGAGCTTGTTATGAATATTACCGTAAGCTCTAGAACCTCATATAGATAAGATCCAAAAAACAACCAAGAAAGATGATGCTAAGAATGCAAAGGTCCGAGCTCTCTCTGAAAGATATGATCGAGTTACTCACTCAAGAGCCCCTCTTGATAGTACGTCTATCTATCCTAAACCCGGTCTCCTAACTAACAACATGAGACCGTCAAAAGGGAAAACCTACCAAGAATATACCTTTTCCTTGAGCATTCCACTTGAGATCGATGTAGACGATCTTGCCCTTCTCAAGATGGAACACCTTTCTTGATTGCTCTTCCACGCACTCTCTTGATGAAGGCTTGCAACTTGCTCCCCTATACACCATGGGGAAACATTTACTTTGACCTTGTCTTCTTCGATCCTTGATCACCGAAGATAGAAAGTTTCAAGCATATGATCTCTTCGAGATGGCACATCTTGAAGGTACACATGAGATATCACACTATCTTGTTATTCAAGATACACTTGCCATAGGCTCAACTTCTACTTGACCAATCTCCGGATCATTCCTTGAAAGCCTTGATCAACACTTGATCTTCCCCACTTTCTTCTTCTTCCAACCTTGAAGCCAACATATGGTTCAAGCATTGCCTATGGAAAAATCCTACAAGTAATAGTAAATGCAAACATAAGTCCATAACACAACAAGGATTTCGGTCTATTGCAACAACATTTATTTCTATGACTATCTTTTGTTGTAATAAAATGCAATATTACCAAAAAAAATAGTTCATGGAAATAGGACTTACATATTGCCACAATTTTGTTTTGCCACGATAAGTACCCTTTTTGTTGCAATACATGCCACATATTGCAAAGAATTGCATCATCGTTGTAATATGGTGACAATATTGCGACAGTCATGTTTTGTTGTGCAAATTAGTCATTTCATTGCAATAGAGACTAGGTATTGCAACAAAAAAATCTCCATGGTAATATTCTACAAGATTTTGCAACAATTTTTCCATGTTACTTTAGTTACAAATATCGTTGCAAAAATTAATTTTGTATTGCAACAAAATATGTATTGGTCGTAATATCACACATTTTATGCCTTGATTTCATTTTTTTGCAATAACTATTACATATTATGCCAAGTTTTATATCCATGATAATATGTAGAACATATTGCAACAATCCCCTAATGTTGCAAAAGAGAAACAAGATATTGCAAGGATACTATCTAGAGTGGCCTATTGCTTCCTAGTATTTCTCTCTATTTATTATAACTTATGTCATGGTCAGATTAAAAGGGGTGTACTAGTTTATGTAGGAACGACGTTAGAGTATTACAAAAACAATTTAGGGATGATGTCCCACAAGTATAGGGGATCACAACAGTCTTCGAGGAAAGTAAAGCCCAAATTTATTGATTCGACACAAGGGGATCCAAATAATATTTATAAGCCTTAATAGATGAGTTTTCAATTTAGCTGCACCTGGAAACAGTCTTGCTCACAATAGTTTATCAACGGTAATAGTTTTGTAGTAGCAGTAGCAAAATAATAACAGCAGTAAAATAAGGACAGCGGTAGCAATTGTAATAAACAGCAGGATTAAATACGGTAGGCATAGGGATGGATGGACGGGTGTTGCATGGACGAGATAATTCATGTAATAATCAAGACAAAGGCATTTGCAGATAATAAAGATAAAGAATCCAAGTACTAAATAACCATAGGCATGTGTTCCGTAAATAGTCGTGCGGGCTCGCAATGAGAAACTTGCACAACATCTTTTGTCATCGATACGTCCAATTTGCACCACCATTCTATATCATAATTTGCCTATATTCATTGATTTATTTCATATTAAGATGTGTTACTTATGTCTTTTCATCTATTTTTGCATGTTGGATGATTCTTGGAGGATGAACTGCTGGAGTCAGGATTCTGATGGAAAAAGAGGTGTTTTGATGCAATTTCGCGAATATCATAAAAATACTAGAAAAACTACAAAAAATCCTATTTTCCCAGAAGACGAAGAATGCCAGAAGGGGAGTCGGAGTTGGGCCACTAGGGGCCCACACACCCCAGGAACGGGCCACCCTAGGCCGTGCCTACATGGGGTGTGGTCCACCTGGACCACCTCTGGCTCCGCCCTCTCGCCTATATATTCTCCTCGAAACCCTAATACACAGGGAGCGACCACAGAAAGATTCCACTGCCTCTGCGGGGCGGAAAACACCGAGAGAGAAAGAGCTCTCCGACAGACAGATTTCTGCCGGGGAAATTCCTTCCCGGAGAGGGGACAGCGTCGCCATCAACACCATCATCAAGATAGACTTCATCGGGATCATCATCATCATCCACACCATCATCTCCACCAGCACCATCATCACCACTCCATCCCGATGTAACAATCGTGTTGAATACTTGCTTAATTCTTAGGGGAAACTTTCCGGTGTTGATTACTATTGTAGTTGATGCTTGTGAGTGGAACCATTGGATTATTATTTATGTTCAGATTGTTATCCATCACCATATCATATTTGATATTGATCCATATGATGTCTCGTGAGTAGTTAGTTTAGTTCTTGAGGACATGGGAGAAGTCATGTTGTTATTAGTCGATTTGTGTTGATATATTATTCAATGGTTTAGTATTTAAGTTGTGGTGCTATTCTTCTAGTGGTATCGTGTGAACGTTGACTGCATGATACTTCACCATTTATGGGCCTAGGGGAATACATTGTGTATTTGGCTACTAATTATGGGGTTGGCGGAGTGACAGAAACCTGAACCCCCGTTAGGAAACTGTAACATCCCAAAAATCATGATTTGTAAAAGTATGCATTGCATTCATATTATCAAAGCATTTAGAGCTAGCACAAAAAATTTCAAAGTTTGAATTCAAACAGAACCATTTCAAATGCCCATTTTATCTATCATATGAGGCATGGTTTTGATTTATTTTTCAAAGGGACAAAGTGATTCTGAGTGAATTTATGTGTATAGTACACTCTTGGACACTAGCTTGGTCTCATAAAATTTTTGAGGAAGTTTGAATTGAATTGGAGTTGTTTTGAGCATTCAAATCTTATTTAGAAAATCAAATCAGAAAAATAAAAATAAAAAGAACAGAAAAAATAGGAGCAGACCAGCCAAATGGCTCGTCCCACCCCCATGGCCCAACACGATCCCACCATGGACCCCCCACCCCCCGCTCACCCCTCTGTTTCTCACATGCACCCGCGCACCCCCTCTCACTGACACGATGGCCCCGTAGCCACGTCACCTTCTTCCTTAATCAACACCGCGAACTCGTCGTCGCCGCCCGTTTCTGGAAAATTGATTCGCGAATAAATTTGCGTTAAACCTCGCAGTAATCACGCGCCCAGACCCCTTCTACTTAACCCCTCCACTCTCCGCTCATTTCCCCTCACTCACCACCCTCTAAGCGCCATTAGGCTGTCCACAATTAAGCTCACACCGCCGCTGTTCCAAACAACTCTGGCGAACGAATTCGGTAAACCCTAGCCCCCCTTTATCTCTGGTTGATACTCGTGTACTCGCCATGTCCATGCGCATCTAACGCCACTACTGGCCTGTCTTTCCGTGCCTTGTAGCATAGCCAACGACAACGCCCGAGCGAGCCCGACGCCGCCGCCAACTTCGACGAGGAATCGTCGCCGTGTCGTGCGCCCCAGCCCCGTCGGCGAGCACGTTGAGCTTCACCGCGTCTCCACGACCTCGGTAAGCACCTGCATGCCCCACCTTACTCTCTGGCCTCGCCGGAACACCGCCGATCGATGCGCAGCTGCCGCGGTGGCCATTTTCACCGCCCGCGTGTGGTCAAAGCAATGAGATCCGCTGGATCTAGATCTAGCGGTCAAGATTAGAACCAGTAGCTAATCGGTACGCGTAGGTCCGAGCCGTAAGATTTAGATCTGGTAGTGTAAATTAGATTGTCAGCGAAGAGGTAAGTTGCGATCTGGTGCGTTGGATCTGATTATATCCAACGACACGGAAGCGCGATCCACCCCAAAGCGGTATCGTCCAATCAGGTGATGCCGCATGGCTCGAATTTTGATTTAAAAACCAGAATTTGTTTCAAACTTAGAAAATTCATAACTTGAGTTCTGTTTATCCAAAAAAATGCAAATAAGATATCAATGGATTCACAAAAAGAAATCCTACACTACTGTGGGCTTAATTTTGTATTTTGCTTTTGTAAATGGGTTTTTGTGCAGAGACAAATATAGGCTTATTTTGACTATATAAATTATTTGGAAAATGACTTTAAAGCAATGTTAAGTTTATTTAGACTATATTTAGTTGGATTTGTGTTCAGTACTATTTTGTTGAATGGTTTAGTGTAGAAAAATTCATTCCATTGCATTTGCATGCATGCATATATTTTTGCTTGAATATTTTAAATGAGAATTTGGTGCTATCATTTTATGTGTAGATTTTGGTGCTAGTGGTAATTGTGATTGTGAAGATTGTTGCTACTCCCCCAACTACCAAGGCAAGTGGTGCTTCATGTATTTGTCCTAATATTTTTGACTATGCACTAGTGATATTTTGTATATGGCTTGCATGAATTTTTTTGCTAAGTATCTATATGATATGCCATGGGAAATCCTAGTAGTTATAGCCTTGGTAGAATTTTCTCTAAGTTAAGATACTTGTTATACTATCATGCTTAGCCTTGCTAGTAGCAAACAAGGGTGGATTATATACATGTTATGGAAATTTGGTTAAGTCTTTGACTTACGTTTTTGCTTAATAAAACAACTAAGTGAATGAATCACCTGGGTGGAATGGTATGTTTGGGTTATGTTGAGTGGTTACACAAGGCCAATATATATGGTCTACCTTGTGTATCACACTTATGGAAAGCCACCCAGGAACAAAGTAATTTGAGATACTTAGTGTTTAGAAGCTTCTAGTGCAACCACATGGCATATTGGCTCTGCCTTGATCATATAGGTTGCAAAAACTTAGCCAGATGGACAGATGGTGGTAGGGTGATAGGATGGAACGCGTCCATTTGGTCTAAGGGAAGGCTTCTGAAAGATCTTGTCTCGATGCATGTCGAGTCTTGTAGGGAAAGTGCACCACCTCTCGAGAAGGAAAAACCTAAGTACTTAGCCATGTCCTCGGCAACGGACAATTTGAGCATCAAGACATTGAAGCTATCAAGGATCTCCTCATCAAAATTTCTAAGTTAAAAACTTGTGGTTGAACAAGGGTTAAGGTTCACCAATGTCTATTGGTGGTTCCTTGGGAGTTTTTGAAAAACAAAAACTTAGTGTTTTCAACTGATAGGAAAAACCTATCTTGAGCAAAGCAAGCCTAAGCTACACCTATCAAAATTCATATAGATGTTAGATACTACTATTCTACTATGGTATCACTTGCCAATACAATTCCAAATGTATTGACCCACTGTGGTTGTAACTTATGATGTTGCAGGTTACTCTGATGAGGATTAGGGTTGTGAGTCTACACTCAACATGCTTGCCTGTGGCACATGAAGATGAAGACTTTACTTTATTTACTTAAGTTATGGACTCTTGTACTAGCCTTTGGCTATGGAGTTGTAAAAGACTAAGTTATCTCTGGAATGACGATGTAATAATGACCTTTGTATCTGTGTACTTCATCTTAAACTGTGGATGCTAGCATTGCAATCACAATGATCCTTTACCTTATAAAGGTGAGGTCTTACAGATGGTATCAGAGCACTGTGTTTCCTATATGATTATGACCCTAGGTTGGATTAGACTAAGAAACCACTAAGGAAAACTACAACACTTTGCAAAATTCCACACTTTTCTTCTTCTCGTAAACTTTTCTAATATTATTTCTCATCTCCATTTGTAGATGAACTCCATCAACGAAGCCGTCAGGAAGGGACCACTCATGACTATGACTTTGGAGTGTGAGACGGAGTTTCCCAAAGCACTCAAGAACCTTATGGTTACCATGGGGATACATGGATCAGCAGTGTACAAGGGATTTCCCGTGATGGATGAAGGAAAATAATATCGGTGGGTGCAACTTCACTTGTACAAAAACAAGGAAGACAACCACATGGAGTCGAGATTCTGCATGGTCACCAACTCAGAAATGCACATGTCATTCTTTGACTCTGCAAGTAATGCAGCTTGGAATGCCATCAAGGAGCTTGGTGACAGACTCAAGTGTAGAATGCTCAACACTCAAAATGACCTTAGAGAAGAGAAGAAGCATACCCAAGACTTAGAGGCTGCCAACCAACGTTTAAGAGAAGACATCATAGACTTAGCATTGGAATCTTGTGAACAAGATCGACAGAATGCCTCTAGGGATGCCCTGATAGCTATTTTGGCAAGTGAGTGAGAATTGTAACGTACTCCGTTAGTTGGACCACCACACTTGTATTATTTTCACAAAAAAATGTCTAAGTTATGTTGAACCTTAGTGTTGTGATAGACTTTGTATACCATGACTTGTATGTTTTATGGATGATGTATGCTTTTTTGCTTTCATTCTACTGTCTTGTTTTTCTCTTACTTGTGTTGTTCTAATATTTCTCTATCTTACATTAGATGCCTAGCTTTGTGATCAGCACTGCCGATGAGTTCAATGGAACTTGTTTTGGTTCACGCATCATGCAGTTTACTAGTGTGCTCAACCTCCCACTTCCTAGTATCAAGGCACTTCAGCTCACCAAGTTTGAGAGGAAGGACCTTTGGGTCTTTAGAGTCTCGCAGTCGGGACGACATACGGAGCCACTCACGGAGGATATTTCCTTCAAGCTGATGCACGATGACAAGGATAAGGGTCTAGATGTAGTCATGCCGGAGCTACTCGGATGCCTCTGAGGACGCCACTCCACTGAGCTTAGAGGCCTCTACTTACACCCGTTCGGGAGACGTGACGAGGAGGGAGAGGCATTGGTGTGTGAGGGTTCTACTAGAGATACGATTGAGCTAGTTCGTCTGTATCTCTAGGACCTCGAGAGCCTTATTAGACACCTTGACACCGATAGGACCAACGTCATGCTTAGCACTGACGAGCTCCAGGTTCAGTTGAGGTAGAAGGACAAGCTCTTCACGGAGCAAGACGAGATCGTCAAGGAGATGGAGGCCAGATTTGAGAGCCAGGACAAGAAGTTCAAGAATCAGGAGAAAAGAGTCCAAGACAGAAAAAAGACGATCAAGGACATGAAGGCTGAGATAGAGGCCAAGGACTTCGAGCTCGAGACCCAGCAGGGAGTGATTTAGAGGCTACGCTCACAAAAGAGAGCTCTCCGTGTGAAGGTCGAGGCCTTGACCACTAGTGTCGAGGAGTACAAGATAGCCATGGAGACAGCCGGTCTCACACTTTTTGACGTGGAGGTCGACATGGAGGAGTAGTGTAGACTACTCGACTATCTTTTATCTGTCTTACTTTGATTATTGAGTCGCAATGACCATCCAACATGTGGATGGCTTGCTATGGTGTGTTTACTTTTTCCAAAAACTTGTTGTTTACTTTGTTCAAACTCTATGTTATTTTTTAGATTGGTTTTGTGATTGTTGTTATGTGATGTTTTGTGCATGTTAAGCATCTATGGGTTATATCTCATTCCTTATCCTTATTGAAACCACAGATGCCTCCCCATCGTGCCAACCCCAACCCAAACAACAACAATAACGTCACCCCGAGATGCAATAGTTGATGACAGCTCAAACTCAACTGATGCAGATGATGACTCAGTTCATTCAAAATCAGAATCAGAATAACAACAACAACAACAACAACAACAATCCCAACAATCACCAGCATTTGACATGCTTACAAAAAATTTGAGGTTGAGGCCAGCCAAGTTCTCAGGAACAACTGATCCAATGGTAGCCAATGACTGGTTACATTCCGTGAACAAGGACTTAATCACTGTTGGCTGCACCGACGAGGAAAAGGTCAGATTCGCAGCACATCTGCTTGAAGGACCAGCAGCAACATGGTGGGACAACTTTCAGATCACCACTCCCCTTGAGGATGTGACATGTGCTATCTTTGAGGATGGTTTCCGCACTGCCCACATATCATCAGGAGTGATGAACTTAAAGAAGAAAGAGTTCCACAATCTGAAATAGCGTCACCTTAGCGTGGCTGAGTACATAGAGGAATTCAACAATCTGGCGCGCTATGCACCAGATGAAGTTGATATTGATGCTAAGAGGAAGGAGAAGTTCCTCGAAGGATTGGATGATGAATTGAACCTGCAGCTATCTCTTGCCTATGTCCCAACATATCAATCACTTTGTGACAAGGCCACCATCTTGGAAAACAAGATGAAACAGGTTGAGGACAGGAAGAGGAAGCATAACTTTGATAAGCACAGCTCGGGATCGTCTCACAAGCGTTCCAATAATGATGATAGTGGAAGCTCAGGATTCCACAAGCATGGGAAGTACAACAGCCACCACAACCATAACCGTCACCATGACAACAAGCATCATCGCAATCATGACAATGACAAGTATAAGAACCATAAGAGTGGACATAGGAACCACCACAGTGGTAGCGGTAATGGAAGTCAGCCTGCAAAAAAAGACCTTAGTCAGTTTGAGTGTTTCAAGTGTAAGAATATGGGGAACTATGCAAATGAATTCCCAAAAAAGAAAGTTGAAGGAGCCAACAAGCCCAACCCGTTCCAGAAGGGACAAGTGAACCACATCAATGTGGAAGAAATATATGAAGAGTCTGATGTTGTGGCTGGTAAGTTCAAGCTTAATTCATTTCCAGCACTTGTTCTTTTTTATACTGGCGCATCGCATTCATTCATATCAAGAGCATTTGTTGATAAAAATGGACTTCCAGCTGAAACTATTGGGTGCCCAATAAAAGTAAGCTCTCCTGGAGGAGAGATGATAGTGAATTTTGGATGTTATGATCTAGTGATAGAATTTGGAAAGTATAAGTTTCCAGTTAGTTTGATAATCCTAGATTCCCAAGGATTGGATGTTATTCTGGGAATGGATTGGATGACTAAGTATGAAGGAATACTAGATTGTGCCAATCGTACCGTCACACTCATAACCCCGGATAAGAAACTGATTAGGTTCAAATCTAACTTTGAATCTAAAGGGAGTAAGCTGAATTCTCTTAAGGGGGTTAGCATAGACAGTGTGCTAATTGTGAGAGAGTATCCGGATGTGTTTCCAGATGAATTGCCTGGAATGCCACCAGATAGAGATGTAGAGTTTTTGATTGACTTACTGCCAGGATCAGGACCAATAGCAAAGAGACCCTACAAGATGTCAGTTGATGAGTTGAAAGAACTCAAGAAACAGCTTGGAGAACAGTTGCAGAAAGGTTTTATTCAACCCAGTTCTTCATCTTGGGGAGCACCAGTTTTGTTTGTTGAGAAGAAGGATAGAAGCCAAAGGTTATGCATAGATTACCGTTCACTCAATCAAGTGACTATCAAGAACAAATATCCTTTGCCAAGAATCAACGATCTGTTTGATCAGCTAGAAGGAGCCTGTGTGTTCTTAAAGATTGATCTCCGATCAGGCTACTTTCAACTAAAGATTAGAGAGCAAGACATACCTAAGACTGCTTTCACCACTAGGTATGGTTTGTATGAGTACACCGTGATGCCATTTGGTTTGACAAATGCACCAGCCTATTTCATGAATATGATGAACAAGGTGTTCATGGAATTTCTTGACAAGTTTGTTGTCGTATTCATCGATGAAATTTTGATCTATTCCAAGAGCAAGGAAGAACATGAAGAACATTTGCGTTTGATACTTGAGAAGCTCAGGGAGCACAAGTTGTATGCCAAGTTCATCAAGTGTGAATTCTAGTCGAATGAAGTTGGATTTCTCGGACATATTGTGTCGGGAGGTGGTATAGTTGTCGATCCCGCAATGGTTTCAGCTTTGACTGAGTGGGAATCTCCCAAGTCAGTAAAAGAAGTTCGTAGTTTCCTTGGCTTGGCGGGATACTATAGAAGATTCATTGAGAATTTCTCAAAGGTAGCTAAGCCAATGACGGAGTTACTCAAGAAAGAAAAGAAGTTTGACTAGACTTAAGGAAGTGAACTCAGTTTCCAAGGATTGAAGAAGAGACTAGTGACGGCACCAGTCTTATGTCTGCCAGATTTGGAGAAGGATTTCCAAGTTTATTGTGATGCATCTCACCAAGGATTGGGTGGAGTTTTGATGCAAGAAGGGAAAGTTGTGGCTTATGCCTCGAGACAACTCAAAACTCATGAAGTGAATTATCCTACTCATGACTTAGAGTTAGCCTCCGTGGTCCATGCACTCAAAACATGGAGACATTATCTTTGGGGAAATCGTTGTGAAGTGTTCACAGATCACAAGAGTCTGAAATATATATTCACTCAGAAGGAAATCAATATGAGACAAAGAAGATGGATAGAACTCATCAAGGACTATGACTTGAGTTTGCAATACCACCCCGGTAAAGCAAATGTCGTAGCGGATGCTTTAAGTCGTAAGGTTTATGTGAATGGACTTACTAAAGGAGAATTGCCAAATGATCTGTGTGCCCAATTCAAAGATCTCGGATTGGAGATAGTGCCTGAAGGACATCTCATGTCATTGGATGTTCAACCCACATTTTTGGACAAGGTCAAAGAAGGCCAAAAGTTGGACAAGGAAATTGAAGAGATTAAAGGAAAAATTAGCAAAGGGAAATCTAAAGTATTTCATGAAGACGAACAGGGTACTTTATGGTATGGAAAACGTATCTGCATTTCGCAAGATCCGGAGCTTCGAAAACTGATTCTGCAAGAAGCACACAACTCACCATATTCCATTCATCCGGGTAATACCAAAATGTACATGGATGTGAAGGAAAGATTTTGGTGGAATAATCTCAAGAAGGACATCGCAGAACATATTGCTCTGTGTGACGTGTGTAGTCGAGTGAAAGCGGAACATCAGAAACTGGCAGGGTTATTACAACCACTACCTATTCCTGATTGGAAATGGGATAAGATTGGTATGGATTTCATCACCGGACTGCCAAGGACTAGATCGGGATATGATTCGATTTGGGTTGTTGTAGATCGCCTAACTAAAGTGGCTCATTTCATACCCATAAAGACAACCTATACAAGTGCTAAGTTAGATAAGATCTATATGAACAGGATTGTGTGCTTGCATGGAGTACCCAAGAGTATTGTGTCTGATAGAGGAACTCAGTTCACCTCGCATTTTTGGCGACAACTACATGAGTCATTGGGATCAATATTACAGTTCAGTACAACTTTTCACCCCCAGACTGATGGACAGACAGAAAGAACCAATAAGATTTTGGAGGATATGTTGAGGGCATGTGCCCTAGACTATGGCACTAGTTGGGATGAAAGTCTGCCTTATGCAAAATTCTCTTACAATAACAGCTATCAAGCTAGCATTGAGATGGCACCGTTTGAATTTCTCTATGGAAGAAAGTGCACTACGCCATTACTATGGAGTGGTGTGGGAGAAAGAAATTTATTCAGACCAGAACTGATCAAGGAAGCTAAAGAGAAAGTCAAATTGGTAAAGGACAGACTGAAGGTAGCACAGTCCCGACAGAAGAGCTACGCAGATCCAGAGCGTAGAGAAGTCACCTATGAGGTAGGTGATAGAGCTTATCTTAGAATCTCACCACTTCGTGGTGTGAAGAGATTTGGAGTCAAAGGAAAATTGGCACCAAGGTATGTTGGACCATTCAAGATTTTGAGCCGCAAAGGAGAAGTGGCTTATGAAATTGAATTACCTGAATCACTGTCTGCAGTTCACAATGTGTTTCACGCGAGTCAGTTGAAGAAATGCCATCTAGAGACGGAAGAAACTTCTTTGAAGGATACTATACCTTTGGAAGAGGTTCAGTTAGAGAGTGATCTCACCTATGAGGAGAAACCTATCAGGATTCTTGAGACTGCAGAAAGAGTTACTCATACCAAGACTATCAATTTCTGCAAAGTTCAGTGGAACCACCATTCCGAGGAAGAAGCAACTTGGGAAAGATAAGATGACCTTCGGAAAGATCACCCTCACCTATTTGCTAGCCAATCCGAATCTCGAGGGCGAGATTCATCTTAAGGGGGTTAGATTTGTAACATCCCAAAAATCATGATTTATAAAAGTATGCATTGCATTCATATTATCAAAGCATTTAGAGCTAGCAAAAAAAAATTCAAAGTTTGAATTCAAACAGAACCATTTCAAATGCCCATTTTATCTATCATATGAGGCATGGTTTTGATTTATTTTTCAAAGGGCCAATGTGATTCTGAGTGAATTTATGTGTATATTACACTCTTGGACACTAGATTGGTCTCATAAAATTTTGGAGGAAGATTGAATTGAATTGGAGTTGTTTTGAGTATTCAAATCTTATTTAGAAAATCAAATCAGAAAAAGAAAAATAAAAAGAACAAAAAACTAGGATCAGACCAGCCAAATGGCTCGGCCCACCCCCATGGCCCAACACGAGCCCACCTGGGAACCCCCCCGCTCACCCCTCTGCTTATCACCCGCACCCGTGCACCCCCTCTCACTGACACGCTGGCCCCACAGCCACGTCACCTTCTTCCTCAATCAACGTCGCGGACTCGCTGTCACCGCCCGTTTCTGGCCGATTGATTCGTGAATAAATTCACGTTAAACCTCGTAGTAATCCCGCGCCTAGACTCCTTCTACTTAACCCCCTCCCCTCTCTGATCCTTTCCCCTCACTCACCACCCTCTGAGCGCTGTTAGGCTGTCCACAATTAAGCTCACACCGCTGATGTTCTGAACAACTCCGGCGAACGAATCCGGTAAACCCTAGCCCCCCTTTCTCTCTGGTTGATACTCGTGTACTCGCCATGTTCGTGCGCGTCTAACGCCACCGCTGGCTGGTCTTTCCGTGCCTTATAGCATCGCCAAAGACAACTCCCGAGCGAGCCCGATGCCGACGCCAACTCCGACGAGGAATTGTCGCCGTGTTCGTGTGCCCCAGCCCCGTCCGCGAGCATGTTGAGCTTCAACGCATCTCCACGACCTCGGTAAGCACCTGCACGCCCCACCTTACTCTCTGGCCTCGCCGGAACACCGTCGTCCGACGCGCAGCCGCCGTGGTGGCCATTTGCGCCACCCGCGTGTGCTCAAAGTGATGAGATCCATTAGATTTAGATCCAGCGGTCAAGATTAGAACCAGTAGAGAATCGGTATGCGTAGATCTGAGCCGTAGGATTTAGATCTGGCGGTGTAAATTAGATTGTCAGCGAAGAGGTAAGTTGTGATCTGGTGTGTTGGATCTGATTAGATCCAACGGCGCGAAAGAGCGATCCACCCCGAAGCGGTATCGTCCAATCAAGCCCTGCCGCGTGGCTCGAATTTTGATTTAAAAACCAGAATTTGTTTCAAACTTATAAAATTCATAACTTGAGTTCTATTTATCCAAAAAAAGCAAATAAGATATCAATGGATTCACAAAAATAAATCCTACACTACTGTGGGCTTAATTTTGTATTTTTCTTTTGTAAAAATGGGTTTTTGTGTAGAGACAAATATAGGCTTACTTTGACTATATAAATTATTTGGAAAATGACTTTAAAGCAAGGTTAAGTTTATTTAGACTATATTTAGTTGGCTTTGTGTTCAGTACTGTTTGGTTGAATGGTTTAGTGTAGAAAAATTCATTCCATTGCATTTTCATGCATGCATATATTTTTGCTTGAATATTTTGAATGAGAATTTGGTGCTATCATTTTATGTGTAGATTTTGGTCCTAGTGGTGATTGTGATTGTGAAGATTGTTGCTACTCCCCAACTACCAAGGCAAGTGGTGCTTCATGTATTTGTCCTAATATTTTTGACTATGCACTAGTGATATTTTGTATAGGGCTTGCATGATTTTTTTTGCTAAGTATCTATATGCTATGCCATGGGAAATCCTAGTAGTTGTAGCCTTGGTAGAATTTTCTCTAAGTTAAGATACTTGTTATACTATCATGCTTAGCCTAGCTAGTAGCAAACAAGGGTGGATTATATACATGTTATGGAAATTTGGTTAAGTCTTTGACTTATGTTTTTGCTTAATAAAACAACTAAGTGAATGAATCACCTGGGTGGAATGGTATGTTTGGGTTATGTTGAGTGGTTACACAAGGCCCATATCTATGGTATAACTTGTGTATCACACTTGTGGAAAGCCACCCAGGAACAAAGGGATTTGAGATACTTAGTGTTTAGAAGCTTCTAGTGCAACCACATGGCATATGGGCTCTGCCTTGATCATATAGGTTGCAATAACTTAGCCAGATGGGCAGATGGTGGTAGGGTGATAGGATGGAACGTGTCCATTTGGTCTAAGGGAAGGCTTCTGAAAGATATCGTCTTGATGCATGTCGAGTCTTGTGGGGAAAGTGCACCACCTCTCGAGAAGGAAAAATCTAAGTACTTAGCCGTGTCCCTGGCAACGGACAATTTGAGCATCAAGACATTGAAGCTATCAAGGATCTCTTCATCCCAATTTCTAAGTTAAAAACTTGTGGTTTAACAAGGGTTAAGGTTCACCAATGTATATTGGTGGTTCCTTGGGAGTTTTTGACAAACAAAAACTTAGTGTTTTCAACTGATAGGAAAAACCTATCTTGAGCAAAGCAAGCCTAAGCTACACTTAGCCAAATTCATATAGATGTTAGATACTACTATTCTACTATGGTATCACTTGCCAATACAATTCCAAATGTATTGACCCACTGTGGTTGTAACTTATGATGTTGTAGGTTACTCTGATGAGGATTAGGGTTGTGAGTCTACACTCAACATGCTTGCATGTGGCACATGAATATGAAGACTTTACTTTATTTACTTAAGTTATGGACTCTTGTACTAGCCTTTGGCTATGGAGTTGTAAATCTCCGGAATGACGATGTAATAAAGACCTTTGTATCTATGTACTTCATCTTAAACTATGGATGCTAGCATTTGATCCAGGGACTAGAATTGCAATCACAGGGATCCTTTACCTTATAAAGGTGGGGTCTTATAGACCAAGCACAAGGGAGTGTAGTATTTCAGAGTTTAAGGTTGTGGTTAGGTTTATACCTTAATTGATTTCTTGTAGTTGCGGATGCTTGCAAGGGGCTTAATCACAAGTATGTATTAGTCCAAGTAAGGTCGGTACATTAGCACAGGTTCACCCACACAACACTTATGAAACCAAAGAAGACTACTCAGCTATGTGAAGCGAAAGCACTTGACAGAATTCCCATGTGTCCTCGAGAACGTTTGGTCCTCATTAGTATTTCTGCCGGCTTGTCCTTTGCTAAGAAAGGATTGGGCCACTTGCTGCATATGTTTGCTGTTTTATTTACTTGTACTTTATTTCCTTGCTTTATTATAAAACCTCTAAAAATCCATTTGCTAAGTATTTAGAGAGATTTCTTGCCCCATACCACTAGTCAACATCTTGTTCTCCTCGTTGGGATCGACACTCCTATTTATCGAAAGTACTACGATACACCCCCTATACTTGTGGGTCATCAAGACTATTTTCTGGCGCCATTGCCGTGGAATGTAGTGCTATTGAAGAGTGGAACTGGTAAGAGGAAACTTCTACTGTGAGTATTGCTTTTTATTTCTGTTTATTACTTTGTTTCCAATATGGATAACCCACTTGGTTTTCTATTTGGGAAAACTACTCCCACTGTTAGGGTAGTAGATGAACCACCACCTTTTGAGATAGATCCTTTTAAGATACCTACAAGTATTGTTGATCGTGTTATGGATAATTATTATTTAGGGGATGGAACTGTCCACCCTGGTGATCACTTGCTTTTATCCATGAGTTATGCATGTTGTTTAAGTGTGCAGGTATCAGAACTGAACAGGTGAAGAAGAAGTTACTCTCTATATCATTGAAAGGAGGAGCTGAAGAATGGTATAAGCTGCTGAAAAATGGATAATCCATGGAATGGGAGGAAATAATACCTCTCTTTTATTCTAAATTCTATCCTCCTGGTGAGATTCATAAGGATAGGAATCTGATATATAACTTTTGTCCTCGTGATGGAGAGTGTACAGCTCAAGCTTGGGGGAGATTGAAGTTACTAATGATTAAATGTCCTATTCATGAACTCCCTAACAATATTATTATCAATAACTTTTATGCAAGGCTTTCTCTTCATGATAAAGATTTATTAGATGCTTCTTGTGCTAGATCATTCACACGTATGAAGTAAGAAGCTAAATGGGATCTCCTAGACCGTATTCAAGAGAACACTGAAGCATGGGAGAATGACAAAGGAAGAAAGTCAGGTATAAACTATGATTATGAATGCATTAAATATTTTATGGGAACTGATGACTTCCGTGATATTAGTACTGAGTATGGTCTTGATTCTCAAGTTCTTGCAAAATGTTTTAAGGCTTTTGCCTCTTATATTGAAATTCCCAAAAAGGAGTGGGACAAGTACCATGCTCCTTATAAAGATATTGTTACCCATGTTCCTGCTAGCATTAAAGTTTCTACTATTGATCCTATCTTGCCTGAACCTTATGTTGAGAAAATCTCTTTTCCCGCTAAGGTAAAGGAACATTCTATCATAGCTAATGTGGTTAGCAAAAGTGCAAAGAAAACTGTGGAACCCAATGAGCAAATAAACATTGAACCTGCGGTAGCTATTGAGAAAGATCTTGTCACTAAAAATATAGAGGATGAACACATTGTCTTCTCTGAAGATGCTTCTAATATTGTCTCTCATCCTAGAAAAGCTAGTGTCCCTGTGCTTTCTGTGAGAATTGGTGATCATTGCTATTATGGTTTATGTGATATTAGTGCTAGTTCTAATGTTATTCCTTATGATCTTTACAGGGAAATCATGCATGAAATTGGTCCTTGTGAGCTTGAGGACATTGATGTGGTTATTCACCTTGCTAATAGAGAGTTAGTCTGTCCAATTGGCATTGTAAGAGATGTGGAGGTTCTTTGTGATAAGATTAAATATCCTGCTGATTTTCTAGTGCTTGGTCCTGAAGCTAGTAAAACCTGTCCTATTATCTTTGGTAGACCCTTCTTGAACACTTGTGGGGATATTATAGATTGTAGGAAGGAGAAAGTTTTGACTAAGTTTGATGGAGAATAGTATGAGTTTAATTTTTCCAAATTTTCTAAAACTCCTTATGAGAACGAATTGCCTAATGAGGATTTTAGGGTTGAACAACTTTATGCTATTTCTCTTGCTCCTAACAATGCCTTGCAGCAGTTTATGGAAGATCATGAAAGCGAGGTCTTCATGAAGGAAAGAAATGAGATCGACGAGGTTTTCCTTCGTCAACCTGAGTTACTTAAGCATAATCTACCTGTGGAAGATTTGGGTACCACACTACCACCTAAAGGGGACCTTGTTTTAGAATTAAAACCTTCACCTAATGATCTTAAATATGCTGGATGACGCCCAACACTGTCGTGGGACGCTTCGTTGGAACCCCAAGAGCAAGGTGTGATGAGCACAACAGCAAGTTTTCCCTCAGTAAGAAACCGAGGTTATCAAACCAGTAGGAGGAAGGAAACGTCTCAAAGGTGTTGCAAGCAACGTGGAAACCTGCACAACACAAACTCAAGACTTTGCCCCAATGAATCAGTGAGGTTGTCAAGCTCACCGGTTTGCTGTAACAAAGTATTAAACGTATGGTGTGGAAGGTGATGGTTTGCAGCAAGTAAACAGGTAACAGTGGAAGATGTATCAATGGTAAAGATTGGACCGGGGTCCATAGTTCACTAGAGGTGCTCTCCATAGATAAACAACATGGCATGAAGGGTAAACAAATTACAGCAGGGCAATTGACAGGAACTGAGCAAGTCATAACAATGCAATACTAGACAAAAAGATCCTATGAGATTCGATTGGGCAATAGAACAATATACATAGACCGCCATCCAACTGCATCTATGACTAGAAGTCCACCTTTAGGTTATCATCTGAACCCCCTCCAGTATTAAGTTGCAAGCAACAGACAACTGCTTTAAGCAAAGTGTGTAAGGTAAACAATCCACTTGTTCCATGAACAAGAGACCGTTGTTTTCTCCCTAGTGGCAACAACACATCTACAACCGAAGAGATTTTTGTCACTTCCCTTGGAAACTAGAAGGATGAACCCACTATCGAGTATAAATACCCCCTCTTGGAGTCACTAGCAACTACTTGACCAAGATAGCTACTAACAATGGAGAGCATGCAAGATCACAAACAACACAGACATGATAGAATCAAATAGACAAAACCATTAATCAATCTGACATATTAATCTCAATATCCATCGGATCCCCGCAAACACAACATGTATGATTACAAATAGATTAGATCTTGATCATGAACGGACCTCACAAGATCTATACATGAAAGCACAAGGAGGAGATACAACCATCTAGCTACTACATGGACCCGTAGTCCAAGGTGGAACTACTCACGCTTCGTACCGGAGAAGAAGGCCTCCGGGATGATCTCCCCTCTGGCAGGGTGCTGGGAAGAACTTCAGATCCCCCGATCTAGGAACGATGGTGGCGGCAGCTACATAAGGTTTCGTGGAGTTTTGATCGGGTGCCTAGGGTTTCTGTATCAGGGGCTTCTTATAGGCGAGAGGCAAGGCTAGGAGGCGGCCAGAGGGCCCACACCCTACCTAGGCACGGGGTGGGCCCACCCCACGCCTAGTGGGGTGTGGCGGCCCTGGATCGCCTCTCCGTCTCTCCTCTAGACTTCATGTCGCCCACGATAAAATATTGACTTTGGCTTTTGTCCCGTCCAATTCCGGGAATATTGATTTTGTGCCTTTTTGGAACCAAAAACAGAAGAAAACATGCAACTGGCATTGTGGCTAATTGTTAATAGGTTAGTTCCAGAAAAGATATAAAAACACCTCAAAGTGTAGACAAAGAAAAGCAAAGTAGATACTAAACAAGCATGGAGCATCAAAAATTATAGTTACGTTTTTGACGTATCAATGCTTATCTAGATGATGAGAAAATATATCCTGTTATTATTAGTTCTAAACTTTCAGGAAAGGAAGAGGAAAGGTTATTGGAAATATTGAAGAAACACCGAGGAGCTATGGGGTATACTCTTGATGATTTAAAAGGGATTTATCCTACTATATGTCAGCATGCTATTAATATAGAACCTGATGCAAAACCAGTTGTTGAACACCAACGCCGTTTAAATCCTAAGATGAAGGATGTGGTAAGAAATGAGGTATTAAAACTCCTTGATGCTGGTATGATTTACCCTATTGTTGATAGTCAATGGGTTAACCTTGTTCACTGTTGTGCCTAATGAAAATAATGAGCTTATACCCCAAAGAGTTGTGGTTGGTTATAGGATGTGCATTGATTTTAGAAAGGTTAATAAAGTTACTAAGAAAGATCATTATCCTCTGCCTTTTATTGATTAAATGCTAGAAATGTTGTCTAAAAAGACTCACTTTTGTTTTCTTGATGGTTATTCTGGGTTCTCTCAAATTACTGTGAGAGCACAAGACCAAGAAAACTACCTTTACTTGTCGTTATGGAACTTATGCTTATAGGCGTATGCCTTTTGGTTTATGTAATGCTCCTGCTACCTTTCAGAGATGTATGTCTGCTATCTTTCATGGTTTTTATGAAGAAATTGTGGAGGTTTTCATGGATGATTTCTTCGTCTATGGAACTTCTTTTGATAATTGTTTGCACAACCTTGATAAAGTTTTGCAGAGATGTGAAGAAACTAACCTTGTTCTTAATTGGGAGAAATGCCACTTCATGGTTAATGAACGGATTGTTCTTGGACACAAAATTTTTGAGAGAGGTATTGAGGTAGACAGAGCCAAAATTGAAGCAATTGAGAAGATGTCGTGCCCTAGTGACATAAAAGGTATTTGTAGTATCCTTGGTCATGCTGGTTTCTATAGGAGGTTTATTATAGATTTCTCCAAAATTTCAAAGCCCCTTACTAATCTTCTTCAAAAAGATGTACCTTTTGTTTTTGATGATGATTGTAAGGAAGCTTTTGAAACTCTGAAGAAAGCCTTGACTACTTCTCCTATTGTTCAACCACCTGATTGGAGTTTACCATTTAAAATTATGTGTGATGCTAGTGATTTTGTTGTGGGTGCTGTTCTTCGGCAACATGTTGATAAGAAGTTCAATGTTATTCATTATGCTAGCAAGACTTTAGATGCTGCTCAAAATAATTATGCTACTACTAAAAAAGGAGTTCTTAGCTGTAATCTTAGCCTGTGATAAGTTTAGACCCTATATTGTTGATTCAAAGGTTACTATTCATACTGATCATGCTGCTATTAAGTACCTTATGACAAAGAAAGACGCTAATCCTAGGCTTATTAGATGGGTGTTGCTTTTACAAGAGTTTGATCTGCATATTATAGATAGGAAAGGTGCTGAAAATCCGGTTGCTGATAATTTATCTCGTTTGGAAAACATTTCTTTTGACCCTATGCCTGTTAATGATAGTTTTCCAAATGAACAATTGGCTGCAATAAGGGTAAGCCTGCATGAGAGTCCTTGGTATGCTGATTATGCTAACTTTATTGTTTCCAAGTATTTGCCTCCGACCTTTACAGCCCAGTAAAGAAGAAAATTCTTTTATGATCTAAGGCATTACTTTTGGGATGACCCACATTTATATAAAGAAGGAGTAGATGGCATTATGCGAAGATGTGTTCCAGAGTATGAACAACAAGAGATATTGAGAAAATGTCATGGCAGTGCTTATGGAGGACATCATACTGGGGATAGAACTGTAGAAAAAGTTTTACAATCTGGATTTTATTGTCCTACCCTTTTCAAGGATGCAAGGAAGTTTGTTTTATCATGTGACGAATGTCAAAGAGTTGGTAACATTTCTAGACGCAATGAAATGCCTATGAATTATTCTCTTGTTATTGAACCTTTTGATTGTTGGGGATTTAACTTTATGGGTCCTTTTCCTCATTTAAAAGGGTATACTCATATTCTTGTTGTTGTTGACTATGTTACAAAGTGGGTAGAAGCCATACCTACGAACAGCGCCGATGGTAAGACCTCTTTAAAAATGCTTAAAGATGTTATTTTTCCTAGGTTTGGTGTGCCTAGATATCTCATGACTGATGGAGGTTCTCATTTTATTCATGGTGGTTTTAGGAAGACTCTTGCTAAATATGATGTTAACCATAGAATTGCTTTAGCTTATCACTCCCAAACTAGTGGGCAAGTAGAACTTTCTAATAGGGAAATTAAGTCTATCTTGTAGAAGACTGTCAATAGATCTAGGAAGAATTGGGCTAAAAAGTTGAATGACACTTTATGGGCTTATAGAACTGCCTATAAAAATCCTATGGGAATGTATCCTTACAAAATGGTTTATGGGAAAGCTTGTCACTTGCCTCTAGAATTAGAACACAAAGCTTATTGGGCAGTGAAGGAACTGAATAGAGATTTTAAACTTGCTGGTGAGAAAAGATTGCTTGACTTGAGTACTTTAGATGAGTGGAGAAGTGAAGCTTATGAAAATGCTAGACTCTTTACGGAAAAAGTAAAAGATGGCATGATAGGAGAATTCTGAAAAGGGAATTCCATGTTGGTGAGAAAGTACTTTTGTATAGGTCTCGTCTCAGATTTTTTGCAGGGAAACTAATCTCAAAATGGGAAGGACCTTTTGTTATTGAGGAAGTGTACCGTTCAGGGGCTATCAAAATATCTTCTTTGAAGGACAACACTACACAGGTGGTGAATGGTCAAAGGCTCAAACATTATATTTCTAGAGATTCTTATAATGAAGATGTTGATATTATTCAAATGATAACTCCGGAATAATTTATTAGAGACCAAACTCCATAATTTGCAGAATCTATCTTTGAGTAGGTAAAAGTGCTGAAAACATAAGGTTCGTGAAAACCTTATATTTTTATATTTTTGATGTTTTTATTACATACGGAAGGTTACGAGACGAAACATAGGAGGAAACGGAGGCCAGAGGGGCCACACCCACCCTAGGCGCGGGCCCCAGCTAGCCACGCCTACAGGGGGTGTGAGCCTCCTGGAGTCCGTCTCCGCCTCGTTTTTGCACAATACCTTCCTTATGCATTGAAACTTCATAATATATAACCCCCCGGATCCCCCGAGGTTCGTGTATTGTGTTCTCATCATGTTTTTGTTGCGATCTGTTTCTGTCAGACAGATTCTCAATTTTGGATCTACAATGTCTTCCTCTGGATCACCCATGGAGGATTCCACCGCGGATGTCATCAACCCGTACATGTATGAGTTGAAGATTCATCCCAAGGAGTTGATTCTCAAGGATGGTAAGGTGTAGATGAAAGAAGTTCAAGGCCCTAAAGGAGAAGGCGGTCTGGAAGACAGGATGGAAGCATTGGAGCAGGAAGTTTTCAGGTACAAGAAGATGGCGGAATGCGAAGTGGATGTCATCCATAAGATAAGTTCAGAACTCATCGCCAAGCACAAGGATGAGGTTGCTGAGCTTCGAGACAAAATCTTCTCGCTCCATCAGACCACCAACCAATTACAAGCGTAGCTCTACGACATACAAAATCAAAACTGTGAGTATGAGGCTAGTTTTAGGATTGTGGAAACCAAGACATCCTTTGTGGATGGGGAGCCTTTACCTTGTAAGTCTGATGCTGACAAGAGAACACCACCACCACTGAAGGAGTAAATCGTCATCAGGTTTGCATCCCTTTGGCTTGTTCCAAGCTTGGGGGAGTGCCGCGGTATCACATCATTATCTTTTATCTTTTTACCTTTTTAGTAGATTCATATCTTGGGTAGAGAAGTTATCTTATAGGTTGGTTTGCACTATGGAAGTATCTCTCCTTTAGTTGGTTGCCTATGTATCCCTTGGTGTGAGTGCCTTTATGGAATATTAATGAGAAGCTTCATCTTTTACTTTTTGCACTTCTTATTTTAGTTTGTAATCTCTATTATATGATTGATCTTTTTGATCAGTATTGGTATCACTTTGGGAGCATCAAGTAGATCTAAATTGGTTTTGGCAAACTAAGCTCTAGTCAGTCGCAACACTTTTTGAGGCTTGAAAGGAAAAGAGAAAAAGCTTACAGGTATTTTGTATCATTTATTTTCTTTCTTGATTGGCCCATAAGCTTAGTATTCTTTATTTAAGATCTTTTGTGTCTTCAAGGAAGTTTGCATGTTTGGCTTTATCACTTGTATGTTTTCTTGTTTCCTTCAACTCTTTTGCTTGCTACACAGCCTTGCTAGCCAAAAACCTGTTTTGAGAAGGCATACTTCTCATGCATCCAACCCCTTTAAACCAAAACCCGTGCCATTTGTGTCCACCATATCTACCTATTAGCATTATTGCTATTCCAAGTAAATTCTCAAGCTTCATCTATCTTTCGAATTAAAAAATTATTTTGTTATGTGAAAACTAGTTAGTAAAGCTCTCACAAACTTAATGGCACACCTTATTTTCTTGCCCCTAATAAACTTGAACCATTGTGTCATCGAAGTTGTATATGCTTGCACCTATATGTTGGAATTAGCAGAACCGTGCTATCACGGGGAACGCTTTCAACATTCCACTTGTACATTGTACACAGTTGATATCATGCTCTTTGTTTGTGGATGTCGTCGGTGTGAAATAAAAGGGGAGCTTGTAAGTCCATGGAGTTATGTATGTGTGCTAGAGAAATGCCTGGGCCGCTAGCCTAAGTCATGCCTAATCATGGTGGAAACTTGCAGCATAACCATAGTGAGCAATCTATGAAGCATCCTCAATAAAAACCAATGCAAATAGCAAATAAAAAGATCGCTGAGAGGCTCACTATCTGTTTGCCTTGTCATTTTGATTATGGGATAGCTCCTGTATCATGTGCAAGGGGTACCCCATTGGCGGTTCTCTATGATACACATGTACTTACAATGTGAAGAACTTACCGGTAACTAAAGTTGAGTAGCATGAGGAGCGTCCCTCGTACTCAAGGGACATGATATTGCAACTTATATTTCATCAAGAATACACTCCATCTTTGTTCACTTTAACCTTAATCGCCTCAAGATGCTAATGATAGGGGCAATGAGAGCTCAAAGCTAGTAAGTACCATAGTATTTTGAAAGCTCTTTATGAACTTGAAATCCTTGCTTCCCTCTATGAAGGGACCTTTCTCCTACTTCTAAGTTGAGTCAGTAAACCTATTCCTCTCCACCTCCAGCAGGCATTTGAGTTGTTGTGTTTCAAGCATTCATATGATGATTTATTTATTCATGTTCTTTATCTTCCTTGTTTGCACAAGACTCTTATCTAATGAGTATTACTTTGAAAGCTATCATTGTGAAAACCTTTTATGTTTGAGCAAAAAGAGTACTCTTGTTGCAAAACTTCTACAAAGCTTTATTTGCCAACTGTTCTCTGACCAAGAACAAAGTTTGCCAATTCCAATTCTGATTTATCTTTATGCATCTCTATTGTGAATCCTATACTTGTTGCAAGCTAAGTTATATAATGGTGAGTTGCTTTCTTCTATGAGTTGTGTATTGGTAAGTGTGATGCTTATTGTCCGTATTATTTTTATCAACACTTCACTCCATAAACCTCTGGACATGTTTACTGAGTTCAGTTTTCGCTTGGGGACAAGCAAAGGTCTAAGCTTGGGGGGAGTTGATACATCCAATTGCATCACCATTCTATGTCATAATTTGCCTCTATTCATTGATTTATTTCATATTAAGAGGTGTTACTTATGTCTTTTCATCTGTTTTTGCATGTTGGATGATTCTTCGAGGATGAACTGCCGGAGTCAGGATTCTGATGGAAAAAAGAGGTGTTTTGATGCAATTTCGCGAAGATCATAAAAATACCATAAAAACTATGGAAAATACTATTTTCCCAGAAGACGAAGAATGCCAGAAGGGGAGGCGGAGTTGGGCCATAGGGGGCCCACAACCCCTAGGCGCGGGCCACCCTAGGTCGTGCCTATGGGGGTGTGGCCCACCTCTGGCTCCGCCCTCTCGCCTATATCTTCTCCTCGAAACCCTAATACACGGGGAGCGACCACATAAATATTCCTCCGCCTCTGCGGGGCGGAAAACACCGAGAGATAAAGAGCTCTCTGACAGACAGATTTCTGCCAGGGAAATTCCTTCCCGGAGAGGGGAGATCATCGCCATCAACACCATCATCAAGCTAGACTTGATCGAGATCATCATCACCATCAACACCATTGTCTCCACCAGCACCATCATCACCACTCCATCCCGCTGTAACAATCATGTTGAATACTTGCTTAGTTCTTAGGGGAAACTTTCCCGGTGTTAATTACTATTGTAGTTGATGCTTGTGAGTGGAACCATTGGATTATTGTTTATGTTCAGATTGTTATCCATCACCATATCATCTTTGATCTTAATCCATATGATGTCTCATGAGTAGTTCGTTTAGTTCTTGAGGACATGGGAGAAGTCATGTTGTTAGTAGTGGATTTGTGTTGAGATATTATTCAATGGTTTAGTATTTAAGTTGTGGTGCTATTCTTCTAGTGCTGTCATGTGAACATCGACTACATGATACTTCACCATTTATGGGCCTAGGGGAATGCATTGTGTATTTAGCTACTAATTGTGGGGTTGCCGGAGTGACAGAAACCTGAACCCCCATTAGGAAACCATTGCACAAGGGACTGTAGGATCTCAGAGTTTAAGGTTGTGGTTAGGTTTATAACTTAATTGCTTGTGGTTGCGTATGCTTGCAAGGGGTTTAATCACAAGTATGTATTAGTCCAAGTAAGGTCGGTACATTAGCATAGGTTCACCCACACAATACTTATGAAACCAAAGAAGACTACTCATCTATGTGAAGCGAAAGCACTTGACAAAATTCCCATGTGTCCTTGAGAACGTTTGGTCCTCATTAGTATTTCCACCGGATTGTCCTTTGCTAAGAAAGGAGTGGGCCACTTGCTGCATTTGTTTGCTGTTTTATTTACTTGTAATTTATTTCCTTGCTTTATCAGAAAACCCCTAAAAATCCGTTTGCTAAGTATTTACAGAGATTTCCTGCCCCATACCACTAGTCAACACCTTCTGGTCCTCGTTGGGATCGACACTCCTATTTATCGAAAGTACTACGATACACCCCCTATACTTGTGGGTCATCAGTCCTGCCAGCCCGTTTGCACCAGGACCTCAAGGGAATCTACTGGCAATTAAGGTGCTCCTTTTAATAGAGCACCGGAGCAAAGCATTAACACTCCATGAACACACGTGATCTTCACATCATAGCCATCCCCTCTGGTTTTCCCAATTGCTGTCACTTTGGGGCCTCGGGTTCCGGACAATGATATATGTACACAACTTGCATGTAAGATCACAAACAATAATATCATCATGAATCAATAACATGTTCAGATCTGAGATCATGGCACTTAGGCCCTAGTGACAAGCATTAAGCACAACAAGTTGCAACAATGTCAAAAAGCACTAACAATAGATACTAGGCACCATTCCCTAACAATCTTATGCAATTACATGAGTGATCTCATCCAATCCCTACCATCCCCATAACCTATTGCGGGGATTACTCACACATGGATGGGGGAATCATGGATGGTTGATGGAGAGGCGTCGGTGATGATGATGGCGATGATATCCTCCAATTCCCCATCGCGGAAGGGTGCCAGGAAGGAGTTTCTAGTTCTGAATCACGGTTTCTGGTGATGGCGGCACAGCAGAACTCTATCTGGAAAAACATCGAACCCCCCTGTGTTTTTAGGTCAGAGGGTATATGTAGGCAAAAGGAGAGGTCGAGTCTGAGTCCGGGGTGGCCACACCATGCCCAGGCGTGGCCAGGCCTGGCCCGTGCATGGGGGTGGTGTGAGCCCCTCGGGCCTTTTCTCCGTCTCCGCTTCTGGCTCTGTGAGTACTCTAGAAAAATAGGATTTTTGGCATATTTTATGGGATTTTTCCCAAAAGTTGATTTTATGCACAAAAACGAGACACCAGAGCAATTCTGCTGAAAACAGCGTTAGTCCATGTTAGTTATATTCAAATCACACAAATTAGAGGAGAAACAATAGCAAAAGTGTTCGGGAAAGTAGATATGTTTTGGACGTATCAACTCCCCCGAAGCTTAGCTTATTGCTTGTCCTCAAGCAATTCAGTTGAAAACTAAGTGCGATGAAAGAAACTTTCACAAACACATTTGCTTCATAAGATGTAAATATTCTCAGCATATGAGCAAGTACTTAGGCAATCCATAATAAGGAGTATGCAAATAAGTCTACCCAATAGTCATGCAAGCTATGAAGAGATTCCAACACAATAATAATAAGCAACATGAAACATAAGCATATGAAAGGTTGTAATGCTCATAAGAAGATATCATAAAGTGGTATCTCGCTTGCCTTTCTTTTTGGAGCAAAACATAAATGCCAAGGCACCTATGAAGTTCAAGTGAAGACTATAACTAAAAATATCAAAGATACAAGTGTCAAAGTTATGTCACAATTAACCTTGTTCTGTAACAAGCACATTACACTAAGAATGACAGTTATGCTCTCAGGAAGGTGCTGATAGAAAAGATGGTGACTCGACATAAAAGTGAAAGAAAATATTAAAATTTTTGAAAGTATGGTACTCATTAGATATGAGCTCTCATTGCCCTATCATAAGAATCTTTAAATGGTTAAGGTTAAAGTGAGGGCAAATATGAGTTATATGCTTGACAAATCACAAGTTGAAAATCTCATGCCCCTTGAGTACGAGTACCGAGGCTTCATGCTACTCAACTTTGGCACGAGGTAAGTTCTTGTCATTCTAAATATATGCGTATCATCGAGAACCGCCAAAGGGGTACCCCTTGCCCCATGACACAGGAGCGATCCCATATCACAATGACAAGGAAACAGACAATGGGCATCTCAGCAATCTTTTTATTTTCTATTTGCATAGTTTTTATTGGAGATGCTTCATAGAATGCCCACAATAGTTTTGCTGCAAGTTTCCACCATGATTAGGTATGGCTTAGGCTGGCCGCCCAGGCGTTTATCTAACACATATACAAACTCCATGGACTTACAATCTCAGATCTCATTTTGCACCGACGACATCCGGAAACAAAAGAACATGATATCAACTAAATAGAATTTAGACATCCGAAAACATTGTTTCATTCATCCAAATCACTTTGTTAACAAGGTTGATCAGGTCTTCGTACCAAAACAATTTTATATGAAGCAAAACTTGCATTTCACTAAATGATTATGTTACCTCAACCTTGATAGCAATAGTCCCAATCATAATAATTTCATAATCTTCTTGTGGCATGGGACAATATATTTATCCAACTTTGATGCCCTCAATATTTTCAATTGAATTTAGACCATATTTCTTATCAATCTTCTTGGGGAAATAAACAGTATGCTCCTTATCATTAACATTAAAAGTTACTTTTCCTTAATTACAATCAATGATAGCACCTGCAGTATTAATAAAAGGTCTCCCAAGAATAATAGACATATTATCATATTTAGGCATTTCAAGCACAACAAAGTCAGTTAATATCAAACAATTATTAGCCACTTGAACAGGAATATCCTTGCATTTTGCAACAAGAATAGTAGTAGACTTGTCAGCCATTTCCAAAGATATATCAGTTGGTATCAATTTTTCTAGGTGAAGTCTCTTATAGAGAGAAAAAGGCATAACACTAACTCCTGCTCCCAAATCACACAAAGCATTTCTAACATAATTATTTTTAATAGTGCAAGGAATAGTTGGAATACCTGGATCTGCAAGTTTCTTTGGAACCTTACCATTGAAGGAATAATTAGCAAGCAAAGTGGAAATTTCCTCATTAGGAATATTTCTTTTATTAGAGACAATATCCTTCATATTCTTTGAATAAGGAGGCAATTTAATAGCATCAGTCAAAGGAATTTGCAAAAACAAAGGTTTCATCCACTCACAAAACTTGTTATAGTGTTCTTCCTTTGACTTGTGTTTCTTATAAGGAAAATGCATTGGTTTTTGCACCCAAGGCTCTCTTTCACTACCATGTTTATTAGCAGCAAAATCTTACTTAGTGTACTTAGTATTCTTAGTGTGCCTTTTAGGTTCTTCTTCAATTTCTTCTTTATCAGAAGCATCATTTTTATCATTACCACTTTCAGTTTTAGCATCAGAGACAAATATACTATTAGGATCTTTAGCAGGTTCAGAATATTCTACAACTGTTTTATGTTTCTTTTTCTTAGAAGGAGTACCACTATTTTTAGCTTGTTGAGAATATTGGTCGGTTATTTTAGGATGTCCCTCAGGATATAAAGGATCCTAAGTAGAAGCACCACCTCTAGTTCTAATTTCATAAGCAAGTTTTTCTCTAGAAGCATTAACTAGCAAATCTTTTTGCACCTTAGTAAGCTGATCAATTTGAGTTTGAACCATTTGGAAATGTTTAACAAGCATTTTAACATCATTGGAGGTTCTCTCTACAATATCATGCAATTTGTTAATAGCTCTAGAATTTTCCATTAAATGATTCTGCACTCTCATATTAAAATTATCTTGCTTAACAACATAATTATCAAGTTCATCTAAGCATTAATCAGGAAGTTTAGAGTAAGGAATATAACCATTATCAAAATGTTGGAGAGAGTGTACCTCAATAGTGGATGAGCGAGAGATTGGCCTACATAATTCTTCTATAGGAGGTAAATTCTTCACATCTTCAGATTTAATACATGATGTCTTAGTTGATGTGGAGCCTATTGGCAACCCCAAGAGAAAGGTATGATGAGCACAGCAGCAAGTTTTCTCTCAGTTATGGAACCAAGGTTATCGAACCAGTAGGAGAAAGAAACCACTCTGAAGTTGTTGCTAGCAACGTGGAACCTGCACACAACACAACCAAAATACTTTGCCCCAACTTATCAGTGAGGTTGTCAAGCTCACTGGTTTTGCTGAAAACAAAGGATTAAACGTATAGTGTGAAAGAAAGTAATTGCTTGTAGTAATTGCAGAAAGTAAACAGTAAAAAAGTAGATGGAATATCAATGGGAAGGAATGGACCAGGGTCCACAGTTCACTAGAGGTGTTTCTCCATAAGATAAATAACATGCTGGGTGAACAAATTACAGCTGGGCAATTGACAAATAGAGAATGCATAACAATGCATGTACATGACATGATGATCACTATGAGATTCACTTGGGCATTACAACATGATACATAGACCGTAATCCAACTGCATCTATGACTAATAATCCACCTCCGGGATATCATCTGAACAACCCTCGGGTATTAAGTTGCAAGCAACAGATAATTGCATTAAGCGAAGTGTGTAATGTAAACAATACAATTGCCCTTGGACAAAGGATTGTTGTTTTCTCCCTATTAGCAACAACACATCTACAATCTTAGAAGTTTCTGTCACTCTCCCAGATTATTAGAGGCATGAACCTACTATCGAGCATAAATACTCTCTCTTGGAGTCACAAGCAAATACTTGGCCAGAGTAACTAATAGCAACAGAGAGCATGCAAGATCACAAATAACATATACATGATAGAACAATAATAAATTTGACATAATACTCAATATTCATCGGATCCTAGCAAACACAGCATGTAGCATTACAATAAGACGATCTTGATCATGATAGGCAGCTGTAGAGATCCCAACCTTTAATAAGATTGAGCCCCCTGTGTTTACAATGCTAGTCCCTGGATCAATAGCTAGCATCCACAGTTAAGATGTAATATCAAGAAACAAAGGTCATAATATAACTTTATAACCAGGAATAACATAAGTTTATTACATCAAACATAGCTCATTTGGCTATTACATTACATTGCGGCGGAATAACTATAAGCATGGGGTCCTTCATCTTCAAAGTGCCACAGGCAGATGTTGGTTATAGACTTTGTAATCCTAATCAATCAATCTTCTCTAAAACAATCAAACCTGCAACATACAAGTTACAGCCACAAAGGGTCAATACATTTGAATTGTATTGGCAAGTGATACTATGGTAGTATGGTGGAGTCTATCATCCATATGCATTTGGCTAAGTGGAGTTGAGGCTTGCATTGCTCAAAATAGGTTTTTCCTTAACATTTGAAAATACTAAGTTTTTGCTTTGATAAAATCATTTTTTTGCTCAATCAAAGATTGAAGATCCTTTACAAGGCATCTCCCAATCAAAGATTGAAGAATTTCAGACAACCCTTGTTCAATCCACAAGTTTTAACTTTAGAAATTTGAATGATGAGATTCTTGATTGCTTCCATGTCTTGATGCTCAAATTGTCCTTTACCAGGGACATGGCTAAGTACTTAGGTTTTACACTCTGCAGAGGTGGTGCACTTTCCCCACAAGACTTGGTTTCCCAAGACAAGATCTTTCAGAAGCCTTCCCTTAGACCAAAATGGACGCGTTCCAACCTATCAAACACTACCACCCACTATCCATATGGCTAAGTTCTTGCAACCTATATGATCATGGCAGAGCCCATATTACCAAGTGGTTGCACTTGAAGCTTCTCAACATTTGACATCTCAAATCCCTTTGTTTCCTGGGTGGCCATCCACAAGTGAGATACACAATCCAAGTCCATGGCCTTGTGAACCACTCAACCATTCTCCACCAAGCTATCCCATTCCACCCAGGTGATTCATTAACTTAGTTGTTTTATTAGACAAAACATAAGTCCTCAGACTTAGAATATTTTTCCATAGTGTGAATATATATTCCACCCAGGTTTTCTATTAGCTAGGCTAAGCTTGGTAGTAGTAGGAATCTTAACTTAGGAAAATCCTACTAAGGATTCATCTACTAGGTTTTCTTATAGCAAGGTCTATACTTAGCAAAATCCATGCAAGTTTTACTTAGCAAAATTACTAATGCATAGTGAAAGTATTGGGATAGAAAGTATGAAGCATCACTTGCCTTTTTGGTAGAGAATGGTGGTTCACTCCTTGATCTTTCTAGTCTCACACTTCACTACAAATCAATCAAGCAAACACAATTTCAATTCACATTCCAAACCAAAGTCAAACAAACAAATTTTTTTTACACACACAAAGTAATGGAGTCTAAGTCATGCATAAGCATTCAAAGGTTGGTTCTATTGCAAGGAGGGTCTCTACTAGGTTTCTAAACTTTGTAGGGTCCAAATTGTTCATTTACCAAAATGGCAAAGTCATTTGCAAATCGGTTTTGGTCCATAAACCATTTTTAAATCTAATCATTATTTTATGTGGTGAAAATTATTTCTATCAAAGCAAAACTTTATGTTTTTCACCCAATGAGTTGCTATTGCAAAACTTGGTGTTTTTGGGTCAGTAGGTTTGGTCCAACTATTTTCCCAAAGTTTTCTTTCCATAAACATTTTCATAATAAACTCAACAATTTTTAATTGGCTAGCAATTGGCTAAATCAATTAATCTAACCTAAACTTTACCAAAATCATTTTTAACACCAAGGGTTGGTTCCTAGGGTCAGTAAGGTCACATAAAACCATTTTGCAAAAGTTTTACCCCTAAATTCAATTTTAAACAATTTTTCTACTCTAAACAAGCTCACAAAAGAATCTGCAAAATCAAGCAAACTAACATATAATATTTGCTAAACTAATTCCACAGTTGGCTAGGGCTTGTTCTCCTGAATCCATTGATACCAAATTTGTAATTTTTGGACGTGTGGTTTGAAAGTTATAAGGGTTTGAAATTTGCAAATAAATCTGATTCAAAACTGGTTTTAGATCTAATACAGGCCACGCGTCGAGCCATGATTGGCTGGTACCGTTTCGTGCGGATCGCACAGCTGCAAACCGTTGGATTAAAAGGGATCTGTGCGGCTCTGATTGACGCATACCTCTTCGCTCACTTTCTTTCCTAGCCGATGGATGACGATCTAACGGTTCCTATCAACTAGCCACGAACTGGCGGTGAGATGTTACCGGCGAGCGGCGGAGCGGCCAGTTGGCGGCGGCGCTGGCGAGGCAGGAAGCGAGAAAGAGGGGGAGGATGCTCACCAGGTTCGCAATGCAGCGCTGATGCTCAACGTGCTACTGGTTGGTGAAGGGGCGCACGGGGCTGTCCTTGATTGCTCGCCGGAGACGAGCTGGGCTTCGGGCGGTTCAGGAGGTCGTCGAGGGCGAGGATAGGGGGCATCCTAGGACAAACAGAAGATGTTGTTAGGTTCGCACGAGCCTGGAGATCATCATCATGTCCACGGGGAAAGGAGGGGAGGTCAGGTACTACCTGGGGACGTCGTCGGAGAAGAGGGCAGACGGCGGCGTTCGAAAGCTTGATGTAGCCGACGCTATGGGGCGCCCGCGGTTGAGAGGAGGGTGCTGGGAGATGCGTCTGGTTGTGGGGAAGTTGGCAGCGTGCTCAGGGAGGCTCGGGGTGGTGTGTGCTGGCCGGAATCGGCGCCGGACTTCGTCGGAACAGAGGGTGCTCGGAGAGTAATTGAGGCGGCCTGGGGGCGTGCTTTGGGGAGAAGACAGAGGGGAATGAGAGAGGATGCGCTGGCGTTTAAAGGTGCTTGATCGCTGCGAGTTAAGGTGGCCGCGTTAAGGAGAATTGATGCCGCGAAATCAAGGCCTGCAACGGCCGGCGAGGGGGAGAAGGGGTCGTGCGGGTGGGGAGGAAGAACAGTGGCAGGTGGGGCCGTTGCGTCAGTGGGAAAAGGAAAGAGGGGGAGGTCCACCTGTCAGTGAGGGTGCGGGTTTCTTCTGGGTGAAGAAAAACGTTTCGGGGGCGAGGGTGAGGTGGGCTAGGTGGGCTGTTGGGCTGGCCAGTTGGGTCTGTCCTTTTCCATATTTTTTTCTGCCTGTTTGTTTTATTCTTTTCTATTTCTATTTTCTGATTTGATATTCAAACAAATGATTCAATCAACAATGCAAACCACTCAAACAATTCAAACTTGTAATGAGTTTTTGGTTCTGTTTAGTAGCATAAACCAACTTCCAAAATAAAATAATATTTTAAATCTTTTTAGGTTCCATTTATTAATTAAAAATGGACCATGGTTTATTAATAAAATAGGGTTTGGTTTAATTAATAAAATTTCCATTTGAATTCCAAATACTTTCAAATCCAAATCAGTAGGTTCTATTTGGAAATAATAGATATTTGGAAATCTGTTTAAAACAAAATAACCTTTTATTTTAGAGTCCATTATTAATTAAATATAATAGACTTTCATTATGAAATCAAATAGGATTTGTTTTATTGAGATATTTATTTTGAAATCTAAAATAAAGTCAAAACACTTTAGTAGGTTTTATTTGTGAATATCAAATACTTGGAAAACCTATCTAAAATATATAATTAAGTTTTAGTGTTTATTTAAGATGGGAAAAGCCTTTACTTAAACAAATTTTTGGATATTAAATCCTTATTATTTTATTTTAAATAAACCTTTGCCATTTTTATGCAAAACAAAATGTTTTAGTTCAAAAGTTTAGCCAAGGTTTAATTGGGCTTTATAAAATAATCTTTATTTATAAAATTTCTATTTCTTTGAAAACCAAATCCTTTTATTTAAAGATCCAAAATAGTAATTTTAAATATTCCCAATATTTTCTTTATTAAATGTTTATCTTTTAAATTTCTTTAGGATTTTATTTAATTCAAATGGTTTGAAGTCCCAATTTAATTCAAAAAGTTTCTTCTGGCCTTGAAAATCAACAAAGTTTTATTTTATTCATTTATTTTCACATTACAAGATTTGGAAAATCTTGGGATGTGACAGGCTACCACCCTTAAAATAAATCTCGTCCTGAGATTTGGGGAGGTTAGGGTTACAAGCAGGTTCAAAACAACTAGGGTAATACCACCCTTAAAATTTTCAAACAAAAATTACACATTGTCCTTCTTGGGATCCTGGGAAAACTTTCTCTAAGCAAACAGTTGCATGGTGTCCTTGGTTTCCATTCTTGACTCATGGGCCAAGGTTGAGATCCTTCATAGACTTGTTTAACTTGTTCTTCATCTTTTCTGGACAATTGCTTGCATAGTGGCCTAGTTCTTTGCATTTAAAACACATCACTTGGCTGATATCTTTCTTTTCCTTTGGTATCATTGCCTCTTGTTTGTTTCTTTGGTTCTTCTTCTTTTCTGGGCATTCATTGACATAGTGTCCCATCTCCTTGCAATTGTAACATTGCTCTAGAGTAATATCCTTCTTGTTAGGGTTGGGGCATTTCTTCTTCTTCTTGGGTTTCTCCAAAGCTAGGAGTTCTTCTAGTTCATGTTCTTCATAGGTGGGAGATCTTTCTCTCTTCTTGGGGCATTGATCTTCATGCTCCTTGGATGCATGATCCTTGTATCTAAAAATATTGCTATCTTGGGTTCCTTCTAGATTAGCATCTTTGTCATCCTTGTTGTCATTAGCTCTTTGGGAAAAGTTTTCTCCCATGTTGATCACTTGAGTAATGAGTCCTTGCAACAATTGGGATTGAAGTTTCAAAATCCTTTGTATGGCTGGGTCTAGTCCATTGTTGTTGGCTAAAAGCTGAGTTGTCTCTTGGCTCAACTGGTTTTGGGTTGCTATAAGTTCTCTCATGCTGTCCTCTTGGTTGGTGTTGATGTCATCAACCTTGGAATCCTTTGGAGTAGTCATCTGTTTGGGTTGAAGGGAGATTAGAATAGGCAATATGTTTCTAAGGAAATATTTCTACTCACACACATCACCATTCACACAAACAATGTGCATGCAAACACAAACCAAACATTTCACTCAAACAAGGTCCAAGCACATACTTAGTCAACAAGTATTTTTGTTACACCACATAAGTTGGTGTGTTTTGACTTAGTTAAAATATGGTGGTCCATCTATATGGTTCACTTGTGATCTTTCCATCCTTCTTTGTTTGATCCCTCTTGTATGAGATCATGATTTCCTTGGAAAACTCTTGGTTACAATACTTCAAAGTTGTTGATGGCTCCTTCTTATTTTGCATTCCCTCAGTCTCTAATTCTTGTGCAAGATTTCCTTGTTTTCTCTTGTGGTCCTTAGTAGTTTCCAAGTTGGAAGTTCTTGGGGAATATGCTGAAGATGTTGAAGTCATTAGAGTTGAAGAAGTTGAAGTCATTAGAGTTGAAGATGTTGAAGAAGTCTTTTGCACATGGTGTAGTCTTTGGTCGTGGGTAGGTTTTTTCCATCAAGTTGAAGTAGAAGAGGTGTAGAGTTAAAATCAAAATGGTTGAGGAAATAGTTTACAAGTGTTTTTGTAAATAAGTTTTTGGATCAAAATATAACTCCTATTTTCTAAGGGTTTTTGTCCAATCCTAGGTTTACAAATCCTACAGGCAACACAATGCTCTGATACCATCTGTAGAGGTCCCAACCTTTAATAAGATTGAGCCCCCTGTGTTTACAATGCTAGTCCCTGGATCAATAGCTAGCATCCATAGTTAAGATGTAATATCAAGAAACAAAGGTCATAATATAACTTTATAACCAGGAATAACATAAGTTTATTACATCAAACATAGCTCATTTGGCTATTACATTACATTGCAGCGGAATAACTATAAGCATGGGGTCCTTCATCTTCAAAGTGCCACAGGCAGATGTTGGTTGTAGACTTTGTAATCCTAATCAATCAATCTTCTCTAAAACAATCAAACCTGCAACATACAAGTTACAGCCACAAAGGGTCAATACATTTGAATTGTATTGGCAAGTGATACTATGGTAGTATGGTGGAGTCTATCATCCATATGCATTTGGCTAAGTGGAGTTGAGGCTTGCATTGCTCAAAATAGGTTTTTCCTTAACATTTGAAAATACTAAGTTTTTGCTTTGATAAAATCATTTTTTTGCTCAATCAAAGATTGAAGATCCTTTACAAGGCATCTCCCAATCAAAGATTGAAGAATTTTAGACAACCCTTGTTGAATCCACAAGTTTTAACTTTAGAAATTTGAATGATGAGATTCTTGATTGCTTCCATGTCTTGATGCTCAAATTGTCCTTTACCAGGGACATGGCTAAGTACTTAGGTTTTACACTCTGCAGAGGTGGTGCACTTTCCCCACAAGACTTGGTTTCCCAAGACAAGATCTTTCAGAAGCCTTCCCTTAGACCAAAATGGACGCGTTCCAACCTATCAAACACTACCACCCACTGTCCATATGGCTAAGTTCTTGCAACCTATATGATCATGGCAGAGCCCATATTACCAAGTGGTTGCACTTGAAGCTTCTCAACATTTGACATCTCAAATCCCTTTGTTTCCTGGGTGGCCATCCACAAGTGAGATACACAATCCAAGTCCATGGCCTTGTGAACCACTCAACCATTCTCCACCAAGCTATCCCATTCCACCCAGGTGATTCATTAACTTAGTTGTTTTATTAGACAAAACATAAGTCCTCAGACTTAGAATATTTTTCCATAGTGTGAATATATATTCCACCCAGGTTTTCTATTAGCTAGGCTAAGCTTGGTAGTAGTAGGAATCTTAACTTAGGAAAATCCTACTAAGGATTCATCTACTAGGTTTTCTTATAGCAAGGTCTATACTTAGCAAAATCCATGCAAGTTTTACTTAGCAAAATTACTAATGCATAGTGAAAGTATTGGGATAGAAAGTATGAAGCATCACTTGCCTTTTTGGTAGAGAATGGTGGTTCACTCCTTGATCTTTCTAGTCTCACACTTCACTACAAATCAATCAAGCAAACACAATTTCAATTCACATTCCAAACCAAAGTCAAACAAACAAATTTTTTTTTACACACACAAAGTAATGGAGTCTAAGTCATGCATAAGCATGCAAAGGTTGGTTCTATTGCAAGGAGGGTCTCTAATAGGTTTCTAAACTTTGTAGGGTCCAAATTGTTCATTTACCAAAATGGCAAAGTCATTTGCAAATGGGTTTTGGTCCATAAACCATTTTTAAATCTAATCATTATTTTATGTGGTGAAAATTATTTCTATCAAAGCAAAACTTTATGTTTTTCACCCAATGAGTTGCTATTGCAAAACTTGGTGTTTTTGGGTCAGTAGGTTTGGTCCAACTATTTTCCCAAAGTTTTCTTTCCATAAACATTTTCATAATAAACTCAACAATTTTTAATTGGCTAGCAATTGGCTAAATCAATTAATCTAACCTAAACTTTACCAAAATCATTTTTAACACCAAGGGTTGGTTCCTAGGGTCAGTAAGGTCACATAAAACCATTTTGCAAAAGTTTTACCCCTAAATTCAATTTTAAACAATTTTTCTACTCTAAACAAGCTCACAAAAGAATCTGCAAAATCAAGCAAACTAACATATACTATTTTCTTTCTTGATTGGCCCATAAGCTTAGTATTCTTTATTTAAGATCTTTTGTGTCTTCAAGGAAGTTTGCATGTTTGGCTTTATCACTTGTATGTTTTCTTGTTTCCTTCAACTCTTTTGCTTGCTACACAGCCTTGCTAGCCAAAAACCTGTTTTGAGAAGGCATACTTCTCATGCATCCAACCCCTTTAAACCAAAACCCGTGCCATTTGTGTCCACCATATCTACCTATTAGCATTATTGCTATTCCAAGTAAATTCTCAAGCTTCATCTATCTTTCGAATTAAAAAATTATTTTGTTATGTGAAAACTAGTTAGTAAAGCTCTCACAAACTTAATGGCACACCTTATTTTCTTGCCCCTAATAAACTTGAACCATTGTGTCATCGAAGTTGTATATGCTTGCACCTATATGTTGGAATTAGCAGAACCGTGCTATCACGGGGAACGCTTTCAACATTCCACTTGTACATTGTACACAGTTGATATCATGCTCTTTGTTTGTGGATGTCGTCGGTGTGAAATAAAAGGGGAGCTTGTAAGTCCATGGAGTTATGTATGTGTGCTAGAGAAATGCCTGGGCCGCTAGCCTAAGTCATGCCTAATCATGGTGGAAACTTGCAGCATAACCATAGTGAGCAATCTATGAAGCATCCTCAATAAAAACCAATGCAAATAGCAAATAAAAAGATCGCTGAGAGGCTCACTATCTGTTTGCCTTGTCATTTTGATTATGGGATAGCTCCTGTATCATGTGCAAGGGGTACCCCATTGGCGGTTCTCTATGATACACATGTACTTACAATGTGAAGAACTTATCGGTAACTAAAGTTGAGTAGCATGAGGAGCGTCCCTCGTACTCAAGGGACATGAGATTGCAACTTATATTTCATCAAGAATACACTCCATCTTTGTTCACTTTAACCTTAATCGCCTCAAGATGCTGATGATAGGGGCAATGAGAGCTCAAAGCTAGTAAGTACCATAGTATTTTGAAAGCTCTTTATGAACTTGAAATCCTTGCTTCCCTCTATGAAGGGACCTTTCTCCTACTTCTAAGTTGAGTCAGTAAACCTATTCCTCTCCACCTCCAGCAGGCATTTGAGTTGTTGTGTTTCAAGCATTCATATGATGATTTATTTATTCATGTTCTTTATCTTCCTTGTTTGCACAAGACTCTTATCTAATGAGTATTACTTTGAAAGCTATCATTGTGAAAACCTTTTATGTTTGAGCAAAAAGAGTACTCTTGTTGCAAAACTTCTACAAAGCTTTATTTGCCAACTGTTCTCTGACCAAGAACAAAGTTTGCCAATTCCAATTCTGATTTATCTTTATGCATCTCTATTGTGAATCCTATACTTGTTGCAAGCTAAGTTATATAATGGTGAGTTGCTTTCTTCTATGAGTTGTGTATTGGTAAGTGTGATGCTTATTGTCCGTATTATTTTTATCAACACTTCACTCCATAAACCTCTGGACATGTTTACTGAGTTCAGTTTTCGCTTGGGGACAAGCAAAGGTCTAAGCTTGGGGGGAGTTGATACATCCAATTGCATCACCATTCTATGTCATAATTTGCCTCTATTCATTGATTTATTTCATATTAAGAGGTGTTACTTATGTCTTTTCATCTGTTTTTGCATGTTGGATGATTCTTCGAGGATGAACTGCTGGAGTCAGGATTCTGATGGAAAAAAGAGGTGTTTTGATGCAATTTCGCGAAGATCATAAAAATACCATAAAAACTATGGAAAATCCTATTTTCCCAGAAGACGAAGAATGCCAGAAGGGGAGGCGGAGTTGGGCCATAGGGGGCCCACAACCCCTAGGCGCGGGCCACCCTAGGTCGTGCCTATGGGGGTGTGGCCCACCTCTGGCTCCGCCCTCTCGCCTATATCTTCTCCTCGAAACCCTAATACACGGGGAGCGACCACATAAATATTCCTCCGCCTCTGCGGGGCGGAAAACACCGAGAGATAAAGAGCTCTCCGACAGACAGATTTCTGCCAGGGAAATTCCTTCCCGGAGAGGGGAGATCATCGCCATCAACACCATCATCAAGCTAGACTTGATCGAGATCATCATCACCATCAACACCATTGTCTCCACCAGCACCATCATCACCACTCCATCCCGCTGTAACAATCATGTTGAATACTTGCTTAGTTCTTAGGGGAAACTTTCCCGGTGTTAATTACTATTGTAGTTGATGCTTGTGAGTGGAACCATTGGATTATTGTTTATGTTCAGATTGTTATCCATCACCATATCATCTTTGATCTTAATCCATATGATGTCTCATGAGTAGTTCGTTTAGTTCTTGAGGACATGGGAGAAGTCATGTTGTTAGTAGTGGATTTGTGTTGAGATATTATTCAATGGTTTAGTATTTAAGTTGTGGTGCTATTCTTCTAGTGCTGTCATGTGAACATCGACTACATGATACTTCACCATTTATGGGCCTAGGGGAATGCATTGTGTATTTAGCTACTAATTGTGGGGTTGCCGGAGTGACAGAAACCTGAACCCCCATTAGGAAACCATTGCACAAGGGACTGTAGGATCTCAGAGTTTAAGGTTGTGGTTAGGTTTATAACTTAATTGCTTGTGGTTGCGTATGCTTGCAAGGGGTTTAATCACAAGTATGTATTAGTCCAAGTAAGGTCGGTACATTAGCATAGGTTCACCCACACAATACTTATGAAACCAAAGAAGACTACTCATCTATGTGAAGCGAAAGCACTTGACAAAATTCCCATGTGTCCTTGAGAACGTTTGGTCCTCATTAGTATTTCCACCGGATTGTCCTTTGCTAAGAAAGGAGTGGGCCACTTGCTGCATTTGTTTGCTGTTTTATTTACTTGTAATTTATTTCCTTGCTTTATCAGAAAACCCCTAAAAATCCGTTTGCTAAGTATTTACAGAGATTTCCTGCCCCATACCACTAGTCAACACCTTCTGGTCCTCGTTGGGATCGACACTCCTATTTATCGAAAGTACTACGATACACCCCCTATACTTGTGGGTCATCAGTCCTGCCAGCCCGTTTGCACCAGGACCTCAAGGGAATCTACTGGCAATTAAGGTGCTCCTTTTAATAGAGCACCGGAGCAAAGCATTAACACTCCATGAACACACGTGATCTTCACATCATAGCCATCCCCTCTGGTTTTCCCAATTGCTGTCACTTTGGGGCCTCGGGTTCCGGACAATGATATATGTACACAACTTGCATGTAAGATCACAAACAATAATATCATCATGAATCAATAACATGTTCAGATCTGAGATCATGGCACTTAGGCCCTAGTGACAAGCATTAAGCACAACAAGTTGCAACAATGTCAAAAAGCACTAACAATAGATACTAGGCACCATTCCCTAACAATCTTATGCAATTACATGAGTGATCTCATCCAATCCCTACCATCCCCATAACCTATTGCGGGGATTACTCACACATGGATGGGGGAATCATGGATGGTTGATGGAGAGGCGTCGGTGATGATGATGGCGATGATATCCTCCAATTCCCCATCGCGGAAGGGTGCCAGGAAGGAGTTTCTAGTTCTGAATCACGGTTTCTGGTGATGGCGGCACAGCAGAACTCTATCTGGAAAAACATCGAACCCCCCTGTGTTTTTAGGTCAGAGGGTATATGTAGGCAAAAGGAGAGGTCGAGTCTGAGTCCGGGGTGGCCACACCATGCCCAGGCGTGGCCAGGCCTGGCCCGTGCATGGGGGTGGTGTGAGCCCCTCGGGCCTTTTCTCCGTCTCCGCTTCTGGCTCTGTGAGTACTCTAGAAAAATAGGATTTTTGGCATATTTTATGGGATTTTTCCCAAAAGTTGATTTTATGCACAAAAACGAGACACCAGAGCAATTCTGCTGAAAACAGCGTTAGTCCATGTTAGTTATATTCAAATCACACAAATTAGAGGAGAAACAATAGCAAAAGTGTTCGGGAAAGTAGATATGTTTTGGACGTATCAACTCCCCCGAAGCTTAGCTTATTGCTTGTCCTCAAGCAATTCAGTTGAAAACTAAGTGCGATGAAAGAAACTTTCACAAACACATTTGCTTCATAAGATGTAAATATTCTCAGCATATGAGCAAGTACTTAGGCAATCCATAATAAGGAGTATGCAAATAAGTCTACCCAATAGTCATGCAAGCTATGAAGAGATTCCAACACAATAATAATAAGCAACATGAAACATAAGCATATGAAAGGTTGTAATGCTCATAAGAAGATATCATAAAGTGGTATCTCGCTTGCCTTTCTTTTTGGAGCAAAACATAAATGCCAAGGCACCTATGAAGTTCAAGTGAAGACTATAACTAAAAATATCAAAGATACAAGTGTCAAAGTTATGTCACAATTAACCTTGTTCTGTAACAAGCACATTACACTAAGAATGACAGTTATGCTCTCAGGAAGGTGCTGATAGAAAAGATGGTGACTCGACATAAAAGTGAAAGAAAATATTAAAAAGTTTGAAAGTATGGTACTCATTAGATATGAGCTCTCATTGCCCTATCATAAGAATCTTTAAATGGTTAAGGTTAAAGTGAGGGCAAATATGAGTTATATGCTTGACAAATCACAAGTTGAAAATCTCATGCCCCTTGAGTATGAGTACCGAGGCTTCATGCTACTCAACTTTGGCCCGAGGTAAGTTCTTGTCATTCTAAATATATGCGTATCATCGAGAACCGCCAAAGGGGTACCCCTTGCCCCATGACACAGGAGCGATCCCATATCACAATGACAAGGAAACAGACAATGGGCATCTCAGCAATCTTTTTATTTTCTATTTGCATAGTTTTTATTGGAGATGCTTCATAGAATGCCCACAATAGTTTTGCTGCAAGTTTCCACCATGATTAGGTATGGCTTAGGCTGGCCGCCCAGGCGTTTATCTAACACATATACAAACTCCATGGACTTACAATCTCAGATCTCATTTTGCACCGACGACATCCGGAAACAAAAGAACATGATATCAACTAAATAGAATTTAGACATCCGAAAACATTGTTTCATTCATCCAAATCACTTTGTTAACAAGGTTGATCAGGTCTTCGTACCAAAACAATTTTATATGAAGCAAAACTTGCATTTCACTAAATGATTATGTTACCTCAACCTTGATAGCAATAGTCCCAATCATAATAATTTCATAATCTTCTTGTGGCATGGGACAATATATTTCTCCAACTTTGATGCCCTCAATATTTTCAATTGAATTTAGACCATATTTCTTATCAATCTTCTTGGGGAAATAAACAGTATGCTCCTTATCATTAACATTAAAAGTTACTTTTCCTTAATTACAATCAATGATAGCACCTGCAGTATTAAGAAAAGGTCTCCCAAGAATAATAGACATATTATCATCTTTAGGCATTTCAAGCACAACAAAGTCAGTTAATATCAAACAATTATTAGCCACTTGAACAGGAATATCCTTGCATTTTGCAACAAGAATAGTAGTAGACTTGTCAGCCATTTCCAAAGATATATCAGTTGGTATCAATTTTTCTAGGTGAAGTCTCTTATAGAGAGAAAAAGGCATAACACTAACTCCTGCTCCCAAATCACACAAAGCAGTTCTAACATAATTATTTTTAATAGTGCAAGGAATAGTTGGAATACCTGGATCTGCAAGTTTCTTTGGAACCTTACCATTGAAGGAATAATTAGCAAGCAAAGTGGAAATTTCCTCATTAGGAATATTTCTTTTATTAGAGACAATATCCTTCATATTCTTTGAATAAGGAGGCAATTTAATAGCATCAGTCAAAGGAATTTGCAAAAACAAAGGTTTCATCCACTCACAAAACTTGTTATAGTGTTCTTCCTTTGACTTGTGTTTCTTATAAGGAAAATGCATTGGTTTTTGCACCCAAGGCTCTCTTTCACTACCATGTTTATTAGCAGCAAAATCTTACTTAGTGTACTTAGTATTCTTAGTGTGCCTTTTAGGTTCTTCTTCAATTTCTTCTTTATCAGAAGCATCATTTTTATCATTACCACTTTCAGTTTTAGCATCAGAGACAAATATACTATTAGGATCTTTAGCAGGTTCAGAATATTCTACAACTGTTTTATGTTTCTTTTTCTTAGAAGGAGTACCACTATTTTTAGCTTGTTGAGAATATTGGTCGGTTATTTTAGGATGTCCCTCAGGATATAAAGGATCCTAAGTAGAAGCACCACCTCTAGTTCTAATTTCATAAGCAAGTTTTTCTCTAGAAGCATTAACTAGCAAATCTTTTTGCACCTTAGTAAGCTGATCAATTTGAGTTTGAACCATTTGGAAATGTTTAACAAGCATTTTAACATCATTGGAGGTTCTCTCTACAATATCATGCAATTTTTTAATAGCTCTAGAATTTTCCATTAAATGATTCTGCACTCTCATATTAAAATTATCTTGCTTAACAACATAATTATCAAGTTCATCTAAGCATTAATCAGGAAGTTTAGAGTAAGGAATATAACCATTATCAAAATGTTGGAGAGAGTGTACCTCAATAGTGGATGAGCGAGAGATTGGCCTACATAATTCTTCTATAGGAGGTAAATTCTTCACATCTTCAGATTTAATACATGATGTCTTAGTTGATGTGGAGCCTATTGGCAACCCCAAGAGAAAGGTATGATGAGCACAGCAACAAGTTTTCTCTCAGTTATGGAACCAAGGTTATCGAACCAGTAGGAGAAAGAAACCACTCTGAAGTTGTTGCTAGCAACGTGGAACCTGCACACAACACAACCAAAATACTTTGCCCCAACTTATCAGTGAGGTTGTCAAGCTCACTGGTTTTGCTGAAAACAAAGGATTAAACGTATAGTGTGAAAGAAAGTAATTGCTTGTAGTAATTGCAGAAAGTAAACAGTAAAAAAGTAGATGGAATATCAATGGGAAGGAATGGACCAGGGTCCACAGTTCACTAGAGGTGTTTCTCCATAAGATAAATAACATGCTGGGTGAACAAATTACAGCTGGGCAATTGACAAATAGAGAATGCATAACAATGCATGTACATGACATGATGATCACTATGAGATTCACTTGGGCATTACAACATGATACATAGACCGTAATCCAACTGCATCTATGACTAATAATCCACCTCCGGGATATCATCTGAACAACCCTCGGGTATTAAGTTGCAAGCAACAGATAATTGCATTAAGCGAAGTGTGTAATGTAAACAATACAATTGCCCTTGGACAAAGGATTGTTGTTTTCTCCCTATTAGCAACAACACATCTACAATCTTAGAAGTTTCTGTCACTCTCCCAGATTATTAGAGGCATGAACCTACTATCGAGCATAAATACTCTCTCTTGGAGTCACAAGCAAATACTTGGCCAGAGTAACTAATAGCAACAGAGAGCATGCAAGATCACAAATAACATATACATGATAGAACAATAATAAATTTGACATAATACTCAATATTCATCGGATCCTAGCAAACACAGCATGTAGCATTACAATAAGACGATCTTGATCATGATAGGCAGCTGTAGAGATCCCAACCTTTAATAAGATTGAGCCCCCTGTGTTTACAATGCTAGTCCCTGGATCAATAGCTAGCATCCACAGTTAAGATGTAATATCAAGAAACAAAGGTCATAATATAACTTTATAACCAGGAATAACATAAGTTTATTACATCAAACATAGCTCATTTGGCTATTACATTACATTGCAGCGGAATAACTATAAGCATGGGGTCCTTCATCTTCAAAGTGCCACAGGCAGATGTTGGTTGTAGACTTTGTAATCCTAATCAATCAATCTTCTCTAAAACAATCAAACCTGCAACATACAAGTTACAGCCACAAAGGGTCAATACATTTGAATTGTATTGGCAAGTGATACTATGGTAGTATGGTGGAGTCTATCATCCATATGCATTTGGCTAAGTGGAGTTGAGGCTTGCATTGCTCAAAATAGGTTTTTCCTTAACATTTGAAAATACTAAGTTTTTGCTTTGATAAAATCATTTTTTTGCTTAATCAAAGATTGAAGATCCTTTACAAGGCATCTCCCAATCAAAGATTGAAGAATTTCAGACAACCCTTGTTCAATCCACAAGTTTTAACTTTAGAAATTTGAATGATGAGATTCTTGATTGCTTCCATGTCTTGATGCTCAAATTGTCCTTTACCAGGGACATGGCTAAGTACTTAGGTTTTACACTCTGCAGAGGTGGTGCACTTTCCCCACAAGACTTGGTTTCCCAAGACAAGATCTTTCAGAAGCCTTCCCTTAGACCAAAATGGACGCATTCCAACCTATCAAACACTACCACCCATTGTCCATATGGCTAAGTTCTTGCAACCTATATGATCATGGCAGAGCCCATATTACCAAGTGGTTGCACTTGAAGCTTCTCAACATTTGACATCTCAAATCCCTTTGTTTCCTGGGTGGCCATCCACAAGTGAGATACACAATCCAAGTCCATGGCCTTGTGAACCACTCAACCATTCTCCACCAAGCTATCCCATTCCACCCAGGTGATTCATTAACTTAGTTGTTTTATTAGACAAAACATAAGTCCTCAGACTTAGAATATTTTTCCATAGTGTGAATATATATTCCACCCAGGTTTTATATTAGCTAGGCTAAGCTTGGTAGTAGTAGGAATCTTAACTTAGGAAAATCCTACTAAGGATTCATCTACTAGGTTTTCTTATAGCAAGGTCTATACTTAGCAAAATCCATGCAAGTTTTACTTAGCAAAATTACTAATGCATAGTGAAAGTATTGGGATAGAAAGTATGAAGCATCACTTGCCTTTTTGGTAGAGAATGGTGGTTCACTCCTTGATCTTTCTAGTCTCACACTTCACTACAAATCAATCAAGCAAACACAATTTCAATTCACATTCCAAACCAAAGTCAAACAAACAAATTTTTTTTTACACACACAAAGTAATGGAGTCTAAGTCATGCATAAGCATGCAAAGGTTGGTTCTATTGCAAGGAGGGTCTCTACTAGGTTTCTAAACTTTGTAGGGTCCAAATTGTTCATTTACCAAAATGGCAAAGTCATTTGCAAATGGGTTTTGGTCCATAAACCATTTTTAAATCTAATCATTATTTTATGTAGTGAAAATTATTTCTATCAAAGCAAAACTTTATGTTTTTCACCCAATGAGTTGCTATTTCAAAACTTGGTGTTTTTGGGTCAGTAGGTTTGGTCCAACTATTTTCCCAAAGTTTTCTTTCCATAAACATTTTCATAATAAACTCAACAATTTTTAATTGGCTAGCAATTGGCTAAATCAATTAATCTAACCTAAACTTTACCAAAATCATTTTTAACACCAAGGGTTGGTTCCTAGGGTCAGTAAAGTCACATAAAACCATTTTGCAAAAGTTTTACCCCTAAATTCAATTTTAAACAATTTTTCTACTCTAAACAAGCTCACAAAAGAATCTGCAAAATCAAGCAAACTAACATATACTATTTGCTAAACTAATTCCACAGTTGGCTAGGGCTTGTTCTCCTGAATCCATTGATACCAAATTTGTAATTTTTGGACGTGTGGTTTGAAAGTTATAAGGGTTTGAAATTTGCAAATAAATCTGATTCAAAACTGGTTTTAGATCTAATACAGGCCACGCGTCGAGCCGTGATTGGCCGGTACCGTTTCGTGCGGATCGCACAGCTGCAAACCGTTGGATTAAAAGGGATCTGTGCGGCTCTGATTGACGCATACCTCTTCGCTCACTTTCTTTCCTAGCCGATGGATGACGATCTAACGGTTCCTATCAACTAGCAGGAACTGGCGGCGAGATGTTACCGGCGAGCGGCGGAGCGGCCAGTTGGCGGCGGCGCTGGCGAGGCAGGAAGCGAGAAAGAGGGGGAGGATGCTCACCAGGTTCGCAATGCAGCGCTGATGCTCAACGTGCTACTGGTTGGTGAAGGGGCGCACGGGGCTGTCCTTGATTGCTCGCCGGAGACGAGCTGGGCTTCGGGCGGTTCAGGAGGTCGTCGAGGGCGAGGATAGGGGCGTCCTAGGACAAACAGAAGATGTTGTTAGGTTCGCACGAGCCTGGAGATCATCATCATGTCCACGGGGAAAGGAGGGGAGGTCAGGTACTACCTGGGGACGTCGTCGGAGAAGAGGGCAGACGGCAGCGTTCGAAAGCTTGATGTAGCCGATGCTATGGGGCGCCCGCGGTTGAGAGGAGGGTGCTGGGAGATGCGTCTGGTTGTGGGGAAGTTGTCAGCGTGCTCAGGGAGGCTCGGGGTGGTGTGTGCTGGCCGGAATCGGCGCCGGACTTCGTCGGAACAGAGGGTGCTCGGAGAGTAATTGAGGCGGCCTGGGGGCGTGCTTTGGGGAGAAGACAGAGGGGAATGAGAGAGGATGCGCTGGCGTTTAAAGGTGCTTGATCGCTGCGAGTTAAGGTGGCCGCGTTAAGGAGAATTGATGCCGCGAAATCAAGGCCTGCAACGGCCGGCGAGGGGGAGAAGGGGTCGTGCGGGTGGGGAGGAAGAACAGTGGCAGGTGGGGCCGTTGCGTTAGTGGGAAAAGGGAAGAGGGGGAGGTCCACCTGTCAGTGAGGGTGCGGGTTTCTTCTAGGTGAAGAAAAACGTTTCGGGGGCGAGGGTGAGGTGGGCTAGGTGGGCTGTTGGGCTGGCCAGTTGGGTCTGTCCTTTTCCATATTTTTTTTCTGCCTGTTTGTTTTATTCTTTTCTATTTCTATTTTCTGATTTGATATTCAAACAAATGATTCAATCAACAATGCAAACCACTCAAACAATTCAAACTTGTAATGAGTTTTTGGTTCTGTTTAGTAGCATAAACCAACTTCCAAAATAAAATAATATTTTAAATCTTTTTAGGTTCCATTTATTAATTAAAAATGGACCATGGTTTATTAATAAAATAGGGTTTGGTTTAATTAATAAAATTTCCATTTGAATTCCAAATACTTTCAAATCCAAATCAGTAGGTTCTATTTGGAAATAATAGATATTTGGAAATCTGTTTAAAACAAAATAACCTTTTATTTTAGAGTCCATTATTAATTAAATATAATAGACTTTCATTATTAAATCAAATAGGATTTGTTTTATTGAGATATTTATTTTGAAATCTAAAATAAAGTCAAAACACTTTAGTAGGTTTTATTTGTGAATATCAAATACTTGGAAAACCTATCTAAAATATATAATTAAGTTTTAGTGTTTATTTAAGATGGGAAAAGCCTTTACTTAAACAAATTTTTGGATATTAAATCCTTATTATTTTATTTTAAATAAACCTTTGCCATTTTTATGCAAAACAAAATGTTTTAGTTCAAAAGTTTGGCCAAGGTTTAATTGGGCTTTATAAAATAATCTTTATTTATAAAATTTCTATTTCTTTGAAAACCAAATCCTTTTATTTAAAGATCCAAAATAGTAATTTTAAATATTCCCAATATTTTCTTTATTAAATGTTTATCTTTTAAATTTCTTTAGGATTTTATTTAATTCAAATGGTTTGAAGTCCCAATTTAATTCAAAAAGTTTCTTCTGGCCTTGAAAATCAACAAAGTTTTATTTTATTCATTTATTTTCACATTACAAGATTTGGAAAATCTTGGGATGTGACAGCAGCTCACAAGATCTAAACATGACGGCACAAATAGGAGAAACAACCATCTAGCTACTACTATGGACCCGTAGTCCAAGGATGAACTACTCACACATCACTCCGAAGGCAGGCATGGTGATGAAGAAGGCCTCCTGGATGATCTCCCCTCTCCGGCAGGATGTCGAGAAGAGCTTCAGATCCCTCCCGATCTAGGGACGACAGTGGCGGCGGCTATGGACTTTTTCGTGGAATTCTGATCGGGTACTTAGGGTTTCGTCTCGGGGGGATTATATAGGTGGAGAAGCGAGGTCGGTGGAGCGCCAGGGGGCCCACACCATAGGGCGGAGTGGCCTAGGGTGGGCCCGTGCGTCCCCCTGGTGTGGCTGCCTCGCGGCGCCTCTTCGTCTCTCCTTCGGACTCCGTGTCATGTCAGGAAAAATAGGAACTTCGGCTTTTGTTTCGTACAATTCCGAGAATATTTCTTTACTAGATTTTTTGAAATACAAAAATAGAAGAAAACAGGAAACTGGCTCTGTGGCACTTGTTAATATGTTAGTTCCAAAAAATTCATAAAAATGTCACAAAGTATAGACAAAAACATAAGATAATTGGTGCAAAATAAGCATGGAGCATAAAAAATTGTAGATACGTTTGCAACGTATCAATACCCTTATCCTTAATACATTTCTTAGCTTCCTTCATCACTTCATCATTTAATTCAATCATTCTCCTCTTATTTGGTGTTGGTGTTGGGGTTGGCTCAGGTATAGTTGGCTCAGGTGTAGTTGGCTCAGGTGTAGTCCAATCATCATAATTCTTGCTTATTTTAGCCATTAATTCCTTAGCTTCATCAGGATTTCTTTTCCTGAAAAGACAACCAGCACAACTATCTAGGTATGTCCTAGATTCATCGGTTAGTCCATTATAATATATATCAAGAAGTTCATTTTTAGCTACTGGATATCCAGGTTGTGCTCTAATTAAAGAATAAAACCTTGCCCCTGATCCAGGCAATTTCTCCTTCTCCCTGCTTAAAATCAAAGAATTTCTGCAAAACAGCATGTTGAGTACTAGCAGGGAAATATTTCTGAAAGAAAGTATTAACCAAGCCAATAGGACTATCAATATATCCAGGAGATAAATTATTAAACCAAGCTTTAGCTTCACCTTTCAATGAAAAAAGGAAAATTTTGGCAACAAAGTAGGTGTGTTTTTTAATATCATCAGAAAATAAGCCACTCAAAGTAGAGAGCTCATTCATATGTTCCACATCAATTTCATTTTCAGTCCCACAAAAAGGTTCTTTCTCAACAATAGTTATATAAGATAAATCAAGAGAGAAATCATAATCCTTATCTTTAATGTTTATGGCAGATGTGGCAAACTTAGCATCAGGAGATAATTTATATCTAACAACACGTCTCTCAAGAAGACTCTTAATAGCACTTGCACCTCTAGTGTTTTGACATTCTTCAATAAATTCATCACTAATTTCAATATAATCTTCATAAAGATCATCACTAGGATACCCTCTAGACTCAGGTGAACTAACAGGTGTAGCAATATTTTCATTAAGAGTTTTAGTGTTTCCCATTTTAGTTCTAGCAATTGTAGCATCTAGGAAAGGACCTAATTAACCACTCTCATCAGTATGTGTAACATGTGTATGTGGTGGTGTAAGAAGCTTACTCATCACAAACGGTGAATCAAGAGCAGCAGAGGTGTTCAGAGTTGTACCTCTTCTTGTAGTGGATGGCAATATAGGAACTTTTCCATCACAAGTTTTACCCATGATGAATGGATAGCATCGAACAATAATAAATCCAAGTGAACTTATAAGTAAAGCTATGTTCCTCGGCAACGGCGCCAAAAAATAGTCTTGATGACCCACAAGTATAGGGGATCGCAACATTCTTCGAGGGAAATAAAGCCCAAATTTATTGATTCGACACAAGGGGAGCCAAAGAGTATTTATAAGCCTTAACAGATGAGTTGTCAATTCAGCTGCACCTGGAAACAGTCTTGCTCGCAATAGTTTGTCAGCGGTAACAGTTTTGTAGTAGCAGTAGCAAAATAATAACACCAGTAAAATAAAGACAGCGGTAGCAATTGTAATAAACAACAGGATTAAATACGGTAGGCATAGGGATGGATGGACGGGCGTTGCATGGATGATATAATTCATGTAATAATCAAGACATAGGCATTTGCAGATAATAAAGATAAAGTATCCAAGTACTAAATAACCATAGGCATGTGTTCCGTAAATAGTCGTGCGTGCTCGCAATGAGAAACTTGCACAACATCTTTTGTCCTGCCAGATCGTTTGCAGCAGGACCTCAAGGGAATCTACTGGCAATTAAGGTGCTCCTTTTAATAGAGCATCGGAGCAAAGTATTAACACTCCATGAACACACATGATCTTCACATCACAACCATTCCCTTTGGTTGTCCCAATTGCGGTCACTTTGTGGCCTCGGGTTCTGGACAATGATATGTGTACACAACTTACAGGTAAGATCACAAACAATAATATCATCATGAATCAATAACATGTCTAGATCTGAGATCATTGCACTCGGGCCCTAGTGATAAACATTAAGCACAACAAGTTACAACAATGTCAAAAAGCACTAACAATAGATACTAGGCACCATGCCCTATCAACCTTATGCAATTACATGAGTGATCTCATCCAATCCCTACCATCCCCATAACCTATTTAGGGGATTACTCACACATGGATAGGGGAATCATGGATGGTTGATGGAGAGGCGTCGGTGATGATGATGGCGATGATCTCCTCCAATTCCTCATCCTGGAAGGGTCCCAGAACGGAGTTTCTGGTTCCGAATTGTGATTTCTGGTGGTGGCGGAACTGCGGAACTCTATCTGGAAAAACATCGAACCCTCCTGTGTTTTTAGGTCAGAGGGTAAATGTAGGCGAAAGGAGAGGTCGAGTCGGAGTCCGGGTGGCCACACCATGCCTAGGCGCGGCCAGGCCTAGCCCGCGCCTGGGGGTGGTGTGATCCCCCTTGGGCCTTTAAATTGAACACGTTAAATCTCTCTAGGAATTGATATCTTCTAGTCCGAGGAGTACCAGTTAATCATAAACAAGGATTTCAATTCCCAATCATTTTTTTCGAGGGGACATAAATCCCCTCGACACTCAACACCATCATTTGAGTCTTCCGGAGTTTATGATGGTAGGTTATCACTCAACACCCATCGTCTTTTGGGTCGTCTGACCTACTCGACATCACATAGATTGAGAAAAAAATTCATGACACAATTTCAACCTTCCTATTAATGCATATATCAATCTCAATAAACAAGGACGTGACCTTGTTTCCGCAATCATCCTATCCGGACCTAAACCGATCTGCTCGGTGCATTCTCGATTAGCGATTCTAAAAACCAAAATTATTTTGGTGGTTTTGGACTTTCGGTCCACTGACTCGGTCCACCTAAGAGCAATCCAGTATCGTTGTTGATGATGTGGTGCAAACGACGGATACAAGTACATGGAATGGAAAATACAAAAAGAATCCATTACTGGTTAGTAGTACTTCTATTGTAAATAATAATCTTCTGGATAATCCTAGAGAGATTTAACGTGTTCAATTTAAAGATTATTGTGAAAATTGATACTACAAATAGTAAAGGCAATGAAATATCTTGAGTTTAAGCAACTAGACTTACAATTGATTACTAGAAACATTTCATAATTTAGTAGTTAAAATTGTTTTATAGATCGATGATTGGCGAATGAAAATAATGATAAATATGGTTCTTTCGTGTGTTCTTTTCCATCAAAGTTATTCTAGGTTCTTTGTAATTCTATAATTGTGAACAAACATTTCATCTAACTATGCACTTAACCTATTTAATTTTTTATTGCAGGAGGTAAATATAAAAGGGCCATTGTACGTGCTACATCCATATATCAGGAGTCCAACGGTCACAACGAACTTTATTTCTTAGATTTAGTTTGATAAACAATGTGCCATGAAGCATATGTATAACTAGATTATTTAGTGTGCAATGTTATTTTCTATCAAGTTATATGTAACTAAGTTTGTGTTGATGAATTTTAGTCAGTAAAGATTTATGATTTATTATTGGTTATCCTTGAGTTTTGATTGATGTGTTAAAATTTTAATAAAATGGTAGATAACTATTTATCACCTTCACAACGATTATGTTGCAATTTTTTATTACCACAACTAGAAATGTTGTTGCCATAAGCTAATGCCATGAACATAGGTCTTTGTGCCACAAAGACAAGAGTTGTAGCCATAGGTTATCGCCACAGATGACTATTTCCACGGGAAAATATGTGCCACAATACAAATATTGTTGGAATAGATTATTGCCACAAGAGCCTATCGCCCGCAGAACTAGTAATCGCTACTTCCTTATCTTGTTGCATCAAGCTATCGCCGTGAACCAAATTGTGGCAGCAAGGGCATACTGTCATGGGAGAAAATGTGGTGACTTGCCACATGTATGTTGCAAAAGCACATTTTATTACCACCGTTTATTTTTTTCTGGCAATAACCTATTGCCATCCGTCATGTCGCAACGGCTGGCAAAGAATAACATGTCGTGGTAATAGGTACCTATTGCGACAATTTATCACTTATTGTGACGAATGATTTTGTTATAATAGAATATTATCATTAATTACCAAAACCACACATGGGGCACACATATTCTTTCAAGAGGGTTCGTTGCTATCAACCTTGGTTCACTGCTATCAAATAGTGGTACCTTTTTAAAGTAAAACTTTTGGGTTTATTGCTATCAACCAATGGTATCCTGGTTCACTGCTATCAACCAGTCGTACCGTTTTCAAAGTAAAAGTTCTTGTTTTATTGATATCAATCTATGTTAACCTTTTGTTTTAAAAGAAAGATTTGTATTTCAGAAAAAAATAATAGGATAAAAACCATTGCTTTACGAAAATTCAGCCAAAACTCCACCTTGCCAAATATACATGTAATTATAGGTTGAGATTTATATTCCACCAAATAGGTGAACTTGCCAATACATTTAAAGTATTAACCATACGTTGCTGCAACTTTTCATGTTGCAGATAGCCCTGAAGACGAGTGAGGCACAATGTTAGGGTTACGAGTCTATACTCAGCATGTCTTTGCTTGTGGCTTTTGATGGAGCTCTTTATTGTTATTAGTCTTTCGCTGTTGATCTTTGTATTAAGGAGCTAGCCCTTTTGCTATGCAATTTATATGTGATTAATTTTGTTTCGTAATATTACATCCTAAACTGTGTGTGCTAGCGAGTCGATCTAGAGACTAGCACTGTAATGCACAGAGACTTAGAACCCTACCGAGTTGGGTCACTTCAGATACTGGAAGATCGTAGATCACCACCACCTGAGGATGCAGTTGCGCAAGGTGAAGCATGTACGATGATAGCACAATGCGGAAAAATGGTGATACGGGAGGAAGCAACCCCGCCAATAGGGCAGAATGGAAGACCGAGATGTCTAGGGAGGAGATCCAGGAGGCAGTGCAGACATGAAGAACAAACTCTCCACCCTCACTACCTTCACTAGCCATGATCCACCTCAGCAAGTAGAATGGTGACGCGATGTGGAATCCTGGCTCGAATTGCACGTGCGCCTGCCGCAACGCTGTCTACCGAGCTTCGCGCACCTTCTCCAACAAGCTCGACCTTGCCCGAGCCATTGGCGCCATTGCGGAAGCCAAAGATCAATGAAGAAGAATTTGGGGAGGATGGAGGGCACTGTTAAGGAGTTCGAAAGATATTGAGGAACGGAAAAGAGAGAAGGTTGTGGTGTTCCTTAAAAACCCGGGGTTTGGGGGCTGCTCCGGTGTGACTACTGTCATACCCCCTCCCCCGACACCCATTACTTCGCCCTGTCACCATTGCCCCGACTCTAGCGACAAGCGGTTGCATCCTACCCAAAAGACGAGGTGCCATACTCTTGTGCGACGAAGCCCAAAATATGAACACAACTCGGCTATTGTGTCATGCAATAATGGTCTGGCGTTCCATCGCGCCCCATGCCAACTAGGCATAGACCCAGCCAACCACACCAGCTTTGCCAGGCCCAATCACGGAGGATTCTGTCGGATCCATGGGGACCGGGGCCCCCACCCTATCCTACCCTGTGTGGGGCATGACCCGAGAAAGAGCAGGCAACAACTAGAATAGCATATTAGTGGTAGTCACCCCGACAATAGCCACCTCCTGCCCATGGATAATGGGCTAAGCATGCTCCATGGATGGACCCTATGACCCAGCCGAGAAGAGCATGACCGAAGGATTTGCCCACCTAAAAATCTAGTCGCCATGTGTCGGAAAGGCATGGCGCACGTGGCTACCCGATCCGTGCATCAAACTGCTCATGACACATGCGCACTACGTAACTGAGCGTCTCATTGGCCCTCCTCGGCTTCCCATAAGAGCGGGGGAGGGGAAAGGGGGATGTGTTGTTGAACCGAGATCCACATAGGGACAAGCTCTAGCAAACACCGTAATATACAGACATGTATGAGTAGGGTGTTACGCTTCTCAGTGGTCGAGGCATAGGGGCAAGCTCTTACACACACCATAATGTTTCGGCTTCACAACACTGAATGTATCTTTGTTTTCCATCATTTAGGGCGAGGAGGAAACCTAAAGATGAAGCGGCGGCCGTGAAGACGTTGGAGCGGTGCTCCTTCAATGGTGTTGTGAAGTTGGTGTCTTCGGGAATAGCAAGACTTTTGTCGAGCTGAAAGAGAAGATGATGACATGATGTTGGTAACAAACCAGGGACCGTGCATGACACAGCCAAACTCCCCAACCATTTTTTATTCAAGTAATCTTTATTGGTGATGGGATATGCCGAGTGGGGTATACCCAGCAGGACGTTTTCTATTGGCCCAAGCTGCCAGCGAGTGGGCCTGCAGGACGGCGACTGGATCAAGACTCAACAAGGAGCTAGGCGACTGGAAGCTGAAGGCCCAGAAGCGTAGCTAGGCCCAATCAGATTAGGTCAAGCATCCTCTGAATCCTTAACTAATCCGGTTGTAGATCTGTAAACCCTAGCGAGGTGAGCCTATATAAATTTCCCTAGGGTACGCATAGAGGAAACGTTCCATCATACACCCCCTGCGACTCGCCGCCTAGTCGTGGATCTTGCCTTTGTACTCTCTCATCAATACAATCTAGCAGGAGTAGGTATTTACCCTCTGGGGGCCGAACCTGGGTAAAACCCTATGTGTCTGCCCTCATCTCACATCGCAGATGGCTGGCCGCCCTTGCCCCTCGTTCTACTACTCGCTGCCAATTGCAGCATCTGCCATGGCCATTTCCACGACAGTGGCGCCCACCATGGGGCCTGGCCGGTCAGGCCGGTGTTCTGCGACGAGATCCAATCTGCCCATCAATGAGACAATTGCCACCGGCCGCATGATCGCGATCGGCAAGATCCTCCAGATCTTGCCGAGCAGCTACGTCCCGGCGGCGCGCCCCGTCACGCACAGCATGATCATGCCGGTCGGCACGATCAGCCTCTTCGTCGGCTTCATCCACACCATCGCCTCGGAGGACTCGGCTCGCATCGCGAGTCGCCACCGTGTGACCGGCTCTCCGAGAGTCAGGTCCGCACCATCCACCGCCTCGCCTCCGAGTATGACTCGACCAACAGCAACGTGGCCGAGACTAGCGTGGTCGCGGACGACGCGACCCTCAACGACGAAGCCGACTCGGCGACCACGGCGTCAGTCGCCGGATCCATCGTCACCGCGTCATCCGCGGGCTCCATCACCCAGGTCTTCAACATGGGGGACTTCGAGGATCCCTCCATCCTTGGGATCTTCAACTCCGATTCCGGATCGGAGAACTCCGGCGACTTCCATGCCGGATCCGGTCGCCACGTTGCGACCTACATGGAGAATGGCACGGACGCCCCGCCAAACCCCTTCTCTACGCTGATCCCGTTGATCGCGATGGCGACAGAGGTCGAAGAACTCCACCTGCGGCTTGAGGAGGCGGTCCGCAAGGAACAAGCCGAGCGCGGAAAATTTCGCCTCGAGCAGGTAACGGCGCAGGAGCTCTTGCGCTACCACCAACTCTGCATCAGGTCGCGTCTGAACCCCACCGTTCAGGGCCGCGCCCTGAACTTCGACGACGAGAACGACCCGGCCCGCGCAGCCGACCGTGTGATCTACAAGAACGCGTTGCCAGGAGGAAGCGCTCGGCCACCACCAGGCGCATCAGCGAACGACGCTCCCCCACCACCACCCAGCCGCATGCCCCCTCCAAACCAACCAAGGGTCATGATCTCCGCGCAGGAGCGGGATGCAAACGGCCTCCCACTGTTCACCACTCCGATGGAAAACGTCATTGCGAGTCGAGCCGTGGTCGACAACATCAACGTGACCGGGGAAGGCGTCCTGCAGATCCAGTACGCAAGGGCCTTACTCGCCAAGGCCGTCGAGCTACAAGCTGCGGGAGAAGACTCGTGAGGACGCGTCTGCTCCCGCTCATCAGGAAGCAGGGCGGCCTCGAGCGGCCGCCCGACGATGGCAAACACTCTCAATTACCCACCCCCCGAGCCCCTACAGCTCCAGCCGCGACCCGCAAACGCGGCACTCTCCACCAATGACCCGCGACCGACGAACAACATGGTCACCGCCAACGGGCAGCCGGTCGACGCGCGGACCCACATCATCAACAACCAAAGCTGGCGCGCACGACAGCCTGAAGACCTGAGGCATACCCTCACCAACCGCCGCGACGACGAGCCAAGGGGATCGCTAAGCCGAGTCGGCCCCCAGTGCTTCGGACCAATGATCTGAGGTGAAAAATACCCGGCAAATTTCAAAGCGCCGAAGAAGATCGAGAAGTACGACCCCTTGTATGACCCGTCTGTGTGGCCGGACACGCACCTCATGGCGATGGGAATCGCCGGCCACACCGACCTGCTCGCCGCCCGCTACCTCCCCTTGATGATGCAGGAAGCGTGCCGGAAATGGATCAACACCCTCCCCGTAGACAGCATCGACTCCTAGGAGGATATGTGTGATGCCTTCGTCAGGCATTTTGAGGGCTCCTACACCCGCGCCACCACCATCGAGGACCTAGAGCGATGCGTCTAGGGACCCCGCGAGTCGACCCGCAGCTGGGTCCAGCGGTGGCAGGACCTGTGGTACAACGCGGCCGGCATCCACCCAGACACCGTGATTCACTACTTCAAGACCTCGTGCCGCTACGAGCCCTTGGTCGCCAAGCTCAAGCGGGTGTACAAAACACTCGACAACATACCGGACCTCCTCGATATCGCCAAGCAGTACGCGGAGGAGGACTGTAGCACCCCGAGAAAATCCACTACTAGAAAATCGCGTGTTAAATAATACTTTGTGCATCATCATGACAACATGCATCTTTTAACCTAAACCTATTTTCCTAAAAGCCCCTTTTGTTTTCTATATTAATCCTCTCCCTCTTATTTCAAATCAAAACACCAGTGTTTCCGGATATCTCTGTTTGTCTAAAAAACGATTTATAAAAGACTCTTAAAATAAAATATAAAAACCTAAAATATTTTATCGGGGAAGGCAGCCGCAGGCCAGGCCCAAAAGCTCAGCCCGTAGCCACCTATCACCCATCTATTCCTAAACCCTAAAACATCTAACCCTAACCCTAGCTCTACCTGCTCCCCAACTATTTCCACCCGCTGCCGCCAACACTCAGCGACTCCACCCGAACCCCTCACCCCGCTTGACCCGCACGCTCCCTGGACCGTACCCAACACAACTCACACTACATGTTTCCACCCCACCCCGCACGCTCCTCCTCACCTGGCCCACGTCCCCACACGCGCGGACCCAGAACCTCGCTAGCATCCCGCTCCCCCACCTTCCGCGATCCCCTCCTGCGAGCCCCGTGTCCGCTCCCTCGTCCCTCGATTCCCCGCCGCCAGGACACCCTCGCCCTGATGCCCTGCTCGCCTCTCCTGCAAGCCATCGCTATCGCTCGCCCTCACCACTCCTTCCTCGCGTGCACCTCGCCACCAGAGGCCCGCTCGCTCTGCGGACCTCCGCTGCCATGGCTCTGCCTCCCAGGTCCCCGTCGACCGTGCCTCCCCGTGGGACGCCACCGTCATGTCGAGCCCTCCCTCGCTGCCAGTGCTCCTCCGTACCGGGCGCCGCCCTGTCTCGGGCCTCCTCACCGCCGCGGCCCATCCGCCTCTACTCATCGCTCGACCCTGGTCGCCGTCGTGTCCCTTCGCGTCGGCCTCGTCCTTCCGCCCGAGCGCGCCCCGTGCCGAGCCCGCTCGCGTCCTGTCGCCTGTTGCTCTAGCGCCGCCGCGGACGCCCTCCTCCCGGCCGGATGCAGCTCTATAGTGGCGTGCTCGCTGAGCTCGCGCGGCCGCCTTCTGCTTCTCCTCGACCCAGCAGCGCTCTGTCCGTCCGCTGCAGGAGCCCGCGACCTCGAGGCCGCCCGCTGGGTTCCTGGCGCCTTGTGAGTCAATCCCCTGAGGTGGTACTTGCTCCTTTGTTCGAGCCGTGTCCGCAACTCCTCAGCACTGCCTTGCTTAGTTCAATGCTTTGCAGGTCATCGTCGGGATGGAACGATCCCCTTTCATATGTTGGTGTATTGGGGCACCTTGGGACCACCGTGTGTTTGGTGAATCTTATCCCCAAGCATGTCAACACTAAGTCCAAGATCTGCGAGCCATGTTTGTACACCCAAGCTGCTGCCTGAAGATCTATGCCAAGATATCCACTCTGGACGGACGCCAAGGCCTCCTTCACGGAATTCGATGGTCAAACCCTGAAACCTGATCTCGAGAACCTAGAGATCGATTCTGAACCCAACATCGCGCCAAGTTCTCCTTCCCGGATTCGATGACCGAGACCGTTCCCTGAGTCGCAAGACCGTTCTCGAAGCCGAAGACCGACCCCGACGGTTCCCCCATCCCAAAGACCGATCCCGACGTCCGAAGATCGAACCAAACCCCTCGGAACCAAGATCGTCGAGTTCCCTATGTGTGACCCCTATCTAACCCGCCCATATTTTTGTAATATGTTATATATCCTGTTGCATAAATAAATTGTTCATGTCGCATGCATATTGCGTGATTTAGGGCATTATGCCGATTCACCTAATTAAATATGGAGACCATATGCGGGCTATTCTAGTCTTAGTTTGTCTTCATTTAAATTTATGCATCGAAACATTATCATATTTTGCCTTGTTAAGACAATATTTAAATTGTGGGGTGCCTAAACAACATGAACCGTCTAATTAAATGTTGGGACCCCGGTTCCGCTTAATATCGACTAATCGCATCGCATCTTTGCCATGGCATACATCATACATGCATCATGCCCGATCTTCTGCCGTAGTATTAAATAGTGCATCCGGTGTTTCTTCTAGTGCTTTGCTTCTTCACGGATTAGGCCGATGAGTTGATGCGAGTGTCGACCCGATCTTCGGATGAACCTTCGGTAGTGTTTTTAGGCGAGCATTCTCCCCCTTTCTACCTATCTTATTTTTATAGTCTTTATTTCCTCCTGTTGATCTATTGCTATCTGTGATGCGATGCTCTAGTTTTCGTACCCGTGATATCCCTTGCAGCCATTAAATTGCCTTGGACACATCCTATTACCTGTCGTTTGGTAGATAGTCATGTAGGGGTTCGTAGCATGGAAAACAAAAAATTTCTATCGCATACAAACAAACAAGCCAAGATCTATCTATTAGATTGTAGCAACGAGTCGATGGAATAACTTACCCTTGAAGATTCCAAAGCGGTTAACGAGAGCAGATTCTCGTGGGTGATGTAGTCGTACTCTCTCCGATCTCAAGATCGCGTAGACGATCCTTCCGGCGCTGCGTTCCGGCAGCGCTCCCGCAGTCGGTCACACGTTCGGTACTCGACGAAGACCTTCCTCTCCCTTGTTCCAGCAGGCAGCGGAGGTTGTAGCACTCTCCTCTCGATTCTGGCAGCACAACGGCGTGGTACCGGAATTAGAGGGGAGATCCCGCAGGGCTTCGCCTTAAGCCGGAGCGAGTATGGTGGAGTATGAGAGAGAGCTATTAGTGGTCTAGGGTTTAGACACACCAATTAGAAGGCTCTAAACCGAAGGCTAAAGCAATTAGAAGCTCTAAACCAAAACGGCTCTAAACCGGAGATTAGAGGATAGAAACTTGTGTGTCTAGAGGAGGAGGCCCTGCCCCTCCTTTTATAGGTGGGAGGGGCGGCCAAGGGAAGGGAAGTCCCTCCCCAAGTCGGCCTTTGTTAGCGCGCCGGCTTGGAGGGACTCCTCCCCCAAGTCGGTTCCAACCACCTCTTGCTTGTTTCCCACAGTTTCCTGTTTCCCACAGTTTCCTGTTTTAGCCGTTTGACTTTCAAACTGGCAGTTTGACTTTTCAGTTTTGGAACAGCAAGAACACTTAGTACATGATGCAATCATTCAATATGTAATGACACATTCATGTACCCTCCCCCCCCACCGGAGTGCCGGACAATCCGGAACCTTCTAGAACATTCCTGATGAAAACACCGTAATCATTCCCGAACTCCGAAACGGGACTTTCCTTATATGAATCTTATTCTCCGGACCATTCCGGATCACCTCGTGATATCCCGGATCCCATCCGAGACTCCGAACAACATTCGGTCTCTTTCTCATAATACCATAACTACTCAAAACAACGTCGAATCCTTAAGTGTGTCTCCCTACGGTTCGTGAATTATGCGGACATGATCGAGACACTTCTCCGAACAATAACCAATAGAGGAATCTGGAAATTCATATGGCTCCCACATATTTCTACAATTACTTTGCGATCGAATGAACCACTTACATACGATACCAATTTCCCTTTGTCTCACGATAGTTTACTCATCCGAGGTTATGATCGTCGGTATCTCTGCATACCTAGTTCAACCTCGTTACTGATAAGTACTCTTTTCTCGTTCCCGTGATATGTGATCCCTTGTGAGCCAGTCACATGCTTGCAAGCTAATTGGATGACATTTCACCGAGAGGGCCCAGAGTATATCTATCCGTCATATGGATGGACAAATCCCACTCTTGATCCATGTGTTTCAACCAATACTTTCTGAACACTCAATGCCACCTTTATAGCCACCCTGTTACGGTGTGGTGTTTGATGACATCAAAGCATCCACCCGGAAAAGGTGATATGCATGATCTCATGGTCGAAGAAATTAGGTTACTATGTATCAGAAAGCATATAGCAATTGAACTATTGAAATGACTTGATCTTTATGCTACGCTTATCTATAGGAGTATGTCCATCACATCATTCTCCTAATGATATGATCATGTTGTTAATAACATCTCTATGTTCATGATCAGGAAACCATGATCATATATTAACCAACAAGCTAGTTTAACAAGAGGCTTTACTAGGGACTCTTATTTTAGTTTACAAATCACACAAGTATTAATGTTTCCGGTTAATACAATTATAGCATGGTATGTAAACATTTATCATAAGTGTGAAGACATGATAATAACCACTTTATTATTGCCTCTTGGGCATATCTCCAACAGTCTCCCACTTGCACTAGAGTCAATAATCTAGTTTCAAACCTTTGTGTATTCAACACCTATGGCTTTCCGGTGTTGTATGTACACGATTGCTAGTGGTCAACTGATCTCCGGATCTGACACTTTCAGGTCCGTGTGTAATTGCATGTCTTTGCGTCTCTACGCATCACTCATTCTCTAATGAGATGGCTTCGTACAAATTTGGTCTTTCGGTGTGACCTTTAGCTCTTTGGGGTTAAAACATGTTGATAATATTGTCGCACAATATATCTTCATAGTATTATCCCACTGTGAACTACACCTAGTTTGATAACAAACTACTTGACACAAATGCCCTCTTTTGCTGCTAAAATAGCAGTCATATACTTAGCCTTTTGTTGTAGTATCTGTCACAATGTCTTAACTTTGGAACTCATCCAAATCCATTATGGAACTTTCTTTCCATTATATTGTGCCACCCTTAGTTTAGATTGAGATAAACTTAATTTGTACTTTGTGACAAAACTAGTATCAATGTAGTACTTTTACAATGAACTAACCATCTATTTGTCACTTCTACAAATATTATACTCTTAGTTCTTCCAAAAGATCATAAGAATATCCTTACTATTGTCCAATGATCATCTTACGAATCATTCTGGTATATGTTCACAACATTTAGAGCATAGGACATATCTGGATTTGTACATATCACAGTATGATTGATATAAATACTCTTTGTGATTTCATACATCAAGTATCAATCTATACTTGAATATTTGTTTCACTTACCCAGTGTCATTACACTTGAATATATCATCAATATTGAACTCATTCAATCATTTCTGTGCAACAAGAACCTTTCTTGTAGTTTCTATATTGAACTCATTCAATATATCATCTATGTACTTTTGGCACAACCATATTAGCGTCTATTGATGCCAAATATTTGGGTTTTTCCTAAGTCTTTCATCGGGATGAAATTCTTAATATGTGTTAATAAAAGATACATTATTTCTAATCAACAATATGTCTTCCACATAATGTATTAGAAACATGTCTTAGCGCTCCCACTTAATTTCTTGCAAATGCAAGCATCTTCATCGTCTCTGATGAATTTAAACTCTTTTAACAATTTCATCATTGTGAAGATTCCAACTCCGCGATGCTCACTTTAACCATTGAAGTTTGCATATGCTTTTAGCATCCTTTGAATTAACAAAACCCTATGGACCGTGTCATGCACACGTCCTAGGTAACCCTTCTATTAGAAGAACTTGTTTTGTTTATTCAACTACCATATAACAAATTATATGTAGTGGTTGCTACATTAATCCGTCTAGACTAAAAATTGCTATGAAAGATCAAATCTTGTCATATACAACCTTTGATTAATGTTGTGAACTCTTTCCCAACATGTCGACTATTTCATAGATGTGAAACATCCATGTCTATTTCTTTATAGATCCAAATACGACTGTAAGGTCTTGTACCTTCCCAGAGGGTCTTTCAAGTTCAAATCTTGATCTCTCGTATATGGAACTATCACGGATTTTATGGCTTCAAGCCATTTTACGGAGTCAGGGCCCATCATCGCTTCTTTGCATGTAGTACGTTCATTATTCTCAAATAATGATTCAACTCTCAAATATTGGTATTTGATTGTTTACTCGACCTACTTGGTTCAACAGAAACTTTGATCTTCATAACCACAACCTTTGAGGCACGTGAGCCATGAGCATTGTTGCTGCCTCCGGAACACTTTTCGGTGTTGCGCAACTTTGCACATATAGCTAAGGTTCTTTTAACCTTATCAAAGTTCTATTGTCCTCCCACTTAACTTTTCACGAAAAATTCCTTCTAAAAGAAACTTGACGTTCTAAGTGACAAACACTTTTGTCTCCGGTGTTATGGAGGAATACTTAACAAAGACAGGTTCATCCGACTTTGGTTGCAAACATCTTTCTTATGCATAGAATACCAATGTTTAAGAAAGGACAACTTGGGTTTTATCCCAAACCATAACATATGGTGTCATTTCAACGGATTATGATGGAGCTCTTTTCAGTGGAAAAACGGTAATCTCTAAAGCTTTTAATCTTTAAAATACAATGGCAGTTTTATGAATTATACCTTTGATCTTACCATGTCAAACAAGGTTTAATTACATATCTCGAATGCTCCATACTCTTATGGTGTTTCGTGAAAATGCAAATCCACGGAACGATTCCATAAATCTTAGGTATTATGCTAAACTTTGTAACTCAAATATCTTCCTTTATGATCTTTATCATAAACTGTTTATATTCTTGTTACTATGATTTTGCACTTCATCTTGAAAGTCTTTGAACTTTTCAAATGTTTCATACTTCATCCTTATTAAGTAAATATTCATATATTCACTCAAAATTTCGGAGAAAGCATATGAAGTTGAAATCCATCGCTCTTGACTACACATAATGGACTTCGTACAACAATATGTACAATTTCCAATAAGCTAGTCTTCCGTTCCCTTTTGGCCTATGAACGAAGTTTCAATTATCTCTAGGAAAGTTTCACAAGTGTCATTTGATCAAAAATCAAAAGACTCCAAAATTCCATCCACATGGAGTTTCTTCATGTTTTCTTTCCATTATAATTTAAACGGCGATGTCACTTCCTAAGTGATCTTTCAATCAATTTGTCTTTCGACCTTTTTAGCACTAGTTTTATGGATGTGATTTCTCCAATGAGATTTTTGAATCATCCATCTTTTATGGATTACGGAAATTATTTGAACAACCCTTTTGTTCTCATAATACCTGATAAAACAAATCCTGAAGGCAAGCTTTGATGTTTAACGAGCAACACAATAACCCTTTATTTGTTCTCGATGAACATCATCACATATTCTTTTGCTAGTTACTTAGGCCATTGTAGTTCATGAATTGTGTTATTTCGTAAGACGATTCACACCAACAAATTCAGTATCAAATACTTGAGAACCACATTGTTTAATAAGCAAAGAATATAGCCATAACATGTATATCATCTATATACTTAAGCTGAACAATTCTAGTCTTTTCCTTTCTGCCATATACTTATGAGATTTTCTTTCAATATTTCCTTTTCTGTTTGAAAGAATCTATCAACATCAATAGTGGAGTCATACATATGACATTTAGTCCAAAGCGTGTATAGTTAAATACCAATGTCTTTGGACTTGCACTTTGAAGTAGATCACCATCATCAAATGTTTGGTGTTCTTTCAAATTCCTTTCTTTAGTAATCTCTTGGTGTAGTAAACATTTTACCTACATCAAATATTCACCCTTATCATGGAATCGTCCATGATCAAGCTACTTTTAGCTTATAACAATGAATTATGAGTATAATGTTGCTATCCAAAACCTTTTGGAGGATTAGGACAACAAGTGTCACCAACCTTTTGCAAATTCTCATCAAAATATGAGAATATGAACTTTTCCATATTATACTCTATCATGTTGTAACCAAAACTTCGTTTCAGATATCACAATATCTTCCACACATCATGGTTTCTGAAACAACTCTTTCAGATCCTAGATAACCTTGATATTAAGAGAATCCTTTGAATATCAAGAATCATGGAGACAAACATGATACTTATATACTAACACTTGGAATTGTTACTCTTGATTTAATACTAATTATTAAACTTCATGGAGTAACCGGAACTTACTGAAAGTTTGCAATAGGACTTTTAAACTTTAGATTAACACTTCAAAACAATACGATACCAGTTCGTAAAGTAACTAACCAGAATTCTATAGTTCTATTATCTCAATTATAACTAAGCGCAAGGTGGTAAACGGATGCCAATGACTACAACAGCTATGCAAATTCACTTTGATTTAGTTTATGATAAATTGAGTTCTAATTAATAATTAAATTAATCTAGGTGAACTCCCACTCAAAACAATATCCCTCACATTGTTTTAGTGATCACACGAACCAAATCCACCACATCAAAACCGATCATCACGAGAGTTGATATAGCTTCAATGGCGAACAATCAACATGTTCATCATATCTACTATATGACTCATGCTCTACCTTTTGGTAATCCGTGTTCCTGAGGCCATGTATGTACATGCTAGGCTCGTCAAGATCAAACCTTGGTTTCCGCATGAGCAAATCTGGCTTGCTCACGTTGTATACACTTGCAGAATCTAACACACCCGATCATCACGTGGTGCTTCGAAACAACAAGCTTTAGCAACGGTGCTAACTAAGGGTGAACACTTTATGACTTGAAATTCATGTACATGAGGGATCATCTTATAATGCTACCGTCGTCTACTAAGCAATACAAGATGCATAAAGGATTAACATCACATGCAATTCATAATATGTGATATGATATGGCCTTTCTTCTTTGTGCTTCCGATCTCCATCTTCCAGCACGAACATGATCTCCATCATCACCGGCATTGCATCAAGTTCAATGATGCTTCTCCATGGTTGTCGTCCACCGGCTTCAACTATTACAACTACTTTGAATAGACATGTGGGTCTTAACAGAAATTAAAGACAACCATATGGCTCCTGCCGGTTGCCAACTTACAATAAGGAACATTGCATACATCATATATAATCACAATCATGGCCATATCACATCACTGCACACCCCTGCAAAACAAAGTTAGACGCCTCTACTTTCTTTGCATATTTTACGTGGTTTGGGGCTTTCAATAAGTGTCGTTCTAACTTACGAACAAGAACCACAACATTGATACTAGTATTGTTAATCACCCGTTGTAAATTGGATCTTAACTATGCTAGGAGAAACAGGCACCCGCAAAGCCACTTATGCAATACAAGTTGCATGTCAAGCGTGGAACAAGTCTCATGAACGATGTCATGTAAGGTTAGCCCGGGCCGCTTCATCCCAACATACCTCAAGATGCAAAGTACACAAGAAGCAATCAACAATAAAAGCATCAACGCCCATAATGACCATTGTGTTCTACTCGTGCAACAGATCTACATATAGACACGGCTCTGATACCACTGTAGGGGTTCGTAGCATGGAAAACAAAAAATTTCTATCGCATACAAACAAACAAGCCAAGATCTATCTATTAGATTGTAGCAACGAGTCGATGGAATAACTTACCCTCGAAGATTCCAAAGCGGTTAACGAGAGCAGATTCTCGTGGGTGATGTAGTCGTACTCTCTCCGATCTCAAGATCGCGTAGACGATCCTTCCGGCGCTGCGTTCCGGCAGCGCTCCCGCAGTCGGTCACACGTTCGGTACTTGACGAAGACCTTCCTATCCCTTGTTCCAGCAGGCAGCGGAGGTTGTAGCACTCTCCTCTCGATTCCGGCAGCACAACGGCGTGGTACCGGAATTAGAGGGGAGATCCCGCAGGGCTTCGCCTTAAGCCGGAGCGAGTATGGTGGAGTATGATAGAGAGCTATTAGTGGTCTAGGGTTTAGACACACCAATTAGAAGGCTCTAAACCGAAGGCTAAAGCAATTAGAAGCTCTAAACCAAAACGGCTCTAAACCGGAGATTAGAGGATAGAAACTTGTGTGTCTAGAGGAGGAGGCCCTGCCCCTCCTTTTATAGGTGGGAGGGGCGGCCAAGGGGAGGGGAGTCCCTCCCCAAGTCGGCCTTGGTTAGCGCGCCGGCTTGGAGGGACTCCTCACCCAAGTCGGTTCCAACCACCTCTTGCTTGTTTCCCACAGTTTCCTGTTTCCCACAGTTTCCTGTTTTCCACAGTTTCCTGTTTTAGCCGTTTGACTTTCAAACTGGCAGTTTGACTTTTCAGTTTTGGAACAGCAAGAATACTTAGTACATGATGCAATCATTCAATATGTAATGACACATTCATGTACCCTCCCCCCCCCCCGGAGTGCCGGACAATCCGGAACCTTCTAGAACATTCCTGATGAAAACACCGGAATCATTCCCGAACTCCGAAACGGGACTTTCCTTATATGAATCTTATTCTCCGGACCATTCCGGATCACCTCGTGATATCCCGGATCCCATCCGAGACTCCGAACAACATTCGGTCTCTTTCTCATAATACCATAACTACTCAAAACAACGTCGAATCCTTAAGTGTGTCTCCCTACGGTTCGTGAATTATGCGGACATGATCGAGACACTTCTCCGAACAATAACCAATAGAGGAATCTGGAAATTCATATGGCTCCCACATATTTCTACAATTACTTTGCGATCGAATGAACCACTTACATACGATACCAATTTCCCTTTGTCTCACGATAGTTTACTCATCCGAGGTTATGATCGTCGGTATCTCTGCATACCTAGTTCAACCTCGTTACTGATAAGTACTCTTTTCTCGTTCCCGTGATATGTGATCCCTTGTGAGCCAGTCACATGCTTGCAAGCTAATTGGATGACATTTCACCAAGAGGGCCCAGAGTATATCTATCCGTCATATGGATGGACAAATCCCACTCTTGATCCATGTGTTTCAACCAATACTTTCTGAACACTCAATGCCACCTTTATAGCCACCCTGTTACGGTGTGGTGTTTGATGACATCAAAGCATCCACCCGGAAAAGGTGATATGCATGATCTCATGGTCGAAGAAATTAGGTTACTATGTATTAGAAAGCATATAGCAATTGAACTATTGAAATGACTTGATCTTTATGCTACGCTTATCTATAGGAGTATGTCCATCACATCATTCTCCTAATGATATGATCATGTTGTTAATAACATCTCTATGTTCATGATCAGGAAACCATGATCATATATTAACCAACAAGCTAGTTTAACAAGAGGCTTTACTAGGGACTCTTATTTTAGTTTACAAATCACACAAGTATTAATGTTTCTGGTTAATACAATTATAGCATGGTATGTAAACATTTATCATAAGTGTGAAGACATGATAATAACCACTTTATTATTGCCTCTTGGGCATATCTCCAACAAGTCAGCCTTGCGAGTCGTAGTTGCTTGCGTAGGTGTTGCGTCGCGCCGTCGATGTTCCACAGTTGTTGGAGTAATGCCTTATGTTAAATGTTGGAGATGATTATAACTTTAATTAACGTTTAATAACTAAAATTGAAAGTAGGTAAATGCAGAGGCACCGGTGGGTAATAGACAATATTTGGTTTTTAACCGCTCACTGGTGTCTCGTAGGACCCCGAGTTCTTGACACCTGTTCCAAGATCGAGCGCGCTAACCACAGGTAGGGTGTGTGGGCACCCCTATCGATTAGTACCTGATTTCAAAGTACTGTACCGGGGGCCACAAAGTAGTTTGGGGCTTTATTAATATCTTGTACTTATGCCATGATTTACTGCTTTATTTACTATTGCGTGTGGAGCGCTTGTACTGTTTTGGAACCCCGTGCCACGTTTTCGCGGTATCGACAAGCCCAGTCACACTTTCGGGTTCCCAGTCGTTTACAGCCGTCGTCACAAACCCTGGGTCCATCTCGGAGACCGGCCGACTTCGTTACGGGTAGCTTAGTGGGGTGGCCCCCATGTGCTTGCTTTGGTTCTGGGAAACGTCGTGTCCGAAACCCCGTCGACATACCATTGGGTGTATGTTTTGTGATCTTGTACCTACCTGATCTGACAACAAGGGTGTAGGTGCGTGTGGAAACTTTGGTGCACCCCTGAAGGGTTAAATCTTTTCGAGAAGCCGTGTCCGCGGTTATGGACGACTTGGAGCACAGTTCTCGATCATAGACAACTACAACTAAAGTTTCCACAATGGAATGACTAGTATCCGATATGACTAGTAATCAGCTTCACTACAACGGAATGGCTAAATCAAAGTACCAACAACTGCTGGGTTTGGGATATCTCATGCTAATTGTATCTGACTAGTAAGTGTCGCAACTACAATGGAATGGTTAACTAAAAGTGCCCACTGCTTATTATATCAGGATGACTATCTATACCTGACTAGTAATTGCTGCAACGATAACTGAATAAATAAAACTTCCAACTGTGTGAGTTCCTCAGTTGACTTCCTCGTTTGGTCTCGAGGGGGAAATACTAGGATGGGTATGCTTGATGATAGTTTCAGGTTAGATCCGAATAGGTATTTCTTATCCCTATCTGATAGCCGCCAGTTGTATTGAGTCTCTATAGGTTGTTTAGTGCATGCTGCGCTGCCGCTTCAGTCCACCATACCTATGTAGGCGAGGACCGCCGAATTCTAGTCTCGCCATGTACTGGCCTCAGTACTGACCGCTCTCTTTTTCCTTCGCCCTTTGTCGGCACCCCTTTTGTTAAGCAGGTTTTGAGATCGACGTCGTTAGCAGGGTTACCCTTCTGGCTTGGCCTGGGCAGGGTTATGGACGCCATTGGTATTCTTCAGGGCTCTTAACCCCATTTGCATCTTGTCCGTAGTCGGACGTTGTATCGTTTTTAAGGTGATTTGGATCTTTGTATTGTATATCTGTATTCTTGACTCATGGAGTCATTGTTGTATATATCTATTTTGTGGGTTCCATCATGGACTATTGTGTAATGATATTACTTCGTTTTCCACCCGCACGCAAGTGCCTGGTGGGCACCTTTGAATCGTTTCTATGCGGGTTTGGTGGGAATCGCTGAAACTTGCATAGGGCCGATTCTGAGGGTGTTACAAGGACCCGAACCAAGAAACCGACGATGAGTCGGGAGGAAACCGCCGCACGAGCGGCCACGACAACGGGAGACGACCCGAGATACTCTACAGCAACACTCGCCTCACCGGCAAGCGCCGCGGAGATGGGCGAGTCGACTTCGTCGCCAACGCCGGCTACGCGCCACACGAGCCCAAGAGCTTCCGCCGTGATGGAGGCCAGCGCCGCGATAGCAGCAACTACAAGGCGAAGCCAAGGTTCGACACCCCGGTTATCCTCAACCAGCCCTGTGTGTTCCACAGCAGGGAGGGGAAGTCCTCCACGCACACGACCGCTGACTGCCACTCCCTGAAAGATATCGAGAAGGCATGGAGCGCACAGGAGGACCCCAGCAACCACCCGCCAAACGGCGGGGCATTCGGCAACAACGTGGGATCGCTCCACACCGTCATCGGGTTCAGCACCAAGCGCGAGAACAAGGTCATCGCTCGCGCCGTCACCATCGACGCGGTGTCCCAGGTCGACGTCCCGCGCTTCCTCAACTGGTCCGAGCAGCGGATCACCTGGAGCCGCGAAGACCATTCGCCATGGATCGAATATCCGGGGCGAGTCGCCTTGGTGGTCAAGCCCAAGATAGGGGACTACTGGCTCCCCAAGACGCTGATGGATGGCAGAAGCTTCATCAACATTCTCTACCTGGACACGTTCAGGCGACTGCGGCTCCCGCATTCGATGATCGAGACGACCTACACCACCTTCCACGGCATCGTCCCCGGTAGGAAGGCGTACCCGATAGGCAAGGTGATCCTACCAGTCACCTTCGGCACTCCAGCAAACTTCCGCACCGAGCGGATCGTCTTCGAGTTGGTGCCCTTCAACAGCCCCTACCACTGCGTCTTGGTGTAGCACCCCGGGTAAAACCACTACTAGAAAATCGCATGTCTTTATCTGTGCATCATCATGACATCATCATGCATCTATTTGCTTAAAAACTATTTTCCAAAAACCCTATTTTTGCTTTCTACATTACCCCCTATTATTTCAAAGTATAAGGTTCGGCTCGTCCGGATCTTTTATTTGCCTAAAAATTATTTGTAAAAACGTTTACAAAATATAAATTAAATAAAACTGTTTTGAACGGAGGAGGCAGCCCGGCCCAAAAGCCAGGCCACCTACCACCCCGGCAGGCCCAGCCCATACCGTCTAGACCAAACCCTAGTTTTTCTCACCTAAACCCTAACCCTAATCTCCCAAACCACCCAACCCTATCTACCACTCCACACCCCTGTAGCCGCCGCCGCTGACACTCAAACCTCCCACACGCGCAACCTAGCCGCCCGCGGCCTCATCTAACACGTGCAGCGCCCCTGGCCCCACCCTGCGACCTACTCCTTCCCCGTAACCCCTCTCTCTCCCTCACGCAACCCCCGCTCACCCCACCCCGCGTGAGCCCTGGCCCCACCCCACCTCGCGGCCCTCTCTGCTCGACCCTGCACCCACCCCGCCTCCCCGTTCTCTCCTTCCTTCCGAGAGCCGACGCTGCTAGCGGGCCTCCTCCCGCTCGCGAGCCTACCCCAACGCGACCCCATCTGCCTCCTGCCCGAGCACGCCGCCGCGTTCGTGGGCCGCCGGAGCCTCCCAGTGGCCCTCTACGACACGCCACCCCGAGCTCGCCTCTGCCAGCAAGCCGCCCCCCTCAAGCTCCTCGAGCCGGAGCCCAGCCGACCCTCTGTCGCCCTTCCCAGGCAGGAGCACTGCCCGAGCCCGCCGGCGCCCCTCTGCGGCCGCCCGTTGAGCTCCCCGCGACCCGAGCGCCCCCTCTCCCTCGCCCGCATCTTCATGCCCGCGACCCCCTTCCTTGCGCAACCTCCCCTGCAGTGCCCGACCTCCTTTGCAGGACCCCGCCGCCGCCAGGGCCCTCTCCTCCCTCTGTTCGTCGGCCTCCCCAGCGAGCCATCGTCGACCGCCTCCTCCACCCCGCCGGCGAGCACGCCGACTGCGGCTGCCTCGCTCGAGTCGTTGTCGCCATCCCTAACCTCCTGCGCCCCTAGCTGTCCCAACACGGCGCTCAGCGACGCTGCGCCCTCTGTCTCCCCGCTGTTTGCTCCTATCGTCCTCGACCGCCGTTCGCTGCCGCGTGCGTCCTCAGCAGCAAGCGGTCGTTGCCCAGCGCCGTTCCTCTCTGGCCGCGGGCCCGCTCGCATCCTGCTGCTTCGAAACTAGCCTACGAGTGCTCCTCTGCTTCCCCGTGATGTCGCCACTTTGTGCTTCTATTGCTGAATGGGAGCATCCCGTTCCGTATTAGTGTATCGTGAGCATCTTGTACGTTGGCATTGGTGGCCTGTCGTGGACAGGATATTCACTGTCCTGGCCCCAATATGTGGAGATGTTGCTGTCAAAGACAAGGCGAGCGGTGTACCGTGGAACGTCACGACCTTCCGAAGATAGTTGATTCAAGTTTGATGTGTCAAGGCCTCCTTGTTAACAAGCAACCCGAGTCCGACACCGACAATCGAAGTGGGAACCCCAAGTACCCCGTCATGGTAACCGGAGGCGGTGTCGCCGGACCGGCAAGATCTCCCTCGTGGATTTTGGAACCCCATCCTCGGATGCGAAGAACAAACCCATCGCCCCCCGAAACCCTCAAGGTCGTCGAACCTCCATGTGTGACCCCTTTTCTCGAAGCCCTATTTTATTAAATGATATATCTTGTCGCACATTAAATTGTCATGCTTGCATACATATTGTGTGGTTTGGGGGCCTTATACCGATTCACCTCATAATTAAATATGGAGACCATATGCGGGCGAATCTAGTCTAATATTGGTTCCATTTAAATTTGTGCATCAAACCGGTGATATATTTTGCCATGTTAAGATAACATTTAAATTGTGGGATATCTAGACAGCATAAACCTACTCATTAATTTCGGGACCCCGGTTCCGTTTAATATGGTCTAATTGCATCGCATCCTTGCCATGCCATACATCATACATGCATCATGTCCGATCTTCTGCCGTAGTATTAAATAGTGCATCCGGTGTTTCTTCTAGTGCTTTGCTTCTTCACGGGCTAGGTCAATGAGTTGATGCGAGTGTCGACCCGATCTTCGGATGAATCTTCGGCAATGTTTTCAGGTGAGCATTCTCCCCCTTTCTACCTATTTTACCTTTCTAGTCTTTATTTCGTCTTGTTGATCTATTGCTATCTGGGTTGCGATGCTCTAGTTTTCGTACCCGTGATATCCCTTGCAGCCTTATATTGCCTTGGACACATCCTATTACCTGTTGTTTGGTAGACAGTCGGCCTTGCGTGTCGCAGTTGCTTGCTCAAGTGTTGTTGCATGTCGTCAAGTACCACAGTTGTTGGAAGACTGCCATATGCTTTATGTTGGAGATGATCATGACTTTAATTACCGTTTAATAACTAAAACTGAAGTAAGTAAATAATGCAGAGGCACAGGTGGGCAATAGATGTTATTTGGTTTTTAACCGTCCACTTGTGTCCCGTAGGACCCCGAGTACTTGATACCTGTTCTTTGAATATTCGCACTATCCGCATGTGGGACCATGAATCCCCCTAGCCAGAGCTTGAGTCATATTTATTTCTTGGGGCCACAAAGTAGTTTGGGGCTTTATTACTATCCTGTACTTATGCCATGCTTTACTGCTTTATTTACGATTGCGCGTGGAGCGCCTGTACTGTTTAGGGACAAATGTGGAATGTTTTCGCGATATCGACAAGCCCAGTCACACTTTCCGGTTCCCAGTAGTTTACAGCCATTGGCACAAACCTCTGGGTACGTCTCGGAGCCGGCCAACTTCGTCGCGGGTAGCTTGGTGGGGTGGCCCCCCTGAAATTTATATGAATCTTGCAATTGCTCTATCGTGATGCTTAGTTGGGTTTTTATTGTTTTTTCTCGAGGTTGATCGTGCGTGTGTTGATATTTGTGCCCCCCTGCAGGGTAAAACTTTCTGAAAGCCGTGTCCGCGGTTATGGACGACTTTGAGCACAGTATCTCGATCATAGACAACTATAACTAAAGTAGTGCTATAAATTTGACTTTATAATGACTAGTAATCAACTTCACTATAATAGAATGGCTAAATAAAAGTGCCAACGACTGCTGGTTTTGGGTTGTCCTCTGTTACCATTGTATCTGACTAGTAAGTATTGCAACTACAACGGAATGGCTAAATAAAAGTACCAACAACTGCTGGGTTTTAGGATGCCTCATGCTATATGTATCTGACTAGTAAGTACTACAACTACAACGGAATGGTTAACTAAAACTGCCCACTGCTTATTATATCAGGATGACTCATGCTATCTATATCTGACTAGTAATTGCCCCAACTATAACGGAATGAATAAAACTGCCAACTGTGTGAGTTCCTTGGTATGACTTTCTCGGTTGGTATCGAGGGGGAACACCAGGATGGGTATGTTTGGTGTTAGAATCGGGTTGGATCCGAATAGGTCTTTCTTACCCCTCTCTGATAGCCGCCAGTTGTATCGAGTCTCTATAGGTTGTTTAGTGCATGCTGCGCTGCCGCTTCAGTCCACCATACCTATGTAGGCGAGGACCGCCGAATTCTAGTCTCGCCGTGTACTGGCCTCAGTACTGACCGCTCTCTTTTTCCTTTGCCCTTTGTCGGCACCCCTTTTGTTTAGCAGGTTCGAGATCGACGTCGTTAGCAGGTTTACCCTTCTGGCTTGGCCTGGGCAGGGTTATGGACGCCATTGGTTATCCTTCAGGGCTCTTAGCCCAATTTGCATCTTGTCCGTACTCGGACGCTGTATCGCTTTAAAGGTGATTTGGATCTTTGAATTGTATATATGTATTCTTGACTCAGGGAGTCGCTATTGTATATATCTGTTCTGTGGGTTACATTGAGGACTATTGTGTAATGATATTACTTCGTTTTCCACCCGCACGAAAGTGTCTGGTGGGCACCTTTGAATCGTTTCTATACGGGTTTGGCGGGAGCCGCTAAGACTTGCATAGGGCCGATTCTGAGGGTGTTACAGAGTGGTATCAGAGCTCAGCAGTTACGATACCCACTGGTCCAGCCTGTAGGATAACCTAGCTAACGGCCGATGTAGAGTGTCAAAACTATTCTGGAAAAATGTTTGGATAGATCTGACTAGGTCTGCTTTTATTCCTTACCCCTCTGCTATCCTCCTCTTGCCTCAACGTGTTTTGAATCTGCTCTCTTATCTTTGCTTCGAGTCCAGGAATTCTCGTGGTTGGGTTTCCGTCGTGCCTTCATGGTTTCGCTTCCTTCCTCTTGTAACGGTGTTGCTTCCTCCGATCTTCATGCTATCTGAGGAATGTTTCATCTGTTGAACCTTCCAATGTACCCAAAATCCACTAAAATTTTCTTTGTATCTTCCGATGTTTTCTGACACGACGACATCATCTACGTCAGAACCGATCAAGAGCCTACATCATTCTTTTGTTTCCGAACCTCGCTTGTCGAGATGTTTAGTCTGAATTCTGAGAGTTGATTGTATAATTCTCCTATTCATGTATGGAGTAATGCTTTGGGTGCACAATGGACTGATCACCATCCGACTACTCTTATCATTCGCTCTTGTACATTGAATGGTGGATTGATGCAATTATACTCCTTCCATGGAAGTTAGAGGTGGCTTTAACTTTTGATACCTCTGCCTTCGTCCATTGTTTCTCCGGAGTGTTGTCTCGACGAGCATGAGCAAAACCCCTTGTTGGTGGTGTCGCCAATTTCAAGACGAAGAAGGAATCTTTATTAGTGGTGTCGCGAGGATCTATGCGAAACGAGAAGATTCTGACCGCCGGCCTTCTTTCCCGTACCATGAGGCGGATCTCGAGGGCGAGATCCATTGTTAGTGGTGTCGAATTGTAGCACCCCGGGTAAAACCACTACTAGAAAATCGCATGTCTTTATCTGTGCATCATCATGACATCATCATGCATCTATTTGCTTAAAAACTATTTTCCAAAAACCCTATTTTTGCTTTCTACATTACCCCCTATTATTTCAAAGTATAAGGTTCGGCCCGTCCGGATCTTTTATTTGCCTAAAAATTATTTGTAAAAACGTTAACAAAATATAAATTAAATAAAACTTTTTTAAAGGAGGAGGCAGCCCGACCCAAAAGCCAGGCCACTACCACCCCGGCAGGCCCAGCCCATACCGTCTAGACCAAACCCTAGTTTTTCTCACCTAAACCCTAACCCTAATCTCCCAAACCACCCAACCCTAGCTACCACTCCACACCCCTGTAGCCGCTGCCGACACTCAAACCTCCCACACGCGCAACCTAGCCGCCCGTGGCCTCACCTAACACGCGCAGCGCCCCTGGCCCCACCTTGCGACCCACTCCTTCCCCGTAACCCCTCTCTCTCCCTCACACAACCCCCGCTCACCCCACCCCGCGTGAGCCCTGGCCCCACCCCACCTCGCGGCCCTCTCTGCTCGAGCCTGCACCCACCCCGCCTCCCCGTTCTCTCCTTCCTTCCGAGAGCCGCCGCCGCTAGCGGGCCTCCTCCCGCTCGCGAGCCTACCCCAACGCGACCCCATCTGCCTCCTGCCCGAGCGCGCCGCCGCAATCATGGGCCGCCGGAGCCGCCCCGTGGCCCTCTATGACACGCCACCCCGAGCTCGCCTCCGTCAGCAAGCCGCCCCCCTCGAGCTCCTCGAGCCGGAGCCCAGCCGACCCTCTGTCGCCCTTCCCCATCGGCAGGAGCACTGCCCGAGCCCGCCGGCGCCCCTCTGCGGCCGCCCGTCGAGCTCCCCGCGACCCGAGCGCCCCCTCTCCCTCGCCCGCATCTTCATGCCCGCGACCCCCTTCCTTCCGCAACCTCCCCTGCAGCGCCCGACCTCCTTTGCAGGAACCCGCCGCCGCCAGGGCCCTCTCCTCCCTCTGTTCGTCGGCCTCCCTAACGAGCCATCGTCGACCGCCTCCTCCACCCCGCCCGCGAGCACGCTGACTGCGGCTGCCTCGCTCGAGTCGTTGTCGCCATCCCTAACCTCCTGCACCCCTGGCTGTCCCAACACGGCGCTCAGCGACGCTGCGCCCTCTGTCTCCCCGTTGTTTGCTCATGTCGTCCTCGACCGCCGTTCGCTACCGCGTGCGTCCTCAGTAGCAAGCGGTCCTCGCCCAACGCCGTTCCTCTCTGGCCGCGGGCCCGCTCGCATCCTGCTACTTCGAGACAAGCCTACGAGTGCTCCTCTGCTTCCCCGCGATGTTGCCGCTTTGTGATTCTATTGCTGAATGGGAGCATCCCGTTCCGTAATAGTGTATAGTGAGAATCTTGTACGTTGGCATTGGTAGCCTGTCGTGGACAGGATATTCATTGTCCTGGCCCCAATTTGTGGAGATGTTGCTGTCAAAGACAAGGCGAGCGGTGTACCGTGGAACGTCATGACCTTCCTAAGATAGTTGATTCAAGTTTGATGTGTCAAGGCCTCCTTGTTAACAAGCAACCCGAGTCCGACACCGACAATCAAAGTGGGAACCCCAAGTACCCCGTCATGGTAACCGGAGGCGATGTCGTTGGACCGGCAAGATCTCCCTCGTGGGTTTTGGAACCCCATCCTCGGATACGAAGCACAAACCCGTCGCCCCCCAAAACCCTCAAGGTCGTCGAACCTCCATGTGTGACCCCTTTTCTCGAAGCCCTATTTTATTAAATGATATATCTTGTCGCACATTAAATTGTCATGCTTGCATACATATTGTGTGGTTTGGGGGCCTTATACCGATTCACCTCATAATTAAATATGGAGACCATATGCGGCCGAATCTAGTCTAATATTGGTTCCATTTAAATTTGTGCATCAAATCGGTGATATATTTTACCATGTTAAGATAACATTTAAATTGCGGGATATCTAGACAACATAAACCTACTCATTAATTGTCGGGACCTCGGTTCCGTTTAATATGGTCTAATTGCATCGCATCCTTGCCATGCCATACATCATACATGCATCATGTCCGATCTTCTGCCGTAGTATTAAATAGTGCATCCGGTGTTTCTTCTAGTGCTTTGCTTCTTCACGGGCTAGGCCGATGAGTTGATGCGAGTGTCGACCCGATCTTCGGATGAATCTTCGGCAATGTTTTCAGGCGAGTATTCTCCCCCTTTCTACCTATTTTACCTTTCTAGTCTTTATTTCCTCCTGTTGATCTATTGCTATCTGTGTTGCGATGCTCTAGTTTTCGTACCCGTGATATCCCTTGCAGCCTTATATTGCCTTGGACACATCCTATTACCTGTTGTTTGGTAGATAGTCGGACTTGCGTGTCGCAGTTTCTTGCTCAAGTGTTGTTGCGTGTCGTCAAGTACCACAGTTGTTGGAAGACTGCCATATGCTTTATGTTGGAGATGATCATGACTTTAATTACCGTTTAATAACTAAAATGGAAGTAAGTAAATAATGCAGAGGCACAGGTGGGCAATAGATGTTATTTGGTTTTTAACCGTCCACTTGTGTCCCGTAGGACCCCGAGTACTTGATACCTGTTCTTTGAATATTCGCACTATCCGCATGTGGGACCATGAATCCCCCTAGCCAGAGCTTGAGTCATATTTATTTCTTGGGGCCACAAAGTAGTTTGGGGCTTTATTACTATCCTGTACTTATGTCATGCTTTACTGCTTTATTTACGATTGCGCGTGGAGCGCCTGTACTGTTTAGGTACAAATGTGGAATGTTTTCGCGGTATCGACAAGCCCAGTCACACTTTCGGGTTCCCAGTCATTTACAACCATTGGCACAAACCTCTGGGTCTGTCTCGGAGCCGGCCAACTTCGTCGCGGGTAGCTTGGTGGGGTGGCCCCCTGAAATTTATATGAATCTTGCAATTGCTCTGTCGTGATGCTTCGTTGGGTTTTTATTGGTTTTTCTCGAGGTTGATCGTGCGTGTGTTGCTATTTGTGCCCCCTGCTGGGTAAAACTTTCTGAAAGCCGTGTCCGCGGTTATGGACGACTTTGAGCACAGTATCTCGATCATAGACAACTATAACTAAAGTAGTGCTATAAATTTGACTTTATAATGACTAGTAATCAGCTTCACTATAATAGAATGGCTAAATAAAAGTGTCAACGACTGCTGGTTTTGGGTTGTCCTCTGTTACCATTGTATCTGACTAGTAAGTATTGCAACTACAACGGAATGGCTAAATAAAAGTACCAAAAACTGCTGGGTTTTGGGATGCCTCATGCTATATGTATCTGACTAGTAAGTACTACAACTACAACGGAATGGTTAACTAAAACTGCCCACTGCTTATTATATCAGGATGACTCATGCTATCTATATCTGACTAGTAATTGCCGCAACTATAATGGAATGAATAAAACTGCCAACTGTGTGAGTTCCTTGGTATGACTCGGGTTGGATCCGAATAGGTCTTTCTTACCCCTCTCTGATAGCCGCCAGTTGTATCGAGTCTCTATAGGTTATTTAGTGCATGCTGCGTTGCCGCTTCAGTCCACCATACCTATGTAGGCGAGGACCGCCGAATTCTAGTCTCGCCGTGTACTGGCCTCAGTACTGACCGCTCTCTTTTTCCTTTGCCCTTTGCCGGCACCCCTTTTGTTTAGCAGGTTCGAGATCGACGTCGTTAGCAGGTTTACCCATCTGGCTTGGCCTGGGCAGGGTTATGGACGCCATTGATTATCCTTCAGCGCTCTTAGCCCAATTTGCATCTTGTCCGTACTCGGACGCTGTATCGCTTTAAAGGTGATTTGGATCTTTGTATTGTATATCTGTATTCTTGACTCAGGGAGTCGCTGTTGTATATATCTGTTCTGTGGGTTCCATTGAGGACTATTGTGTAATGATATTACTTTGTTTTCCACCCGCACGAAAGTGCCTGGTGGGCACCTTTGAATCGTTTCTATACTGGTTTGGCGGGAGCAGCTAAGACTTGCATAGGGCCGATTCTGAGGGTGTTACACTTGGGGTGGTAGGCGTTTGCCAAATTCATGGCAACGCCCCACTACGCGTACAACGCGATGAAGCTCCCAGGGCCGTGCGGCATCATCACTGTCCACGGCGACCCCGACATGGCCGCTAAGTGCAAGGCCAAAGGCGTCGACCTCACTGACGCCGTCATAGCCGCAGAAGCCAACCATGCAGAGGAACTCGACAGTTACACGAGCGGGGTCAACAGTGATGACCCCACAATACTCAAGAAGCCCAACTGGGAGGGCGGCGGATCAACCGCCTTCGAGGCAACCACGCACATGCGCTCCGTCGAGCTTGTCCCAGGTGACTCCAGCCAGACGGTGACGATTGGAACAGGCATGAGCCTAGCATAGGAAGGCGCGCTCATTGAGTTCCTTCATGAGAATCGTGACATCATCGCATGGAAGCCATCTGACATGCCTGGTGTCCCGAGGGAACTCGCTGAGCACAAAATCAACGCCGACCCGAAAGCGCGATCCATCAAGCAATCGCTGCGACCCTTCAATGAAGAGCGTCGCCGAGCAATCGCCGAGGAGGTACAACATCTACTCGCTGCAGGCTTCATATGGCCAATCAAGTACTCCAAGTGGTTGGCAAACCCAGTCCTGGTCGAGAAGAAAAATGGGACCTAGAGAATGTGTATCGATTACACAAACCTCAACAGCGCCTGCCCAAAGGAGTAGTTCGTCCTCCCGCAGATCGATCAAATCATCGACTCGACCACGGGCTTGGAGTCGCTGTGTTTCCTTGACTCCTACTATGGTTACAACCAGATCAAAATGGCAATCGAGGATGAGGAGAATACGGAATTCATCACGCCATTCGGAGCATTCTGCTACACCGCCATGACCTTCGGCCTCAGGAACGCCATAGCGACCTACCAGAGGTGCATGCAGGAGTGCCTTGCGAGCCAAATTGGCCGCAACATCCACGTCTACATCAACGATGTGGTGGTGAAATCCACTCGCCAGGGCGATCTACTCGCCGACCTGGCCGAAACCTTCGCGAATCTGCGGAGGTACAAGATCAAACTAAACCCAGGAAAGTGCACCTTCAGTGTACCTACTCGACAGATACTGGGGTACGTCGTCTCCAAACAAGGGATCGAGGCAAACCCCACCAAGATCAACACGATCGCCTGGCTCGGCAAACCCGAGTGCATGCGCGACGTCCAGAAGTTGGCTGGGCGAGTCGTGGCTCTCAGTCGCTTCATCCCCCGGCTAGGCGAGAAGGCAATGCCTCTATACCGCCTAATCCCACGTTCCAGTGGGACAAGGAGGCAGACGACGCGCTCCACGCACTCAAGGAAGTGCTACTCGCGGCCCCGCTACTTGCCGCCCCCGTCGACAAGGAGCCCATGCTCGTCTACGTTGCGGCTTCCGAGCGAGTGGTCAGCGCCGTCATGGTCGTCGAGCAACCAGAAGAGGGCAAGGAACGCCCGGTGCAGCGGCCTGTCTACTACATCAGCGAAGTCCTCCCGAGTCGCGCCAGCGCTACCCACAGTACCAGAAATTGGTGTGCGGTCTTCAGAGCCCAGCTGCGACTGTCGCACTACTTCCAGGAGCACCCAATCACGGTCGTCTCCTCAGCGCCGTTGCAGGACATCATCCGCAACCGTGAGGCGATCGGGCGAGTTGCCAAGTGGGCCGTGGAGATTGGAGTCCACAACATCAGGTATGACCCGCGCAAGTCAATCAAGTCGCAGGCTCTGACAGACTTCCTCGCCGACTGGGAGAAGGCGCAACAGCCAGAGAAGCTGTCGTACCTCCACTACTAGTCGCTACACTTCGACGGCTCCAAGAACGCAGATGGCGCAGGGGCAGGGATCGTCCTCACATCTCCAAAGGGCGACAAGCTACGCTACGTCTTGTACCTCGACTTCACCCCCTGCACCAACAACATGGCCGAGTATGAGGCGCTCCTCCACAGCATGCGAGCAGCCAAGGAAATGAATATCAATCGTCCGCGTTGTTACGGCGACTCCGACCTCGTCGTCGGCCAAGTCGTCGGCACATGCGATGCAGTCTCCCCCACCATGGCGGCATACCGCCAAGCAGTGGATCAGCTGGGAGGCCACTTTGCTGGCTACTCCGTTGAGTGGATCGACCGGCGCAAGAACGAAGAGGCCGGCACCCTCTCCCGCATTGGATCGGCCCGACTCGCGCCACCCGTCGATGTCTTCCTCAACACCATCACCAAGCCGTCTGCCTCTCCCGCGAGGGAGATCGACATCGGGATTCCGCGGCAACCAGAAGCATCATTGGTCGCCATGCTCGCAGAACCAAACGACTGGACCGCGCCATACGTCGCCTACCTGGAGGGAGGGTCCCTACCCGCTGATGAGACGGAGGCCCGGATGATAGTACGCCACTACAAATCCTTCGTCGTCGTCAACGGCGAGCTCCACAAGCGCAGCGTGACCGGCGTGTTCCAGCGCTGCGTCCAACCAACGGAAGGTCGCAAGATCCTCCAAGACATCCATGCTGGCGACTGCGGCCACCATGCTGGCGCTCGGTCCCTGGTCGCCAAGGCCATGCGACACAGCTTCTACTGGCTCACTGCGCACGCCGACGCGGTCGACATCGTCCAACGCTGTGTCGGATGTCAGAAGTACGCCAACCAGACTCACTTCCCAAGCTCGGCGCTGAAGACCATCCCCCATCACCTGACCATTCTGAAGGGTTTCGCAGCATAGTAAATCAAAAATTTCTACAGATGCGAACGGGTAAAGCCAAGATCTAATCTAGGAGATGCAAACAACAAGGGGGGATAGATAAGATCTTCATACCCTTGAAGATTCGCACAGCGGAACGTTCGACGGAACGTGGGTGATGTAGTCGTACTCGCTTCTCCTCCTCGCGATCTGATCCGATCTATGTAGTGGCCTCGGATCGGTAAGGATCCTAAGTCCCTGTGATTAACATGCTAGTCCCTGGATCAATAGCTAGCACTCACAGTCGATGAAATATCATGTAAAACACAAAGTCTTTATTACACGGAGAATCCAGAGTATGAATTTATTACAAAGATTGCTTAGCATTATGCTAGCTCAAATAACAGCGGAAACATAAAAGCAGCATGAGTCCATCAACGCCCAGGCTTGTCGAGTGTAGACCCGCGATCCCTACGCACCTTTCAATCTTCGGATTCTGCACATAAGACGTGCAGCCAACAAGTTGGGTCAATACTTTGAATGTATTGGCAAATTACACCAAGGAGAGAAAATCTATCTCTACATGCAAGGCTGGTATAGGCTGTAGAGTTCATTTGCACAAAGCTAATTTTCTTAAGTAGAGAGAAGAAGAGAGGATTGTCCTACTTTGTAAACATTTGCTTGGATAAAATAAGGTCGAATGGCACACGAGGATATTACGCACCAAGTGTCCAAACAACCAAACACTTGGATATTACGCACCAAGCGTCACTTGGATATTACACACCAAGTTCCCAAAAATCCCACCCATTGGCGATATTACGCATGCCATGGGGTTTCAAAACTTGTTTTAGAAAAGAGAGAGGAAGATCCTTCAGAGGCTCCATCCTTCAGACGCTCATTGTTGTTCTGTTACCGTGAACACGGCTGATCGATCAGATTGCAATACTCTCGAGAGTTTGTGCACTTTACCCACAATCCATGATCAAGTCCTTTTACAGACAAGACCATGGCGAGGATTTCCCTTAGTAGCCCCTCTACCTTCCGGATCCAACCGTGCCAAGAATCCTCCAAATGTTGGTACCCAGGTGAGGTTTCCCACTAAGTACTAGGCCAAGACAGAGCCCATAATGTATTGTGGTTGCACTGGAAGCTTCTAAATTCTGAAACATGGCAGACTTCTTTGATTCCTGGGCGGCCGTCCTCCACCAAAATCACACTCGTTGACCCGACAACCATTCCGCCCAGAAGAAAACTTAGTTTTATTTTGAAGTGGATTTGAGAAGAAAAGTTTGCTCTAGAGAGCCTTTATACTTAGAAAAATTCTTTGTCTTTCGAACCCCCCAACGGTACTTTGTATATATAGCATAGCAAGCAGTACTTAGCAAAAACAGGGGTAACCTATTAGGAGTGGAAAAATCCTAAGTATAGAGCTACTCATGGCATACTACAAAATCATCGCACTTGCAAAATAATACTAAGGAAAAATTCTACTAGATCATCCTACACATGCATACTACGGAGTTTTGAAGATCACATGCATAGAAATCAAAACTGGGACAAAATTATGAACAAGTGGTGTAACTTGCCTTGATCCGAGCAGCACTCTACACAATAGCACTCCTTAGCGCACTCTGAGCAATCTAACGAATCACAAACATAAATTTGATCACGACTTGCTCAAAGCATACACAAAAGAAAACATGCATGCATGCAACATGGTAGTTTATGCAAGGTTGGTTGAATTAATCGAGGTAGCAAGTTTGTGTGTTGTGATAGTGTAAGGGTGTCACTAGGATTTATTTTCCAAGGGTTTAGATCTAATTTGAATCACTAAAACAATTCCGAGGATTATAGGAGATCAAACCCTCTAAATAGCCCCAAGTTAGATCTAATAATCCTAAGCAAAGCTTGATGATTTGGATCAGTAGGTATTGTGGAAACAAAATTATCGCAACAAGATTCAAACAAAAGGAATTTCAATTATTTTCATATAGATTAAAACTCTCTAATCCAATGATTAAAAATTACACCTAAAACATTAATGCAACCTGCAATATTATTACATATTGGGATTATACATAAAATTAGGAATCCAACGGTATATTATAAGCTAGATTTGGCCAAATATTAGATTTTTGGTGAATTTCGCAAGTTTAAAAACCAAATCTGCAACCAGATTTGAATCTCACTTAAAAACGTAGCCAGGTGGCTTCATCTGACTGGTCCAGCTGGACCGACGCGGCGCTGACGCGGCTGTGGGCGCGGCTCTGCCACGTGGCAGCGCGGTATTGGAGCATACCCCTTCGGGTCAAGATCTAATCCTAGCCACAGATCGCAGATTGAACGGAGGAGATGGCTCGGCGACTTACAACTTGCGACGACGGTGGCGGTGGGCGGCGGCGCTGTCGGTGGTCGACGGTGGCGGTGCTCCGGCGGGTCCCTGGAACCGTGGCGGGGTCGACGAGGTTCGCCTGGATCTCGCGGTCACGCTTGCGTCCTCGTCGCCTCGCCTCGCTTCCTCGGCTGGCAGCAGCGTCTCGCCATTCTTCTTCTCCCTGGCGGCGCTCCGGCGAGCAATCGCGGATGCGATTCTGCGAGAGAGAAGGGGAGGGGCACACGGCGCGAATCAGTGGTGAACGGGGATCGGTTCTAGGGAAAGGAAGGAGCGAGAGGTGGTCCGTACGTCTCGGCGAGGTTCAACCCGAAGGCGGCGGCGCGGCGTCGATTGTCTAGGGTTCCGCAAGGGGAAAGATCGGACGGGGTGAGGCCGAGGGTGGAGGTGGTTATATGGGGCGGAGGCGTGGGCGAGGGGGCGGCCGAGTCCGACGCGAGTACGAGTCCGGCGCGGCCGGCAGCCGTGTTCGTCGCGGTCTCCAGGAGGGGGATGACGGGTGGGACCCCCGTGTCAGCGATCGAGGGGAGGAGCAGGCCGGTGCTGGGCTGCGGCGCCTGGCGGGTGCTGGTGGGCTGCGCTGCGGCCCAGTTAGGTAGGTTTTCCTTTTTTTCCTTTAAACATTTTTCCTTTTCTGTTTTCATAAAGACCCTAATAACTTTTGCAAACTAGGTCCAAAATTAATGAAATTTGTTTCTAAATTCTCATAAAATTGAGGTGGTCAAACTAATACACCAAGGGTGCTCACTTATGAGAATATTGAATAGGGTTTTTGAAAGGGTTTATGTGTTAGGATTTTTTTGTATTTGCAATGTTTCAAATGCAGGATGCAAATGATGCATGACACTAATAACATCCAAACACAGAATCTGGGATGTTACAAACCTACCCCCCTTAAGAAGAATCTCGTCCTCGAGATTCAGGTTGGCTAGCAAATAGGTGTGGGTGCTCCGTTCTCATGTCGTCTTCACGCTCCCACGTAGCTTCTTCTTCGGAGTGGTTGTTCCATTGTACCTTGCAGAATCTTATAGTCTTAGTGCGGGTAACCCTTTCGGTTGTTTCTAGTATTCTGATGGGTTTTTCCTCATAGGTAAGGTCATTCTCCAATTGAACCTCATCTAGGGGAACGGTGTCTCTTAGCGGTGTTTCAGCCATCTCCGGGTGACACTTCTTTAGTTGTGACACATGGAACACATCATGAACAGTCAGTCCTTCCGGTAGCTCCAACTGATAAGCAACTTCTCCTCTACGGGCCAGAACTTTATATGGTCCTATGAATCGTGGGGCTAATTTGCCCTTGATTCTGAACCTCTTAACTCCACGTAGGGGTGAAACTCGGAGGTACGCACGGTCCCCTATTTTGTAAGCCACGTCCCTGCGTTTGGAATCAGCGTAGCTCTTCTGTCGGGATTGGGCTACCTTTAGCCAATCATGTATCTGTCGCACCTTTTCTTCGGCATCCTTTATCAAGTCAGGTCCAAAAAGACTGCGTTCTCCAACTCCATTCCATAGCAATGGAGTCCTACACTTCCTGCCATAAAGAACTTCAAACGGAGCCATCTTGATACTTGTCTGGTAGTTGTTGTTGTATGAGAACTCAGCATATGGCAGGTTATCGTCCCAACTAGACCCATAGTCTAGTGCACAAGCTCTCAACATATCTTCCAAAATTTGATTCACCCTTTCTGTTTGGCCATCTGTTTGAGGGTGGAAGGCAGTACTGAATTCTAGTCGGGTTCCAAGAGACTCATGTAGTTGTCGCCAAAACTTTGAGGTAAACTGGGTTCCTCTGTCTGACACAATTCCCTTAGGAACACCATGTAGGCTTACAATTCTTGACATGTATATCTTAGCGAGCTTAGCACTTGTATATGTGGTCCTTACGGGAATGAAGTGAGCCACCTTGGTGAAGTGGTCTGCCACTACACAGATAGAATCAAATCCAGAACGAGTCCGGGGCAATCCCGTGATGAAATCCATGCCTACCTTGTCCCACTTCCAGTCGGGTATAGGTAGTGGTTGAAGTAATCCTGCCGGTTTCTGATGCTCGGCCTTAACTCTGTTGCACACATCACACAGAGAAATATACTCCGCAATATCTCTCTTTAGGTTATTCCACCAGAATCTATCCTTCACATCCATGTACATCTTTGTGTTGCCTGGATGAATTGAGTATGGCGAATCATGAGCTTCTTGTAAAATCATCTTCCTGATATTGGGGTCATTGGGAACGCACAAACGCTTCCCATACCAGAGGGTTCCTTGTTCGTCCAGACGAAATTCTTTAGTCTTTCCTTCATTTATCCTGACTCTTATTTCTTCCAACTCTTTATCCCCCTTTTGTGCTTCTTGGATCCTTTCTTGGAAGGTGGACAATATTTCCATAGTCGCTACGTGTCCTTTCGGGACTATCTCCAACCTGAGATCCCTGAATTGCTTGCATAAATCCTCTGGAAGTTCCCCTGCGGTCAGTCCATTCACATACACCTTACGACTTAAGGCATCAGCCACCACGTTTGCCTTTCCGGGGTGGTATTGTAAATCCAAGTCATAATCCTTAATTAACTCAAGCCATCTTCTTTGTCTCATATTCAGCTCCTTTTGGGTGAAGATGTACTTCAAACTCTTATGATCTGTAAACACATCACAATGTTTGCCCATGAGGTAGTGTCTCCATACCTTGAGTGCATGAACCACAGATGCAAGTTCCAAATCATGAGTGGGATAATTGTGTTTCTGGTTCTTAAGTTGTCGGGAGGCATAGGATACCACTTTCCCATCCTGCATCAATACACTTCCAAGTCCTTGTCGTGAAGCGTCACAATAGACCTGAAAATCCTTCTGGATATCTGGCAGACACAGAACTGGTGCTGTTACAAGGCGTTTCTTCAACTCTTGAAAGCTTGCTTCACATGCCTCGGTCCATAGGAATTTATTTTCCTTCTTTAATAGTTCCGTCATGGGTTTTGCTATCTTGGAAAAGTTTTCGATGAACCTCCGGTAATATCCTGCGAGGCCTAAGAAACTTCTAATATCTCCCACATTCTCGGGTGACTCCCATTCCGTCACGGAAGCTACCTTGCTAGGATCTACGGCAACTCCTTTAGCTGACACAACATGACCAAGGAATCCCACTTCCTTTAACCAGAACTCGCACTTGCTGAATTTGGCATACAACTTGTGTTCTCTTAGCTTCTCCATGATAAGGCGCAGATGTTTCTCATGTTCCTTCTCATCCTTTGAGTATATGAGTATATCATCTATGAATACTACGATAAACTTGTCCAAGTATTCCATGAACACCTTGTTCATCATGGTCATGAAGTATGCTGGGGCATTGGTTAGACCAAAAGACATCACGGTGTACTCGTACAATCCGTATCTTGTGGTGAATGTTGTCTTGGGCACATCCTGTTCTCGAATCTTTAGCTGAAAGTAGCCCGATCGTAGATCGATCTTTGAGAACACACTGGCTCCCTTAGCTGGTCAAACAGGTCGTTGATGTTGGGCAGAGGATACTTATTCTTAATCGTCACTTCGTTCAACGAGCGGTAGTCCACAACCAGCCTCTTGGTCTTATCCTTCTTTTCCACAAATAGGACGGGTGCTCCCCAAGATGACGCGCTGGGTTGAATGAACCCCTTGTACAATTGTTCCCTAAGCTGTTTCTTGAGTTCCTTTAACTCGTCCACGTCCATCTTGTATGGTATCTTAGCTATCGGCCCCGTGCCTGGCATTAAGTCAATGAGAAACTCGATATCACGGTCGGGTGGCATTTCGGGTAGCTCTTCTGGGAAGACATCCGGGTATTCCTTTACAATAGGTACCTCCTCCAAGCTAACCCCCTTAAGAGAGTTCACCATAACTTCTTTGAGTGCGAAGTTCGACTTGATACGAATCCTCTTCCCTTCCGGCGTTGTGAGTATGACAGTTCTCTTGGCACAATCTATGACTCCTTCATATTCGGTCATCCAATTCATGCCCAAGATTATGTCTAAACCTTGTGATTCTAGAACTACCAGACTGGTGGGAAAAATGTGTGTGCCAATCCTTAGTTCTAAATCCCGGCAACCGGAGTTTGCCACTATTCTCCCCCAGGAGAACTTACCCTTAGAGGAAAGTTATAGTATCCGTTGGTATCTTGCCTCTATCCACAAATACCCTTGATATGAATGAATGCGATGCACCAGTATCAAAAAGAACAACTGCGGGAATAGAATTGAGTTTGAACTTACCAATCACAGAGTCTGGCGCCTCACAAGCATCCTCCATAGAAACATGATTCACCGTGGCTTTGACAAACGGATTTGGCTTCTTCCCGTTCCCATTGCCATGGTTGTGCCCATTACTATTCCCATTGCCATTGCCATTGCCATTCTTCCTCTCGGGGCAAGAGGTCGCATAGTGCCCTGTCTTGTTGCACTTAAAGCATGTCACCTCACTGAGATCCTTTCCATTGCCGCCATTGCCATTGCGGTTTTTGTGCCCATTGTGCTTGTGGCCACCATGGTTATGACCGTTATGGTTGTGGCCATTATTGTTATAGGGTGGAGGTGAGGAATTGCGCTGCTTCTGGTACGGAACAGAGTGTTTGTGAGGGTTGGATTTCCTCTTGCGATTTTCTATGCTCTTCCTCTTTGATTCAACCACAATGGCTCTGTCCAAGAGTTCCTGAAAGTTGTCAAATTTCTGAGCCACAAGATGAATGGATATCTCATCATTGAGCCCTCTTAAGAACTCCTCCTGTCTCTTGGCATCAGTGGAAACATCATCGGGTGCATAACGGGCTAGCTTATTGAAAAGCTCACCATACTCGGTGACAGAACGGTGCAGCTGGTGTAGGTCGCGAAACTCACGCCTCTTTAGAGCCATGACACCAGCAGCCACATGATGAGTACGAAAAGCTAACTCAAACTGTTCCCAAGTGATAGCATCAATGTCCGGGTGGGTGACTTGGTAGTTATCCCACCATTCTGCAGCAGGTCCCTCAAGCTGGTGTGCGGCATAACGCACCCTGTCGGCTCCGACAGCTTGCACGGTGTCTAGCTTCTTGTTGATTGTACGCAGCCAGTCGTCAGCGATGATTGGTTCAGTGCTGCTAGTGAAGGTAGGTGGGTTCAGCCTTAAAAACCGAGTCAAGCGATCTTGTTGAGGGGGTGGCGGAGGTGGTGGTGGTGGCGGGTTGTTGTTGTTGTTTTGCATGTTCTGAGTGAGCAGTTGGATCAGCTGGTTCTGAGTGGCCAGAAGTTCTGCTATTTCTGGCGGGATCTCGGGGTTCGCACGTCTTGGCGGCATCTGTGGGGTTAAGAGAATAGTTAAGAAATAGACAGAAAGACTAAGTAGTAAACTCCTACCCTTATGAAAACACACCAAGCACACAAGGCACACAAGACATAACAACACAGTTTTAACACAGGAAACAACCAAGTTTTAACTAAACCAGTCTTATCTTGGTATTTATTACATTTGCGAATAACGTTCTACTATAGAATTAAAGGTGGTCCAACTATTACATATCTTCCACGCCTTCCTCTTCCTCGTCCTCGAACGAGTAACCTTCTTGCTCTAGCGTTGTCTTGTACAACTCCATCTCCTTTGTGGTGGCTTCAAGCTTCTCTTGGAGGTCCTTTATCTCATCCTGTAGCTTCTTGGTAGTGGCTTCCAGCTGCTCCTAAAGTCCCTCCTTCTCGCTCTGTAGCTCCTCCACTAAACTTGATTTCATTGCGGCTTCAAGTTGCTTTGCCAAGTCCCTCTTGGAAGCACGCACATCATTGATTATCTTGCAAAGGCCTTCAGTTTGCACTTCATCTCCATCGATCTGCTGTTTGAGTTCTCTAATTCTCTTGTTTTTATTTATCACCCTCTTTTCTTGGTTAGCGAACTTCTTCTCTTGGTCCTGGAATTTTATCTCTTGGAGCTTCATTGCCTCCTCCTGCTGCTTGATCATTTCTTCCTTCTCCTTGATGAGGGCGCATAGCTCGTCGTTCTTCAACATCTCGAGGAAGGTACCCTTCTCAAGGTCATGGATGTGGCACTCCAAGTCTTGATATTGTGTCCTTCGGCGCTTGGTAGAAGTTCTTTCCTCAAAGGTTAACTCCATGGGAATTCCTTCCTCATCTCGCCTTCCAAAGAGGCCGCCGCAGCGTCCTTGGAGAGCTTCATGATGACGTCCACATAGGCGACCAATGAGTTGTTGCAAGCTAATGCTGAGGGCCTTCTCCTTGGAATCGCTAACAATGTGGATTGCTATGTCTTCCTCCGGGTTCTTGCCTCGCTCTTTTCCTGGCTGGATGACCTTGACTCCCCAACAGCCGTCCTTGTGGAGTTTCTTCATTGTGCTCCCTTGGATTGTTGGGAGAGGAAGGTCCAAACGTGTGAGTAGAGCCATGATGCATCCTCCAAAGCGAAGGGGCTCGATGTCCGCGACGGTGTCGTAGAGGAAGCTTGTCATCTTTGAGTTAGAAGAACGAGGGTTAGGTACTTAAACAAGTAGAGGAAGGCAGATACTAGATGTGCGGAAAATAACTTAGTAGAAAAGCAAGTAATGCACTAAAGTTAGAGGTGGTTCCAATCCTAGGGTCACGTCCTACAGGCAATGATGTGCTCTGATACCATCTGTAGTGGCCTCGGATCGGTAAGGATCCTAAGTCCCTGTGATTAACATGCTAGTCCCTGGATCAATAGCTAGCACTCACAGTCGATGAAATATCATGTAAAACACAAAGTCTTTATTACACGGAGAATCCAGAGTATGAATTTATTACAAAGATTGCTTAGCATTATGCTAGCTCAAATAACAGCGGAAACATAAAAGCAGCATGAGTCCATCAACGCCCAGGCTTGTCGAGTGTAGACCCGCGATCCCTACGCACCTTTCAATCTTCGGATTCTGCACATAAGACGTGCAGCCAACAAGTTGGGTCAATACTTTGAATGTATTGGCAAATTACACCAAGGAGAGAAAATCTATCTCTACATGCAAGGCTGGTATAGGCTGTAGAGTTCATTTGCACAAAGCTAATTTTCTTAAGTAGAGAGAAGAAGAGAGTATTGTCCTACTTTGTAAACATTTGCTTGGATAAAATAAGGTCGAATGGCACACGAGGATATTACGCACCAAGTGTCCAAACAACCAAACACTTGGATATTACGCACCAAGCGTCACTTGGATATTACACACCAAGTTCCCAAAAATCCCACCCATTGGCGATATTACGCACGCCATGGGGTTTCAAAACTTGTTTTAGAAAAGAGAGAGGAAGATCCTTCAGAGGCTCCATCCTTCAGACGCTCATTGTTGTTCTGTTACCGTGAACACGGCTGATCGATCAGATTGCAATACTCTCGAGAGTTTGTGCACTTTACCCACAATCCATGATCAAGTCCTTTTACAAACAAGACCATGGCGAGGCTTTCCCTTAGTAGCCCCTCTACCTTCCGGATCCAACCGTGCCAAGAATCCTCCAAATGTTGGTACCCAGGTGAGGTTTCCCACTAAGTACTAGGCCAAGACAGAGCCCATAATGTATTGTGGTTGCACTGGAAGCTTCTGAATTCTGAAACATGGCAGACTTCTTTGATTCTTGGGCGGCCGTCCTCCACCAAAATCACACTCGTTGACCCGACAACCATTCCGCCCAGAAGAAAACTTAGTTTTATTTTGAAGTGGATTTGAGAAGAAAAGTTTGCTCTAGAGAGCCTTTATACTTAGAAAAATTCTTTGTCTTTCGGACCCCCCAACGGTACTTTGTATATATAGCATAGCAAGCAGTACTTAGTAAAAACAGGGGTAACCTATTAGGAGTGGAAAAATCCTAAGTATAGAGCTACTCATGGCATACTACAAAATCATCGCACTTGCAAAATAATACTAAGGAAAAATTCTACTAGATCATCCTACACATGCATACTACGGAGTTTTGAAGATCACATGCATAGAATCAAAACTGGGACAAAATTATGAACAAGTGGTGTAACTTGCCTTGATCCGAGCAGCACTCTACACAATAGCACTCCTTAGCGCACTCTGAGCAATCTAACGAATCACAAACATAAATTTGATCACGACTTGCTCAAAGCATACACAAAAGAAAACATGCATGCATGCAACATGGTAGTTTATGCAAGGTTGGTTGAATTAATCGAGGTAGCAAGTTTGTGTGTTGTGATAGTGTAAGGGTGTCACTAGGATTTATTTTCCAAGGGTTTAGATCTAATTTGAATCACTAAAACAATTCCGAGGATTATAGGAGATCAAACCCTCTAAATAGCCCCAAGTTAGATCTAATAATCCTAAGCAAAGCTTGATGATTTGGATCAGTAGGTATTGTGGAAACAAAATTATCGCAACAAGATTCAAACAAAAGGAATTTCAATTATTTTCATATAGATTAAAACTCTCTAATCCAATGATTAAAAATTACACCTAAAACTTTAATGCAACCTGCAATATTATTACATATTTGGATTCTACATAAAATTAGGAATCCAACGGTATATTATAAGCTAGATTTGGCCAAATATTCGATTTTTGGTGAATTTCGCAAGTTTAAAAACCAAATCTGCAACCAGATTTGAATCTCACTTAAAAACGTAGCCAGGTGGCTTCATCTGACTGGTCCAGCTGGACCGACGCGGCGCTGACGCGGCTGTGGGCGCGGCTCTGCCACGCGGCAGCGCGATATTGGAGCATACCCCTTCGGGTCAAGATCTAATCCTAGCCACAGATCGCAGATTGAACGGAGGAGATGGCTCGGCGACTTACAACTTGCGACGACGGTGGCGGTGGGCGGCGGCGCTGTCGGTGGTCGACGGTGGCGGTGCTCCGGCAGGTCCCTGGAACCGTGGCGGGGTCGACGAAGTTCGCCTGGATCTCGCGGTCACGCTTGCGTCCTCGTCGCCTCGCCTCGCTTCCTCGGCTGGCAGCAGCGTCTCGCCGTTATTCTTCTCCCTGGCGGCGCTCCGGCGAGCAATCGCGGATGCGATTCTGCGAGAGAGAAGGGGAGGGGCACACGGCGCAAATCAGTGGTGAACGGGGATCGGTTCTAGGGAAAGGAAGGAGCGAGAGGTGGTTCGTACGTCTCGGCGAGGTTCAACCCGACGACGGCGGCGCGGCGTCGATTGTCTAGGGTTCCGCAAGGGGAAAGATCGGACGGGGTGAGGCCGAGGGTGGAGGTGGTTATATGGGGCGGAGGCGTGGGCGAGGGGGCGGCCGAGTCCGGCGCGAGTACGAGTCCGGCGCGGCCGGCAGCCGTGTTCGCCGCGGTCTCCGGGAGGGGGATGACGGGTGGGACCCCCGTGTCAGCGATCGAGGGGAGGAGCAGGCCGGTGCTGGGCTGCGGCGCCTGGCGGGTGCTGGTGGGCTGCGCTGCGGCCCAGTTAGGTAGGTTTTCCTTTTTTTTTCCTTTAAACATTTTTCCTTTTCTGTTTTCATAAAGACCCTAATAACTTTTGCAAACTAGGTCCAAAATTAATGAAATTTGTTTCTAAATTCTCATAAAATTGAGGTGGTCAAACTAATACACCAAGGGTGCTCACTTATGAGAATATTGAATAGAGTTTTTGAAAGGTTTTATGTGTTAGGATTTTTTTGTAGTTGCAATGTTTCAAATGCAGGATGCAAATGATGCAAGGATGATGCATGACACTAATAACATCCAAACACAGAATCTGGGATGTTACAATCTAACACCGCAAGTGGCGATGCCTCCGAGATATGCACACGTGTGGCACCTCGATGTCTCCTCCTTCCTCGGTCCAGCAAGTATGGTGGAGAGATGGATTGGATCTACAACGCGACGGCGCAGTGCAAGCGGTGGAGAGTTTCTGCGGCAGGGCTTCGCCTACACGCAGTCGGGAGGGAGAGAGAGGAGGGGCAGCAAGGCGGCTAGGGTTGAGGAGGAGGTGTAGGGGAGGGGTGCGCCCCCAGCCCTCTTTATATAGAGGGGTGGGCGGCCAGCCTAGCCCCTCCCTCAAGCCCTAGGCCGGCGGCCAAGGAGGGAGGAGTGGGGGGCAAGTTTCCCCCCTCCCTTCTAGAAGCTCCCCTAGGGTTTCCTAGTTGTTTGGTCGGCTGGGCCCTATGGGGCCTTGTGCCCCTGGCCCAATGCGGCCAGGGCACTCCCCCATAGGCCCATGCCCCCTCCCGGCAGGTGGGGCCACGTTGGTCCCCCTCCGGAAGGTTCTAGAAGCTTCCGGTACAATACCGATTAACCCGAAACAATTCCGAACTCCAAAAACTGCATTGCCTTATATGAATCTTATTCTCCGGGCCATTTCGGAACCTCTCGTGATGTCCCGGATCCCATCCGAGACTCCGAACAAAAACTCATAAACCAATTATCCAATCTATCCTAGCGTCGAGACACGTTAAGTGTGTGACCCTTCGGGTTCGAGAATATGCTGACATGATCTTATATCAATAATCAACAGCGGGGTCTGGAAACCCATATTGACTCCCACACATTCATCAATGATCATATCGGATGAACCACAATGCCAGGATTCAATCAATCCCATATATATATTCCCTTCGTCGCGCGATATTTTACTTGCCCGAGATTTGATCGTCGGTACCGTCATACCTAGTTCAATCTCGTTCGCAGCAAGTACTTTACTCGTTCCGTAATCCGATATCACTTTGTGATTAACTCCTTAACCACATGCTTGCAAGCGGTGTTGATATCGATTACCGAGTGGGCCCGAAGTATATCTCTCCGACTTTGGAGGGACAAATCTCATCTCGATACATACAACCCAACAGGTACTTTCCGATCACCTGAGAGACACCTTTATGATCACCCTCTCATAGAATGACGTTTGATGATCTCAAAGCTTTCTTCCGATACCAGGGAGTTGTATTATCTCATGGTCTAAGGAATACAATATTTGACATAGGAAAAGCTTCGCAAAGATGAACACGATGACACGATCTAATTGCTCCACTTAGTTTGGGTCTGTCCATCATATCATTCTCCCAATGATATGATCTCATTATTAATCGACAACTCATGTCTATGGTTAGGAAACCTTAACCATCATTAATCAATGAGCTAGTCCATAGAGGCATACTAGGGACACGGTGTTGTTCACAAACCACACAAGTATTAAAGTTTCCGCTTAATACAATTCTAGCATGGAATATAAGCTTTATCATGAACAAGAATTATAATAATAACATCTTTATTATTGCCTCTAGGGCATAATTCCAAGAGTCAATAATCTAGTTTACATCTGGCAACAATCTAACACCCATGGCACTAAGGTGTTGATCATGTTTTGCACGTGGAAGAGGTTTAGTCAATGGATCCGCGACATTCAGATATGTATGTACTTTGCTAATCTTCAGATATCTATCTACTATATAATCTCGGATTATATGAAACTTGCGGTTGATATGCTTGGTCTTTGGATTATATCTTGGTTCCTTAGCGAGTGCTATGGCGCCAGTGTTGTCACACAATATCTCTAGTGGGTCCAAGGCACTTGGAACCACGCCAAGCTCAGTGATGAAGTTCCTGATCCAAACTCCTTCACTTGACGCTTCTGCAGCCGCCAGGTATTACGCTTCTACTGTAGATCCCGTGATCACGCTTTGCTTGCAGCTTCTCCAGCTCACAACTCCTCCATTCAAAATATAAATGTATCCTGTCTGAGATTTAGAATCATCCTTGTCGGTGTCGAAACTAGCGTCGACGTAACCTTTTACGACGAGCTGTTCATCACCTCCATAGACTAAGAACATTTCTTTAGTCCTATTTAGGTACTTTAGGATGTTATTCACGGCTGTCCAGTGTTCCACTCCTGGATCACTTTGATATCTGCTCGTTAAACTAAGAGAATTGGACACATCCGGTCTAGTACACAGCATGGCATACATGATAGAACCTATGGCCGAGGCATAAGGCACTTTGCTCATAGCTTATCTATCATTTACCGTAGCTGGACACTGAGCCTTGCTCAATATCTTACCTGACAACATAGGCACTGAACCTTTCTTTGCCTTATCCATTCTGAACCTTTTCAGAACTTTGTCTAGGTATGTACTTTGGCTTAAAGCTATTAGGCGTCTTTGTCTATCTCTATAGATTTTGATGCCTAATATATAAGCAGCTTCCCCTAGGTCTTTCATTGAAAAACATTTGTTCAAATAACTCTTCACATCGTTAAGCATGTTAATGTCATTTCCAATAATCAATATGTCATCCACATATAGTACCAGAAATGTCACTGAGCTCCCACTCACTGTCTTGTAGATACAAGCTTCGTAGCAATTTGGAACAAATCCAAAGCTCTTGATCACTTGATCAAAATGAAGGTTCCAACTCCGAGATGCTTGCTTCAGTCCATAAATGGAACGCTGAAGTTTGCACACTTTATCAGCATCCTTAGGATCGACAAAACCTTCGGGTTGAATCATATACAACTCTTCATCAATGTTGCCATTGAGGAACGCAGTCTTGACATCCATCTGCCATATTTCATAATCATGAAATGCAGCAATTGCTGACGAGGTTTGATCTCATCAATGCCCATTGTTATGGACTTGGGTTTTGGAGAAGATGGGGATGCTGGAGATCGTGGAACGGTTAGCAAACAAGCAACACGGGGACACAAGGTTTACCCAGGTTCAGGCCCCCGGAGGGAAAACCCTACTCCTGCTTGTCTGCTCTTGATTACGGCGAAACCGAAGGTTACAGGGGTGCGCAGATGCAATCTGGCGTGGAGGTGTGTATGCGAGAGTACGAGTCGAGAGATCTAGGTCGTGCCCTCCTGGCCTTTATATAGACTTAGGCAGGTCCCGGGCATAGTCCTAGTCGGTTACAGGTCCTAGGGTTTTACCCCTTTGAATTTCCTATCTACTCTAGTCTTGCTCTCCAAGGATCCGAATGCACCATGGGCCTGGGCCACCCGAAAATCTTCATGGGCCAACGTACTTTTGCCGTGGGCCTTCCTTGGACTGGACTAGGTATGCTGAGGTCATGCACCGGTGGGGTATAACCATGTCAGTAGCCCCCGAGTGATCAGTCGAATCGTAGATTCGGCTGAGGACTCTTCAGTCTTTCGGGTGCAACTATGTATTTCAATAGTTCATGTGTAGGGATTGTTGATGCGTGTGCCTGACTCACGCGACGGATCAGGGTCAGTTAACTGTCTTAGGACGAAACGACACGATCTTCCTCAGGTTCGAGTCCCTCAACTCGAAACTGGAACATATGCTGGCGTAATTCGACTCAGGCCGTGGAGGACTTACAGGAGTTGAATTCCAGTGAATTTAATTGATGTACCCAACGCGTCCGTCGGGATTTTTCATCGCACCTGCTGGCACGGATTCATACTAGCAGAGCGCAGTCGGGTGCGTTGCCAGGCCACCAGATGATATCTGTAGGTCTTATCTTTGCGTCGCAGACGCAGCATCCGAACATTTGTCACCGCGGAGGTGTTTCGGGTGGCCAAGGAGAAACATTGCTCACTTAGCATTCTACTGAGGCAAAGTTGCCGAAAAAGTTTTGCGTGTTTGATCCGAAAGATCGCAGTCGAAGAATTCATAGGGTGCGCGACCAGCGCTCCCTATGGGAGTAGCCCCCAAGTGTCTGTTCGAGTCGTAGACTCGGGCGGAGACTTTTATTCAAGCACTTTGTTTATTTTTAAGTCCGTAGGACACAAAAAATTTCGGATGCTTAAATCCATCCTCCCTATGGAAGTAGCCCCCGAGTCCGTAGTGGAGTCGTAGACTCGATGTAGGACTCGAAGAAATATTTTGTCTTTATTCGTCTTTCGGGTGCGCGGCCAGTGCTCCTGATAGGAGTAGCCCCCGAGTATTTAGTCGAATCGAAGATTCGAGTGAGTACTCTTAGCTGTGGAGCCAAATAATTGTAGTTGGTGCTAGTATAGCTTTTGATGACGTCAGTGCTGACGATCAATGACCTCAAGCGTTTGCTACGCCAGAGATGACTTGACTGGACGAACGTGGGTCCCACTTGCTGACCTTGAATTGACCGGTCACGCGCGGCGTGGAGATAATTACGGCGTCGCCTCGATTTCCGCGCGTAGTGGACGGCGTGGTAACGACGGTTCGTTGTGATGCTGACACGTGTATGGTCAGATCTGCCGTTGGCGTTAGGTCTTCTGGATGGACGGTTGTCGTGCGTCGTCTTCATCGTTATAATCATTGGGGAAAGCTGCAGTTTGTTTTCACCGCATCAGTTCTTTGTTTTCACTGCCTCCTTGTGCTCTAGCGATTCTTGCTGCGCGCTGGGATTTCCTTCCACATTTCCATCTTCTCTTCTGCGCTTTCACCGCCGGTGTCGCCGTAGCGAGATGGGGAAACCGAAGAAATCGTCATCTGCAGTTGGTACCAGCGCCGCCATAGGAAAGAAAGGCGCCACCGCTACCCGTGTCACCGACGGTGGTTGGCAGCGATCAGAGACGTGGGAGAGTGATCTCCGCAAGCTTCGCGAGCGGGGCTTGATCCCACAGGATAGGGAGGCCGTCAGACTCCCCGGCAACGAGGTAATCCCCCGTCCCCCAGCTGGGTATCGGGTTATGTTTCTCGCCTTCGTTATGCGTGGGTTTTCCTTTCCAGTCCACAACTTCCTCCGTGTACTGCTCTTTCTCTATAGCATCCAACTTCATCATCTTTCGCCCAATTCTCTTCTGCACATTGCTTGCTTCATCACTTTCTGCGAGTGCTGGCTCGGCATTGAGCCGCACTTTGGCCTCTTTCAGAAACTTTATTCCATGAAGAGGCAGTCTGGTTCGGATGGTGTTTATCCCATTGGGGGTTGCATCATCTCCCTTAGTCCCAATCTTCTTTTCTTTTCTTTTTCCATGTCCGAATCTGTCCAGTACTAGCGGAGGCGATGGTTTTATATCCGTGACTCCGTAGTGCCTGGGCAAGATTTTGGTCTTGTTCCTTTTGACCCCTCCCAGATAATCGAGCCAAAAAGATCCTGGAAAAACCAGATCTTGGATGGCGAGACAGAGGAGATAGAGGCCCTTTACCATCGGGTGGAGGATCTCCAGTTGATTCCGGAGAAGGAAGTGAACGGCGTGGACATCATCCGGACGTTTCTCGAGCGTCGGGTGCAGCCTCTCCAGGCGAGGGCGCACCCGATGTTTCTTTATTCTGGGCGCCGTGATCCGACGAGGGTTTTGGCTGAGAAAATCTCCGAGGGGGATCTTGACAGGACCCTTCGCTCACTGCTGAAGTTCAAGGCCGGAGAAAAAATCCCGGGGAAGTAGCTGACTCCTCCGTTTTCTTCGACGCTGGCCATTCCGCAGGTGTAGATTCGTGCGCGTAGCGCTTTTTGTCGACTGCATATTTATTTCCTTGATTTGCTAACAAAATACCTTCTTTTTGCAGAGCTTCAAGGTGTCGGTCATGGTGCCTCCATTGCCTGAGTTATTTCCGAATGCTCCGGATAATGACGTGGTGGATTCCGTGTCCGAGCTGCCATCGGCGCGATCTCCGGCGGAAGATGCCGACGAGTCGAGTGAGGACCATACGCGCAAAAGATCACGGAGATCCAGAGAGTCTTCGGATGCCTCGACTCCTCCGACTCCCAGAAACCCTCTGTGCCTTGAGCGTCATAGTGACGGGCATGGAGGCTCTTCCTCTCCCATTCCTGCCATTCCTGTGTGGGTTGTAGCGCCACACCCGCCAGCGAAGCGGAATAAGGAAGAAAAGAAGGAAGAGAAGAAGGAAGAGAAAAAGGTGGAGAAGAGAGCCCGAAGGACTCCTCCAGTATTTGACCTGAGCTCGCTGGACTCGTAAGTTTCTTGTCTTACTGTTGTCCTTTTTCCTTCTTGATTTTGCACTTGTGCTGATTGCTTCGTATGCAGGCATTCCTCCCACGACTCCTCCAGCGATGGTGCTCGGGAGATGATGGGGGAGTCGAAAGTTGTGTCTCCTCCTCCTCAAACGGTGGCAACGTCAGGGGGTGCCGCTCCGAATCCTCCTCTGCAGGAGGTGCAGGTGGTTGCGCCTCAGAATTTCGCCAGCGGGCCTTCAGGGACACCATCAGAGCATGAAAGTACCTCTTCTTCGTACCACGGGGGGTTCCCCGGGTGTCTGAAAAATTTCGTGTCTTGTTCTTTTTTTGAATCTTCGGGGGGGAAGCCCCTGAGTGTCTTCGTGTTCGAGTTTTGCCTTTGTTCCTTAATGTTGGGCACATCCCCCAAGTCCTTTTTCTTTCTGGTGTTTCTTTTTCTGCAGCCTTTTGTGGAGGAGGCCAAGCGGCTGGTGCAGGAGCGCCTGGTGCTAGAGGCTAACCTCCGACAGCTTCAAGGTACCTGTTTGTTTCTGGTGCTTCTTTCATTTATTCTGGTCTTGCTCTCTGACGTTTGCTTGTTTCGAATGCAGAGGAGCATAATACTTCTCTCCGTGAGGTCAACGCTCTCAAGAAGAGCCTTGGTCAATTGGAGAAGAAGGCCGAGGCCGCCGTTGGTGCGAAGGAACGCCTCGAGCTAGAGCTGACCAAGGCAGCCAAAGCTAAGGAGCGTCTGCAGCAGGAGGCCGCGGACCGTGAGGAGCAGCTGGCCACTGTTGCGGCTGCGCGCGAGAGGGAGGTGGCAGGCAAGCTCATGGCTGCTGCCAAGGCTGTTTTGGGTGAGTGTTGTACTTGTGCTTCTTTCTTCTTGTTTTCTTGTCTTCTTCTGTGTTGCTTTCGTCATGTCCCCCTTTTTTTTGTCTCAGATGCCGCAGACATCGAGTTTGACTGAGGCGCTCTGGAGCACGGGAGTGCTCTAGATGATGCTACTGCAGCGGTCAAAGATCGTTGCAGCACCGTCGTCAGCTCCCTTGCCAAGGCGAAGGATGTCCTTGGCCGCTTCTACAAGGAGCTTGTCCCTAAGGGCGCGGCCCTTGATGATGTGGATGCTCTGGCGGAGGCTTTGTCAGCCGAAGCGCCTGCGGCGTACAAGCGCAAGCAGAAGGGCATCAGCGCGTCCGTCGGGCTGGCGATGGCTTTGGCGGCTGGAGCGGAGCTGGACCAGCCCCAGATCACCTCCCGGATGCCGACGACCGCAGACGGATCCGAGGTAGCCTTTGCTGCCTACTCTGCTCGCTGCAAGCGATATGGGCCAAAGCTCATTGATTTGCTGTCTGAGTATGCGCTGCGGCAGCAAGGGGAGGCCAAGGCTAGGCAATCCGGCTCCGAGGCGACTCAGGGTGCCGCGTCTTAGGCGTTGTAGATGTAGGATAGTAAGTAGTCTGCTTTTGCTGTAAATATTTTGAGGAACACAGTCCTTGTGCCACGTAGTGGCCTTATATGCTTAATGAATTCTTCTGAGTTGTGCTCTACCACTGTCTGAATGTTTGTGTCCTTTTCTTTTTTTGCTGCTCTAGGTTCCTTCGGGTGCTGACCCTGTTGACACTTCGCCCGCAGTGCAACTGCGGCCATCTTTGGATGATCCTTCGCAACTCGCTTTTCTTCGGGACTGTGTTCGTAGTCTTGAGAGGGAGTTGCTTGGGTTGCGTGGTCACGCCGATGTTTGGAAATCCAAGGCGGATCGTGGTGCAGCCAGAGAGGAGTACTTGATGGCGGAATTGCTTCGGCTGTCTTGCTCCGAGGGAAGAAAAAGAGCGTGTCGCTGTTCGGGTCAATTGCTTGACTCAACAGGACATGGAGGCTTGTGGCTTCTTCTGGATGGATCGTGACCGTGCCATGGCTCTAGCGACGGTGCAGGATCGTGTGCACCAGGTTTCTCGGGTGCTTCGCCAAGTGCAGACGTCGCTTGCCTCGGTGTTGCACGTTATGTTTCCTTTGGATGCCGTACCGACGAGCCTTGCGGGTCTTCTGTCGAAGTTTCGAAGCGTGAGCAATGTCAAGGAGTTGGTGCGGCAACAGCTCGTCGCAGGAGTGAAGGCTGCTTTGTCTCTCGTGAGGCTGCACCGGCCTGATGTAGATTTGACTGTTGTGGCAGATGGGCCACCTCCTCGGCCGGATGGTGATGAGTGGGACATGCGTCCACATTACGCAGCTGTAAGGCAGTATGCCGAACAGGTCGCAGATTTGTTTGAGCAGCGTGCTCAGGTTATTGTTCAGAATAGGTAGTACCTGTAAAAGAGATAGATGTAAAATTTGTATATTTCGACTGGGCGTGTTGTGCCCTTTGTTGTAAAGATTTGTTTGTTGTAAGCACGCAGTGCTTTGTTTGGGTACGTGTCCTTTTCGTTTGCCTGACGTTGTCAGCTACTCAGGTGTACACGCGTAATCCTTGGTTGATGAAATCATGAGGTGGGGGAGCCCTCGAGTGCGTTTGTAGCATAAAGTAAGGTTGCAAATAATGAATGGAAGTTTGGGGCGAGACACTTAGCTTTATTTATATCGTAATGGAGGAAGTACATTGTTTGGCTGAATAGCCTTGGCTGAAAAGCCTTATTGAAAGTAAAGGGGTAGGTAGCTAGGGGTAGAATCGTTGCAAGTGCGCGATGTTCCATGGGTTGGAGTATGCGACTCCAGACTCCACGTGCTTGAGGCGATAGGCGCCAGCTGGGATGACTTCGGTGATGACGTAGGGTCCTTCCCATGGTGACTCGAATTTCTTCGGTCGCTCTTGCTTGAGTCGCAAGACGAGGTCTCCTTCGACGAAGGACCTGGGGCGAAGCTGGCGACTGTGGTAGTTGCGGAGACTCTGCTGGTACACCGCTGATCGAGCTGCTGCTATGTCTCTTGCTTCGTCGAGTGTGTCGACGGCGTCTTCGAGTGCAGCCGTGGATTTGGCTTCGCTGTAAGCGATGACTCAGGGGGCCTGATGGCGTACTTCGGCTGGTAGCACGGCCTCAGCTCCGTGCACCATGAAGAACGGTGTGTAGCCTGTGGAGCTGTTTGGCGTAGTCCGTAAGCTCCACAGGACGGATGGTAGCTCTTTCGTCCAGGCTCCAGCTTTCCGTTCGAGTGGACTCATGAGGCGCTTCTTGATACCGGCGCCGATTAGGCCGTTGGCCTTTTCCACTTGCCCGTTTGTTTGCGGGTGTGCTACCGAGGCGTACGTGATGTTTATCCCGAGGTCTTCGCAGAAGTCCTGGAACTCCTTGGAGATAAAGTTCGATCCATTGTCGGTGATGATGTTGTGCGGTACGCCGAACCTATAGACAATGGACTCGAAGAACTTGACGGCAGTTTTGCCCTTTTGGTTGGTGACGGGCATGGCCTCGATCCACTTGGTGAATTTGTCGACTGCAACCAGGAGGTAAACGTGTCCCCCTTTCGAGGACTTTGGCAGTTTGCTGATCATTTCGAGGCCCCATTGAGCAAAAGGCCGGGCTATAGGTATGGGTCTGAGCTCGGACCCGGGTGCGTGCGGTTTGTCGGTGAACCGTTGGCACCCGTTGCATCTTCGGACTATGTCCTTTGCGTCGCTCATGGCCGTTGGCCAGTAGAATCTGGCCCGTAGAGCTTTGGCGACTAGGGAGTGGCTGCCTGCGTGATGGCCGCAGATGCCCTCGTGGATGTCTTGGAGGATGGCTTTTCCGTCATCGATGGTGACGCACCTTTGTAGTACACCCGTAATACTGCGCTTGTACAGCTCGCCATTGATGATGGTGAAGGCTTTTCACCGACGAGATATGCGCCGGGCATCTGTCGGGCTATCAGGCAGTTCTCCGTTTATCAAGAACTGGAGGTACGGTCGCGTCCAAGTTTCTTCGACTGCCATGACCTGCATTAGGTTGACCATGGCGACCTCTGTGTCCAATTTCTCGGGTCCTTCATGTCCTTCGGGCAGCGTAGCCCCCGAGTGTTCTGCTTCTTCGGGTGATCCCTTGGGAAATTTCCGCTTGATGGATGGCACGCAGATCTGTTCGAGGAACACACCCGGTGGCACCTTTGCGCAGGTGGAGCCGATGTTGGCGAGTCTGTCGGCCTCCTCGTTGCTTTCTCTTCCAACGTGCCGAAGCTCGCAGCCGTCGAATTCTCCTTCGAGTGCGTTGTAGAGTGCGCGGTACGCGATCATGTTTTCGGCGTGTGCATCGCACTCGTTCATCGTCTGCTGGACGACGAGGTTGGAGTCACCGTAGATGACCAGGTGTGTTGCGCCGCAGATCTTTGCCATTCTCATGCCGTGGATGAGGGCTTCGTATTCGGCCTCATTGTTGGAGGCTCGAAATTTCATCCGAAGGACGTACTTCATCTGGTCGCCCTGCGGGGAGGTCAGTATGACCCCGGCTCCTGCTTCGGCTTCGCGCTTGGAGCCGTCGAAGTGCATGGTCCATGACTGCGACATGTCTGGGGTGTCTGGCAGCTGCAGCTCCATCCAATGTACGAGGAAGTCCGGGAGGACTTGAGACTTGATTGCGAGTCGCTTCTCGTAGATGATGTCCAGGGGTGACAGCTCGATGCCCCATAGGGCCACGCGTCCTGTGACTTCTGGGTTATTCAGGATGCTGTTTAGGGGTGCCTCGTTGACGACCATCACCTGGTGCTCCTGGAAGTAATGGCTCAGCCATCGAGCTGTCATGAACATGCCGTAGGCGAGCTTCTGGTAGTGAGGGTACCTCTGTTTTGTTGGTGTCAGTACCTCGCTGAGGTAGTAGATTGGGCGCTGGACCCCGTGGGTCTTGCCTTCTTCGGGTCGTTCGACCACTAGTATGGTGCCGACCACCTGGTGTGTGGCTGCTATGTACAGCAGCAGAGGCTCACGCTCCTTTGGCGTGACCAAGATGGGCGAGGTGGAGAGGAGCCGCTTGAGGCTTTCGAATGCATCGTTGGCTTCCGGCGTCCACTCGAATTTATCTGATTTGCATAGCAGCTGGTAGAATGGTAGGGCCTTCTCGCCCATGCGGATGATGAATCTGCTTAACGCCGCTATTCGTCCTGCGAGCTGCTGGACGCCTTTGAGGTTTTTCGGCTTCTCCATCGTCATGATGGCTCTGATTTTCTTCGGGTTCGCCTCGATCCCTCGCTGGGAGATGAAGTACCCAAGCAGCTGACCCGATGGGACGCTGAAGGCGCACTTTCGGGGTTTAGCTTGATCCTGTAGCGGTCAAGGTTGTCGAACGTCTCGCGGAGATCGTCGATAAGTGTCCTTGCCTCCTTGGTTTTTATGACTATGTCGTCAACATAGACTTGGACGTTGCGACCGATCTGGTCCTTGAGGCAGGCTTGCATGCGTCGCTGGTACGTGGCACCTGCGTTCTTTAGCCCGAAAGGCATTGTGTTGTAGCAGAATACTCCGAACGGTGTGATAAACGCCGTTTTCTCCTGATCTTCAACCTTGAGTCGAATCTGGTTATAGCCTGAGTAGGCGTCGAGGAAGGAGAGTTTCTCGCAACCTGCAGTCGAATCGATGATCTGATCGATCCGAGGAAGAGGGAAGTGGTCCTTTGGGCAATGCTTGTTTAGCGACGTGAAGTCCACGCACATCCGCAGGATGTCCGTGTCCTTCTTTGGGACCATGACTGTGTTTGCAAGCCACTCGCTTTATTTGATTTCCCTGATGAAGTCTGCAGCGAGTAGTCTGTTGATTTCCTTGCCGATAGCTTCGGCTCGTGGCTCGAACAGTCTTCGGATGGACTGTTTGATGGGCTTGGTGTCTGGAAAGACGTTGAGTGCGTGCTCGGCGAATTCCCTGGGAACTCCTGTCATGTCCGCAGGACACCAGGCGAAGATTTCCCAGCGCTCACGGAGGAATTCGACGAGCGCGCCTTCCTATGCGGGGCTGAGGTCATTGGCGATCAGCACCGTCTTGGAGGCATCCGTCGGGTGGACCTGCACCTTCTTTGTGTTGATCGTGGAGTCGAAAGACTTGTCAGGTGCGTTTTGTCGTGCGACTGGGGGTGCCCCATTGTCCGTCACCTCGTGGAGCCTAAGGAGCTCCTCCTGCATACCGAATGATTGGGAGATTCTGTTGAAATCTCTGTCGCATTGGTCCGATCGGGTGAAGCTCCCGTGGACTGTGATGACGCCCTTCGGTCCTGGCATCTTGAGTAGCAGGTATGCATAATGTGGGACAGCCAGGAACCTTGCGAATGCTACACGCACGAGGATGGCGTGGTACTGTGATGGCCAGTCCACCACTTCGAATTCGAGCCGTTCCAGTCGGAAGTTGTCCGGCTTGCCGAAGATGACGTCGAGCCATATCTTGCCTAGGGGAAATATGCCCTTCCCTGGAACGATGCCGTGGAACGTTGTGTCTGATTGTTACAGGTTGCACTGCGGGATCCGCATTGCTGCTAGAGTGCTTGCGAACATCAGGTTAATGCCGCTGCCGCCGTCCATGAAGACGCGACTCATCTTGAAACCTCCGATCTGCGCCTCCAGCACCAGGGCAGCATGACCTGGGCGACGGATCTGGCAAGGGTGATCCGAACGAGTGAACGTGATGCAGGACTCCGATCCGCTGAGGTACTCAGGGATGGCGGGTGGAGTTGCCACGGCCAGGTTGATTTGTCGGGTGATTTTCTTCTGCACCCTATTCGTAGGACGCCCCTTCTGGATCATCAGTGCTCCTTTTGGCAGGGGATATCCGTTTCCAGCATTGTTCTGTGCTGATGCGACTGGTTGGTTCGGGCCTCCTACCGGTGGCGGTGGAGGAGCTCCATGCACTATCTCACCTGGCGCGGGTGCGTTTCCGAATGCAGGGATTGGAGCCTGCTGCCTCATCTGAACTCGCGGCAGTCCTTGAGCATGTGGCTCGCCTTCTTTTTGCCATCCTGCTTGTCGATGTAGAAGTAGATGGTGCATGGACCCGAAAGCTTTTCGTATGCTAAGGGTCCGTTATCGCGGTCGCGGCGTTGCCATGACTGCGCTGGGCATCCTCCATCGCGGAAGTTTCCTCCGTGGTATCCTCCGCTGTTGCGGTTGGTGTCGTTGCGGCGATCGGCGTAGCCAGCCGCGACCATGTCGGGTCCGTCGTGATCGTCGTAGACGCGCGATCTTCTCTTGCTACGGCGCTCTCGCCGTCGACCATAGTCGTCCTCTTGTTCCGATTGTGCTCGGTGAATGGAGTCTTCTCCGTCAGCCCACCTGTTGGCGATGTCCATGAGGTGATCGAGCGTCTTGGGTTTGACACGCCCAAGCTCCTCCTTGAAGTCTTGGCGCTTGACGCCGTCCCTGAAGGCATCGATGGCCCTCTCTTCGGAGATGTGTGTTGCGGAGTTCTTGGTGTTGGACCAGCGTAGTATGTATGAGCGAATGGATTCGCCCGTTCGTTGAGTGCAGGCGCGCAATTCTTCGATTGAGGCGGGCCTCTTGCTGGTGCCCTTGAAATTTCGGATGAAGCTGTAAGCTAGCTCCTCCCAGCTTCGGATGGACCCTGATGATAGGCTGCTGAGCCAGATCCATGCCGCGCCTGTCAGCTACAGCTGAAGGCATTGCATGGCGGTTTCTTTGTTACCGTCGTGCAGCTTGACGGATGACAGATGGTCACTGAGCCATGCTTTTGGATCTTGCGTGCCGTCGAACTTCGGAGTATCCGAAGGAAGTTTGAAATTGCGTGGCATCCGCGTTCGTTGAACGGATCTGCTGAAGCATAGGGCTCCACAGAGTTCTCCTTCGTCTTCGTCCATCTCGGATTCAGACGAGCATGCGCGCTTGGCTCGTGCTTTGTCGATTTTGCGTTGTGTGAGCGCGTCTCTGGCTTCGTAGTCGCGTTTATGGTGACGCGAGCTCTTCTTCCTTCGAGGAAGGTCGTGTTCCTCTTCCTCTTCGGATGAAGGGGTGGGGCTCCGGTCGTGCCTGGCCGGAGCCTTCTTCTTCGGCTCCGCAGGAGCGTCTTGGTGGAGCGCAGCTCCGACAAGTCCGAGTCCGGTAAGTGCGGACTTGTGCATGGCCCTCTTCGGGTCCCCCTTGGGAGGTGGGTGGGCCGCGAGGTACGCAGTGGCTGCCATGATCGCAGCCTGCGGCGTTTTCGGGATGACGTTGCCGTCGGCGTCCATCTCCATGAAGGATGTGTGGAGGGTTCGCGTCAACTCGCAGGCTCCTTGGGATCCATGTTCTCCATCCGAGAGCGGTGCTTGTTGCCTGGGTTGGCATTCGAACTGGAGCCGATGCCCATGGAGGAGAGCGCGGCTCGTCGCGCGCTGGACTCTGAGGTTGCTTGCTTGCGTTTGTCAAGCACCTCCTGCATCTTGACCTGCTTCTTGTGCTCCTCGATTAGGAGCAGGTGGTAGGCCATCAGCATATCTCGCGAGGCGTCTGCGGGCAGTACTATGTTGCCTGCCACAGCTTCGTGGACCTGGGTCCATCCCTCTTTGCTAAGGCAGATGACGTGGCCGCCGTTGTTTTCCCCTTCGGGTGGGGGAGATTGGCTTCTTCTGTTCCCACCGTTTCGTTCTGGCGGGTTAGGCGGCGGGTTGGGTGCTTGTTGATCCACGTCGCTTTGGATGACTGCGGCGCATTGGTAGCGCTCGTAGATTGGCCCGCTGCTACCACAGCTTTCAGATCCGGAACCGTAGGTCCCTGCATCCGATGGCGGATCGCACAGATCGGAGTTGCAGCTGCTGCTGTCGTAGGAATCATCTGCTGGTGATGTTGTGCATAGCACGGGGTGTGGGGCCCACGAAGCGGGCCTGATTGATGGTAGGGGCACCCGCTCAAGTAGGCGGAGGGTGCCAGTTTGCCCCACCTAGAAGCAAAAGCTCCCGAACAAGATTTCGAGTCCGTCGCCTATGGGCTCGAAGTCCTTCATGGTGGCCAGCGAGTGGGCGGTGAAGTCGAAAGCACCGAAGAGGAGATGGCTCTCCGTTGCTGCAGAGTTGTAGATCGATCGTGTTGGGACCGTCACGATCGCACAATCAGCGCCCCCAGTTCCCACAGACGGCGCCAATTGACGAGGTTTGATCTCATCAATGCCCATTGTAATGGACTTGGGTTTTGGAGAAGATGGGGATGCTGGAGATCGTGGAACGGTTAGCAAACAAGCAACACGGGGACACAAGGTTTACCCAGGTTCAGGCCCCCGGAGGGAAAACCCTACTCCTGCTTGTCTGCTCTTGATTACGGCGAAACTGAAGGTTACAGGGGTGCACAGATGCAATCTGGCGTGGAGGTGTGTATGCGAGAGTACGAGTCGAGAGATCTAGGTCGTGCCCTCCTGGCCTTTATATAGACTTAGGCAGGTCCCGGGCATAGTCCTAGTCGGTTACAGGTCCTAGGGTTTTACCCCTTTGAATTTCCTATCTACTCTAGTCTTGCTCTCCAAGGATCCGAAGGCACCATGGGCCTGGGCCACCCGAAAATCTTCATGGGCCAACGTACTTTTGCCGTGGGCCTTCCTTGGGCTGGACTAGGTGTGCTGAGGTCATGCACCCGCGGGGTATAACCATGTCAATTGCTAATAAAATCTGAATGGACTTAAACATCGCTACGGGAGAGAAAGTCACATCGTAGTCAACACCTTGAACTTGTCGAAAACCTTTCGCGCCAAGTCGTGCTTTATAGATGGTAACATTACCATCCGCGTCCGTTTTCCTCTTGAAGATCCATTTGCACTCAACGGCCTTTCGGTCGCTAGGAGGGTCCACCAAAGTCCATACTTGGTTTTCGCTCATGGATCCCAATCCGGATTTCATGGCCTCTAGCCATTTCTCAGAGTCTTGGCTCATCATCGCTTCCTCATAGTTTGCAGGTTCACTGTCATCTACTAACAAGACAGTTAAGACAGGGTTCCGTACCACTCAGGAGGGGCACGCGACCTTGTCGACCTGCGACGTTCAGTAGTAGCATCGTCTGAAGCTTCATGATCCTTGTCATTAGCTTCCTCTATTGTTTGTGCAGGCGGCACTTGAACAATTTCAGGTGTTGTGCTACTCTCCAACTCAAGAGAAGGTTCAACAACCTCGTCTAGCTCTACTTTCCTCCCACTCACTTCTTTCGAGAGAAACTCCTTCTCAAGAAAGGATCCGTTCTTCGCGACAAACACTTTGCCTTCGGTTCTGTGATAGAATGTATACCCAATAGTTTCCTTAGAGTATCCTATGAAGACGCATTTCTCCGCTTTGGGTTCGAGCTTGTCCGGCATCAACTTCTTAACGTAAGCTTCACATCCCCAAACTTTAAGAAATGACAACTTAGGTTTAGCACCAAACCACAGTTCATACGGTGTCGTCTCAACGGATTTAGATGGTGCCCTATTTAAAGTGAATGCATCAGTTTCTAATGCATAACCCCAAAATGATAACGGCAAATCAGTAAGAGACATCATTGATTGGACCATATCTAATAGAGTTCGATTCCGGCGTTCAGACACACCATTGCGCTGTGGTGTTCCGGGTGGCGTGAGTTGTGAAACGATTCCGCTTGCTTTAAGATGCGTGAGAAAATCATACCTCAAATATTCACCTCCACGATCGGATCGTAGAAACTTAATCTTTCTGTTACGATGGTTTTCCACTTCATTCTGAAATTCTTTGAACTTTTCAAATGTTTCAGATTTATGTTTCATTAAATAGATATACCCATATCTCCTTAAGTCATCGGTAAAAGTGAGAAAGTAGCGATATCCACCGCGCGTCGAAACACTCATCGGTCTGCATACATCGGTATGTATGATTTCCAAAAAGTCTGTTGCTCGCTCCATCATTCTGGAGAACAGGGTTTTGATCATCTTGCCCATAAGGCATGGTTTGCATGTGTCAAATGATTCAAAATCAAGAGACTCCAAAATTCCATCAGAATGGAGTTTCTTCATGCGTTTTACACCAATATGACCTAGACGGCACTGCCACAAATAAGTAGTATTATCACTATCTACCTTGCATCTCTTAGCCTCAATGTTATGGATGTGTGTTTCATCCCTTTCGAGATTCAGAAGAAATAAACCATTCACAGCAGGTGAATGACCATAAAAGATGTTACTCATATAAATAGAACAACCATTATTCTCAGATTTAAATGAATAACCGTCTTGCAATAAACATGATCCAGATATGATGTTCATGCTCAACGCAGGCACATAATAATATTTATTAAGGTTTAAAACTAATCCCGAAGGTAAAACTAAGGTGAGCGTGCCGACGGCCATCACATCAACTCTTGATCCGTTGGCAACGCGCATCGTCACCTCATCCCTCGCAAGCCGCCGTCTATTCCGTAGCTCCTATTTCGAGTTACAAATATTAGCAACTGAACCAGTATCAAATACCCAGGCACTACAACGAGGACTAGTAAGGAAAACATCAATAACATGTATATCAAATATACCTTTGATGGTGCCAGCCTTCTTGTCCGCTAAGTACTTCGGACAGTTGCGCTTCCAGTGACCCTTGTCCTTGCAATAGAAGCACTCAGTGTCCGGATTAGGTCCAGACTTGAGCTTCTTCTCAGCAGGGGCAACGCGCTTGCCGCTGCCTTTCTTGAAGGGCTTCTTTGCACCCTTACCTTTCTTAAAGCTGGGGGGCTTGTTGACCATCAACACATGATTATCCTTTTTTATGTCCACCTTCGCAGCTTTCAGCTTAGCGAAGAGCTCGGTGATCGTATCAGTGGAACCAATCAGATTAGTAGTCACTACAAAACTTTTGTAGCTAGGAGGGAGTGATTGCAGAACCCTGTCAATCTTGAGCTCCTCTGGAATCTTGTAGTCCAGTTGCTCAAGGCGTTGAGTGTAGCCCGACATCTTTATGGCGTGCTCACTAAAGGAACTCCCTTCCTCCATCTTGCAGTTAAAGAATTTCTCAGAGATCTCATATCTCTCAGAACGGGCCTGAGTCTGAACATAGTTTTCAGCTCCTCAAGAATCTCAAAGGGCCCGGGATAGTCTTCAAAACGATTTTGAAGGTCCGATTCCATAGCAAACAACATGGTGCTCTTAATCACACCATAATCATCTTTGCGCGACTGACAAATAGCTTTCTCATCAGCCGGCGCATCTACAGCAGGGGCGTCACCTAGCGCATTCTCAAGGACATAGTCCTTTTTTCCGCCAGAGAGAATGATTCTCAGATTGCGGAACCAGTTGGTGAAGTTAGACCCATTGTTCTTAAGCTTTTCTTTCTCAGCAAAAACGTTGAATTTGAAGTTGGACTTAGCCATTTGATCTACAATATTTGCAAGTACAAATTAGACTATGTTCATGATAACTAGTTCAACTTAATCAAATTACTAGATGAACTCCCACTAAATTCAACATCCCTCAAGTTGTTTAGTGAACATGATCCAAATTCACCACACCTAATCCGATCTTCACGAGAAGAGATGTGGTTTCAATGGTGGACAACGAAGTGTCGATCATATCATTCATATGACTCATGCTTAACCTTTCGGTTCATGTGTTCCGAGGCCATGTCTGTACATGCTAGGCTCGTCAAGTCAAACCCAAGTATTTCCGCGTGTGCAAAACTGGCTTGCACCCGTTGTATGTGAACGTAGAGTTTATAGCACCCGATCATCACGTGATGCTTGAACACGACGATCTTTCGCAACGGTGCATACATGGGGAGAACACAGTTTTATCTTGATCTTTAAGTGAGGAATCATCTTATAATGCTACCGTCACGATCTAAGCATAATAAGATACATAAAAGGATAAACATCACATGCATATAACTTTATGTGACATGGTATAGCCAATATTCGCGCAAGATCTCCATCTTGTGCGTGCCGGCATGATCTCCATCACTCCACCATGATTGCCTCCACCACAAATAGCAACTACAACTATTGCTAACTACTTAGCGATAAAGTAAAGCTATTACATGGCGTATAAGAAGTTTACACACAGGTCATACACAATTATAAAGACAACCATATGGCTCCTGCCGGTTGTGTACTCATCGACATGCAAGTTGTGAAACATTACAAAACATGATCATTGCATACAACATACACATCACATCTTGGGCCATACCATATCACAGAAACACTCCCTGCAAAAACAAGTTAGACGCCTCTACTTTGTTGTTGCATGTTTTACGTGGCTTATGGGAGTAACAAGCTGAGAACGATTCTTACCTACGAAAAGCCACAACGGTGATATTATGGTTGCCAACATCCGGTGTAAATCCCATGACAACTATAGTGAGAGAAACTGGCATCCACCAGCCGCATGTGTGGAACAAGCCACACGTCAAGTGCGGAGCCGGTCTCGCGAACGAGGTCGCGTAAAGTTGGCCTGGACCGCTTCGATCTCACTATCCCGCGTCATAATAAGTACACAAACAAGAGGCTTGCAACAGAAAACATCAACACCCGCAACAAGCATGTTGCGTTCTACTCGTGAAACACATCTACACATAGATCTAGCTCTGATACCACTAAAGGGTTTCGCAGCATAGTAAATCAAAATTTTCTACGGATGCGAACGGGGAAAGCCAATATCTAATCTAGGAGATGCAAACAACGAGGGGGCATAGATGAGATCTTCATACCCTTGAATATTCGCACAGCAGAACGTTCGACGGAACGTGTGTGATGTAGTCGTACTCGCTTCTCCTCGCGATCCGATCCGATCTAACACCGCAAGTGGCGATGCCTCCGAGAGATGCACACGTGCGGCACCTAGACGTCTCCTCCTTCCTCGGTCCAGCAAGTATGGTGGAGAGATGGATTGGATCTACAACGCGACGGCGCGGTGCAAGCGGTGGAGAGTTTCTGTGGCAGGGCTTCGCCTACACGCAGTCGGGAGGGAGAGAGAGAGGAGGGGCAGCAGGGCGGCTAGGGTTGAGGAGGAGGTGTAGGGGAGGGGTGCGCCCCTAGCCCTCTTTATATAGAGGGGTGGGCGGCCAGCCCTAGCCCCTCCCCCAAGCCCTAAGCCGGCGGCCAAGGAGGGAGGAGTGGGGGCAAGTTCCCCCCTCCCTTCTAGAAGCCCCCCTAGGGTTTCCTATGTGTTTGGCCGGCTGGGCCCTATGGGGCCTTGTGCCCCTTTCCCAATGCGGCCAGGGCACTCCCCCATAGGCCCATGCCCCCTCCCGGCAGGTGGGGCCACGTTGGTCCCCCTCTGGAAGGTTCTAGAAGCTTCCGGTACAATACCGATTAACCCGAAACAATTCCGAACTCCAAAAACTGCATTGCCTTATATGAATCTTATTCTCTGGACCATTTCGGAACCTCTCGTGATGTCCCGGATCCCATCCGAGACTCCGAACAAAAACTCATAAACCAATTATCCAATCTATCCTAGCGTCGAGACACGTTAAGTGTGTGACCCTTCGGGTTCGAGAATATGCAGACATGATCTTATATCAATAATCAACAGCGGGGTCTGGAAACCCATATTGACTCCCACACATTCATCGATGATCATATCGGATGAACCACAATGCCAGGATTCAATCAACCCATATATATATTCCCTTCGTCGCGCGATATTTTACTTGCCCGAGATTTGATCGTCAGTATCGTCATACCTAGTTCAATCTCGTTCACAGCAAGTACTTTACTCGTTCCGTAATCCGATATCACTTTGTGATTAACTCCTTAACCACATGCTTGCAAGCGGTGTTGATATCGATTACCGAGTGGGCCCGAAGTATATCTCTCCGACTTGGGAGGGACAAATCCCATCTCGATACATACAACCCAACAGGTACTTTCCGATCACCTGAGAGACACCTTTATGATCACCCTCTCATAGGATGACGTTTGATGACCTCAAAGCTTTCTTCCGATACCAGGGAGTTGTATTATCTCATGGTCTAAGGAATACAATATTTGACATAAGAAAAGCTTCGCAAAGATGAACACGATGACACGATCTAATTGCTCCACTTAGTTTGGGTATGTCCATCATATCATTCTCCCAATGATATGATCTCATTATTAATTGACAACTCATGTCTATGGTTAGGAAACCTTAACCATCATTAATCAATGAGCTAGTCCATAGAGGCATACTAGGGACACGGTGTTGTTCACAAACCACACAAGTATTAAAGTTTCCGCTTAATACAATTCTAGCATGGAATATAAACTTTATCATGAACAAGAATTATAATAATAACATCTTTATTATTGCCTCTAGGGCATAATTCCAACACATTCGCCGTGTGGGGAATGGATATGGTAGGCCCCTTCAAGAAGGCCCCCTCTGGCTTCACCCACCTCCTAGTCATAGTCGATAAATTCAAAAATTGGGTGGAGGCCAAGCCAGTCCGCAAATGTGACGGCAAGACCGCCACCGAGTTCCTACGCGAGCTGATCCATCGCTACGGGTTCCCACACAGCATCACCACGGACAACGGCACCAACTTGGCCAAAGAAGCCATGGATGAATTTTGCGAGGAGAACCACATACGACTCGACCTCGCCTTAGTCGCCCACCCGGAGTCCAACGGCCAGACGGAACGCGCCAACTAGAAAATCCTCCACGGCCTGAAGCCGCGACTGCAAGTTCCCCTCGAGGGAACTCTGGGGTGCTGGGTCAAAGAGCTCCCCTCTGTCATATGGGGCATCCGCACCTCCATCAATAGGTTGGCAGGGTTAACCCCCTTCTTCATGGTGTACGGCTCCGAGGCCGTCATGCCAACCGGCCTCGAGCACGACTCGCCGCGGGTGGTCAACTACGCGGAGGCCGACAACAAGCTCGCACGCCAGGATGGGGTCGACCAGCTCGATGAAGCACGCGACCTAGCTCTCTCCCGCACCGCCATCTACCAGCAAGGACTTCGCCGCTACCACAGCCGGCGAGTCCGGACTCGCACCTTCCAGGAAGGCGACCTGGTCTTGAGTCTGATCCAGGACAAGAAGGGCATGCATAAGCTCTCCCCCCTTGGGGGACCATTCGACATCGGGCGAGTCCTGGGCAACGACGACTACTACCTCATCGACGTCCGAGGCGACAGAAAACTCGACGTCAAGCAGCCAAGGAATGTAAACCTCCTACGGAAGTTCTACTCCTAGAACTCCAGACATGTACCTCCTACCCGCTATGAAATAAAGAAGATCGATTCGCAAAAATTGTGTCCACTCTCCATACCTTGTGCCATTCTCAATCATAATAACAGCGCTATGCTACTCATGGTAGTCAACCCTTGGTCACGCGACCGGCACGGCCAAGTAGTGCGGTATGAGGGCACCAAAAAAGTTTGGGCCTTGTATCGTCCACAAAAAAAAGCCAACCCGGAGCCCCATCGGAGTCACCTTGCTCGACTGGCTTTCCGACCCAAGACAACCACATTCGCTTTCTAACAGCGACCCAGTCCTCCACATCCCTGGCGCAGCGACTCGAACGGCTAAGTACCACGCTCGGGGACCGACCCAGTCCAAACCTGAGCGACTAGGGAAAACGCCAAGTACGAGAGCGCGTCTTGGACTCGCCATGCGACTGATCACATGGATAAGGTAGAGCGACGCGCCCGATACAACGCGCCCTGTCCTCACCTACCTTGGGCATGCGACTAGAACGGCCAAGTGCCACGCTCGGGGACTCGGACACCCGACCCCGTTCGCGCCCGGGATAACGGCCAAGTACAGATCACCCCTTGGAGTCGCCACGCGACTGGCTTTCCAAGCCACGGCGAGTTGACCTCAACAGACTAACAGTTTAACAACATACATACACATAAAAATGAGGTAAACCCCACAAAAGGGCGGACGCACTTGGGGACTCGCACAACCCACAATAAAATCACACACTGACAAAAGCATTCATGCATTCCTTACGGCATATTTTTTTTGCTTACAAGGGCAGTTACATAGTTGTTACTGTAGGGGTTCATAGCATGGAAAACAAAAAATTTCTACCGCATGCACACGAACAAGCCAAGATCTATCTACTAGATTGTAGCAACAAGTCGATTAGAGTACTAACCCTCGAAGATTCCAAAGCGGTTAACGAGAGCAGATTCTCGTGGGTGATGTAGTCGTACACTTGTCGATCTCAAGATCGCGTAGACGATCCTTCTGGCGCTACGTTCCGGCAGCGCTTCCACAGTCGGTCACACATTCGGTACTCGATGAAGACCTTCCTCTCCCTTGTTCCAGCAGGCAGCAGAGGTTGTAGTTCTCCCCTTGCGATTCTGGCAACATGTCGGCGGGGTGTCGAAAGTAGAGGGAAGATCCCACAGGGCTTCTCCTAAGCCGGTGTGGCATCCCGCAAAACCACTACTAGAAAATCGCGTTGTTTTTGTGCATTGCATCGGCATCATCATGCATTGTTTGCATAAAACTATTCTGAAACATCTGTTTTTGTTTTCTAAATGCCCCGTTTTAATAATCAAATATTTATTTTATTTTTTAGGGGGCAGCCGAACCGGGCCGATCCGACCCAGTTGGCCACCCCCAGTACAAAAATCAGCCTACCCTAAAACCCTTTGCTACCCAGTCCTAGTCTACCCACCCTTCCAGCCACCTCACCCCACCCAATAATCTGCCGCCACCTCATCACCTCCCCTCCTCTATCCAACCCCAACCCGCCACCTGGCCACCCTCTCTCACCCCCCCTCCCCACTCAACCTGCCACGCACACAGCACACACACACACGCAACACACACGCGCGCGCGCCAGCCTGGCCACCAACCCCCTCTCTCTCTCCCCAGGCCCCACCTGCCAGCCCCACCTGGGCGGAACCCCCACGCGACCGACCCCCGCGTCCACCCCGTGACCCTCTTCCTCTCGCCTCGCTCCCTCCTCTCTGCTACCGCGTCTTCCTCCGCTCCGGCGCCGCCCCCTCCTCTCTTTCTCTCCTGCGCCGCCAGGCTCTGCGTCGAGCTCCGCCAAGGGTCCTCCGCCGTTCGCCCCCCCCCCCCCCCGTCTCCGACCTCTCCGGCCGCAATCCCCCCCCCCAACCACCACCGGCCCCTTCCTCCACCGCCGCCTCTGCCCCCCTCGTCGCCCTCTGCGGGCCGCCGCCGACAGTCGCCTCCCTCGCCTCCGCCCGAGCTCGAGCTCCGTCGGGCCGCCCCGCCTCCGGCCTCCCGCCTCCCCCGCGATCCCCGCCGACAAGCTCCGCCTCGCCCGCGCGCGACCTCCTTCTCGCGAGCTCGCCGCCCTGCATCCTCCTCGCCGCCCTCCGCTCTTCGTCGACCTCCCTTTCTCCCCGGCCGCGTGACCTCCTGCCGGCGCACCCTCCGCCAAGCACGTCGCCACCTCTGTCGGCTGGGACCGCCGTAGCGCCACGGTCGTCCCTCCTCTCCTTCTGCGTCCGTCCAGCAAGCTAACTCCCTACACCATCCATCCAGCCATCCAAGTCCAAGTTTGACATCGATGACCAGACGGTCTGCACAACCTCGACCCCGGAACTAAAGAGCAGACCTGAAGGCGATACCCGGACCCCTCAGAATGTCAAGTGCGCCTTTCCGTTCGCCATGTACTCCATAATGGATTTGATGGCCGATCCTCGGGCCTTCGACATGGAATCGCCAAGATCCACCGGCGCCAAACCCAAGACCGACTTCGGCACCCGAGAACTCTGACAAGGACGCCAAGCTCGTCGAGACCCTCGGAATCGCCAAGTACTTCCTCTCGGATTCCAAGACGCCGAGACCCGGAACACCAAGATCTCCGTCGTGGAACGACACGACCCGACGACCGCGGACCCGACAAGATCTTCTCGACGACAAGATCGACCGCTTGGAACCAAGATCTCCGGCACGTCACGACAAGTTCTCCTTCCCGGAAGCATTGACGCTCGTGCGACAAGATCTACTTCCCCGATCCGAAGACCCTAAATCCCGGAGTCCGAGAACGATCCCGTCGAACCCTGAACCCTGAGACCAAACCCCGAACACCGGAACCCCAAGATCGTCGAACCCAGATGTGTGACCCCTTTCTCGAGCCCTATTTTTATAAATGTAATATAAAACTTGTTGCATATTAATTGTCATACCCGCATGCATATTTGTGTGGTTTGGGGGCCTTATGCCGATTCACCTTATAATTAAATATGGGGTCCATCTGCGGGCAAATCCAGTCGTATATTGGTCCCATTTAACTTTGTGTAGCGAACCGGTGCTATCTTTTGCCATGTTAAGACAACATTTAAATTGCGGGGTACCTAAATAACTTTAACCATCTAAGTAATTGTCGGGACCCCGGTTCCGCTTAATATGACCTAATTGCATCGCATCTTTGCCATGTCATACACCATGCATGCATCATGCCGATCTTCTGCCGTAGTATTAAATAGTGCATCCGGTGTTTATTCTAGTGTTTTGCTTCTTCGCGGATAAGGCCGTTGAGTTGATGTGAGCTTTGCCCCGATCTTCGGTTGAACCTTCGGCAATGTTTTCAGGCGAGCATCTACCCCTTTCTACCTATCTTACTTTTATAGCATTTATTCCCTCCTGTTGATCTATTGCTATCTGTGTTGCGTTGCTCTAGTTTTCGTACCCGTGATATCCCTTGCAGCCTTATATTGCCTTGAACACCTCCGATTACCTGTTGTTGGTAGATAGTTGGACCTGCGCGTCGTAGTCGCCTGCTCAAGTGCTGTTGCGTGTTGTCAAGTACCACAGTTGTTGGAGCATTGCCGCATGTTAATGTTGGAGATGATCATGGCTTTATTTATCGTTCACTTTAATTACTGTTTAACAACTAAAATTGAAGTAGGTAAGCAGAGGCACAGGTGGGAAATAGATGTTATTTGGTTGTTAACCGTCCACTTGTGTCCCGTAGGACCCCGAGTACTTGATACCTGTTCCTTGACTATTCGCGCTATCCACATACGGGGGAATTATGGGACCCCCCTGAGCCAGAGCTTGATTCATTCTTATTTCTTGGGGCCACAAACTAGTTTGAGGTTTTATTTACTATCCTGTACTTATGCCATGCTTTACTGCTTTATTTAAATTGTGCGATGGATAGCACCTGTACTGTTTAGGATCGGGACACGTTTTCGCAGTGTCGACAAGCCCAGTTTTGGGTTCCCAGTCGTTCACAGCCGTCCACCCAAACCTCGGGTCCGTCTCGGAGTCAGCTAACTTCGTTGCGGGTGTACTCCAAGGGGTGGCCCCCTGAAATATTTCTGAATCCTGTGATTGCTTTGTCGTGAAGGCCTCGTTGGGTTTTGATTTGGTTTTTCCGAGGTTGATCGAGTGTGTGTTGCTATTTGTGCACCCCTGCAGGGTAAAACTTTCTGAAAGCCGTGTCCGCGGTTATGGATGACTTGGAGCACAGTATCTCGATCATAGACAACTATAACTAAAGTAGTGCTATAAATTTGACTTTATAATGACTAGTAATCAGCTTCACAATAATGGAATGGCTAAATAAAACTGTCAACAATTGCTTGTTTGGGATGTCGCTTGCGACCACTGTATCTGACTAGTAAGTATTGCAACTACAACGGAATGGCTAAATAAAAGTGCCAACAACTGCTGGATTTTGGGATATCTCATGCTAATTGTATCTGACTAGTAAGTGTTGCAACTACAACGGAATGATTAACTAAAACGGCCCACTGCTTATTTTATCAGGATGATTATCTATACTTGACTAGTAATTGCTGCAACGATAACTGAATAAATAAAACTGCCAACTGTGTGAGTTCCTCGGTTGACTTCCTCGTTTGGTCTCGAGGGGGAAACACCAGGATGGGTTTGTTTGGTGGTAGTATCAGGTTGGTTCCGGATAGGTCTTTCTTACCCCTCTCTGATAGCCGTCAGTTGAGTCGAGTCTCTATAGGTTGTTTAGTGCATGCTGTCGCTGCCGCTTCAGTCCACCATACCTATGTAGGCGAGGACCGCCGAATTCTAGCCTCGCCGTGTACTGGCCTCAGTACTGACCGCTCTCTCTTTTTCCTTTGCCCTTTGTCGGCACCCCTTTTGTTAAGCAGGTTTTGAGATCGACGTCGTTAGCAGGGTTACCCTTCCGGCTTGGCCTGGGCAGGGTTATGGACGCCATTGGTTGTTCTTCAGGGCTCTTATCCCCATTTGCATCTTGTCGGTAGATGGACGCTGTATCGTTTTCAAGGTGATTTGGATCTTTGTTCTGTATATCTGTATCCTTGACTCATGGAGTCGTGTTGTATATATATATATATCTGTTCTGTGGGTCCCATCGAGGACTGTTGTGTAATGTTATTACTTCGTTTTCCACCCGCACGAAAGTGCCTGGTGGGCACCTTTGAATCGTTTCTATGCGGGTTTGGCGGGTTTCGCTAAAACTTGCATAGGGCCGATTCTGAGGGTGTTACAGAGTGGTATCAGAGCTCAGCAGTTGCGATACCCCACAAGTCCAGCCTGTAGGATAACCTAGCTAACGGCCAAAGTAGAGTGTCAAAACTATTTTTGCAAATCGGGTGGATAGTTCTGATTAGGTCTGATTTTACTCCTTACCCTCTGATGCTCTCCTCTCACCTCTGCGTGTTTTGAATCCGCTCTCTTCTCTCTCTTCGAGTCCAGGATTTCTCGTGGTTGGGTTCCGTCGTACCTTCAGGGTTTCGCTTCCTCCTTTGGTAACGGTGTTGCTACATCTGGTCTTTATGCTATCTGAGGAATCCGTCTACTGTGGTACCATTCTTTGTTCCTTGTTTGTGCCTTCCGGTGTTCTCCGACGCGACGACATCACCTACGCCAGATCCGATGCAGAGTCTGCATCACTCCTTTGTTCCGAACCTCGCTTGTCGAGATCTTCAGTCTGAATTCCGAGAGTTGGTTGCATAATCCGCCTATTCGTGTGCAGAGTAATGGTTTGGGTGCGCGATGGACTGATCACCATCCGACTACTCTTATCATTCGCTCTTGTACATCGAATCAGTGGATCCAGCAATTTTACTCCGTCCACGGAAGCTAGAGGTGGCTTTATTTGTTGATACCTCTACGTTCGACCTTTTGTTTCCGGAGTGTTCTCTCGACGGTCACGGACAACGATCTCTTGTTAGTGGTGTCGCGATGATCTACACGAAACGAGAAGATGCGGAGCACCGACCTTCCTTCCGGTACCATGAGGCGGATCTCGAGGGCGAGATCCATTGTTAGTGGTGTCGAATTGTGGCATCCCGCAAAACCACTACTAGAAAATCGCGCTATTTTTGTGCATTGCATCGGCATCATCATGCATTGTTTGCATAAAAATATTCCGAAACATCTGTTTTTGTTTTCTAAACGCCCCGTTTTAATAATCAAATATTTATTTTATTTTTTAGGGGGGCAGCCGAACCAGGCCGATCCGACCCAGTTGGCCACCCCCAGTACAAAAATCAGCCTACCCTAAAACCCTTTGCTACCCAGTCCTAGTCTACCCACCCTTCCAGCCACCTCACCCCACCCAATAATCTGCTGCCACCTCATCACCTCCCCTCCTCTATCCAACCCCAACCCGCCACCTGGCCACCCTCTCTCACCCCCAGCTCCCCACTCAACCTGCCACGCACACAGCACACACACGCAACACACACGCGCGCGCGCCAGCCTGGCCACCAACCCCCTCTCTCTCTCCCTAGGCCCCACCTGCCAGCCCCACCTGGGCGGAACCCCCACGCGACCGACCCCCGCGTCCACCCCACGACCCTCTTCCTCTCGCCTCGCTCCCTCCTCTCTGCTACCGCGTCTTCCTCCGCTCCGGCGCCGCCCCCTCCTCTCTTTCTCTCCTGCGCCGCCAGGCTCTGGGTCGAGCTCCGCCAAGGGTCCTCCGCCGTTCGCCCCCCGTCTCCGACCTCTCCGGCCGCAATCCCCCCCCCAACCACCACCGGCCCCTTCCTCCACCGCCGCCTCTGCCCCCCTCGTCGCCCTCTGCGGGCCGCCGCCGCCAGTCGCCTCCCTCGCCTCCGCCCGAGCTCGAGCTCCGTCGGGCCGCCCCGCCTCCGGCCTCCCGCCTCCCCCGCGATCCCCGCCGACAAGCTCCGCCTCGCCCGCGCGCGACCTCCTTCTCGCGAGCTCGCCGCCCTGCATCCTCCTCGCCGCCCTCCGCTCCCCGTCAACCTCCCTTTCTCCCCGGCCGCGTGACCTCCTGCCGGCGCACCCTCCGCCAAGCACGTCGCCACCTCTGTCGGCTGGGACCGCCGCAGCGCCACGGTCGTCCCTCCTCTCCTTCTGCGTCCGTCCAGTAAGCTAACTCCCTACACCATCCATCCAGCCATCCAAGTCCAAGTTTGACATCGATGACCAGACGGTCTGCACAACCTCGACCCCGGAACTAAAGAGCAGACCTGAAGGCGAACCCGGACCCCTCAGAATGTCAAGTGCGCCTTTCCGTTCGCCATGTACTCCATCACGGATTTGATGGCCGATCCTTGGGCCTTCGACATGGAATCGCCAAGATCCACCGGCGCCAAACCCAAGACCGACTTCGGCACCCGAGAACTCTGACAAGGACGCCAAGCTCGTCGAGACCCTCGGAATCGCCAAGTACTTCCTCTCGTATTCCAAGACGCCGAGACCCGGAACACCAAGATCTCCGCCGTGGAACGACACGACCCGACGATCGTGGACCCGACAAGATCTTCTCGACGACAAGATCGACCGCTTGGAACCAAGATCTCCGGCACGTCACGACAAGTCCTCCTTCCCGGAAGCATTGACGCTCGTGCGACAAGATCTACTTCCCCGATCCGAAGACCCTAAATCCCGGAGTCTGAGAACGATCCCGTCGAACCCTGAACCCTGAGACCGAACCCCGAACACCGGAACCCCAAGATCGTCGAACCCAGATGTGTGACCCCTTTCTCGAGCCCTATTTTTATAAATGTAATATAAAACTTGTTGCATATTAATTGTCATACCCGCATGCATATTTGTGTGGTTTGGGGGCCTTATGCCGATTCACCTTATAATTAAATATGGGGTCCATCTGCGGGCAAATCCAGTCGTATATTGGTCCCATTTAACTTTGTGTAGCGAACCGGTGCTATCTTTTGCCATGTTAAGACAACATTTAAATTGCGGGGTACCTAAATAACTTTAACCATCTAAGTAATTGTCGGGACCCCGGTTCCGCTTAATATGACCTAATTGCATCGCATCTTTGCCATGTCATACACCATGCATGCATCATGCCGATCTTCTGCCGTAGTATTAAATAGTGCATCCGGTGTTTATTCTAGTGTTTTGCTTCTTCGCGGATAAGGCCGTTGAGTTGATGTGAGCTTCGCCCCGATCTTCGATTGAACCTTCGGCAATGTTTTCAGGCGAGCATCTCCCCCTTTCTACCTATCTTACTTTTATAGCATTTATTCCCTCCTGTTGATCTATTGCTATCTGTGTTGCGTTGCTCTAGTTTTCGTACCCGTGATATCCCTTGCAGCCTTATATTGCCTTGAACACCTCCGATTACCTGTTGTTGGTAGATAGTTGGACCTGCGCGTCGTAGTCGCCTGCTCAAGTGTTGTTGCGTGTTGTCAAGTACCACAGTTGTTGGAGCATTGCCGCATGTTAATGTTGGAGATGATCATGGCTTTATTTATCGTTCACTTTAATTACTGTTTAACAACTAAAATTGAAGTAGGTAAGCAGAGGCACAGGTGGGGAATAGATGTTATTTGGTTGTTAACCGTCCACTTGTGTCCCGTAGGACCCCGAGTACTTGATACCTGTTCCTTGACTATTCGCGCTATCCACATACGAGGGAATTATGGGACCCCCCTGAGCCAGAGCTTGATTCATTCTTATTTCTTGGGGCCACAAACTAGTTTGAGATTTTATTTACTATCCTGTACTTATGCCATGCTTTACTGCTTTATTTAAATTGTGCGATGGATAGCACCTGTACTGTTTAGGATCGGGACACGTTTTCGCAGTGTCGACAAGCCTAGTTTTGGGTTCCCAGTCGTTCACAGCCGTCCACCCAAACCTCGGGTCCGTCTCGGAGTCAGCTAACTTCGTTGCGGGTGTACTACAAGGGGTGGCCCCCTGAAATATTTCTGAATCCTGTGATTGCTTTGTCGTGAAGGCCTCATTGGGTTTTGATTTGGTTTTTCCGAGGTTGATCGAGTGTGTGTTGCTATTTGTGCACCCCTGCAGGGTAAAACTTTCTGAAAGCCGTGTCCGCGGTTATGGACGACTTGGAGCACAGTATCTCGATCATTGACAACTATAACTAAAGTAGTGCTATAAATTTGACTTTATAATGACTAGTAATCAGCTTCACAATAATGGAATGGCTAAATAAAACTGTCAACAATTGCTTGTTTGGGATGTCGCTTGCGACCACTGTATCTGACTAGTAAGTATTGCAACTACAACGGAATGGCTAAATAAAAGTGCCAACAACTGCTGGGTTTTGGGATATCTCATGCTAATTGTATCTGACTAGTAAGTGTTGCAACTACAACGGAATGATTAACTAAAACGGCCCACTGCTTATTTTATCAGGATGATTATCTATACTTGACTAGTAATTGCTGCAACGATAACTGAATAAATAAAACTGCCAACTGTGTGAGTTCCTCGGTTGACTTCCTCGTTTGGTCTCGAGGGGGAAACACCAGGATGGGTTTGTTTGGTGGTAGTATCAGGTTGGTTCCGGATAGGTCTTTCTTACCCCTCTCTGATAGCCGTCAGTTGAGTCGAGTCTCTATAGGTTGTTTAGTGCATGCTGCCGCTGCCGCTTCAGTCCACCATACCTATGTAGGCGAGGACCGCCGAATTCTAGCCTCGCCGTGTACTGGCCTCAGTACTGACCGCTCTCTCTTTTTCCTTTGCCCTTTGTCGGCACCCCTTTTGTTAAGCAGGTTTTGAGATCGACGTCGTTAGCAGGGTTACCCTTCCGGCTTGGCCTGGGCAGGGTTATGGACGCCATTGGTTGTTCTTCAGGGCTCTTAGCCCCATTTGCATCTTGTCCGTAGCTGGACGCTGTATCGTTATCAAGGTGATTTGGATCTTTGTTCTGTATATCTGTATCCTTGACTCATGGAGTTGTGTTGTATATATATCTGTTCTGTGGGTCCCATCGAGGACTGTTGTGTAATGTTATTACTTCGTTTTCCACCCGCACGAAAGTGCCTGGTGGGCACCTTTGAATCGTTTCTATGCGGGTTTGGCGGGTTTCGCTAAAACTTGCATAGGGCCGATTCTAAGGGTGTTACAGCCGGTGCGGGTTATGGTGGATCTAGGGTTTCCGGTGATCTAGGTTTATAAGGCCGGAGAGGGGGAGGAGGTGTCGGCGATGGCTAGGGCGACGGACCGATAGCGACGGCTGGCGGCGGAGGCGGCGCGGCTTGGAGGTGGGGAGGGCTGGTTGTGTTGCTTTGGGGCAGCCCCTCCCCTCTATTTATGAGAGGGAGGGCATCTTGGGAGAGGGGAGTTTGAATCCTTCCCTAAACCCAAGTTGGAGAGAAGGAAGGACTCTTTCGGTATTCCACTAGGAAACTATTGTTCCAATTTGACTTTTCAAACCTCCCTTTTAACTTTCAATTTAGAGCTTTATTTATCTTTTGCAAATGCCCAACCAAGTGACCTAGGATATGATCTAATCATTCCACTTAACCATGACACATTCATGAACCATTCCCCTTCCGGTCCGGTGAACCTTCTAGACCCTTCTAGAACCTCTCCGATGAAAACATCGAAATCATTCCCGAACTCCGGAATCAGACTTTCCTTATATCAATATTATTCTCAGGACCATTCCGGATCTCCTCGTGATATCCTGGATCCCATTCGAGACTCCGAACAATATTTGGTCTCCCTACTTACATTCCATATCTACTAAACAACATCGAATCCTTAAGTGTGTCTCCCTACGGTTCGTGAATTATGCGGACATGACCGAGACACTTCTCCGATTAATAAACAATAGAGGAATATGGAAATTCATATGGCTCCCACATATTTCTATGATTACTTTGCGATCAAATGAACCACGTACATACGATACAAATTTCCCTTTTCTCACGATATTTTACTTACTCGAGGTTTGATCGTCGGTATCTCTGCATACCTAGTTCAACCTTATTACCGATAAGTACTCTTTTCTCGTTCCTGTGATATGTGATACCTTGTGAGCCAGTCACATGCTTGCAAGCTAATTGGATGACATTCCACCGAGAGGGCCCAGAGTATATCTATCCATCATATGGATGGACAAATCCCACTCTTGATCCATGTGCCTCAACTCATACTTTTCGAACACTCAATGCCACCTTTATAGCCACCCAGTTACGGTGTGGTGTTTGATGTCATCAAAGCATCCATCCGGTGATGGTGATTAGCATGATCTCATGGTCGAAGGATTTAGGTTACTATGTATCTGAAATCTTATAGCAACTGAACTATATTAAATGACTTGATCTTTATGCTACGCTTAACTATAGGAGTATGTCCATCACACCATTCTCCTAATGATATGATCTTGTTGTTAATAACATCTCAATGTTCATGATCAGGAAACCATGATCATATATTAACCAACAAGCTAGTTTAACAAGAGGCTTCACTAGGGACTCTTTTATGTTTACAAATCACACAAGTATTAATGTTTCCGGTTAATACAATTATAGGATGGTATGTAAACGTTTATCATAAGCATGAAGATGTGATAATAACCTCTTTATTATTGCCTCTTGGGCATATCTCCAACAGTTACAACTAACGCCACTCGGCAACCTAATTTACTCAGCAGGCTTCGACGACGATGCGCCACCGCTCCCGCGAACACGGATGAAGGGAACCCATGGGTTCGACGGGTACGTCGTCAAAGTGCTAGCCATCGCTGGTCGGAAGGGCTGCTCCACCTTGGAGTCGTGGCTCGCTGGCTCGGGGTCGTTGGCACAACGATTGTCTCCTGGTACGGCAGGAGATCACCCATCGCCAGCACTCGGTCGGAGTAAACCGCAGCCCGCTCGATTAGCTTCAGCACATCAGATATCTCGACCGCGCCCGTCGATGAAGGGTACCCACTGGTGAAATCATCCAGGTCGAAGTCGTCGGGGAAGTGCGCGAGCCCAAGACTCAGCGCAGTCGCAGCACCACGTCGGAAGGCCGAGCGCGACATGAACTCCACAACCACTAGATCCTTCTCCAGGTAGCGCCAAACCTCGACGAGGTCGCTGGGGATCACCTCCTTCAGTGAAACTTCTTGAAGGCACGCTCGGATGCAAGTCGCCGAAAGAGCGGCCGTGTCCACCAACATAGTGACACACTGCCGAGCGTCGTATGACTGCGCTTCAGCCTCGTCGTCAAGGACCCTCCCTGCAAACAAGGAGAAGCTCAAAATCAGAAATGCGCAAAAGAGTAAAGACGACCTGTTCGCTCAGGGACTCGCAAGACCAACTAAACAAAAATTGGGTAAGCTCATCGATCAAAGGGCGACAGCGCCATGATGAAATCCTGCAGACCAGAGAGGTCATCCTACAGCTCGGCGACGAGTGCATCCGACACCTTCCTCTCCTCAGCAGCAGCAATGGCTACCTTGGCCCTCTCATCCGCCGAGGTCACCTCCGCCTTAGCCTCCTTGAGCTCCCGCTCCAGGTTGGCGAGTCACTTCTCCGCGGCGCTCAAGGACGACTGAGCAGCTGTCAGGTCACTCGCAGAGACCATACCTTCATGAGCCTTCTCCACCGCGGACGCATGATCCTCTGCACCAACAAAACCGTGAGTACGAAGACAACAAGCGACACTTACTACAACAAACACTCACTAGCATTCACCCGAAGCTGCTCGTTCGTCCCTTGGGCGACGTGGAGCTCTTTCTCCAGACGTTCCCTAGCAGCCAGTCGCTCCACCGACTCGCGCTGCAGGCCCTGCACAACCATGAAAGCATCAACGAAGAAATTCATAAGTGCCTAGCCGCTGAAACTCAGCGACCAGCCACTCGGGGACTAGACAACAAAAATTCCTAAGTGCCGAGCCGCTGAAATTCAGCGACTAGACACTCGGGGACTGGACTACGAAGACAGTAAGGATCCGATCGCTAAAATTCAGCGACCAGATCCTCGGGGACTGGACATACCTGGATCGCTGCACCCAGCATACTATGGAGCTCGACCGCGTCCACCGACGGGAGAACAACAGGCGTGCGCCAGCGATGCTGCTCGACCTCCACCGACCATGCTGGAGCACTCGCCATGGAGACCCTCGCCACAAAGCGAGGGAAGGTGGCCACCTCCGCCCCCGCGGCACTCGCTGTTGGGCCCGTCGCACCAATTGGTGCCGCAGGCTCGACTTGCTGCGATTTCGCATCCAATGCGGCCTTCGCAACCGCATCTTCTCCAATCAGAGCCTCACTCAGAGCGCCGACTGGCTCGTCCGAGATTGTGATGACCTCATCGTCCATTGCCTTCTTCGCGCCCTCAACGGGCGCCCCGACCTCGTCGCCCTTCCTCTTCTTCGAAGGGTCGACTCGCGCTTCCGCAGCACCCAATGGGACCTTAGCCACCGAGGGGTGACCTATTTTCTTCACACCAGTCCCGCAACACAATGCCGTCAACAAACTCGCCGGCCAAATATGAATCAACTATTCAAATAAATAATCTAAAGGGTACTCACTTGGTGACTGGGATAAAGCGAAGACCAATACAAATGTTGGCCGGCTTCTCCAACTTCGGCCCCAGCTTCCGACTAAGGCCCGTCTCGAACACGCTCTATGCCCAAGACACCGAGGGCTTCTTTGAGGATGAGGCCGCGGCAGGAGGATCAGCGGCAATCGCCGCAGGAGCTCCCTTTGGCGGCGAGGCGCCCGCGGATGGGGCGGCACGGAGCTTGGTGACTATGGTGAAGGGCGGTGGCAGCGACGCCAACGACACCTCACCCTCTACCACGGCAGCGGCGGCTGGCGCAGCCGCATGTGTCGGCGCGCTGGCACCAGCCTCCTCGGCCGCGCTGGTAGCTTCGGAGCTACTCGCGGACCTAGACGGTGACACGGTCTTCGCTGGCTTCTTCTTCTTTTGCGGTGACTTCTTCTTTAGCGTCGCTGCACGCTGTGATGTGTGCTCAGGGATCTCGTTGTTGCCCTCGTCGTGAGCTTCGAGGCTCTTGCTGGCCTTGAGCTCGCGTTGTCGCTGTCCACGAGTCTTACGGGCCATGGGTGCGGCAACCTCCATGGCCTCGTTGTCATCTTTATCATCAACGATGTCGTCGTCGTCATCGTCACCTCCGACATTGCCCTTGTTCGACGAGGACTCGCTCTCGTCCTCGATGGACTCGTTCGAGTTTTCATCGTCAGCGGGCAGAAGCCAACCTTCCACCACTTGGAACAACTGCAAAGATAAACGCGATTAGCGAGACCGCGACTGCATATCTGTGACCGCGAAATGTACAAGGAAGCGAGAACTTACTGTTGGAGCCTTGCGCGTCGCAGTATATGAGGCAACCCCGGCCTTCGCGTCGAGGTATTCCGCGTCGGTGATTTTCTTCAAGGTCGAGGTATAATCGTTGAGCTTCCACTCGGCGTGTAAAGACTTCGTCGGGTCGCCCTTGCCCGTGTACTCGTACATACAGTGGGCGTGGTCGGCTAGAGGCACCAACCGCCGCCTGAACCAGCAGTTGTAGAGGTTGATGGTTTGGAGGCCTTTCTTCTTCAAGTTGCGGATCGTCAGCAACATTTCATCGACCACCATCAGCTGGTCGTGCGGGAGCTTGGCGACTTGAAGCGCTCGGGCCGGTCGGCGGAGTACATAGGAAGCGCCACCTCGCCATCCGGAGTCGATTCACTAACGTAGAACCAGCGCTTCTTCCACTCGTTCACCGCCTTCTTTGACAACATCAGATCGAAGAAGGAGGCCTTCGATTTCAGCTGAAAGGTGAGGCCGCCCGCGGATAGCATCAGGTTGCCTGTCTCCTCACGTCCGATCCTCCCATGGAACAGATCTTGCCACAGGGGGAAGTACGGCCGGCAGCCTAGGTAGCACTCGCAAAATGCCACGAAGATGGCGAGTTGCTCGATGTTGTGCGGCCCTAGGTCTGACGGCTGGATGCCGTAATACGCACAGAAGCGGCGAAAAAAGATGGAGGTGGGGAATCCGAGCCCCCTCTCCAGGTGACTGGTGAAGCAGATAAACTCTCCATCGCGCGGATCTGGCACCACTTCTCCGGCCGTGGGGATGCGCCATCTCCCGGCGCGGAGGACCCCTGCCTCCTCAAATGATTTCAGCAGCACTTTCGTGGACTTGGATCTCCCCCATGGTTCCGTCGAAGGTGCCATCAGTTGAAGGATCTAGGGCTGCGGGTCGCTCTGGGTCGCTCTGGTCGCTACGGAGAAATGGAAGACTGGGAGATGCGCGAGATCAGAGGAAGTGTGGGGAATGATCGCCTTTCGTCCGTCACTCTCCTTATATAGTGGTTGCTACCCGCCATTTTCAGGGAGCCATTACCGCGCGGTGATTACGCCGATATTACCGTTGGATTACCCAACGGCTAGTTTGACCGATGTTGACGGTCCAACTTCGTCTACTCGACTCGCCAGTTTCGGCGACTCCACTATTCGCCGACCTGGTCGCCCTAGCAGCGACTCCACCATTCGCCGACTTGATCACCATAGCAGTGATCCGACTACTTGCCAATCCATTCGCCGTGCTGTGATTCGATTGGTTGCCGTTAATGCGACTAAGATAGCAAATTCCCTCTTACATTCAGGGAGTCCGCCGCCGATTCGACTAGACGTCCAAATTGGACCTGCATACTCCGACCGCCAAGAACACCCGTGACGAATCAACGACGGCCTCGGGGACTACTGATGGGGATATGCCGAGTGGGGTATACCCAGCAGGACGTTTCCTATTGGCCCAAGCTGCCAGCGAGTGGGTCTGCAGGACGGCGACTGGATCAAGACACAACAAGGAGCTAGGCGACTGGAGCTGAAGGCCTAGAAGCGTAGCTAGGCCCAGTCGAATTAGTCAAGCACCCTCCGAATCCTTAACTAATTTGGTTGTAGATCTGTAAACCTAGCGAGGTGAGCCTATATAAACCTGCCTGGGGTACGCATAGAGGACATGTTCTATCATACACCCTCTGCGACTCATCGCCTAGTCGTCGAGCTCGCCCTTGTACTCTCTCATCAATACAATCTAGCAGGAGTAGGTCTTTACCTTCCGGGAGAGACCAAACCTGGGTAAAACCCTGTGTCTCCGCCCTCATCTCGCACCGCAGATGGCTGGCCGTCCTTTCCCCTCGTTCTACTACTCGCTGCCGATTGCAGCATCTGTCGTGGCCATTTCCACGACAATTAAAAATGATTATTAATAATTCCCTTAACTGATGTAAGTACAAAGTATGCAACGGTTACATATAATCGTTGGCAATATTATGGCCAACGGCCACAACCTCCATCATAGTTTAGCCTTCCAATCAGCGACAAGTACTCCTTACTAATGTAGGGTGTGCACATATGTAGCTTCTGTGTATGTCTTGTATCTTGTATCGTACACCCATACAATGTTGATCAATTTCTCCAAACCGTAAACATTAGTACTTTGCACATACGTATTAGCCATAAAATAAAGTGTCGTTGTGTGATAAATGACTTAGTCGATTCGAACGATTAATGAAGGGTTAAGTTAATACACTTTAATTGACATTCTGGTGTTTTCTAATTTGTGAATAGTAAAATAATTCAACCAATAGGAACACAGATTGTTATTGTTAGGAACACAAATTGTTACTTGTCCCCACTTCTATTTCTATGTGCTAAATGAACATCCGGACTTTCGGAAATATCCAGAATCCTGATAGATCCGTCTGCCCCGTTATTTTTTTCCTATGCCAAGAAATATAAACTAGCCCTATTTCTTCATGGAACGAAAGAAAAATAACAAACACCCGCGTAATTGAAAGGTACTTCCTCTGATCCGTAATAAGCCTCGCCGATTGTACTAAATCAATAATATTTATTATGAATCAGAAGAAGTAGTAGCCTCTTTAATTTTCAGCCTTTCTCTTCCAATAGGCCATAAACCTAAAACACACGGCGCATGTATATACAATGACCCTACGAGTTTACAAAAGTGAGGTACTAAAATAATTAGCATGTACATCCAATGTAAAGAACCTAGTAATTTACATGGAAATTGGTAATTGCCATGTACATCAACATGACCAAAATTATCAGGTAGCTCACATGTAGAGAAAAGTTCGTATATACCACTGTAAATTATGAGGTAAAATACCAAAATTATCATGTATATACAATGTAAATTATTATTAATTTGCTGGTAACAACAATAATTATCATGACAAGATAAATTCCAATGGAAAAAAATTACTAATTACGTGTAATTAAAAGTTTGTATATACCACTGTAACTATCATGTTACATTGGTAATTTTCTAGTATATACGACTATAGTTATCATGACAAAATACAATATTCAATGTATATACACCATTTATACAATAAAAAAATCTGGTAATTACATGTAGAGAAAAATGTTTGTATGTGCCGGTGTAACTATCCTATATGCATAGTAATTTGTTAGTATATACCACTATATTGATAAGACACAGATAAAAGATAAGGGAAAACACTTAGTAGTTACGTGTAGATAAAAGTTTACCATATATGTGTATTTGTATTTTGCTGGTATATACTCCTTCCGTCCTAAAATAAGTGACTTAGATTTGTCTATATTCGCGTGTATTTAAACACACTTTAGTATGTAGATATGTGCAGATATAGACAAATTTAAGTCATTTACTTTCGTGTGAAAGGAGTACCACTTTAAGAGCATCTCTAACAGTTTTTTTTTCTGGGCACCACTTTTTGGTTTTTGGGCACCATTTTTGGAGTTTTTTTTGGCACCAAAATCGTCGCTGCTCTTTCAGTTGCTCAATAAAACGGCACCCAACCGGCAGCACTTTTTCAGGTGCTCTAAAATAGGGCATGTCGAAATATTCCACAAGTAAATATGAAATAAATAGTTCATAATTATTATTACAATACAAACTAATAGTTTGTTACACAAATTGTTCAAAGTATCTCATCAAATACCACAAATAACAAATAACAAATAGTTCATCAAATACAACAACTACAATCACATACAACATGAAGAAACTAGTGTCTTTGGTTGCCATGTCATGTCCAGCATTCCTCGATGAGATCTTTTTAAAGATCATCGTGCGTGTCGGAGTGTCTAATGGCATCGTATGTGGCAAGAAAGTGCGCCACTCGCTCTTTGCTCCTTCACACACGCACATGTCTTCTCATCAACTCATAGAAGCTACAGTATCATGGCTATACTCGTTTTCAATAATCATGTTATGCATGATCACACAAGCGATCATGATATATCAAAGGATATCTTGATCCCATAACCTAGCTGGTCCTCTAACAATAGAAAATTGGGTTTGCAAGATCCCAAATGCTCTCTCCATATCTTTTCTAACTGCCGTTTGTGCATTATGAAAGTCAAGTTGTTCCTTACCTTTTGGTTTAGCAATTAGACCACCTTGGATAGATTCCATGAGCAAGATAGTAGTCCATTTTCTAGGTCTTGCCGTTTGATTGAAACTCAACCCAAAGAAAACGTCGTGGAGGAGGATTCCACCGCCCACGGGAAGCGAGGGAGCCGAATCCTGCTGGAATCGACACGACGGAGATCGCTAGATTCAACATGGCAGGAGGGGTCCTCCGGCCATGGGAGACCACAGGAAGTTCGACGAAGCGACCGCATGGCGTGGGGAAGCACGGTGGAGCATCATCGCTCCATTGGGCAGCTGGTGACAGTCTGGAAACGATGACATGCAGCGGTAGAGGTAGCGCCGGAGAGGCAAGTTTCAGCAACAATTGGGATCGGAATACGCAACGTGGCCAAAAGTTTACGGCATGCCGACTTACATGCCGGAAATATGCATCGCGGGGAGGATTTTTTCCGGCATGCTCAATAAAATTTTACGATGCCGGCACCTGCTGGAACAGCAAAATGTCATGTCGGCGCCATAAAAAGTCATTTTTTGACGCTAAAGCCATTTTACGGGCAGCTGCCGGAGATGATCTAATTATCATGTCGTAATAACAACTTTAGTGAAAAACCTTGCAACTCAGCCCATGAAACAAAAAAATAGGCTGGTATAGACCACCCGCATTTTACGACCCATTATCTATGGAAGATGAAAAAAACTGCCTTTGCAAAGAGAGCTGCCATACAGAAAGACCGGGAGAAAATAACGACCCGATATCAAAGAGAATCGGATGGAGGAATATTCGACTTTCAACAAATTGAAAAACAACCGACTGTTTTTTTCAAACCAAACGAGTTTCCCTTGTCGATTTCTTTTTTAGGAAAACAATATATATATTAGGCTAGCAAGCCGTCTTATTAAAAACCTTTCAGTCTCCTTAGGTATCCTGGTAAGGAAAAGAGTGCGTCTGAAACTTATTGCCCTGATCAATGTACCGTTACATCATTTACCAACAAGTCTACGAGAAATCTAGGGTTCATCGACCCAATTACAGGATAAGCTATTATCAAAACAAAATCTAGCTAGCTCATGGACAACTTTATTTGCTTTCCTCGTCCAGTGATTAAATAAAACCTCTCCTCTAGTAGCAACTGAGTCTATACGGTCCACAAATACTGCAGAGGCTTCATTCCACCACCTTTTTTCTCCATTGCATGCATTAATAACATCAATGGGGTCTGATTCCGCTTGGACCATAGATAAGCTCATTTTTGCTGCCAACTCTAGTCCTTCCCTAAGCGCAATGGCCTCAGCCATGATGGGTGTAATAATATACGGTATCAAGCAGCAAGAGGCAGCTATGAAATGACCATTAGCATCTCGTAGAATTGCACCCGCTGCCCCTGCTTTCCTATCAAAGGAGCATCAACATTAAGTTTGACATACCTTGGCTTCGGTTTAGACCACCTAGTCTCTTCAGCACCCCCCGCTTGATCGAGTTACCCTCGTTGAATTAGCAGCAATTGATAGACATTCTGCATCGATGGGTAGGGGTATAGATTCATCATGAGTTTGACGACACCTAATCCACCATAGGTACAATGTGGGAGCCGAGGCGGCGGTGGCACGCCATTATGGCGACGCGTGGCCGATGAGACGGGCAATTATTGTCCGACGGTTTGTCTCGGGATTCCGAGGCGAAAGGATGACGAGGACTCGGCTTCTGTTGCTGACTGGACGGGTCCAAGCATCGGATTTTTTTTCGCCGAATTCGCTTTGTCCGGCGTTCCCGACACTTTGGGATCGGCCTGGAAAGTCCGGACCAAAATTGACCTAAATCCGAACGAAACCAAGATTCTAAAAATACGGCTAGACCAATTTTCGGCGTTCGAAACAAAGAAAACGTCTTAATAACAGCCTGCTAGGAAGCCAAGTGAAGATGGAACATATTGCTTATCTAAAATGGGTTGGCCCGCTAAAGATGTTCTCGCCGTCGTCCTTTGGATAGGTTTTGTGAAGGCCCCAAAGGCCCAAACAGATCGATGGCGGCGTTTTGGGCTCCCATGGGAATTGGAGGGGGAGGGGGGAAGCTTCGAGTTTCAGTCGTTTCCATCGCCAAAACCCCGAATCCAGCGCGCCGCCGCAAACCAAACCAAAAGGAAATGGAAATAGAGCTCGACTCCCCGAGCCGTCCCGCCCCTGCTCCCATGCCGAGCTCCGGCGAAACCGCGATCGCGGACGGGACCGCTCCTCTCCCTCCGCCACCGTCGCGGAAGGGTCCCGCGTCGCCTTCCCCGGCAGTCTCCTCTCCGGAGGGCGCGCTCCCCCTTTCCCCTCTCCGTGACACCCCCGCCCGGCGCCGCCGCTCCGCGGCCGTCGTGGACCAAGGCGCGGGGCCTGTCGGATCCCCACGAAAGAAGCGCCGTGGGGCGGGGGAGCCGCGCACAGCGGCGTCGCCCGGGAAGAACGTGAGGCGAGCGCGGCGTCGGCTGGAGTGTGACGGTGGGAAGGAGGAGGCGGCGAACGAGACGGCGAAGGAGGAAGCTGTGGGTAAGAAGCGGGGACGGAAGAAGGCGGTGCAGCCTCCGGCCACCAAGGGAGGTGCGAAGGAGAAGAAGGGTTCGGGCTTGGCTCTGGTGCCTTATCCTCCCGTCAATCGTACCCGAGGTAACCGAGAACCTGTCGTTTTGGTTTGTGTAGGAAATGTTACTTGAATCTCTGTACAGTAGGAGACTTTGTTCTTGGTACTGCAATTCGATTTATGTACAATTATGCAAATTGCAAACTGTTGAATTGGGTATATCTTGCCACTACATGTTTACCACATCTGTAATTTTGCTGTAATCTTCTGTTAACCAGGTTTGTGCTTGTAGAAAATGTCGTCACCTTTTTGTAGGTGTTGGTGGATTTTCTTGAGGAGATCATTCTATTTTTCTGTCATTTCGGCATCGATTTATGTTTTTTTCTTTTCTGAATAGCATTAAAATAAGTTCTCGCGATGGATCTGCTAAGATGTTAGTTTTGAGTTTTGGATTGTGATGTTAGTAAATGATGTTGTCTATTTTGGCTGTTAATCTATATGTCAATGATGGTACCGAGTAGGGTCTCGAATAGGAGCTTCAGATCCCACTTGCTAAAATTTTCACTTCAACCCCACTAACTAGTTACAGCACTGTTAGAGTAGGTTGAAGATCTTGTGCAGCAGACATGACACAGGAGATTGAATAAATGAATTATGACACTGTCCCCATGTGTATGGTAGATGGTATGTGACGCCAGAGCACACGACAGTCCATGTTGCACACGACACGCCAGAGCACATGACACAAGGATGTGTATTGTATGCTGCGAGGCCTCGGTAGTTTGTGTCTGGCAAACACAAAAAGTCCATATAGACTGTCTGCCTTTGTTGTAGATGATCTGCAACCAGGAAAGACAGGGAGCTCAAGATGTGCTGAAATTTCACCAATCAAGACCAAAACGACCCAAATTTAGCTCAAGATTGGCCTAACCTTTAGATTTAGCTTAACTTAATGGACAGACTGCCTTTTACGTTGTTAACATTCTTTATAAGTCCATAGTTGCTTTTATTCAGAAAAGTGTTTCAGATAAAAGTACCCTGGACTGGGATGTTAGTTCAGACAGAGTAATATATGATTTGGATGCATGTTCCTAACCAAAGTCTGTGTTGTCTGATTCAAAATGTCCACATCCATTTCTGCCGGTATTTTTTTCCTTTTAGTCTATGAGTTAAACTTGTTTTATCAGTACATTGTATATAAAACACTGTCTTGTTCATATGTCTGTCATAATTGAACAAATTATTCAAGAAAAGTAGTTCTTGTTCTGTACAATTTTTTCTTGCGCTATGACATGCTTTTCTTGTGGCATGATAGTGTTGTTTACATATGTTTTCCTTTTCTGATGTGGTTAATTCCTGTTTGAATACCAGGTGCAAATAATGTAGAGAAGTCTGACTGGGAAGGTCTTTGGGAAAGGGTCGTTGAATTGGTGATGTGGAAGAATGTTGGGAGATCAGCCTTTTGGTTTGGCTCTGGATCTATGATTTTCTTCTCTTCTTCCTTCTCAAGAGACATCGAATTCAGGCATGTGCAACTTCTGATGTATTTCATCAGTACCTTGTTCAGCTTATTACATATCGGAAAAAATAAGCTGGTATTATCATAATCATTTATATATGAAAACTACCACTGCAAACGGACTCGGCTGTCCAGTTTCATGTCAACCATCAGAAATTTAGGAGGATACCATTGGCATCAAGGAGCTGTCCAAGTGTCCATAAAGGGTATATAAGTGATGTTTTAGCCCTTGCCCCTATCTTTTCATTATCACAACAGTTAGTTCCCCACTTGAGCTTAAAATGGGGATTAAATGGTGTGAAATGGATTTCTTTTTGTGGTTATAGAGACATTATTTTTCTGATTGCAACAAAGCTACTCCCTCTGTTCCAAAATAATTGAAGTTCTAGTTTTGTCCTAAGTCAAACTTATTGACATTTTGTCCTATGCATTGGTCATGGAGACTGAGAGAAAATTGAGAAAAAGGGCAGGATGAAAGGAAGGATAAGTGTCCTATAGGATGAGTAAATATGAACCAGATGCCCCAAACCATAACGACAGTGTCATTTTCTATAAGCCCTAAGCAATCTGCTTGGTTTGCAATGCTATTCTCCTGAATACTGACATATCCAATGGCATTAACCTTATATTATCGTACATATTTATCTGGCATTTGAATATTTCCTTCTACTTTGCAGTCCAGTCAAGATACTTTGCAACTTTGGTGTTGTGACGTTGGGCTTGGCCTTCTTCAAAGATTCCATTACTCAGAGGTACAATTCAATAGTGTTCTTTCTCTTTTTGAGATAGGGAACTGTTAATGTTCGTCTCAGTATCTGCCAAATCATGTTAATTTTAAAGCTGTAACAGGCAGAACACTGAACGTGTAAGGAAATTCAAGTTGACCGAGGAAGATGTGCTCCGGGTTGCCCAAGCTGTCTTGCCAATTGCTAACTCCCTCGTATCCATGGCTCGAGTGATCTTCTCTGGTGATCCATCCATGACTTTGAAAGTAAGCCTTGCATTTAATTCCACGTTCTGTGTTATTCAGAAAGTATTTATAATTTTCTTTGATCAATTCTAAGATCTCTGATTGCTTGAATCTTAGGTGTTACCTGTTCTTCTGTTTGGTGCTAAATATGGTCATCTGCTAACATTATGGAGGCTTCTTGCAACAGGTATGAGTGAATGGCAAAGAGCAGTCAAACTTTTGCATGACTTCACTTTTATATCATCTCGTGTTTAATGAAAATTTACAGGATTTTTTGGTTCTTTTACACTCCCAAGACTGTATAGCTGCTACTCGAGTCATATTCATGAAAAGGGTAGGCAGCATGTACCAATTCCTCCTGAAATTACCTTTTAAGTTTTAATGGAGCAAGGATTCATGTCTTGTATTTTATCAGTTGAGGGTTTGAGTGTGCGGATTCTGAATGCATGGAAATCCTGTCCCCGCAAGAAACTCGTTGCAGCAGCCGCAGTTACCACCTTGTGGAACATGGTTAGTGTGAAGACACGTGTACTGGCTGGTACGTTGTTGAATGTTTATAATTGATTGAATTCAAGTTACTAGTTTGAAACTGTTGGCTCGTATAAATTGCTTGACGGATTCTCATGTGCAAAGTAAGACCAACTGTTGGATGCTGTTGAAGAGTCGAGCACATGTCCTTGTTATCATTTGAGGATACGGTCCAGAAAACTGTTAGTACTTTCTGGAAAAAGTAACTGTTAGCACAAGTGGTTAGCCTGTAGTATTTTATGAAAAAAGGAATGTTAGCACAAGCGTTGCTCAACCTTCTCTCCAATGGAAGCGGTACTATTGGTGTAAAGGCTGTTCCGTACTTTCAACTGGAGACAAGCTCAAGCATCGTTGCAGATTTCTATCCTCTGTGCATTACAGTTTATTGTTGTATTTTAACATGTTAGGGCTTACCTCTGTGATATCTTTTTCTGCAGCTTTCGTTTCTGTAGTTGCGCTGCGCTGCTACTATCCGTATGGAGGAAGTAGTAAGAATTCAGAGGGGATTACACGCCAACTGGAGCAGCAACAAGCAATGGTGATGGAAGACTGATAAGCTGCCTCATTTGCAGCCCAATGGAGAGGTGCCAAGTGCTGATGTAACTGAGTATTTCTCTGGTTTTTCTTAGCGGAAGCAACGACATGCTGCAAAATTTGCATCCGCTAGAGCGTTTCAGCGGCAAAGAAGCTGTTATCTTGGTGGCTGTACTACTGGTACTCGTACATCTGCTTGCTGTAGTGTGTTCTGTCGGAAGCTTTACACTGCAGCGTACTAAAACCAAGTACGAGATACATGGTTGCATGCACGCCTGCTTGACATGCATGGTTGTGAGGAAGCTTGGTTACTCTTCAGGATGGGAATGGGTTGGATCGACCTGCTGGGTCGCTGACCCGACCCAAAAATTCTAGACCTGCTGGGTTGGCCTCACACGAATTTTAGGTCAATGGAGCTGGCACCGTGTGGCCCGTTGGGTCAGCAAGGTCGGCCTTTAGTCTCGCAACAACTTTCTAATCGTTGCCCCTGCGAATTTTTTGTCGCACAGGCAACGTTGCGTCATGTTCAGTGACCCGCTCGCCGTCTAGCTCCTTCTCTGCTGGTTCGTCGCGCCTTCCTTCTCCTTTGTCTCACCTTGCTTGTATGTTCTCTCTGGTCTACCCTTTGTGAGAATTGCTTCCGCAGTAGGGCTTCAGTTCGATGCCAACTACTAGAAGCATTCATTCGTACATGTACATGTACGTACAATGCCTAGACTTGAATCTCTGTATAAACCATTTATGTTCACAGTCTACTGCACAATTCGGAATTCTTACCAGTTCAAGAATCGTTGCACCTTTCAGACGTGAAAGAGAAAACAACACACGAGCTTACTCAAAATTGGGTCGGCCCTAAATGCCCAACGGGCCAGCGGGGCCAGCGACAATTCTCGATATGGGTCGACCCATGGCCTCTCAAATTGGCCCTAGGGCCATAGGGCCAGGTCTAGGTCGACCCATTCCCATCCTGAGTTATACTCTACATTTTACTGCTGGGTGTGAAGCGCCAAGTCGTTCTGTACTTTGAGCATCTCATTTGAGAGTGTGCCTTTCTTCTATATGGGTCAGATTTAAACGGGGCCATCCGCAGGAGAGAGATCCATTCAAGGAATCTTCTTTTGAATGATTGCTTCGTGGCCCTTTATCATGCATGGGCAGGTGTTAACTCAAACAAATCTAGTAGTTACTAACTACTCCCTCCGTTTCAAAATATAAGATGTTTTAGATTTGTGAAAAAAATGTATCTAGACTTGTTTTAGTGTCTAGATTCACTCCAAACATGACTGGACCTACGTACTAAAACAAGTCTAGATACATTTGCTTCACAAAGCTAAAACATCTTATATTTTAAAACGGAGGGAGTACATAGCAAGTCGGTTTCCTATGTTCGAGAGGTTAAGCAGCATATGGAACACAAGATTCCCATTCTATAATCTGAAGTTCAAAGATAATTGCTCGCTCCTTTAAAACTCTATTTGCTACCAAGATTACTACTACAGTAGTTGACACGACCGAGGGATTGTTTGCCCTTGGTTTCAGTTGTTGAGTTCAAACTTGGCCTCGACCAGCCATCAGGAACCCAAAATTTGCATCATAGAACGAAAATCTAGGACATGTTTTCTTATAAGTAATATAATAATTTCACAAGTTACAAAATAATAATAACAGCCTTAATCAAACAAGAAGACCAAACACAAAGACGGAACACCGGTTGATATTTGGACACAGATCGGGGAAGCTAAAGAATTAGGAGTGAGGAGTTGATTCATAGAATTATTTGGTAGCTTGAAGACACAGATAATTAAGCTGGGTTGCAGGTCAGTTAACTAGGCAATGCAGTCCAGCCCCAGGCACCCAATCCACAAACTCCAGACCACCTTCCTCATCTGTACAATGGACAGACAGTTAAGTAAGTGTTGCAGGATACCCAGTGAAAACCTATGTAACAATATGTGGTACTACCTTTCTGGGCTTTTGGTATATGAGCGATCGTGGCACCTTGTACAGGTCCTCATCCACAGCCCCAGAAGCAACCATACGCTTCACCGCAGTGTCGACCACTCCAACAACTCCCTTGCCGCCCTCCACCTCCTGCAGCAGCCCGCCGCCGTCGACGTTGCTCTGCTCGTCCACTTCTCTCCTTATCACCTGGCCCAAAACTCAAAACGGTAGAGCGAGCTGCCAAAATATATATGTACGGTTTGCAGTCGTGAAGAAGAAACCAAATCGCAGGAAGAATAACTTGAGCTATAATACTAGCTCGCATACCTTGATCTGGGCTGGCTTTCGCGGAGACGGCGAGAACAGCACGAGCCGCCGTTCGCCGTGGCTGCCGTGACGACGATCTTCTTGCTCGGCGGCGCCGGTGCAGCAGCGGCGATGGCGACGGCTGCCGCGCTTGAGCAGCCTTTGCTGCATGGCGAGGTCGAAGTACTGCGTGATGGGCAGGTCGCTGCAGTAGTTCCACACCCCGAACGCCGGGATCTGGCACCCAAGCATCCTCTGATAACACACACACACACACATACACACACACATCCATATGAGCTAGCTAGGGAGATGAGTCACGCACCAGCTGTAATTTTGTTTTGGCCGACTCATTACTTACCTCCATCTCCATGTCCATCAGGTGTACTAGTAGTTGTGATGCCAGGATCGACGGAACGGGCCGGGCGTGCGAGGCAGAAAGCTGGTGGTGGGTTGCAAATTTATACCGCCGGCCGGATAGATCGAGGAGCATTTCGTCGTGGTGGGGTGCCAGGTCCATGCATGCAGGAGCGTTTGTCATTTAATCTCTGCACGTAGACGGCACAGGGAGCGCAAAAGACTGGACGCGCGCGCGCAGTCTGCATGCATGCTACCGGGTACGGCCGGGCAGCTGCATGCGCGCTGAGTTATATGGTACGTGCCGTAGGCATGTGCAAGTGAACATGCTCCGCCTCCGGCACAGAACATGAACTGTGGTCGACGTAATTAGCTCCCTCCGGACATGCAGCTGACATGCTCGTATATATGGATCGACAGTTCAACGAAGCCGGTGGAACAACGATCCTGGCGGCCGGTTTCAAGATGGTAGTAGTTTAAAATAATGGAGTACACTAGCAAAAAATCTGTAGTTAGTGTATATGGACGTACGGTTTCATCCTGCACTTTTCGCTGTTCCGTTTTCCGTCAGGCTGTACTCAATGGTGCATATACACGGTCACGGCCTGCGGGTTCGATCCTGAATTTCCGTATGAGTCATCATAGAATGAGTGCGGCATTGACAATTCACGCCAGTCGCTGGGTAGTTTTAACTGCTGCTGCTGCTGCTGCGTGAGCGGGCGCGGACGTCCGGCCGGGGAATGCATGCAACAAGGATCGCGCAATCTATATGCCAGTTACTGCATCCATGACCATGAATGAACATCAGCACTCATTACGTACGGGCCGGGTCGCATGCCCGCCTGCTCACCGCCAGGGACACTCACGCTCCCACGCTCATCCACAAGTCGATCAACGTCTCCAAATCTGCTATAATACAGTTTTTTTTCTCCGTCGGATGGCTAGCGACCAAAAGGTGGCGGACGCAGAAAAAGATTAGAAAGTGGTGGCCAAACTCTGATTTTTTTCGCACTAGCTCACATGTAAAATATTGCCAAATGAAATGTAAGTAGTGGCCAATCGATTTTCGTAACATCGAAGCTTAATGCATACTCCCTCTCTACCTTGCTAAGAAGACTTATAGTATTGTGTTACAGAGGTGTATGCTTCAAACTTTTATTCCTTTTCTAGCCATGATTTTTTTAGAGGCCAACCTTTGTTTCTCTTGTCTAAATTTGTATCCCATGTATACATGTGATTTATTCTCCTGGGCTCTAAAACTCTTGTTCCACCCCTAGTCAGTGTTTGATTTCACGGTCACTAAAAAATTGTTCCACTTGCACCCGCAAAAAAAAAATTTTGTTCCACTTTGTCCATTTTTTTGTTTCAGGCATAGTCATAATTTGTTCCATGGGCGCTAAGATATTATTCCACTTGCTCTACAATTTTGCTCCTCTGGTCGCGACTAATTTTTTTTGGACTTGTCTACATTTTTCTCCCTCACAGGAATGTTGATTGCTCGCCGATGGCTAAAATTCTTGCTCAACATGTAGTTGTTATTTTTTTCCATGACCCCTATCATTCTGGTACATTTGGTCCGAATCTGTTTCAATCGTTCCATGGATGGTAAGATTTTGTTCAACCTATCCAAAAAAAATGTTTCTTGGTTTGTTATGGAGCCGTTAAAATTATGTTCAATCGTGGTATAAATTTTCATTATAAGTGTAGATGTGACATGTTGCTGAGGCACGTGCTTGACCATTTTTGTATTCATGACTTACTCCTCGCACTGCTGTATTCATGACTTAACACTCTTGCTTTAGTGAATGTTAATTAGCGGTTTCGTATTCGTTGAAAACTCCATGAATGGCTGCCTAAATATCTGTTTGAATGGCCTTAGCAGTAGCATACATTATTTCTCTTCAAGGATGAATTCATGTCGAAAGTTGCGCTAAGTATAGCTAAGGGCAACTCCAACGGTCCTGCAAATGTACCGCGGTCATACGAATATGTCCAACTGGACAGGGGGCAAGGCCCAATGATGCCCCACAAATGGACCGTGTCTGGTGAACCGGTCTATTCATTCTCAGCCTCAATTTGGACTGGCTTGTGGTGGCGTGGACAGGTCGGGTGCCCTTTTGTCCGGCTTGGGCACTGCCAGCTGGCCTCAGCACACGTTCTCTCCATCCACTCGTACCCAATTTCCAGCTGTCGCCGTCATGCCCTAGGTGGTCCATGGAGGACCCCCTCCCCCCCAAAGACGTGGCCACGGCTGCCCAAGAAAGTCCATAGCGGACGGTGCTTTGCTCAAGCCAATAGAGTGGTCGATGTCATTGCATCCCAAGAAAGGGCATTTCTCTTGGAACATGCCAACGCCAAAGCCATCTCTGCCCAAGTCGCCGCCCATGTTGTGCTCATGCTCAAGGAGAATGCTCTGACCACTACTATGGCAGGTGCGACGAGCAATCCCCCACGGCTTGCTGCCCAAGGGCGCGTAGCGGCGTCATATCGGTTCTCCGGCTTGAGGGACACGTCGCTGGCAGTCGACGAGTCTTTCTTAGTGGTCATGCCGGTAGCTCACATCGACCTGAGCGCCACCCCGATGACCGTCTCGTCAGGGAGCGGGCAAAGGAAGCCCCCAAGGTGCCTGGAACCCGAGATCATCCCTAACCCCCCACACCTTGTTTGTCAAAATGACAGAGACACCGGGTTCACCATCCAACTCGGTATGTTGATGAGTGCATATTTGCATCATGTTTTATATTATTTTTCAACACCCGGATTTTTAATCCCAGATGCCTGTTATGCCATACATCGCAATCTCAGGATTACCATTTTTGCGAGACATAATAGAATTGGATACCACAGTACATCATCCATTACAAACCATACATAGGGTCTTACACAAATAAGGATCTCATGATCCAGTTTTTAATACAACTCCAAGCAGCGGAATACGTAATAATAACGGTAGAGTAGGCGAAGCTCCATCTTCGGGGTCACAGGCAATGCTGACGAAGGGAGATGATCCTAGTTGTCGTAACCTTCCTGGGGTCCATCCTCCAGGTACTCCTCTTCATAGTCTGGCCACGGGAATAGCCAGGGACAAAGCCATGAGTACTCTTTAAGTACTCTCAAACTAATACTAACAAGTAAAAGGGTTTTTGGATAATAGGACACTAGGCTCTAGGGTTGTTTTGCAAAGGCCAGATTTATCCCTACTAAGTTCAGAAGCAAGAGAGCTAGTTGAAGTTTATAACACCTAAGTGGAAACTTGTATTTCGTAGCACAACCCTGTTGTGGTCAAGTCAAAGTCTCAATTCATTTCACAAGTCATTTTGAAAACAGCTGACGGGGGAACAGTATGGCCACTCCAACTGTCAATAACCGCGGACACGGCTATTCGAATAGTTTGACACTTTGCAGAGATTGTACACTTTCACCACAACATTCGATACATCCGTCAGGAACAAATCCTGAATTCACCATACTCAGTATGCGGATAATCAACCCTAACCTTTCAATTAGACACCCTAGTATAAGCACCTCTCCTGTGAGTTTGGCCTCCCAACCATGACCAACTGTCATCTTGGGTACTGCACAGGTGGACAATCTTCACAAGGTAGCCTCATCTCAGACCTTGGCCGTGAGGGAACTAATACTAAGGTATATAAGTTTACAGTCAAGCCCTACCCAATCTTCGGGTATTGTGGTTGTACGATAAAATTGGAATGGTATTGCATCCAGACAACCATCAGTTTTATAAAGGGCTAATGCTCATGCCTCAACATTTTCATCACCAAAATCATCTGGTGTTCGGAAACACATGTCAAAACATATCAGTAGAATGATCCATCATTCTAAGGTTTTCATAACCATTTTTACCAAGTATTCCCATCTAAAGTTGATCAAGTTTTATGCTTAGCACTAGCATCTACAAGTGGGGGTGAGTACTAATGAGGGGTAGTAAACTAGTGGGGTTTCATCTAAGTTCAATCTCCTGCCTTAGGATGACATCAAGATTTTCTAGCTTAGGCCAAATTTTATGCTCTTTATGCAACCTTCAACTATATCTTTCTAGAATCTACAAGTCACTTGAGTACTCTCTAAGGAAGTAGCTTTGATAAGGAAATAAAATAGAAAACTTGCAAATAAAACTAGGAGGGGGTAACAAATGGATATGATCACATATGCTTAAGGCATATAGTGGGCATGGTAACAAGTAAGGGTTTGTTTGCATCAGTCGAGTATCTTGCAAGTGTTAGCTTGCACATTCACTAGTAGTATTAGGCTTGCCTTGTGCAGAGCAGTGGTTGAAGTTCTCCTCGGCTTCCTCTTCGTAGTATCCTCCTTCCTCCTCGTATCCTTGGTCGGTACTAGAGTTTATAAATAAATACGATGTACACAATCACCAAAGAATACTTAACTACTTGCAATCATCACACAAAAGGGTCCTATAGATGATCTAGCATCATCACTAACATTACAAGATTAAAGCTTGGTTTAATTCCTTTTTATTTTTAGAAAAGTAATTTCTACTCATTGAAAAACTACTTAAGATTTAATATTCTCCAAACCAAACATGGGATCATGTTGACACATGTCATCACCACATATTTTAGTCCATGGGAATGTGATTGAAGGTGGTGTCACAATTTAATAAGGTTTTACCCTTTTATTTTAATTAATTAAAGTGGCTAGAAATGCCTATGTGGCATTCTTTTATTACTTGGTCAATATTTCTGTAGGTAAACCTATATATTTTTATATATTCTGAAAGGTATGGTTAAATGTGATTTTTGAGAGTTGGAATCAACTCAAAAGCTATTATGGTTTTAATTTGAAAAATGTTTGAATGCAGAAAAGCTTCTGCCTTGTTATTTTTACCAAGGGTGATCTACAGATACAAATGACTTGCATCCAACGGGCTTGGATTCAGCATTTCAAGACCTTTCTAACAAAATTAGTTTCATTCAATTTGGTGCACTGAATCTATCTGGGTTGATTTTTGAAACTGGGTACAGAAGTGTGTTTGAAATAAAATGGAAAGGGTTTAATTCAAATAACTGGGATGCGCGGGAAAGGTTAACGGGCCGGCCTGCTAAGCACAGCACTTCCGCAGGCTGCATAAGTGGCTGTCCCCACGCGTCAGTGAGACAGGGGGTGTGAAGCGGTATGGGGCGATGTGGTGCGTTCGATCTGGTTCTAATCCAACGGCTGAGAGTCATCGTCGACGTTGGGCAACGCCGGCGAGACAAAAACCTAGCGCGGCCAGTGGGGGTCGTTGGGGGCTCACCGGGATTCAGGCGAGTGGTCGGCGAGGCGGGCGAACGACGAATTCGACGACGGCGAACCTCCTCGTACCGGCAGCTTCTCCTGGGGCGACTCCAATCGCTGGCTCCCTTCTTCTCCAGCAGCGGTGGGCTCTGGTGAAATTCCGGCGCTGTGCTGCTCGCCTTGCTCCGGGAACGGGGTGGAATGACTAGTGAGGAGAGGGGAGTGAGATGGTGTGCTCAATTCGGCTGGGGGTGGCCTCTATTTATAGTGGCGAGAGGGGACTGACGGGGCGCACGGTGAGCTCGTCGTGGTCGATGGTACAGACGGCTATCGGCATGGGCGACGGTAGGGGGCGGTGCGGTGCTCCCTGGCGATGCTCAACGACACGGTGGCGAGACGTGGGGCGGTGCGGCTTGGTCGGAACGCGACGGTGCTCTGCGCATGCCCGACGGAGAATTTAATGGCGCACAGCGCATGTGGTCCGCGCGGCGGCGAACGAGCGTGTCTGCGGGGTTGCTGGGACGGTGGTGATCACGTATGCACGCGGAGAGGGCGGCGCGCGGTCTGTGGGCATCGGTCGAGCGTGACGCACAGGGCGTGCTCTCGGAATGGTTGCTGGCGAGGTTGGCATGGTTCGTGCGTGTGGTCCAGTGGCTGGCAACGTTCAAGCGCTGGACAGGGAGTGGCGGTGGGGTGTTGGCTTGCTCCCAGACATGCTGGCTAGGCTTGTTTCTCCTCCTAGCTTGTTGTCGACATGGGGGTGACAAGGGTGCATTCGGCCTACTCACCATTGTTGGCAATGCCAAGCTTACAGTGATACTAAGGGTGTGCATTTGAGCTAGATGATCTACTAAAACCTAGTTGTAACCAGAGAGGGAACAAGTTAGGCTTCAATCACTGCTCACAATAGTGTTTGGATTTTGTTTGATTTGTGTCTGCCAAGTGTTTGATGAAATGGCCGCAAGAACTCAAGTTTTGAATTTTGAAAAGATTTTTGGTGGGTGTGCTAGGTTGGTGCTGGTGAGTCTGCAGATTCTTGGGTTTTGAAAGTTGAGCTTGTTTGAGTGGTTTTTGAAGAAGTGGGATCTTCCCATATGATAAAGATTAAATTTTGAACTGTCATTTAAACTATGCATTTGAAAGTTTCTGGATGATCACAAAGTGGGTCTTGATACTTTGTTATGAGTACAATCAAGGGGTGCAAAGATCCAGAAAAGTTTCTGTTAGGTTCTGAAAGTTTGAGACAGCCAAAGTAGGCATGGGAGTTAAATTGGTCAAAATGACCATTCCCTTATTTTATTTGTTTTGATTTACTTGTCTTTGGGAAAAGTGTGGGAAATGTTTAGATGATGTTTATTTCACCTAAGCATCCATTTACAAGCAATGGAACACACAAACAAGGTGGTTCAAAAGAATTCAAAATGAAATGCATACTCACATGCATGCTTCCATAATTTTATTTAGAAAAGTTTTTGTTAACCCTAATTTTGATGATTAGAGTTTGATGATCCAAGTTTAGTATTTTTGGGATGTTACATTATTATTTTGCATTGTAATTGTATGATCTTGGTATTTTACGGCGTTCGCACACACCTTTTATATTTATTTTGACCAGAATCAGGACAGATGATGGATCCGATGGACAATTCTTGAATCAGGACCCTAGTATATGATTGAGATGAAATAGAGATTATTATGTTATACATCATTATATGTATGTGTTAATTGTCTTCATCTTGATGTTAGGAGTTGTGCACCTCCTTAATACTTGCCTCTTACGGGGACTTGATGAAGGGATTACTTGTTGGTAGACGGAGAGATGATAGCACTTATTGTGACTGTAAAGTAGTTGTCATCCTTTACGCACTAACTTGGAGAAGCAAGGAGAACGCATTAAGCCATGTCCATGCCACGGGATAAATCCCTTAATAGCGGGATAATATGATTGATGTTGTTTATCTGTCAGCTGTGGTTATGAAGGATGATGTGAGCAATAGTTGTTGTCTATTTGTCCATATATGGAGCTCCTCCCACATACATACATGTCATGAGAATATTCGTTATAATAATCTTGATCACTTAGTCTAAATTGCTAGCGGTGTATCCACCACTCCACGAGGATGCCCTTTTCCCTATTGCAGTTTCAAGCTTTCTTACACACGCGATTACTACTTTTTGCATTAAGTTTTACTTCACTTTACTTTATTGCTTCGCTCAACCAAAAATCCCAAAACAATTATACTTTTCTTTCAACTTAGAATTATTCCTTAAGTACTTCGTTTAGTTTTAGTTAAATGTATTTTAGTCTTTCGCCTACTGCTTCCTATGGGATCTATATCTTTATTTCGAAACTAGCTACACATGATCTGTGAACTTGGATTCATCAAGGTATTTCTTGCGCCGTTGCCGGGGAGCTTAGCGCTATAAGTCACTTTACTTCTAGTTATTTACTTTCATTGTACTAATTTTTTATTTGAGTTGCAGGACCACTCAGCATTTAATCCAGCATGGAGTTCGCCCATGGACTCTTTTATGACTGTCAGTAAAAGCATAAACCCCGATAGTATTGAGATCCATCCCTTATTATTTGAATTACTTAACTCTAAGAAGTTTGCAGGAACCAATGAAGAGAGTCCATATGAATACTTACAATTCTCTAAAGATGTTTTTGGTTCCTTTATATATGATGATTGTGACCTTGATAAGATTAAAATCCAGTTGTTTATACAAACTCTCTCCAATAATGTTTGCAATTGGTATAGATCCTTTTGTGCAGAAGCACCAAGGACGTGGACGGACTTGATAACCAATTTCCTGTCAAAATATTATTCAGAAAGCAAAGCTCACAACATGAGAGGTATTATTATCAGTTTCAAAAATAATCCTGATGAGAGTTTATATGAAGGCTATCTAAGGTATAAAAGCTATCTAGACAATTGCCCACATCACCGTTTGCCTGATTAGTTGATCACTCATACTTTCTATGGAGGGCTTAATAATAAAAATAGAACGAACCTAGATACCGCTTCTAATGGTAGTTTTCTATCTTATACCTATGATGAAGCCTAGATATTAATAATGAAAGTGAGGGAAACAATAGAAAGTCTTCAAAACGAGGAGAGAAATATGTAGTTCTTCTGAATATGCTTGTATTAATGACTTTCTTGCAGATGAAAGGACTTGTGCGATGATTAAAACCCTCGGTATTGATTCTTATTCAGTAATGAAAATTATTGAGAATTATGCAAGGCATCTATAGGTACCTACAGAATGGGAACCCTATAAACCCCTCGAAGAAAAGAAACGAGCAAGAGAGAATGCATCATTTGTAGAATTTTCCTCTAAACCTATTCAAGAGAATATTAAGAAAAAGTGTAGGGGAGTGATGTCTACGCACTTCTATTCTTGTAGATAGTTGTTGGGCCTCCAAGTGCAGAGCTTTGTAGAACAGCAGCAAGTTTCCCTTAAGTGTATCACCCAAGGTTTATCGAACTCAGGGAGTAAGTGGTCAAAGGTATTCCCTCTCAAGCAATCCTGCAATCAAGATACAAGAAGTCTCTTGTGTCCCCAACACACCCAATACACTTGTCAGGTGTATAGGTGCACTAGTTCGGCGAAGAGATAGTGAAATACAAGTGGCAACGGTGCCAAAAAATAGCTTGACAGTGAGGTAAAGACTAAAGCAGGAAAACATGCAACGGTTCTAGATGCGAACAGTGTTTCAATGTTTAGAAACAAGGCCTAGGGATCATACTTTCACTAGTGAACACTCTATCATATAAATATCCTCTCTTCATGATACTACTTTTAACTACTCTCCGGTTGGACACTCTAATCCACGGTAGGGCCTTCCCCAATCTAGATAACCCCACACTGTCACCTTGAGCGCTAGATGGTTCCAACAAACACCACAATTTCATAGAGACATCCAACTCCAAATATAACTCATAACAAATATTCAATTTAGCCAAAGTGCCACACACGGTGTGCACGCTGTTACTTTCACACACGTGGGGAAAAGCATAGATCTATTAAAGCACAAAGAGTATTTATGTAGACTCAAACCTAAGTGCCACCATGGCGTGCACGCTGTCACTTTCACACACATGGGGAGAGAAGAGATCTAAAGAAGCACTTGAGTAGCAAGGTAGATCTACTTGATTACAAAGCTCATGACCAGTACATCATGCATAGAGAGAGAGATGAACACATAGCTACCGGTAGAGCCCTTAGCCTAGAGGAAGAACTACTCCCTCCTCATCATGGGAGTCAGCAATGGTGATGGAGATGGTGGTGGAGATCGATGGAGATGGCTCCGAGGGCCCCATCCCGGCAGGGTGCCGGAATAGAGACTTTCTATCCCCCGAATCTCCCCTTCGGTGGCGGCGGCGCAGCAGAGGTTTTCGTAGCTTTCTGATGGATTGTTTACGGTTTTCCCATCGGAGGCTTCTTATAGGCGCATGAATCAAGGTCAGTGGGGGTCCAGGGGGCCCACACCCCTCCAGGCGCCTCCAGGTCTTGCCCGCGCCTAGGGGGGTTTGGCCACCCTGTGGCCCCCCTCCGACTCTGCTTTGTGGTTCTGTGTTGCTCCGGGGGAAATAATAACTTTGGCTTTTGTCCCGTCCAATTCCGAGAATATTGATTTTCTGCCTTTCTGGAACCAAAAATAGAAGAAAACAGGCAACGACACTGTGGCAACTTGTTAATAGGTTAGTTCCAGAAAAGATATAAAAACACCTCAAAGTATAGACAAAGCAAAGCAAAGTAGATACAAAACAAGCATGGAGCATCAAAAATTATAGATACGTTTCCGACATATCAAGCATCCCCAAGCTTAACTCCTGCTCGTCCTCGAGTAGGTAAGTGATAAAAAAGAATAATTTTTGAGGTGACATGCACCATCAAAACCAAGATCAAACCATTTTCAATCATTGAAAGCTGGGATCAAATAACTCTAAACATGTGCATGAAAGATGGAGTTCTAACAATAGGACATAGTAACTATGCATGCAACATGACAAGCTACAAACAAATATCATGAATAACATGCATTGAAAAACGTTTGTTTCACATACATAAAACATAGCATAGTGGCAATCAGCTTGTCCCTCATAGAGTAGCAATATAGATGCATAGGACACCTTCAAAGTTCACAAGGGTTACTAGAAACAAATAGCACAAGAACAAGTAATATCACAATATGCATCAATCAATAAGCTTTGGGACACTGCACACAGAATGACAACTATGCTCTCTTAATGGTGCCTAAAAGTAGAAGGTGGAGACTTAATAATGGTAGAAGAAAGGCCTTTTGTAAAGGAAGCAGGGATTTCAATTTCAAAAAGAGCTTCCAAAAATTATGGTACTTGTTAGCTTTCAGCCCTCATTGCCCCTATCATAAGCATCTTGAAGTGGTTAAGGTTCAAGTGAACAAACTATGGAGTATATGCTTGACGAATTATATGTTGGCAATCTCAAGTCCCTTCAATACGAGGGCCACACCTCATGCTACCCAACTTTAGTCACTTGTAAGTTCTTGTCATTGTAAGTATTTGCATATCATTGAGAACCGCCAACAGGGTACCCCTCGCACATGATACAGGAGCTTTCCCATAACCAAAATGACAAGGCAAGCAGACAATGAGCATCTCAGCAATCTTTTTATTTACCATATGCATAGCTTTTTATTGAGGATGCTTCATAGATAGCTCACTATGGTGATGCTGCAAGTTTCCACCATGATTAGGCATGGCTTAGTCTAGCGGCCTAGGCATTTCTCTAACACAGAATACAAACTCCATGGACTTACAATTTCCCTCTTTATTTCACACCGGTGACATCCATAGACAAAAGAGCATGATATCAACTGAGTACAAAGTACAAGTGCAATGTTGAAAACGTTCCCCGTGATAACACAGTTCTGCTAATTCCAACTTATAAGTGCAAGCATATACAAAGTTGTCACAATGGTTCAAGTTTATTAGGGGAAAAGAATATAAAGTGTGCCATCAAGTTCGTGAGGGCTTTAATCACTAAGTTTTCACATAAAAAAATACTTTTTAATTGGAAGATAGTTGAAAACAAGAATATACTTGGAATGGTGTAACACACCATGCATAGGAGTTTATAGTGGACACTTTGGAAAAACTTGGTTTCTTGGGAGTTGGAAGCATGAGTAGAGCTTACTCATACACGTGGAGGCTAGCAAAAGACTGGGAGAAACCAACTAAGAGAGCAATAATGGTCAAAATCATGCAATGCAACAAAGCAAACTAATCAAAGCAAATATTGGTACTACAAGTCAAGGACTAAATGATCATAGAGGCTATGGTGACTTGTGATAGTCATAACATGCTGTAAGCATGTGCCAAGTCAAACCAAGCAAAGCATCAAAGGAGAATACCACAATACTATATTTTTGCATGCTAAAACAACGCATAATTTTTTCAAGGCACACTAAGCATCCCAATTGTTTGGAACAAGACATGCTACAGCAATAATCACTAAGCATAATGCTAAAACAACACCTATCATGTCATGCTAAAGTCTAAGTCACAGTCAATGCAAGCTCCTCTTGCACTTCAAGCAAGAACTTACTACTCCTTTCCAAACACCAAGCAACCTTATTTGCAAAAAAACACAACGAGAACGGGGGTACAAACTACTAAAGAAACTAAACAAACTAAGCAAAGCAAACGAAAACTAAGATGCTCCAAGAACAACACAACTGTGCATGAAACAATAAAAACGAAGTGTCTAGACAGACCTGAGCTTTTTATTGATGAAGAAGGGGATGCCTTGGGCATACCCAAGCTTTTACGCTTGTACCTCTTGGATATTTCTTGGGGTTACACCATGGTGGCATCCCCAAGCTTGAGCTTTTGTCCATTCTTCATCTCATTGCATCATTCTTTCTCTACACCTGCAAATTTCCCTTCATACAAAACTTCACACAATCTTCATTAGCAACATTAGTGTATTTAAAAGATAATAGACCTCTGGCAAAGCTTTGGAACAGCAAGAATTTTTACTAAAAACACATGCTACTATATCAACTCCTTTCAAAAAGCTCAATTCCCCAAAAGAGAACTTCAAAAGGAATCAATAAGAAGCAAATGCAAATAATGGCAGAAATCTGTCAAAACAGACCAGCATGTAGAAACCTATTTTTTCAAAGACCTTCTGTTGCTCAAATCAAAAAGTGTTGAACTAATGAAAGTAATATAACGTAATGGGGGATTTATTCGTAAATTTTCAGATCAATCTGAGTTACAAAGACTCCTCACGAATTTGTTTGGTGGAGGACAGAAATCTGTTTCGGGACAGCATCTCCCCAAATCTTACTTCACTCTCATTAGATGTCATTCTTGGCACAAAAAGTAAACAAAAAGGATAAGGAGAGATCATTACTGAAGTAATAACTTCCAAAACTCAAGAAAACTCTTGGGTTATCTCCCAACAAGTACTTTTATTTAACGCCTTTAAGTTAGGCTTGATAGTTTGAGAAGATGCTCACATAAGAAATATGAATTGAAGCAAAAGAGAGCATCAATAAGAAAATTCAAAAAACATTTAAGTCTAACCCACTTCCTATGCATAGGAATCTTGTAAAGAAACAAGTCATGAAAGCAAAAATCACCAAGCATACGAAAGAAAAACAAGTGCAACTTCCAAACTGTCAACATAAAGAGGGGAAACTTAATATTCTTGAGATACACAAGACCATGTTTCCCTCTCTCATAATAACTTTCAGTAGAAACATGAACGAAATTAACAATATAACTATCACATAAAACATTCTTATCATGACCCACATGCATAAAATGATTATTACTCTCCGCATAAGAATAGCCATTCTTATTAATTGTAGTGGGAGCATATTTGTAAGATCCCTCCTTTATAAAGGAAAAGGATCCCTGTGATTGCAATGCTAGTCCCTGGATCAATGCTAGCATCCACAGTTTAAGATGAAGTACACAGAAACAAAGGTCATTATTACAGTCATTCCAGAGACAACATAGTCTTTACAACTCCATGGCCACAGGCCTATTACAAGAGTTTAAATAAGTAAATAGATAAAAGTCTTCATCTTCATGTGCCACAGGCAAACATGTTGAGTGTAGACTCATGACTCCTAATCCTCATCAGAGTAACCTGCAACATCACAAGTTACAGCCACAGTGGGTCAATACATTGGACTAGTATTGGCAAGTGATACCTTAGTATAATTTTGGTGGACTAGATACTATATGCAATTTGGCTAAGTGTAGCTTAGGCTTGCTTTGCTCAAAATAGGTTTTGCCTATTAGTTGAAAACACTAAGTTTTTCCTTGTCAAAACTTTTCCCAAGGATCCACCAATAGACATTGAGGTCCTTCACCCTTGTTCACCCACAAGTTTTACTTAGAAATTAGGATGAGGAGATTCTTGATAGCTTCCATGTCTTGATGCTCAAGTTGTCCTTTTCCAGGGACATGGCTAAGTACTTAGATTCTTCCATCTGCAGAGGTTGTGCACTTTCCCCACAAGACTTGATTTTCACCAAGACAGGACCTCTCAGAAGCCTTCCCTTAGACCAAATGGACGCGCTCCAACCTATCATCCCACTACCACCAACTGTCCAAATGGCTAAGTTATTGCAACCTATATGATCCTGGCAGAGCCCATATTGCCAAGTGGCTACACTAGAAGCTTATTAACATTTGGCCTCTAAAATCTCTTTGTTCCTGGGTGGCTTTCCACAAGTGAGATACACAAGGTAAGCCATAGAAATGGGCCTTGTGTAACCACTCAACATAAACCATTCCTTCCATTCCACCCAGGTGTTTCATTTACTTAGTTGTTTTATTAGGCAAAACTCAAGTCCAAAGACTTAGAAATATTTTCATCATAGCATGTATATTTCACCACCCTTGGTTGCTACTAGCTAGGCTAAGCATGGCATAGATAAGTATCTTAACTTAGAAATTTCCTAGCAATTCTACAACTACTAGGATTTCCCAACATGGCATATAAGCAAAATATAACATGCAATACTAGCAAAATATTTCTAATGCTTAGTAGAAAACATAGGGATAAAAATATCATGTAGCACCACTTTCCTTGGTAGTTTGGAGAGTAGCTACACTCCTCACAATAACAATCACTATTGGCACCAAAATCTACACATAAAATCATAGCAACAAATCACATACAAAATATATACAAACAAAAATATATGAATGCATGCAATATGATATGTGATGATTTTAAAAACTCAACAAAGCAAGTGTACAGTACTGGTTCATAAACAAGTTCAAAACTTGCCAAACAACATTTATTTAACCCTTAAAACATTTCTCAAACAATTCATATTCTCAAAATAGCCCTACACATGTTTCTGTAAATAAAACCATTTTAACTGAAGCAAAACATTAAACACATTGCATAAATAGAAAGGGCTTGTTCTCCTGATTCCAATGATATAAAATTTGTCAAATTTGAACGTGGGGATCAAAAGTTATAGCTAAAACAAATTCAAACAACTAATAGATTCAAATTCTGTTTTTAAATCTAATCCCTGGCCACGCGTCACGCTCTGATTGGCGCGTACCGGTTCGCTCAGGATCGCGTCTGTGAGCCGTTAGATCTACTTAATCTGCACGGCCCAGATCTACCCATACTGTTTCGTTAAGTGATCTGTTTATACGCACTGGATCTAGATCCAACGGTCCTGGATCAAGCAACCACAGATGGGCGGCGCTGGCGGTGGCTATTGGCGGCGGCACTCTGACTACGGCAGCGCGGCGGATACAGGGGGTTCTAGGGTCGTCGGAGGTGCTTACCGGGCTCGTAGCGATGCACTGATGCTCAACCTGGCGACGGCTGGTCAAGGGGCGCTCTGTAGTGGCCGAGGGAGCTCGTCGGAGTTGCTGGCGGCGTCAGATGCTTGCTGTCAAAGACGTTGCCGAGGCTCTGCGTCGACCTAGCACAAGCCAGATGGTTTAGGAGATGCGCAAGGGCCTGGCGATCAAGACAGTACCAAAGGGGAGGCAAGGGGCGGTCTCATTTTACCTGAATCGCACGTCGGAGTCGATCGGCGGCTCAGGTGCTCGCGGGTGAGAACGAAGACGTTACTCTGGGTCATGAGAAAGCAAACAGAGGCCATCAGTAAACGCGCAAGGTCGTGCTGGTCACGATGGTTTGAACTAGAGGCTGGGGGCGGTCAGTACTCACCGAGATTCGTCGCCGGAGTGCGTCTGTCTGCGGCGGCGCGAGGGCGATTGCGGGCAGCCCGGTGGCGGAGAGGAGGAGCTAGGTGAGGGGAAATGGCCGCGGTGCAGAGGGGGTTATATAGGCAGAAGGGGAGCGGCGATTAAGCGCAGAATCAATGGCAATTAAGCCCGTAGTGACTGCGGCGAGGTAACGGCGGAGCGAGCGTCGCGGCCGCGCGTGATTGACGACGACGATGACGTGGTCGCGGGTCCACTTGTCAGCGAATAAAACAGAGAGGGGTGGGGTCGTGTGGTCAGTGACCTGGTGGGTTCGTCTGCGAGTGAGAGAGAGAGGGGGAACCCGGGTGGGCTTAATGGGATGGATTCGTAGTTGGGCTAGATAGGTGGCGCTGGCCTTTTTCCATTTCTTTTCTCCTTTTCTTTTTTTGTTTTCAATTTCAGGAACCAAATTCAAATGATTTCAAAATCTATTTGATTTCAAATCTTTTCAGGATTTTTGTAGTGTGCAACAGTCACATTTCTGGGCATAAAACCAAGTGGTCACTTTGAATTGGCTTAGTCACTTGGAATAAAATAAAATAAGCAGTGGCATAGCACTAGTTTGAATAGGTTTTGAAATTGGTTTTCAAATCATATTTATTTTGAAACTTTGGTTTAAATCTTAGAAATCTAGCAATACAACCTGAGAGCAATAAGACAACAAAGTTTGGTTTCTTGAACAATCTCCCATTGGAGAGTAGCATTTGTTTCAAATGCTGATCACATAAAATAATGAGCTCATATGCTCCTGTTTTTGAAATGGTTTGTTTGAAATGAACTCTATATGATCATGGATGCATGGATGATATGCATGAGTTTGAAACATGATTTTAGGGATGTTACAAATCTAACCCCCTTAAGGTGAATCTCGCCCTCGAGATTCAAATTGGCTAGCAAATAGGTGAGGGTGGTCTTTCTGAAGATCATCTTCTCTTTCCCATGTTGCTTCCTCTTCGGAATGATGGTTCCACTGAACTTTGCAAAACTTGATAGTCTTAGTCCGTGTGACTCTTTCTGCAGTCTCAAGAATCTTGATAGGTTTCTCTTCATAAGTGAGGTCACTTTCCAACCGAACCTCTTCTAAAGGTATATTATCCTTTAAAGAAGTTTCTTCCATTTCTGGATGACATTTCTTAAGCTGACCCACATGAAACACATTATGAACAACTGACAAAGACTCTGGCAGTTCAATTTCATAAGCAACTTCTTCTTTACTACTTAGAATCTTGAATGGTCCAACATATCTTGGGGCCAACTTTCCTTTGACTCCGAACCTCTTCACTCCACGAAGTGGTGACACTCTAAGATAAGCTCTATCACCAACTTCGTAGGTGACTTCTCTACGCTTAGGATCTGCGTAGCTTTTCTGTCGGGAATGTGCTATCTTCAATCTGTCCTTAACCAACTTGACCTTCTCTTCGGCTTCTTTGATAATTTCTGGTCCGAACAAACTTCTTTCTCCTACACCATTCCATAACAATGGGGTGGTACACTTTCTCCCGTAGAGAAACTCAAATGGTGCCATCCCAATGCTGGCTTGGTAGCTGTTGTTATAAGAAAATTCTGCGTAAGGCAGACTTTCATCCCAACTGGCTCCATAGTCTAGGGCACATGCCCTCAACATGTCTTCAAGAATCTGATTAGTCCTTTCTGTTTGTCCATCAGTTTGAGGATGAAAAGCAGTGCTGAATTCCAACCTCGTTCCCAATGACTCATGTAGCTGTCTCCAAAAATGGGAAGTGAATTGAGTTCCCCTATCAGACATAATACTCTTGGGCACTCCATGTAGACACACAATTCTACTCATATAGATCTTGGCCAACTCAGCACTTGTATAGGTTGTCTTCACAGGTATGAAATGAGCCACTTTAGTTAGGCGATCCACTACTACCCAAATAGAATCGTATCCTGACTGGGTCCTTGGTAATCCGGTAATGAAATCCATACCAATCTTGTCCCACTTCCAATCAGGAATAGGTAGTGGTTGAAGCAAACCTGCTGGTTTCTGATGTTCCGCTTTCACTCTACTACACACATCACACAAAGCAATATGTTCGGCGATGTCCTTCTTGAGATTATTCCACCAAAATCTTTCCTTCATATCCATGTACATTTTGGTGTTACCCGGATGAATGGAATACGGTGAGTTGTGTGCTTCTTGCAAAATCAGTTTCTGAAGCTCCGGATCTTGTGGAACGCAGATACGTTTCCCATGCCATAAAGTACCCTGTTCGTCTTCATGGAATCCTTTGGCTTTTCCTTTGCCAATCTTTTCCTTAATTTCTTCAATTTCCTTATCAGTATTCTGGGCTTCTTTGATCTTGTCCAACAAAATGGGTTGAACATCCAAAGACATGAGATGTCCTTCAGGCACAATCTCCAATCTGAGATCTCTAAATTGGGCACACAAATCATCTGGCAATTCTCCTTTAGTAAGGCCATACACAAAAACCTTACGACTTAGAGCATCTGCTACAACATTTGCTTTACCGGGGTGGTATTGCAAACTTAAGTCATAGTCCTTGATGAGTTCTAGCCATCTTCTCTGTCTCATGTTAATTTCTTTCTGGGTGAAGATATACTTCAAACTCTTGTGATCTGTGAACACTTCACAACGCTATCCCAAAAGATAGTGTCTCCATGTTTTGAGTGCATGGACAACAGAGGCTAACTCTAAATCATGAGTAGGATAGTTCACTTCATGAGTTTTGAGTTGTCTCGAGGCATAAGCCACAACTTTTCCTTCTTGCATAAGTACTGCACCCAAACCATGATGAGATGCATCACAATACACTTGGAAATCCTTCTCTAAATCTGGCAAACACAAGACTGGTGCTGTCACAAGTCTCTTCTTCAATTCTTGGAAGCTGAGTTCACATCCCTCAGACCAAGAAAATTTCTTGTCTTTCTTTAGCAATTCTGTCATGGGTTTTGCTACCTTGGAGAAATCCTCAATGAACCTTCTGTAGTAACCTGCTAAGCCAAGGAAACTACGAACTTCTTTCACTGACTTGGGAGATTCCCATTCAGTTACAGCTGAAACTTTAGCAGGATCAACTGCAACACCATCTCCTGACACAACGTGTCCAAGAAAACCAACTTCATTTAGCCAGAATTCACACTTGCTGAATTTGGCATATAGTTTATGCTCTCTAAGCTTCTCAAGTATCAATCGCAAATGTCCTTCATGTTCTTCTTTGATCTTGGAGTAGATCAAAATGTCATCGATGAAAACGACAACGGACTTATCAAGGAATTCCATGAACACCTTGTTCATCATATTCATAAAGTATGCTGGAGCATTGGTCAAACCAAATGGCATTACGGTTACTCATACAATCCATACCTTGTGCTGAAAACTATTTTAGGTATGTCTTGTTCTCTTATCTTGAGCTGAAAATAACCTGACCGGAGATCAATCTTTGAGAACACACAAGCTCCTTCTAGCTGATCAAACAAGTCATTGATTCTTGGCAAAGGGTATTTGTTCTTGATAGTCACCTCATTGAGTGAACGGTAATCTATGCATAACCTTTGACTTCTATCCTTCTTTTCCACAAACAAAACTGGGGCTCCCCAAGATGAAGAACTTGGTTGAATAAATCCTTTCTGCAACTGTTCTCCAAGTTGTTTCTTGAGTTCTTTCAGTTCATCAACTCACATCTTGTAAGGTCTCTTTGCTATTGGTCCAGATCCTGGCAGCAAATCAATAAGGAACTCCACATCTCTATCTGGAGGCATTCCCGGTAATTCTTCCGGAAACACATCCGGATACTCACTCACAATTGGCACACTGTCTATGCTAACCCCCTTAAGAGAATTTAGCTTACTCCCTTTTGATTCGAAGTTAGACTTGAATTTAATCCGTTTTCTTTCCGGGGTTGTGAGTGCAACGGTACGATTAGCACAATCTAGTACTCCTTCATACTTAGCCATCCAATACATTCCCAAAATTACATCCAGTCCTTGGGAATCTAGGATTATCAGACTCACTGGAAACTTATGCTTTCCAAACTCTATCACTAGATCCCGGCATCCAAGACTTACTATCATTTCTCCACCTAGAGAACTAACTTTTATTGGACACCCAATGTTTTCAGTTGGAAACCCATTTCTATCAACAAATGCTTTTGATATGAATGAATGTGATGCTCCAGTATCAAAAAGAACAAATGCTGGAATAGAATTGAGTTTGAACTTACCAGCAACAGCATCTGGCTCTTCATAGACTTCCTCCACATTGATGTGGTTCACCTGTCCCTTCTGAAAAGGGTTGGGCTTATTGGGTCCTTCAACTTTCTTTTCTGGGCATTCATTAGCATAATGACCCATCTTCTTGCACTTGAAGCACTCAACCTGACTAATGTCCTTCTTGACAAGCTGGCTTCCACTGCCACTTCCACTACCACTATGGTGGCCCTTATATCCACCCTTGTGGTTCTTGTACTTGTCATTGTCATGACTACGGTGATGCTTGTTGTCATGATGACGGTTGTGGTTGTGGTGCTTGTTGAATTTCCCATGCTTGTGGGATCCTGAGCTTCCACTATCATCATAATGGGAACGTTTGTGAGACGATCCCGAGCTATGCTTGTCCGAGTGCTTTCTCTTTCTACTCTCAACTTGCTTCATTTTGTTCTCCAAAATAGCAGCCTTATCACAAAGAGACTGGTATGTGGGAACATAGGCTACTGATAGCTGCAGGTTCAGTTCATCATTCAGCCCTTCAAGAAACTTTTCCTTCCTCTTAGCATCGGTGTCAACTTCATCCGGTGCATAACGCGCCAGATTGTTGAACTCCTCAATATATTCAGCCACGCTGCGGTGGCGCTGCTTCAGATTGTGGAACTCTTTCTTTTTCAGACTCATCACTCCAGATGAGATATGAGCAGTACGAAAGCCATCCTCAAAGATAGCCCATGTCACATCTTCTATGGGAGTGGTGATCTGGACGTTATCCCACCAAGTGGCGGCTGGTCCCCTTCCAGCAAATGTGCTGCAAATCTGACCTTTTCTGCATCAGTACAGCCCACAGTTACCAAGTCCTTGTTCACAGAGCGTAGCCAATCATTGTCTACCATGGGATCATTTGTTCCTGAGAACTTTGTTGGCCTCAATCTCAAGAACCTGGTAAGCATGTCAAAACCCGGTGGGTTGTTGTTGTTGTTGTTGTTGTTGTTGTTGTTGTTGTTGTTGTTGTTGTTGTTGTTGTTGTTGTTGTTGTTGTTGTTGTTGTTGTTGTTGTTGTTGTTGTTGTTGTTGTTGTTGTTGTTGTTGTTTTGGTTCTGGATGAACGTCGTCATCATTTGCATCAGCTGAGTTTGAGCTGTCATCATTTGCTGCATCTCAGGAGTGATGTTGTTGTTGTTGGGGTTGGGATTGGCACGACGGGGAGGCATCTGTGGTTTGTTCAATAGAGATAAGAATGAGATACCCATAGATGCTTTCATGCACAATACATCACATAAGCAATCACAAAACATGCATCATAATAATAATAGTTCAACAATAAAAACGACAAGTTTGCAAAGTAACCACACCAATAACAAGCCATCCACATGTTGGACGGTCATTGTGACACAAATAAAGTATGATAAATAAATGATAAATGAGTAGTCAACTCTACTCCTCGGCATCAACCTCCTCCTCAACAAAGGTAAGACCTGCAGTCTCCATAGCGGTCTTGTATTCCTCGACATTGGCGGTCAAGGTCTCTACTTTGGCTTTGAGAGCCCTCTTCTGAGATCGAAGCCTCTCAATCACCGTCTGCTGATGCTCGAGCTCGAAGTCCTTGGCCTGCAGTTCTTCAGTCATGTCCCAAATCCTCTTGTTCCTATCCTAGACTCGCTTCTCCTGACTCTTGAACTTTCTGTCCTGGCTCTCGAACTTTGCCTCCATCTCCTTGACTATCTCATCTTGCTCTGCGAAGAGCTTGTCCTTCTCACGAAGCTGCACCTGAAGTTCGTCATTGCTAAGCATGACGTTGGTCCTATCAGTGTCCACGTGCCTAAGAAGAACCTCTAAGTCCTGGAGGTATAGGCGAATCGGCTCAGCTGTATCCCTCGAAGTGTCCTCGAAGTCGATGGCCTCTCCATCCTCATCACGTCTACCAAAGACGTGGAAGTGAGTACCTCTAACCTGTCGAGAGTGTCTCCCTAACAGACGTCCTATCAGATCCTGCATGACCACCTTAAGGCCTCTCTCCTTGTCATCGTGCATGAGCTTGAAGATGATAGCCTCCGTGGTAGGCTCAGTCTGGCGTCCGGGATGATTGACCTTGAAGCCCCAAAGGTCTTTCCTCTCAAACTTGGTGAGGGGAAGCACCATGATAGTAAGAAGAGGGAGATTGAGCAAAGTAGTGAGCTCAATAATACGAGGACCAAAGCGAGTTCCCTGGAAATCCTCAACAGTGCCGATGGTAACATTAGGCATCTATTTATAAGATAGAAAAAGTTAGAACAATACAATTTAAGATAAAAAAACACAAGGCAAAGCATCACATACATATCCTTGGAAATCAAAACACACAAGTCATGGCATACATGGATCCATTACAACAACCAAGGTTCAACTTATTTTAAGCAACATTTGGAAAATAAGGTGATAAGTGGTGGTCCAACTAACGAAGTAAGTTACAATCCCAACTCACTAGATATGTTGGCTAACACAATATTTCTAGAAGCAATCACTCTATCTTGAGCACATGACTCCATTACTAAGTCTATAATGTCTCCTCTTAAGGTTTGGTTGGTAGCCTCCAACTCTTGGGTATGTTTCTTCTCTTCTTTCAGGCTATTTTGGATGTTGAACATTCTGCACTTGACTCTATCACCAAGTTCTTTGATGGTCTTCCAAGATGCATCCCTTGCTGAATCAAATAATGTAGGGTGCATCACTGAATTGGTGAACATGCAGAATCCTGATTCCTTGTGGTTGTCTTCCTTGTTTTTATACAAGTGAAGTTGCACCCACCAGTTCTCAACTCCTTCATCCATCACAGGAAAACCTTTGTACACAGTTGCACCATGTATTTCCATTGCAACCATGAGGTCCTTGAGAGCCTTGGGGAATTCTGTCTCACACTCCAAAGTCATTGTCATGAGTGTTCCTTTCCTTACGGCTTCGTTGATGGAGTTCATCTACAAATAGAGATGAGAAAGAAGATTAGAAAAGTTTACGAGAAGAATAGACAAGTGTAGAAGTTGTTGAAAAATTTTCCTTAGTGGTTTCCAATCCTAGGGTCATAATCCTACAGGCAACACAGTGCTCTGATACCATCTAAAAGATCCCTCCTTTATAAATGAAAAGGATCCCTGTGATTGCAATGCTAGTCCCTGGATCAATGCTAGCATCCACAGTTTAAGATGAAGTGCACAGAAACAAAGGTCATTATTACAGTCATTCCAGAGACAACATAGTCTTTACAACTCCATGGCCACAGGCCTATTACAAGAGTTTAAATAAGTAAATAGATAAAAGTCTTCATCTTCATGTGCCACAGGCAAACATGTTGAGTGTAGACTCATGACTCCTAATCCTCATCAGAGTAACCTGCAACATCACAAGTTACAGCCACAGTGGGTCAATACATTGGACTAGTATTGGCAAGTGATACCTTAGTATAATTTTGGTGGACTAGATACTATATGCAATTTGGCTAAGTGTAGCTTAGGCTTGCTTTGCTCAAAATAGGTTTTACCTATTAGTTGAAAACACTAAGTTTTTCCTTGTCAAAACTTTTCCCAAGGAGCCACCAATAGACATTGAGGTCCTTCACCCTTGTTCACCCACAAGTTTTACTTAGAAATTGGGATGAGGAGATTCTTGATAGCTTCCATGTCTTGATGCTCAAGTTGTCCTTTTCCAGGGACATGGCTAAGTACTTAGATTCTTCCATCTGCAGAGGTTGTGCACTTTCCCCACAAGACTTGATTTTCACCAAGACATGACCTCTCAGAAGCCTTCCCTTAGACCAAATGGACGCGCTCCAACCTATCATCCCACTACCACCAACTGTCCAAATGGCTAAGTTATTGCAACCTATATGATCCTGGCAGAGCCCATATTGCCAAGTGGCTGCACTAGAAGCTTCTTAACATTTGGCCTCTAAAATATCTTTGTTCCTGGGTGGCTTTCCACAAGTGAGATACACAAGGTAATCCATAGAAATGGGCCTTGTGTAACCACTCAACATAAACCATTCCTTCCATTCCACCCAGGTGTTTAATTTACTTAGTTGTTTTATTAGGCAAAACTCAAGTCCAAAGACTTAGAAATATTTTCATCATAGCATGTATATTTCACCACCCTTGGTTGCTACTAGCTAGGCTAAGCATGGCATAGATAAGTATCTTAACTTAGAAATTTCCTAGCAATTCTACAACTACTAGGATTTCCCAACATGGCATATAAGCAAAATATAACATGCAAGACTAGCAAAATATTTCTAATGCTTAGTAGAAAACATAGGGATAAAAATATCGTGTAGCACCACTTGCCTTGGTAGTTTGGAGAGTAGCTACACTCCTCACAATCACAATCACTATTGGCACCAAAAGCTACACATAAAATCATAGCAACAAATCACATACAAAATATATACAAACAAAAATATATGAATGCATGCAATATGATATGTGATGATTTTAAAAACTCAACAAAGCAAGTGTACAGTACTGGTTCATAAACAAGTTCAAAACTTGCCAAACAACATTTATTTAACCCTTAAAACATTTCTCAAACAATTCATATACTCAAAATAGCCCTACACATGTTTCTGTAAATAAAACACCATTTTAACAGAAGCAAAACATTAAACACATTGCATAAATAGAAAGGACTTGTTCTCCTGATTCCAATGATATAAAATTTGTCAAATTTGAACGTGGGGATCAAAAGTTATAGCTAAAACAAATTCAAACAACTAATAGATTCAAATTCTGTTTTTAAATCTAATCCCTGGCCACGCGTCACGCTCTGATTGGCGCGTACCGGTTCGCTCAGGATCACGTCTGTGAGCCGTTAGATCTACTTAATCTGCACGGCCCATATCTACCCATACCGTTTCGTTAAGTGATCTGTTTATATGCGCTGGATCTAGATCCAACGGTCCTGGATCAAGCGACCACAGATGGGCGGCGCTGGCGGTGGCTACTGGAGGCGGCGACTCTGACTACGGCGGCGCGGCGGCTACAGGGGGTTCTAGGGTCGTCGGAGGTGATTACCGGGCTCGTAGCGATGCACTGATGCTCAACCTGGCGACGGCTGGTCAAGGGGCGCTCTGTAGTGGCCGAGGGAGCTCGTCGGAGTTGCTGGCGGCGTCAGATGCTTGCTGTCGAAGACGTTGCCGAGGCTCTGCGTCGACCTAGCACAAGACAGATGGTTTAGGAGATGCGCAAGGGCCTGGAGATCAAGACAGTACCAAAGGGGAGGCAAGGGGCGGTCTCATTTTACTTGAATCGCACGTCGGAGTCGAGCGGCGGCTCAGGTGCTCGCGGGTGAGAACGAAGACGTCGCTCTGGGTCATGAGAAAGCAAACAGAGGCCATCAGTAAACGCGCAAGGTCGTGCTGGTCACGACGGTTTGAACTAGAGGCTGGGGGCGGTCAGTACTCACCGAGATTCGTCGCCGGAGTGCGTCTGTCTGCGGCGGCGCGAGGGCGATTGCAGGCAGCCTGGTGGCGGAGAGGAGGAGCTAGGTGAGGGGAAATGGCCGCGGTGCAGAGGGGGTTATATAGGCAGAAGGGGAGTGGTGATTAAGCGCAGAATCAATGGCAATTAAGCCCGCAGTGACTGCGGCGAGGTAGCGGCGGAGCGAGCGTCGCGGCCGCGCGTGATTGACGACGACGACGGCGTGGTCGCAGGGTCCACTTGTCAGCGAATAAAACAGAGAGGGGGTGGGGTCGTGTGGTCAGTGACCTGGTGGGTTCGTCTGCGAGTGAGAGAGAGAGAGAGGGGGAACCCGGGTGGGCTTAATGGGCTGGATTCGTAGTTGGGCTAGATAGGTGGCGCTGGCCTTTTTCCATTTCTTTTCTCCTTTCTTTTTCTGTTTTCAATTTCAGGAAACAAATTCAAATGATTTCAAAATCTATTTGAATTCAAATCTTTTCAGGATTTTTGTAGTGTGTAACAGTCACATTTCTGGGCATAAAACCAAGTGGTCACTTTGAATTGGCTTAGTCACTTCGAATAAAATAAAATAAGCAGTGGCATAGCACTAGTTTGAATAGGTTTTGAAATTGGTTTTCAAATCATATTTATTTTGAAACTTTGGTTTAGATCTTAGAAATCTAGCAATACAATCTGAGAGAAATAAGACAACAAAGTTTGGTTTCTTGAACAACAATCTCCCATTGGAGAGTAGCATTTGTTTCAAATGCTGATCACATAAAATAATGAGCTCATATGCTCCTGTTTTTGAAATGGTTTGATTGAAATGAACTCTATATGATCATAGATGCATGGATTATATGCATGAGTTTGAAACATGATTTTAGGGATGTTACAATTCAACAAAAAGCTATCATTATTATTATCGTCACCATAATCATCAAATATTGGAGGCATATTGTAATCACAATTAGTTTTATCCTCAATAGTAGGTGGACTGAAAATATCATATTCATCATTGTAATCATCATATATTGGAGGTTTGGTATCATCATAAGCAATAGAATAGCTATCTTCTAAAGCTGGGGAACTAAAAAGATCATTTTCATAAAAACTAGCTTCCCCAAGCTTAGAAGTTTCCATAGCATTAGCAATAATGGTGTCCAAAGAATTCATACTAATAACATTGCTATTAGCATGCAAATAAAGTTCCATAGGTTTTTTAATTTTCTCTTCAAACACTTCATGTCCTAACTCAAGATAAACGCTATAGAGCTCTCTAATTTTGTTGTTGTTTTCCATTAAGCCTAACTAGTGAAAACAAGAAACAAAAATACAAAACTGCAGAATCTAAAGAAAATAACTTCGAGCACTCACACCGGAGGATGTAAGTACCTTTTACCTTACCTGCCCGGCAACGGCGCCAGAAAAGAGCTTGATGTCTACGCACTTATATTCTTGTAGACAGTTGTTGGGCCTCCAAGTGCAGAGGTTTGTAGAACAGCAGCAAGTTTCCCTTAAGTGGATCACCCAAGGTTTATCAAACTCAGGGAGGAAGTGGTCAAAGGTATTCCCTCTCAAGCAATCCTGCAATCAAGATACAAGAAGTCTCTTGTGTCCCCAACACACCCAATACACTTGTCAGGTGTATAGGTGCACTAGTTTGGCGAATACATAGTGAAATACAAATGGTAACAGTGCCATAAAATAGCTTGACAGTGAGGTAAAGACTAAAGCAAGCAAACATGCAACAGATCTAGATGCAAACGGTGTTTCAATGTTTAGAAACAAGGCCTAGGGATCATACTTTAACTAGTGAACACTCTCTCATATAAATATCCTCTCTTCATGATACTACTCTTAACTACTCTCCGGTTGGACACTCTAATCCACGGTAGGGCCTTCCCCAATCTAGATAACCCCACACTGTCACCTTGAGCGCTACATGGTTCCAACAAACACCACAATTTCATAGAGACATCTAACTCAAAATATATCTCATAACAAATATTCAATCTAGCCAAAGTGCCACACACGGTATGAACGCTGTCACTTTCACACACGTGGGGAAAAGCATAGATCTATTAAAGCACAAAGAGTATTTATGTAGACTCAAACCTAAGTGCCACCATGGTGTGCACGCTGTCACTTTCACACACATGGGGAGAGCAGAGATCTAATGAAGCACTTGAGTAGCAAGGTATATCTACTTGATTACAAAGCTCATGACCAATACATCATGCATAGAGAGAGAGATGAACACATAGCTACCGGTAGAGCACTTAGCCTCGATGAAGAACTACTCGCTCCTCATCATGGGAATCAGCAACGGTGATGGAGATGGTGGTGGAGATCGATGGATATGGCTCCGGGGGCACTTCCCCGTCCCGGCAGGGTGTCGGAACAGATACTTTCTGTCCCCTGAATTTCCCCTTCGGTGGCGGCAGCACAACAGAGGTTTTCGTGGCTTTCTGATGGATTGTTTAGGTTTTCCCATCGGAGGCTTCTTATAGGCGCAGGAATCAAGGTCGATGGGGGTCCAGGGGGCCCACACCCCCTCCAGGCACCTCCAGGGCTAGCCCGCGCCTAGGGGGGTTTGGCCACCCTATGCCCCCCTCCGGCTCTGCTTCATGGTTCCGTGTTGCTCCGAAAAAATAATAACTTTGGCTTCTGTCCCGTCCAATTCCGAGAATATTGATTTTCTGCCTTTCTAGAACCAAAAACAGAAGAAAATAGGCAACTGGCACTGTGGAAACTTGTTAATAGGTTAGTTCCAGAAAAGATATAAAAACACCTCAAAGTATAGACAAAGAAAAGCAAAGTAGATACAAAACAAGCATGGAGCATAAAAAATTATAGATACGTTTCCGACGTATCAGGGAGAAATAACACATAAGGATAAGATCAAAGAAACCAGAGAAGAACGCCAATTCTACCAATGCAAATATTGTTATATTTAAGGATCTTATGGAAGCACTAACCATGGAGAATGAAGTGGTTATGCTAGACTTTGAAACCTTAGAATTCATCACAGGTAAGATATGAGGTAGTGAAACTTCTAAACCTATGACTCCTATATATTATGGAGAAACTTTTTTATACAGAATTTGTGAGCCGATTTCCACTATAAATATTATGCCTTCATCACTTTATGAGGAACTTTGCTACAATTTAAACGATCCAGGTGTGGAACTGGTAGACACTACTATTAAATTGTCTAATAGAACCAATATAAAACTGGAAGGTGTTATTCGAAATATTTATGTCTTTATTGGATCACTCGTGTACCCTCTTGATTTTTTTTTGAGGGCAAACAGTGAGGGAAATCCCCCACTGCCTTTTTTTATATTATTGACTGAGAATTTACAAATTATGAATCAGCTGAGGTAGCTGGGATACAAAAGAAGAAAATAAAAGCACTACAGTCATAAATAAATAATTACACTTGGGATTGCAGCCATTCTTTAAAGCTCTGGGCATGATTCTTTTTTATCCTGAAGCTAACTGGCCTTAATTCTAGGCATGCTTCTTTACCCTCTTGATTTTCATATTGTTGATATGCCTTGAGATACTTTTTGTCCTATTCTTTTAGGCAGGCCTTTTGTCTCTATAACCAAAGATCGAATTGGTAATACGGAGACTATTTCAATGCTGTTTGGAGAAGAGGAAATGACATTCTAGTTCGCCAAATTAAAGAAGAGACCATATGAAGTGGAAGATATCACGGAAGGGAAAGTAACTGCCGAGATAGCCGCAATTCATTTCAGCACTCCTCAAGATGAATTAGAGAGGAGCTTAGTTAATTGGGAAGAGGCAGTAGATGATGAGGAAAGAGAAGACATGAATGATTACCTTGACTCCATTCCGGAAGCACAAAACCCACATGACTATGAAGAACTGGTAAGAAAAGGAGACGAAGAACCTCCACCAATTGAATTTGAAACGACTCCCAGACAATATGAGGTATAAATTTCTAGATAATGAAAATAAATGTCCTGCTATTATAGTAAAAATTTATTAGAAAATGAAACAAATAAACTTATTTCGGTTTTGATCAAACATCGTGAAGAATTTGGGTATACTGTAAGTTATATTAAAGGAATAGATCCATCCACTGTGACACATAGGATTACCGTGCTTGAAGATGTTGTACCTGTAGTTGACACACAGAGAAGGCTTAATCCAAAAATGAAAAAAGTAGTAAGAAAAGAAGTTATACGCTTATTATATGCCGACATAATATATCCTTTTTCTGATAGTAAATGGGTTAGCCCAGCTTATTGCATACCAAGACATGGGGGTCTTGATGCTGCTATGAATGGGGATGGTGAGCTAGTTCCTATAAGGGCCTGTTCGGCAGCACTCCAGCTCTCAGCTCCACAGCCGGAGTGCATGGAGGGGTGCCGAACGCCTCAGCTTCGAGGATCTGAAACCGTAGAGCGGAGTGGTCTCTACTGCAAAAACGCGGAGCGACACATTCCTCGCTCGTCGTTTTAGGAAAAGCCAGAGTACATATAAATTACAAAATATGCCACCGCTAAGTGGCAACCGAACCAGTACGCGATTTATTTCTGTGGTCTGCTCTCGTCGTCCTTGACAGCCCAAGTCCATGCACAACTGCGTCAAGCCTAGTCGCCGGCCGATTCGGGTGCGCCGCTGCCGAATTTTTCTCTCCTCCTTTCGTTCCACAAGATTTCTCTTCCGAATCCACGTCTCTTGGCCCGAATCGAGCACAAGTTCCCTGCCGCCAGGCCAGAATCGAGCAGGATCTCCCCGCCGCGGATAGGGCCTCACCTTCGGCGCCACGAGCTCCCTTGCGTCCGCGTCCCGAACTCCACTGCGAGAAGTTGCTCAATTCTAGATGGACCCCGATCATGTCTGTACCTATGAAAAAATGGGACCGAAAAGAACAAAAAACCTGGATTGACTTTTTATGTTTAAAAGACTCCATCTTGCTATAATGGTCTGGCGGCCCATGCTTTCACACGGAGTGGAGCGCCCCGAACGCTGTTGGCTCCTTGTCTCGATCGGAAGAGCGGAAATGATCCGGAGCGGAGCAGATCTAAGCAAATGCACGGAGTGGAGGGTTCCCGAACGGGTCCTAAGACCTATTGTTGGGTATCGCATACGCATCGATTTTAGAAAACTAAACCATGAGACACAGAAAAATAATAAACTTATACCGTTTATGGATAGAATTTTAGAAAGACTAGGTAATAATTATTATTTTTTCTTGATAGTTATTCCGGTTATTCTCAAATTGCTATATACAGAGAAAACAACTTTCACATGTCCTTATGGTACATATGCTTATAGATTAATTCCGTTTGGCTTATGTAATGCAGCTGCAACCTTTCAAGAATGAGTTTTATTTGAAGATCTTGTTGAGAAGACTATGGAAGTTCTGACAAATTATTTCGTTGTTTATGGAACAACATTTGATAATTATCTCTACAATTTAACCAAGGTTTTGCAGAGATGCAGGCAATAAAATTTAGTTTTTAATTGGAAGCAATGTCGATCATGGAAAGAGAAGGTAAAGTTTTTGGACATAAGGTTTCAAAAAAAGGTATAGAAATCGATAAGACCAATATAAGTGCTATAGAAAATCTTTCCATACCTCAAGACATTAAAAACTTAAAAATGTTTCTGGGACATGCAGGTTTTTATAAGCATTTTATACAATATTTTGCTAAAATATCTATGTCTCTCACTAATATTCTTGATAAAGAAACTTCATTCTACTTAGACCATGACTGCATTGCAGCTTTTAAAAATCTTAAAAACAAATTAGTTTCAGCACCTATCATGCAATCTCCAAAATGGGAGGAACCTTTTGAAATCATGTGTGATGCTAGTGACTATGCTTTAGGAGCTATATTAGGAGAACGAGACGGGAAGAATTTAAATGTTATTCATTATGCTAGTAGAACTCTTAATAAGATTTAGAAAAATTATGCTACTACAGAGAAAGAGTTCCTGGCTATAACTTTTGCTTGTGACAAATTTAGATCTTACATTATTAACTCTAAAGTAATAATTCATATAGATCACCAAGATTTGCGTCACCTCCTTGTGAAAAAGGATGCAAAGCCCAGGTTGATTATGTGGGTGTTATTACTACAAGAATATGATTTGCAAATAGTAAATAGGAGGGGTAAGGATAATCCGGTAGCAGATCATCTCTCTAGGATGGAGGGAATAATTACTGACCCCGTATCTATAAATGAGTCATTTCCGGGAGAATACTTAGAAAATGTTGAAGTTGTTGACCCTTGGTTTGCAGATTATGCTAATTATCTTGCAGGAAAATTTGTACCTCCTAGTATGTAAAGAAATAAAAGAATGAGATTCTTTAATAATCTTAAATATTACTTTTGGGATGACCCGTTTCTTTATCGTCATTGAATTGATGGAATGATTCGAAAGTGTGTTCCTAATCATGAAATGAATGCAATTTTGCAAGCTTGTCGTGACAGCCCGTATAGAGGACATCATGCAGGCAAGCGAACTGCAGCAAAGGTACTTCAATTCGGATTCTATTGGCCCACCTTGTTCAAGGATGCACAGAGGTATGTAGAACATTGTGATGCTTGCCAGAAAAGAGGTAATATAGGCAGAAGACAAGAGATGGCAATGAATTATAGTCTTATAATTGAACCATTTGATGTGTGGGGAATGGATTACATGGGACCCTTTATAGAATCAAATGGATACACTCATATTATTGTTTATGTCGATTATGTTACTAAATGGGTTGAAGCTATTCCAACTAACCATGTAGACGCAACTACTTCTGTGAAGATGATCAAGGATGTCATATTTCCCAAGTTTGGAGTTTCTAGATTTTTAATTACTAACGGTGGTTCTCATTTTATGAAAGGAACTTTCAGGACGATCCTCTACAAATATGGAGTAACTCACCATGTTGCTTCACCATATCATCCTCAAACGAGTGGTCAAGTGGAACTCTCTAATAGAGAACTAAAAACCATACTCGAGAAGACGGTGGATAAATCAAGAAAAGATTGGTCATACAAGCTAAATGACACTCTTTGGACATACTGAACTGCATTTAAAAATCCAATGGGTATGACACCATATAATATGGTATATGGTAAGGCGTGACATCTAACTTTAGAATTGAAACATAAAGCCTTTTGGGCAATCAAGAACTTAAACTATGATCTTAAAGCAGCAGGAGAAAAATGTTTATTAGACATTCATGCTTTAGATGAGTTTAGGAGTGAGGCTTATGAAAGTGCTAGATTGTTTAAAGAAAAAGTAAAAAGATGGCATGATAGAAAAATGGAGAATAAGGTCTTTAAAAGTGGATATAAGGTTTTGCTCTATAACTCTCGTCTTAAGTTGTTTCCAGGAAAGCTCAGATCAAAGTGGGAAGGCCCCTATATAGTTGAAGAAGCTTATGCCTCGGGAGCAGTGAAGCTCCAAGGGAAAACACCCTCTCTTTCATGGGTGGTGAATGGACAATGCTTGAAGCATTATCAAGAAAAATAAGATATAAGTGCAATCACCTTACGAGTGATTACCCCAGAAGAATTGATTGAGCAAAAGTTTGGAAGGAATGGCAACTGGAAGAAGGATAAAATTGAGACGAAGTGAGCAACACTATCGTCAAGCTATAGACCATAAAAGAGCACTTCATGGGAGGCAAACCATGTGAAATAAAGGGTCGAGTAATTTTTTAAATTTTCAAGTAAGTTTTAGTTAAATTTGTGTTTGAATAAAGGAACACTTGAAGCTCTAGTGAAATAGAAGAAATTTGGTTATGATAAAAATTTCGTTCAGTGAATGTTAATGTTGGTCGAAAATTTAAGCTGTCATTTTTCTATCAAAACTTGGTATTTCATTAAGTTTCAGATTAATAAAGAATTCCCAAAGAAACAGATAAAATTTTGATGAATACAGTAGCCTTAACGACCAACTATACGACGGAAATTTAATTTCCAGCCGTATAGTTGCGGTCCTATAGTTATTCACCCCATCTCCAAATTTTTATGTATAACACCCCGGCCTCTCTGGACCGGCGGCTATCACTCCTGGCAGCTTAATAGGATCTATAGACTAACCCCACAGACCAACACTAGTCTTTTCTGCGCACTTTGTTCTCACTCGTGCGCACCCGGTACCCACTTTCCGGTCGGTCACCCATCCTAGAATTGCTCTAGGCCAAGCACGCTTAACCTTAGAGTTTTTTTTGAATAAGATTTCAGAAAAGAAGTTGCTACTTGTTGGTATGGGTATACTATCAATCCTATTAAGCCATGCGCCAGGGTCTCACATATATCCGCCCTTAGAAGATTGACGTCTTCGTCGATCAACCACAAGCCAGGAATGTCCCCTCTTGGCATACGTCTGTGCATCCAGTGTCGGCACATGTGCCATGCCATGTCCACTCCGGGACACACGCGCCATGCTCCACATGTCCGCCACTGACCCACACACGCCCGTGTAACCGCGAGGGTCGGCTCTGATACCACTTGTAACACACTGGCCTTCTCCGGACCGGCGGCTGTCACTCCTGGCAGCTCAATAGGATCTCTAGACTAACCCCACAGACCAACACTAGTCTTTTCTGCAACACTTTGTCCTCACTCGTGCGCACCCGGTACCCACTTTGCGGTTGGTCACCCATCCTAGAATTGCTCTAGGCCAAGCACGCTTAGAGAATGAGCTTTCGGAAAAGAAGTTGCAACTTGTTGGTATGGGTATACTATGAATCCTATTAAGCCATGGGCCAAGGTATCACATTAGGCCAGGGTACAAAAGGTTTACCGGCCAACTATATGGCAGGAAGAAAATTCCTGGCCGTATAGCTGCAGACATATAATTGGTACCACCGTAGATAAAAAAATCTATAGTCGGTTCATAACTATACGACGGGATCTATAAGGGCCGCGCCCGTATAGTTTCTCGTTACGAAAGGTAGCTAGGGTTTTAACCTTCCCTTTTAAAGTTAACCGCATCTAACCTTTTTCATTAAGTTTTCGCAGAGCTACAACCTCCAGCCTCGAAAAACCATCGCCATAGCTATACAAGCCCCTTCTAATAACATCCCTATAGCTAAGCCATGCAGCCGTTCCATGTCAATAAGATTTGGAGGAAGAAAGAAGAGAAGCTCGTGAAGAGGATCAAGGAAGTAGAGCCAAAAGAAGCATCATTGTCATCCAGCTCGTAGATCAAGCGTCTCCCAATTGGGAGGACATGTTCCCGCAAAGGATGGAGGTGATGAGGCAAGCAGATCAAAGAATGAGCAAGGATGGGTATATCCCTAATCCTTACCGTCACAACATAGGATATTATTATAAACCTCCTTTTAGTATGTCACCTCTTAAACCCAAGAAGGTGCGGCAAGATGAGATTCATGATAAGATCTATCAATTGGAGAAAGCTTCAAAGGCATGTGTTGAAACTATTGGAGAAGGGATTGACTCCTACTAGATGATGATCAAAGACCTTGAGAAAAAGGTCAATGACATCGATGGTAGAGTCGGTTTCTTGATTAAAACTGTTTAAGTGTTGACAAATGAGAAGAAATTCCTCCATAAGAAATTTTTGAAGCTCCAATACGACATGGCCGGGCTCAGCATATGCCTCATAAGCATAGCTAAAGTTATCAACACAAGAGAAGATGGAAATACTCTTCCTACCCAGGAGGAGGAATAGGTTGTGCAAAGAATTATTTGATCCTGCCTAGCTTGATTCGAAGCTTGGGGAGATCTTTAAAAACTTGTAATCAATCTTATAAGTTTAGTATTTTAGTTTCGCATTAGTTCAAGTTTAGAAATAAAGATTGCATCATTAGAATACCCTTCAGGAATAGTTGATCCCATTTATGAAATTCTGAGTTTATTATAATATATGGAGCATTATTGAGTTTGAGTTTGTCTCATTAGATATAACAATGGCTTGAGTATAATTTTACTTGCACCTGATGATAGCAATAGGAGTCTTCCACACCATTGGTATTAATGGAATATATAAAGATAATTCAGTCAATATGTTGTAAGTTGATGGTTTGATTTACAAAAAGAAAAATAATCTAATCAGTCAAGTTGAGAAAGAAATCTTGAACAAATGAAAATAAAAGTGCTATCAAATTAGAGTGATAACAAGTCGAGGTAAAGTCTTCAAGCCATAAAGATGCTTAATATACAATTGGAATTTGATAATTGAGATCGTTAACCTTTGAATACTTACATGGAGTGGATTGTATAGCTAGCTCCTTTTCACAACACTTAAACAAAAGTGTGAGTATATATATAAGAAAAAGAGAAATAAGAAGAAGAGCGAATGCGCAAAGAGAAAGTAGGCATACACCACTGTCTTGTGGTAATACAAAGAAACGTTTGAGATTTTGAATCCCAAGTGAATATGTTAACCCTAAAACACTTGGGACTATCTTGCTAAATCATTCGGTCGAACCGAAACACGTTACATCATATTGAGATTCATCTTTTGTGAACTATTGATCACTAAGGTGTGGAAGCCTGCTAATATTATTCGGATGGTTAGAGTAAGGTACTATTCATGAATTTATTCCTATGTATCATATATGACAATCACATGCTGTAATGCCTCATTTATTTTATTGACTCAGCTTCATGAATATGAGGATCACATCCATTAAAGCTCAACTTGCTCGAGACGAGCAAGAGTCTAAGCTTGGGGAATTTGATGAGTGCATATTTGCATCTTGTTTTGTATATTATTTTGCATTGTAGTGGTACGATCTTGGTATTTTACGGCGTTCACATGCACCTTTTATGTTTATTTTGACCAGGATCGGGATAGATGATGGATCTGACGAACACAATTCTTGGACCTGTTATATTGGAGTGAAAAGGAGCCAAAAATAACGTAAATCACTTATTTGGGAAATATCAGTAATACCAGAAGAAACCCCGAAGCGATTGGAGGATACAGAAGGGTTAATGACCAACTATATGGCGGGATATTTTTTTCCAACCATATAGTTCTCACCGTATAGTTGGCACCGACACCGCCACCTCAAATAGTTTCATGTGCAACTGGATCAGAGAGACGACATACAGAACACCCAGAAATCGCTGAAAACCTCACCTCCGGAAGGGATCTGGAGGGGGAACTTGCCCTAGGGATCCATCTTCACCCTAAGCAGATCTGGGAGGCCAAGGCATTGATCTCCATCTTCATCAACCGCTGCATCATCATCATTATCATCTCCATCCATCCCATCTAGATCTTGTTGTAATTCTAGCACTAGTTGTGGATTTATACAAGAACTATTCATCTATAATCGTTTCCATTACCATTGCCATGATGTTGTTTGCCTCCATGTTTGAGTAGATCATTAGTTCTTGGGGGATGGAGAAACCCTAGCATATGATTGAGATGAAATAGAGATTATTATGTTATACATCATTATATGTATGTGTTAATTGTCTTTATCTAGATGTTAGGAGTTGTGCACCTCCTTAATATTTGCCTCTTACGGGGACTTGATGAAGGGGATTACTTGTTGATAGACGGAGAGATGATAACACTTATTGTGACTGTAAAGTAGTTGTCATACTTTACGTACTAACTTGGGGAAGCAAAGAGAACTCATTAAGACATGTCCATGCCGCGGGAGAAATCCCTTAATAGTGGGATAATACGATTGATGTCGTTTATTTGTCAGCTGTGGTTATGAAGGATGATGTGAGCAGTGGTTGCTACCTATTCGTCCATATATGGAGCTCCTCCCACATACATACATGTCATGAGAATATTTGTTATAATAATATCGATCACTTAGTCTAAATTGCTAGCGGTGTATCCACCACTTCTCGAGGACGACTTTTCCCTATTGCAGTTTCAAGCTTTCTTACACACGCGATTACTACTTTCTGCATTAAGTTTTACTTCACTTTACTTTATTGCTTCTCTCAACCAAAACCCCAAAAAAAAAATCTACTTTTCTTGCATCTTAGAATTATTCCTTAAGTACTTCATTTAGTTTTAGTTAAAAGAATTTTAGTCCTTCGCTAACTGGTCCTTGTGGGATCGATATATTTATTTTGAAACTAGCTACAAACAATCTGTGCACTTGCAGTCATCTTATGTTATTCCTTTTTCTCCCCTATATGTGTATATACATTGACCTTGAATTCATCCCCGTGTTCGACATATCTAGCAGACCTTATTCAATGATGTGGACGCGACCATGACCAACATGATCAATGAGGTCGGCAGCATCTAGACCCAACATGACGCCCACCATGAGACCCAACATGAAGGGTTCTCCATCGATGACACGCCATTGTTCGAGGACGAGCTTGCTCATGTTTTTGGAGTAAAAGGAGGGTCTAAAAGAACTGGAGCATACACAGCATTGAGGATGTGATGCTTTACGAGGCTCAGATGAAAATTGAAAAAGATCCAATTTGTTGGACCGAGCAAAAAGGAGGCGTATTTTGGAAGACGATTTCCAAATACTTCCATGAGCACAAGCACTTGGGTGAGCACCCTTTTGAGAGTGATCACAATGATAACTCTCTCACTAAAAGGTGGGACTTTATCCAAGAGCAATGGACCAACTTCAACGCCTGACACAGTGAAGAAGAGAAAAGTTAGTGGCATTGGCATGGGAGACATGGTATATTCCTTTAGACTCAAACTACTTACAGGATCGTGCTAGGTGTATATGTTATTCCACCTTGCTACTTAGAAAATATTGGTATGTGTAGGTGTTGCATGATTTGGATCACTTCAAGATTTCCCATCAAGGGAAATCATTCAATATGGTCCATTGTTGGAGGAAAAAAAGATTGTCCCAAGTGGAAAGAGATCTATGCGTCATGGACCAACAACGGAGGCTCCAATGCAACAAAATGATGATATACTATGTCATCGATCTTGCTGGTGCGTCCCTGATATCAAAGAGGCCGAGCGAAAGGAATAACTCCAAGGCATATGAGAAGTGTGAGGCTTCCTCATTGGACAATGTTTGCCGATAACGAGGTACCAAGTGAGAAGAGGGAAGAGAGGAAGCACCAAGAAAAAAGGAGGTCGTGGAGAGCTTATATGACATGTAACATAGGAAGCTCAAAATTGAAGTGATCAGTGGTCGTGCAAGAGCCAAGGATGTAAATAACAAGAAAAAAGAATTGGAGATCGCCCTACTCGCCGAGGAGGCTAAGATCATGACGAATCCCTTGATTGAGGACATGGATCCAATTCAATGGGCATGTTGGAGAAGAATAATATGATCCATGATCAAGATATGTGATCCACTCTATCACTTCAATTTGTGTGTCCCATCCTTTTGGTACTTTAGGATATAACTTATAGTGATACTTTAAGTTGCTACTATTTTCATTCAATTAGGTCAATTTATGTGTGTGTAGTGAGCAAAATTATCAAAAAACATCCCCGCCACAGACAAATGGGGACGGAGTTGGGAGCAGTGACCTGTCCTAGATGGACATGGGCCTCCGGACTGTCATTGGATGATGCATGCAAAATGCATACATGAACCTTATAGTTTATTGTCCCATATTCTAATATCAATGCATATTTTCCACTCATAGCTGTGCAGGTGTAGCTGGCAGTTGGATCTAGAGAACACACGCCTCCTCTTCGTGCGATAGCAACCCTATGATGTTATGCTTAGTTAAGAGCATCTCCACCGGGTCGACCCAACCCGTCCGAGCACGTCCGTGTAGATGCGTGGGACGTGCGTGGTGCCCCAGCGGCATGACCTATCTGGACAGACGCTTCCGTCTCGACCCATCTATGCACCAAATTTGGGTAACAGTTGCGTTGGCCCGGACGAGGGCGAACCGCGGGGGTGTCCATATTTAAGTGAAACATTAGTACTTAAATGATAGCTCTTCATTAGATTAGCCTTGCTAGTTACAAAAAGGCACGTTTAAACAAAATAAAGGAGGATTTCTACTGCTACTGCTGCTGCAGGAGGACATCACTATGGCTACTGGTCGTCGTTGTCGTGGCCACTATTACCATGGCCATCGTTGCTATTGCTGCCGGCCCCGTCGATCGTCGCCCTAGCGGACCAGATGGCCTGCTATTGGAGGTGTTCGTGATGAAGGTCGTGCGCCTGGCCGTGAACCACCGCCTTGCCTGCCGCCTTCCTGCGGTCCTCTATCGCCCAGTTCTGTAACATCCCAATTTTAGCAACCCTGATTTGTTGCCCAGAATGCAAAAATCGGGGAGAACAAAAACTTTTTCTTGTTAAGTGTGGTGCTATGTTTGCGTGCTTGCTTGTCCGTGCTCATGCAGCTGAATGTAGAGTAGATGAGATACTCCTTACCTCAACCCCTTTTGACAAAATCTATTTAACAAAACCATCTTAGCTTGTTTTAACTATTCTCAAATGTTCTGGCATTTCAAAACTTGAGCCATGATGATCTTGTCACCACAACTGCTTTATTAGTTTCTATTAACAAAATTATGAAGATCTATAAGATATAATATCCTTATGTTTTCAAAACAGAACTTACAAATACTCTTACCTCTAGGTTTTCTAGAAACCTCGTATAAAACCTCTTGAACTCTACTCTTGGTAGAAATACCAAGAGACTCTTATCTTACTTCAAAACACAACCTTTTAAAAATACCCAGCCTTATGTTAAGACAGGCTTGATGGTAACCTCAGTAGTAGTTGAGTTGCTAGTTAAGATGAATTTTCTTGATTTGCTATTTGATGAATTTTATTGATGTGTTGATTGCTTAGGAAGTAGCATGAGCCATCCTAGGAGATCATCCTCTAGAAAACACCTAGATTAGGGAACATAAATCGTAACCAAGTGTACCAAGCTTCCCTCAGACCATTATTTGAAAGGTTGAAGCTACTGTCAAACCAGGCCACATTCTCTCTCTTTCTCTATTGATACTCACTCCTCTCGCTTAGACCTATCTCCCCACGCCCTTTGTTTCTCGCAGGATCACCAGAGCAGTCATCGCTGCCATGCATGTCCGAAGTGGAGCTCCTCCTGCGAGTTAGAAGCTCCCGAGCTCTTTCCCCGCTGCATGCATCGCCCACGTACTCCCCAGGACCACCACATCCGGACGAGCCCCTCAGATGCGGCATGCACCCCTGGAAGCGCTCCGGCGAGCTCCCGAAGTGCTCAGGCCGGTGCGGTTGTGCAAGCTGCCTTCGCGGCCGAAACCCTCGATGTCGACCATCCCCGAGCTTGCCAGCATGCGTCGCACCTCCTCCGCCACCTCTGTGTCTCTAGAGAGGCCTGAGGTGAGATCCCTTCCCTTCCCCCGTCTCGCCTAGGGTTTGGTCCCCGCCGCCGTGTCATGAGCTAGGAGGCGATGCACGGTCGTTGATCCCTACTTGATTGAACGGTCATGAGCGCCTCATACCCCTTCGTCGCCCCTCTCACTAAATAGCGGTCCCGGCCTCAGCATTAGAAATCTGGCCTCCCGTGCGCTTTGGAGCTGATGTTCGGCCGGCCCGGCTCCGCCCAGGGCTTGCTTCACCAGATCTGGCCCACGAAGCCTCTCACCCTGTTTTTCTTTTTAACAGATCTATTCTATCCATATTATCACTACTAGTTTAATTTAGTACGAAAATGGAAAACAAGTTGTAAATCCAAGATATGATTTTTATCAAGCACCTTAATGTTCCCTCTAACATGTAGCATTAGACCAAAATATTTTACAGATATTTTCTAGTAATTAAAATACAAATATGTGTCCTATTCAATCAATAAATCCCTCAGTAAGACTCACAATCCCAATTGGAGTAATTCCAATTTCCTATGAAATGTAATGGGCTTGCCTATCTATTAGCCTTTGTCTCAGGCCAAGTTGAGCTACAATATAACTACAGCAAAAATAACAAAAAACACCCAAATCTGCCTTTGGTAATTTCCCTATGCCAGAAAAAAGTGTACTGGCCTAATTCCAACTCTGAGAAAACCTAAACCATCATAACTAATTTATCCAAGAATCCCTTTATTTATTGAGCCCTGGTTGATTTTTAGTAAATAAAACTATTTTTTCTATAGTTGTTTCACTAATAAAATCAATCCAGTAACTATGTAACTCCAAAATTAGTGATTCCAATTTCTACAAAAAATTAATTCAAATAACTAACATGTGTATTTGGAATACTATCAAAAGCTCATGTAGTTTTAATCTGGTGAAAAAACAAAAATCTTGCAAAGCTGCCTTTAGGATTTTCTTAAGGGCATTCTGGTAATTATTCTAAGGTTGATCCAACTCCGAGTGAACCAGTCCATCCATACCTTCCTAACCCTAAGAGGAAATAAATTTTGGCCTACATATCTTTTCTTGTGAATTATTTTCTAAAACTAAAGCTTTTATCACTAGAAAATTCATAGTAAATCAAAGAAAAATGCTAAAATAGAGGTCTTCCAAGCCTCTGCGCCGGTCAAGGATCCCAAGATGACGGTCTTATTGTGTGAAGGCGTGTGTCGAGCCGCCGTTGATGATGTCGGTCATGATGGAGTCGCCGTGGTGCACGCTGAACAGGTTGTGTGTGCTCGGGTTATTGCCTGCGCCGAACAAGTTGGGAGCGCTCTGACTGCTGCCCGCGATGAACTGGTTGAAGCCAGCCCTCTGTGGCGCGCCGACGCTGAAAGGAGGGACGCGGAGATGGACCAGTGAGGTGTCATTGGCGAGGGAGTTAGGGTCGAAACCGCCGAGCGGGTCGAAGTCATTGTAGCCCGGGGAGAAACAGGTGAGGTGTGGGGCTGGCCGGAGGGCGACGGAGAGGAAGAGACGCTATTCTGTCTCCAAATAATGTGGATCGGGGCTGCCATCTCCATAGATGGCGCTGGCCATACGATGTTCTGTCCAGCGCCGTAGATCGATGCCGCCATCCATGCCATTGTCGCTGCCCGCTACGCAGCCGCCTGCTTCTCTTCATGTGCCTCCGCCGCCTGGCGCAGCTTTGGGTTCTTCTCCCTCATCCGGCGGCTCGCGTTCTCCACATGCCTGCGCTAGATGTCGAACGTCCACTCCGCATTGGTCACCACTTTCGGTCGCTGCTTGTCGGCTTCCCTTTCTTCGCGAGCACTGACGTGCGGGGAGCTTGGTACCTCTTTGTGGCATGGTGGCGGCGGATGTGGAGCAAGTGGGAGGAGAGGTACTGCGAGGAAATGTCGAGACTGGGAGGCGACGAGGGGGATAAATGGCAGGACTGGGCGGGCAGGAAGGAAAGGAGGGGGAAAAGGGAGGAGGGAGGGAGGGAAGATTTTGGTGTCCCTCCGACAGGGCTGGCCCGCAACTTTTTCAAGTGGCGCCGACGCCCCCGATTGACCCCTCATGTTGGGTTCGTCCTGGGGGCGCCGGATGTTTAGTTGGGCCGCCCGGCGCCATTTCTGTTTTGGGGGGAGGGCTACGCGGATTTTTCGGCGCCGGCTCCCCCATTTCACCCTTAGGAGGCCTTTAGGTGGGGCGAGTGGAGATGCTCTAATATGTGTTCATGACTTCGACATCGATCGATTCATCATTATTTCTTTTGTCTATGTTCTTTGGAAGCATGTGTGTTTTTCCAACTGCTCTCTGCGTGTTAAAAACACTATTGTTAAAACACTACTTAAACTTGTAGCTGACACTACTTAAACTTGTAGCGTGGCAGCGATGAAAATGGTAAGACCATCTCCACTGGCAGCCCCGTAGCACCCCCAACAAACCTATTGGATCCTGGACAACAGCGGGCTCATACCGGCGCGTCTCAAACCCTACCGGCTCACTTTGAAGCCCAATAGAATATAACTCGAACTCTCACGCCGGCCCCTACCCGCAAGGGCTGCATTGTGAGTGTCGGTACTCCACTCCACGTCGGTTTTCACCCACGAGGCCCTTCTGCCAGCCAAAACATTCGTTCCCTACCCCATCAGCTCTACCCATCTCGCCTCCCACCCCTAGCCAGCATCGGAATTGGCATTGCCGATCTGGTGCCTCCTAGTGCTTGCCTTCCAGCCTACCTCTCAGATTCCCTACAATCCTGGCAACTCCTCTGACCACACCTTCGGCAGCAGCTTCTGCCTCACCTTTGGCCTTACCTTCCGCGTTGAGTTATACTGCTGCTACCACAGGTCTATGTTATGTCCTCCTCTTTGACAATAGAATTATCGTCAATGCAGTTTGCTTGCCTCATTGTCAAGGTGCTCAACATTTAGCCTCAATGAACAGACTCACAATAGATGATGACGTAGGCTGGAAGATGTCGATAGAGATCTTGATGAAAGAGGAGGCTGATGTTGCCGCTGACCGAGAACAATAGATGATGACGTATCTGACCGCACCTCCTTGCCACTCCTCGGCGTGGTGGTTCGAGGATGAGAAAGACAAGGAACAAGGGCCGACATCAATTGACGAGTGCTCTGTTTTTTGACATGGACTACTTCACTGATAACGCAACACATACGTCAAATGACTTTCGCAAGCAATTTACGATGAACAAGGAGTTGTTTATGAAGATTGTGTTCAGCGCCCGAGAGTACGATGACTACTTCATGTGTAAGAAAGACTACACCAGACTGTGGGGTTTCTCATGAATTCAGAAATGCACCCTGCCCTATGGTATCTTGCGTATGGAGCTCCTCCAAATACACAAGAAGACTACCTACGCCATGTTTGAGAGTACATGCGCTGAGAGCGTCCTCAGATTTTGACAGCCAGTCGTGGCAGTGTTTAGACAAATATACTTGAAAGTGTTAGAAATAATGGGGCTAATCCATTTAAGCCCATGTGTATTTCAGATTTTCCCTAAATCTCAAAGCCCAAATTTGTGGCAGCCCATATGTGTTTGGGCCCATGTTTGTGGCAGCTCACATGGAAGTGGAGTGGGAGCTCAAGTTTAGTCCCACATGGAAAGTTGGAGGAGAGTTGCACCACCTTATAAGGTGGAGTGTTGCACCACTTTGTAAGTGAGTAGCAATAAGAGAGATACACGCGCGCGCTCCTCCTCTGACGACGCCGCCCGCCCGCTCGTCTCGTCACGACGCGCGCGCCGCGGGTCGCTCCCGGATCGTGGGCTACTGTAACCGACCCGAACGTGCGTAACGTGGACTCGTCCCACGTTCGCCTCCGTTAGGGTTTCTTGAGCTTCTCTATATAAAGTCCTGTGCGGCTACCGCCACAACACCACCGAAAACCAATCTAGGATTTTTCCATCCCCTCTACTTGCGTCGTCACCGTAGTCTACTCCATCCCGCTTGCCGGCGTGCACCGGCGGACGGGAGAGCAGGTCTCCGGAACCACTCGCCCTTGTGATCCTGTACGGGAGAGGGCGAATAAGTTTTTTGGGAAGCGCTATGCGCGACTGCTCGAGTTCTCCATCACGGGTCGTCTTCCATCCAAGTCAGGCGGTGTTGCCTACCGCCGTCTTCGTTGCCATCTGCTGCGATCACTCTTCCCCAAAGTTTCTACTACGACAACCGAACGGTACGTGCTACGTGATCATGTTTGGTTATTCATCATGTTCTGCGAGTACATGTTAAGTTGCTGTTTGTTTTCGATCATCCTGTTTTTTAGTACATCTAGTATGTTCGAGTTACATGAACTAGTAGCTGATTTTGTCATGATTTATATTCTGGAATTAATCGTGGAAATTATGCCTAATAATCCAACAATCCAAAAACCTTATTGTAGGCAATTTCCTGAATTAACAATGGCTGGTTTTACCGATGCACTGAGGCCGGATAAGTTTACCGGTGTGCACTTTAAGAGGTGGCAGTACAAGGCTGAGCTTTGGCTGACCACGATGAAAATGTTCCACATCAGTAAAGGCAAACTTGAGGGAACTATATCTGACGAGGATCAGAAGAAGTTCGAGGATGCTAATACTGTCTTTGTGGGATGTATTCTGAGCATTCTTGCTGACCGTCTGTGTGATGTGTTTATACACATAAAAGACGGGAAGGAACTCTGGGATGCACTGGATGCAAAGTTTGGTGCTGCAGATGCTGGCAGTGAACTGTATATCATGGAGAGCTTTCATGATTTTAAGATGACAAAGGACCTTCCTGTGGTTCAACAAGCTCATGAGATACAGTGCATTGCCAAAGAGCTCGAACTCCTTAAGTGTACCTTACCCGACAAGTTTGTGGCGGGTTGCATTATTGCTAAGTTGCCCCCTTCATGGATGAACTTTGCCACAACTCTCAAACACAAGAGACAGGAGATATCAGTTGAAAATCTGATAGCGTCCCTTGATGTTGAGGAGAAGGCTCGGGCTAAGGACACAACTGAGAAAGGAGAGAGTCATGCTACTGCCAACTTTGTGCAGAAAGGCAAATCTGTAGGCAAGAACAAAGGGAACTTCAAACCCTCCTTTAACAAGCCTGTAAAGACTACAACCTTCAAGAAGAAGAAGACGAACAGGACATAGTGAACTGTCTTGTTACACTTGTGGAGAGCCCGGCCACTTTTCCAAGGACTGTCCAGAATGCGCAGACCGCAGAGGGAAAAAGGCCAAGACTGTCAACGTCGTGACCGCTAGCAATACTGATGGGTATGGTAATTTATTTACTGTTCTTTCAGTATTTCAATCACCGTGTTGGTGGCTTGATACGGGTGCTAATGTTCATGTGTGTGCTGACATCTCTATGTTCACTTATTATCAGGTCGCTCGGGATTCTTCCGTCCTAATGGGGAATGGATCACATGCTTCTGTTCGTGGTGTTGGCACGGTGGATCTGAAGTTTACTTCCAGAAAGATCGTGCAGCATGTCCCTACTATGAACAAGAATCTCGTTAGTGGCTCCCTTCTCTACAGAGATGGGTTTAAGGTTGTCTTAGAGTCTAATAAACTCGTTGTTTCAAAACATGGACAATTTATTGGTAAAGGTTATGAGTTCGGAGGCTTGTTCCTGTTTTCACTTTCAGAGTTTTGTAATAAATCCGTGAATCATATTTGTGGTGGTGTTAATGATGATACCAGTATTTGGCATTCTCGTTTATGTCACATTAATTTTGGTTTGATATCTCGGATGTCCAGCATGAGTTTAGTTCCGAATTTCACTATTGCCAAAGGTTCTAAGTGCCATAGTTGTGTGCAATCAAAGCAACCTCGAAAGCCTCACAAGGCTGCCGAGGAGAGAAACTTGGCACCTCTAGAACTCATACATTCTGATCTATGTGAGATGAATGGTGTGTTGACAAAAGGTGAAAAGAGATATTTCATGACTTTGATAGATGATGCTACTAAATTCTGCTATGTTTACTTGTTGCAAACTAAAGATGAGGCTTTAGACTACTTTAAAATCTATAAGGCCGAAGTTGAAAATCAACTAGAGAGAAAGATCAAGCGTCTTAGGTCGGATCGTGGTGGTGAGTATTTTCCCAAAATATTTGATGAATTCTGCCAGGAACACGGAATTATTCAGGAGAGGACGCCTCCCTACTCGCCCCAATCAAACAGGGTTTCCGAGAGGAAAAACCGCACGCTGACTGACTTGGTGAATTCCATGTTAGCCACTGCTGGTTTATCAAAGGCATGGTGGGGGGAGGCTTTGTTGACTTCATGTCATGTCCTGAATAGAGTTCCTAACAAGAATAAAGAAAAGACCCCTTATGAGGAGTGGGTTGGGAGAAAACCATCACTTTCGTATCTGCGCACTTGGGGGTGTTTGGCGAAGGTCAACATACCGATCCCCAAGAAACGCAAGCTCGGACCCAAGACAGTGGATTGTATCTTTCTAGGATATGCTCCACGGAGTGTAGGCTATAGATTTCTAGTGGTTAAATCTGAGGTACCTGATATGCATGTTCATACTATAATGGAATCTCGTGATGCAACATTCTTTGAGAATATTTTTCCTATGAAAGATATGCATAGCACTGGTAGGATTTCTTTTGAAATACTTCCTGAATCTAGTGCATCTATTGAGAATTCTGAACAACCACATGAGGAATTTCTTGAGAAGGATGACGATGAACCTCTCACGAGGAGTAAGATACAGAGGGTTGCAAAATCCTTTGGTAATGACTTCATCGTGTACCTTGTGGATGATACTCCCAGATCCATTACTGAGGCATATGCATCTCCTGATGCAGATGATTGGAAAGAAGCTGTCCAAAATGAGATGGACTCGATTCTTTCTAATGGAACTTGGGAATTATCAGAACGACCCTATGGTTGTAAACCTGTGGGATGTAAGTGGGTGTTCAAGAAGAAGCTAAGGCCTGATGGTACTATTGAGAAGTACAAGGCGCGTCTTGTAGCTAAGGGCTACACACAGAAAGAAGGTGAAGATTACTTCGACACCTATTCACCTGTCGCTAGACTGACTACCATTCGAGTACTACTATCCCTGGTTGCCTCTTATGGTCTTCTCGTTCATCAAATGGACGTGAAGACAGCTTTCCTTAATGGAGAGTTGGAAGAGGACATCTATATGGATCAGCCGGATGGGTTTGTGGTAAAAGGTGAAGAGACAAAGGTGTGTAAGTTATTAAAATCTTTATATGACCTGAAACAAGCACCTAAGCAATGGCATGAGAAGTTTGACAGAACTCTGCTTTCTGCTGGCTTTATCATTAATGAGGCTGATAGGTGTGTTTACTATCGCCACGGTAGGGGCGATAGCGTTATATTATGTTTGTACGTGGATGACATTCTGATCTTTGGTACAAACATGAAAGTGATAAATGAAGTCAAGTCTTTCCTGTCAAAGAGTTTTGATATGAAAGATCTGGGAGAGGCTGATGTCATTCTGAACATCAAGCTTATTAAGAACGAGAATGGGATTACTTTAACGCAATCTCATTATGTTGAGAAGGTCTTGATCCGATTTGGCTTTAATGATGGCAAGACTTCTCCAACACCTTATGATCCTAGTTTGACATTACGAAAGAATAAGAAGGAACCAACAGATCGGCTAAAATATTCACAAGTTGTTGGTTCTCTCATGTACTTAGCAAGCGCTACAAGACCCGATATCTCTTTTGCTGTGAGCAAGTTGAGTAGGTTCATGTCTAACCCGGGTATTGATCATTGGCATGCACTTGAAAGGGTCATGCGCTATCTATGTGGTACAATGAGCTATGGGATTCACTATTCAGGGAATCCTGCTGTGCTTGAAGGATATAGTGATTCGAATTGGATCTCTGACGTTGATGAACTCTACGCCACGAGCGGGTATGTGTTTACCCTTGGAGGTGGCGCAATGTCATGGAGGTCTCGTAGACAAACCATATTGACGAGGTCAACTATGGAAGCAGAACTTACTGCTTTAGACACAACCACTGTTGAGTCAGAATGGCTGCGTGAGCTCTTGATGGACTTGCCTGTGGTTGAGAAACATGTGCCGGCAATCCTTTTGAATTGTGACAACCAAACTGTTATTGTCAAAGTGAACAATTCTAAGGATAACGCGAAGTCATCAAGACACGTGAAGAGACGTTTGAAATCTGTCAGGAAATTGAGAAACTCCGGAGTAATAACTGTTACGTATATTCAAACAGACAAAAATCTGGCAGATCCCTTTACAAAGGTACTATCACGAAATGTGATAGAAAGTGCATTGAGGGAGATGGGGTTGAGACCCATGGATGTCACACCTTAGTGGTAACCCAACCTATGTGATCGGAGATCCCGTGAATTAGGATCTGGGAAGAACAAGCTAGTGGTTTGACTGAGGAGAGTATTTTGTAACCCTCTCTATGTGAAGATGCATGACTCTCATAATCTGTAAGGCAGGTTGGCAACATGCCTTAATGTGTTTCTGTTGGCTTTAATTAGCAAATATGTCGTCCTACAGGGCATTCTTGAAAGAACACACCTATATGAGCTCGACTGTAAACGTCGCGGTCTATGAGATTTGGGTGATCTCTAGTAAACTCATGAAGAGACCAGGGAGTATGACGCATATGCTCCAACCCGCGGGGTAGGCTACTGACAGCCAAGTACTAGTTATGATTTTGAGCGAAATCTATTGGCACCAAACTTGCAATTCAAGGTTCGTCCATTGTTCAAGTTGTTGATAGACGTAGTTCAAGATTCTAGGCGGAAGTTCAACTTAACAGTCTCTGCCGAAACACTGGTATATAAACAAGTAGCAAGGATTGGCAAATCTTCAAATGGGCATTTGAGATCTGGTGGAGGATTGTTAGAAATAATGGGCTAATCCATTTAGGCCCATGTGTATTTCAGATTTTCCCTAAATCTCAAAGCCTAAATTTGTGGCAGCCCATATGTGTTTGGGCCCATGTTTGTGGCAGCTCACATGGAAGTGGAGTGGGAGCTCAAGTTTAGTCCCACATGGAAAGTTGGAGGAGAGTTGCACCACCTTATAAGGTGGAGTGTTGCACCACTTTGTAAGTGAGTAGAAATAAGAGAGATACACGCGCGCGCTCCTCCTCCGACGATGTCGCCGCTCGCACGCCCGCTCGTCTCGTCTCGTCATGTCACGATGCGCGCGCGTGCCGCGGGTTGCGGGAATCTCGCCGAGCCGAGCTTTATTTTGATGCTCAGGAAAATCGTGAGGTTTTGACAGGCATGTCAAACAGTTAGCTTATTCGGGTCGCTCCCGGATCGTGGGCTACTGTAACCGACCCGAACGTGCGTAACGTGGACTCGGCCCACGTTCGCCTCCGTTAGGGTTTCCTGAGCTTCTCTATATAAAGTCATGCGTGGCTACCGCCACAACACCACCGAAAACCAATCTAGGGTTTTGCCATCCCCTCTACTTGCGCCATCACCGTAGTCTACTCCATTCCGCTTGCCGGCGTGCACCGGCGGACGGGAGAGCAGGTCTCCGGAACCACTCGCCCTTGTGATCCTGTACGGGAGAGGGCGAATAAGGTTTTTGTGAAGCGCTCTGCGCGACTGCTCGAGTTCTCCATCACGGGTCGTCTTCCATCCAAGTCAGGCGGTGCTGCCTACCACCGTCTTCGTCGCCATCTGCTGCGATCACTCTTCCCCAAAGTTTCTACTACGACAACCGAACGGTACGTCCTACGTGATCCTGTTTGGTTATTCATCATGTTCTACGAGTACATGTTAAGCTGGTGTTTGTTTCCGATCATCCTGTTGTTTAGTACATCTAGTATGTTCGAGTTACATGAACTAGTAGTTGGTTTTGTCATGATTTATATTCTGGAATTAATCATGGAAATTATGCCTAATAATCCAACAGAAAGAACCAAAAGAAGGAGATACAAATGGGATTCTGGCACAAATTACAGCTAGAGGATTTTTCGGGTGGTAGCATCGATTGCATGTTGCTTGGCAAGGCCTGTACAAAAGTCATACCGAAAAGTGCAGTGTGATAGTTGAAGCCGTGGCACATCGTGACCTTTGGATTTGGCATGCTTCTTTGGCATGGCGGGAACTCACAATTGTATCAACGTGTTGCAATGCTCTCTTATGTTTGCTAAGCTAACCGAGGGTCATTTCTTAGCCTTCAACTATGAGATCAATGACCATACATACACCAAAGGATACTACCTAGATGGTGGTATCTACTTAAAAAATATATTACGAAAAACAAACTACAAAGACAACTGAAAGATAATGTTCTTATGTATACAAACACAAATAGTTCTTTCGAAAGAACAAACTAATTATGTAAGAAGTAACTTAGCCTAGAGACAAAAACTATAAAATTTATTAGGACCTACAAGCAATGAATGAATGCTAATGAAGTTACATTGCATAAAATTTATGAGTTTTTCGGACTATTTAGAGCAAGTACAATAAAGCCTAGTCAACTGATTATAAGTATAAAAATATTACTTTTGCTTAGTTGGATGAGTGAGTAAACGAGAGAGAAGAGAAGCAGACTCTAAACTAAGAGCCATATGCAGCATGTGCTCCTAGGTATCTTATGAGCATGTGAGGTACATGGATCATGTATTAATAAAATAGTATTTTATTATATTTAAATATTATATATGTTGGCTATTATGTTGGATCTAAGTGACATAGCAACGACATATAGTCAGCAGTGAGCTTTATTATTGAACTTGCTCTTACATAAAGATGTTTAATGTGATGTCTCTTTCTCTATGTTTGCATGCAAAACTTGTATTTGGAAAGATCATCGAGGTAGAAAATATATTTTTTGGTAGTGGCATTGTATTAAAAAACAGAGGGAGTAATTCACCTTTCCGAAAAGAAGAAACCATATTATAAGAAATTGCCGAATAGTATTAGTATTAATTTGACAAAACATATGACCTAGCTAGTAATCAGAAGGTTCACATTCTAGTTAGAAATTTTATATACTCATATAAGTAATGTAGGTGCCGGTTGAATCTTCCGAGACAGTGAAAAAATCAAAAGAACTAAATGCATTTCATACATGGAATCATCACAGGTTGTCTTCCAGGAGATCCAATGTTGATGTTTCATAGTCTGGCGGTTTGCACAGTTTCGCGATTGCATAAAAATGTGCTGAACTCCATCTTGTCTTGCACATTAAGTTGATCTTCGCTCTCCTTTAGATGTACGTCTGCTCTTCAGAAATCTTTAGAGAGTCGTCTTGCAGCTGCATGAATCAGGTCGGTTGTGAGCTTCTAGGTGTAGGCTTTCGAGTCTTGAGTGTTGAGGTCTTCATGGGTAGAATCGTGGATTGAGGCCTGTGAGAGGTCTAGGACGAAATCCACCCATCACCAACATCGGCTGATCCACCGTCCAATAGAACCCTAGCAAGGAAGAATAGCAACCAATAGAACAGTATGAAAGATTTGCACTACTATAACCATGATAGTGAAGATTGTCACATGCATATTAGAATCCACAAGGGAAAAGAGTAGTTATGTGACATGAATCATCTCTAAGTGAGTACCACAAGAGGGGGAAAGGACCAAAGCTCTCTCTAATTCATCATCTCCATCTATCTAGGTTTTCTAGGAGGAGGTGAGGGCATATATATAAGCCAACCACTTAAACAAGGGTAATTTAGGTATAAACATGAAGTTCCGGATGAATTAGGGTGTTACATGGGTCTAGGCCCAACTTAGACCTCGCATTCCCAATGCGCGAGCCAGAGACTCTAGTGCTTGTAGGTCGAAGATTCCAGTGTGGCTAGAGGCTCTAGTGTCGCTGCGATGGAGACTCTAGTCTAGGGTCACGAGGCTGGAGTTTCCGGGCGGTCTCTGGACAGTCTCCAATCGAGGGTTCTGCAAGGTGTCACCACTGGTGTCACGAGCCTAGGAGAGTAGGGCCGGGTTTCCTTGAGACGTGGAGAAGATTCTAGTGTGGAGGCAGCAGAGACTTCGATATGCAGATGTCGGAAACTCCGGTCTTGAAGCTGTTGCTTCTTACATCTTATCTTCCATGCTTCGTGCTTGGTTGTCTTGGGTGGCATGGTGATGACCATATACCGTTCTACATCAACGAGCACAAACATGCGTGCTAAGCATCTGACGATGTCGTCTTCGAACAATAGGCAGAGGAAGGCCACGGTCATCGACGTCGAGGACGAGCTGCTCGATGCGGTTGGAGTAGGGATTGGTAGAGAGGGATGATACGTCCAAAACGTATCTACTTTCCGGAACACTTTTGCTATTGTTTCTCCTCTAAACTTGTGTGATTTGGATACAACTAACACGGACTGATGCTGTTTTCAGCAGAATTACCTTGGTGTCTAGTTTTTGTGCAGAAAATCAACTACCAGGAAAAATCCCAGAAAATATACCAAAAATCCTATTTCACCAGAAGATCCACAAAGCCAGAGTACAAGATGGAGGGGAGCCCTGGGTGGCCCACACCCCCTGCCGCACGGGTGGGCCCACCCCGTGCCTGGGAGGGGTGTGGCCAGCCCAGGCACCCCCTCGGCCTCTCTCTTCACCTATAAGATGCCTTCTGACCTAAAAACTCTGGGGGGTTCGACGTTTTTCCAAGAAGAATTCCGATGCGCCGCCACCACCAGAAACCGCGATTCGGATCCAGAAACTCCGTTCTGGCACCCTGCTGGGACGGGGAATTTGGGGAGGATCATCGCCATCGTCATCACCAACGCCTCTCCATCAACCATCCATGTTTACCTCATCCATGAGTGAGTAATCCCCCGCTATAGGCTATGGGGATGGTAGGGATTGGATGAGTTCTATCATGTAATCGAATAAGATTGTTAGGGCATGGTGCCTATTATCTCTATTAGTGCTATTTGACTTTGTTGCAACTTGTTGTGCTTAATGCTTATCACTCGGGCCCGAGTGCCATGATCTCAGATCTGAACTTATTATTGAATCATTATGATAGTATTGTTTGTGATCTTATCTGCAAGTTGTGTACACATATCATTGTCCGGATCCAAAGGCCCCGAAGTGACAGAAATTGGGACAACCGGAGGGGATGGCTGTGATGTGAGGATCAATGTGTTCATGGAGTGTTAATGCTTTGCTCCGGTGCTCTATTAAAAGGAGCACCTTAATTACCAATAGTTCCCTTGAGGCCCCGCTGCCACGGGCTGGCAGGACAAAAGATGTTGTGCAAGTTCTCATTGTGAGAACGCATGACTATATATGGAGCACATGCCTATGATTGTTTAGTACTTGTATGCTTGTTCTTATTTATCTGCAATTGCCCTAGATCTTGAAGTTACATGTTTAGACTCGTCCATGCAACGCCCGTCCATCCATCCCTATGCCTACCACACTCATATCCTACTGTTTGTTGCTACTATTACTATTGCTCCTATTTCACTGCTGCAGTTTCTTTGTTGTTTCTACTACAAACTGTTGCTACTGATAAACTTCTGTGGGCAAGAACTATTTCCAGGTGCAACTGAATTGACAACTCAGTTCTTAAGGCTTGCAAGTATTCTTTGGCTCCCCTTGTATCGAATCAATAAATTGGGTAATACTACCCTCGAAGACTGTTGTGATCCCCTATACTTGTGGGTCATCAATACTATTTTCTGACGCTGTTGCCGGGGAGCATAGCTTTATTTGTAAGTTCACTTGGATCTACTATTGTTCACTGCTACTCCTTCCATCATGGGGAAGTCTCGTGATCAAAAGTTTCCTATTTTACCATCCACTACAAGAAGAGGTACAGCCCTAAACACCTCTACTCCTCTTGATTCACCGTCTGTTATAAGTAAGCTTGTTACACCACCACCACATACTCATGCTACACACACTTCTACTACTGCTAAATCTGAAACTGCTTTTGATACTCATGATGTTACTTCTACTGTGCTTGATGCGAGTGGTTCATTAGGTCCTTTCCTAGATGCTACTATGGCTAGTCTAGGAAATACTGAAACTCCTAGTGAAGACACTGTTACACCTGTTTGCTCACCTGAGTCTAGAGAGAGATACGATATTAATGATGGTTACATTGAGTTTACTGATAAATTTGTTGAGGAGTGCCGAAACACACATGTTGCTAGTGCTATTAAGAGTCTCCTTGAGAGGCGTACCATTATTCTTAGACTGTCCTCTGATCCTAAGTTTGCCACCTCTCCCATAGATATAAAAGATAAAGATTATGATTTCTCTCTTGATTTATCCTATTTGGACATTGTTGAGAAAGAACCCTTTTGTGGGACTGAAATGAGAGTGTTGTGGCTCATATGAATGAGCTTTCCACTATGAGTGCTTTATTCTCTAATGATTTTAAGATGCGCAAGTACTTTGTTACTAAGATCTTCCCTTTTCACTAAAAGGAGAAGTTAAGGCTTGGTTTAATAGATTACCTCCTGGTTCCATTGATAGCCCTGATTGCTTGATTGCTTCTTTCTTCCAGAAATATTTTCCTCCCAGTGCTAGACATGCTGCTTTGTAGAAACTTTTTGATTTTAAACAGGGGGAAGAAGAGAAATTTCCTGAGTCATGGACAAGGTTCTGTGCCTTGATTCATGCACATACTAGATGTCCATTAACGAAAAATGAGCTTCTTGATATTTATTATAATGGACTAACTAATGATTCTAGGACATACCTAGATAGCTTTGCTGATAGTGTTTTCAGGAAAATAACTCCTACATATGCTGAAGAATTAATGGCTAAAATAAGCAAGAATTATGATGATTGGACTTCTACTGAGCTAAAGACACCTAAGCCTATTACTCCTGAAACAGTTGTGCCTGAACCAGTTCCAATACCAACACCAAAGAAGAGGGGAGTTATTGCATTAAATGATAAAGTGATTAAGGAAGCTAAGAAATGTCTAAAGGAGAAAGGTATTAGAGCTGAAGATGTGAAGAATCTACCTCCTATAGAAGAATTATGTAAGCCAATTCCCCACTCATCTACTATTGAGGTACACTCTCTCCACTTTGATAAAGGTGATATTCCCTATGGTAAGCCTCCCGATCAATGCTTAGAGGAACTTGACACATTTATTGTTAAACAAGGTAATTTTAATAAACAAGTTCAGAATCATTTATTGGAAACTCTAGAGCTATTAATGAGTTGAAAGATATTATAGAAAGAACTTCTAATGATATTAAAATGCTTTGTAAACACTTTCAAATGGTTCAAACCCAACTTGATCAACTTTCTAAGGTACAAAAAGATATGCTAGTTAATGCCTTAGGAGATCCTAATAGTATATATGTCTCTGATGCTGAAACTAAGAGTGGTATTGATAAAAATGATGCTCCTGATAAGGATGAAGTTGAGGAAGAAACTGAGAAGCACACTAAGAACACTAGGTACACTAAGGAAGATTTTATTGCTAATAAACATGGTAAAGAGAGAGAACCTTGGGTGTAGAAACCTATGCCTTTTCCAGGTAAGAAACACAAGTCAAAGGAGGAAGAACACTACAACAAGTTTTGTGAGTGGATGAAACCTTTATTTTTGCAAATTCCTTTGACTGATGCTATTAAGTTGCCTCCTTATTCAAAGTATATGAAGGATATTGTCTCTAATAAAACTAATATTCCTAATGAGGAAATTTCTACTTTGCTTGCCAATTATTCCTTCAATGGTAAGGTTCCAAAGAAACTTGGTGATCCAGGTATACCAACTATTCCTTGCTCTATTAAGAATAATTATGTTAGAACTGCTTTATGTGATTTGGGAGCTGGAATTAGTGTTATGCCTTTTTCTCTCTACAAGAGACTCTAGTTAGAAAAGTTGATACCAACTGATATATCTTTGTAAATGGCTGATAAGTCAACTACTATTCATGTTGGTATATGTGAGGATGTTCCTGTTCAAGTGGCTCATAATTTCTTGGTTTTAACTGATTTTGTTGTGCTTGAAATGCCTGAAGATGATAATATGTCCATTATTCTTGAGAGACCTTTTCTTAATACTACAGGTGCTGTCACCAATTGTAATCAAGCAAAAGTAACATTTAATATTAATGACAAAGAGCATACTGTTTATTTCCCCAAGAAGGTTGCTAAGAGATATTGCCTGAATTCCATTGAAAATATTGAGAGCATTAAGGTTGGAGAAATATATTGTCCCATTCCACAAGAAAATTTTGAAACTATTATGATTGGGACCATTTCTATCAAGTTTGAGGTAACATAATCACCTTGTGGAATGCAAAGTTTTGTTTCATATAATATTGTTTTGGTAACAAGACTTGATCAACCTTGTTAACAAAAGGATTTTAATGAACAAAATAATGTTTTCACTATGGTTATTCTTGCTTTCTTTTACTTTTCTCCTTCCTAGTTTTTGCTTTTTTCTCTTGTTAGATTTGGTTTTGCTAGTTGTTTGCTTGTTACAGTGTCTTAGAACTTCTGTAGTTTTGGTTTTGGTTTGCTTTTGCTTATTCTAAAAAAATCTTTTCTGTGAGAAAATCAATTTTCATACCCTGAAAATTGGCCAAAAATAAAGTTCCCCAAAATATTCCAGAAAATTCAAAATAAATTTTTCCTCGAAAAAAGGGTAGAGGGACACCTGGAGTGGCCCAGGGGCCACCCCAGGCTAGCACACCCCTGGGTGGCGCGGCCAGCCCCCAGGTGGCGCCTGGGGGTGTGGCCCACCTGTGGCCCTCCAAAGTGCCTCCTCCCAACCATCTTCTTTCTCTCTTCCGAAAAACACCGGAAAACTTTCTCAAGCTCGAGTTCCTGCTGTTCTTGCTCCCGATTTTTAATCTCCTTGCTCATCCCATCTTTGCTGCTGATTTTTGGAGGGATTGCTCCTTGGTATGTGCCTCCTCCGCTTGTCCAATTAGATTTGTGATTGGTAGATTGTATCTTGAGTATTTTGCTGCTATAGGTGACAGGTTGTGTGAGCTTGCATGCTTGTTCTATGCTTACAGATTACATTTTGATGCATGTGTATCCCTCTAGCAAGTTCCTATAGTAGTTTCTCATCATTTATCAACTTGGAAATCACTTGGTTTGATGTTTGTCTAAAAATTTCAGAAAGGAAGATGTGTGCTTACCCACTGAATCAATATGATTTGATGGTACCTGAGCCAATGAAAGTCCATCGTGAGGAAGAAGTCTTCCCTTCCATTTATCCATGCCCTGAATTTATGAGAGCCGCAGAGATCTTCCAAGATTTCCAAACTATAATTACCAATGCAGGGTTGGAACACTTTGTTGAAGGTGAACCTTTTTCAATATGTTAAGCTAACCATGGCTATGGTGTAGGACTTCCGGTTTACTTGGTCTTTTATGGCTCAGTTGATGTGGAGCCTATTGGGAACCCCAAGAGCAAGGTGTGAAGCAGCACAGCAACAAGTCTTCCCTTAGTAAGAAACCGAGGTTATCGAACCAGTAGGAGGAAGGAAACGTCACATAGGTGTTGCAAGCAACGTGGAAACCTGCACAACACAAACTCAAGACTTTGCCCCAACTAAAAGTGAGGTTGTCAATCTCACCAGTTGCTATAACAAAGGATTAACTGTATGGTGTAGAAGTTAATGGTTTGCACCAAGTAAACAGGTAACAGTGGAAGATGTATCAATGGTAAAGATTGGACCGGGGTGCATAGTTCACTAGAGGTGCTCTCCTTAGATAAACAACATGGCATGAAGGGTAAACAAATTACAACAGGGCAATTGACAGGAGCTGAGCAAGGCATAACAATGCAATACCAGACAAAAAGATCCTATGAGATTCGATTGGGCAATACAACAATACACATAGACCGCCATCCAACTGCATCTATGACTAGAAGTCCACCTTCAAGTTATCATCCGAACCCCCTCCAGTATTAAGTTGCAACCAACAGACAACTGCTTTAAGAAAAGTGTGTAAGGTAAACAATCCACTTGTTCCATGAACAAGAGACCGTTGTTTTCTCCCTAGTGGCAACAGCACATCTACAACCAAAGAGATTTATGTCACTTCCCTTGGAAACTAGAGGCATGCACCCACTATCGAGCATAAATACCCCATCTTGGAGTCACTAGCAACTACTTGGCCAAGATAGCTACTAACAATGAAGAGCATGCAAGATCACAAACAACACATACATGATAGAATCAAATAGACAAAACCATTAATCAATCTGACATAGTAATCTCAATATCCATCGGATCCCTGCAAACACAACATGCATGATTACAAATAGATTAGATCTTGATCATGAATGGAGCTCACAAGATCTATACATGAAAGCACAAGGAGGAGATAAAACTATCTAGCTACTACATGGACCCATAGTCCAAGGTGGAACTAATCACGCATCATACCAAAGAAGAAGGCCTCCGGGATGATCTCCCCTCCGGCAGGGTGCCGGGAAGAGCTTCAGATCCCCCGATCTAGGGACGACGGTCGTGGCGGCTACAGAAGGTTTCGTGGAGTTTTGATCGGGTGCCTAGGATTTCTGCATCAGGGGCTTCTTATAAGCGAAGAGGCGAGGCTGGGAGGCGACCAGGGGGCCCACACCCTACCCAGGCATGGGGTAGGGCCCACCCGTGCCTAGGGGGGTGTGGTGGCCGTGGTTCGCCTCTTCGTCTCTCCTCTAGATTTTGTGACGCCCACGGTAAAATATTGACTTTGGCTTTTGTCCCGTCCAATTCCGAGAATATTGATTTTCTGCCTTTCTGGACCCAAAAATAGAAGAAAACAGGCAACTGGCACTATGGCAACTTGTTAATAGGTTAGTTCCAGAAAAGATATAAAAACACCTAAAAGTGTAGGCAAAGCAAAGCAAAGTAGATACTAAACAAGCATGGAATATCAAAAATTATAGATACGTTTCCGACGTATCAAGCATCCCCAAGCTTAACTCCTGCTCGTCCTCGAGTAGGTAAGTGATAAAATAATAATTTTTGAGGTGACACGCACCATAAAAACGAAGATCAAACCATTTGCAAGGATTGAAGGCTCGGATCAAAGAACTCTAAACATGTGCATGAAAGATGGAGTTATAACAATAGGACAAAGTAACTATGCATGCAACATGAAAGGCTACAAACAAAGATCATGAATAACATGCATTGAAAAACGTTTGTTTGTTTCACATACAGAAAACATGGCATAGTGGCAATCAGCTTGTCCCTCATAGAGTAGCAAATAGATGCATAGGACACCTTCAAAGTTCACAAGGGTGACTAGATACAAGTAGCACAAGAACAAGTAATATCACAATATGCATCAATGAATAAGTTTTGGGACACTGCACACATAATGGCAACTATGCTCTCTTAATGGTGCCTAAAAGTAGAAGGTGGAGACTCAAATAATGGTGGAAGAAAGGCCCTTCACAAAGGGAAGCAGAGATTTCAAGTTTCAAAAAGAGCTTCCAAAAAATTATGGTACTTGTTAGCTTTTAGCCCTCATTGCCCCTATCATAAGCATATTGAAGTGGTTAAGGTTAAAGTGAACAAACTATGGAGTATATGCTTGACAATGTATAAGTTGTCAATCTAAAGTCCCTTGAATACGAGGGCAACACCTCATGCTACTCAATTTCAGTCACCTGTAAGTTCTTGTCATTGTAAGTACATGCATATCATAGAGAACTGCCAACAGGGTACCCCTTGCACATGGTACAGGAGCTATCCCATAACCAAAATGACAACGCAAGCAGACAATGAGCATCTCAACGATCTTTTTATTTACTATGTGCACAATTTTTTATTGAGGATGCTTCACAGATAGCTCATTATGGTGATGCTGCAAGTTTCCACCATGATTAGGCATGGCTTAGGCTTGCGAACCAGGCGTTTCTCTAACACAAAATACATACTCCATGGACTTACAAGTTCCCTCTTTATTTCACACCGTTGACATCCATAGAAAAAAGAGCATGATATCAACTGAGTACAAAGTACAAGTGCAATGTTGAAAATGTTCCCCATGACAGCATGTTTCTGCTAATTCCAACGTATAAGTGCAAGCATATACAACATAGATGACACAATGGTTCAAGTTTATTAGTGTCAAAGAATATAAAGTGTGCCATCAAGTTCGTGAGGGCTTTAATCACTAAGTTTTCACATAACAAAGAGACTTTTTAACTGGAAGATAGCTGAAAACAAGAATATACTTGGAATGGTGTAACACACCATGCATAGGAATTTATAGTGTACAATTTGGAATAACTTGGTTTCTTGGGAGTTGGAAGCATGAGTAGAACTTACTCATACAAGTGGAGGCTAGCAAAAGACTGGGAGCAACCAACTAAGAGAGCAATAATGGCCATAAACATGCAGAGCAACAAAACATTACTAATCAAAGCATAGAGTGGTACTACAAGTCAAGGACTAAATGATCATAGAGGCTATGGTGACTTGTTCATAGTCATAACATGGTGTGAGCATGTGTCAAGTCAACCCAAACAAAGCATCAAAGGAGAATACCACAATACTATGATTTTGCATGCTAAAACAACGCATAATTCTTTCAAGGCACACTAAGCAATCCAATTGTTTGGAACAAGACATGCTACAGAAATAAGCACTAATTATAAGGTCAAAACAACACCTAGCATGTCATGCTAAAGTCTAAGTCACAGTCAATGCAAGCTCCTCTTGCACTTTCAAGCAGGAACTTCCTACTCCTTTCGAACACCAAGCAACTTATTTGAAACAAAACAGCGAGAATGGGGGTCCAAACTACTTTATTCAATCAAACTAAACAAACTAAGCAAATCAAATGAAAACTAAGACGCTCTCAGAACAACACAATTTGTGCATGAAACAATAAAAACGAAGTGTCTAGACAGACCTGAGCTTTTTATTGATGAAGAAGGGGATGCCTTGGGCATCCCCAAGCTTTGACGCTTGTACCTCTTGGATATTTCTTGGGGTCACACCGGGGTGGAATCCCAAATCTTGAGCTTTTGTCCATTCTTCATCTCATTACATCATTCTCTCTCTACACCTGAAGTTTTTCCTTCATACAAAACTTCACACAATCTTTATTAGCAACATTAGTGTATTCAAAAGATTTTGGACCTTTGTTTTTATCTTTGGAACAACAAAACTTTTCACTAAAAACACAAGATACTGTAGCAACTCCTTCAAAAAGCTCAGTTCACAAAAGAGAACTCAAAAAGGAATCAATCAGAAGCAAATGCAAATAATGGCAGAAATCTGTCAAAACAGACCAGCAGGTAGAAACCTATTTTTTCAAAAATATTATGTTGCTCAAATAAAAAAGTGTTAAACTAACTAAAGTTATCTAACATACTGGGGGATTTATTCGTAAATTTTCAGCTCAATCCGACTTACAGAGACTCCTCAGGAATTTTTATGGTGGAGGATTTAATTCTGTTTCGGGACAGCAACTCCCCAAATCTTACTTCCCTCTCATTAGAGGTTATTCTTCGCAAAAAAGCAAACCAAAAGGATAAGGAGAGGTCATTACTGAAGCAATAACTTCCAAGACTCAAGGAAAATCTTGGGTTATCTCCCAACAAGTACTTTTCTTTAACGCCTTTAAGTTAGGCACAAGAACCAAGAAATCAAGTATTTTCAAATGAGGAAGCATTAACATCAAACCTTGCTTTCAAAGGAGGATCAAAAAGCAACTTATCTCTCCTCGTAGGGAATACCTTTCTTGAATGGAAATTGATATTTAATGGTGCCTTCTTTCATATCAATGATGGCACCAACAGTTCTAAGAAAAGGTCTTCGCAAGGTAATAGGACAAGAAGCATTGTATTCAACATCCAAAACATAGAAATAAATAGGGACATAAGCATTGTTAACAATGATGAGAACATCATTAATGCTCCCCATTAGTTTCTTCTTAGCATTATCATCAAGTGGAACATCCAAATAACAATCTTCTAAAGGTGGCAAATCAAGCATTTCATAAATCTTCCTAGGCATAATAGAGACACTAGAACCAAGATCACATGAAGCTTTGAGATCAAAGTCATTCATGTTGGGAATATGCCCTAGAGGCAATCATGTATGATGATATTTCCCATTATATTCATAAAGATATTAAGTTGTTCTTGTATAAACATCTGATGTATATCATTGAATATGTGATTCGGTTGTGGAACTATACATTCATGTTGTTTGTACTAAATATCCTTGGTCATCGAGGTTGTGCTGGACACACAACTTAGACCAATATGAAAGTTAGCTTGATGACTCAGTTCCACTTGTCATGGGCATTGTGGTGCTATTCCGACTTACACAGATTTGGCTAAAGAGTTTAGCGAGTCAGATTGACCCATATTGAGGTACAACGAACAAGTTGTCATTTGTATATATCAATCAATGTAATCCTTAGACCTGAGGTTGTTGCACAGTTTGAGTTGAGGATCACCGGCTTAGGTTCTATCAAACGTTGATCCATAACTGGGCAGTTATAAAGGCAGAGTTCGGGTCGACTAAAAATCAAGTTGCGTGATGTGAATAACCAAGATAGGATTTTGCCCCTCCACTTGGAGAAATATTCTCTGGGCCCTCTTAGATGATATGATTCGGAAAGCATGGCCATGCACGACTCGGTTAAGTGTTAACCGAGGCGATCGACTAAGAGTTAGTCGGGTGAATCACTTATCTCAGATCGAGAAGAGAGTTAGACTATTTTAGGGATGGCAAATATTCGCCTATAGTCTGACAAGGTATATCATGAGGCAAAAGGGACTCGGATGCAAGTCGCATTGGAAAGGCAAGTCGTCATGACTCTTTGGTACTGGGAGTCGGCACGTTCTGCTAGGAGCCGCTGCCGACTGATCTATTGAGAGTCGGACTCTAATCGTGTCCAAGTAGCCATGAGCCTGCGGGGTCACACACTTCAGAGTGGGAGCAAGTTCGGATTGGATCTGAACCGGAAATCTGGTTGGGTTGGACCCGAGCCGGATTTGGACTAAGTCAGTGAGTCGGACTCACGATGACTGGTATTATATGGGATTTAGTGAATGGGCCACATGAGTGGAGCCCACGTTCACTCCCTATATATAGTGGAGCACAGTAACCCAGAAGGGTTAATCGTTGATCGCTTAGGTCGTTCCATGAGTTGGAAACCCTAGCTTCATAGTAGTCATGCCGTCGTAATGAACCTAGAAGTTCACCGTCGGTGCTCCTCCTTGTACGTGTGGATACCAGCAGAGGTGTTGTACGATCAGCACCAGGACGATCGGATCGTAAGGGCTGCACTACACCAACAGACGTGCTACATCAGTAATTCGCAACTGCGCGTCTAGTGGTAAACCTCGTGGCCTTCTACCTCAGCTAGATCTTGGGTCACCATGTTAGTGGGAAAAAGTTGTGTTTTATCTCTACGTGGCCCAACAGTGGTATCAGAGCGATAGCTTCTGGTTTTAGGCTCGAGATCTCGCATATGTGATATGCGGTTAGCTGTAGATGAGATCTGTGCTGTTTTGGTGGTCGATCTATGAGATAGATCGGTTTTGTACGAGGTTGATTGGATCAACTGTACTCGGGGAATGGTAGATCTGATTTCCGTTGATCATACTGTTGAGGTCGTGGAACGACATACCCCTACCGGTCGGTTACGCCATCGAGGTAGACTGTGACACGTAAATCTAGAAGTGGTGATCGAAGATTAAAGAGTTTGATCGAATCGGAATAATGGTCGGAATCCATGTCTAGATTGTAGATGAGATCTACGTTTTTGGAAAAATCGTCGAGCTCTGCCCCTTCGATCCCTTCCCGCTATCCGGCTAGCGGGACTGCCGGCTTCGCCCTGTCGTAGCGCCTTAGATGTCGTTGCGAGTTTCACAATGCCGGTAGATATCGTATCTATGCATAACTTGTTTTTGCAGGAAGTTGTGAATGGTATGGTTCATGTGCATGTGATGTATGTGTGTAATCCATACATGATCTACGAATCACGGTTTTGTTAGCCGGCTGGAGCCTAGGTGTTTTCATATTATTGTATAACGACCTGTGTGTCGAATTCTCCTTGTAATTTACTTTACTAAGCTAGTGTAGCTGTTTGGAGAACCCGGATGGCATGCAAGGCGTTGTATATGTCGGTGACATGGAGTAAGACGGCAAGTGACAAGAGTTGGCACGAGTCGGATTACAGGCTTTGTGGGGATGGAGATCGCCATGAAGAGAGCCATACCATTTCACATTATAATTGCTTTATTTTGTGTTACTGTTATGTCTCTATTTTACCTCTATTAGATAGTCGGTAAAATTTAATCCCTCAAAGAAGGTCTAGTCGGTTTTCCGGCCAGTGTTTGCACCATCACAAGTCGGACATTTTTGTTAGTGGGCTCATAAAATTGAGGTGCTGCCAATTCTTTTCGACTAGGTGGGTTCGAGTCGGACTCTTACTACGGAAACACTCGGTAAGCTAGACGGGTCTATCACAACGGTTGTGGGGCTCGGGTAAAAGTCGGATGGGAGCCGGGACATGTGATGCCACCCGTCCAACAAGAGTCGTATGAGATACGATTGACAAGGAGTTGTCTACCTAGATCACTTGGCGGCTAGCGGTGATGCTAAAGCTCACTAGCCAACTTGCTTATTTAGGATCCTGAATCACTAAGCAAACATCGGAGGGGTGTTGGTTCTAGTGGGAACATAAAATATTAAAGTGTTTAATATGCTTGCTCTTTTATGAATACATGTCTTAAGTGTTTTTTTTTGCATATTTTCTGTTGTAGATCATGGCACCAAGTAGCAGTCACTCTCAGATATCCGGTTTTGCATTGAGAACCATTCTTGAGAAAGATAAACTGAACGACACTAATTTTACCAACTGGTATCGAAATCTGAGAATTGTTCTCAAACAAGAAAAGAAGGACCATGTCCTAGACAACCCACTTCCAGATGAGCCGAATGAGAATGTGACTGCCGCTGCCACCAATGCCTACCGTCGGGCTAAGGATGAGTCCACGGATATTAGCTGTCTTATGCTTGCTCACATGGAACCGGACTTGCAAAAGCAGTTCGAGAATGTTGAGGCCTACGATATGATCGAAAGCCTCAAAAGTATGTTCCAGGCTCAGGCGAAGACTGAGAGGTATCAAGTCTCTCAGGCTTTGCTGAGTTGCAAGCTTAAGGATGGTGATCCACTGAGTACGCATGTGATCAAAATTTTTAGTTACGTGCAGTCTCTGGAGAGGCTTGGCTACCCCATTAGCGAAGAGTTCGCTACAGATATAATTTCGAACTCTCTTCCTAGTGCATATGGGCAGTTCATTTCGAACTACCACATGCATGGTATGGATAATAAGCTCACTGAATTGCATGGGATGCTCAAGCAGGCAGAGGCGGATCTCAAGAAGGGCGCCAATCAAGTGTTGATGGTGCGGAATAAGGCTAAGTTCAAGAAGAGTTCTTGGACTAAGACGAAGGCTAAGTCGGTAGGAAAGCATGCTTAGGACCCGGTCCCAAGCGCTTCCTCAGGGACTAAGCCATCTCCTTCAGCCGGATCCACTTGCTTCTACTGCAAGGCGGATGGCCACTAGAAAAGGAATTGCAGCAAGTACTTGGCCGACAAAGCCAAGAGTGGAGGTATGATTTCCGACTCCAGTACACTTGTTTGCAATGTTATAGACATATATCTTGCTGATTCACCTAATAGTTCTTGGGTATATGATACCGGATCAGTTATTCACATCTGCAACTCGTTGCAGGGACTGGTAAGAACTAGGAGCGTAGCAAGAGGCGAGGTTGATATTCGAGTCGGCAACAAAGCAAGATTTGTTGAGTTGGAATTCAGTGCGATGCAACTTCATTTACCTTTCGGATTCATTATGGAACTGAATAATTGTTATTAGGTTACAGTGCTCAGTCAAAACATTATTTTTGCTTCATGTTTGATGAGGCAAGGCTATGAGTCGAATATCAAGAATAATGGTTGTTCTTTATATTTCAATGATATGTTTCACGGCTTTGCACCCGTCCAGGACGGGTTATTTATTTTGAATCTTGATGGTGAGTCGGTCTATAACATAAATGTTAAAAGGTTAAAACCAAATGATCTGAATATGACTTACTCTTGGCACTGTCGGCTTGGTCATATAAGTTGGAAACGCATGAAGAAGCTCCATGATGATGGACTCCTAACTTTGTTCGACTTGGATTCGTTCGAGACATGCGAATCTTGCCTACTCTGCAAAATGACCAAGACACCTTTTGCAAAGAGTTGCGAGAGGGCATCCGACTTGTTGGGACTAGTACATAGTGATGTATGTGGACCAATGAGCACGACAGCCAGGGGTGGTTATGAGTACTTCATTACCTTCACTGATGATTGGAGTACGTATGGATATATCTACTTTATGAGACATAAGTCGGAAGCCTTTGAAAAGTTCAAAGAATTCCAGAATGAAGCACAAAATTAACTCGGCAATAAAATAAAGTTTCTTCGGTCAGACCGAGGAGGCGAGTACATGAGCCATGAGTTTGATGACCATCTAAAGAATTGTGGAATAGTTCCTCAACTTACTCCGCCAGGAACGCCGCAAAGGAACGGTGTTTCGGAGAGGCGGAATCAGACCTTGTTGGACATGGTACGATCAATGATGAGTCGGACAGATCTACCTTTGTCATTTTGGGGTCATTGTCTAGAAACAGCGGCGTTCACACTAAAGAAAGTACCATCAAAGTCGGTAGAGAATACACCGCATGAGATGTGGACAGGCCAAAAGCCGAGTTTGTCTTTTCTTAAGATTTGGGGTTGTGAACCATTTTTCAAGCGACTTTAGTCGGACAAGCTTACAGCCAAGTTGGATAAGTGTATTTTCGTGGGGTATCCAAGGGAAACCTTGGGTTACTACTTCTACAACCGAGAAGAGGGCAAAATGTTTGTCGCTCGGAACGGTGTCTTCCTTGAGAAAGAGTTTCTTAGTCGGGGAGTAAGTGGGAGCACGGTGCAGCTCGAAGAAATTCGAGAGGAACCGGCTAGTAGCGAGTCAGCAAAAACCTTGGAGGTTGAGCTGGTCGTGGTAGTTGAGCCGGCAGTAGCACCTATACTACGAAGATCAGCGAGAATACGAAGTGTTCGTGATGTATTACTGTTAGACAGTGATGAGCCGGCAAATTATTCGGAAGCGAAGGTGGGATCTGATTCCGAGTCATGGCTTGGAGCCATGAGATCCGAGTTAAAGTCCATGGATGAAAATCAAGTTTGGAACTTGGTTGATCTGCCACCCGTCGATTGCAAATGGGTCTTTAAGAAGAAAACTGATATGGATGGAAATGTTTCCGTCTATAAAGCACGTCTTGTCGCGAAGGGGTTCCGACAAGTTCAAGGAGTTGATTACAACGAGACTTTCTCGCCCGTAGTGATGCTTAAATTAGTTCGGATCATGTTAGCTATAGCAGCCTATTTCGACTATGATATATGGCAGATGGATGTCAAAACAGCTTTCCTTAACGGAAATTTAACCGGGGACGTGTATATGATACAACCCGAGGGTTTTGTCGATCCGGCTAATGCTGACAAGGTATGTAAACTTCAGAAATCCATTTATGGGTTGAAGCAAGCATCTCAGAGTTGGAATATTCACTTTGATGAGGTAGTCAAATCGTTTGGCTTCATCAAGAGTGATCATGACTCTCGTTTATACAAGAAGTTTAGTGGGAACAAAGTAAACTTTCTAATCTTATATGTGGATGACATATTATTGATTGGAAATGATGTCCAGATGTTGCAAGAAACCAAGGAATCATTGGAAAAGAGTTTCTCAATGAAAGACTTGGGTGAAGCAACATACATCCTCGGAATCCGGATCTATAGAGATAGATCAAGGAGGCTCATTGGATTGAGTCAGAGTACTTATTTGGACAAAGTGTTGAAGAAGTTCAACATGGAATCGTCTAAGAAGAGGTTCTTACTGATGTCCCATGGTGTAAAACTTAGCAAGACTCAGTGTCCTTCGACAACTGAGGAGAGAAGTCGGATGAGTGCGATTCTGTATGCTTCTGCAGTCGGATCCATCATGTATACCATGATTTGTACTAGGCCGGATGTTTCATATGCTCTAAGTGTTGTAAGCAGATACTAGGCTGATCCTGGAGAAATCCACTAGACAGCGGCTAAAAATATCCTAACGTACTTGAGAAGGACCAAGGATATGTTTTTGGTTTATGGTGGTGAAGATGAACTCAGTGTAAAGGGTTACACGGATGCGAGTTATCTTACTGACTGATGATTCTCGTTCGCAATCCGGATATGTATTTATTATAAACAAAGGTGTTGTGAGCTGGAAGAGTTCCAAGCAAGAGACTGTGTCTGCATCTACAACAGAGGCTAAGTATATTGCTACCTCGGAGGCAGCAAAGGAAGTTGTTTGGATGATGAATATCCTCATGGATCTTGGTGTGGTTCAGGGCTCGTCCAATCTGTTAGACGTGTATTGTGACAACAATGGTGCTATTTCACAAGCCAAGGAACCTAGACAACACCAGAAGAACAAGCACATACTCATATTATACCACCTGATTCACCAGTTCATGGATTAGGGTGATATCAAGTTATGCAAGGTACACACGGATGCAAACATTGTGTATCCGTTGACAAATCCGTTACCACAGCCGAAGCATGAGGCGCACCTGAGAGCCATGGGCATTAGATGCCTATACATGTGATGTCGGAATATTGACTCTAGTGCAAGTGGGAGACTATTGGGAATATTCCCTAGAGGCAATCATGTATGATGATATTTCCCACTGTATTCATAAAGATATTAAGTTGTCCTTGTATAAACACATGATATATATCATTGAATATGTGATTCGGTTGTGGAACTATACATTCATGTTGTTTGTACTAAATATCCTTGGTCATCGAGGTTGTGCTGGACACACAACTTAGACCAATGTGAAAGTCGGCTTGATGACTCGGTTCCACTTGTCATGGGCATGCTGATGCTATTCCGACTTGCACAGATTTTGCTAAAGAGTTTAGCGAGTCGGATTGACCCATATTGAGGTACAACGAACAAGTTTTCATTTGTATATCTCAATCAATGTAATTCTTAGACCTGAGGTTATTGCATAGTCCGAGTTGAGAATCACCGGCTTAGGTTCTGTCAAACACTGATCCGTAACTTGGCAGTTATAAAGGCAGAGTTCAGGTCGACTGAGAATCAAGCTGCATGATGTGAATAACCAAGATGGGATTTTGCCCCTCCACATGGAGAGATATTCTCTGGGCCCTCTCGGATGATATGATTTGGAAAGCATGGCCATGCACGACTCACTTAAGTGTTAACCGAGGCGATCGACTAAGAGTTAGTCGGGTGAATCACTTATCTCATATCGAGAAGAGAGTCAGACTATTTAAGGGATGACAAATATTCGCCTATAGTCTGACAAGGTATATCGTGATGAAAAAGGGACTCAGACGCAAGTCGCATTGGAAAGGAAAGTCGTCATGACTCTTTGGTACTTAGGAGTCGGCACGTTCTGCTAGGAGCCGCTACCGACTGATCGATTGAGAGTCGGACTCTAATCGTGTCCAAGTAGCCATGAGCCTGTGCGGTCACACACTTAAAGCGGGAGCAAGTTCGGATTGGATCTGAACCAGAAATCTGGTTGGGTTGGACCTGAGCCGAATTTGGACTGAGTCAGTTAGTCGGACTCACGGTGTAAGACCCCACCTTTATAAGGTAAAGGTCCCTATGATTTCAATGCTAGTCCCTGGATCAAATGCTAGCATCCATAGTTTAAGATGAAGTACACAAATACAAAGGTCTTTATTACATCGTCATTCAGAGATAAACATAGTATTTTACAACTCCATAGCCAAAGGCTAGTACAAGAGTTCATAACATAGTAAATAAAGTAAAGTCTCCATCTTCATGTGCCACACGCAAGCATGTTGAGTGTAGACTCATAACCCTAATCCTAATCATAATAACCTGCAACATCATAAGTTACAGCCACAGTGGGTCAATACATTTGGAATTGTATTGACAAGTGATACCATAGTAGAATAGTAGTATCTAACTTCTATATGAATTTGGCTAAGTGTAGCTTAGGCTTTCTTTGCTCAAAAAAGGTTTTTCCTATTAGTTGAAAACACTAAGTTTTTGTTTGACAAAAACTCCCAAGGAACCACCAATAGGCATTGGTGAACCTTAACCCTTGTTCAACCACAAGTTTTTAACATAGAAATTGGGATGAGGAGATCCTTGATAGCTTCAATGTATTTGATGCTCAAATTGTCTGTTGCTGGGGACACGGCTAAGTACTTAGGTTTTACCCTCTCGAGAGGTGGTGCACTTTCCCCCACAAGACTCGACATGAATCGAGATGAGACATTTCAGAAGCCTTCCCTTAGACCACCATGGACGCGTTCCATCCTATCACCCTACCATCCACTATCCATCTGGCTAAGTTATTGCAACCTATATGATCAAGGCAGAGCCCAAAATGCCATGTGGCTGCACTAGAAGCTTCTAAACACTAAGTATCTCAAATCCCTTTGTTCCTGGGTGTCTTTCCACAAGTGTGATACACAAGGTAAACCATAGACATGGGCCTTGTGTAACCACTCAACACAAACCATCATACCATTCCACCCAGGTGATTCATTTACTTAGTTGTTTTATTAAGCAAAACACAAGTCCAAAGACTTAGCAAAATTTCCATAGCATGAATATATTCCACCCTTGTTTGCTACTAGCTAGGATAAGCATGATAACATGTCAAGTATCTTAACTTAGAGAAATTCTACTAATATTACATCTACTAGGATTTCCCAAGCATGGCATATCTATATACTTAGCAAAATTCCATGCAAGCCCTATTCAAAATATCACTAGTGCATAGTCAAAATAATAGGACAAATAGATGTAGCACCACTTTCCTTGGTAGTTGGGGGATTAGCAACAATCTTCACAATCACAATCACCACTAGCACCAAAATCTACACACAAAATAATAGCACCAAATTCACATTCAAATAATTCAAGCAAAAATATATGAATGCATGCAAAATGCAATGGAATGAATTTCCTACACTAAACCATTCAAACCAAACAGTACTGAACACAAAACCATCTAATTATAGTATAAATAAACTTAAATTTTCTTTAAAATCATTTTCCAAATAATTTATATAGCCAAAATAAGCCTATATTTGATTCTGCACAAAATCCCATTTTTACATAAGAAAAATAAAAATTTAAGCCTACAGTAGTGTAGTATTTATTTTTCTAAATCCATTGATATATTATTTGCATTTTTTGGATAAACAGAACAAAAGTTATGCATTTTACAAGTTTGAATCTCTAATAGATTTAAAAACAGATTTTAAATCTAAAACTCAGACACGTGGCTGTGTCTGATTGGCCCATACCGCTTCGCGTGGATCGGCCAACGTGGAGCGTTGGATCTAAATGAGATCGCACGGCATAGATCAAGCGTACAGTTTCAATTAAGTCATCTAATCTACGCCCAGAGTTTAGATCTAACGGTTCACAATGCTCAGACCAAGATCTGACGGCGCTAGCGACGGATGCGTGGCGGCGGCGCTCTGTCAGTGGCGTTCCGGCGGTTCCAGGAAGCAAGGCAGAGGGTACGGGGCATTACCAAGGTCGCTGTGGCGAGGGGATGCTCGAGGTGGTCTCCGTTTTCCAAGGGGCGCACGAGGTCGCTGGGAATTTCTCGCCGGAGATGCTACTGGCGTCGAGCACGCTCTGGCATCGTCCGAGGTGAAGCTACAAGGCACGGAAAGGCAAGCAAAGGGTGGCGTTAGACGTGCACGGGGACGGTGAATGCACGAGCATCATTCATAGAGAAGGGAGGGCTAGGTTTACCAGGAGAAGTCGCCGGAGTCGAGCTTGTTGTCGGTGGCGCTCAGACGAGGAAGGAGTCGATGTTCTGGGGCAGTACAAGGAAAACCAAGGGCACAGTAAGCTTCGCAAGTACAAGGGGAGCACGATAGTAAGAATGAGAGGGGATGGGGTGGACGGAGCTCACCGTAATATCTCGCTGGAGACGCTCGGGCAGCGGTGTTGCAAGCGCAAATACAGCCAGCCTGGGGGCGCTCTGGTGCTGGTGATTGTGGGGAAATGACTGCAGCGGTGAGGGGGTTAAGTATCCAGCAGGGGCGAGGAGATTACGCACGGAATCAATGTCAATACGCCCGAAATCAACGCGGCATTTCTGGAGGAAACGGCGGTGGCGACAGGGTCTGCGCGCGCGGGGTGGGGAAGAAGATGCCGAGCTGGCGCGGGGCCACTGGGCAGTGACAGCGGGGTAGGACTGGTGCGCGTGAGAGAGAGAGTGCGAGGGGGATGCCCTGGGTGGGTTGCTGGGCCGTTTTTGGCACAGGGCCGATTAGGTAGCGCAGCGTTTTTCTTTTTCTTTTCTCCTTTTCTTTTTCTATTTGATTTTTCAGAATTGATTTTCAAACCCTAATTCAATCAAGTTTGAATTCAAACCTTCTCTAAATTTTTATACAGTGAACATTGCACTTATTTGTGTATAAAACACTACTGTTCAATCCAATACACTTTGATACTTTGAAAAATAAAATAAAACCATGCCTTATAGGTATATAGATAATAGGCATAAAAATGGTTTTATTTGGAGTTTTGATTTGAAATTTTTTGTGGAAGTCAAGAATGTCATGAATGCATGAATGAAATGCAAGCTTTTGTAATTTATGATTTTTTGGTATGTTACAAATCTAACCTACTTAAGATGAATCTCTCCCTCGAGATTCGGACTGGCTAGCAAATAGGTGAGGGTGATCTTTCCGAAGGTCATGTTCTATTTCCCAAGTTGCTTCCTCTTTGGAATGATGATTCCACTGAACTTTGCAGAATTTGATAGTCTTGGTTCGAGTAACTCTTTCTGCAGTCTCGAGAATCTTGATAGGTTTCTCCTCATAGGTGAGATCACTCTCCAACTAAACCTCTTCCAAGGGTATAGTATCTTTCAAAGAAGTTTCTTCCATCTCCGGATGGCATTTCTTCAACTGACTTACGTGAAACACATTGTGAACTGTGACATTGATTCAGGTAATTCAATCTCGTAGGCCACTTCTCCTTTGCGACTCAAGATCTTGAATGGTCCAACGTATCTTGGTGCCAATTTTCCTTTGACTCCAAATCTCTTCACACCACGAAGTGGTGAGACTCTAAGATACGCTCTATCACCTACCTCATATCTGACTTCTCTATGCTTTGGATCTGCGTAGCTCTTCTGTCGGGACTGTGCTATCTTCAATCCGTCCTTTACCAATTTGACTTTCTCTTCCGCTTGCTTGATCAATTCTGGTCCGAACAAATTTATTTCTCCAACACCACTCCATAGAAATGGTGTGGTACATTTCCTTCCATAGAGAAATTCAAACGGTGCCATCTCAATGCTGGCTTGATAGCTATTATTGTAAGAGAATTCTGCATAATGCATACTTGCATCCCAACTAGCACCATAGTCTAGGGCACATGCCCTCAACATATCCTCCAAAATCTGATTGGTTCTTTCTGTCTGTCCATCAGTCCGGGGGTGAAAAGATGTACTGAACTCTAATCTTGTCCCCAATGATTCATGTAATTGTCGCCAAAAATGCGAGGTGAATTGAGTTCCTCTATCAGACACAATACTCTTGGGTACTCTATGCAGACACACAATCCTGTTCATGTAGATCTTGGCTAACTTAGCACTTGTATAGGTTGTCTTCATGGGAATGAAATGAGCCACTTTAGTTAGGCGATCTACCACAACCGAAATGGAATCATATACAGATCTAGTCCTTGACAGTCTGGTGATAAAATCCATACCAATCTTGTCCCACTTCCAATCTGGAATAGGTAGTGGTTGTAATAACCCTGCCAGTTTCTGATGTTCCGCCTTCACTCGACTACACACATCACACAAGGCAATATGTTCTGCAATATCTTTCTTGAGGTTGTTCCACCAAAATCTTTCCTTCACATCCATGTACATTTTGGTGTTACCCGGATGAATGGAATATGGTGAGTTGTGTGCTTCTTGCAGAATCAGTTTTTGAAGCTCCGGATCTTGTGGAATGCAGATACGTTTTCCATACCATAAAGTACCATGTTCGTCTTCATGGAATCCTTTAGCTTTCCCCTTGTTAATTTTACCTTTGATATCTTCAATTTCCTTATCCATCTTTTGGGCTTCCTTGATCTTGTCCAACAATGTGGGTTGAACATCCAATGACATGAGATATCCTTCAGGCACTACCTCTAATATGAGATCTTTGAATTGAGCACGTAGATCATCTGGCAACTCTCCTTTAGTAAGGCCATTCACATAAACCTTACGACTCAAAGCATTTGCTACAACATTCACTTTACCGGGGTGGTATTGAAAACTCAAGTCATAGTCTTTGATGATTTCAAGCCATCTTCTTAGTCTCATATTGATTTCTTTCTGAGTGAAGATATATTTTAGACTCTTGTGATCTGTGAACACTTCACAATGTTTTCCCAAAAGATAATGTCTCCATGTTTTCAGTGCATGGACAACATATGCTAACTCTAAATCATGAGTAGGATAATTCACTTCATGAGTTTTGAGTTGTCTCGAGGCGTAAGAGACAACTTTCCCATCTTGCATCACAACTCCACCCAATACTTGGTGAGATGCATCACAGTATACTTGGAAATCCTTCTCCAGATCTGGCAGACATAAGACTGGTGCTGTCACTAGTCTCTTCTTCAATTCTTGGAAACTAAGTTCACATCCTTTAGTCCAGTCAAACTTCTTTTCTTTCTTGAGTAACTCCGTCATTGGCTTATCCACCTTTGAGAAATTCTCAGTGAATCTTCTATAGTATCCTTCCAAGCCAAGGAAACTACGAACTTCTTTCACTGACTTGGGAGATTCCCATTCAGTCACAGCTGACACCTTTGTAGGATCGACAACTATACCATCTCCCGACACAATATGTCCGAGAAATCCAACTTCATTCAACCAGAATTCACACTTACTGAACTTGGCATACAACTTGTGCTCCCTGAGCTTCTCAAGTATCAAACGCAAATGCTCTTCATGCTCTTCTTTGCTCTTGGAATAGATCAAAATGTCGTCGATGAATACGACAACAAACTTGTCAAAAAATTCCATGAACACTTTGTTCATCATGCATGAATAGGCTGGTGCATTTGTCAAACCAAATGGCATCACGGTGTACTCATACAATCCATACCTAGTGGTGAAAGCAGTCTTAGGTATGTCTTGCTCTCTAATATTTAGCTGAAAGTAGCCTGATCGGAGATCAATCTTTGAGAACACTATTGGGCCACGTAGAGATAAAACAAAACTTTTTCCTCTAGCGTGGTGATTCCAAGATCTAGCTGAGGTAGAAGGCCACGAGGTTTACCACTAGACGCGCAGTTGCGGATTACTGATGAAGTGCGTCGGTTGATGCAGTGCAGTCCTCATGATCCAATCGTCCTGGTGCTGATCATACAACACCTCTGCCGTTATCCACAAGTACAAGGATGAGCACCGGCGGCGAACTGCTAGGCTTCGTACGTCGGCGGGACTGCTATGGAGCTAGGGTTTCCAACACATGGAATGACCTAACCGATCAACGATTAACCTTTCTGGGTTACTGTGCTCCACTATATATAGGGAGTGAACATGGGCTCCATTTTTGTGGCCCATTCACTAAAGCCCATATAATACCAGTCCCTGTGAGTCCGACTCACTGACTTAGTCCAAATCCGGCTCAGGTCCAACCCAACCATATTTCCAGTTCAGATCCAATCCGAACTTGCCCCCGCTCTTAAGTGTGTGACCCCATAGGCTCATGGCTACTTGGACACGATTGGAGTCCGCCTCTCAATCGATCAGTCGGTAGCGGCTCCTAGCAGAATGTGCCAACTCCCAAGTACCAAAGAGTCATGATGACTGGCCTTTCCAATGTGACTTATGTCCGAGTCCCTTTTGCCTCACGATATACCTTGTCAGACTATAGGTGAATAATTGTCATCCCTTAAATAATCCGACTCTCTTCTCTGATCCAAGGTAAGTGATTCACCCGACTAACTCTTAGTCGATCGCCTCGGTTAACACTTAACCGAGTCGTGCATGGCCATGCTTTCCGAATCATATCATCCGAGAGGTCCCAGAGAATATCTCTCCAAGTGGAGGGGAAAAATCCCGTCTTGGTTATTCACATCACGCAGCTTGATTCTCAGTCGACCCGAACTCTGCATTTATAACTGCCCAGTTATGGATCAGCGTTTGACAGAACCTAAGTCGATGATCCTCAACTCGAGCTATGCAACAACCTCAGGTCTAAGGATTACATTGCTTGAGATATACAAATGACAACTTGTTCGTTGTACCTCAATATGGGTCAATCCGACTCGCTAAACTCTTTAGTCGAATCTGTGTAAGTCAGAATAGCATCACCATGCCCATGACAAGTGGAATCGATTCATCAAGCCGACCTTCACATTGGTCTAAGTTGTATGTCCAGCACAACCTCAATGACCAAGGATATTTAGTACAAACAACATGAATGTATAGTTCCACAACCAAATCACATATTCAATGATACACATCAGATGTTTATACAAGGACAACTTAATAACTTTATGAATACAATGGGAAATATCATCATACATGATTGCCTCTAGGGCATATTCCCAACAAACACATGGGCTCCTTCTAGCTGATCAAATAGATCGTTGATTCTAGACAAAGGATACTTGTTATTTATAGTCACCTCATTGAGTGAACAGTAATCTATGCATAACCTTTGAATTCTATCCTTCTTCTCGACAAACAGGACTGGTGCACCCCAGGATGAATAACTTGGTTGAATAAATCCTTTTTGGAGTTATTCTCCTAGCCGTTTCTTGAGTTATTTCAACTCATCAACTGACATCTTATAAGGTCTCTTTGCTATTGGTCCTGATCCTAGCAGTAAATCAATCAGAAACTCTACATCTCTATCTGGTGGCATTCCATCCAATTCTTCTGGAAACACATCCGGATACTCCTTCACAATTAGCACACTGTCTATGCTAACCCCCTTAAGAGAATTTAGCTTACTCCCTTTAGATTCAAAGTTAGACTTGAACCTAATCTTTTTCTTATCCGGGGTTGTGAGTGTAATAGTATGATTGGCACAATCTAGTACTCCTTCATACTTAGTCATCCAATCCATACCCAAAATTACATCCAATCCATGGGAATCTAGGATTATCATACTAACTAGAAACTTATACTTTCCAAATTCTATCACTAGATCATGGCATCCAAAGTTCACTATCATCTCTCCACCGGGAGAGCTTACTTTTATAGGACACCCAATATTTTTAGTTGGAAGTCCATTTTTATCAACAAATGCTCTTGATATGAATGAATACGATGCGTCGGTATTAAAAATAACAAGTGCTGGAAAAGAATTAAGCTTGAACTTACCAGCCACATCATCAGACTCTTTATATATTTCTTCCACATTGATGTGGTTCACCTGTCCCTTCTGGAAAGGGTTGGGCTTGTTGGATCCTTCAACTTTCTTTTCTGGGCATACATTTGCATAGTGCCTAGTTTTCTTGCATTTGAAGCACTCAACCTGACTGATCTCTCCTTTTGCAGGCTGACTCCCATTACCATTACCATTTTCGCTATGGTGGCTCTTGTGTCCACTCTTGTGGTTCTTGTACTTGTCATTTTCATGACTGCGATGGTGCTTGTTGTCATGGTGACGGTTATGGTTGTGGTGGTTGTTATACTTACCATGCTTGTGGAATCCAGAACCTCCACTATCATCATTATGGGAATGCTTGTGAGACGATCCCGAGCTGTGCTTATCAAAGTTATGCTTCCTCTTCCTGCCCTCAACCTATTTCATCTTGTTTTCCAAGATGGTGGCCTTGTCACAAAGTGATTGATATGTTGGGACATAGGCAATAGATAGCTGCAGGTTTAATTCATCATTCAATCCTTCGAGGAACTTCTCCTTACTCTTAGCATCAGTATCAACTTCATCTGGTGCATAGCGCGCCAAATTGTTGAACTCCTCAATGTACTCAGCCACACTGCAGTGACGTTGTTTCAGATTGTGGAACTCTTTCTTCTTCAAGTTCATCACTCCTGATGAGATGTGGGCAGTGCGGAAACCATCCTCAAAGATAGCCCATGTCACATCCTCAAGGGGAGTGGTGATCTGAAAGTTGTCCCACCATGTTGCTGCTGGTCCTTCAAGCAGATGTGCTGTGAACCTGACTTTTTCCTCGTCAGTGCAGCCAATAGTGACTAAGTCCTTGTTCACGAAACGTAACCAGCCATTGGCTACCATTGGATCAGTTGTTCACGAGAACTTGGCTGGCCTCAACCTTAGAAATATGGTGAGCATATCAAATGTTGGCGGGTTGTTGGGATTGTTGTTTTTGTTGTTGTTGTTGTTATTCTCATTCTGGTTTTGGTTGGCCATGAACTGGGTCATCATCTGCATCAGTTGAGTTTGAGCTGTCATCAACTGCTGCATCTCGGGATTGACATTATTATTGTTGTTGGTTGGGTTAGGATTGGCATGACGGGGCGGCATCTATGGTTTCAATAAGGATAAGTAATGATATATAACTCATACATGCTATGAAAAATACAACCACAAAGCAACAAACACAATAAACAATCACAAGATAACAAAGAGTTTAAACAATGTAAACAACAAGTTTGGAAAAGTAAACATAATAGCAAGCCATCCACATGTTGGATGACCATTGCGACTCAATAATCAAAGGATGATAGATAAATAGGTAGCTGAATAATCAACTACTCCTCCATGTAGACATCCACGTCCATAAGAGTAAGTCTGGTTGTCTCCATAACTGACTTGTACTCCTCCACGCTGGTGATCAAGCCTCAATCTCCGCAGGAAGTGCTCTCTTCTACGAGCGAAGCCTCTCTATCACTCCCTGCTGAGTCTCTAACTCAAAGTCCTTGGCCTCTATCTCGGCCTTCATGTCCTTGATCTTCTTGTTTCTATATTGAACCCTCTTCTCCTGATTCTTGAACTTCTTGTCCTGGCTCTCGAATCTGGCCTCCATCTCCTTGACGATCTCGTCTTGATCCACGGAGAGCTTGTCCTTCTCCCTCAACTGAACCTGGAGCTCGTCATTGCTAAGCATGATGTTCGTCCTATCCGTGTCAAGGTGTCTAATAAGGCCCTCTAGGTCCTGGAGGTACAGACGAACTGGCTCAATCGTCTCTCTAGTAGCGCCCTCATACACCAAAGTCTCTCCCTCCTCATCATGTCTCCCGAACGGGTGGAAGTAGAGGCCTCTAATCTCGGTGGCGTGGGGTCCGCAGAGGCGTTCGAGTAGCTCCTGCATGACTACATCTAGACCCTTCTCCTTGTCATCGTGCATCAGCTTGAAGGAAATCTCCTCCGTGAGTGGCTCCGTCTGTTGTCCCGGCTGCGAGACTCTAAAGCCCCAAATGTCCTTCCTCTCAAACTTGGTGAGATGAAGTGCCTTGATACTAGGAAGTGGAAGGTTGAGCACACTAGTAAACTGCACGATGCGTGAACCAAAACGAGTTCCATTGAACTCCTCGGCAGTGTTGATCACAAATCTAGGCATCTAATGTAACATAGAGAAATATTAGGATAGCACAAGTAAGAGAAAAACAAGACAGTAAAATGAAAGCAAAAGCATACATCATCCATAAAACATACAAGTCATGGAATACAAAGTCTACCACAAACACTAAGGTTCAAACATAACTTATACAAGTTTTTGTGAAAATACGACAAGTGTGGTGGTCCAACTAGCGGAGTACGTTACAATTCTCACTCATACGCTAAGTCTATGATATTTTCCTATAGACGGTTTATGGCGGTCTCTAAGTCTTGGGTATACTTCTTCTCATCCTCAAGGTCATTTTTAGTGTTGAGCATTCTACACTTGAGTCTTTCACCAAGCTCCTTGATAGCATTCCAAGCTGCATTTCTTGCAGAGTCAAAGAATGTTGTATACATTTCTGAGTTGGTGCCCATGTAGAATCCCGACTATTTGTGGTTGTCTCCCTTGTTTTTGTACAAGTGAAGTTGCACCCACCAATATTCTTCTCCTTCATCCATTACTGGAAATCCCTTGTACACGGCCTCACCATGTATCCCCAAGCTAATCATAAGGGTTTTGAGTGCTTTGGGAAACTCTGTCTCACATTCTAAAGTCATGGTCATGAGTGGTCCCTTCTTGACGGCTTCGTTGATGGTGGTCATGAGGATATATTTTTCTCAACATTTAAAAGCTTTTCCTCTATAGCCTTATTGAAAGTGGTTTGTTTACTAATAAAGTATTTGAGCATGACTTCAAGTTCAGAGGGGGCACTTCTAGCATTGTTGTAGGAGTTTCCATAGGAATTGCCATTATTAGGAGGCTAAGGCCTATAATTGTTTTTGCTACCAAAATTATTCCTATAGGCATTGTTGTTGAAATTGTTGTTTCTAATGAAGTTCACATCAACTTTCTCTTCTTGAGCAACCAAAGAGGATAAGGGAACATTGTTTGGATCTAAAGGAGCTTTCCCATTAACAAGCATAGCCATAATAACACCAATCTTATCACTCGGAGAGGAGGTTTCTTCAACAGAATTTACCTTCTTACCATGTGGAGCTCTCTTAGTGTGCCGTTCAGAGTAATTAACCATCATATCATCAAGGAGTTTCGTTGCAGCACCCAAAGTGATGCCCATAAAGGTACCTCCAGCAGCTGAATCCAACAGGTTTCTTGAAGAGAAGTTCAAACCTGCATAAAAAGTCTGGATAATCATCCAAGCAGTGAGTCCATGAGTGGGACAATTATTAACCAAAGACTTCATTCTTTCCCAAGCTTGAGCAACATGTTCATTATCAAGTTGTTTAAATTTCATAATGTAACTTCTCATATATATATATATAATCTTAGCAGGAGGATAGTACTTTACAATAAAAGCATCTTTGCACTTAGTCCAAGAACCAATACTATTTCTAGGCAAAGATAGCAACCATTCTTTAGCTTTCCCTCTCAAGGATAAAGGAAACAGCTTGATCTTAATAATATCTCCATCTACATCCTTATACTTCTTCATCTCACAAAGTACAACAAAGTTATTGAGATGGGCAGCAGCATAATCAGAACTACCACCAGAAAATTGCTCTCTCATCACAAGATTCAACAAAGCAGGCTTAATTTCATAAAAGGTAACATCAGGAGCAGGTGGAGCAATAGGAGTGCTAAGGAAATCATTGTTGTTTATGCTAGTGAAGTCACACAACTTGGTGTTCTCAGCAGAGTTCTTTTGACAAAGTGGAGCAAGCCAAAAACAGCAGCAGCTAGAGCAGGAAATAATTGTTTTGTGTTTTTGAATAAAGAAAGCAAACAAAACTAGACTAATTTTTTGGAGTTTTTGAAAAGAGGCAAACAAAACCAAGCAAAATAAACTAAGCAAACTAAAAACAAAGTAAAGAGAAAGGAAGTGGAGGACTCCCGTTGTGAAGACATCCTTAGCCTCCCCGGCAACGGCGCCAGAAAACTAGTTGATGGCTCAATTGATGTGGAGCCTGTTGGGAACACCAAGATCAAGGTGTGAAGCAGCACAGCGGCAAGTCTTCCCTCATTAAGAAACTGAGGTTATCGAACCAGTAGGAGGAAGGAAACGTCACACAGGTGTTGCAAGCAACGTGGAAACCTGCACAACACAAACTCAAGACTTTGCCCCAACTAACACTGAGGTTGTCAATCTCAGCGGTTGCTGTAACAAAGGATTAACTGTATGGTGTGGAAGTTAATGGTTTGCAGCAAGTAAACATGTAACAGTGGAAGATTTATCAATGGTAAAGATTGGACCGGGGTCCATAGTTCACTAGAGGTGCTCTCCTTAGATAAACAACATGGCATGAAGGGTAAACAAATTACAGCAGGGTAATTGATAGGAGCTGAGCAAGGCATAACAATGCAATACCAGACAAAAAGATCCTATGAGATTCGATTGGGAAATACAACAATATACATAGACTGCCATCCAACTGCATCTATGACTAGAAGTCCACCTTCAGGTTATCATCCGAGCCCCCTCTAGTATTAAGTTGCAAGCAACAGACAACTACTTTAAGCAAAGTGTGTAAGGTAAACAATCCACTTGTTCCATGAACAAGAGACCGTTGTTTTCACCCTAGTGGCAACAGCACATCTAAAACCGAAGAGATTTCTGTCACTTCCCTTGGAAACTAGAGGCATGAACCCACTACCGAGCATAAATACCCCCTCTTGGAGTCACTAGCAACTACTTGGCCAAGATATCTACTAACGACGGAGAGCATGAAAGATCACAAACAACACAGACATGATAGAATCAAATAGACAAAACCATTAATCAATCTGACATAGTAATCTCAATATCCATCTGATCCCCGCAAACACAACATGCATGATTACAAATAGATTAGATCTTGATCATGAACGAAGCTCACAAGATCTATACATGAAAGCACAAGGAGGAGATACAACCATCTAGGAAGTGGAAGGTTGAGCACACTAGTAAACTGCACGATGCATGAACCAAAACGAGTTCCATTGAACTCCTCGGTAGTGCTGATCACAAAGCTAGGCATCTAATGTAAGATAGAGAAATATTAGGACAACACAAGTAAGAGAAAAACAAGACAGTAAAATGAAAGCAAAAGCATACATCATCCATAAAACATACAAGTCATGGCATACAAAGTCTACCACAAACACTAAGGTTCAAACATAACTTATACAAGTTTTTGTGAAAATACGACAAGTGTGGTGGTCCAACTAGCGGAGTACGTTACAATTCTCACTCATACGCTAAGTCTATTATATTTTCCCTTATACGTTTTATGGCGGTCTCTAAGTCTTGGGTATACTTCTTCTCCTCCTCAAGGTCACTTTTAGTGTTGAGCATTCTACACTTGAGTCTTTCACCAAGCTCCTTGATAGCATTCCAAGCTGCATTTCTTGCATAGTCAAAGAATTTTGTATACATTTCTGAGTTGGTGCCCATGTAGAATCCCGACTATTTGTGGTTGTCTCCCTTGTTTTTGTACAAGTGAAGTTGCACCCACCAATATTCTTCTCCTTCATCCATTACTGGAAATCCCTTGTACACGGCCTCACCATGTATCCTCAAGCTAACCATAAGGGTTTTGAGTGCTTTGGGAAACTCCGTCTCACATTCTAAAGTCATGGTCATGAGTGGTCCCTTCTTGATGGCTTCGTTGATGGTGGTCATGAGGATATATTTTTCTCATCATTTAAAATCTTTTCCTCTATAGCCTTATTGAAAGTGGTTTGTTTACTAATAAAGTCTTTGAGCATGAATTCAAGTTTAGAGGGGGCACTTCTAGCATTGTTGTAGGAGTTTCCATAGGAATTGCCATTATTAGGAGGATAAGGCCTATAATTGTTGTTGCTACCAAAATTATTCCTATATGCATTGTTGTTGAAATTGTTGTTTCTAATGAAGTTCACATCAACTTGCTCTTCTTGAGCAACCAAAGAGGCTAAGGGAACATTGTTTGGATCTAAAGGAGCTTTCCCATTAACAAGCATAGCCATAATAACATCAATCTTATCACTCGGAGAGGAGGTTTCTTCAACAGAATTTACCTTCTTACCATGTGGAGCTCTCTTAGTGTGCCGTTCAGAGTAATTAACCATCATATCATCAAGGAGTTTCGTTGCAGCACCCAAAGTGATGCCCATAAAGGTACCTCCAGCAGCTGAATCCAACAGGTTTCTTGAAGAGAAGTTCAAACCTGCATAAAAAGTCTGGATAATCATCCAAGCAGTGAGTCCATGAGTGGGACAATTATTAACCAAAGACTTCATTCTTTCCCAAGCTTGAGCAACATGTTCATTATCAAGTTGTTTAAATTTCATAATGTAACTTCTCATATATATAATCTTAGCGGGAGGATATTGCTTTCCAACAAGAATCAATACTATTTCTAGGCGAAGATAACAACCATTCTTTAGCTTTCCCTCTCAAGGAGAAAGGAAACAACTTGAGCTTAATAATATCTCCATCTACATTCTTATACTTTTGCATCTCACAAAGTTCAAAAAAGTTATTGAGATGGGCAGCAACATCATCAGAACTAGCACCAGAAAATAGCTCTCTCATCACAAGATTCAACAAAGCAGGCTTAATTTCATAAAAGGTAGCATCAGGAGCAGGTGGAGCAATAGGAGTGCTAAGGAAATCATTGTTGTTTGTGATAGTGAAGTCACACAACTTGGTGTTCTCAGCAGAGTTCATTTTGGCAAAGTGGAGCAAACCAAAAACAGCAGGAGCAACTAGAGCAGGAACTATTTTTTTTGTGTGTTGGAATAAAGAAAGCAAACAAAACTAGACAAGTTTTTTTGGAGTTTTTGAAAAGAGGCAAACAAAACCAAGCAAAAGAAACTAAGAAAACTAAAAATAAATTAAAGAGAAAGGTCGCGGGGGATTCCCCTTGTGAAGACGTCCTTAGCCTCCCCGGCAACAGCGCCAAAAAACTTGTTGATGGCTCAATTGATGTGGAGCCTGTTGGGAACCCCAAGAGCAAGGTGTGAAGCAGCACAACAGCAAGTCTTCCCTTAGTAAGAAACCGAGGTTATCGAACCAGTAGGAGGAAGGAAACATCACACAGGTGTTGCAAGCAACGTGGAAACCTGCACAACACAAACTCAAGACTTTGCCCCAACTAACAGTGAGGTTGTCAATCTCACCGATTGCTGTAACAAAGGATTAACTGTATGGTGTGGAAGTTAATGGTTTGCAGCAAGTAAATAGGTAATAGTGGAAGATGTATCAATGGTAAATATTGGACCGGGGTCCATAGTTCACTAGAGGTGCTCTCAGATAAACAACATGGCATGAAGGGTAAACAAATTACAGCAGGGCAATTGACAGGAGCTGAGCAAGGCATAACAATGCAATACCAGACAAAAAGATCCTATGATATTCGATTGGGAAATACAACAATATACATAGACCGCCATCCAACTGCATCTATGACTAGAAGTCCACCTTCAGGTTATCATCCGAACCCCCTCCAGTATTAAGTTCCAAGTAATAGACAACTGTTTTAAGCAAAGTGTGTAAGGTAAACAATCCACTTATTCCATGAACAAGAGACCGTTGTTTCTCCCTAGTGGCAACAGCACATCTACAACCAAAGAGATTTATGTCACTTCCCTTGGAAACTAGAGGCATGCACCCACTATCGAGCATAAATACCCCATCTTGGAGTCACTAGCAACTACTTGGCCAAGATAGCTACTAACAATGAAGAGCATGCAAGATCACAAACAACACATACATGATAGAATCAAATAGACAAAACCATTAATCAATCTGACATAGTAATCTCAATATCCATCGGATCCCCGCAAACACAACATGCATGATTACAAATAGATTAGATCTTGATCATGAACGGAGCTCACAATATCTATACATGAAAGCACAAGGAGGAGATACAACTATCTAGCTACTACATGGACCCATAGTCCAAGGTGGAACTAATCACGCATCATACCAAAGAAGAAGGCCTCCGGGATGATCTCCCCTACGGCAGGGTGCCGGGAAGAGCTTCAGATCCCCCGATCTAGGGACGACGGTCGTGGCGGCTACAGAAGGTTTCGTGGAGTTTTGATCAGGTGCCTAGGATTTCTGCATCAGGGGCTTCTTATAAGCGAAGAGGCGAGGCTGGGAGGCGACCAGGGGGCCCACACCCTACCCAGGCATGGGGTAGGGCCCACCCGTGCCTAGGGGGGTGTGGTGGCCGTGGTTCGCCTCTTCGTCTCTCCTCTAGATTTTGTGACGCCCACGGTAAAATATTGACTTTGGCTTTTGTCCCGTCCAATTCCGAGAATATTGATTTTCTGCCTTTCTGGACCCAAAAACAGAAGAAAACAGGCAACTGGCACTATGGCAACTTGTTAATAGGTTAGTTCCAGAAAAGATATAAAAACACCTAAAAGTGTAGGCAAAGCAAAGCAAAGTAGATACTAAACAAGCATGGAATATCAAAAATTATAGATACGTTTCCGACGTATCAGTCTTCATCTAATCCCATGGCCCATTATAAAATATACAATCTAGCTGTCGACCTGCCTTTTGCTGATTTCTGTGCAGCAATTAGAGTACCTCATTGGTGATCTTGTGAGAAGATCAAGGAGAGGCCTAAGTCACTTATGGATTTATATGCTAAAATTTTCCAAGGTTTCGACTTCTCGAAGGAAAGTGGTAAAATTCGTAACATTCAGTTCCCATCCATTAGAAACTTATCAAGTGTGTTCTTGCTAGAAACTTATCTTCTTTTTATCTATCTTTTATCTCAGCTGCTTTGAATAGGGATAGATATTATAACCTGGGTGCTTTGATAGCTTACCGTCTTACCACTAACCACGACGTAAGGTTCCCAACCTTTAATAAGGTAGAGATCCCTGTGTTTACAATGCTAGTCCCTGGATCAATAGCTAGCATCCACAGTTAAGATGTAATATCAAGAAACAAAGGTCATAATACAACTTTATAACCAGGAATAAAATAATTCATTACATCTTACATAGCTCATTTGGCTATCACATTACATTGCAGCATAATATCTATAAGCATGGGGTCCTTCATCTTCAAAGTGCCATAGGCAGTCATGTTGGTTGTAGACTTGTAATCCTAATTCAACACACTTCACTAACATCAAACAAACCTGCAACATAATAAGTTGCAGCCACAAGGGTCAATACATTTGAATTGTATTGGCAAGTTTCACTACTAAGTAGAAATATGTGGATCCTATCATTACATGCATATTTGGCTAAGTGGGGTTCAGGCTCATTTGCAGAAAGCAATATAGTTTTATCCTATCTTTTCAAAATAGTTTTTGTTCTTTGTCAAATCTTTTTGAACCTCTTGGAAAACTCCAAGTGCTTCAAATCCCTTGTTGTCACCCTTAAGTTTTAACTTTGAGAAATTGGAATGTCGAGATCTTCCATAGCTTCAGGCCTTAGTTGCTCAGAGTTGTCCATAACCGGGGACACGGCTAAGTACTTAGAATTTGATCTTCTGCAGAAGTTGTACACTTTACCCACATGACACAATCTCATCTTGAAGCCACCAGTGGCCGCTGGATAAGTACTCACCAAGATGGAGTACTGGCAGATTGAGAATGTGACAAAGTCTTTCCATAGGAGTCCTCCCAATACACAATGCTAGCTTGTCATCCAGGCACCAATGTAGGGTTTCAAGTTCCCTCACACAATCCTAGTTAATCTGAAGATGCCAATGCATGGGTCTTCCACTATGTAGTTGACTAAGCCAGAGCCCATTTAGCATGTGGATGTACACGGAAGCCACTGTACGAGAAACATGTTCAATCTCTAAGTCCCTGGGTGGTTTTATTCTGGTGCACAACAAAAAGAGATTGCCATATAAGCATGGTTCCTTTTGTTGCCACCTTGTCCAAAACTTGAGTATCCTTGTCCACCCAGGTGGTTCATTGAGTACTTGTTTTATTATATAAAACATAAGTCTTTTCAACTCTTCATATAATCTTATCATATATCCCATCCCAATATATAGCTGGGCTAAGCATACTACAACTACAATGTTTCCACTAAGGAGTATATAGGGGTATCCTATTAGGATTTAGCATAGCATAAAATATAGAAATCCTTATCATGCATGTTTCAAAATCCACTAAGTGTAATGAAAATAGTAGGACTTGGATGATAGTGTCACTTGCCTTTTTATTAGAGAATGTTGGTTCACTTCTTGATCTTTGCAAATATCACACTCTTCTAACTTCACTACAATTCAAACAAGCAAACACATATTTAACACAACATTCAAACGATTTGTCACACATAAAATAACAAAAACAAGGTCATGCACGCAAGCATGCAAAAGATAGTTTTATTTGCAAAAGTGGTTTCTACTAGGCTCTAAACATTATAAGGTTCAAAGTGGTCATTTACTAAAGTGGTAAAACCATTTGCAAAAGGTTTTATCTATAAACCAATTTTAAACCAAATTATTATTTTATGTTGTTGAAAATGCTTTTAGTAAAGCAATAATTTTATATTGTTTATCAAATAAGTTGTTAATTCACAAAACTTGGTGTTTAGGGTCAGAAGGTTTGAATCCAATCATTTCGCAAAAGGTTTTACTCAAAAATCATTTCCATAACAAAATCAATATTTTTATTTGACTAGGAATGAGCTAATTCAAGTATTTATTCCTAAACTTCACAAAATTCATTTTTAAATCCATGAGTTGGTTCCTAAGGTCAGTAGGTTCACAACAAACCATTTTGCAAAGATTTCACATTAAAATTATATCTAGAACAATTTTTATATTCATAATAAGCCTACACAAGTTTCTGCAAATTCAACCAATTTACCAGAAGAAAAACATTAAACAAAGTGCATGGTTGCAAAGTACATGTTATGCTGATTCCATTGATATAAAATTTTCAAAATTTGGACGTGTAGATTTAAAGTTATGAATTTTACAAGTTTGCATATCAATCATATTCAAAATTCTGTTTTAAACAAAACCAGTGCCACGCGGCGTGATTCTATTGGCCGGTACCGCTTCATGCGGATCGAGCTCTCTGGACTGCAGGATCTAACTTAGAACGCGTGGCTTAGATGGGCGCGTACCCCTTCGGTTAATATCTAATCGCAGCCAGACACTTTGCATCTAACGGTTCACAGCAGCTCGACCACGATCTGGCGGCGCTGGCGGTGGCAGACGGCGGCGCGCGGTCAGACGGTGGCGTCGCGGCGGTTACAGGAAGCAAGGGAAGAAACGGAGGTGCTCACCGTGCTCGCAGAGGATTGGTGAAGCTCGAGGTGGCGCTGGCTTGGCGAGGGGCGCTCAAGAACGGCGACGATTGCTCGTCGGAGTAGCTACTGACGACGGGCGGCTCTGTTTGCTGTCGGAGGTGAGGCTACAGGTCGCGTCGAGGCAAGGTAGGGGCACAGTTAGACGCGGGCTGAACTGGGGATGATGTGAGCATCAACAGGAGGTGCCGATGCGGTCGAGACTTACCAGGGGGAGGTCGCCAGAGAAGAGACAGACGCGGCGGCGCTCAGTTGATGACGAAGCCGAGCTTCTAGAGTGCGCGAGAGCGAACTGGTGCTATGGGCAGGTGCGCATGGCGATGGGGAATGTGCTAGCGTGCAGAGGGAGGCGAGGGGTGGCCGTGGTTCGCCGGATTTTGCTGGAGAAGGTCGTCGGAGCAGCGGCGGTGCAAAGCCGATTCGAGGCAGCCTGGTGGCAGAGAGGAGGCGGTGTTTGGGGGGAAATGGCGAGGAGAGAGAGGCGATTTAACGAGCGTGGTCACTGCGAGGAATTACTCAGGCATTGACGTGTATTCATCGCCGCATTCAATCGGCAGCAACGGCAGGGGCGTGGTCGTGGGGTTGAAGACTACAGTGAGGTGGCGGTGGGGCCCGTCTGTCTGTGATGGAGAGAGAGACAGAGAGGGAGATGGGGCCACTCGTCAGCGTCTGTGTGGGTGCGGGATTCAGCGAAAAACGGTTCACTGCGGGGAGGGGTTAGTTGGGCTGGACTGGGCCTTGCTGGGCCTGTTGGGTTGGGTTTGGTCTGATTCATTTTTTTATGCTGATTGCCTTTTCTTTTTCCATTTGAATTTCTGATTTTATTTTATTCAAGCAATTCAAACACCCAAATGAATTCAAAACCTTGCCAAACTTTGTGTAAGTTTTAATTCTGTTTAACAACATAAACCAAAGTCAAACAAAATAATTTTTATTCTTTTTACGATCTATTTAACAATTAAAAAAAATAGTCCTTAGTTATTAATTCAAATAGGATTTGATTTATTTAAAATCTGCATTTGAAATCTAAATAATACCAAAATCATTTCAGTAGGTTTTATTTGAAAAAAGTAAAACACTTGGAAAACTTGTTTAAAATAATTTAACAAGTTTTTAGTGTTTAATTAAAATGGAAAAGCCTTTACTTAAATAAAATTGGATATTAATAAATCCTCATTATTTTATTTAAATAGACCTTTACTCTTTTTATCAAATAGAAATGTTTTATTTCCAAAAGCTTGGCCAAGATTTAATTTGGCTCTATAAAATAATCTTTATTTGTAATTCTACCTTTGCTTTTGAAAATCAAATCCTTTTGTTAAAAGATCCAAAAATAGTAATTCAAACTATCATAATTTTATTTATTATTTGTTTATCTTTTTTTTAAATCCCTTTAATATTTTATTTTATTAAAATAAGTTTGGATATTTCCAATTGGAATCAAAAAGTTTCTTCTCACCCTAAAAATCAACAATTGTTTATTTTGTTTATTTATTTTTCACATTTCAAAATTTGGAAAATTTTGGGATGTGACACACGAGAAGGGCGGAATTGATGGAGGTCTCATTGCCTCTAGGTTGCTAGCTTTCCATGGTTTAGAGCCTCACCATTCAGATTATCGGTTCTCTATAGAGAGTCTTGATCTTGATTCCATGGTTCAGCATAACTTTGTTTCTCTAGGGGCTACTGCGAGAAGTTTACCGTACGAATTATCATTTGTCAAGCGTGGTTGGAGAGGGGGTAGGATTGAGAAAGTAGTTTATTTGCCTGCACCTGCTTTGTTTAATTTTGATAACAGGCAAGGATGGTCGCTCATGGAGGAGGAGTTTGACACATATGTGGTGGAGCTCTCCCAGCAAGAGGAGAATGTTGGAGAGGATGCCGAAGATGATTCGGTTCAGCCCTCCAACTTGGGAGAGTCTTCATACCAGCATCCCTCCTATGATTGGGGCGTCTCTTCTTATTCATCGCAAGCGCCTGACTATGATCATTCCTATGATGACCCACCAGCTTGGGGTTACTACCGTGCTATTGAGCCCCACTTAGGCCAAAAGCCTAAGCTTGGGGGGAGGTATACCGACATCACACTCATCTATATATCATGTTCGTCGGTTCTTTGTATATCCATGTTTCGCTTTCTTTTTGGTTTTTGTTTCTGCTTTCTTAAAACCCAAAAATACCAAAAATATTTTCGTTGTTTCTCTTGGTATGTTTCTTTTCTTTTTAGCTTTGGTTTGCCTTAAAGAAAAATCCAAAATGATTTTGCTTTGTTTGCTTGCTTTAAAAAAATCGAAAACACCAAAAATATTTGTTGTTCTTCTTTGGTTTTGTGAGTTCTTTGCAGGGTTCAGCCGTCCTTAGTGGAGTTTGGTTTCATGTTATTATTCAAGTCACACAAGTGAAGGGCAATAATGAAGATTAAGACAACTTGTGGTGTGGTAAGAGGATGGTAACGAACTCTATTTGTTTTCATTTTTGTACATATACTCATCATTGTGAGCATGCTTAGCTTGTTCATGTAAGGTGTATGTTATTGATGGATGCTTAGTAGTTCTTGCTTTCTTGTGATTAGCTCCAGCGTGTTAATAGTTTGTACCATGTCATATGAATGTTTGCTTGCATTTTTTTATTCATAACTTGGTATGATATTGTGGTATCCTCCTCTGAATGTTTCATGTGAATCGACTTGGCACATGCTCACGCATGCATATGACTAAACAATAGTCAGTAAGCCTCGATGATTTATTTTGCCTTAGAGTTCTTGTATCACTTTCATTCCATAATTAGTCCTGTTTTGTTGCAAGCATGATTATGTGTAGAGGTCCCAACATTTAATAAGGTAGAGATCCATGTGTTTACAATGCTAGTCCCTGGATCAATAGCTAGCATCCACAGTTAAGATGTAATATCAAGAAACAAAGGTCATAATACAACTTTATAACCAGGAATAAATAATTCATTACATCTTACATAGATCATTTGGCTATCTCATTACAATGCAGCAGAAATAACTATATAGCATGGAGTCCATCATCTTCAAAGTGCCACAGGCATTCATGTTGGTTGTAGACTTGTAATCCTAATCAACACACTTCACTAACATCAAACAAACCTGCAACATAATAAGTTACAGCCACAAGGGTCAATACATTTGAATTGTATTGGCAAGTGATACTATGGTAAAATAGTGGTATCTATCATCTATATGCATTTGGATAAGTGGAGCTTAGGCTGGCTTTGCTCAAAATAGATTTTCCTTATCATTTGAAAACACTAAGTTTTTGTTTGGCAAAAATCACCCAAGGAATCTACAAATCATGGATTGAAGATCCTTTAACCCTTGTTCAACCACATGTTTTTAACTTAGAAATTTGGATGAGGAGATTCTTGATAGCTTCCATGTCTTGATGCTCAAATTGTCCATTTCTGGGGACACGGCTAAGTACTTAGATTTTACTCTCTCGAGAGGTGGTGCACTTTCCCCACAAGACTTGACATGCATCGAGACAAGATCTTTTAGAAGCCTTCCCTTAGACCAAAATGGACGCGTTCCAAACCTATCAACCCCTACCACCAACTGTCCATCTGGCTAAGTTATTGCAACCTATATGATCCAGGCAGAGCCCATAATGCCAAGTGGCTGCACTTGAAGCTTCTCAACATTTGACATCTTAAATCTCTTTGTTCCTGGGTGGCATTCCACAAGTGTGATACACAAGGTTCACCAGTCCCCTGGCCTTGTGTAACCACTCAACATAAATCCATTCCCACCATTCCACCCAGGTGATTCATTCACATAGTTGTTTTATTAAACAAAACACAAGTCATAGACTCAGAAATATCCCATAGCATGAATATAATCCACCCTTGTTTTCTACTAGCTAGGCTAAGCATGATAGTAGTAGGAATCTTAACTTAGGGAAAATTCTACTAAGGCATCATCTACTAGGATTTCCCATGGCATAGCATACTTAGTAAAAATTCCATGCAAGTCCTACTTAGAAATATCACTAATGCATAGTGAAAAAAATGGGACAAAAGTATGAAGCACCACTTGCCTTATTGGTAGAGAGTGTAAGTTCACTCCTTGATCTTTGCAATAGTCACACTCTTCAAATTTCACCACAATTCAATCAAGGCACAAATTCAATCTAGTATTTAAACAATTCAACACATAGAATATTAAAAACAAAGCAATGCATGCAAGAATGCCAAAGATTGTTTTATTTTGGAAAAGTGGTTTCTAATAGGTTATAAACATTTTAACTCACCTATTGGTCATTTATCAAAGTGGCAAAACATTTGATAACAAGTTAGTGAAAATGGCCACTTTAAATCCCTTTTGTTTTGCTAGAATTGATTTTATTCAAAGAATGATTTCTAGTGTTAGTCAAAATGTTTTTAAACATAAATATTAATGTTTATGGTCATAATGTTTTAAAACAATTCCATTTGCAAAGGGTTTCATTCAAAATCCATTTTTAAATCAAAGCAACATTTTATTTGTTGGAAATGCCTTTAAACAAAGTAATAATTTTCTAGGGTTCACAAAATATATTTTTAAATCCTAAAACTTGGTGTTTAGGGTCAGAGAGTTTAATTCAAACCAATTCCAAAAGGTTTTACTCAAAAAGCATTTTTAAAACATATTCAACATTTTTATTTAACTAGAAATGCTTTAATTCAAAGGAATAATTCCTAAGTGTCACAAAATATATTTTTAAATCCAAAAGTTGGTTTATATGGTCAGTAGGTTCAAACAATCCATTTACAAAAGATTTTACCCTAAAAACATTTTTAGAATGAATTTTATACACAAAATATGCCTGCACATGTTTCTGCAAAAAAATAATTTTCCAGAAGCAAATCACTAAAAAGGGGCATGGTTGGATAGAATTATTTTTCCTGATTACACTGATATAAAATTTGTAAAATTTGGACGTGTAGATTAAAAGTTATGAATTTTGCAAATTCTAACATCTAATAGTAATGTTTCTGTTTTTAAAACAAAACTCAGGCCACGTGGCTGTTTTCTATTCGTCGATACCGTTTCGTTCGGATCGAGTGATACAGGTCATTAGATCTAACTAACAACGCACGACACAGATGATCTCGTAGCCCTTAGTTAAGTGAATCCATCGCATCCTTTAGATCTAAATCGAACGGCTGAAACGGTGACGACCACAGATGGGCGGCGCGCTCAGATGGTGACGGTGCCAGCAATACAGGAAGCGAGAGAGCGAGGGTATAACCTCACCGAGTTCGCCGTGGAGTGTTGTTGCTCAACGTGGTCTCCGTTACTCGAGGGGTGCGCGGTGTCGACGGGTATTGCTCGCCGAAGATGTTGCTGACGACGGGCCCTTCTGTTCGATGTTGTTGGCGAGTCTACAGGCCACGCCAAGGCAAAGCAGAGACGGTGTTAGACGCGCGATGTAATGGAGATTGTAGGGGTATAGTCCAGAGAGGAAGGGGAGGTCGGGATTTACCAGAGAAGCTCGTCGGAGAAATGGCAGACGCCAGCGTCGCTTTGTCATCAAGGTTGCCGAGCCTACGGGGCACGCGCGGGCAAGTGGGTGGTACTGGAGTGTGCGCCTGGTGATGGGGAGTAGTCTCGTGGAGGCCAGGGAGCAAGGGGAGGGCTGTCGTCGCCGGAATCAGGGAAAAGAACTCGTCGGAGCAGTGGTGGTGCAATGGCTAATTCGCCCAGCCTGGTGGCAGAGAGGGTGCGGCGAATGAGGGGAAAGGTAGAGAGGGCATGGGCGTTTAAGGGTGCTTGGTCGCTAGGAGGAATTAGCGCGGCAATCAATCATATTGACGACGCGGAATCAATGCCAGAAACAGCGACGAACTGGTCACGCACGGGTGAAGCAGACGACTGGCAGGTGGGGTCACTTCGTCAGTGATAGAGAGAGAGGGTAGGGTCTACATATCAGTGACTGCGCGGGTTTAGATGCTGGTGAGAAAACACTTCGGGGAGGGAAGGAAGATGGGCTGCGAGTTGGGCCTGTTGGGCTAGCTGGGCTGGATTCGTTTCTTTCCCCCTTTTTTATTCTTTTTCTTTTTCTGTTTTCTTTTTCTGTTTTGAATTTGTTCAAATGATTTCAAAACTCTTTTTAATTCAAAACTTTTCCAAACTTTCAATATATTTTAGTATTGTTATAAATGTGTTTGTAAAGACCATTTTGGAATGATTCCTTTATTCAATTATGGTTTATTCTTTATTTAAATTAGGCACTTGTTTTTATTCAAATAAGATTTTAATTATATTTTCAAACCCTTATTTGAATTCTAATTTTCACCAAACCTTTTTCAGTAGGTTTTATTTATTCAATAGGGTGTTAAATAATTCACTTTGAATTATTTAAAGTATTTCAATATGATTTATTAATCATTTAAATTGGGCAATTATTTTTATTTCAAACAAAATCAAATATGGTTTTAATTCCATATAAATTTTATTCAAATAACTCTTTTATTCCATTTAAGTTAATTAAATAACTTTTATTCCACTTGGGCAAATTCCAATTATTATTTTCCCATGATTTAATTAATCATTTACTTTAGGGATTTTGTCTTTATTCAAATATACTTAGAATATGGTTTTCATCCATATACTTTTATTTGGTTATTCTTTAACCCTTCATTTTATTTGGATTTGAATTATCTTTGTTCCATTTACTTATGGATTTAATTCAAGTTTTAAATTGTCTTCTAAATAATTCCTTTGGAATTTATTATTTAGTTTAAGTAATTTGTCTTCATTTAAATAAAATTGGATATTGTTCAATCCTATTTTACTTAAATAATATTTTATTCCTTTTATTATTTCATAATATTTGTTTGTCCAAGATTTAATTTGGCTTTTAAATATTCCTTATTTATTTCTTTGCCTTATAAAATCCATATCTTTTTATTTATAGATCCAAAATTGGTGATTCCAATTTGTATATTTTTATTTAATATTTGTTTATCCTTTTATATCTCTTTAGGATTATTTTGCTCACAATTTTGGTATGGATTTTTGATAAGTGCTTTATTAGCTTTGGAATATATTTCTTTATCTTATTAAATTCATAAGATTTTTATCCCTGGCTCCAAATTAAATGAAACCAATTTCTATGGTTTTATAATATTTTTATTTATCATTCTTGATCATTTATGAATGCTTGTTGCTAAATTTTTATATGGATCAAATCCATAGTATTAGAGAAATCTTGGAAATGATTTTCTTCCATTAGGGTTTTAGAGTTTTGGTTTATTTTCCAAGTGTTTAAATTTTAATATTTCATTTACTGATGAATGCATTTCACTTGATTGAAATTTGTTGGATTCTATTTTCTTCAAAGTTTGTTCAAGTAGGGTTTTGATGTTTCCAAGTTTAAACAAAAAGTTTCTTTTCACCCTAAATTTCAACAATTATTTATTTTGTTTATTTATTTTTCACATTTCAAAATTTGGAAAATTTTGGGATGTGACATTATGACAGTTATTGCTCTCTCGTTTGTCGCTCCCTCTCTATTTCTAGCCTTCACCTGTACTGAGTATGAGCTCTACTTGTGCATCCAACTCCCCAAAACCATTATTGCCAATAGTGTCCACCATACCTACCTATTAGCATCCTTTGCTATTCAGTGCATATTCATTATGCCTTGTTTTCTTCAAAATAAAATGTTTGACTGTTTTGATAAAGTTAGTTAGTAAAGCTCTCACGAACTTGATGTCACACTTTATTTCTTGCGCTTAATAAACCTGAACCATTGTGACTGTCATGAAAGTTATATGCTTGCAAATTATAGGCTGGGAGTTAGCAGAACCGTGTTGTCACGAGGAACGCTTTCAACACTCATGGATATATATCCAGTTGATACCATGCTCTTTTGCTTGCGGATGTCATTGGTGTGAAATAAAAGGGGAGCTTGTGAGTTCACGGAGTTATATATGTGTGTTAGAGAAATGCTTGGGCCGCTGGCCTAAGCCATGCCTAATCATGGTGGAAACTTGCAGCATCACCATAATGAGCATCTGTGAAGCATCCTAAATAAAAAACTATGCAAATAGCAAATAAAAAGATCACTGAGATGCTCATTGTCTGCTTGCCTTGTCATTTTGATTATGGGATAGCTCATGTATCATGTGCAAGGGGTACCCCGTTGGCGGTTCTCTATGATATGCATGTATTTACAATGAAAAGAACTTACATGTAACTAAATTTGAGTAGCACGAGGAGCGGCCCTCGTACTCAAGGGACTTGGGATTTCCAGTTTATGGTCTGGGCATATAACTCATATTGGACCTCACTTTCACCATTAACCACATAAAGATGCCTATGATAGGGTCAATGAGAGCTTAAAGCTAATGAGTACCTTACTTTCATCATTTGGAAGCCTTTCAAACTTTTCAAAACCTTTTCACTTCCTTGTTGAGTCACCACTTATTCTATGAGCACCTTCTTGAGAGCATAGTTGTCATTCTTGTGTTTGTCTCAAAACATGGTTAATTATGTCATGACTTTGATGCTTGTATCTCTGATATCTTTTACTTATAGTCTTCACTTGAACTTCAGAGGTGCCTTGGCATTTATATTGTGCTCTACAAACAAAGGCAAATGAGATACCACTCTATCATACCTTATTATGAGCATTGCAATGTTGCTTATGTTTATGTTTCATGCTACTTATTATTATTGAGTTGGTTTCTCTTCATAGCTTGCAATGACTATTGAGTAGACTTAGTTGCATACTTCTTATTATGAATGGTTTAAGTATCTACTCCTGTGCTGAGAATATATACATCATATGAAGTAAATGTGTTCGTGAAAGTTCTTTTATCGCACTCAGTTTTCAACTGAATTGCTTGATGACAAGCAATAAGCTAAGCTTGGGGGGAGTTGATACGTCCAAAAAGTATATACATCATATGAAGCAAACTTGTGTGATTTGAATACAACTAACACGGACTGATGCTGTTTTCAACAGAATTACCTTGGTGTCTAGTTTTTGTGCAGAAAATCAACTATCAGGAAAAATCCCGGAAAATATGCCAAAAAGCCTATTTCACCAGAAGATCCACGGAGCCAGAGTACGAGACGGAGGGGAGCCCTGGGTGGCCCACACCCCCTGCCGTGCGGGTAGGCCCACCCTGCGCCTGGGAGGGGTGTGGCCAGCCCAGGCACCCCCTTGGCCTCTCTCTTCGCCTATAAGATGCCTTCTGACCTAAATACTCTGGGGGGGTCAACGTTTTCCAGAAAGAGTTCCGTTGTGCCACCACCACCAGAAACCGTGATTCGGATCCAGAAACTCCGTTCAGACACCCTGTCGGGACGGGAAATTTGGGGAGGATCATCGCCATCGTCATCACCAACGCCTCTCCATCAACCATCCATGAGTGAGTAATCCCCCGCTGTAGGCTATGGGGATGGTAGGGATTGTATGAGTTCTATCATGTAATCGAATATGATTGTTATGGCATGGTGCCTAGTATCTCTATTAGTGCTATTTGACTTTGTTGCAACTTGTTGTGCTTAATGCTTGTCACTAGGTCCCGAGTGCCATGATCACAGATCTGAACTTATTATTGAATCATTATGATAGTATTGTTTGTGATCTTATCTGCAAGTTGTGTACACATATCATTGTCTGGATCCAAAGGCCCCGAAGTGATAGAAATTGGGAAAACCGGAGGGGATGGCTGTGATGTGAGGATCACATGTGTTCACGGGGTGTTAATCCTTTGCTCCGGTGCTCTATTAAAAGGAGTACCTTAATTGCCAGTAGTTCCCTTGAGGCCCCACTGTCACGGGCTGGCAGGACAAAAGATGTTGTGCAAGTTCTCATTGCGAGCACGCATGACTATATATGGAGCATATGCCTATGATTGTTTAGTACTTGGATGCTTTTTCTTATTTATCTGCAATTGCCCTAGATCTTGAAGTTACATGTTTAGACTCATCCATGCAACACCCGTCCATCCATCTCTATGCCTACCGCACTCATATCCTACTATTTGTTGCTACTGTTACTATTGCTCATGTTTCACTGTTGTTGTTGTTGTTGTTGTTGCTTTGCTATTGCTACTACAAACTGTTGCTACTGATAAACTTCTGTGAGCAAGAACTATTTCCAGGTGCAGCTGAATTGACAAATCAGTTGTTAAGGCTTGCAAGTATTCTTTGGCTTCCCTTGTGTCGAATCAATAAATTGGGTAATACTACCCTCGAAGACGGTTGTGATCCCCTATACTTGTGGGTCATCAAGGGAGAGGATGGAGCCGTCGAGCTAGGGCCACGACTGTCGACACGCATCAATACAAGCTTGAGCGGGACTAGAAAGGAGTTGGAGCTGCCGTTTGTGGTACACGACAAGCTGGGATCGAGCTGAGGCGACGGTCGGAGGAGCGCCTAGGGCGTAGAGAACGAATTTGAGGCGGCGGGGAAGAGGGGATCGATGGGAGGCGCTCGGATCGAGAGAGAGAGAGAGAGAGAGAGAGAGAGAGAGAGAGAGAGAGAGAGAGAGAGAGAGAGAGAGAGAGAGAGAGAGAGAGAGAGAGAGAGAGAGAGAGAGAGAGAGAGAGAGAGAGAGAGAGAGAGAGAGAGAGAGAGAGAGAGAGAGAGAGAGGGAGAGAGAGAGAGAAGGTTTGGGGCGAGATGAGGATCAGAATTGAGCGGGGTCGCAGGAAAAGACAGCCAAACATTGGACCCGCCAGCTGAGACGTGTCCCCAGCTCATGGAATGTGCCTGCCAAGCGTGAGACTGCAAAGCCCACAATTTGAACTGGAATGTGTCAAAATGGACAGGTCCACATTGTGTGGTCCATTTACTGAGCACCGTTGGGTCTCGGCCTATGTCTGTGCAGACAGTCCTCCCCGTTCAAATTTATTGGAAAATGATATGGTTCCCCTAGGGGATCAAACGAATCGATCCCCCGAGTCGCTCTCATCCCGCACGTGCCTTCCACTTCCTCTTTACCGCACCTACGTCGACCATGGATGCATCTTAGCGCCAACCGCCTGTGACTAGCGTCGTCGCGACACCGGAGGCTCCCGCTGTCGAACCCTAGATCTCGCACCACTGTCCTCCTCCACCATTTCCTGGTGCTAACGTTGGCAGCCCCTCCCCCTGCCCAACCTCCTCCAGGGGCACGAGTGTAACACCCTCAGAATCGACCCTATGCAGGTTTTAGCGAAACTCGCCAAACCCGCATAGAAACGATTCAAAGGTGCCCACCAGGCACTTTCGTGCGGGTGGAAAACGAAGTAATAACATTACACAACAGTCCTCGATGGGACCCACAGAACAGATATATACAACAGCGACCCAAAGAGTCAGAATACAGATATAATATACAAGATCCAAATCACCTTGAAAATGGTAGAGCGTCCGACTACGGACAAGATGCAAATGGGGCTAAGAGCCCTGAAGAATAACCAATGGCGTCCATAACCCTGCCCAGGCCAAGCCGGAAGGGTAACCCTGCTAACGACGTCGATCTCAAAACCTGCTTAAAACAAAAGGGGTGCCGACAAAGGGCAAAGGAAAAAGAGGAGCGTCAGTACTGAGGCCAGTACACGGCGAGGCTAGAATTCGGCGGTCCTCGCCTACATAGGTATGGTGGACTGAGCGGCAGCGGCAGCAAGCACTAAACAACCTATAGAGACTCGGTATACCTGGCGGCTATCAGAGAGGGGTAAGAAAGACCTATTCGGAACCAACCTAATGCTACCATCAAACAAACCCATCCTGGGGTTTCCCCCTCGACACCGATCGAGGAAGTCAACCGAGGAACTCACACAGTTGGCATTTTTATTTATTCGGTTATCGTTGCAGCAATTACTGGTCAAGTATAGATAATCATCCTGATAAAATAAGCAGTGGGCCATTTCAGTTAGCCATTCCGTTGTAGTTGCGACACTTACTAGTCAGATACAATTAGCATGAGATAACCCAAAAACCCAGCAGTTGTTGGTACTTTTATTTAGCCATTCCGTTGTAGTCGCATTATTTACTAGTCAAGTACAATGGTCGCAAGCGACAAACCAAACAAGCAATTGTGGGCAGTATTATTTAGCCATTCCATTATAGTGAAGCTGATTACTAGTCATTATAAAGTCAAATTTATAGCACTGCTTTAGTTATAGTTGTCTATGATCGAGATACTGTGCTCCAAGTCGTCCATAACCGCGGACACGGCTTTCAGAAAGTTTTACCCGCCCGGGGTGCACAAATAGCAACACACACACGATCGACCTCGGAAAAACCAAATCAAAACCCAACGAGGCTTTCACGACAGAGCAATCACAAGATTCAGAAATATTTCAGGGGGCCACCCCTTGGAGTACACCCGCAACGAAGTAAGCTAGCTCCGAGACGGACCCGAGGTTTGGGTGGACGGCTGTGAGCGACTGGGAACCCAAAACTAGGCTTGTCGACACCGCGAAAACGTGTCCCGATCCTAAACAGTACAGTGTGCTCCTCGCACAATCGTAAATAAAGCAGTAGCATGGCATAAGTACAGGATAGTAAATAAAACCTCAAACTAGTTTGTGGCCCCAAGAAATAAGACGGAATCAAGCTCTGGCTAAGGGGGGTCCCATAATTCCCCGTATGTGGATAGCGCGATAAATCAAGGAACAGGTATCAAGCACTCGGGGTCCTACGGGACACAAGTGGGCGGTCGGAAACCAAATATTATCTATCACCCACCGATGCCTCTGCTTACTTACTTCAATTTTAGTTGTTAAACAGGAATTAAAGTGAACGATAAGTAAAACCATGACCATCTCCAACATCAACATGCGGCCATACACCAACAACTGTGGCACTTGACGACACGCAACAGCACTTGAGCAAGCGACTACGACGCGCAAGTCCAACTATCTACCAAACAGCAGGTAATAGGAGGTGTCCAAGGCAATATAAGGCGGCAAGGGATATCACGGGTACGAAAACTAGAGCATCGCAACACAGATAGCAAAAGAACAACAGGAGGGAATAAATACTAGAAAAGTAAGATAGGTAGAAAGGGGGAGATGCTCGCCTGAAAACATTGCCGAAGGTTCGACCGAAGATCGGGGCGAAGCTCACATCAACTCAACGGCCTTATCCGCGAAGAAGCAAAACACTAGAATAAACACCGGATGCAATATTTAATACTACGGTAGAAAATCGAGCATGATGCATGTATGATGTATGCCATGGCAAGATGCGATGCAATTAGGCCATATTAAGCGGAACCGGGGTCCCGACAATTAATTAAATGGTTCAAGTTATTTAGAACCCCCGCAATTTAAATGTTGTCTTAACATGGTAAAATATATCACCGTTCGCTACACAAATTTAAATGAGGCCAATATGAGACTAGATTTGCCCGCATATGAGCCCCATATTTAATTATATGGTGAATCGGCATAAGGCCCCCAAACCACACAAATATGCATGCGAGATGAATGATTAATATGCGAAAAGTTGTATTATATTATAAAATAGGGTTTCGGGAAGGGGTTCACACATTAGGGTTCGGCAGATCTTGGTTCCGGGGCGCGGGGTCGGGTCTCAGGGGGATCGTTCTCGGTCAACAGAAGTAGAACTTGTCGCATCCGCGGTGGTCGGGCCATGTTGTCGGTCTTGTCGTCTCACGCGGAGATCTTGGCGTTCCGGGAGGGAGTACTTGGTCTGGCATCGGGGCATCGGACTCGCCCTGGTTGCTGTCGTTCTTGTCGTCGATGGCGAACTTGAGTGGATTGGGTACCGGGGTACTCGAGTCCGAGTGGGAGATCTTGAGGCGCCCGCTTCTCCGGGTCCAGTAGGAGTTCTTGTCGTTCCATGTAGAATACCTTCGGGTTCGGGGCTTCGGATCCGCGAAGGGGGCCTCGACGTTCCGGACTTCGGTGGTCGATGGAGAACTTGGGTTACCCGTTGGTGGGGTTTTCGAGTGGCACCGATGGTAGACGAACTCGACGACACATGAAGGTCTTGACGTCAACGAAGATCTTGTCGACGGGAATACATACATAGTGGCATACTAGGCAGCAGCGACAACATAGCACGGGCAACAGGACAATTCTACAAGGCCATGTCTCATGCAGACGTACATCAAACATCACCATCGTGGCAACTGCTGACCCAAAACAACAGGGGCGCCTCCTGGAGGAACCGAAACCGACGACGTGCGGCGCGGACGGCAGATACACCACGCTGTGGAGGAGGCTCGGGATGGCCATGAACCGGGAGAGCTCGAGGCGCCCAGCAGGTGCCGAGAAGGCGGCGACGACGTGGTTTGCCGCAACGGCGAGGGCGGGGCTCGCGGGGAGGCCAGGGAGGCGAGGCGGGCTTGGGGCGTGGCGACGGTTCTGGGGCAGGGACGGGGTCGGCGGCGAGGGAGTCCTAGGCGGCGGCGGGCGCCAGGAGGAGGAGAAGAGGCGGGGTCGCGTGGGCGGCGAGGAGGTCGACGGGGGCGCGCCGGCGTCGGGGATGGTGACCGGCGGCGGAGGGCGGTGCTCCCGCGCAGCGGCGAGGGAGGCGGCGGATGGAGAGGTGAGCGGGGAAGGAACGCGGCGGAGGACGGGGGAGGCCGGAGGCGGGCTCGCCGGCGCGGTCGGGGCCGGCGCAGCGAGCGGCGGAGGCGGGGAGGAAGGACGAGCTCGGGGGGAATCCACGCGGGGCCGGTGGGACGCGGTCGGAGGCGGGGAGCCCGGGGCGAGGCTGGCGGCGCAGAGGCGGGCACGGCCGACGGCGATAGAGGAGGTTGCCGGCGGGGCGGCTGCTCGCAGGCCGGGGAGGCGCCGGGGTCGGGGACGCGGGCGGAGGGGAGAGCGCGAGCGGCTCCGGCGGGCAGAGGCCGGCGGGGCAGAGGAGGAGAGCCAGGGCGACAACGGGGACCGGGGAGGGCGGCAGAGGCACCAGAGAGAGTTGCGGGAGGAGGGAGATGGACCGGGGTAGACGGCGAGGGTCGGGGGAAGGTGGACTCGGAGAGGGAGCGAGGAGGGAGAGGGAGAGGTAGGAGACGGGCGCGGGTTGGGTGGCTGGAGGAGGAATAAGGTGGGGAGGAAGGTGAGCGCGTGGGGGAGGGACGCGTGGGGGGCGTGTCGGTGTGGGGTGGGGCCGCGGGCAGGGGGCCAGGTGGGTCCCGCGGGGTGAGTGGCTGCTGTGCGTGTGTGCTGGTTGGTGGGGTGGGGAGAGAGAGAGAGTGATGCTGACGGGTGGGGTTGACCCAGGAGGTGGGGTCCGGTTGGAAGTGGGAGGGGTAGAGAGGCTGTGGGGTGTGTGGGGTGGGGCCGGCGGGTGAGGTGGGTGGAGGGAGAGAGAGTTGGGGGGGTGAGGTGGCATTGTGGGAGTGGTTGGGGGAGAGGGAGGATGAGGTGGTGACCGGCTATTGGTTGGGGTGATGTGGAGGGTTTGGGGTAGACTAGGACTAGGGTAAGAAAAGACTTGGGGTGGGGTCTAAGCTGGACCGATTTTTATTCTTCGGGTGGTCGTTCGGTCGAATCAGCCCGTTCGACTGCCCCACTAGAAATAATTAAATATTTTATTTATTTCAAACCGTGCTTTTGCAAACCGATATCAGACAAAACAAAATATTCCGGCGACCCGGATTTTGCGTTTGAACCAAGACGGGGCGTTTTAGAAAACAAAATAGGTTTTTCCGAAAATAATTTTATGCAAGCAAATGCAAGATGATGACGATGCTCAAATGCAATGTGGCATGATGACATGAGCATGCGGTCATGATGATGCAATGCACAAAATCAACGCGATTTTCTAGTAGTGGTTTTGCGGGATGCCACAATTCGACACCACTAACAATGGATCTCGCCCTCGAGATGCGCCTCATGGTACCGGGAAGAAGGTCGGCGATCGGCGTCTTCTCGCTTCGTGTAGATCTTCGCGACACCACTAACAAGAGGTCTTTGTCCGTGATCGCCGAGAGAACACTCCGGAAACAAAAGGTCGAAGGTAGAGGCATCAACAAATAAAGCCACCTCTAGCTTCTGTGGACGGAGTAAAATTGCTGGATCCACTGATTCGATGCACCAGAGCGAATGATAAAAGTAGTCGGATGGTGATCAGTCCATCGCGCACCCAAACCATTACTCTGCACACGAATAGGCGGATTATGCAACCAACTCTCGGAATCAGACTGAAGATCTTGACAAGCGAGGTTCGGAAACAGAGGAGTGATGCAGACTCTGCATCGGATCTGGCGTAGATGATGTCGTCGTGTCGGAAAACACCGGAAGGCACGAGAAGGAACAAAGAGAAGTCCACCAGACGAAGGATTCCTCGGATAGCATGAAGACCAGATGTAGCAACACCGTTACCAAAGGAGGAAGCGAAACCCTGAAGGTACGACGGAACCCAACCACGAGAAATCCTGGACTCGAAGAAAAGGTAAGAGGGTAGATTCAAAACACGCAGAGGTGAGAGGAGAGCAGCAGAGGGGTAAGGAGTAAAATCAGACCTAATCAGATCTATCCAACCGATTTTGCAAAATAGTTTTTGACACTCTACTTCGGCCGTTAGCTAGGTTATCCTACAGGCTGGACTTGTGGGGTATCGCAACTGCTGAGCTCTGATACCACTCTGTAACACCCTCAGAATCGACCCTATGCAGGTTTTAGCGAAACTCGCCAAACCCGCATAGAAACGATTCAAAGGTGCCCACCAGGCACTTTCGTGCGGGTGGAAAACGAAGTAATAACATTACACAACAGTCCTCGATGGGACCCACAGAACAGATATATACAACAGCGACCTAAAGAGTCAGAATACAGATATAATATACAAGATCCAAATCACCTTGAAAATGGTAGAGCGTCCGACTACGGACAAGATGCAAATGGGGCTAAGAGCCCTGAAGAATAACCAATGGCGTCCATAACCCTGCCCAGGCCAAGCCGGAAGGGTAACCCTGCTAACGACGTCGATCTCAAAACCTGCTTAAAACAAAAGGGGTGCCGACAAAGGGCAAAGGAAAAAGAGGAGCGTCAGTACTGAGGCCAGTACACGGCGAGGCTAGAATTCGGCGGTCCTCGCCTACATAGGTATGGTGGACTGAGCGGCAGCGGCAGCAAGCACTAAACAACCTATAGAGACTCGGTATACCTGGCGGCTATCAGAGAGGGGTAAGAAAGACCTATTCGGAACCAACCTAATGCTACCATCAAACAAACCCATCCTGGGGTTTCCCCCTCGACACCGATCGAGGAAGTCAACCGAGGAACTCACACAGTTGGCATTTTTATTTATTCGGTTATCGTTGCAGCAATTACTGGTCAAGTATAGATAATCATCCTGATAAAATAAGCAGTGGGCCATTTCAGTTAGCCATTCCGTTGTAGTTGCGACACTTACTAGTCAGATACAATTAGCATGAGATAACCCAAAAACCCAGCAGTTGTTGGTACTTTTATTTAGCCATTCCGTTGTAGTCGCATTATTTACTAGTCAAGTACAATGGTCGCAAGCGACAAACCAAACAAGCAATTGTGGGCAGTATTATTTAGCCATTCCATTATAGTGAAGCTGATTACTAGTCATTATAAAGTCAAATTTATAGCACTACTTTAGTTATAGTTGTCTATGATCGAGATACTGTGCTCCAAGTCGTCCATAACCGCGGACACGGCTTTCAGAAAGTTTTACCCGGCCGGGGTGCACAAATAGCAACACACACACGATCGACCTCGGAAAAACCAAATCAAAACCCAACGAGGCTTTCACGACAGAGCAATCACAAGATTCAGAAATATTTCAGGGGGCCACCCCTTGGAGTACACCCGCAACGAAGTAAGCTAGCTCCAAGACGGACCCGAGGTTTGGGTGGACGGCTGTGAGCGACTGGGAACCACAAACTGGGCTTGTCGACACCGCGAAAATGTGTCCCGATCCTAAACAGTACAGTGTGCTCCTCGCACAATCGTAAATAAAGCAGTAGCATGGCATAAGTACAGGATAGTAAATAAAACCTCAAACTAGTTTGTGGCCCCAAGAAATAAGACGGAATCAAGCTCTGGCTAAGGGGGGTCCCATAATTCCCCGTATGTGGATAGCGCGATAAATCAAGGAACAGGTATCAAGCACTCGGGGTCCTACGGGACACAAGTGGGCGGTCGGAAACCAAATATTATCTATCACCCACCGATGCCTCTGCTTACTTACTTCAATTTTAGTTGTTAAACAGGAATTAAAGTGAACGATAAGTAAAACCATGACCATCTCCAACATCAACATGCGGCCATACACCAACAACTGTGGCACTTGACGACACGCAACAGCACTTGAGCAAGCGACTACGACGCGCAAGTCCAACTATCTACCAAACAGCAGGTAATAGGAGGTGTCCAAGGCAATATAAGGCGGCAAGGGATATCACGGGTACGAAAACTAGAGCATCGCAACACAGATAGCAAAAGAACAACAGGAGGGAATAAATACTAGAAAAGTAAGATAGGTAGAAAGGGGGAGATGCTCGCCTAAAAACATTGCCGAAGGTTCGACCGAAGATCGGGGCGAAGCTCACATCAACTCAACGGCCTTATTCGCGAAGAAGCAAAACACTAGAATAAACACCGGATGCAATATTTAATACTACGGTAGAAAATCGAGCATGATGCATGTATGATGTATGCCATGGCAAGATGCGATGCAATTAGGCCATATTAAGCGGAACCGGGGTCCCGACAATTAATTAAATGGAATCAAGTTATTTAGAACCCCCGCAATTTAAATGTTGTCTTAACATGGTAAAATATATCACCGTTCGCTACACAAATTTAAATAAGGCCAATATGAGACTAGATTTGCCCGCATATGAGCCCCATATTTAATTATATGGTGAATCGGCATAAGGCCCCCAAACCACACAAATATGCATGCGAGATGAATGATTAATATGCGACAAGTTGTATTATATTATAAAATAGGGTTTCGGGAAGGGGTTCACACATTAGGGTTCGGCAGATCTTGGTTCCGGGGCGCGGGGTCGGGTCTCAGGGGGATCGTTCTCGGTCAACAGAAGTAGAACTTGTCGCATCCGCGGTGGTCGGGCCATGTTGTCGGTCTTGTCGTCTCACGCGGAGATCTTGGCGTTCCGGGAGGGAGTACTTGGTCTGGCGTCGGGGCATCGGACTCGCCCTGGTTGCTGTCGTTCTTGTCGTCGATGGCGAACTTGATTGGATCGGGTACCGGGGTACTCGAGTCCGAGTGGGAGATCTTGAGGCGCCCGCTTCTCTGGGTCCAGTAGGAGTTCTTGTCGTTCCATGTAGAATACCTTCGGGTTCGGGGCTTCGGATCCGCGAAGGGGGCCTCGACGTTCCGGACTTCGGTGGTCGATGGAGAACTTGGGTTACCCGTTGGTGGGGTTTTCGAGTGGCACCGATGGTAGACGAACTCGACGACACATGAAGGTCTTGACGTCAACGAAGATCTTGTCGACGGGAATACATACATAGTGGCATACTAGGCAGCAGCGACAACATAGCACGGGCAACAGGACAATTCTACAAGGCCATGTCTCATGCAGACGTACATCAAACATCACCATCGTGGCAACTGCTGACCCAAAACAACAGGGGCGCCTCCTGGAGGAACCGAAACTGACGACGTGCGGCGCGGACGGCAGATACACCACGCTGTGGAGGAGGCTCGGGATGGCCATGAACCGGGAGAGCTCGAGGCGCCCAGCAGGTCCGAGAAGGCGGCGACGACGTGGTTTGCCGCAACGGCAAGGGCGGGGCTCGCGGGGAGGCCAGGGAGGCGAGGCGGGCTTGGGGCGTGGCGACGGTTCTGGGGCAGGGACGGGGTCGGCGGCGAGGGAGTCCCAGGCGGCGGCGGGCGCCAGGAGGAGGAGAAGAGGCGGGGTCGCGTGGGCGGCGAGGAGGTCGACGGGGGCGCGCCGGCGTCGGGGATGGTGACCGGCGGCGGAGGGCGGTGCTCCCGCGCAGCGGCGAGGGAGGCGGCGGATGGAGAGGTGAGCAGGGAAGGAACACGGCGGAGGACGGGGGAGGCCGGAGGCGGGCTCGCCGGCGCGGTCGGGGCCGGCGCAGCGAGCGGCGGAGGCGGGGAGGAAGGCCGAGCTCGGGGGAAGCCACGCGGAGGCCGGCGGGGCAGAGGAGGAGAGCCAGGGCGACGACGGGGACCGGAGAGGGCGGCAGAGGCGCCAGAGAGAGTTGCGGGAGGAGGGAGATGGACCGGGGCAGACGGCGAGGGTCGGGGGAAGGTGGACTCGGAGAGGGAGCGAGGAGGGAGAGGGAGAGGTAGGAGACGGGCGCGGGTTGGGTGGCTGGAGGAGGAAGAAGGTGGGGAGGAAGGTGAGCGCGTGGGGGAGGGACGCGTGGGGGGCGTGTCGGTGTGGGGTGGGGCCGCGGGCAGGGGGCCAGGTGGGTCCCGCGGGGTGAGTGGCTACTGTGCGTGTGTGCTGGTTGGTAGGGTGGGGAGAGAGAGAGTGATGCTGACGGGTGGGGTTGACCCAGGAGGTGGGGTCCGGTTGGAAGTGGGAGGGGTAGAGAGGCTGTGGGGTGTGTGGGGTGGGGCCGGCGGGTGAGGTGGGTGGAGGGAGAGAGAGTTGGGGGGGTGAGGTGGCATTGTGGGAGTGGTTGGGGGGAGAGGGAGGATGAGGTGGCGACCGGCTATTGGTTGGGGTGATGTGGAGGGTTTGGGGTAGACTAGGACTAGGGTAAGAAAAGACTTGGGGTGGGGTCTAAGCTGGACCGATTTTTATTCTGGGGGTGGTCGTTCGGTCGAATCGGCCCGTTCGACTGCCCCACTAGAAATAATTAAATATTTTATTTATTTCAAACCGTGCTTTTGCAAACCGATATCAGACAAAACAAAATATTCCGGCGACCCGGATTTTGCGTTTGAACCAAGACGGGGCGTTTTAGAAAACAAAATAGGTTTTTCCGAAAATAATTTTATGCAAGCAAATGCAAGATGATGACGATGCTCAAATGCAATGTGGCATGATGACATGAGCATGCGGTCATGATGATGCAATGCACAAAATCAACGCGATTTTCTAGTAGTGGTTTTGCGGGATGCCACAACGAGCCCCACGGAACATGCTCCGACGACGACGGATGTCTCCCCATGGGGCCCGTCTGCTCTGTTGCATCCTATGGTCGGGACCCGAGGGATCCTCATGACCGGAGCGCCCTTCCCCTACCTGCTATTGTAGGGGTTCGTAGCATGGAAAACAAAAAATTTCTATCACGAACACACAAAATCCAAGATCTAATCTACAAGATCGGTGCAACGAGTTTATAGAGTAATAACCCTCGCATATCCAAAGCGTTTAACGAGATCAGATTCTCGTGGTTGATGTAGTCGTTCACTTGTCGATCTTAAGATTGTGTAGACGATCCTTCCGGCAGCGCTTCCGCAGTCAGTCACACGTTCGGTACTCGATGAAGACCTTCCTCTCCCTTGTTCCAGCAAGCAGCGGAGGTTGTAGATCTCCTCGCGATTCCGGCAACACGACGGTGTGGTGGTGAAGGTGGTGGAGTAGATCCTGCAGGGCTTCGCCTAAGCCAGAGCAGGTATGGTGGAGGAGAGAGGGCCTCAGTGGCTAGGGTGTAGGCGCCAAGGAGATGGAGGCACCGACGGCTAGGGTGTAGGCGGCGACGACTAGGAGAGGGGTGGCGGCCTAGGTCAAGGGGTGAGAGGGAGTGGCGCCCCCTCCCCTCCTTATATAGGTGGAGGGGAGGCAACCAGGGTGGTTGAGTCCTCCCCCAACTCCCCTTGTGCCCGGCGGCTTGGGGACGGAGAGGGAAACCTCTTCCCTCTAGGTTTCCTTTCCTTCCTCCACTAGGACTTTGACTTTTCAAATTGGGATTTGACTTTTCAAACTAGAGTTTGACTCTTTAAACTAGAGTTTGATTATATCTTCCATATACTTGGCCGACTTGACCTAGTGGTATATGCTCATACCCCATTAGGGTATGGTGCATTCCAAGTACCACCTCTGGGTGGTGGACCTTCCAAAACATTCTATAAGCTTCTGGTCAAAACACTGAAAACATTTCCGAACCCTGGAAATTGACTTTCCTTATATGAATCTTATTCTACGGACCATTTCGGAACTACTCGTGATGTCCTGGATCCAATCCGAGACTCCGAACAACATTTGTTCTCCAACTCATATTCCATATCTACTAAACAACATCGAATCCTTAAGTGTGTCTCCCTACGATTCGTGAACTATGCAGACATGATCAAGACACCTCTCCAATCAATAACCATTACATGAATCTGGAAATCCATTATGGCTCCCACATATTTCTATGATTACATTGTGATCGAATGAACCATTTACATATGATACCGATTCCCTTTATCGCGTGATACTTTACTTATCTGAGGTTTGATCGTTGGTATCTCTTATACCTAGTTCAACCTCGTTACCGATAAGTACTCTTTACTCGTTCCATGATATGACATCCCTTGTGACCTAGTCACATGCTTGCAAGCAAATTGGATGACATTCCACCGAGAGGGCCCAGAGTGTATCTATCCGTCATATGGATGGAAAAATTCCACTCTTGATCCATGTGCCTCAACACATACTCTCAGAATACCTAATGCCACCTTTATAAACACCCATTTATGGAAGTGGTGTTTGTTGTCATCAAAGTATTCATACGGTGATGGTGATTAACATGATCTCATGGTCAAAGGATTAGGTTACTATGTATTTGAAAGCATGTAGCAAACGAACTCTAAATGACTTGATCTTACGCTACGCTTACTATAGGAGTGTGTCCATCATATCATTCTCCTAATGACATGATCTTGTTGGCATCTAATATCCATGATCAGGAAACCATGATCATCTATTAATCAACAATCTAGTTCAACAAGAGGCTTACTAGGGACTCTTTTATGTTTACAAAAGACACAAGTATTAATGTTTCTGATTAATATAATTATAGCATGGGATGTAAACATTTATCATAAACATGAAGATATGATAATGGGGTTTCTATTTCCGTGCCCCTGGTTCATTAGCTATACTCACTTTCCCTGGCCGCTTAACTTTTCCTCACTTTTGCCCAGCTCCTTGTCCGAAAATCTCGCATCGGTCTGAAACTCGCTGTCCGTCGGGTCCCGTTAGTGGACCCTCGCAGTTACATGCTTACAAGTGGGGCCGCATTCAGTCGGGTCCTGTAGTAGACCCTCGCCGTTACATGCTGACAAGTAGGATCCCCCGTTACGTGCTGGCAAGTGGGGCCATGTTCAGTCGGGTCCCGTAGTAGGACCCCCCATGTTGGATTGCGTGGGGCCGACTTGTTGGGAACACGTTTTGGGGGATGTGGTGTGGGACCATGTGGGGGTGCGTTTGGTAGTTATGTGCGTCCTATCGCCTAAATTGGAAGAGTTTTTTGTTATTTTTATGATTGGACTTTTTAAGAGTGTCTTTTCCTCTTTATGTTTCTAATAGTTGTGTTAATTTTTGCCCAAAAAGGCAGCGAATCTAGAGCAGCTTCTTTCTTCATTCATGGTACCTTTTGTCCCTCGTATTTTCCCAATCTGGTAGCAAATCTAACCGAGACCATAAATATGTAGATAAATAGAGCAGATGTAGATAAAGCAGCTAATATAGGACATATATAGTACTCCCTCCGTTTCAAGGCTTAAGGCGTCCTCGTTTTGCGTGTTTTTTCTTTGACCAAGAATTACTCTAAGTATGTAAAGAGTTTTGGTATAAAACTAATACCACTGAAAAGTATTTTTCAATACGAATCCAACGGTACTAATTATGTACAATATAATTAATATTTTGTTGTTCAATTCTTTCGGTCAAACTTTGCTTTGAAAAGCGTGTGCGCCTTAAGCCCTAAAACAGAGGTAGTACGATACTTAAACGAGGTTCGACAATTAGGCTGCTTAGCAGCAGCGGACAAGTTCAACACAGACAATAAAACAAAAGAAGCTGCTTTATAGCAGTAGCATCAGCACAAGATCAGTGGCCCCTCATGGCCTTCGCTAGGAGGGCCTCCACCTCCTCCCTCTAGCGCTTCCTCCACTTCTTGCTGCCTTGTCCCTTGACCTTAGGCACCTTGGGATTTATCGGGGGCATGTGACCCTCCTCGATGGCCACCTTCTGGAGTTTGCGGAGGTCAAAACTGAGCGCCTGGTGCTTGGCTCTGAAGGCGTGGACGTTCTTTGACAGGCCACATGTCTTCACGTCCTCGGCATGCCTCACGAGGGAGTTGAAGTCGGTGGCGAGGCCCCTGGTGCAGAAGGGACACCTATAGACGTCGCTAGCGAAGAAGTTGTTGAACTGGCCGGACTTCAGCTTCCTCAGCACCTGACGAGTCTTGGTGTCTGTGGACTCGTTGTCGTTGCAGACGTTGCTGCTATCCACCTTTTAGAAAAAAACAGTAGAGTGCAATAAGGACATGATTGAGATACCTTGATTATCTGGATTGATTACTTGCATAAATTAACCGATTGAGATCCCCTGATTATTCCCCAATTCCCAAATCTCTAACCAAATCGAATACTGATCCCAATTCAGATCGGTGCTAGTACTGATCCCAACTAGGGGAATTCATCGAAATACGACATCTAACACAAGAGGATTAGCTACTGTAAAAAATATATAGCATCCAACGATTGAAAATATGAACAGTCGAGTCCTAATAACACACAATCTAACACCCAACGATGGGAATGGGCGAAGAACAAAGGAAGGGGAGAAAACCCTAGTTACCTACGACCATGGGTCGGCTAAGCTGGTATCAAAGGGGTTCTCCGGACTGATGTAACCGTTCTCCTAGTAGGGGTTCCAGTCATGCGGGATCTGCCAGAGACCAGTGGGGGCCTCCTCGCCGGCGGCTACGGCGGGAGCGGGGACGGGGGTCTGGACGGGGATGGCGGCTGCCTTCGATGCCTCGACGGGGGACTCCTCGACGACGGCTATGGCGGAACCGGGGACGGGGATCTGGACGGGAATGGAGGCTGCCATCGATGCCTCGATGGGGGCCTGTACGGGGACGGGGGCCTCCTCGTCGGCGGCCTTGGAGGCGGTGATGGCCACCGCGCCATTCTTCTCCATCGTCGACGTGGTTGGGGTTTTCTTGGGGGTTTGCAGAAGGTGATGGGACAATGGATATGGTTGCATGAGTGAGTGAGTAATGAGTGAGATTGAGGAGGCCTCTATAAAGGTGAAGGGAGGAGACGTTTCGTTGCACCACCATGCACCGCGTAATCATGTACGCTACTGCACCATGCACGTCCACACGCGTCCGGTACCACCCCGTGCACCACGACACGTACCGTGCGTCACACCCCCCCCCCCCCCCCGGTGTCTAATCTTGGCCACTTAGTTGTACTCAGTTATACCCTCAAGTGTAACACTGGTAGTTTGGTTGTACTCAGTTTTGCCCTCCAGTACTAACACTGTCGTTTGCAATATACTCACTTTTACCCTCCAGTGGCTGGTCAACAGAGAGCCAATAAATGGGTTTAAGCTAGCTAATTGAGTCATTTTATGCACAACAAATTCAAAAAGATCAAAACATAGTGGCATCTACCTAGGGAGTCTTATTATGTGACCTGCCACCATAAGAAATGTATATAAATCAAGTTTTAACCTAAATCACCACTTCTCAAATCACCTGCTATCTATGAAGGTTCATGGCTTTCTACTCAAGCCTCTTCCCAAAACATCCCTCCCTAAAACATAATTTTTCTGAACGAGGCAATAATTATCAAACTGATATATATTTGAATTGCAAATAGTTTGATGTATGTCAAGATGTATTTTATTGTATAAAAGAAGCATTTTCCATTTTTAAATCTCTTTATGTTTTCTATTTGAACCCCCTTGTCAGTTTTTCCCTTGGTTTTTAGTTCTACTCAGTTTAGCCCTTGGTTTTTAAGTTCTACTCAGTTTTCCCCTCTCTCTTAGTCACAAACCCTCACACATGTGCTCGTCTTGGCTGCTACGCTCTGATTGGTCGAGACAGTTGCCACGCGAATCGTACCCACCAACCGTTGATCCTAAGATTGATCCTCTATGATCTAGCGGACAGGATAACCCTTGTATCTATCGGGAGGCACCCTCTATCCATGCAAAATAACGAGTTTGCCACCAATACTTTAAATCCATAAAAATGATTTTGAATATGATTTTAAGGGAAAGTGTTCAAAGGTGTATAATTTTTGTTTTATATTTCACTCCATAAAAATGATAAATGATCAGGATTTTATTAGCATAACATTATCATGTCCTAAGTGCGATTTCAAAGAGTTCAAAGGTGTATAATTTTTCCCATATGCAAGTTTATGCATTACATTCTATGAAAATGATAATCTCTCAAGATTTTCTTAGCACATTATTATCATGTATTAAGTGCGATTTCACAGTGTTTAAAGGTTTATAATTTTCGTATACGCAAGTTTAGGGATCACTTTTCACACTCTAAAAATGGTAAACTCTCAATATTTTCTTAGGACGCTATAATTTGAAAGTGTTCAAGAGTTGTGTCAATTATAAACACTCTTTTACATTAAGAGTTGTATAATTTTTTCAATCTAGAAGTGTTAAAGAGTTGTGTCAATTATAAACACTCTTTTACATTAAGAGTTTTATAATTTTTTAAATTTGAAAGTGTTCAAGAGTTGTGTCAATTATAAACACTCTTTTACAATAAGAGTTGTATAATTTTTTCAATTTGAAAGTGTTCAAGGGTTGTGTCAATTATAAACACTCTTTTACATTAAGAGTTGTATATTTTTTTTAATTTGAAAGTGTTCAAGAGTTGTGTCAATTATAAACACTCTTTTACATTAAGAGTTGTCTAATTTTTTTAATTTGAAAGTGTTCAAGGGTTGTGTCAATTATAAACACTCTTTTACATTAAGAGTTGTATAATTTTTTAAATTTGAAAGTGTTCAAGAGTTGTGTCAATTATAAACACTCTTCTACATTAAGAGTTGTATAATTTTTTTTAATTTGAAAGTGTTCAAGGGTTGTGTCAATTATAAACACTCTTTTACATTAAGAGTTGTATAATTTTTTTAATTTGAAAGTGTTCAAGAGTTGTGTCAATTATAAACACTCTTGTACATTAAGAGTTGTATACTTTTTAAAATTTGAAAGTGTTCAAGAGTTGTGTCAATTATAAACACTCGTGTACATTAAGAGTTGTATAATTTTTAAAATTTGGAAGTGTTCAAGAGATGTGTCATTTTCTTATTTATTATACATCCATCTCCCTAATTTTTAATTATAAACACTCTTTCACTTGATTGTAGCCGAGACATTAACTCGATAAACCAATTAAATCATCAGAACGGCTTGCCGGCCGCATTCTACACATCAAGCGCCCCCGTCTAATCAAAACATTTTGACGCGAGATCTAACCTTCTCTGCGCACGGTTGCCATTGTCATCCTTCATACAAGTCAACAGGACAACACCATACTGCGGCCATGACGAACAGGAGGCCGAAGTGAAGCTCGACAAAGGGCCACCGTCGCTAGAAAAGGGTCGCCGTCGCCGGAGAAGAAGAAGAAAGGGGAGGCAACGACATGGGCGCAGGCGCGGGACTGGCTCACGTGGATAAGCTGTGGGTCCAACGCTCACGTGGATAAGCTGTGGGTCCCATGCTAATCTGGATAAGTGGAGAGAGGTGTCCACTACAGAAACCAACTTACCGCGGCCCCACTTGTCAGCATGTAACGGCAAGGGTCCACTACGGGATCTAACAGACCGCGGCCCCACTTGTCAGCATTTAACAGCGAGGGTACACTATGGAAACCGACTAAATGCGGCCCCACTTGTCAGCATCTAACGGCAAGGCTGACGGACAGCGAGTTTCAGACAGTGCGAGAGTATCATAATAGGAGATGGGCAAAAGTGAGGAAAAACTAAGCGGCTGGGGAAAAGTGAGTACAACTAAGGAACCAAGGGCACGAAAATAGAAATCTCTATGATAATAACCACTTTATTATTGCCTCTTGGGCATATCTCCAACAGTCTCCCACTTGCACTAGAGTCAGTAATCTAGTTTAAAAAACTTTGTGCATTCAACACCTATGGCTTTCTGGTGTTGTATATACGCGATTGTTAGTGGTAAACATAATCTTTGAATCTGACACTTCTAGGTCTGTGTGTATTTGCATGTCTTTGCGTCTCTACGCATCACTCATTCTCAAATAAGATGCATTGTATAAATTTGGTTCTTTGGTGAGACATTTAGTTCCTTGGGGTTAAAACATGTTGATACAATTATCGTACAATATATCTTCATAGTAGTAGCCTGCTGTGAACCACTCCTAGTTTGATAACAAACTACTTGACACAAATGCTTCTTGGTCCATAAATACCGGCGTGGCGTCAAGGTCAATGATGCCGCTTCATAGTTGTCCTCCACCAGCAGCAACTATTACAACTACTTTGATGAATAGACACGCAAGTCTTAAACAAAATTTAAAGACAACCATAAGGCTCCTGCCGGTTGCCAACTTACAATAAGGATCATTGCATACATCATATATAATCATAATCACATCATGGCCATATCACATCTCAACACAAGCCCTACAAAAACAAGTTAGAGACCTCTAATTTTATTTGCATGTTTTACGTGGTTGGGGCTTTTGAATAAGAACCGTTCTAACTTACGAACATGAACCACAACGTTGATACAAGTATTGTCAAGTGCCCGTTGTAAATTGAATATTCACTATGGTGGGAGATACAGACACCCGTAAAGCCACTTGTGCAATGCAAGTTGCACGTTAAGCGTGGAGCAAATCTCATGTACGATGACATGTAAGGTTAGTCCGGGCCGTTTCATCCTACCATCCCGCAAGATGCAAAGTACACGAAAAGCAAGCGACAATAAAAGCATCAACGCCCACAAAACCATTGTGTTCTACTCATGCAACAGATCTACACATAGACATGGCTCTGATACCACTGTAGGGGTTCGTGGCATGGAAAACAAAAAAATTCTATCGCATAAACACACAAAAGCCAAGATCTAATCGACGAGATCGGTGCAACGAGTTTATAGAGTACTAACCCTCGTAGATCCAAAGCGTTTAACGAGATCGGATTCTCGTGGTTGATGTAGTCGTTCACTTGCCGATCTCAAGACCGTGTAGACGATCCTTCTGGGGCCACGTTCCGGCAGTGCTTCCACAGTCGGTCACACGTTCGGTCACACGTTCAATACTTGATGAAGACCTTCCTCTCCCTTGTTCCAGCAGGCAGCGGAGGTTGTAGATCTCCTCGCGATTCGAGCAACACGACGATGTGGTGGTGGAGGTGGAGGAGTAGATCCTGCAGAGCTTCGCCTAAGCCAGAGAATGTATGGTGGAGGAGAGAGGGCTTCAGCGGCTAGGGTGTAGTAGCCAAGGAGAGGGAGGCACCGGCGGCCAGGGTGTAGGCGGTGGCGACTTGGAGAGGGGCAGCGGCCTAGGTCAAGGGGTGAGAGGGGGTGGCGCCCCGGCCAGGGTGGCCGAGTCCTCCCCCAACTCCCCTTGTGGCCGGCGGCTTGGGGAGGGAGAGGGAAACCTCTTCCCTCTAGGTTTTCTTTCCTTCCTCCACTAGGACTTTGACTTTTTAAATTGGGATTTGACTTTTCAAACTAGAGTTTGACTATTCAAACTAGAGTTTGATTATCTCTTCCATATCCTTGGCCGACTTGACCTAGTGGTCTATGCTCCTACCCCATTAGGGTATGGTGCATTCCATGTACCCCCTCCGGGGTGGTGGACCTTCCAGAATATTCTAGAAGCTTCCGGTCAAAACACCGAAGAGATTTCCGAACCCCAGAAATTGACTTTCCTTATATGAATCTTATTCTACGGACCATTCTGGAACTCCACGTGATGTCCTGGATCCAATCCAAGACTCCGAACAACATTCGGTCTCCAACTCATATTCCATATCTACTAAAAACATCGAATTCTTAACCATTAGAATTCCTACTGTTCGTGAACTATGCAGACATGATCGAGATAACCATTAGAGGAATCTGGAAATCCATTATGGCTTCCACATATTTCTGCGATTATATTATGATTGAATAAACCATTTACATACGATACCGATTCCCTTTGTCGCGCAATACTTTACTTATCCGAGGTTTGATCGTTGGTATATCTTATACCTAGTTCAACCTCGTTACCGATAAGTACTCTTTACTCGTTCCGTGATATGACATCCCTTGTGACCTAGTCACATGCTTGCAAGCCAATTGGATGATATTCCACCGAGAGGGTCCAGAGTATATCTATTCGTCATATGGATGGACAAATTCTACTATTGATCCACGTGCCTCAACACATACTTTCAGAATACCTAATACCACCTTTATAACCACCCAGTTACGGAAGTGGTGTTTGATATCATCAAAATATTCATCCGGTGATGGTGATTAACATGATCTCATGGTCGAAGGATTTGGTTACTATGTATTTGAAAGCATGTAGCAAACGAACTCTAAATGAATTGATCTTATGCTACGTTTACTATAGGAGTGTGTCCGTCGTATCATTCTCCATAATTAGGAAACCATGATTATCTATTAATCAACAAGCTAATTCAACAAGAGGCTTACTAGGAACTCGTTTATATTTACAAAACACACAAGTATTAATGTTTCGAATTAATACAATTACAGCATGGGATATAAACATTTATCATAAACATAAAGACATGATAATAACCATTTTATTATTGTCTCTTGGGCATATCTCAAGCTACCTCCCCAGCAAGGTCGTTTGTCCTAGGACGCCGACAAGCTCTTCCTTTCATGCTACCTGCAAGCTCCTCTCCAACGCTGGTCGCCCTGGAACACGTCGTCGCGACCTCACCGGATCTCCACGCGATCATGGCCTCGTGCCGTCCCTGTCCCGCCTCTCCTCTAGTGGTCTTCTTCTTCAACCAGAAGTCGCTTGGGGCTGCATATCCATGGCGAGGTTGGAGCAAGGAGGCGGTGGTGCTACAAGCGACGTTGGTTTTTGCAACATACGACGGGCGTAGGTGCTACCAGGGCCGTTTGAGTTTGCTACGTGTGGTCGGCGTCGGCGAGACCTCCGGCGATGCTAGGTGCGTCGTCGGATTTTTCTATAGAAGTTTTTGCTACAATAGTATATAGATTTTGCTACGAGATCTCCGACGAAGTCAGTTTATGATTTTGCTACAATATTGTAAAATATTTGCTATAAGTTTTTCGGTGATGTTTCACGGTGAAAGTCTCCGGCGAGTCTCTAGTGAGGTCAGGTTTGCTACAATAGAATATTTTGTTCGTTACATATATTTTATGATTTTGCTACAATAGCCTAAAATTTTTGTTACATGGTCTCCGACGAGTCTTCGACAAGGTCCGATTTGCTATGTTAGCACAACTTTTTGCTACAAACTCTCTGATAAGGTCTCCGGCGAAGTCTGGCAAGACAAGTCTTTTTTTCTATTTTTTTAAGCGAACCGGTTTTTGTAACATGTAGTAAAAGCAGGACTATCGGTAACAAAACTAAGACAATTTGTATAAAAAACGCAATAATGCTACACCTACGGAATTTTACTTACGGGAAGTTGTACGGGATGAGGTGGAGGCTGTCGAGTGGTGCTAATCTTTTTACTCCCGTGCTTTCAGGAAACGGTAATCAATCTATGATTTCCACGTCAGCCTGTAACTTAGATTTTGTAGAAAAAAGCCCGTAGCTGTAGCATTATTGAAAAAAACGGGATAAACTGCTTTGATCGGACTCGGCCGGGGCGCGCGGGGATGGAAAGTTTGCATCCCGGGACGCCTAGCACTGCCCAATTTTATTGGGCGTCCTAGTGTCCTACATATGTAAACGTAGCAGAGGCAGAATCAGATAGCACGCGTGCGTGTATAGCATCTTCGCGTGATCGCGTCGCGTGTAGCACCAGGACAGATAGCTTTCTCTCATGCCAATATAAGACCGCAGGAGGTCGATCGATCGGAAAGGCTAAAGTTTCTTTCTTCCTTCCTCCGTTATGTTCAGACCTCTCCTCCGTCAACATCCTCATCACTCGATCGGTCACGCCATGCCGCGGCCGGCCAAGCGGCGACCGCGGACGCAGCAAGGCAGCTCGTGGCCGGACCTGCCACCGGAGCTTCTCGCCGATGTACTGGGCCATCTCCAGCTAGAGGACCGCGGCCGATTCCGCGGCGTGTGCAGCACGTGGCGCGCGGCCGAGCGTGACAACCCCTGCACGCTGCCCGTGCCGTGGCTGGTGGCGCCAGGGCGCTGCGTTAGCCTGCACGACGCCGCCATCCACAGGGTCCCCCTCACGGACCAGGACGCCCCTGGCGCCGCCTGCCGGGGCTCCTTTGGCAACTGGCTCGCCCTTGTGCCTACGTCTGATCATCGTGGCCGTTGCCAGCCCTTCCTTCTCAACGCGTTCACCATGGCAAGGATCCAACTACCGCGGTGGACCGGAGAACCCATCAGCAAGATCTCCCTGTCCTCCACGCCCAACTCCGACTCTGAGTGCTGCACCGTTGCCGCCATCATCCCAACGCAACACGACATCGCGATGAAATGGCACAGCCTCATCGCCGTCTGCCGCAGTCCGGGGCAACCGACCTGCAGGTGGTCCATAAGCACCAATCCTCACAAGATCCGAGACATCGCCTTCTTTAACGGGAAGCTCTACGCCGTCGACGGAAGCGAACATGTTTTCGTCTACGAAGAGGGCAAGCTCAAGGAGCTGCAAGACAAGCTATGGACGAGCCTCTCGTCCGGTTCTGACGCGCCGTCGCTCGTTGGCATGTGCAGGCTGTACTTGGTCCCCTGCCACGGGAGGCTGATCATGGTCCGCAGGAGCTTCGGACCAAAGCATGGGCGTGGATATCGCAGCTGCAACTCGGCAGCCTACGCTTTCGATGACAGCGGCGATTCCTACGACTGGGTGACGGTCAGCGGCTTCGAGGGGCACGCGATATTCGTCGGCGATGCCTGTTGCAGAGCTTTCGCCGTCGAGGCTTCTTCAGGGAGCAAGATAAGAGAGAACCAGATTTGCTTCGTCGATGATGAGCTGGCGGCCGTTTTCACTGCTGCTGGCGAGCAAAGCGTCAGGCGTAGTCCTTTTCGCTCTGTGCAGTCCTACGACGTGCGAAGCAAGTGCATCCGTACGTATCGCCCATGCGAGCCGCCACGAGCGGTCGCAACTCGTGTGCCGGCCGGGGCATGGCACTGCGACGCCGTGCAGCGCTTACATCCGCAGCGGCATCGGCATGGAACCATGCCAGTCCCGCCGAGGACGTACTCTGAAGCCCAGCTGCAGCTGTGGGAGGTGATGGCCTGCCTGGGAGCAGGGCAGCCATACTACGCCACTAGAGTAGATCCTCCTCCCATGGAGGCTGCTGCCGGCAGTGCCACGACCGTGACCGCAGTCGTGACAGTTGACATCCCTAAAATAGGAGCGACAATTGGCAGCCACCGGTGGCGATTCGAGGGGAGACGCCCGTCAGGACACCGGGCTGCAGAGGTGGCGGCGAAGAAAGCGGTCACATTCCTGCGAAGTGCATTCCGTAATACGTTGGACGATAGCCCTTGGAGTTCCATCCCATATTACCATACCCATGTCGAGGACAAAGATGCAGAGGAGGAAGATCCACCTCAAGGACAAGGGCACCAAGAGCTGAATTTGGAGTTGCTCTAAAATGTTCAGGGCACCGGGTTCTCAGTCTAGACTTAATTTTGGATCACAGAAGAGTGGACGCCTAGAATAGATTGGGAACGTTTTTCTTCACAATTGCCGACATCGTACTTATGCTAGCACTCCTTACCTATGTTTAGTCAAAAGTGTGGTGTATTACTCTGAAACAAGTTTCTCTTTCCTTCTTTGCCTAAATTGTTTTATGGGTATTCCAATAGTTGACAGGAGACATAATACACATTGATAGCAAGTAAATGATGCTAATAGCTTCTCTAGTATATCTGCAGTAACGTATCTGGTAGAACTACAATGCAGTGTACAAAACTCACGAATTATGATATTTGCCCCTGAGACTAGAAGAGTGAGTTGAAAATATCAACACCTAGAGACTTGGTCATAGCCCAGAAAGCTTAGCAATGGCAACGATACTAGCAAGCAGCAGCTACGTTAATAACCTTCTCCACAGCACGACACTCCTACACTGGACCCAACTATAACAAAGTGAAATGAAGTTCTTATTTCTTAACCTTCAAAAACTTATCGCTGTGGTCATTTCGTCTTGGATGCATAGGATCTTGACCAAATTTCTCTACCATAATTAGTCGTTATAGCATGATGCTCGTGCTTAATTTTTTTTCATGGCATGCATAATGTTTTTCAAGTGCAGAAAATCCATATGCCATATAGGGCGCTAACGTACCTCCCACTCGTAGGTGATGCTTATTGTTTTTTGTACCTGCTCGAAATTATGACTGCACTGTTATAGGGTGATTGAGTTCCACTCTCTTAAGTGGCATCTACAGCAAGCCAGCAACAACCTCAACTGGTGGCACATTCATAAATTAAAGGCAGACAGTAGCAGTGACGCATCAGTCCTTCATAAACATGTGGAGATCTTAAAATGTGAAAAAGTGATACGAACTGATAAGCGATTAAAGTGAACAGAGCCAGGCAAGCATGCACAACATGAAAGCATACTGAGGCAATCCATTTTTTTCCTTAAAAAATACTACCTCCCCGATTAGTCCTACGGTGCGTCTGCACCTCACGTGATAGACACGGGCCAGTTTTATTCAATTTTGCGGGCATGTCGTGTATTGGAAATGATGTGTAAGCAACAATCTCAACAAACATTGAGGAAATACCATGCAGTGTTACCACGAACTTCTGAGTGTTAATTAGCCTGCGATTGATGCCTCAGGCAAAAGGACTTGAGCCTTTCGAGTCCTTGCTTCAATGTTGGTGGCTCCGTAGCAAAGGTGATGCGCAACCAGTGTTCCATGCCCAAGGCTTTCCCTGCAAAATGGCAGTAAGAATAAATTCAACCAAAAAAAAGGAAAAGAGAACAGTGTTTGCTTCTTTGACGCAAACAATATACTCCCTCCATACTAAAAAGGATGTCGCAAATTTATCTAAATTTGAATGAATCTAGACATGTTTTAGTGTGTAGATACATCTAAGTTTTAACTAATCTAAGACATCCTTTTTAGGACGGAGGGAGTACTCCTATTGGATATGTTCTACTACCACATACCAGGCAACAGTATGACTGATTCCTCCTTCACCAACTTGCTGCAGAAGTCTACATCGTCAGAAATATCCGACAATTGTGAGACATCCAGTTTTACCTGCAGAACATAGTTTTAGTCTATCTCCATTCAGCTTCCAGAAATGCAAAGCTTGAAATGATGTTCTCTATCTACCTTACCATCATAAAAAACGACCCCTCTGGTTTGTAGGGACAAGTAATACACTTGATTTCATTTATTTCCCCATAACATATATCTGCAGTCTCCTTCAACAGCCTGACAATGTTACTGAAGAATTCATCATTTGTGTTCTTCATGATATGAGGAATTGCTCCCTGGTGAATGGACAAAGCAACTTAGGTGATGCGCTGTTTTCAACCCTCTAGAATAAGATCATGGGACAATTTACACCAACGTCACTACTTAAAACTTGAAATGAGGGTTCATTATAGGAAAATTTAAGTCTGAACAGCAACTTGCAGAATACTTCATTAGGCTAACAATCAGCCTGCCATAGAAGAAATGACATTTAAACAGAAGAAAGGTGGGTTAGAAGTGTGGACAAGTCTTACCTACCATCTATGCATACATATAAACACTACTCCGTCTGTTTCATAATATAAGATGTTTTAGTTTTTGTGAAACAAAAGTATCTAGATACTTTTGTTTCACAAAAACTAAAACATCTTATTTTGCAACGCAGGGAGTACTTCTAAAGAAACTAAGTAAACTGATACAAAAGGGAAAACGTAACTATAAAGGTAGAAACTGAATAGACAGAGCATTAATTTGTAGGCCAGAATTTTCTACAGCTGATTGTATATCTTGCATTGTCACGCCCTACTTTGCTGCACAATAGTCGTGGGTAACAAGAGAGGATGAAGATCTCGACAGCGTGATAGATACAGAAGATATTTAGGTTTTTATTGTATCCGAAAACAATAAGTCCTCTTAAGTAGACATCTGAACACACTAAAATAAGGCATAACTTGTGTAAACATTGATATATTGAACTCTATGAATAATCTGGAGACTAACATGATCTCTGAAGATTTAATCTTGCCAGAAAAGGAAAAGCTGGCTGTGGTGTTAATTATTTAAGCAGCAGGTAATTTATGTCAGCACAAAAAGGCAAGGTGATTTGAATGGACCACATCAGAGTGAAAAATCAATGCATTTAATTGATTACCCAATCCATATGGAAGCAACATAAACAGTATCATTCCATTTTAGTAGGTATGTAAATAAGGTACTGGAGACGAGTCACAAGCTTTCAAAGAAGATGAGCAAATTTCACATCAGTATACATTTTTTTTCGTGTAACTGCCAAGACATGATACATCTTAGCTAATATTGGATTTCACAAAACTACACATACTTTGCCATTAGGTTTCAGTAAAATACATAATTGTTGAACCCCGTTACTTGGAAGTTGGAACAGAGTCTGACATATGAGACTGACCCTTCAGTGTAACTGACATGTAGGTCGTCGTAGCCATAATGATCCAACATATGTGTAGTTTTGTGAAGTGTGCAGACAAGTATGGAAAAAATAAAATTCAGGAAAGTGATGCTTAATTTGGAGGAGATAGACCCCATGTTTAATTAGATATTTCTGAATATGCTAGATGTATATTCCAAATAAATACTTGTTATTTGCATTTACTTCATAAGGTATGCGGTTTATCTAAACTATCAGAGAAAAAACATTTGATAGGGAAACACATTTTTTGGCTGTCAGATGCTAAGTTCAACTTGTTAGATTCCATCACATAAAACAGGAACAAATGGATGTGTGGTTCGCTGAAATATTAATAGGTATTACCTGCAACTCTTGCTATGTGTGTACATGAAAAGATTATCCATGTACCATGGGACATTTCCATCAAGTACATATGCTAAAGTAGAGTAGGAACATTCCAAGTTTGATAACTAGCCAACTACCTACACACTGCATTATATAAAGGTAATAAATGATTGATGTCATACTATTGACTAACCTGAAGAAATGTTGCAGGATCTGATATTAGATTTACGAAACTTCTCAGGGAATCAGTAACCTAATAATGACCACAACAGAGAAAATTCAATTGACTATCAAAGAAAACCTAAAATTATTTAATTAACTTAACCTGGAAACAATAATGCTAACCAGGAGTTTAATTTACAAAGAAAAGAACAAAAATATAATGTATAATGGGAACCAAACTCCAAAATCGGAAATTTCTTGACATTATAGGGCCAAAAAGCATCAAGTATCACGACCACAAATAGAAAACCACATACAGAAGTCAGTGAACAATTCACTACAGTAACTTTGAGTTGCTTAGCACAGTTCAAACATAGCATGGGTGGAATAGCCTCTTGTAACACTAACGAATCTGAAATTGCATCATGCGTCTTACTCTCAGTATGCTGAGTTTTCTGTTGATACATTTGGAAATAACTTTAACATGGTAGGAAGATTTGAAAAAAAAATAGCTATAGTATATCGACAGCTTTGTAAAACATTAGAATCGAATACGACTGAGAAATTAAACTTTAACAAGTTCATGGAAGCAAATAACTCTCAAGGAACTTTTAGATGGAAAGAACGTATAGAGAAGGAGAAATGATGCTTTGAAATACACAAATCACACCTCAATTTAGATAACCAATTCAGATTCATAAGAATAATAAAAATTTGCTACAAGTACCAGAAGAAAACCAAACTACTAATGAAGTTATATGCACTTAAAAATGAGTAAGAATCACCTTGGTTTTTCTCAGAACGCCTTTAGGGTCACAAGTTGCTATCCAACCAAGCCTCCAGCCAGGTACAGCCCATCTCTTTGATATAGCTCCCAAAGTGATTACCGGAACAATCTCTCCAAAAACACCCATTGGCACAAAGGATGTGCTACCATAGACAAGATGACCATATACTTCATCAGCGATAACTAAAATTCCGAGTTTGCTTGCTATATCTGCAATCTAATTAACATGCAAGTGAGGGATTAGCTATACTGCAAAAAAAAGCAAAGGTTACATAGCACTGTACAAACACCATACAAACCTTGGCCAAATGTTCATGTGTATAGACACTACCACAAGGGTTATTGGGATTAGTAATCAAAATTGCAACAGTATTCTCGTCTGCAAGAGCTTCAACAGCTTCTAAATCAACTTCCCATCCTCTCTCTGGAACAAGGTCATAATGCCGTACTTCCATCCTATGAAATATTGCATGTGCTTCGTGTTTTGGGTAGCCAGGCTTCGGAAGCAATATATTGACACCGGGTTGACCAAAAACAGACATCACAGTTTCGATTGCTTGGGTACCACCACAAGTGAGGAAAATATCATCATGGGAAAGCTTGTAAGGGAGATCACGGGATAGATACTCAGAAACAGCTCTGGAATTCAACAGGTAGTATCAATAAAAGAAACACAGCACAGACATAGTACTCAAACAGCACAGATGAAACTTTTCATAAATCATCATACGGTAATTATAAACTTTTAGTCGATGAATCATGAGACATGTATATCATGATTAATTTTCAATATGTTTCACCTAGACAGGAAAAATACTAATGATGAGGTGGAAAAATAACTTGCTTGCTGAAAGGTAACTTGTATCTGAGGGGGTAGGCTGGTCTTTAGAATTCAAGCTTCAGCAATGTGCCCTCTTATATCCTCTCTTTCATCCAATAACTACAGGGGTTTTCAAGAGAATTTCTTTCTTCATGCCGGGACGTTAATGCAGAAATAGCAACAAGTTAAGAAGTTCATATAGTTATTTAGCTCACCATCTATTTTCCTAAGGGGGGTGGGGGAGGGGGGCTCAGTGTTACATATTTGCGAATTATGAACATGTAATTTTGCAAAGGTTATGGAATCTAGAAAAAACAAACGGTTTGTAGCGAGAAGTATTTCGAAGTAAGTATTTGTGCAAACTGAAAACATACTGTCTCAGACCCCCATAAAATATGGTTCCTCCCTTTTTAGCTAGATTTGATGGTTGCTCACAAGTAATCAATATATTTAGTATGAAAATAAAGTTGTGCAAATTTATCTGGCTTGCAAAGGCTTCCTATGAAGTTGAAAATGTTTAGTTGGTTAATGCTAAAAAATTGCATATCAGCAATGGTTAATCTACTGGGTGGTTGCGAGGAAATTATTGAACACTTCTTTTAAAATGTCCGCAGGTAATGGCATGCTACATTTGGAATGTAACGGTCTGTGTTTATAACGTGTCCTCTTTGGTAGTGACACTCAACACCTTTGGGGTGCTTGGTTGGATCAGTTTCCAAACAAGGACAAGAAGAAAAGCATGTTAGTTGGATGTGCCTCAAAATAAAAAGTTCGATGTGCCTTCTAAAAAAAGCTGGATGTGCAGCCCTTTGCCAGTCAATATCGAGAACTTGTAACACTGTATGTTCCCGGAAAAATTACAGACATTACTATTGTTATTCATTCGATTTAGCACTGGATGTGTTTGGGACTGTTCTGCAGGAAGCTGATCGGCTGCAACATGCGGCTATGGAGATATTCACTCTCTTCAGAGGGTTGGCGCTGCCGTGCCAGGCACTAGAATATCGATGTGATAATCAGGAGGCTCATAACTAATAAGAGTTAAGACAGCTTTGACTTCTTTTGTCCAAGCTATGCTTCTTCAGTAAGTTTTGGATACTGGAAACACTAGGATAATAGAATGTCTACATGATGGCTGGTGTTGGTCCTGCCGGTTCAAGGTCATGTTAAGACATGCCCAACTCTGCTGGGTCTGTGATCTGAGGGGGCTACTGAAGTTACCAAAGTTCCATTGAATCTAATGTTACGAGCCTACATAATCATGGAACTAAAACAGAGGTAATGGGCAATTGTATGGGGATCAAAGTGGGTCTTAGAAGTATGTTACAATAACAGTCATTCTCTGCATTTCATTCAAGGCAATCCATCATCCATTTTATATTCTGAAACAATAGCAACGAGAGGAGGAGACGGGCACCGACCGGCGAGCGGGGAGGGCGGTGGCGGGTGACGAGTACCCGTTGTACTCGCCGGATCGTACGGCTGCGACGACGGCTTCCTCCGCCTCGGGCGCGGTGCGGAAGGATGGGGAGGAGGAGGGGTCGCCGTGGCTCAGCGGGATCACGGGCCGTGGGCCGCGCTCGTCCAAGCAGGCGTGCAGCTGGAGGAGGTAACGCTGGATGCTCCTCTCGCCGGCGGCCGCCAAGGCCGGGTTCGTCGGGCGTGCGAATCGCCAGGCCTTCGTCCCGCCGCCTGCCATCGCCGGAGCAGCCGCCGGGGTGACGAGCTGATTGTGCAGAGGCTTTTTCTTTTCTTAAGATAAGATTATAAGATGTGATTTTGCAGAGCTGGGTTGGAACTTGGGAAGCTTTTGTCGTTGGCGCTTAAAGAAATATTAAAAGGTTCCGAAACACAAAGGTGACCCAGCCCAATTGGGATTTCTTATTGGGCTTTATCCGCGTGCTCTTTCCTTTTTGTTTTTTTGACATAGTGAATGGCTATATGTCCTTTCCTCTTTTTTCTTGAAATGATATGCTCTTTCCTATTATGAGTTTATGAAACGGGAATCGTGGATGTGTGAGGCTGAATTTCTTCAAATACGAGAGATTTAAAAACCCCAACGTTTGTTGTGTGTTTAATCGTGTCCCTGCATATCGTAGGCTCTAATAGATCTAACCGTCTCTCCTTGGTCACTTTGTGACATGTATTTGGTGGTGGTGGTGGTGGGATGGCGGCGACAGCTTCGTGGTATCAAGTTTGGTTTTGTCATAGTTTCTAATTCTTTATTTGTTTTGTACTTGGATCTTCTTCCTCGTAGTATGATGGCCAATCGGTGGTTTGGTAGCATGTCTTTGCAAGGGGTATATCCCAAATGACGGAGTCCAACAATCCAAGGTTTCCCGCCTATGTTAGGGAGCTACTCAAGCGGCTCACCAAAACCCCTAAGTTTTTGGTTTTATGTGATTTTTTCACCGGACATTAGAGGAACGTTAAGATGCAAAATGTGTGGTATAGATAATAGATGTCAGACTCCGAATCTTAGATGGTGTTTGGTGTAGCTTTGGTTTATCAAGGATCTTTGATTATTCTACATGTGTCAAATTCTCAATGTCCTCGGTCTGATGTGCTCTTGTTTGTTGGTTAAACAGTCTAATCATTTGCCTAGAAAAACTTGTCGATGGGAAGGGAGAAAAAAGATCATACAAAGCATATATGTTTTTTCTTCGCGCGACTTAGGCAAAAATAGGTGCAACTCCTACTCTACATTTATTTTGCCCTTTTAGATGGCTAGATTGTATGTATGATGGTGTTGTGGTGGAAAAGAGTAGTCAAATGATGTGAATGTATGCCCAAAAATGATTCTTTAGGTACATATTAGAAACTCTGTTTTCAACAACAATTTGATCAGCTGGATCCTTTTTGTATTGCGCGATATCCTGTTCTTCTGTGAATTACACGTGATACTTCAGCATGCACGGGATATAGTACCAGTATACCTTTTTTTTCCGAAATGGGAAGCTAGTCCCGGCCTCTACATCAATTGATGCACACAGCATTTTTATTGCATCGTTCGAGAAGTATCACAGACTTACAATCATGGATCTAATAATATCGATACATGTATCAACCATCTAAAAATAAAAACAACAAAAGTCTATCCATTTTAAAGTCTATTAGTGTGACGTCACGGGTGCCGCTTGGCACTCTACCCCTGATCTATCTCTCGCCGGGGCCTATACGATTTTTCCCTGCACCAGACCGTTGCAAATCGCGACGAGACGAAGCACGTGATCATTGCGCGCGCTGGTAATTTGATGCTGGTATCGGTACGCAAATTAAGGCGAGCGGTGGCTAGCGGTAGAGAGAAGGGAGTAGCTAGTAGCTAGGGAGACAGAAGGGGTGTGTTGGGGTACCGACTTGACGAGTCGCCGGCCGGCCGGGCGGCCATGGACACGTCGACTCGCCGGTCGAATCAGCAATAAGGGAGAGGGAGATCGGGATCCGGTCTCAGCTGGAGTAGCATCTGCTAGTACCCGAGTCGTTTACTCGATCGGTCCGTGTACACCTTGCAAAACGTACTGTGCGCCCCTTGTGTGTGTTTTGTTGACCACAAATATAATTAATACTCTCCTATGGTCTTAATAAAAGGATATCGTAGATTTATCTAACACATGACAACAGGGAGGCAACCTAGAGAGATCGACGCCGTTTAACATGGAGTCGACGTTGACGCCGTTTTAAATGGAGTCGACCTCCTTCGGTTCGGTTTTCTGATGTATTGGCGCTGACCTGTACAACTTTGGCTTCATTTAAAATGGCACATATCCTAAGGGTCAGATTTTGAATTAGTTTCAAGAAGGGGTCATATTCAGTTGAAATTTTCATATTTGGACATATTTTTACCTATGTTTCCATGCAAAGCTTGTATTAGGAAAGATCATCGAGGTAGAAATCTAGTCAGTTCTCCTCGAGAAGAGATGGCAGCCTTATACTCCATTGTATGTGTAAAAAAAAATTTGGTACTGGCATTGTATTAGAAAACAGAGGGAGTAATTCACCTTTCCAAAAAAGAAGAAACCATATTATAAGGAAAGAATTGCCGAATAGTATAGTAGTAGTATTAATTTGATAAAAGATATCTTTCGCAAAAAAAAATTGACAAAAGATATGACCTAGCTAGTGATCAGAAGGTTCACATTCTAGTTAGACATATTACAGATATATACTCATATAAGCAAGATATAGGTGCCGGTTGAATCTTCCGGGACAGTGAAAAAAATCAAAAGAACTAAATCCATTATTATTTCATACATGGAATCATCACACAGGTTGTCTTCCAGGAGATCTGATGTTGATGTTTCATGGTCTGGCGCTTTGCAGAGTTTGTGATTGCATAAAAATGTGCTAAACTCCAGTGACGCAACGGCCCAGCTAGCACGCTACACACACTTGCTGTTCGCTGGGCACCTGCACTGCACTGCACTGCACGCCTAGCTAGCTGCAACTGCATCGATCGATATCGGTGGCGAGAGATCACGGGGCAGTGCAGTTAAGCGATTCCCCGTTCCTTCTTTTACATCCACATGCAGACCAAAGGGGGCGTAGGCTACGTAAGATTGCGACACCCTAATTGCACCCAGGGCATCATTGCGATGCATGCTGTGCCCTGCGCGCGTGGCAGTACACTGGCGGCCTGCTCAGCCCTGCACTGCACGCGTATTCTTTTTTACTGACCAGAATAACATGGGACCGCTTTTGTCCCTTCTCGTGTAATGCGATCGGGACCAGCAAAGAAAAGTATTACTAATAGCAAAAAAATGTTTTTTTCTATCCAGAAAATACATGGAGATTTTTTTGCAAATAAGATCCTAGCATTAAAAACATCAAACATTACAAAACATCTCAAGAAAACCGAAAGTTATAACAAGATTCTTGAGAAGTGCTTCATCTTCAATCTCTAGATTGTATCGACGGTGTGCCGATGCTACCCTCCTCCATGAGCCGTCATAATGTTGTTGATTGCGGATGGAAAGTCATTGAATTGGTCAAAAAGACCACATTCGTCTTGGAGACGTAAAATGAGGATGGACAACCGATGAAAATCCTTGAGGATCTGAAGATCCCCAGAACAAAAAGAAGCCCTTGAAGACCACACCATTTCCACAAACTTCTCGACGTCACTGCCACCTTATTGGAAGAGACGCCGCCACCACCACCTGAGTATCGCCCCACCAAACTTTAACCCCCAAAACAAGAACAATGAAGCCCTCTCGCCAGCGGGGGCCTATATCCACCCCGCCTCGATGGCCCAAAGGTCACAGAAGCGAGGTGGATCGGCGGCAGCTCCGGCGAGAGGCAACGAACCCTAGTCACCTGTCTGTGCATGGGGAACGGTTCGGTGGATTGCTTTAGAGGGCCTTGTGGAGATCTCTAGTAAACGAAGTTCTTAGAAATAAAAAATACAAATTCAAAATTTAAAACAAAAACAAAAAAGGCAAGGAAACTGCTATATTGCAGGGATACCTATCGAACGCATATCTGCAACCAAAGCTTAGAGGGATCGTATCGAAGCAAAATCATCATCGATATTTCTTGATCATCTCAATTCGCTAGTTTACACCAAAATAGTATTCTTGAAAAATGGTTTACAAGAAAGTTTGAATATACCCGTGAAATTTGGTCAAATGATAATTTCTTCCATTATTGTTTTCTTGTCCAAAGATTGGAAACATGTAAGGGAAAAGCACAAGATTTTATCTGAATTTTCATCCTCTCCATATCCGTCATTTCTCTTCACTACCATTTTCTCTTCTTCATTTATTTATCTACTCATTTACTTCTCTCGTTCCTTTTCAACTCTCTCTCTCTCTCTCTCTCTCTCTCTCTCTCTCTCTCTCTCTCTCTCTCTCTCTCTCTCTCTCTCTCTCTCTCTCTCTCAATTTCTTTCTTCTTCATAATCCCCTTTTCGAATACTATAGCAACTTTATTCACGTTTTTTGTGTGGAAACAAAACACCGATTGCAGTTTCAGTTCTTCTGGGAGTACATGACATTAGTCATACATTCTGCATGTGGCTAGCTGAAATGAACATCAACTAGCCGTTTTTTAGCCGAAATATATGGTGAAAGCCCTGGCATGCAGTTGTAGATGGCATATGACGCTAGCTAGACGCCTATGTAATGGAGCTAGCTAGTACAGCAATTTGAGCTTGGCCTTATGTTTGAAAAGGAAAAACTGACGCTGTTCGAGCTCCGCCGACAGAAACGGGAGATAATTTGACGCGTCACGCCCTGAAAGGAGTAAAGACGATCAATTGCAATACTCCAGAATGGCCTGGGATCCAGGAGCACGAGGCGGGGTGTTGTGCAGCCATGCAGCTGGCGGCCATGGATTGAGACCTTGATGTTCCGGCCGGCGAGGTAAAGAGACGGATTGATGGAGCTGATCGATCGGGCGAGATCTGAGTAGTAGGAGTATTAAACCTGTAGTATCCCCCGTCACGTACCCTTCCGCCCGTCCATCCATCCATCCATCATGCCCTGGGATCCAGCAGGAGACGTCCACATCTCACATAAAATATTGCTCCTAGCTAGGCGCCGTAGTAGTACTGGCAGGCAGAGAGAGAGGGGAGGGGCATGGGCGGCTTGTTGGGGAAGTGACGGTTTGGAATGGACGGATGGATGGACGCATGCATGCAAAAACGGGGCAGGGAATCATCATGCCCGCCCGCTCGGCTCCAGGGAAAGCCCCGGGTGGACTTTTGGCTCATCGGAAGTAAGTAGTATTTCCATTGCGCATCAGCGCATGTATGTACACACACGGCCAGGCTTGCTGGATTATCATCCCGTCTCCATCCGTCGCGCCTTGCCACTTGGCCAGTTGCAAAGGGTATCGTCTACGTGCTGTCGACTTATAGGCGCTGTTCAAGTTCAATAATACCTACAGCAGCTTAATTAGGGTTCATGTGCTGCTAAATTTGTCTAGATTCAATAATGCGTGTGTATCGTGAGTTATAGCAACGTTACTAAATCGGTAGTGTTTACTGAAAACGTTTGGTGCTCCAGTGCGAGAAATACACATCTCTATTTTAGCTCCTACTCTCTCCCTTCACTATATAAGACATTTAAGTTTTTCTCTAACTTGCATGTACGTAGACATCCGTATTTTTTAATGTCTAGGTTCACTCATTTTAGAATGAGTCTAGTCTATGTTAAAATATCTAAAATGTCTTATATTAGTGAACCGATGGACTAATATGGAGGAATAGTCTGCTGGTTATTCCACCCGAAATTGTATGCAAGCTAAATGTAGAAGAAGCTTCTATGGTTTTTTGTTCATTATTTTCTCTCCCACACGCCCTTGATCATCTGATGTCGACCCTCTTATCCCACAAGAGTATGGTGTTTGTTATCTACTCTCTCCGTGTACCATAATATAAATAAAATGTTATTAGAACCAATATAGAAGTATACTAGTTGTAATAACACCTTAAATTATGGGACGGGGAGTGCTTTCTAAGATAAGACATATGGCCAACGAGGAAAGGAAGATCGACGGTATGTTAACACGGTTTGGTTAGTGGGTTTGCACCAGTTGTTGATAGTAGGAAGGTCCGATGTTGCCAACAACTAGCAATCAAGATGAAAATGAGGGAAAGTGACGATCTAGGAGATGAAAACAATAATATCAAGTGTTTTGGAGGTTGTGACCCGACCCAAAAATGTAGTTGCTAGAGTTGGGAGAGGTAGCGCAGCATCGATCGACGATGTACTAGATTGTAATCAATCATAAATATAATAAACGTTTTGCTAGCCAGAGCTTACTCCTGATAGAGATGCAGTTGATACCGATGCAACTGGCATTAACAAATATGTTGTTGAAACAGGCAGACATGCAATTCATAATGTGATAATATTAATGATGGTGCGATGTATAATGACCTGGTTGACAAGGATATTCTTGATAGTGTTGTGGTTGATAGGAATGCAGCTCACGATGTTTTACCGTTTGTCTTAAGGTTCATCATCTCAACTGTATCACATGTGACACCAAGCATCATCTCAAGAGGGGCTAAATTTTTTAAAAACTTCCAAAGAAATTTCCACAAAATTGGTGAGTTTTAAAAAAAATCAAAATTATGAAATTCATATTTTGTTGATTGATTTTGAGATTTTATGAAATTTGGACAAAGCAATACCGAAATGATTTCTCAAAATTTGGAGGGTCTTGAAATATTATTTCAAACTAATTTGTATAACCCGATCTCAATTTGCATGGTGTGTCTGAGCCGATCCATGTTTTTTTGCATCGGGTATTTACTGCATTTTTTTTAGGGAAAATCCAAAAATAATAAATGTTTAGACCGGAGTCACGCCCAATAACTTAGCACTGTGCTGAAGGCTTTCCAAAATAATAAAGCACTGGTATATGCACTGCCTTCTAAACAAGTCTGTATTACATACAGTCGCTATATTTGTCTTAATGGGGGTATATTTTTGTCGCCCATGTTGTACTTCCATTTTTTTTAAATATGAAAATACGATATATTTTTTTAATCAGGAGTACACGCTAGCTTGCATGTTTGCTTTGGCTCTGTTTACAAATTAACTCATCATTTTATGCCGGCGCCAAAAGTCTTTCTGCTCTGAAGTCTGAACCCATCTATTACCCTCTGTAAAAGACACACATCTACTACTACCCTCGATTTGTCAAAAACGAGGAGATACTGCACTGTAGTTTTCCTTTTTCATTGCTATGTTAAACGAAGGCACAACATTTTGATCCATTTTAAAGATCGTGCTAGCAGAAATTAACAGTCTCCACTAGGACGTTCTAACACTATTTTACAACATGAACTAGGATGATACAGATACATTCAGTTAAACTAATTAATAGTCTGATAAACTAGCAATACAAATACTAGTCTGATACACATTACACATTGGATAGGTCTACCGATAGTCTGATACATCATAGGACTGACAATACAAATACTACACCATGGGACAAGCTAATAAGTAGTAATCCATAAACTAGACAACTTAGCTAATGATGATGCTTCAGTACTTTGTTCGTGAAGTCTTGTCTTTTGACTGCAGCAAGACGCGACAGCAATAGAGCAATAGATCATCCACACTACGGCTACTTAGCTAACGATATGATCGACACATGCATATTCATAAGGGCATAAGGCATAATTAGCACACTATGATGGGGCAAGCATGCATACTGATCTAGAAGTTCCAGCAGTTGGCGCCGTCAAGCTGTCCGGGACCCACGGCCATCTGCGGCGGCGCGCGGCCGAGGCCGCCCTCTAGCTTCATCTCGTAGCCAGAGGAGGGCCAGTACTGGAATGCTCCGCCGCCCATGCTGAGCGGGGACACGCCGGACTGCAGGCCGCCGTGGAAGAACGTGGGCAGCTGCAAGCTGTTGTTGTCCGCCACCGTGCAGGCGCTCTGGAAGAAGGCCGGCGGCTGCAAGATGGCTAGCGGCGCGGGGTCGTACTGTCCGATGCCGAGGAGGGTGGCATCCATGTGGCTGGAGAAGCAGGGCACGAGCTCACGGCAGTTGGGCGGCGCGTTGTTGCTGTTGTTGGCGACGGCGCCGTAGGAGCTGCTCTCGCCGTCAGCAGCAGCGGCGGCGGCGAAGAGCGAGTTGGTTTCCTGGAGCTGCTGCTGCTGCTGCTGCTGCTGGCGCGGCGCGGACGAGGCGGAGCCGCAGCCGATGGAGACGGAGGTGGAGTCGGAGAAGCAGGAGGTGTCGCCGGCGCTGCTGAGGCCGTAGCGGGACTTGCGGGGCGGGGGCACCGTGCCCGGCTTCACGAAGATCTTCGCGATCACCCACTCTTCCTGGGGAGATATCAACATAGATTGTGTGAGCAAACATTGTTACAACTAGTTATCACACCGGCAGTAGCTAGACGACGTCGTTGAATGCTACGACTACGATCAAGCACCACTTTCACGTGTATTGTTATTATTTGTGCGTGGAAAAGTAAATAATAAGGCAAACACAGTTCTTTTCAAAGCCCCCCTATGTCCCCATCTACTCGTGAAGAATAAAATAACTGTCCATTCAGTGCCTACAAAATTCGAACATCGTCGGGTTTTTTACAGGACACGATTAGCTAGCTACTCCTGAAAAAAACATACTCCTAGCCTTTTGTTTTGAGAAACAGCCACCGCATCTCTACCTATCAAAGTCGGAAGTACATGAGCGGAAACACTACTACTCGTAGAACATATAGTATATAGAAGCAAGCTGAGCTAGGCTTCTCAGACTCGGAGTAAACATGGTAAGAGAAGAGAGCACCGTTCGATCCATGAGATGGATTCACAGGATCAGCTCCAGAAAAAAACGCAGTTAAAAGAAACCCCAAAGAAGGCATGCATTTACGCATCCGGAGGAATATGGTAACGTGTGCATGCGCGCATGCATGATGCAGTAGTCGCAGCACGCACAGCGGGGATGGACGGACTGCCATTGAAAAGATTCGTATCCCACTGCAGCCAATCTTTCGCTGCACTTAAAACCCGAGCTTACCGCATCCACGCATGTAGTGGTAATCTGCGTCGCAGCTAGCTAGCAGGCACACGTACAGTACTCCTACAGTACAGAGCCTGCTGCATGCTCTAGCTACTCTACTCGTAGTAGCCATGACTTCACACTGGCAAAAGTATACTCATTGCAATCTGCCCTAAAACCTCCCCGTGACTTTTACTACCCACATTGCATTGCATGCATCATCTAAAATGCACAGATATGCTAAAGGAAGGAAGTGAAAATAAAGTGGTAAAAAAAAACCGAGGTACGATATACTAACTTACCCTTGTGTTGTTGTTGGAGAAGAACTGGTATGCGAAGGTGCCCTCGAGGCGGAACTCGTGCATGACCCACTGGGTCTTCTGCCCCTTGGGCGCGCGCCCGCGGTAGAAGACGAGCGTCTTCTTCATGCCGACGAGGGCGCCGCTGCGGTTGCTCCGGATCTCGCGGTCCTTGCCCGTGGCCTTCCAGTACCCGGCCCCCGTGGCGCGGTTGGTGCGCAGGCCCGTCGGGTACTTGCGGTCGCGGAGGCTGTAGAAGTACCACTCCTTCTCCCCCGTCGCCTTGTTGTTCCACGCCTTGTCCTGCAGCTCCCACGGCTCGCACTTGTTCAGGTCGATCTCCGCGATGGCGCGCGCGCCGGAGAAGTTTGGGTCGAGCACCTTGCGGAGGAGGTAGTAGCTGATCAGCTCCTCGTCCGTCGGGTGGAACCGGAACCCCGGCGGAAGGTCGCCCGCTCCTCCTCCTCCTCCGCCGTCCAGTAGCATGCCCAGAGAGCCGCCGTACCGCTCCATCACGCCCCCTCGCGCTGATCTGCAGACACAGACGTATATATATACATACACCATTAATGCCGGCCGGAAGCTACACAAGGAACGAACTGGACTGATCTAGCCGCACGGACGCGCAAGAGCCCAAAGGAATGGAATGGAAGTACTGCGCGCACTAGTGGGAGCGGGAGTGTGTTCACCTGTGGCGAGAGGAGAGAAGTGGTCGAAGAGGAGCAAGTGGCGGAGTGGCTGTCTCGCTGATGGAAGAGGCGCTAGCTTGTTTTATACTGCCGGTGGCCGCGTGGTAGGGTGAGGTGGGTGAGGCGGAGTTAATGGGGGATTCGACGAATCGGGGAGGGTGTCAGTCACAGAGACAGAGGCCGGCTGGGGCTGCCCTGTCGAGGTGGGCCCCGGTCGGGCGCCGGGTTGCTTCTTTGCGGGGGAAGCGCTGGTGGCGGGGTACTGTGGGACTGCTGATGGATGGACCTGAAGCTGAGATCAGATGAGACGACGAGATGAGATGATCAGGGACAGGGAGATGCAGTTGCTCCATCGATTGCTGGAAGCAATCCATCATTTGCTCTCTCGCTCGCTCATGCGTCCACCTCTGTCTCTCGGCGCCTGCCTGCGCGCCGTGCTCCGAGTTGCACCAGGAGGCTAGACAGAGGTAGGGATTCTCTGCGGAAAGCGCCATTAGCTCTCGATCGAGTCATATAAAAAAAATCGAAAAGGACATTTTAAAATGAAATAAAATTCTGAAAACTTTTATACGACTAGTAAGTACGTACACATAAGTTTCGTCTAAATATAGTATATCATCCGGATCTACCGAAAAAAAGACAAATATGGGATAAAAATAAGTTTTTGTTTTCCTTTTTTAGAGCCACAAAAATTATGACAGCAGAACTTTGCGAATATGTAGGTCATATCAGTATATCAACTTCCTAAAATTGGAATTTTATAAGCCTTTAAATATTATTTCCTTTTATTTCTAAAATACCAGGCTTCATGTAAGATGACACACTCGGATTCTCTGCGGCTGTTGAAAATACTATCGGAAAATATATTTCTAATGAGTCTTCTGTTGAATAAAAGAGAATTTTGCCAAGAAAATTAATCAAGATAAACGCTAGATAAAATATGAATAGAATAATTGAAATTAAACTAATCATGTGAATTAGCGAATACAGCTTAAGGAAGATAACCAAACGGATCGCAAGGTATAGAACTTGAGATAAGATAAGAACAAGGTTGAGAAAGAGGATGTACATCACAACAGAGGAACCGCCAGCGTTGTTGTTGGCACTGTCATCAGCCATGTCATCGAGGAAGAGGTTGCTGATATCGGGGAAGAAGTCTTCGTTGGGAAAGACGTCGGCATTATTACTATCCGTGAAGGAGTCCTTGATGAAGCCAGTAGTCACGCCAATAGCGCTCCTAAAAACCTTATCGCCCTTCTCCCGTACATGACTCGAAGAAGCGAGGCATAATGTCCCAGCTCGCGGTGCACTCCGCAAGACGGGATGGAGAAGATCTAGTTAGCGCGGTGCTTTGGAACGGGAGGCACAAAGGAGTGTGCGATGGTGTCTCTGAAAGGAGGCGCGTCCTCTCTCTCTCTCTCTCTTATAGGCACAAAGAGAAGGCAAACGGGCTACGCAAGAGATCAAACAAAGAGGCAGAAGCTGAAGCAAACAGGTGGCAGCTAGAAACCGGAAAACCTCCACTCAGTTCGCATTCATTTCTACTTTGCGCGTATTAAAAATCCACTCGAGCAAAACGTTTCAGCTTCTGTACAACTATCCATATACCATTCATGCGTGACAAAATAAAGTTTGGCTCGGCGAGATTCCCGCAATCCGCGGAGCGCGTGCATGTCGTGGCGTGGCGTGGCAAGACGAGCGAGGAGGAGGATGGGGCGCGTGTATAAGTCTTATCTTCTCAAGCTCGTACAAGTTGTGGAAGAGCTCTTCTTATAATATGGTCCAACTTGCACTCAACTAGCAATGTGGAACTAAACTTTTTGTTCCACCTCTTGCTTTGCATGAATGGGCCAAGTGGCCCTCTAGGATTTTAGAAATTTATTGGCATGTAATAAATGGGTTGGGCCTATTTAGGCAAAAATTCCAACAATCCTCCACCAGATCCCAGAGGCACATGAAGTTTGCCTTTGGTTTTAAAACATTGTTTATATATCGGTAGTATAGTGAAGATTGTTAAGTTGAACTTCCACTTAGATCTTTATGTTATACTAGGCTGCAATTTGTATAGTAAACTATGCTTCGAACTGTAAGTTTGCTGCAAACTTAGCTTCACACAAAGTCTTGACCGATACTAGGCTACCGTGGGACTTTCCTGCGGGTGGAGCTTATGCGTCATACTCCATGATCTTTTATGAGTTTATTAAAGAGCTCCCCTACTCTCATAGACTACGACGTTTAACAGTCAAACTAATATAGGTGTGTTCTTCAAAAGATTTTCCGCAGGACAACATGTATGCTTAAGATAAGTCACTTAGAACACATTAAAATAATAAATCAACCTTCCGTGCAGAATATGAAAGTATTGCATCTTCATGGAGTGGTGTTTATTAAAGTAGAGATACTTTCCTCTCATCTAACCAACAACTTGTCTCCTAATTCTAATTCATGGGATCTCCGATCACATAGAGTGGTTTACCATTGTGGAAAACTTATATTGTGGGCTCATATCAATCTCCTTTGATGCATTTTATATCATGTCGCGTGATAGACCCTTTGTGAATGGATTTGCCGAGTTTCTAGATGTTTGGGTATAATCCAATGTAATAACTCGAGAGTTTCTCATTTTCCTGACAGATTTCAGTCTCCTCTTCACATATCTTGATGTCTTGATGACTTCATATTATCCCATTTGCAACTCAGCGAGAAAGGCGGTTGCAAGTCTATATGCAACTCCATATTAAATAAGGGACACACTAGATATAATTTATTACATAAAAAACAAAAAAATCATAAGCTACACACTGAATACAATTTACTACATCACAAAGACCACTAGAAAGAAGGAAGTTTTGAAAATTTAGAACTAATATGATAGAATATTATCATGGTGTTTAATCGTGCCTGTCAACTTTGAAGAAGTCGAGGCTGATCCATTAATGTTTGAAAAAACAGGTAAGCTCTTCATGCTTGATATCTACTATTGCAATGACAAAGATTGTGTTTCGCCTAGAGCCCTAGAATATTGGTTGTTTTTTATAATAGCCCTAGAATATTGGTTTCCTTATACAACTCCGATTTTGCACATTGGTTTCTCCTTTTTTATAGAGAATTCTAGAGAGCGGTGACAAATATTGGAAGGTTGAGAGCATATTGGGCATGGTTGTACACCGTTCATATCTTATAGTTTGAAACATTACAAAAAAACAAGCTCAAAATTGAAAAAATATATCAAAAAACTGGTGAGAAAAATAATAACTACTGGAGAATCACGATGGCAAACCAGACATCGTAGGCACTCTCCTCTTTCCCCCTCTTGTATTTCTCTCTAAAAATAAAATGACAAACTATTTATGGTCGGGATGAAGAAAAAATCTTACTGCCGCATCTTAAATTTATAGGCCCCTTCTTTGTATATCTGTCTGTCTCACACGGTACAACCAACTTATGATTTTGGATGCTTGACACAGCTTTGTTCTAGGAAAACTATTTATGGTTTTGGTTTCAACATGCAAAAACAAATAGAGAAAAAATTCAAAAGAATTCTACAATGCACTATTCATGTGCATACTCCTAACTTTCTGAAATTAGCTACCTGCACGTAACAAAACAAATACGGTCAGCGCTACTAGAAAAAAAATGCTAGAGCTGCAACGAGGAAAAACAAGAGAAAGATCCACTTAACGGGAAGGACAAAAGAAAAAGCCCACGAACCACTCAAAACAGCCCACAACTGCAAAAAGAGGCCACACCGGGAAACCAATGCAGGCCAGAAACAACACAACCTAATCAGCACTAACCTTGGCGCGCCTGGTAAATCAGAGTGGTAATCAGACGGTGGACTGAGTTAGCTACGACGTAAGTTAAAAGGAAGCTAGTTATGAATTAGTAAAACCTTTTATTTAAACCTATATGTAATTGGCAACTATGCATAATATCTCTACTACTTATAAAGGATGAGCGAACAAAAACTTCTCTACGCGTACCCCATCATATTTATATAGATGTACTATCACCGCACGATTACGTCCTTTAGACACAATCTAACAACTCCCTCCGCCTAACTTATTTTGGGGTAAATGTAGCAGATAGGTTCGACGGGCAGTACTCATCCCGCACTCCCACACCGAAAACCCCGCAAGGGAAACAGGAAAGAAAAATGCGTCACACGATCAGGATCGACCCCATCATTTTATTCCAGCCCCGTCGCCTCCTTCCACATGCCGTTGGCTGGCCCAAGATGCTACCTCCCCCGCGTGATGCCACCGTTCCACGCCTCGGTGCCTGAGCCGCGACCCTCGGGCACCTCCTGCGCTGACCACCGGCGTCCTCCACAAAAAAGCTACCTGTCCATCGACATCCACCGTGGCTTTGACAATGGAGCCTCACCCCGTGATGCTTCCCTCCCACCCTGATCCCCGCCGTTATCCTCCTCCGAAGCGGCTACCCCACCTAGCCACGATGCCTCCTCTCCACCTAGACCACGATTCAGCCTACACATGTGCTTCGCCCATGGTGTCCATGTAGTATGACGAGGAAGGGCGATGCCTAGGCGGAATTTCAGGTGTTCCTCATCTTCATGATCCAATCTTGAGAGATACAAATTTTGGTCCAATTCGACACGATTTGTTGTATGGATTACCGTTGGTCTATCGGATTGTTGGTTGGCTGCTTTTAACATCAAAGAATTGTGCAAATTTGATTCATCTTTCTATTTGTTTATGATAATTGATATTGTTCTGTTTCGGGCTGGTTCTCTTATATTGAAGAGTGCGGAATTTTATACCAGGAGACATGCTATCCTTGCAATTGAAGTTCTGCTTGTTGTTCCCTGCAAAAAGTTCTACTTTATGTTCCCTGCAAAAAGAAGTTCCACTTTCTATTTGTAAGTCCTTCATAAGGTTTCTGTTTCATATAGCTTGTATATTAGTGTCATTTATTTAGATTTAGGTAATCAATGAAAGGGTTTCTGTGTCTTCTAACTTCTCTATATTAGTACCCTTCGTTAACAATTGAAGCAATCTATCTTTCTGCTACACAACGATCTCTGTTGGAATATTCGATTTGCTTTCATACACGCCTTGTTGGCTACTTTACTTTCTACTATGTGAGATTTTATTTAAGCGTCGAGGGAGAGATCAGGAGCTGACTCAGAGCATCAACCACTAAATGATCTTGATTCTACAACATATGCAGAGGATGGTCAATTTAAAAGTATTTTCACACGTGATGTGAAACTCAAATTAGTGTATGGAATTATTGGTTCCTATTATTCTGTAAGTATAATATTTGCATTAAGTAAGTCAATTTCAGATCTATGGACAAATTAAGTAGCCGGTGAAGTAATAGACTATGCAAAATTGTCTTTGAGGTAGTTTTGTCAGATAAGATTTTTTTATTTGTAACACTAACAAATTGGCTCATATACTTTTTAGCTGAGAAATAAAAACGTGTGCTGGACATACAGATCAGGAATCACATCCTTTATTAGATGGATATTGCCTGCTAGAACTGTGTGTGTGGGAAAGAGCACCCTGTATATTATTAGTACATACAAGATTTCCCACGTATGGATTTAACGTAATGCTAAGTTCGTCATGAGTAGTACATAAATATCGAGAACATATTTTTTATTTCATTTACAATGATCAAATCTAAGTTTTCGCTTTGCGGTAACAATTTAGTAGGACGCCGACATGGTTGGTTGAAAATGATCGCCCGCACATGTTACAACCCTTGTGCGTCCTAGGTGTGGCCGAGGTAGTGTCGTCGATTCATCTAGGGTAGGCAAATGAATCTGGATAGTTTGATGGATGGTCAAGATCTCATTCACTAGAAGCTTCACATATTAGTAGGGGAAATATGGAACAATTTTGTCGATGCTAACAATATTGATCAATAGGCGTAACAGAAAATGTTTTAAGACAAGTTGCTGGTAAGCGCCTTCTGTTGTTGTACACTTACACTGAGTTCATATTTTATATTTACTGAAACTATTAATTATCAACAATATTCACCGGTCATCTTATTTTTTTACCATAGAGCAGTTTCAGAGGTTTATAACAATATTGATATCATCATTTTTCTCAGACTGGAGTAATAGGATTTGCTTAATCTGACATTGGATAAAGAACGTGCAAAAGGGCCCTGAAGAAAATAGTCTGACCCAATTGACTCCATCAAGACCAGACTAAGCACTCTGAAGCGCTCTGAATTGGATGTCAAGACAAGGTCATAGAAGTTCTAAACTTTAAAATTAGATGCTCAAACTATACAGGGAGAAGGGCACGTCGGTGCCAGGTGGCATCGGCCCGTTCACACTACTACTCATGGCCCTCGACGACCTGCAGGAGTCTTCTTTAAGGTGTTTGTGTTCAAGCACGACGGTAAGTACAAAGTAGTCATGTGCACCGGCCTCGCAAGGTAGAACATGAAGACAATACCCTCAAATATCTTTTCGAGAAAACACAAAAGAATTTACGTTTTATTTCATCGAACAGATAAAAGACATAGAGGGTACAACCTCCATTGATCTATAACATATTTGCAATAGTTTAGACTAAGTTTATGACAAATTGAGTTCTTATTAATAGTTAAATTAATCTAGGTGAACTCCCACTCAAAACAATATCCCTCATATTGTTTTAGTGATCACACGAACCAAATCCACCACATCAACACCGATCATCACGAGAGTTGATGTAGCTTCAATGGCGAACAATCGACATGTTCATCATATCTACTATATGATTCATGCTTTACCTTTCGGTGATCCGTGTTCCGAGACCATGTCTGTACATGCTAGGCTCGTCAAGATTAAACCTTAGCTTCCGCACGAGGAAATCTGGCTTGCTCACGTTGTATACACTTGCGGAATCTAACACACCCGATCATCACGTGGTGCTTCGAAACAACAAGCTTTAGCAACGGTGCTTACTAAGGGTGAACACTTTAGAACTTGAAATTCATGTGCATGAGGGATCATGTTATAATGCTACCGTCGTTAACTAAGCAATACAAGATGCATAAAGTATTAACATCACATTCAATTCATAATATGTGATACGATATGGCCTTTCTTCTTTGTGCTTCCGATCTCCATCTTCAAGCACGAACATGATCTCCATCATCACCGGCATTGCATCAAGGTCAATGACGCTTCTCCATGGTTGTTGTCCACCGGCTTCAACTATTACAACTACTTTGAATAGACACGTGGGTCTTAACATAAATTAAAGACAACCATATGGCTCCTGCCGGTTGCCTACTTACAATAAGGAACATTGCATACATCAAATATAATCACAATCATGGCCATATCACATCACTGCACACCCCTGCAAAACAAAGTTAGACGCCTTTACTTTCTTTGCATGTTTTACGTGGTTTGGGGATTTCAATAAGTGTCGTTCTAACTTACGAACAAGAACCACAACATTGATACTAGCATTGTTAATCACCCGTTGTAAATTGAATCTCAACTATGCTGGGAGAAACAGGCACCCGCAAAGCCACTTATGCAATACAAGTTGCATGTCAAGCGTGGAGCAAGTCTCATGAACGATGTCATGTAAGGTTAGCCCGGGCCGCTTCATCCCAACATCCCGCAAGATGCAGAGTACACAAGAAGCAATCGACAATAAAAAGCATCAACGCCCACAATGACCATTGTGTTCTACTCGTGCAACAGATCTACATATAGACACGGCTATGATACCACTGTAGGGTTTCGTAGCATGGAAAACAAAAAATTTCCACCGCATACAAACAAACAAGCCAAGATCTATCTACTAGATTGCTCTCAACGAGTTGATGGAATAACTCACCCTCGAAGATTCCAAAGTGTTTAACGAGAGCGGATTCTCGTGGGTGATGTAGTCGTACTCTTGCCGATCTCAAGATCGCGTGGACGATCCTTCCGGCGCCGCGTTCCGGCAGCGCTCCCGCAGTCGGTCACACGTTCGGTACCCGACGAAGACATTCCTCTCCCTTGTTCCAGCAGGCAGCGGAGGTTGTAACACTCTCCTCGCGATTCCGGCAGCACAACGGCGTGGTACCGGAAGTAGAGGGGAGATCTCGCAGGGCTTCGCCTTAAGCCGGAGCGAGTATGCTGGACTATGAGAGAGCCCTCGATAATCTAGGGTTTAGACACACCAAGGAGGAGGCTTGGCCGGCGGATAGGGTTAGCTAGGCGGCGGCTTGCCCTAGGCGGCGGCAACAGGAGGTGGCGGCGCCGGGCTAGGGTTTTGGGGTAGAGGTGTTGGGTGCTAGGAGGGGCAGCCCTGCCCCTCCTTATATAGGTGGAGGGGGCGCGCCAGGGGAGGGGAGTCCCTCCCCAACTCGGTTTCCCAAGGGGGCCGACGGTGGAGGGGAGGAACTCCTCCCCAAGTAGGTTTCCTACTTCCCCTCCACCTTCCAAAATAGTCGTTTGACTTTTCAAATAGCCGTTTGACTTTTCAAACTAGGATTTGATTAAACCCTTTATTTTGTTCAGCGATGACACCTAGTACATGATGAAATCATTCCAACTTGGTATGGCACATTCATGTACCATTCCCCTCCGGAGTGTCGGACATTCCGGAACCTTCTAGAACATTCCCGATGAAAACACCGGAACCATTCTCCAACCCCGAAACAGGACTTTCCTTATATGAAACTTATTCTCCGGACCATTCCGGATCTCCTCGTGATATCCCGGATCCCATCCGAGACTCCGAACAACATTCGGTCTCTTACTCATCATTCCATAACTACTCAAACAACGTCGAATCCTTAAGTGTGTCTCCCAACGGTTCGTGAATTATGCGGACATGATCGAGACACTTCTCCGAACAATGACCAATAGAGGAATCTGGAAATTCATATGGCTCCCACATATTTCTACGATTACTTTGCGATCGAATGAACCACTTACATACGATACCAATTTCCTTTTGTCTCACGATAGTTTACTCATCCGAGGTTATGATCGTCGGTATCTCTGCATACCTAGTTCAACCTCGTTAGTGATAAGTACTCTTTTCTCGTTCCCGTGATATGTGATCCCTTGTGAGCCAGTCACATGCTTGCAAGCTAATTGGATGACATTCCACCGAGAGGGCCCAGAGTATATCTATCCGTCATATGGATGGACAAATCCCACTCTTGATCCATGTGTCTCAACCAACACTTTCTGAACACTCAATGCCACCTTTATAGCCACCCAGTTACGGTGTGGTGTTTGATGTCATAAAAGCATCCTTCTGGTGAAGGTGATATGCATGATCTCATGGTCGAAGGAATTAGGTTACTATGTATCAGAAAGCATATAGCAATTGAACTATTAAAATGACTTGATCTTTATGCTACGCTTATCTATAGGAGTATGTCCACCATATCATTCTCCTAACGATATGATCTTGTTGTTAATAACATCTCAATGTTCATGATAAGGAAACCACAATCATTTATTAACCAACAAGCTAGTATTATGAAGAGGCTTTACTAGGGACTTCAATTTAAGTTTACAAATCACACAAGTATTAATGTTTCCTTGTTAATACTATTATAGCATGAATGTAAACATTTATCATAAACACAAAGATATAATAATAATTACATTTATTATTGCCTCTATGGCATATCTCCAACAGTCTCCCACTTGCACTAGAGTCATCTAATCTAGATTACATGGTAATATACCGAACACCCATGGCAGTTTGGTGCTGGTCATGTTTTGCCCTCGGGAGAGGTTTAGTCAACGGATCCGCCACATTCAGATCTGTGTGTACTTTGCAAATCTTTATGTCCCCATCTTGGACATGTTCTCGAATAGCGTGAAAACGTAGCTTGATGTGCTTCAGCTTCTTGTGTGACCTTGGTTCTTGCGCATTGGCTATGGCGCCCATGTTATCACAGTAGATAGACATTGGGTCGAGCGCACTTGGAACCACACCCAGCTCTGTAATGAACTCTTTCATCCATATCGCTTCTTGTGAAGCCTCCGAAGCAGCCATGTATTCCGATTCAGTTGAAGATCTCGCCACAACGCTTTGCTTTGCACTCCTCCAGCTAACTGCTGCACCATTCAAAGTAAATACGTATCCAGATTGTGATTTAGAATCATCCGGATCAGTGTTCCAACTAGCATCGGTGTAAACATTAACAACGAGTTGTTCATCACCTCCATAAGAAAGAACCATATCCTTAGTTCTTCTCAAGTACTTAAGGATGTTTTTTACCGCTGTCCAATGATCCACTCCTGGATCACTTTGATATCTGCTAGTTAAACTAACAGCATATGCAATGTCGGGTCTAGTACATAGTACGGCATATATCAGAGATCCTATGGCTGAGGCATAGGGAGTCTTACTCATCCTTTCTCTATCTTCTGCCGTTGTCGGACTTTGAGTTTTACTCAACGTCGTATTGGGCAACATGGGCAAGAACCCTTTCTTGCTATCTTCCATTCCAAACCTCTTTAGAACTTTGTCCAAATATGTACTTTGTGACAATGATATTAGGCGTCTTGATCTATCTCTATAAATCTTTATGCCTAATATGTAAGCTGCTTCGCCAAGATCCTTCATTGAAAAACTATTATTCAAATATTCCTTGACACTATTAAGAAGGTCTACATCATTCCCAATCAACAATATGTCATCTACATATAGTATTAAGAATGCTACAGAGCTCCCACTCACTTTCTTGTAAATACAAGCTTCTCTATAAGTTTGTATAAAACCAAAACTTTTGATTACCTTATCAAAACGTTGATTCCAACTTCGGGATGCTTGCTTCAATCCATAGATGGACCGTTGAAGTTTGCATACCTTGTTAGCATCTTTAGGATCGACAAAACCTTTGGGTTGCATCATATACAACTCTTCATCAATGTCCCCATTGAGTAATGTTGTTTTGACATCCATCTGCCATATCTTATAATCATAATATGCAGCGATTGCTAACATAATCCTCAGAGACTTTAGCTTTGCTACCGGTGAGAATGTCTCATCGTAGTCAACTCCTTGAATTTGTCGAAACCCTTTTGCGACAAGTCGAGCTTTATAGACAGTAACATTACCATCAGCATCTGTTTTCTTCTTGAAAAACCATTTGTTCTCGACAGCCTTCCGGACATACGGTAAGTCCACCAAAGTCCATACTTGGTTTTTGTACATGGATCCAATCTCGGATTTCATGTATTCTTGCCATTTATTGGAATCTGGGCTCATCATCGCTTCCTCATATGTCGCAGGGTCATCGGTGTTATCCACCAACATGACACTCATAACGGGATCATACCAATCAGGAGTGGTACGAGTTCTCGTTGTCCTGTGAGGCTCTGTAGCAACTACAACCGAAGTTTCATGATCATCATCATTAGCTTCCTCTCTTATTGGTGCAGGCACCACAGGAACTTCTCCCGGTGCTACGCTACTCGCAATTTCGAGAGAAGGTTCGACAACCTCGTCGAGTTCTACTTTCCTTCCAGTCACTTCTTTCAAGAGAAATTCCTTCTCTAGAAAGGATCCATTCTTGGCAACGAAGATTTTGCCTTCGGATCTATGATAGAAGGTATACCCAATAGTTTCCTTCGGGTATCCTATGAAGACGCATTTTTCCGCTTTGGGTTCAAGCTTGTCCGGTTGTAACTTCTTTACATAGGCTTCGCAACCCCAAACTTTAAGGAACGACAATTTTGGTTTCTTTCCAAACCATAATCCATACGGTGTCGTTTCAACGGATTTAGATGGTGCCCTATTTAAAGTGAATGCGGCTGTTTCTAATGCATAACCCCAAAATGATAGCGGTAAATCTGTAAGTGACATCATAGAACGAACCATATCTAAGAGAGTTCGATTACGACGTTCGGACACACCATTACGCTGTGGTGTTCCCGGCGGTGTCAATTGTGAAAGTATTCCGCATTTCTTCAAATGCTCGCCAAACTCGTAACTTAGATATTCACCTCCACGATCAGAACGTAGAAATTTAATCTTCTTGTTACGTTGATTCTCTACCTCACTTTGAAATTCCTTAAACTTCTCGAAAGCTTCGGACTTATGTTTCATGAAATAGATATACCCATATCTACTCAAGTCATCCGTGAAGGTAAGAACATAACGATAACCACCGCGCGATGCTACACTCATTGGACCACACACATCGGTATGTATGATTTCCAATAAGTCCGTAGCTCGCTGAAGGGAATATGCCCTGAGAGGCAATAATAAAGTGTTTATTATGTGTATTCCAAGTATATGATAGATGTTTATTTTGCATGCTATAATTGTATTAATACGGAAACGTTAATACATGTGTGTTTAATAAACAAACAGAAAGTTCCTAGTTATGCCTCTCTCATAAACTAGCTCGTTGATTAACAAGATGATCAAGCTTTCCTGATCATGGACATTGGATGTTGTTAATAACGGGATCACAACATTAGTGTAATGATGTGATGAACACTCATCCGAAGTATAGCATTACGATCAAAGTCATTGAGTTTATATTGCTATAACAACTTACGAAGTGATCCTAATCCTTAGACCATGAGATCATGTCAATCACTAACACCGGAAGAGTTTCTTGATAACATCAAACGTCACACCGTAACAGGGTGATTATAAAGATGGATTCAGAACTAATAAAGTGTTATGTTGAGGCTCATGGATCAAGAGTGGAATTTGTTCATCCCGATGACGGATAGATATACTCTGGGCCCTCTCGGTGATATCACATTGATTAGCTTGCAAGCAAGTGATTTGATCACTAGAATGTTATATCACAGGAACGAGAAAAGAGTGCATGTAGGTAACGAGATCAAACTAGGTATGGAGATACCAATGATCGAATCTCGGACATGTAATATATCGTGAAACAAAGGGATTAAGATACTAGCGTAAAAGGTTCCGACGATCACAAGAAAGTCATCGTTGAATGTGTGGGAGTCAGTATGGGTCTCCAGATCCCGCTTCTGATTATTGATCTGAGAGGGGTCTCAATCATGTCCGCATTATTCACGAACCGTAGGGTGACACACTTAAGAGACACCGACATCCAATTGGAGCAAATGTTTCATGCCGAAAGAATGAACAAGCGCAGGAATTTATTTCACTAGATACCGAAACAGGTTTTCGGGTGAAATTGCATAAAGTGGTTATGCATGCGAAATAGAATTCTAGCAAGGGGTTATTTGTGAATGTTTGTCATTAAAGTAATTGACAAAATTCTGAATAAAATAAAAGAGTTTTATTTAATGAGAGTTTGCATTAAATTTGGTGGAAATTTAATGGGATTTTTGAGTGGACTTTTGAGTGGAGGGAATTTAGAGGAGTTTTGTGAGTGGAGTGTCCACCCACATGAAGAGGGGAGGGCAAGGGGGCAGCCCCCATGCGCCGGCCACCCCCTTGGGGTTCCCCCCCTCCTCCTATAAAAGGAGCCCCTCCTCCTCACTTGTCTCTCACACCTCCTCGTGAAGGATCTCTCTCCCCCTCTAGAATTTATCCCCCATGGTCTCGGACTAGCGAGATACATGTTCCCGGTGGCTATTCGGCAAGAAAGAGTTGTGCTTCCGCTGCATCGCTGGAGCGAGGAGGCGGAGGTTGCTCGGTGCCTCGAACGTGTGTGCGAGCACGGATGCGCTGCTGATTTGTGGCGCTAGGACTTCCTCTCGATCTTGAGATCGGCAAGAGATCGTCTACATCAACCACGAGTTGAAATTGTTAAGCTTTGTCGGTCTTCAAGGGTATGTTCTCTACGGATATACATCCGCCCGTTGTTTGTATCTAGTATATATAGATCTTGGTATATAGTTCACATCGTAGGAAAATTTTTGTTTTCTATGCTGCGAACCCTACAGTGGTATCAGAGCCGGATCTATGCGTAGATACTTTACACGGGTAGTACACATATGAGTATGTGGGCGATGATGATCATGTTGTTGCTCCTTTGTTGTGATTTTGGATATTGGTGGCATAGTGGGATGAAGCGGCCCGGACAAACTTTACATGTCCTCGCACATGAGACCTGTTCCACGCTTGACATGCAACTAGTTTGCATAAGTGGCTAGCGGGTGTCTGTCTCTCCTACTATAGTCAATATCTATTTTGCAAGCGAGTTGTCAACAATTTGATTATCCTTGTTGTGGTTCATGTTCGTAGGTAAGAACGGTTCTATCTCGAAAGCCCTAAGCCACGTAAAACTTGCAATGGATAAATTAGAGGCGTCTAGTTTAGATTGTTGCTGGGCTAGTGTTATGATATGGTAGTGTTGTAAGTAGAAGTATGAGATGATACTCTTACAACACACATAGCGTGTAAAATCCATAGACCTTGGATTTACACATATAGGTATGATAATGATCATACCACGATGCACATGATAGAGATCATCTGCGGGAACCATATAATTTCACTAATAAACATATGATGTTTGATTACATCTTATATTGCTTGTTTAGCGCTTTGTTAAGCATAATAAGATGATCCCTCATTTAAATATCAAGATAAGAATGTGTTCTTCCTTTAGTATGCACCGATTATGTTTTCGTCGCTCCAAGACATCACGTGATGATCGGGTGTTCTTGGATCCACGACCATATTTCGGGTGTAAAACAGTTACACACGCAAATACTAAGGTTCTAACTTGGCGAGCCTAGCATGTACAGACATGGCCTCGGAACACAGACCGAAAGGTTAAGCATGAGTCATATAGTTGATATGATGCCCATTTGATGCTCGCCTTTGAAGCTATACCGACTCACGTGATGATCGGACTTGGTGTAGTGGATTTGGTTCATGTAATCACCAAAAAGGCACGAGGGATGTCGTTTTTGAGTGGGAGTTCATTCGTAATAAAGATTAGTTGAACTCAATCTATCATACACTTAGTCTAAACTTTACAAATTCTGTTGTAGATGGCACCACCTGCTTTTAATTTCAATGTGTTCATGGAGAAAGAGAAACTAGCAACGAACGGTAGCAACTTTACCGAATGGGCCATGAATTTGAGGATTCTCCTCTCTGCTGCACAAAAGCAATATGTGCTAGAAGCGCCGTTAGGCCCCCCACTTTTTGATGATGCCCCTGACGAGGAGAAGAATGTCTATCAGACTCGTCAGGAGGACCACAACTTAGTTCATTGCGGCATATTGTATGGGCTAGAGCCGGAACTTCGAAAGCGTTTCGAAAACGGCAATGCATTTGATACAATGGGTGAGTTGAAAATGATTTTCGACACACATGCTACTGTAGAGAGCTACAACGCTTCAGAAAAGTTCTTTAGCTGCATGATGGAAGAGCACAGCTCCGTTAGTGAGCATGTACTCAAGATGTCGGGTTACGCCTATAAGCTTGTGTCCTTGGGAATATCGATTCCCATTGACTTAGGCATCCATCGTGTTCTGCAGTCTCTGCCACCTAGCTATAAGAGCTTCGTGATGAACTATAATATGCAAGGCATGAAGAAGTCTCTCCCCGAGCTTCTGTCAATGCTTAAAACTGCAGAAGTGGAGATCAAAAAGGAACATCAAGTGTTGATGATCAATAGGAACACTGGTTTCAAGAAAGACAAGAAGGGAAAACGGAAGGGAAGTAAGGGCGGCAAGCCGGTTGCCACGCCTGAAAAGAAACCCCGAGTTGGACCTAAGTCTGATACCGAGTGCTACTATTGTAAGGGGACTGGCCACTGGAAGCGCAACTGCCCCAAGTATTTGGCAGACAAGAAGGCCGGCAAGGCAAACAAAGGTATATATGATATACATGTTATTGATGTGTACTTGACTAGTGCTCGCAGTAGCACCTGGGTATTTGATACCGGTTCAGTTGCTAATATTTGTAACTCGAATCAGGGGCTGCGGAACAAGCGACCGCTAGCAAGGGGTGAGGTCAAGATGCGTGTCGGCAATGGATCAAGCGTTGATGTGATCGCCGTCGGAACGCTGCCTCTCCACTTGCCGTCGGGATTAGTTATAAACTTAAATAAATGTTATCTGGTGCCTGCACTGAGCATGAACATTGTATCTGGATCGTGTTTGATGCGAAGTGGTTATTCATTTAAATCCGAGAACAATGGTTGTTCCATTTATATGAATGAAATCTTTTATGGTCATGCACCAATGATGAATGGTTTATTTCTATTAGATCTCGATGATAATGTTACACATATTCATAATGTTGATGCTAAAAGGATTAAACTTAATGATGATATATCCGCATATATGTGGCACTGCCGTCTAGGTCATATTGGTGTTAAACGCATGAAGAAGCTCCATTCGGATGGAATTTTGGAATCACTTGATTATGAATCATTTGATACATGTGAGCCATGCCTTATGGGCAAGATGACTAGAACGCCGTTTTCCGGTTCAATGGAACGGGCGACAGATTTATTGGAAATCATACATTCTGATGTATGTGGTCCAATGAGTGTGTCGGCGCGAGGTGGATATCGTTATTTTGTTACTTTCACAGATGATTTGAGTAGATACGGTTATATCTACTTGATGAAACACAAGTCTGAAACCTTTGAAAAGTTCAAGGAATTTTCAGAATGAAGTGGAAAATCATCGTAATAGAAAGATCAAATTTCTACGGTCCGACCGTGGAGGTGAGTATCTAAGTTACGAGTTTAGCACTCACATGAAAGAGTGTGGAATTGTTTCACAACTCACACCTGCCGGAACACCACAGCGAAATGGTGTGTCGGAACGTCGTAATCGTACTTTATTAGATATGGTTCGATCTATGATGTCTCTGACAGACTTGCCGTTGTCATTTTGGGGTTATGCACTAGAAACTGCTGCATTCACTTTAAATCGGGCACCATCTAAATCCGTTGAAAAGACACCGTATGAATTGTGGTTTGGAAACAAACCTAAGCTGTCATTTCTTAAAGTTTGGGGTTGCGATGTTTATGTGAAGAAACTTCAACCGGATAAACTCGAACCCAAAGCGGAAAAATGCGTCTTCATAGGATACCCTAAAGAAACTATTGGGTATTCCTTCTATCACAGATCCGAGGGCAAGGTTTTTGTTGCCAAGAATGGATCCTTTCTAGAGAAAGAGTTTCTCGCGAAAGGTGTGAATAGTCGGAAGGTAGAACTCGAAGAGGTTGTGGAACCTTCTCTTCAAAGTATGGCGAGTAGCGCAGCGCCGGAAGTTGTTCCGGAGTTGGCTCCACCTGTTGAAGAGGGAACTAATGATAATGATCATGAAACTCCGAAAGAGAGTACTATCGAACCTCGCAGGTCAAACAGGACGCGTGCAGCTCCCGAGCTGTACGGAAATCCTGTCATAAATTTCATGGTTGATGAAAATAATGACCCTGCGACGTATGAAGAAGCGATGATGAGCCCGGATTCCAACAAATGGTTAGAAGCCATGAAATCCGAGATGGAATCCATGTATGAAAATCAAGTTTGGAACTTGGTGGAATTACCTCACGACCGAAAGGCCGTGGAGAACAAATGGATTTTCAAAAGGAAAACTGATGCTGATGGTAATGTGACCATCTATAAAGCTCGACTTGTCGCAAAGGGGTTTCGACAAATTCAAGGAGTTGACTACGATGAGACTTTCTCTCCCGTAGCGATGCTAAAGTCAGTTAGGATTATGTTAGCAATTGCTGCATATTTCGATTATGAAATATGGCAGATGGATGTCAAAACCGCGTTTCTCAATGGTAATATTGAAGAAGAGTTGTATATGATACAACCAAAGGGTTTTGTCGATCCTAAGGATGCTAACAAGGTGTGCAAGCTTCAGCGATCCATCTATGGATTGAAGCAAGCATCGCGAAGTTGGAATCTCCGCTTTGATGAGGTGATCAAAGAGTTTGGATTTGTCCAAACTTATGGAGAAGCTTGTATTTACAAGAAAGTGAGTGGGAGCAATGTGGCATTTCTGATATTATATGTGGATGACATATTATTGATCGGAAATGATATAGAACTTTTAAACAGTGTTAAAAGTTATCTAAACAGCAAATTTTCAATGAAGGACCTAGGTGAAGCGTCATACATATTAGGCATAAAGATCTATAGAGATAGATCTAGGCGCCTAATAGGGCTATCGCAAAGTACATACCTTGATAAGATTTTAAAGAAGTTTAAAATGGACGGAAGTAAGAAGGGGTTCTTACCTATGTTGCAAGGCAAGACATTGAGTAAGACTCAAAGTCCGGCTTCGGCGGAAGAAAGAGAGATAATGGACAAAGTCCCCTATGCTTCAGCCATAGGCTCTATAATGTACGCCATGCTATGTACAAGACCGGATGTGGCACACGCTATTAGTTTGACTAGTAGGTACCAATCGGATCCAGGTTCGGAACACTGGATAGCGGTCAAGAATATCCTTAAGTACTTACGAAGAACTAAGGATATGTTTCTTGTATACGGAGGTGAAGAAGAGCTCGTCGCTAAGTGTTATGTCGATGCTAGCTTTGACACCGATCCGGATGACTCTAAGTCTCAATCCGGATACGTATTTCTCATGAATGGCGGAGCGGTTAGTTGGAGGAGTTCCAAACAACCTGTGGTAGCGGGATCAACAACGGAGGCCGAATATGTTGCTGCTTCAGAAGCAGCTCAGGAAGCAGTTTGGATGAAGGAGTTCATATCCGAACTAGGAGTTGTGGCAAACGCGTTGGACCCAATGGTGATCTATTGTGACTACAATGGTGCCATTGCCAATGCCAAAGAGCCAAGGTCTCACAAGCATTCCAAGCATATTAAGCGCCGGTTTCACTCCATCCGCGAGCATGTCAAGGATGGAGATATAAAGATTTGTAAAGTACATACGGATCTCAATGTAGCAGATCCGTTGACTAAAACTCTCCCTAGAGCAAAACATGATCAACACCAGAACTCAATGGGTGTTAGATTTATCACTATGTAACTAGATTATTGTCTCTAGTGCAAGTGGGAGACTGAAGGGAATATGCCCTGAGAGGCAATAATAAAGTGTTTATTATGTGTATTCCAAGTATATGATAGATGTTTATTTTGCATGCTATAATTGTATTAATACGGAAACGTTAATACATGTGTGTTTAATAAACAAACAGAAAGTTCCTAGTTATGCCTCTCTCATAAACTAGCTCGTTGATTAACAAGATGATCAAGGTTTCCTGATCATGGACATTGGATGTTGTTAATAACGGGATCACAACATTAGTGTAATGATGTGATGAACACTCATCCGAAGTATAGCATTACGATCAAAGTCATTGAGTTTATATTGCTATAACAACTTACGAAGTGATCCTAATCCTTAGACCATGAGATCATGTCAATCACTAACACCGGAAGAGTTTCTTGATAACATCAAACGTCACACCGTAACAGGGTGATTATAAAGATGGATTCAGAACTAATAAAGTGTTATGTTGAGGCTCATGGATCAAGAGTGGAATTTGTTCATCCCGATGACGGATAGATATACTCTGGGCCCTCTCGGTTATATCACATTGATTAGCTTGCAAGCAAGTGATTTGATCACTAGAATGTTATATCACAGGAACGAGAAAAGAGTGCATGTCGGTAACGAGATCAAACTAGGTATGGAGATACCAATGATCGAATCTCGGACATGTAATATATCATGAAACAAAGGGATTAAGATACTAGCGTAAAAGGTTCCGACGATCACAAGAAAGTCATCGTTGAATGTGTGGGAGTCAGTATGGGTCTCCAGATCCCGCTTCTGATTATTGATCTGAGAGGGGTCTCGATCATGTCCGCATTATTCACGAACCGTAGGGTGACACACTTAAGAGACACCGACATCCAATTGGAGCAAATGTTTCATGCCGAAAGAATGAACAAGCGCAGGAATTTATTTCACTAGATACCGAAACAGGTTTTCGGGTGAAATTGCATAAAGTGGTTATGCATGTGAAATAGAATTCTAGCAAGGGGTTATTTGTGAATGTTTGTCATTAAAGTAATTGACAAAATTCTGAATAAAATAAAAGAGTTTTATTTAATGAGAGTTTGCATTAAATTTGGTGGAAATTTAATGGGATTTTTGAGTGGACTTTTGAGTGGAGGGAATTTAGAGGAGTTTTGTGAGTGGAGTGTCCACCCACATGAAGAGGGGAGGGCAAGGGGCAGCCCCCATGCGCCGGCCACCCCCTTGGGGTTCCCCCCTCCTCCTATAAAAGGAGCCCCTCCTCCTCACTTGTCTCTCACACCTCCTCGTGAAGGATCTCTCTCCCCCTCTAGAATTTATCCCCCATGGTCTCGGACTAGCGAGATACATGTTCCCGGTGGCTATTCGGCAAGAAAGAGTTGTGCTTCCGCTGCATCGCTGGAGCGAGGAGGCGGAGGTTGCTCGGTGCCTCGAACGTGTGTGCGAGCACGGATGCGCTGCTGATTTGCGGCGCTAGGACTTCCTCTCGATCTTGAGATCGGCAAGAGATCGTCTACATCAACCACGAGTTGAACTCGTTAAGCTTTGTCGGTCTTCAAGGGTATGTTCTCTACGGATATACATCCGCCCGTTGTTTGTATCTAGTATATATAGATCTTGGTATATAGTTCACATCGTAGGAAAATTTTTGTTTTCTATGCTGCGAACCCTACACTCGCTCCATCATACCAGAAAATGAAGTCTTAGTCATTTTACCCATCAGACATGCTTCGCATCTATCAAGTGATTCGAAATCAAGTGATTCAAGAAGTCCATCGGAATGGAGTTTCTTCATACGCTTCACTCCAATGTGACCAAGACGACAGTGCCACATATAGGTCAAGTTATCGCTCGATTTCAAACGTTTAGCCTCAATGTTATTAATATGTGTATTTCCACTATCGAGATTCAATAAGAATAGACCATCTATCAAAGGTGCATGTGCATAAAGCATATTACTCATATAAATCGAACAACCATTATTCTCGGACTTAAACAAGTAACCGTCTCGCAATAAACAAGATCCCGATATAATGTTCATTCTTAACGCAGGCACCAAATAACAATTATTTAAGTATAAAACTAATCCCGATGGTAGATGAAGGGGTAGCGTGCCGACCGCGATCACATCAACCTTTGATCCGTTTCCCACGCGCATCGTCACCTCGTTCTTCGCTAGCTTCCGTTTATTCTGCAGCACCTATTTCGAGTTACAAATATGAGCTACCGAACCAGTATCAAATACCCAGGCACTACTACGAGTACTAGTGAAATACACATCAATAACATGTATATCGGATATACCTTTCTTCTTGATGTTGCCGTTCTTCAAATCCGCCAAGTACTTTGGGCAATTCCGCTTCCAGTGACCTTCTCCCTTGCAGTAAAAGCACTCAGTATCAGGCTTAGGTCCAGCCTTGGTCTTCTTCGTCAGCGCGGTAACTTTCTTACCACCCTTCTTGAAGTGTCCCTTTTGCTTAGACTTGCCTTTCTTGAATTTGGTGGTCTTATTGACCATCAACACTTGGTGCTCTTTCTTGATCTCCACTTCTGCAGATTTCAACATGGGAAAGAGTTCTGGCAACTGCTTGTTCATGTTTTGCATATTGTAGTTTATCACAAAGTTCTTGTAACTTGGTGGTAGTGATTGGAGGACACGATAAATCCCCAAAGCATTAGGAATCACTATACCCAAGCTTTGAAGTTTGTTTGCGTGCCCAGACATCTTAAGCACATGCTCACTGACGGAGCTGCCCTCTTCCATCTTGCAGTTAAAGAACTTTTCAGAAGCCTCATAGCTCTCAATTTCCGCATGAGTCTCAAAGATCAATTTGAGATCACGGACAATATCATGTGGGTCTGAATTCTCAAACCTTTTCTGAAGCTCCGATTCTAAACCATACAAGATAGCACACTGAACTGTGGAGTACTGAGTCTTCCGAGCAAGGTAAACATTCTTTACTTCATCGGTAGCACTAGCTGCAGGTGGGTCACCCAGCGGTGCATCCAGCACATAGGTCAAATTACCAGCTGTGAGGACAATCCTCAAATTGCGGAACCAATCCGCGAAGTTGCTTCCATTGTTTTTCAACTTTTCTTTCTCTAGGAACGCATTAAACTTGATGGTAGGGGCCGCCATTGATCTACAACATATTTGCAATAGTTTAGACTAAGTTTATGACAAATTGAGTTCTTACTAATAGTTAAATTAATCTAGGTGAACTCCCACTCAAAACAATATCCCTCACATTGTTTTAGTGATCACACGAACCAAATCCACCACATCAACACCGATCATCACGAGAGTTGATGTAGCTTCAATGGCGAACAATCGACATGTTCATCATATCTACTATATGATTCATGCTTTACCTTTCGGTGATCCGTGTTCCGAGACCATGTCTGTACATGCTAGGCTCATCAAGATTAAACCTTAGCTTCCGCATGATCAAATCTGTCTTGCTCACGTTGTATACACTTGCGGAATCTAACACACCCGATCATCACGTGGTGCTTCGAAACAACAAGCTTTAGCAACGGTGCTTACTAAGGGTGAACACTTTAGAACTTGAAATTCATGTGCATGAGGAATCATCTTATAATGCTACCGTCGTTAACTAAGCAATACAAGATGCATAAAGGATTAACATCACATGCAATTCATAATATGTGATATGATATGGCCTTTCTTCTTTGTGCTTCCGATCTCCATCTTCAAGCACGAACATGATCTCCATCATCACCGGCATTGCATCAAGGTCAATGACGCTTCTCCATGGTTGTCGTCCACCGGCTTCAACTATTACAACTACTTTGAATAGACACGCGGGTGTCATGGACCCTGGCAGGTCGTCGAGTGGGCCTTCTGTCGAGCTGGCGGAATCACCATCTGCGCACGCTCTTTGAAGATCCGATCTGCATACCTCAGTTGCAGCATGTCCTTGCCATGATTCAACAAAAAAAAGTGCGCAGGGGCCAGACGGCCGGAGCAATAAAGCTGATGGAATCATCAAGAGCCCTGTTTGATAAAGATTGAATATTTGGCCCGATTTCCCAAGAAGAAAACCAGTTTGACTACGACCAAATCAATCAGGAAGGAAGAAGTACGGCTAGAAAAAATAAAAGCAACAGCGAGGAAGTGTTGTTGATTGACCGAATCAATTCCCGAGAAGCTGGATAGCCATGTCTGATTATTCGCGTCAAGTTGCATCCTTCTATATGCTTAATTAAGTTAAGTGCTGAGATTTTTACGTACAAACTTTGCGTAAATTTCTTGAAAGAGCAACCAAGCTGCAGAACCTGCATAAATTTCCCGACGGCATACAAGCTGCATCGTGGTTCAATGGCACTACCTCCACCATCAATGGCGTAAAAACAATTTTTTAACTCTGTTCGCTGCGCAACTTAGAAGAAATCCGTCGTGCCGACTCCGAATGGCAAAAAAATCAGAAGACCCTGCTGCAACGATTGCGCCCGATAGCGTGGATTCTATACTTGAGGGCTGCACTGACTCCGCTGAGTGACCTTCCACAATCTTCGGCTACGGCGACCTGTCGTGGTCTTGACTCCGGCGATCCTGTACAATCTTCGGCTCCAACGACTCGGGGGCTCGGAGGCTCCCTCCGCTCCGGCGACCAGCTGCGGCCTCCGGCTCCAGCAAACCTGCTGCGGTCTTCGGCTCCGACAAACCGTGTGGCGTTCGGCTACGGTGACCTGTTGCATTCTTCGGATGCGGAGACCCAATATGGTCTTGGATTGTGACAATCTTCGGATACGGAGCTCTCTACCATCATCGACCCCAGGAACCCGTCGCTTCTATGACCGTGGTCCGCCACGTCGACTACGTCCGCCGCGTGACCCGCTACCGCATCAACTTCGTCCACGACAACTACCAATAAAGCTAAGTTTCCCTCTACTTAGAGCTGATTTCTTTTATCTTTAACTCGCACTCGAAATACTCGGGGGCTGCGCCCTCTTCGAGAACCTAATGTGCCATCGGCTCCACGCACTCGAGTACCTCGATTGCGATAGCCCGAGTAGCTGATTCTGCCCGATCGTCAAATCCTTGAACTCCGAGTGCCTCGGCAGGGTACTGAGACTAAGGGTAATCAGGATAACGAAAAGGCCTAGCATACAGTGCAACAGTGTCGACTCGAGGCACCAGAATCTTACTGTACAAGCCGAAAGGCAAATATTATTTACAAGATACAAGTACTTCATAATTCTTAATGTTTTTTGCAGCTTACAGGAACGCCGAATTACATCTCGCTATTGTATCGGGTCCTCCAACAGGAGTCGAAAAAGCAACTGGCTACGCCATAAACTCAAGGACCGAGTCGAAACCCTCCTCGGATGGTTGCATCACTTGATGCTACACAGGCGTGACGCTGACTCGATGCACTTCCGGGTCAGTGGTTTCTCCTCACATGAGTCTCCACTCGAATGTGCGACTCGACTAGACACTCGGGGGCTACTCCTATCAGGAGCGCTGGTCGCACACCCGATGTGTAGGGGTTCGTAGCATGGAAAACAAAATTTTCTATCGCATACAAACAAACAAGCCAAGATCTATCTACTAGATTGTAGCAACGAGTCGATGGAATAACTTACCCTCGAAGATTCCAAAGTGTTTAACGAGAGCGGATTCTCGTGGGTGATGTAGTCGTACTCTTCCCGATCTCAAGATCGCGTAGACGATCCTTTCGACGCTGCGTTCCGGCAGCGCTCCCGCAGTCGGTCACACGTTCGGTACTCGACGAAGACCTTCCTCTCCCTTGTTTTAGCAGGCAGCGGAGGTTGTAGCACTCTCCTCGTGATTCCGGCAGCACAACGGCGTGGTACCGGAAGTAGAGGGGAGATCCCGCAGGGCTTCGCCTTAAGCCGGAGCGAGTATGGTGGAGTATGAGAGAGGGCTATTAGTGGTCTAGGGATTAGACACACCAATTAGAAGGCTCTAAACCGAAGGCTAGGGCAATTAGAAGCTCTAAACCAAAACGGCTCTAAACCGGAGATTAGAGGATAGGAACTTGTGTGTCTAGAGGAGGAGGCCCTGCCCCTCCTTTTATGGGTGGAGGGTGCGGCCAAGGGGAGGGGAGTCCCTCCCCAAGTAGGCCTTGGTTGGCGCGCCGACTTGGGGAGGAGACTCCTCCCCCAAGTCGGTTCCCAACTCCTCTTGCTTGTTTCCCACAGTTTCTTGTTTTAGCCGTTTGACTTTCAAACTGGACATTTGACTTTTCTGTTTTAGGATTCAATTTAATCCTTTATTTGGAACAGCAAGAACACTTAGTACATGATGCAATCATTCCAATATGTAATGACACATTCATGTACCCCTCCCCCCTCCCGGAGTGCCGGACATTCCGGAACCTTCTAGAACATTCACTGGAATCATTTCCGAACTCCGAAACGGGACTTTCCTTATATGAATCTTATTCTCCGGACCATTCCGGATCACCTCGTGATACCCCGGATCCCATCCGAGACTCCGAACAACATTCGGTCTCTTTCTCATAATACCATAACTACTCAAAACAACGTCGAATCCTTAAGTGTGTCTCCCTACGCTTCGTGAATTATGCGGACATGATCGAGACACTTCTCCGAACAATAACCAATAGAGGAATCTGGAAATTCATATGGCTCCCACATACTTCTACGATTACTTTGCGATCGAATGAACCACTTACATACGATACCAATTTCCCTTTGTCTCACGATATGTTACTTATCCGAGGTTATGATCGTCGGTATCTCTGCATACCTAGTTCAACCTCGTTACTGATAAGTACTCTTTTCTCGTTCCCGTGATATGTGATCCCTTGTGAGCCAGTCACATGCTTGCAAGCTAATTGGATGACATTTCACCGAGAGGGCCCAGAGAATATCTATCCGTCATATGGATGGACAAATCCCACTCTTGATCCATGTGTCTCAACCAATACTTTCCGAACACTCAATGCCACCTTTATAGCCACCCAGTTACGGTGTGGTGTTTGATGTCATCAAAGCATCCATCCGGTAAAGGTGATATGCATGATCTCATGGTCGAAGGAATTAGGTTACTATGTATCAGAAAGCATATAGCAATTGAACTATTGAAATGACTTGATCTTTATGCTACGCTTATCTATAGGAGTATGTCCACCATATCATTCTCCTAATGATATGATCTTGTTGTTGATAACATCTCAATGTTCATGATAGGGAAACCACAATCATTTATCAACCAACAAGCTAGTGATGTATAGAGGCTATACTAGGGACTTCAAATTAAGTTTACAAATCACACAAGTATTAATGTTTCCTTGTTAATACTATTATAGCATGAATGTAAACATTTATCATAAACACAAAGATATAATAATAACTACATTTATTATTGCCTCTAGGGCATATCTCCAACAGTCTCCCACTTGCACTAGAGTCATCTAATCTAGATTACATGGTAATATACCGAACACCCATGGCAGTTTGGTGTTGGTCATGTTTTGCCCTCGGGAGAGGTTTAGTCAACGGATCCGCCACATTCAGATCTGTGTGTACTTTGCAAATCTTTATATCCCCATCCTGGATATGTTCTCGAATAGCGTGAAAACGTAGCTTGATATGCTTCAGCTTCTTGTGTGACCTTGGTTCTTGCGCATTGGCTATGGCGCCCATGTTATCACAGTAGATATACATTGGGTCCAGCGCACTAGGAACCACACCCAGCTCTGTAATGAACTCTTTCATCCATATCGCTTCTTGTGAAGCCTCCGAAGCAGCCATGTATTCCGATTCAGTTGAAGATCTCGCCACAACGCTTTTCTTTGCACTCCTCCAGCTAACTGCTGCACCATTCAAAATAAATACGTATCCAGATTGTGATTTAGAATCATCCGGATCGGTGTTCCAACTAGCATCGGTGTAACCATTAACAACGAGTTGTTCATCACCTTCATAAGAAAGAACCATATCCTTAGTTCTTCTCAAGTACTTAAGGATGTTTTTGACCGCTGTCCAATGATCCACTCCTGGATCACTTTGATATCTGCTAGTTAAACTAACAGCATATGCGATGTCGGGTCTAGTACATAGCATGGCATACATTAGAGATCCTATGGCTGATGCATAGGGAGTCTTACTCATCCTTTCTCTATCTTCTGCCGATGTCGGACTTTGAGTTTTACTCAAGATCGTATTGGGCAACATGGGCAAGAACCCTTTCTTGCTTTCTTCCATTCCAAACCTCTTTAGAACTTTGTCCAAATATGTACTCTGTGACAATGATATTTGGCGTTTCGATCTATCTCTGTAAATCTTTATGCCTAATATGTAAGCTGCTTCGCCAAGATCCTTCATTGAAAAACTATTATTCAAATATTCTTTGACACTATTAAGAAGGTCTACATCATTCCCAATCAACAATATGTCATCCACATATAGTATTAAGAATGCTACAGAGCTCCCACTCACTTTCTTGTAAATACAAGCTTCTCCATAAGTTTGTATAAAACCAAAACTTTTGATTACCTTATCAAAACGTTGATTCCATCTTCGGGATGCTTGCTTCAATCCATAGATGGACCGTTGAAGTTTGCATACCTTGTTAGCATCTTTAGGATCGACAAAACCTTTGGGTTGCATCATATACAACTCTTCATCAATATCTCCATTGAGGAATGCTGTTTTGACATCCATCTGCCATATCTCATAATCATAATATGCAGCGATTGCTAACATAATCCTCACAGTCTTTAGCTTCGCTACCGGTGAGAAAGTCTCATCGTAGTCAACTCCTTGAATTTGTCGAAACCCTTTTGCGACAAGTCGAGCTTTATAGACAGTAACATTACCATCAGCATCTGTTTTCTTCTTGAAAATCCATTTGTTCTCGACAGCCTTTCGGCCATCCGGTAAGTCCACCAAAGTCCATACTTGGTTTTCGTACATGGATCCAATCTCGGATTTCATGGCTTCTTGCCATTTATTGGAATCTGGGCTCATCATCGCTTCCTCATATGTCTCGGGGTCATCGGTGTTGTCCACCAACATGACACTCATAACGGGATCATACCAATCTGGAGTGGTACGAGTTCTCGTTGACCTCCGAGGCTCTATAGCAACTTCAACCGAAGTTTCATGATCACCATCATTAGCTCCCTCTCTTATTGGTGCAGGCACCACAGGAACTTCTTCCAGTGCTGCGCTACTCGCAATTTTGAGAGAAGGTTCGACAACCTCGTCGAGTTCTACTTTCCTTCCAGTCACTTCTTTCGAGAGAAATTCCTTCTCTAGAAAGGATCCATTCTTGGCAACGAAGGTTTTGCCTTCGGATCTATGATAGAAGGTACACCCAATAGTTTCCTTTGGGTATCCTATGAAGACGCATTTTTTCGCTTTGGGTTCTAGCTTGTCCGGCTGTAACTTCTTTACATAGGCTTCGCATCCCCAAACTTTAAGGAACGACAATTTAGGTTTCTTCCCAAACCATAATTCATACGGTGTCGTTTCAACGGATTTAGACGGTGCCCTATTTAAAGTGAATGCGGCTGTTTCTAATGCATAACCCCAAAATGATAGCGGTAAATCTGTAAGTGACATCATAGAACGAACCATATCTAAGAGAGTTCGATTACGACGATCGGACACACCATTACGCTGTGGTGTTCCCGGCGGGGTCAATTGTGAAAGTATTCCGCATTTCTTCAAATGCTCGCCAAACTCGTAACTTAGATATTCACCTCCACGATCAGAACGTAGAAATTTAATCTTCTTGTTACGTTGATTCTCTACCTCACTTTGAAACTCCTTAAACTTCTCGAAAGTTTCGGACTTATGTTTCATGAAATAGATATACCCATATCTACTCAAGTCATCCGTGAAGGTAAGAACATAACGATAACCACCGCGCGATGCTACACTCATTGGACCACACACATCGGTATGTATGATTTCCAATAAGTCCGTAGCTCGCTCCATCATCCCAGAAAATGGAGTCTTAGTCATTTTTCCCATCAGACATGCTTCTCATCTTTCAAGTGATTCAAAATCAAGTGATTCAAGAAGTCCATCGGAATGGAGTTTCTTCATACGCTTCACTCCAATGTGACCAAGACGACAGTGCCACATATAGGTCGAATTATCGCTTGATTTCAAACGTTTAGCCTCAATGTTGTTGATATGTGTATTTCCACTATCGAGATTCAATAAGAATAGACCATCTATCAAAGGTGCATGTGCGTAAAACATATTACTCATATAAATCGAACAACCATTATTCTCGGACTTAAATAAGTAACCGTCTCGCAATAAACAAGATCCCGATATAATGTTCATGCTCAACGCAGGCACCAAATAACAATTATTTAAGTATAAAACTAATCCCGATGGTAGATGAAGGGGTAGCGTGCCGACCGCGATCACATCAACCTTTGATCCGTTTCCCACGCGCATCGTCACCTCGTTCTTCGCTAGCTTCCGTTTATTCTGCAGCACCTGTTTCGAGTTACAAATATGAGCAACCGAACCAGTATCAAATACCCAGGCACTACTACGAGTACTAGTGAAATACACATCAATAACATGTATATCGGATATACCTTTCTTCTTGATGTTGCCGTTCTTCAAATCCGCCAAGTACTTTGGGCAATCCCGCTTCCAGTGACCTTCTCCCTTGCAGTAAAAGCACTCAGTATCAGGCTTAGGTCCAGCCTTGGTCTTCTTCGTCGGCGCGGTAACTTTCTTACCACCCTTCTTGAAGTTTCCCTTTTGCTTAGACTTGCCTTTCTTGAATTTGGTGGTCTTATTGACCAACAACACTTGGTGCTCTTTCTTGATCTCCACTTCTGCAGATTTCAACATGGCAAAGAGTTCTGGCAACGTCTTGTTCATGTTCTGCATGTTGTAGTTCATCACAAAGTTCTTGTAACTTGGTGGTAGTGATTGGAGGACACGGTAAATCCCCAAAGCATTAGGAATCACTATACCCAAGCTTTGAAGTTTGTTTGCGTGCACAGACATCTTAAGCACATGCTCACTGACGGAGCTGCCCTCTTCCATCTTGCAGTTAAAGAACTTTTCAGAAGCCTCATAGCTTTCAATTGCCGCATGAGTCTCAAAAATCAATTTGAGATCCTCGACAATATCATATGGGTCTGAATCCTCAAACCTTTTCTGAAGCTCTGATTCCAAACCATACAAGATAGCACACTGAACTATGGAGTACTGATTCTTCCAAGCGAGGTAAACATTCTTTACTTCATCGGGAGCATCATCTGCAGGTGGGTCACCCAGCGGTGCATCCAGCACATAGGTCAAATTACCAGCTGTGAGGACAATCCTCAAATTGCGGAACCAATCCGCGAAGTTGCTTCCATTGTTTTTCAACTTTTCTTTCTCTAGGAACGCATTAAAATTGATGGTAGGGGCTGCCATTGATCTAAAACATATTTGCAATAGTTTAGACTAAGTTTATGACAAATTGAGTTCAAATTAATAATGAAATTAAACTAGGTGAACTCCCACTCAAAACAATATCCCTCACATTGTTTTAGTGATCACACGAACCAAATCCACCATATCAACACCGATCATCACAAGAGTCGACATAGTTTCAATGGCGAACAATCGACATGTTCATCATATCTACTATATGATTCATGCTTTACCTTTCGGTGATCCGTGTTCCGAGACCATGTCTGTACATGCTAGGCTCGTCAAGATCAAACCATAGTTTCCGCATGAGCAAATATGGCTTGCTCACGTTGTATACACTTGCAGAATCTAACACACCCGATCATCACGTGGTGCTTCGAAACAACAAGCTTTAGCAACGGTGCTAACTAAGGGTGAACACTTTATGACTTGAAATTGATGTGCATGAGGGATCATCTTATAATGCTACCGTCGTCTACTAAGCAATACAAGATGCATAAAGGATTAACATCACATGCAATTCAATATATATGTGATATGATATGGCCTTTCTTCTTTGTGCTTCCGATCTCCATCTTCAAGCACGAACATGATCTCCATCATCACCGGCATTGCATCAAGGTCAATGACGCTTCTCCATGGTTGTCGTCCACCGGCTTCAACTATTACAACTACTTTGAATAGACACGCGGGTCTTAACATAAATTAAAGACAACCATATGGCTCCTGCCGGTTGCCAACTTACAATAAGGAACATTGCATACATCAAATATAATCACAATCATGGCCATATCACATCACTACACACCCCTGCAAAACAAAGTTAGACGCCTCTACTTTCTTTTCATATTTTACGTGGTTTGGGGCTTTCAATAAGTGTCGTTCTAACTTACGAACAAGAACCACAACATTGATACTAGCATTGTTGATCACCCGTTGTAAATTGGATCTTAACTATGCTAGGAGAAACAGGCACCGCAAAGCCATTTATGCAATACAAGTTGCATGTCAAGCGTGGAGCAAGTCTCATGAACGATGTCATGTAAGGTTAGCCCGGGCCGCTTCATCCCAACATACCGCAAGATGCAAAGTACACAAGAAGTAATCGACAATAAAAGCATCAACGCCCACAATGACCATTGTGTTCTACTCGTGCAACAGATCTACATATAGACACGGCTCTGATACCACTGTAGGGGTTCGTAGCATGGAAAACAAAATTTTCTATCGCATACAAACAAACAAGCCAAGATCTATCTACTAGATTGTAGCAACGAGTCGATGGAATAACTTACCCTCGAAGATTCCAAAGTGTTTAACGAGAGCGGATTCTCGTGGGTGATGTAGTCGTACTCTTCCCGATCTCAAAATCGCGTAGACGATCCTTCCGGCGCTGCGTTCCGGCAGCGCTCCCGTAGTCGGTCACACGTTCGGTACTCGACGAAGACCTTCCTCTCCCTTGTTCCAGCAGGCAGCGGAGGTTGTAGCACTCTCCTCGTGATTCCGGCAGCACAACGGCGTGGTACCGGAAGTAGAGGGGAGATCCAGCAGGGCTTCGCCTTAAGCCGGAGCGAGTATGGTGGAGTATGAGAGAGGGCTATTAGTGGTCTAGGGATTAGACACACCAATTAGAAGGCTCTAAACCGAAGGCTAGGGCAATTAGAAGCTCTAAACCAAAACGGCTCTAAACCGGAGATTAGAGGATAGGAACTTGTGTGTCCAGAGGAGGAGGCCCTGCCCCTCCTTTTATGGGTGGAGGGTGCGGCCAAGGGGAGGGGAGTCCCTCCCCAAGTCGGCCTTGGTTGGCGCGCCGACTTGGGGAGGAGACTCCTCCCCCAAGTCGGTTCCCAACTCCTCTTGCTTGTTTCCCACAGTTTCTTGTTTTAGCCGTTTGACTTTCAAACTGGACATTTGACTTTTCTGTTTTAGGATTCAATTTAATCCTTTATTTGGAACAGCAAGAACACTTAGTACATGATGCAATCATTCCAATATGTAATGACACATTCATGTACCCCTCCCCCCTCCCGGAGTGCCGGACATTCCGGAACCTTCTAGAACATTCACCGGAATCATTTCCGAACTCCGAAACGGGACTTTCCTTATATGAATCTTATTCTCCGGACCATTCCGGATCACCTCGTGATATCCCGGATCCCATCCGAGACTCCGAACAACATTCGGTCTCTTTCTCATAATACCATAACTACTCAAAACAACGTCGAATCCTTAAGTGTGTCTCCCTACGGTTCGTGAATTATGCGGACATGATCGAGACACTTCTCCGAACAATAACCAATAGAGGAATCTGGAAATTCATATGGCTCCCACATACTTCTACGATTACTTTGCGATCGAATGAACCACTTACATACGATACCAATTTCCCTTTGTCTCACGATATGTTACTTATCCGAGGTTATGATCGTCGGTATCTCTGCATACCTAGTTCAACCTCGTTACTGATAAGTACTCTTTTCTCGTTCCCGTGATATGTGATCCCTTGTGAGCCAGTCACATGCTTGCAAGCTAATTGGATGACATTTCACCGAGAGGGCCCAGAGAATATCTATCTGTCATATGGATGGACAAATCCCACTCTTGATCCATGTGTCTCAACCAATACTTTCCGAACACTCAATGCCACCTTTATAGCCACCCAGTTACGGTGTGGTGTTTGATGTCATCAAAGCATCCATCCGGTAAAGGTGATATGCATGATCTCATGGTCGAAGGAATTAGGTTACTATGTATCAGAAAGCATATAGCAATTGAACTATTGAAATGACTTGATCTTTATGCTACGCTTATCTATAGGAGTATGTCCACCATATCATTCTCCTAATGATATGATCTTGTTGTTGATAACATCTCAATGTTCATGATAGGGAAACCACAATCATTTATCAACCAACAAGCTAGTGATGTATAGAGGCTATACTAGGGACTTCAAATTAAGTTTACAAATCACACAAGTATTAATGTTTCCTTGTTAATACTATTATAGCATGAATGTAAACATTTATCATAAACACAAAGATATAATAATAACTACATTTATTATTGCCTCTAGGGCATATCTCCAACACGATGTACTTCCGGATCAGCGGTACGCCCACGACATTGACGAGTACAACTGCATGATACAATACTCGAGTCTCTGCCCGAGTCTACGACTCCGCTAGACACTCGGGGGCTACTCCAAACTATAGCGCTGATCGCACACACAGAAGATCTTCGAGTGGCACGCTTCGATTCCTCACTCGAATCAACGATTCGACTACGGACTCGGGGGCTACTCCCATAGGGAGGATGGATTCAAGCATCCGAAAAATTTGTGTCCTACGGACCTGAAGCCGAACAACTGCTGAATTAAAGTCTCTGCTCGAGTCTACTACTCGAACAGACACTCGGGGGCTACTCCCATAGGGAGCGCTGGTCGCGCGCCCTATGAATTCTTCGACTGTGATCCTTCGGATCAGCATGCATTTTTTTTGGCAACTCTGCCCTAATTAACGCTAAGTGAGCAACGTCCTCCTTGGCCACCCGAAACACCTCCGTGGTGATAAAATTTCGGATGCTGCGTCTGCGACGCAAACATAAGACCTACAGATACCGTCTGATGGCCTGGTAACGCACACGACTGCGCTCTGCTAGTAAAAATCCGTGCCAGCAGGCGCGATGAAAAATCCCGACGGACGCGTTGGGTACATCATTTAAATTCACTGGAATTCCACTCCTGTAAGTCCTTCGCGGCCTGAGTCAAATTACGCCAGCAAATGTTCCGGGTTCGAGTCGAGGGACTCGAATCTGAAGAAGATCGTGTTGTTTTGTCCTAAGACAGTTAACTGACCCTGATCCGTCGGGAGAGTCAGGCACACGCATCAACAATCCCTACACATTCTCTTGAAAGACAGAGATAGTTGCACCCGAAGGATTGAAGAGTCCTCAGCCGAATCTACGATTCGACTGAACACTCAGGGGATACTGACATGGTTATACCCTACGGGTACCCGATGTTAGCATACCTGGTCCAGCTCGACAGAAGGCCCACTCGACGACCTGCCAGGGTCCATGACGCCTATGACGTTTCGGCTGATATGAAGCCCATATGGACACGGACTCCCAAGCGCACAAGACAAGGAAACCTCAAGACTAGAGTTTGAATACAACTTGTAACCAAATCGTATTGGCACCCGAGACCTATCCTCCCCATATATAAAGGCTAGGAGGGTCCAACGAGGAGGACAGATTACAATACAATAGGCTACGCCACAATAGATAGATCTACGATCTCCACCTCCATGATAGATCTAAAGATCTAGCTCTCGACTCATACTTTCGCATATGCACCACCACGCCAGATCGAATCTGCGCACCCCTGTAACCTTCGGTTCCGCCGTAATCAAGAGCAGACAAGCAGGAGTAGGGTTTTCCCTCCGGGGGCCTGAACCTGGGTAAATCCCGTGTCCCCTGGTTGCTTGTCTGTTAACCGTTCCACGATCTCCAGCATCCCCATCTTCTCCAAAACCCAAGTCCATAACAATGGGCATTGATGAGATCAAACCTCGTCAGCGGGTCTTAACATAAATTAAAGACAACCATATGGCTCCTGCCGGTTGCCTACTTACAATAAGGAACATTGCATACATCAAATATAATCACAATAATGGCCATATCACATCACTGCACACCCCTGCAAAACAAAGTTAGACGCCTCTACTTTCTTTGCATGTTTTACGTGGTTTGGGGCTTTCAATAAGTGTCGTTATAACTTACGAACAAGAACCACAACATTGATACTAGCATTGTTAATCACCCGTTGTAAATGGAATCTCAACTATGCTGGGATAAACAGGCACCCGCAAAGCCACTTATGCAATACAAGTTGCATGTCAAGCGTGGAGCAAGTCTCATGAACAATGTCATGTAAGGTTAGCCCGGGCCGCTTCATCCCAACATCCCGCAAGATGCAAAGTACACAAGAAGCAATCGACAATAAAAGCATCAACGCCCACAATGTTCATTGTGTTCTACTCGTGCAACAGATCTACATATAGACACGGCTCTGATACCACTGTAGGGTTTCGTAGCATGGAAAACAAAAAATTTCTACCGCATACAAACAAACAAGCCAAGATCTATCTACTAGATTGTAGCAACAAGTTGATGGAATAACTCACCCTCGAAGATTCCAAAGTGTTTAACACGAGCGGATTCTCGTGGGTGATGTAGTCGTACTCTTGCCGATCTCAAGATCGCGTGGACGATCCTTCCGGCGCTGCGTTCCGGCAGCGCTCCCGCAGTCGGTCACACGTTCGGTACTCGACGAAGACCTTCCTCTCCCTTGTTCCAGCAGGCAGCGGAGGTTGTAGCACTCTCCTCGCGATTCCGGCAGCACAACGGCGTGGTACCGGAAGTAGAGGGGAGATCTCGCAGGGCTTCGCCTTAAGCCGGAGCGAGTATGGTGGACTATGAGAGAGCCCTCGGTGATCTAGGGTTTAGACACACCAAGGAGGAGGCTTGGCCGGCGGCTAGGGTTAGCTAGGCGGCGGCGGCAGCAGGAGGTGGCGGCGCCGGGCTAGGGTTTTGGGGTAGAGGTGTTGGGTGCTAGGAGGGGCAGCCCTGCCCCTCCTTATATAGGTGGAGGGGGCGCGCCAGGGGAGGGGAGTCCCTCCCCAACTCGGTTTCCCAAGGGGGCCGGCGGTGGAGGGGAGGAACTCCTCCCCAAGTAGGTTTCCTACTTCCCCTCCACCTTCCAAAATAGCCGTTTGATTTTTCAAATAGCCGTTTGACTTTTCAAACTAGGATTTGATTAAACCCTTTATTTTGTTCAGCGATGACACCTAGTACATGATGCAATCATTCCAACTTGGTATGACACATTCATGTACCCTTCCCCTCCGGAGTGTCGGACATTCCGGAACCTTCTAGAACATTCCCGATGAAAACACCAGAACCATTCTCCAACCCCGAAACAGGACTTTCCTTATATGAATCTTATTCTCCGAACCATTCCGGATCTCCTCGTGATATCCCGGATCCCATCCGAGACTCCGAACAACATTTGGTCTCTTACTCATCATTCCATAACTACTCAAACAACGTCGAATCCTTAAGTGTGTCTCCCTACGGTTCGTGAATTATGCGGACATGATAGAGACACTTCTCCAAACAATAACCAATAGAGGAATCTGGAAATTCATATGGCTCCCACATATTTCTACGATTACTTTGCGATCGAATGAACCACTTACATACGATACCAATTTCCTTTTGTCTCACGATAGTTTACTCATCCGAGGTTATGATCGTCGGTATCTCTGCATACCTAGTTGAACCTCGTTAGTGATAAGTACTCTTTTATCGTTCCCGTGATATGTGATCCCTTGTGAGCCAGTCACATGCTTGCAAGCTAATTGGATGACATTCCACCGAGAGGGCCCAGAGTATATCTATCCGTCATATGGATGGACAAATCCCACTCTTGATCCATGTGTCTCAACCAACACTTTCTGAACACTCAATGCCACCTTTATAGCCACCCAGTTACGGTGTGGTGTTTGATGTCATAAAAGCATCCTTCTGGTGAAGGTGATATGCATGATCTCATGGTCGAAGGAATTAGGTTACTATGTATCAGAAAGCATATAGCAATTGAACTATTAAAATGACTTGATCTTTATGCTACGCTTATCTATAGGAGTATGTCCACCATATCATTCTCCTAACGATATGATCTTGTTGTTAATAACATCTCAATGTTCATGATAGGAAAACCACAATCATTTATTAACCAACAAGCTAGTATTATGAAGAGGCTTTACTAGGGACTTCAATTTAAGTTTACAAATCACACAAGTATTAATGTTTCCTTGTTAATACTATTATAGCATGAATGTAAACATTTATCATAAACACAAAGATATAATAATAACTATATTTATTATTGCCTCTATGGCATATCTCCAACAGTCTCCCACTTGCACTAGAGTCATCTAATCTAGATTACATGGTAATATACCGAACACCCATGGCAGTTTGGTGCTGGTCATGTTTTGCCCTCGGGAGAGGTTTAGTCAACGGATCCGCCACATTCAGGTCTGTGTGTACTTTGCAAATCTTTATGTCCCCATCTTGGACATGTTCTCGAATAGCGTGAAAACGTAGCTTGATGTGCTTCAGCTTCTTGTGTGACCTTGGTTCTTGCGCATTGGCTATGACGCCCATGTTATCACAGTAGATAGACATTGAGTCCAGCGCACTTGGAACCACACCTAGCTCTGTAATGAACTCTTTCATCCATATCGCTTCTTGTGAAGCCTCCGAAGCAGCCATGTATTCCGATTCAGTTGAAGATCTCGCCACAACGCTTTGCTTTGCACTCCTCCAGCTAACTGCTGCACCATTCAAAGTAAATACGTATCCAGATTGTGATTTAGAATCATCCGGATCGGTGTTCCAACTAGCATCGGTGTAAACATTAACAACGAGTTGTTCATCACCTCCGTAAGAAAGAACCATATCCTTAGTTCTTCTCAAGTACTTAAGGATGTTTTTGATCGCTGTCCAATGATCCACTCCTGGATCACTTTGATATCTGCTAGTTAAACTAACATCATATGCAATGTCGGGTCTAGTACATAGTATGGCATACATCAGAGATCCTATGGCTGAGGCATAGGGAGTCTTACTTATCCTTTCTCTATCTTCTGCCGTTGTCGGACTTTGAGTTTTACTCAAGGTTTGTTGGAATGGTGTCTCTGTTTCCTTTTGTGCAACCGACGTAGAAGATCCTGGCTTCCTGGGTGGGAGGCTGGGAGGGACGAGAGGAGTTAATGATGGGCGTGAGGTGGGCGCCTTGTAAGCTTGTGTGACATGCGAGCAGAGCAGGGCAGAGAGGAGGCCGACGAGCAGTGTGGTGAGGACGCGAGAGCGTGCATGCGGAGGGCGGCAGAGGACAGGGGGGAACAGATAGTAGTTTGCAAGAAAGGAGGAGAGGATAGATAGGAGGGGAGAGAGATAGAGATAGGTGATCTGTCATGTGCGTGTGCCAAAAAGCCTGCCTCGTACTACCATCTCCACTGCTCACTCAGACATCCCCAGCCAGCCTCCCGTCCCATTAATCTAATCATGCGCCAGATTCCATCGCATCCATCACCCACACAGAAAACATACATACATACGTACTCTCTCCTTTTCTTTACGTCTATTTCTTCTCTGCGGCTCTAGGCCCTTTGCCCTTGGCATTTAGCTGGAACAGCAGCTGCAGGAGAGAGAGGGGCGCATGCAGCAGCTGCAGAGGCAGGCGCATGGGGATGGGGGTGGGGTGGGGAGCACGAACCACTGTGGCAAGTCTGCCCAGCAGGTTCAGAAACACTGGAGTAGTACCACTCCCTTCCTGCTCATCGGATCTCCTGCGTCTGCATGCATCGTGGTTTTATCTTGATCTGCTTCTGCACGATCACATGACAAAGAGGCTATGCAATATGCAGATTCTGATCTGACTTTGCTTTCCTTAATTTTGCACCTATGCGGTCACTAATCCTACATTGCTACGACGCAAACCCTACCTGTATTTTTTTTCCTCGTGCCCGTTATAATAAGAGCATCTCATCTCCACTAGTTGGGCAAACCCATGCCAAAAATCGGACTTTTTTGACCGGACAAAACTAGTTTTCGGCGTGGATACGCAAAGTTTCCCACTTGCATACCCATGCCGAGTTTCCAAGTTCGGCTAAAATTCATTAAAGATGGACGAATTTCATTAAGTTGACGAATATAGACGGATTACATCAAATTTAAGCTAAACTAGTACATAATAAACTTAAAAACAGGTCGCCGCCGTGGCCGCCGCCGGTTCCTTTGCCGTTCTACATGCCGAAGTTGCTGTAGAATGCCGTGTAGCCGGGGTCGGCGTGGCCGTCATCCTCGCCGCCATCGTCGTCGTCGCTCGGCGGCTGGTTCTGGCGGGAGCTCCCCTGGCCTAGGTCGCCGAACCTCCACGGCTGGTAGGATAGGCCTTCATCCTCGTCGTCGTCGTCGTGGACGTAGAGCGGGACACCCTGGTAGGCGAGCTCGCGTCCGGACAACGCTCGTCGCCGGGCCTCCTGCTGCAGGTCGAGGATGCACTGCCGCTCCATCTTTTCCCAGTCCTTCCTAGACCATTCTAGGATTTCCAGCGAGGAGGGCTCCATCGGCGGCGGCTGCGGAGCGACTGCTCCAGCGCCATCCTCAAGGCGCCGTCTTCGGGCGGCGCCGAGTCTTTAGTCTTGGGGCGACGAAGGCGCAGGTGGCCGGTTGGCGACGCCGTCGCCCGTGGCTCGCCGATGACAATGCCGCGCGAGCGTGTCCGCGGCGGCGAGCGCACAGGCGATCCCGCCTCGCGCTTGACTGCGCGCAGCCCCGACGAAGGTGCTGTCGGCGTGCGCAGCGGCGCCGAGCCAGAGTGGGGAGGCGGAGGAGGACGAGCTCATGCTGGCCATCCTCCTCGGCTTCTAGTTCGCCGGAGGACGCCGCCCTAACCACGACGCCGGCGTGCGAGTTCGTGGGAAGCCCAGACGCGGCGTGTTGCTGGCGTTGATGTACTCCAGCACCACCCTCAGCGTGCGGCCTGGCGCACTCCACCAACGCCGGCGACCCGCCGAGTTGTTGCGCTTCGGCGGCGACTCGTTGGGAGGCCCTTCGTGGTGGGCGAGCTCCTGGGCGCGACGATCCGTGAAGAACTCCTCCCAGTACAGGAGGTTGTCCGGCGATTTGGCGAAGGAGGGGTCGTCCATGGCCACGATATACTCCGCTATCTCGTACGACAGCTCCTTCGGCGTCGGCGCCGACAGTATAGGGATGCCGCCGGCACTGAGCTTCCACCCCGGAGGGTTCCGCGTGTCCGGCGGCGCTGTGTAGCCGGCCTCGTACAGTAGGCGCGCCTCCCAGGCCTGCAGGGTGCGCTGGCCAAAGCCGTTCCCCGCCGCACCGTCACCGGGGTATCTCTCGGCCATGGATGGTGGGAGGGGAGAGTGAGTGAGAGGGAAAAGTTTGCCGGAGTTTCGGGTTGGTGGGCTGGGGAGCTGTGAGAGAGTGTGAGGGTCTTCGGCGACGGGTACGGCTTATATAGGCAGGGGTTGGCGGCGAGGGCGGGAAAAGGGGAAACGACGGGAAGTTAGTGCCCGCCGGTCCGTCGCGGGAGCCGATGCGGCGGCGGTGGCGCCGTAAATCAGCGACGCGTGGCCGACGCGACAGGCAGTTAATGTCCGGCGGTCGCCGCGTGGTTCCGAGGATGACGACCACTCGGCTTCCGTCGCTAACTCGGCGGGTCCACGCGCCGTTTCGTTTTTTTTTCGCCGAGTTCGCTGAGTCCGGCATTCCCAGGGCGTACTCGGAAACCTGGGTTCGACCTGGGTAGTCCGGACCAAAATTGGCCCAAATCCGGCCGAAAACAGGTTCTTGGGTATGCGACTGGGCCAATTTTTGGCGTACGGATCAGCGTCCTGGGTAGACGAGTGGAGATGCTCTAAGGTCTCATGAGCGGTGACGACACGAGGAAGGGCGTGTGAAGCAAGTCGGGCTCTTCATTAAGTCATCTCCACCTGGTCGATCCATCCGGTCGCTTTAAACGGTCCGTTTTTTGTCTGTTTGGATCAGACCACGGTCGATTTAGGGAGGAGGTCAGCCGTGCCCAGCAGCGCGACCCATTTGTCCGTACAGGCGGGTGTTAGCGCCATCGCTTGGCAAAAGATGCAAATCAGTTGAAAATGATGTCATCGCTGACCAAAGACACACGGATTTACTGGCAAATAACATGGCAGACATGCGCCATCGCCCTTTGGGCATCGCCAACAAGTGGCCACTGGTTCTGAAATTTAAAAAAGGGGGCATTTTCATACACACATGTTCCTAAAATGGCAGCTTCCCTGCCCAAAAAGTTGCATACACCGTCGCTATTGCCTTTCAGGCATCGCGAGCCCCGATGGCCTGTTGCATCTTCAAAACCCAAGCCTTGTGATCGGGGTCAGCGATGCTATCCAGGTCGGTGAGCATGATGGCGTTCTCCTCGACCATGATCTTGGCTTCGACCTCCTTGACCTTGGATTCAGCCTCCTTGGCCTTCGCTTCAGCCTCCAGCACCCTAGACTTGGCCTCGGCCTCCTTGACATTGGCTTCGGCCTCCATCGACTTCGTCGTGGCCTCGATCTCCATTAGCCTGGCCTTGGCGTTGGCCTACTCCACCTCGATGGACCTTGTCTGCAGCTCGACAAAGGTCTTGCGGCGACCTCTTTCTCTTTGCGTCGCCTCTCCTCCTTCTCAACGATGGCCTCTTCCTTCTTCTCTAGGATCTTCTTCAAGGTCTCCTGGAACGCCAAGGAACCAGCCTGGCGGGCGAGGTCGGCCTTCGTGGCCTTGTGGCCACCAGGGCAGCGGGCACGACTGACAGTCATGTTGCTTGCAAAGGTAATGAAGCCTTCGTCATTGTCGACGTCTAGGTCAATGACACCTCCCGTCGAAGCACTGGCCTTGCACCTCTTCTTGTTTGTTTTTCTCCAAAGGGCATATCTAGTCTCCCATTTTTTGGTGTCCTTGAGCAACGTCCAACAATGGCCCAACGAGAAGGCCTTATTATCGTTCACCATCTTGAAGTGCTCCATTGCTTTCATGATCTACACACATGGACGCCAACAATGGCTCAACGCAAATGCAAGACATCGACAAAGAGAGAAAGATGTTTTACCATGTCAACCGGTTGCAAGCCGCTTATTTTCCTTTTCGTCACCATATCTTAGGAGCCTTGGAACTTGCTACACTCGGCATGGATGGTGCCCCAACGCTTGGAGAGGGAGAGATTGTTTCGATTGCTAAAAAAGGCGTCCTTCCCAAAATTCCTATGCTCATGGAAAAACTTGCACACCTTCTTCCAATAGGCAAAGCACTTTTGTTGGTGCCTCACAGTGGATCTTGTGAAATCTCCATCCATGCATTGCATAGGAGCTTGTCCTCGGCGGGGGTGTAGCCCCCGGTTCGTTGGCTCACCTTCTTGCCGTCGACAATTGAGGCCGCAAGTGAAGCGGCCAACAACGCGGCTATGACGCCCTCGCCCATGGAAGTGTCATCGTTCCCAAACAATGCCCCATCCGCAATGTTGCATGCATCTTGCTGCGTCTCCATCTTGGCCTCGCCGTCGTCGGCATAGCCATGGCCACCATTATTGATCATGTCGTGCATGACATCCTCGCCGTCATTTCCCACGAAATCCTACACCCCAATTGGCCATCATAAAGCGGATCGAGCAGTGCACTAGAAATGGTGGAGAAATGTGGCAATCATACCGTGTTGTTGGCGGTCGGCGGCTCGGCTCGCATTTCGCCGAACAGGTTGACTAGTGTCGGCATGTTCGCGGCAGAGATGGTCCGCCGCTTCGTCGACGCCTCCGGGGTTGCGTCCGTGTTGGATGGAGTGTGGTTCAGGTCGATGGCAGGCTCTCCCGCCTCCGACGACGCCGCGCGGGGATGGTTGAGCCAAGACATCTAGTGGTCTCCAAGCGAGGGTGTGTGCGTCCCTTGATGGCGTGTTCAACGCCTCGTTGGGAGACCCCAAGAGCAAGGTATGATGAGCACAGCAACAAGTTTTCCCTCAGTAAGAAACCAAGGTTATCGAATCAGTAAGAGGAAGGAAACGACTCAAAGGTGTTGATAGCAACTTGGAGACCTGCACAACACAAACTCAATACTTTGCCCCAACGAACAACGAGGTTGTCAATCTCACTGGTTTGCTGTAACAAAGGATTAATTGTATGGTGCAGAAGGTAATGGTGGTTTGCAACAAGTAAACAGAAACAGTGAAAGATGTATCAATGATAAAGATTGTACCGGGGTCCATAGTTCACTAGAGGTGTTCTTCTTAGATAAACAAACATGGCATGCTGGGTAAACAAATTACAGCAGGGCAATTGACAGGACTGAGCAAGGCATAACAATGCAATACTAGACATTCATGATTCTGTGAGATTCGATTGGGAAATACAACAAGATACATAGACCGCCATCCAACTGCATATATGACTAGGAGTCCACCTTTGGGTTATCATCCGAACCCCCTCCAGTATAAGTTGCAAGCAACAGACAACTACTTTAAGCAAAGTGTGTAAGGTAAACAATCCACTTGTTCCATGAAAAAAGAGACTATTGTTTTCTCCCTAGTGGCAACAACACATCTACAACCTTAGAGATTTTTGTCACTTCCCTTAGATTAAATAGAGGCATAAACCCACTATCGAGCATAAATACCCCCTCTTGGAGTCACTAGCAACTACTTGGCCAAGATAGCTACTAACAACAAAGAGCATGCAAGATCACAAACAACACAGACATGATAAAGTCAATAAGACAAAACCATTAATCAATCTGACATAGTAATCTCAATATCCATCGGATCCCCGCAAACACAACATGCATGATTATAAATAGATGAGATCTTGATCATGAACAGACCTCACAAGATCTAGACATGAAAGCACAAAGGAGGAGATACAACCATCTAGCTACTACATGGACCCGTAGTATAAGGTGGAACTACTCACGCTTCATACCAGAGGCTGGCATGATGAAGAAGAAGGCCTCCGGGATGATCTCCCCTCCGGTAGGGTGCTGGGAAGAGCTTCAGATCCCCCCGATCTAGGGACGATGGTGGTGGCGGTTACATACGGTTTCGTGAAATATTGATCGGATACTTAGGGTTTAGGCATCGGGGGCTTCTTATAAGCAAAGAGGCGAGACAGGGGGTCGCCAGGACGGCCGCACCCTCCCAGGCGCGGGCTAGCCCTAGCCGTGCGGCCAGGGGGTGTGGCCCCCTGGTGAGTCTCCTCCATATCGTATTCAGGCTTCGTGTTCCCCAAGGTAAAATTTTGACTTTGGATTTTGTCCCGTCCAATTTCGAGAATACTGATTTTCTGTCTTTCTGGAACCAAAAACAGAAGAAAACAGACAACTGGCACTGTGGCATCTTGTTAATAGGTTAGTACCAGAAAACATATAAAAACACCTCAAAGTGTAGACAAAGCAAAGCAAAGTAGATACTAAACAAGCATGGATCATAAAAAATTATAGATACGTTTCCGACATATCAATCCTGTCATCCTGGGCTGAGCCGGTGGCCGGCCGGTAGGCGTGAAGTGACGGAGCTGGTAGAGGACGTGCCGGCCGTGGCCAGGCCGGGAAGAGAGACCACGCCGCCGAAAGCGGCGGCCATCGCCTCCTGCTTGAGCATGTTGACGGCGCACCTAGCAGCACTCACTGCCAGCTCGTTGGCGTCGACCCTGTTTTGGGTGGCGAGGAGGCGCTCCTTCTCCTTCCGGGACTCCATATCGAGCCTAGCAGCGACGCGTCATTTTATCGCCGCTACCCTCCGGCCATTGCGCTTGTCTGACTCGATCTTCCGCTCCTCTAGCGTCTGCTCCTTTGCGGGCTTCTTCGGCCGGCCGTGCTTCTTCGCGGCGGGAACACCGGAGGGCGCAACATCGACCATGGCAGCGGGATCCATCGTCTTCCCTCCCGTTCCCGCCAGTGAAAATTTGGGAGAGATTTTTTGAAGGGAGAAGTGGTGTGGTTTCTGTGCCACTAATGGAAGGGACCGCCATAGATAAAGAGAGGACGTGCTCGGACAAGCGCGCTGTCCGGACCGACGCAACCGAGACACAGATTAGATGCACGAATGAATCGAGCCGGACGCGTTTGTGTGAATGAATCGGGCCGCCGGAGCGTCGCGCATGTCCCGCATGTTGACACGGATGAGTTTAGAGACGCTCGGACCGGATGCATAGACTTGGTGTAGATGTCCTACTCCCTCCAGCCCATATTAATTGACTTAGATTTGTCAAATTTTAGATGAACCTATATACTCCTAAATAGTGTCTAGATTTATCTAAATTTTAAGCGAACCCAAGTCAATTAATATGGGTCGGAGTAGGCAGGAAAGACGCTTCCAAAACGTCGAGACGGACTGCCTTCTCCAAGTGGAGTCCAAGTGTGGGTGCTACAGTGTTCCTGTCGTACACGCACATCGCTGTGTCCTCGGGGTATATGCAAGCAACGCACACGAGGCGGATCTAGCGCTACAGTGCGTGAGATCGTGGGGTTGCTGCCTCGGCCTGCATCTTCCTGCTGCATTCAATGCCCTACCTGAAGTTGGTAAAGCCGTAAAGGTAGAGCCGGCCGTGTACGTGCCATAAACCCAGAAGGGAGGTGACAACGTTTTCTTTAAGCCGCCACGACGGATGCAATAATTGTGTGTGTGTGCAGCATCGGCGTCGGCGTCGGCTTCGGGGATTCCTGCCTGATACAGTAGCGGAGTACTATCTCCTTGACAGAGACGCTTCCATGCATTAAACTACTAGTAGGAGTATGTGTGCTCGTGGAGATCAGGGTCCAGAGATCCTCCTCCTGACTCCTCAACCCGCGTGCCCATGATTTACACTGCCCCGTACGTCACAGGACAGGTAGTACGTTGTACGTAGTAGTCTGGAAGAGCAATCTGCGCTTCGATTCGATCGGTTTATTTATTCGGGCTAAAACAGGATATGAATATTATGGAGAAGATGAAAACTTAAAAAGTAGACTAGGACTTGTGCCTTCTTGCTTCTATTACATTACATGTGTACGCTAAATGGACATACGACGATGTCTTAGATTACTGGAGCAAGACGATGATAATCAATGACTCAAGAAGAAAGGGAACGGCGTATCTCGTCATGCTCATCGTGTGGAGTATTTGGAACGAGCGGAATGCGCGAGAGTTTTCAACAAAAAATCGTCAATGCCTTTTTAAAAAAATTTGGTAAAACATTCCCTTTCTTGAGAAAGAATGCACGATGGAGTTGCTTGCATATCGTCTCACAAAAAAAGGTTGAAATGAAAACTACTACAGTACGTACTTGTTGCATACTGTACACGATATGTACATCCGTTGACGAACTGTAGCTGTGCCGTCCGACAGCATGCATCCTTCGCTAATTACGTCAGTCTATGCCACATGGTATATAGTATTAGTTCGTGCCAAAGCTGCTGCCATTTGATAACAGTACAGTGTTCGCCCGGAACATTCGCTGAGCATCATCCAAAGCAAAGTGATCTCCCATGGGCGCTGTAGCCCAGCAGGGGAAGACACGTTGTTGTATCCGTAAATAATCATCCATGCTTACCTCCAACATCGCCAAAATAACATCGGATTAGTTTTTTTAGAATAACATTGGATTAGTTGGGCCATCACTTGTGCGAGCACTTGGGTTTCATAATTCCGCAAGGATAATTGTGTATCGCCCGATTATACATTGTAAAACTATTGTCCTTGTTACGAGAGGCTATATGTGGCGATGGGACAAATATTTTTGTCTCCATTTCATTTCAAAAAAGAAAAAAGAGGAAGGGCCTATTTCCAAATCTTAACGGAAGGGTTAAGCTCTTGTTCGTTTTGGAGTCATTTGTCCTAAACGGTTTTCTTAGTCAACTTAATGGAAGACATGGCCCTCTTAGAAAACTTTTTTCCTACTTCTGACCCTTTGGACTCACGTCATTTGGACTGGTGAGACTGAAGGCTATCAGACATCTGTTGGACTGGTGATATCAGACATCTGAAAGCTGATTTTTTTTAGTCATTTGAGTCCCCTCAAAGTAAACAGCGTCACTTGGTTGTTTTTCTTGACCTAGAGGGTTTGGGCTCATCTCAGGCTCTGGGATTCATGGAGTCACGCCAAGCGGAATGACGTCATCTCAAGTTTGGGCCAAAATCTGCTAAGTCATTTTTTTTATATAGCCAACCCAACTTGTCTTTCGTGAGCTTCAATCATATCAGCACAAATAGCGTGAGCCCAAGAAATCATCAGAAGAAATAAGTTTTATCAAAGTCCACAAGTTGGATTAAGTTTGTATATCAAAAAGCCATCTTCTGATAAGTTTCGGCGGTTTCGGTCCACTGTCATGGATCAGATCGACGAAACAAGGATGGCAGCCCCAACTCCCATCCCAAACACCTATTCATACATGGCTCTCACACGCGCGCATGCAATGGCGCGCCGAGGCCTCGCACGTGCATGCACACGTCCCTGCGTGTCTGATGGATTTGACACGCAAGTTGACTCCCGGCAGATTTGGGCGGCGCGGCGCATGCATGCATGCATGCATACCTGCATGGCATAGCGCTAGCGCTAGCGCGCGGGCCCTGCGGCGTCGGCCGCACGGCAGCGGTGCACCAGCCGTGCAAGCGAACCCCGATCGTGCGCGCGCACCGGCCGATGTCGCCGTCGCCGTCGCCGTGCGCAGGCGTGTCTGATCTAGAGAGAGAGTAGAGGCACCTGAGCCGGCCGGCACGGAGGGCAGCAGCGCCAGAGCTAGGTAGCGCAGGCGGCGCGGCATTGAATGCCCGCGCATGGGCGCCCACGCGCGCGTGTGCACGATCCGTTGCCTTGCTGCAGCGTACGTGGTTGCAGCCGGCCGGCCGGCCGGCGTGTGCGCTCTGCATGAGTCCAAGGGGAGGATCGAGGACGACGGTCGGCCACGGCAGAAAAACGTAGCTGGCTGCGTAGCGCACACGCGAGCGTGGCAAAAGGGCCGCCGGGGTGGAGGTCCCATGGCGCCAGGACAAAGAGCTAGCGCGCGATCGACGACACAACGTGCGTGTACGCGCACGTCGCGGGAGCGGGAGCGGGAGCGGTTCGTTGGTGACATGGAACTGTGTGAGCTACTGCCGTGTCCGTGTGTGTGTGTCTACCATCGATCGTCAGAGCTGAGAGCCTCGCTGTTTCAGCGACTGGAAACGTAACACATGTAGCACACAGTTTTGCACTACTACTATGCGGCTACGTACTGGCACCGTAGCGTGTGTGTGTACGTGCCGTGAATACGCTGTGAAAAATGTAAATGCTTCTTGTGAAAAATATTTTCAAACATGTCCTGTTGTGTGGAGTATTCGTGAATACACTGCTTTGTTTCAGTAAGCACTATAGCTGGTTTTCTGAATGGTTTTTTTTTTTTTGCCTGGAATGCTCGTCAGAACAGCCTAGTGGCCTTTCTCTGAGGTCACTTCGAGCTATGGATTTCAGGGTACTTCTTCCTCTCACCTCATGGCAAAGGACCCGCTCTTCCAGGGGGATATGATGACTATGAGGAGGAAGAGGATCATGAGGAGGAGGACAATGACGACAATGACTATGAGTGATCGATAACTTAGGTCTTTTTCCTTTTTGGCGTTTTGATGCCTAAGGGAAAGAAGACATTGTCATCGGGATTAGCATAGGCTACGAATTTGGCTTCTTTATCGTTATCGTTAAAATTCGAACATTTGCTTTGCTTCTTTGGTTTGTGAGACTCTATCTGTGTGTGGACATGCGATGCTCCTATGTTATTGTAATCACCGGAACTATCTATGTTTAGTCTCTATTACCTGACCTGCATGACTTACTTGTTTATCCTACTGCACATCGTCAGGGGGAGCTTTGTCATTTCAAATATTTCCATGCAAAATCTCTTGTTGTCATCAAACACCAAAAGGGAGAGATGGAAAGGACATTTATTGTCTTAATCCATTTTGGTGTTCGTTAATAACTTGTAGATCATTTAACTATGTGTGCTATTGTCTACAGGTTGATATACTGAAAAGTGAAATGTATTTAGCCCTGTAGAAATGTCCCTACAAGTAACTACAATTTCTAGGAATGTCTAGACCGGAGTCTCCGGTGTGGACCGGAGTTTCCCCCAAGTTCCCAGAGGGGCTTCTAGAAATGCTCAAGGGACAATCTGATACCTGGTCCGGAGATTGACCGGAGTTGGGCCGGATTCTCCGGTGTATCCTCCTAGAACAGAGTCCCGCTGTGAAAACACCGGAGTATCTGGTGTGCTCCAGACCGGAGTCTCCGAACAATCTCCAGAGGGGGCTTCTCTACCTTGGCTAGGGCAGTGTGGATGGTGGTCCGGAGTTTGACAGGAGATTGGCCGGAGTCGCCGGTGTGCATCAAGGTTAGACCGGAGTCTTCGGTATATAGACCAGAGTCTTCGGTGTGGAACTTTCTCCAACGGCCAGAAAACACTTCACAAGCTGAGGGGCTATAAATAGAGGACTTCATCCCCTTCCTCTAGCTGCCCGTTCCAGAAAAGAAGACCCCCACCATTTGAGCCACCAAATCACCAAGTTATCTTCATCCAACCATCCAAAGTCGTTGATCTTTGGAGAATCGAAGGAGGAGACTTGATCTATAGCTTCACCAAGAGAGATCTTAATTTCCCCCTCATTCACTTGAGAGCCCCTTGCTCTAGTGTTTCATTGGAAACCCTAGATCTTCATTTGGTTCTTACAAGCTTGTCTTTGATTGTTTGACAGCTTGCTTGCATTCGGGAGCCTCCAATTCAGTTGTGGATGTGTGCCTCGAAGTTGGTGATTTGAAACCACCCCCTCTCCAAACACAGACGTACTTCCCCTCAAATGGAAGGAATTGCCGGAAACAAATCCTTGTATCTCTCCATGCTCCACTTTGGTTACTTCTATCATTTACCGCACTTACTTATCATGTTTTTGCTTAGTGGTTGTGCTAGGTTGACATATAGCTAAATTCACTATAATTGCATAATCTAGAGAATTTACCTTTTGTGTCAAACCCTAACTTGAAAAGGAGTAAAATTGAAGTAGCACCTATTCACCCCCTCTAGGTGCCCATTCGATCCTTTTAGAAGCTCTCGGCGAAAGAAATGGCGGAGAGGTACCCAGGCGACCCAGCGGCGATGAACGGCTTCGGCGGGCGTATGCTCTAGCCTTGGGAAGCCTGAATGCTCCATGACGCCGGCTACATGGCACAGCCGGACTTCCGGTGCCTGCCCGGCTGGAAGCTCAGCGTCGGCGTGCCGATGCCGCCGGTGCCGGAGGACGACGAGATGGTGGAGGAGATCCAGGCCACCATCGCGGCGATGGAGAACCCAAAGCTCGCCGAAGACCCTGGTAACTTAGTTTACTAGGAGCAGTTCTTTGCCGATCGCCGGAACCGGGAGCTCGACACTCACGAAGGACCTCCCGACTCGCCGCCAAAGCGCAACAACACGGCGGGGCACTGTCGATGGTTGAGTGCGCCAGCACGGACACTCACCGCTATCCTGGAGCATATCCACGTCGGCAACCGCCCGAGGCTGGGCTTCCCGCGCTCGCTGGCCGCTCTGAGGGCGAGGTAAGCACCTCCGGCGAACTGGCTGCCCAGGAGGATGGGTGGCCTCAGTTCCTCCTCTGCCGCCACATCGGCCTCGCGCTCGTCCGGCTCTGCGCCGACCAAGTCGTTGCGTGCCAGCGGCGAGGCACTTTGGCCCGTGAAGCGGGAGGATGACACGCCTGTGCGCTTGTCGCCGAGGGCGAGATCGCGGGGATCGTCATCAAAGAGCCCCGCGCGCCGTCGCCACTGACCGACCGGCTTCTCCTGCGCCAGCCGAAGCTGACAGACTGGGCGATTCCCGTCGACAAGGACTCCTTCACCATCATGATGGCGAGGAGCGCTCGCTGCAGGACGTGGCGCCGCCCCCGCAGATGCTGAATCCGATCCTCCTTGCTTGGTCCAGGGAGGGTTGGGTGCATGAGGAGTCCATCAGAGTTCGATGCCTGCAGGAGCAGGCCGAGCGCCAGGCCAGGGCTCGCCTATCAGGGTGCGCCGCTTGTCGTCCTCGACAACGACGACGATGCCGGCCCCTCGTCCCTGCCGTGGAGGTACTGCGACGCCGGCCAGGGCAGCTCGCGCCCCCCGCAGCCGCTGAGCGACGATGACGACGACGACAAGGCTGACCCTGACTACACGGTGTTCTACCGTAACTTCGGCATGTGAGCGGCATCCAGCGACATCGGCATCGGCTAGTTCCAGCAGTATTATGTTTTTTTTAGTTTTTTTAGCCTAATGAAGTCAAAATTAGGGTATATGTCTGAATTTGACATAATATGTATGAAACTTGCCTATAATTTAATGAAATCGTCTATGTTTATTTAAATTTCACCGTATTTGATTGGATTTTTGTCAAATCCGGAAACTCGGCCTGAGAACGCGTATATGAAACTGGGCGTTTCTAAGCCGAAAACTAGCTCCGTCCGACGCTAAATAGTGCCGAATTTCGGTCTGAAAACGCCCAACGAGTAAACGTGCTCTTAGATGCTGACGACCAGAAAATCTGGAGTAACACCGATCCAACTCTCCGTAACCATCAATGTGCTAGTAAACTTTGCACAAAGATAGGCCGAGCAATTGACCGATCATTGCTGTATTACAAAAGAATTAAACAAACTAGCTAGGTCTTTAATTTCATCTAAGATAGGTGCTACGATAAAACGAGGGCTGTACTGAGTTTTCTAGAGATTCACCATCTCCAGACAATCAGCTCCATCTCCATCCTTGGTGTGTGTATGTGTGTGTGTGTGGGGGGACGATTACTGACTCATTAAAAGCGATATTATTGTGTACAAAGAGAATAAGCAATGCGTGGGTTACAGTAGTATCGCACATGCCCAAGACCCAAAAGCCCAATATACATATCGAGTTAGGCTCACGTACAGTGGGAGTATTCCTTCTGATTGCGGCTCGATGAGCCATCGCCTGGCCGCCGCCGCCCACAATACCATCGACTTGATCTGCTGTGATAAATCACCTTCTAAGCGCTGCTGGCCGCCGCTCTCCGCCCAGCCAGCTAGATTTAATCAACCGAAGGACGCAAAGGTACGGTACTAACTAGGGCTTATATTTCATTAATCACAAATCCGCTGATTAGAGAAAATTACTTCCTCCGATCTAAATTAGTTGAATTGGATTTGTCTAGATTAGATTGTATCTAGATATGATTTAGTATTAGATTTGACAAATTTAAGTTAACTAATTTGGGTCGGAGAGAGTACTTAATTAATCAATTGGCAAAGTAAATCTAATTTATTTGCTTATCTCTCGTTCTTGTTTACTTTAGTTTACCCAACTTATTATGTATATGATTTTTTCTTGGTTAATCCTTAAGAGCAAGTCGTTTTCTCAAACTGTATTTTACTATACATAATTTTTGTCATCTTTGAAGAATGAATAGGAGAAAAGCTCATTATAATTAGAGAAAAGCTCTTAGCAATAGACCATGCTACCCGCAAATTTAGATGAAGGATGCCGACGATTTTTTTCATAGCTTCTGTTGGGCCACGTAGAAATAAAACAAAATCTTTTCCTCTAACATGGTGAACCCAAGATCTAGTTGAGGTAGAAGGCCACGAGGTTTACCACTAGATGCGCAGTTGCGGATTACTGATGAAGCGCGTCAGTTGATGCAGTGCAGTCCTCACGATCCGATCGTCCTGGTGCTGATCGTACATCACTTCTGCTGGTATCCACATGTGCAAGGAGGAGCACCGACGACGAACTGCTAGGTTCGATACGTCGGCAGGACTACTGTGGAGTTAGGGTTTTCAACATATGGAATGACCTAACCGACCAACCATTAACGCTTCCGGGTTACTATGATCCACTATATATAGGAGTGAACGTGGGCTTCATTTTCGTGGCCCATTCACTAAAGCCCATATAACACTAGTCATCGTGAGTCCGACTCACTGACTCAGTCCAAATCCGGCTTGGGTCCAACCCAACCAGATATCCGGTTCAGATTCTATCCGAACTTGCCCCCTCTCTTAAGTGTGTGACCCCGCAGACTCTTGACAACTTGGACACGATTAGAGTCCGACTCTCAATAGATCAGTCGATAGCGGCTCCTAGCAGAACGTGCCGACTCCCAGGTACCAAAGAGTCACGACGACTTGCCTTTCCAATGCGACTTGCGTCTGAGTCCCTTTTGCCTCACGATATACCTTGTCAGACTATAGGCGAATATTTGTCATCCCTTAAATAGTCCGACTCTCTTCTCGATCCGATATAAGTGATTCACCCGACTAACTCTTAGTTGATCGCCTCGGTTAACACTTACCGAGTCATGCATGACCATGCTTTCTGAATTATATAATCCGAGAGGGCATAGAGAATATATCTCCAAGTGGAGGGGCAAAATCCCATCTTGGTTATTCGTATCACGCAGCTTGATTCTTAGTCGACCCGAACTCTGCCTTTATGACTGCCCAATTACGGATCAGCGTTTGACAGAACCTAAGTCGGTGATCCTCAACTCGGACTATGCAACAACCTCAGGTCTAAGGATTACATTGATTGAGATATACAAATGACAACTTGTTCGTTGTACCTCAATATGAGTCAATCCGACTCGCTAAACTCTTTAGCCGGATCTGTGTAAGTCGAAATAGCATCACCATGCCCATGACAAGTGGAACCGAGTCATCAAGCCGACTTTCACATTGGTCCAAGTTGTGTGTCCAACACAACCTCAATGTCCAAGGATATTTAGTACAAACAACATGAATGTATAGTTCCACAACCGAATCACATATTCAATGATACACATCAGATGTTTATACAATGACAACTTAATAACTTTATGAATACAATAGGAATCATACATGATTGCCTCTAGGCCATATTTCCAACAACTTCACCTCGGCCCCCCTATGATCAAATCCTGGCTCCGCCCCTGTCCATCTTTATGAAACCTCTAAGATGAGCAAAGAGTACATCATAGCGCACCGCTAGAGTTTTAGCAACAAGAGGATCTGTGACACCAGGGTAGGGTTTACTCCAAGCTCCTAGGTAAACACTATGTGACCGTGCGACACCATCTGCACCTCCCCGACGAGCTTCTAGCGACAGACCACCATCGGTATTTATCTTCACATGGATCTCAGGGTATCCTTCATGCCCTGGCAAAATTTATCTTCACCTTCCTGACGAGCACAGGTCGTTGTATACCCATGCTGTTTTGTTCTTTTATACGAGGGGGTTAGATATTTGCTTCATCTATTGTTTTACTTCCCTAAAAAATGTTTTACTTATTTGCTGCTTCTAAATTGTGTTTTATTTTATTTTATTTTTATTCTTTGTTTTACTCCTATTTTCACTTGCCTTGCTATTTCTTGAAGTCCCGCCATTTTGTTGGCACAATTGGACAAGTCAACATTGGCATCTTTGTCGTGATTACCATGGTGCTAGCGGGTGCGGGGAATGTAATGGTGATTACGACTGGAAGACCAGTAGATCTCGATGGCTCATGTCGAGTTCGACACTGTTATGTTGGAGTTTTGGATGATTTGCAGATGATGCTTCACATGCTGCTCTACAATTTCTTTTTCTCCTGGGCATTGTCTATGAAAAAACTGTAACCATGAAGGCTGCGATGTGAGCCTGGTGTTTGGTGATTTGAAGCACCATCCTTAGCAAGCTGGGACGGCATCACTACATGTTTTCATTTTTGGTGGTCTTCTTCGAGTCCGAGTCTCGATGTACAGAATGACATGCGTGCAAGGGAAGATCGACGATGACTGTGATGTGAGCCTGGTGTTTGCACGTTTTGTGATTTGAAGCACTATCCTCGGCAAGCGGGGACGACAACACTACAGGTCTTCATTTTTGTTAGACCTCTTTGAGTACCAAATCTCGATGTCGAGGATGAAAACCTTGGCATTCATTGGTTGTACCTGGTAATGGTTGCTGCTTCCTTATTGAATGAATTGTTTGGAGACCTCATATTTTCTCCAGCATGAAAACCCATGATCTAATTGGATTGGTCGAGGACGGTGCTTTGCATTTTTCCTACATGGAAGCGTCACTATTGGAGAACTTCTTATGTATTCAGGGTGTTTCCATCGGTGATTGCTTAGGTATCTATTGCGAGTCATTGATGAATGTGGCGTGGGGTATTTTATCTCTCTTATTTTTTGTAATTTTGGTTGTGTGCCTCCTTGGTGTCAAAATATGTTCTAAACATTATTTTGGTGCAAAGATGTGTATAATTGGTACCTTAATATATTATCTTTATAGAAAAATCATATTTTGTTTTTAATGGACCTAATATCACATTTGTAAATGTAATATATGTGCAAATGGAATGTTAAGCATGTGTAACTGGTCAATTTTTTAATTTTTTTTCAAACAACTAGGAGTAATAAAGTGAAAATATGTAGCTAGATGGTGGCAGTTTCGAATGTTATTTCCATTAGAGGGTTCTTAGAGCATCTCCAACATATGATGTAAAATAGGGCACAAGAAAAGTAGGATAGGGCACCAATTTTATAGTTTTAAGACACGAAATAAGGCAGCCATTTCAGATGATGTATAATAGGACACAAGCAAAATTCCAAATGCCCTGAAATAGGGCACCACACATAGAACCACATCACATTTTGCAAATAAATTTGATATTTGCAAAATATGAATTGAAATCTTTGCAAAATCAACATGCAACCATAGCATAGGAAATGATATCTTTTCAAAGTTGATAAGAACATTTTTAGATCTTCATTACACATAAAGTTCAAACATAGATAGTTGGATACATTCAAACATGGATAGTTCAATACATGGAAACATACATAGTTCAAACACATAACTAAGATCATAGCCTAGAAAACGTAGTGTTGGGGCTCGGTGGCGGTGGGAATAGGGCGGACCTACGAGGAGGGCGGAGCCTAGGGCGATGGCAGCGAGGCAACGCGGTTCCGCACGATGGGAGGAAGTCGAGGAAGTTTCAGGAGAGCGGTTGGAGCTCGCGCATTGTGGGGATTGTTTAGGGCAACCAATGCACGTGTTGCAAATGTCCATTGCGAGATGGGGGCAAAATTTTAGGTGTGCCCTAAATTGTAACCATGGTGAAACTCAAAAAAAAAATCAAAGTTGCAACTCATGTGTAACTAGAAAAATGTTTGTTTCGTCTTGTGTGCAATCTGCAAAGTCTCAGTTGCAACACATGTGTAACCGAAAACACCTCAGTTACAACCCGTGCCCAACTGAGAAAATATTAGTTGCAATTGCAAACCCTTATACAACTAGAAAAATCTTTGTTGCATCCCATGACTGGCAAAATCTTAGTTGCATCCATATGCAACCAGTTATAACTCATGTGCAACTGGGAATATATCGGTTGTAATCCATGCACAACTGAAAGATCTCTCTTGCAACTCATTTGTAACTAGCATTTGCAACTATACCTAGCCATGGGCAAAATGGCCCGACCCAGCCAAAAAATCCGGGATATCATGCAATGGCTAGAGATATCTCCGTGTCATCCAATGTGGAGCAGACAAAATCTTAGTTGTAACCAATATGAACATCTTAGTTCAAACCCATGTGCAACTAGAAAATATCCAGTTGCAACCATTGAGGAATTTAAAGATCTGTAAATCTAAAACCCATTTGTAACTCAAAAAAGCTCAGTTGCATCACATGTAACAACTGACTAAATCTTGACCGTAACTCATATGTAACTCGGGAAATCTGAGCCGCTATCCTCTAAGAGCTCAAACTCCCTGGAAACAAAGAGCTCTGGTTGCTCTTGTTTTTTTAGTGGTGGACCCTGCGTGTCATCGAGTGAGGGAGGTCGGTTTTCTCCGATCCGAGAGATTGGAGCATCGTGGAGTTCTTTGCCTCTGTGGGTCACGCCATTCGTCCCTGCCGGCTGATCGGGAAGGGAGGAAAAGCCTCGCCGTTTCCTAGATAGGCGGTGCGCGTGGTGCCGGCTATGGTTGTCGCCCTGCTGTGTCTCTACACGAGGTCATGCGCGTGGACTAGGGGCTTCGAGCGGCGGTGTTGGTCCAGCCGGCGAGCTGTCCGCGCTTCACCTGGCGATTTTTTCAACCGCTTCTTTGTTCTGATTTGTTTGTGCTCCAATTTTTCTTCTGCTTTCTGTCCTAGGTACGTCCATTGATTCTGATTTTGACCAGGGCCATCTCCTGTTGCGGGAGCCATGTTAGATGGAATTTAGGGTTCTAAGCATTTGAGATTTGAGCAGAATAATGAATCTCTTCAGAAAAATAAATCTCTCTGTCCGCGAAGCTGAGACACCCGACGTGCTGCTGTAGCTCCTCTTCTCCGACACTCTCTTCCCTGCTCCCTCTTCCCAGCATAAGCTGCACCTCTTGGGTATCCGTGGAGTTCCAAAATTCAGCCCATTCTAACACATGTTGCCACAACAGATGAGCAATACATTTTTTGATCGAATGCAAGTTCGTTGTACTGGATGTATGTCCTGTGCCTAACATTATAGTTGCCCGCTCTAAGATGTTGTATAAATGCCAGAGAGAAAATATTATGCATAAGTTGAATGCAAGGAGCACAACAGAGTAACCTGCAGAGCATTGGGAAAACAATGTGTGTTTGCTAATGTGACTCTTTTACGTGCTTTCTGCTCTTGTCTGATTATCAACAAGATTTTTCCTTAGATATGGACTATACCACTTCATAATTTCTCTTGAATTATCTAATGATTCAGTTTTCATTTGTTTGACCAATTTGTGTTCATGACTAGATAGAAGTCGACTGCCATTTGGAATATAAGTCATTTCCTGTAGAATTCTACAAAAAAATTGACGAAAGCAGTCGGCACTGCATTAGTTTATATAGAAGAAAAAACAAACCAAACACAAATATTACAACAAAGGGGTCCGAAGCACCCTGCTTACAACAGCAGGCCATCTAAAGGGGTCCGAAGCACCCTGCTTACAACAGCAGGCCATCTATTTTAGATGGCCATAAATACCATTGTGATCTCTAATCCAGCTCCCTTGGTCTGAACTTTCCATCCATAGATAGGATCTAAAATTGATAAAAACATTATGGAAAAAAAGGTATATACATTTATTCTTCGTAGCATCAAATATTAGTTAGTGTTTTGTATTTAGTACTATGGTTCTTCTAATCCCCCTTTTTCATCTATACATCTTTAGAACGAATATTTCTGCAAAACATTGCTATGTAAATTTTTACGTAGTTTGTCATTTACTGTCATACTTAAGAAAAAAATATCATCGTTGTTATAAAGTGTGCATGACTACATGTTGATTTCTATTGTTTGCCATGTTCACTTAGTCTTCCGTGTCAGTATTGTTTGGTTCACTACCTATGCTCTGAACTTTCAAGTCATAGTATTTGTTAACATGCTGCCATAGTGAGTGATAGATCAATCATGACTATGGAGAAGAGTTGTTTGTGAGGAGAAAATTACTCCAGGTCTTGCCGTACATGTTCTTATTGGCCAATACTATGTGTTTACAGTTAAGAAGAAAACATCCTCATGTGTTAAGGAAGGTATCCTCCTTTTGGTGATGTTCACAGTCCACACTTTTCTGTTGTGATTATGGAGGAATATATAATTATTTATGGCATAATAGTAACTTGGGAAATATCAAGTATCTATGTCCATATATCACTAGCTTGGGAAAGTACAGGTTGTTTTGTGCAGAGCTTTAGATATAATTGTAGTCTAGATTTGCCGTACACTCATTTCAGGCTTTGGTGTGATTGCTGGATATAGGTGTTTCGTTTTCGTTTCTCCATTGCATACACAACTGTCATATGCATCAAGTGAGTATGATAATTGATACAGTTAGTTGTCTCAAGTACCTTTCACATAAATCTTCTCTTTATAATCTATATATTTCCCAGAGACACTTGGGAGAGAAGATCAGTTAAATACAGAACGAACAGCTAGGGATTTATTTCCGAGTCGTATTGTAGACATTGTAAAAAAAGTATTGTTCATATCAATGTGATGCGTGATTCAGATAAAATAGCGCATCGAATGTATGTTGGATTAGTCTCTTATATTGATTTTTTCATTCCAAGTCATCTCATGTTGTTAAGCCTTTTGGCAGGTTCCCTCCTTTTGTTTGATTATATTTTTCTGCTAAGTAAATGCGAAGCTAAATGATCATATTCTACTACCCAAGTTATTTTTGAAATTCTGATAGGAAAAAATGAAGACCACATGCTTTACTCTTTGTGGTTCAAGTGCCATGGTATTCCAGGAGACATGGTGCCAAGCCGCTATACTGCTGTAGAGACTCTAGAGAGCATTACAAAATGCTGATGTAGTTGAAACAAAGGCTAGCAGTGTCTTGAGTAGTGAATCCTACTGACAACAGTGTTGCATGAAGAGATAATAAATATTTTTTTCTGTTTAATGGGTCGGATAGATGTATTTGTTATATGATTAAGAGTAAATATTAGTTCATGTATAGGTTCTGCCACATCGCCACTTTTTTCTGTTCCTCCAAACCTTCTATACGAAGGCGTCTACCTTCCTTGAATTGATGCTCTAATTCATGTCATTGTTTATTCAACACTTTATAAATGCATTATTATGGTAATATTATAATTCTATTCTATATTAAGTTGCAATACAAATTCTAAAAGCTTTTACTGCACCCACTATTTTATATTGATTTCAAACCTTACTTCTATAATTCAGTAAGTTGTGTTGGTCATTACATAAGTACGTTGAAGCATTAACCAATGTACGGCTGCACACTGCTAAAAACTTGCATCTTTTCATTGTTTGTTAATTTTAACAAAATGTTAGTTGTATAATATTTTCTTCCTTCATCTAAAACTGACCGCTAATGCAGAAAGCACATTAAACATGTTATCACTAAAAGTGGAAACATCTGATTCTTGGTAGCAAGAGAAGATATATAATACGAGTTCAACGACTATTGTCATTTTGTATGAATAGTTTTCACAATCTGCGGTTCTGGAGTTTGAGATGCACTGTATCCTATAACTAGGGAAGTAGGCGCGACGTCACGTCGCGTCCGTGTGGTTAACTTATTTTGTGTATATTATTATGGAAGTTGAGTTGGAAAAATTAGTGGTAAAATATTTTGGACGAAGGGACACGGAAGAAAAGCGGGAAAAAATATGGCTGCTAAGAATTTGACGTTGAAGGAAAAGGAAGAAAAGAGAAAAACAATATTGTTCGTCTTTTTAACTGTTAAATGCCTTTTACTTTACACTTCGGTTGGACAAAACTGAGAACCTACGATACCATTGATCGAACATATGTGGATCACTAAAAATCTAACACGCCTTAAAAGATAGTATCTATTATGGTCGGAAACGCGTGTCAAAAATTATCGTCCAATAGCTAGAAGGAAAGGACCTAAACAAATACCATTTAGGTAACCTCATGTTTGAGTGGTAGGGGCAGTTAATTTACAGCCCAAAAATTACAGTCAAAGAGTCAAAAAAGGATGAACCAAAAGAAGGGGTAAAACAGATGTGTAGCATGGACCGAGATGAGTGGAGAAAATATAGAAATCTTTTAAAACATTATTGACAACGTTAATAAGCAAGGGTAGATTTATCTCTATCTTGACTGAAGGTACGCGCAATTAAATGCAGCTAGAAATATTAGTTGAGAATTCTAGCAAAAAATTGTCGTCGAGGAGTCCAAAAAAAGGAACCAATCTTTTTAAAACATTGTCGACAAACATTAAAATACGGTCAAAATCTATTGTTTGAAAGGTAAGTGCAGTTAAATGAGAACCGGAAATTTTAGCTTCTAAGAGTCACACCAATAATTATTATTGAAAAGTCTAAAAAAGAACAACAAACGTTAAGAAATACCATCTAGAAAATATATTGTCAACAAATTTTAAGAAATACCAGCTAAAATATCTATTGTTTTGAAGATAGACATAGTTAAATGTGGACCGGTAATTTTAGTTGAAAAGTCTCGCTAAAAATCACCAGCAAGGGCTCTAAAAGAAGGAACAAAAAATGCAAAATTATTGTTCATATCCCGTGTACTGGTTATGTCCAAGTTACTGTTCGCCATCCATGCGGCCCTTAATATATAGTATTATATACTTACTGGTATGGAACATCAAATACCTTAGACATTATTGTGAGGGACATGACTTTGATTTGCATATGTATGTCCATGTAACTGTAATGAACAATAGGTTCTATTTCAATTCTTCGTCTCTAAAGTTGCTAAGGGTCGTCGAGTAAAGAAGTGTAGTACTAGAATTTATTCTCTATCAAATCTATTGCTATAGCAAAGGATTTTTCACCATAGAAGCTAAACAATGCATGTTTTAAATAACTATGTGATATACTTTGCTTTTCACCTTCATCTATATTTTTCCTTTTTCATTGCACTTGACTAAATAGAAATGGATCCGTGGAATGGAGCCAATAACGAAAATACAGAAAACATTTGAAATTCCTGAAGAAAAAAATACATATCTGTAGCAATGACAAGAAATAATGGGCGCAGCAACGTGCGAGGTCCTTCTAGTAACTCGGCAAACCTCATGTCAGGCTGGGCATAAAAGAGAGAGACGCTCCAGGCCTGAGACTAACTCGACCATCAAGTTCAAAAAATCAGGTCCAAGCCCCGTCCCAAACTGAGAAAAGCACGATGGGCCTCGGGCCAGGCCTCCTTAGCCCGTCCATTTGCCAAGCCCGAGCCTGGTCCATGGCCAGATTAAATTGCAACCCTTGCACAGGTGGAGACACCTCACTTACCAATGTGTTATTTTCTTACTACCTCCGTCCCAAAACTAGTCATATAACTTTTTTTTAGAAGTTAAGTTTAATTATATTTTTAAATACACCATGGAATATATTTTCATGTGGTATCTACATAACATAATAGTTTTTGATACTCCTCCGACCCATATTAGTTGATTTGGATTTGTCAAAATTTGGATGAACCTATATACTAAATAATATCTAAATTTAGACAAATTTGAGTCAACTAATATGGATCGGAGGGAGTAGTTTTTCTAAAAGTTTAGTCAAACTTTCAATGACTTTGACTTTTCAAAAAAGTTATAGGCCTTAAACCTTGAGATGAAGGGAGTATTATTTTGAGAAGAATGCGTTGCTTACCTCTAATCCTATCTATACTAGACCTCAAGTATGATTCGGTGTTCACTGTTCGAGGAGCAGCAATCTTGTGACAAGAACTATTGCCAGTTTATCTCCTCGAAGCCCAACCAGATGCCTAGCGTGACTACCTGATAGCAAGCTTGCGAAAAAAGGAGAAGCGATCAGCATATATATAGCCTGCTAAAAACCCAACAAGATTCCCAGCGCTAACAAGTACAACGAACGATCACCGGAGGAAACAGTGTATGTCAACTGAGAATGAAAACTTCTTAGTACGTCAGTCGCACAAATCAAATGAACAATTCATGATCTTATCTATGAATTGCTCATTTGGTTTATAAACTACTACTATTCATCACTACTTAGTGCCATAGAAGAAACAGTATAGGATAGTGGAGTCAGGACACAAACAAGTCGAAAAATAGTTGGCTGACCCTTCCATAGAAATAAATAGTACAAAAAATGTCACACACTGGCATACAAAGTGCTATAGTAAATCTGAGAAAATAGAATCACTATTAGGGGCTTGAACTACGAGCCTACGGTGACCAAGTTCCCTTAGTTCTGGAAAAGGTAACAGCAGGATTCTCTAGGTTCCTTAAAAGGCCGCACACAAGTTGGAACATTTGGTTCTCATCATCTGTGCCATCATCTTTATATTTGATTTCAATAAACTTCAAGCTGGGACAATTGAAATCCTTTTGGTCTAGACTACGGAGAGAGAGGTCACTCGCCGTCACCTTTTGTTTTGACTCTTGTAAAGGCTTTTGGCAGCAAAAAATATCATGTCAGATATACAGTAAATGAATTATTACTATTGAAAGAAGAAACATATAGTGACAGTAATTGAAGGGATCAAAAAAGAGCTGCATGCGTACCCAGCAACTCTGCAAAGTTAGCCTCTCTAAATTCGGGGCCTTGTGCAGTAATCTTCCTAGGGCCTTGAGTTTCTCGTTTGGGTCGCAACTGCTATATAGGCATCCATCTTCGCCCAAGGTCTTGCTATATAAGCATCTGTATATGGACAAGGTTTTCAGGTTCATGAAAACTGGGTATTTATCTAATCCCTCGTCTAGCATCACCTGAAATGCATAGAGATTGGACCCAAATACATTAAGTTTCAGGGATGCATCACAAAAAAGTCTAGAAACCGTAATGGTAGGCTAATATACTTCAAATGAACCTTAGAACATAAGTATAAACATTCCGGGAGGAGGGAAAGGGGGTACACTACATACCTGTGCCGAAAGGCCTACCAGCTCCAAATTCGTCACATTAAACAGGCTGCCAAGAAGTGAGACTCGGCTAAGATTCGAGTTCCCATCGTCGAATGGAAAAATATATGCATTCACCAGGTAGTTCATGGGCCCATCTAACGCAACACCATTGTCGTATAGCACAGTGACTATGCAAGGAAACGAGAGTAGGAGCCCTGATAACCAGCATCTTCGATGAACGATAACAGTCACGAAGAACAAATTTCTTCAATGTGTTTGACTGGATGTAGTCGAAGTAAGTGCGGCAGTCATGGAGTGTCAAGTCCTCCAGGACCGGGAATCCTGAACGGAGCTGCGCCTGGAAAGAGTAGTCCAAATACATACCAGAAAGATACAGCTTTTTCAGGAGAGCAGTGCTGGAGCCCAGATGGGGTAACATGTACGCGCCCTCGATGGAGGAGTAGACGATCTCGACATCGTGTGGGCGATACTCCATGCCCTGGCAAACCCATCGATCGATGGTTGGAAGTAGATCGTTGTGGTTTGAGCCGATGTAGATCTGGAACGCATCCAAGGATGGAGCATCGTGGAACTTGAACAGATTGTTTATGAAGACCTCCGCCTTTTCCCACTTCTCCTTGGAGTAGGAATTGCAGACGTAATTTGGGGTGTCGACGTCGAACCTGATGTCGATGCGACGCACCGAGCGCCACAGGCCCGTCCACCTCTTGGACAGCACGCCAGTCTGGACGGTCCGTCGGGAGGGGAGGAACGAGAGGACATGGTGGAGAAGCTCGTCCGGCAAGGCGCTCAGCCGGTCGCCGGTGGAGTCGCCCGCACGAGCCTGCTTGGCGGCGGTCTCCATGGGAGCACAGGGAATGACTTTGTGGAGGTGAATGGTTGGATTAGCAACGTATTGGACGAAGTAATCGGACCTTTAATAGCGTCGCGGTGAATCATCCAACGAATCGTCCGTAATTAGCGCACGGTGGAAGCGTTATTTTCTTCGAATCTGGGTTTCCGAATTTTTCTCGTGTATAAATAGGAGTAAATAAAATACTTATCACTTTTCTGTTTGAATTTTAGAAAACCATCACTTTATATTTGAATCGCAAAAGCCACCACTTTTGGATCGATTTGTTGCAATGTGTGCTAACTCGAATTGAAAGGAAATGTGACCCGCAAGATCCATTTGTCAGAGCCAATTTGCTCACTCAGACCCATTTATCAGCCTATTTAAGAAAATCTAATAAATATATCTATAAAAAAGAAATGAGAACGGAAAAATTCTGGATGCAGACCTAAGACTATGTCTCCCATACCGTTCTGAGACCACTCCCATTGTCGCCGCGGTCCGGCGAGGCAGCCCTCAATGCCATGCCCCATACTTCACCTCCGGTACACACCCTCCTACATCGTCCCCATCATCTGTTGTTGTCGGGGGAGGATCCCTCCAGGCAGCCGAGTACGTGCGTCGCCGCAACGTCTTTGTGTTGGGCGCGTTGTGGATGTGCTCATGTGTGGCGAGGCCGTCCCGCTCCATGGACGCCTCGCCGTGAGCAAGTAGCATGGCCAGAGCCAGGTGAGCACGACATCAGGCTTCGAAGCCATTTTGGTCACCTGTGTTGCCGAGTACGCGCGCCTTCGCGGTGTCTATGTTCTGTAACAGCCTATACTCATTTCAAAAAGGATTTTCAAGCGGCCCCTTGAGTAGCACTGATGTGGAAGCCTCCACTAGTGGCAGCCCCTTAAGTAACACTGATGTGGAAGCCTCCACTAGTACACCGCATACCCAAGCTCGTCTTTGTCATCACCTCTACAAGACCAGTTCACAATATCGAATGCCCTTACTATGTCCAATGTCAATCATCACCACCGGGGATTTTAGGGCATGTAGACGTCAGGACGGCAAATGTGTAGTGCCATGGACCATAGTGTGCTCGCCCAAAGAACTTAGAGGGGGGGGGTCATGCTGCCAAATTTTGGGTGGATGAATTTAGATCTTAGGGCCAGATGACTATGATTACAATGATTACAGTCATGAGTTGCGCATACCAGTAGAATCTGAAACACGAGCTCTATTCTTGGCAGCGAAATCATTACAAGTAGAAAACAGGGCGAAGGCACTCTTTTGGGAGGACAACTAGTTGGATAAAAATAGACTGAGGAAAATGGCACCCAATCTTTGGGCACTGGCGAGGCCCGGTGTGAGAGTTCCGAGGACGGTGATAGATGTGATCGAGGAAGGGGCCTGGATAAGGGACGTAAGGCCAAACATCAACGCGGCAACCCTTCAGGAGTTTGTATAGCTCTGCCGGCTAAGGGGTTTGTAGCTATCTTCTAATGAGCCTAATGAGATATGATGGAGGTGGGAATCCAACATCTACTCATCTAGGCCAGCTTACGCGACGTTCTTTGAGGGCAGGATCTCATCGAACTATCCCACGAAAATAGAAGTATACGTGGGAAGGTAGCAACAAGAAGGTTAAACACAAACAAAACATATTATGTTGTCCTCATACAACATCTACGAACATGTCTAGGCTCTGATAACATTAATGGGATTCGCAATACGAAAAACAAAAAAATCATACGAGATGGCGAATAAAACCAAGATCCAATCTACGAGATGCTACTAATGAGGGGATGGGTAGATCCACATACGCTTGTAGAACACGAGCAAAAACAATCTATAGATCGTGGATGATGTAGTCATATTTCCTCGCGATCTGATCTGATTCAACACTGCATGAATGGCACCTCCGAGTTGCGCACACTATGGCTTGATGTCTTATATTCCTCCTTGATCCAACAAGACAAGGTGGAGAGGTAGATTAGAACGATCCCAACAGCATGACAACGTAGGATATGGTGGAAAAACTACACTCGCTAAGCTGTACGCGGAGGAGAAGGAGAAAAAGAAGAGAGGTGTAACATCCTAGCGTTTAGGTACCAGCAAAGGATAGAAACGGAAATTTGTGCATTTGCATGTATTTATCTGTAAAACTGAGGTAATTTTTCGCCAAACAAAACCCTAGAGAGATAAGAGTTTCCTTCACTATTTAGAAATAGGTTTAGCTCTTTATAGTGATTGTTATAAATTTTGACATGACCTTTAGGAATTTAAATAATTTTGGGTGAACAATTTGAGTATAGATTTAAATTTGAATCACTTTGAAAAGATTTAAAAGTTAGAAGTATTTAGTTTTTTTAAAAATGATTTAGTAAATAGTGTTTGAATATTTAATATTTGTAAAACAATAAAGAGAATTAAAAACAATACAAAAATAATAACTCAAATAAGAAAATATTATTTATTTCCTTTATTCAATAGTAACAATACAAATACATATCAAGTAAAAACATTACAGGAACAATTCTAAAGAATTGGAAACTTTATTGCATAGGAGAATATTATTACATTGATCTTTTATAAAGAGTAGAAATGAAAGATTACAAAAGTAACTAAATAAAGAAAACCCTAAACTAATATCTATCTATTCCTAATCTACATATCTTGATCATCAGTTCTTCTGTACCTGCAAAACAAAGAAAATAAAGAAACCAAAGAAGGTAATTTTGTTAGTTTTACTCTCAATCTTGAGCAGTGAAGTGCACTATTTATTTTACCTCATTGAGTAAAGAAAAGGGGCAAATTTCACCAAAATTACAATATCTGTTCTTGTAAATCTCAAGGAGCTTTAGGACAATATCATAAGACAAATAAAAGGGGCAATTTTCACCAGAGTAGACAATAGTAAAAGGAAGGGGCAATGAATAATTTTCACTTGATCTGATCCAAAGGAAAAAGCCACAGTGAAGCAGCTCACATAACTAAATGCATGTAGTATGATGTCGATAGCAGGAAGAGGAGCAAAGGGATCAAAACCACAACATGCACACAACCAAACCTTCTTTGCTCATAAGTTCTCAAACATAGCCATAGTTCTCTATCTCAAGAACACAACCAACACCATAGCAGATTTCACTAGTTTTCCATTAGACCAATCAAGAATCCACCATAGTAACCAACAAGGGAACCACACAAGATATTCACATGATGGAGGGGGTGGATTAGGTGGACAACAAGGGAAAGTTGGATCCTGGAGCAGCATCACCAGGAGTAGTAGGACAAGATCAAGGAAAGCAGCAACACCAAGCCAAGATAGCAGATCAAGGAGAGGGAAACCACTAGTACTAGAAGAGCAGGCAACACTAAACACAAAGCCACAGACTACCACAATCTAGTCTAGCATCAAGGTATTTATCAAAGCCTTAGACTTACCTCTTGATCATGTTACGAACATTTATTTTCATGCAAGAGCATGATATATTGATCATAGATTACAGAAGATAATGGACAACAAGTAGAGAACATATGTTCTTAGTAAAAGATTGGTCTCAGACCAACATCATTGACCAATCCTATATTTTCTATACTGAGCTAGATAGCGGCAAATCAAGTCATGTTGTGCTACAGGACACATTCCAATAGATGATAGCACCTCCGTAGAAAATAAACCATTTCTACTATTTGAAAGGGCATGTATGCCCCATGTGTGGTTTTGGTAATTAATGACAATTTCTATGGACTAATTTGTAAATTGATTTTCACTTGTAGGTTTGTCCATTGGCATCACTTGGGCCATGTGTTGGTCTCAAGGTTGAAAGATGAAGAAGGAGAAGAAGAAATGTCCAAGTGATTTGTGCTCCTTGGAATCCTGGAGAAAGAAGGAGCTTGGAGGTTGATCAAGGCAAGTGCAAAGAGTCGCATCAAGATGGATCAACCTCAAGAAGGAATGAAGAAGGAAAATCTCAATCCCTCTCTTGAAGATCTCTTGCTTGAAGCTTTCCATCCTCGTGATTATGGAGTGATGAAGACAAGCTCAAAGAAGAGGTTTCCCCATGGAGTATGGGGAGAAATTTGTAAGTCTCCATCAAGCAAGGGAAAGCAAGAGCAATCAAGAAAGGTGTTCCATCTTGATAAGGTCAAGACGGTCTACATCAAGCTCAAGTGGATTGCTCAAGGCAAAGGTATGACCTTGATAGGGTTCCTCTTTTACTGGTCTCGTGTTGTTAGTTGGGAGATCGGGTTGAGGATAGATAGTCGCACTATCAAGAGGGGCTCTCGAGTGAGTGACTCGTTCGCATCATTCGGATAGAGCTCAAACCTTTGCATACATAGCATCATCTTCCTTGGCTGTTGTTTGGTTCTTGTTCATGAGAGGATCTAGAACTTATGGTTATCATCATAACAAGCTCTAGTTCATCAAATAAGGATTCCCTTGCATATCTTATTGCGGTTTTTGATCTTGCGAGTTTTCCGGCTCCACACCTTGGGAGATACCTCACATATATATTCATGGTATTTTCTCCCTAGGTGATACCCAATATTTCCATCAAAATTGGTTTCATATTGTTTGGAGGTCGGACGCGAAAGTTATTGCATTTTTGGTTTCTGAAGTTTTACTGACCAGAAGTTCCGGCTAGCCACCGGTAGTACCGTTAGGGAATTTTGCCGCCGATAGTTCCGGTGGAAGATCCGGTTCTTCTTCTGCTCACGTACTGTATCATCTATGTCTGGTTTGTTGTATTTGACGGAATTTGGATCGGAAGTTGCACTAGAAATTCCGCTCGGGCCTAGTTGCCACCGGAAGTTCCGATTGAAAATCCGGCTCGTGTTCCGCCCACGTACTGTAACCTCTGTGTTTTATATGTGCTCTATTTGATGGAACTTCAGTCGGATTTTCTACCGGTAGTTCCGCTCTCAGCGGAAGTTCTGATGAACCGACAAAAGTTCCGGCCAGACTCTTTTTCTGTCTTTTGCATCACAGTTTTCTGACCGTTGACTATGTCCCACTGGAAGTTCCAGCCTCCCACTAGAAGTTCTAGCCAGGGTCGTAAATGTCCATAACGAGAAGATCTGGGAGCCCTTTAAAAGGGGCTCCTCTTCCCCTTCATGGGAACGAGTTCTTTTGTCCGTTTCTCTCTCTCTCTCTCCATTGTTGACCTTGAAGAGCTTGTCCTCTCTCCTTCCCCCTTCCATGATTCTTGCATTTTTTAGGTATTTGAGAGAGGAGATCTAGATCTACAATCCCCCAAGCCAAATCCCTTCTTTGTGAAGGAATCATTGGGATCTAGATCTTGGAGAGTTTTTTGTTCTCCTCTTTTGTTCTTCCTCCCTTATTCCCCAATAGCTTTTGTAGTTTTGTTGTAATTTGGGAGTGAAGGACTTGCCCTTTAATTTGGTGCATAGGTTTGAGTTCTCCTTGGATATTCGGCGAGCACAAGCTTGTGGGATTGTTACTCTTGGGTTCTTGGAACCCTAGACGGTTGGTGTGTTGATTTCTTGTGGGCTTTTGTGGCCTTGTGACCTTTTGTGGTCTTGTAGCCTTTTGTGGCTTTGTTGCCTTTTGTGTCCTTGTTCTTGGGAGCCTCCAATTAAGTTGTGGAGCTAGCCCCAAGCTTGTACGAGTTCGGTGACCGCCCTCAAGTGTCCCATAGTGGATCGTGAGTAGGCCTTTATGGCGAGATCACAGGATAATAAGGTGAGAGTTTTGTGGCGTCGGTAGTTGCGTGCTTCCGCATCCGGGGTGAGGCCTTGTGTGGCGTTGGGTGTGAATCGAGCCACCACACCTCGAGGTGAGCCATTTGTGGTGTTAGGAGAGCATTGCACCATCACACCTCTCCAACGGAGACGTAGCTTCTTTAGAAGTGAACTTCGAGATAAAAATCTTCGTCTCCACGTCCATCGATTATCTCTCGGCCGAGCCCTTTACTTATGCATTTTACATTGTTATAGCCATCGTTCTTGAATTACTTCACCTTGCTATCACCTTGTTGCTTGTATTGCTTAGCATAGGTTGTTGGTGCACTTAGGTGAACCTAGTGGTTAGGTTTTGTGCTCAATAAATTAAACATTAGTTTTCATTCTGTATTTGTTTGAGCCTTAACCATAATAATTTTAAAATCCTATTCACCCCCCTCTAGGCGACGTCCTTTGCACTTTCACTATCAGGACAGTTTCAACCACATATTCCTAATAAACAATTAAAGCATCTTCCTAATCATTTTAGGAATCAATTGGTTTGATTCATTTGATAGGAACAACTAGTGATACCTCTTAATATCATGTATACCAGTCAAGAATTAGTATATCTTACTAATAACCACTAGCAAGAAAAGCACAAGAGTCACTAGTGCTAAAAGATTCACATTAAAGCTAGTTAGCTAAATATATCATCATCAGTAGCACTGTGAACTCATATATTCACAACATATAAGCCAGTACTCAAATAATCACTAGTCAGTCACAATATTGAATTGAAGGAAATGTGCCATAGAGGCAAATAATAAAGGAGTTTATTATACACATTCCATTAATTCATAGTTTATGTCATTCTACAACTATATCAATAAGGAAACATTAATACAGGTGTGATATATAAACAAACCCAAGTCCCTAGTAGCCTCTATTCAACTAGTTCATTGGTCAACGGATGGTCAAAGGTTTCCTGACCATGAAGGTTCTTCGGCACCTAATTGACAATGGAGCTATATCATCGGGGAATGAGTTAGTGGACACTGTTCCACAGATGATTGTTGCAGCATGATCATATCACAAAGTTCATAGTTGCAATTGTCAGAAACATAGTGACTTGTTCCTTAGACTGTGAGACCATATCAAATCACTGTTTTCTGAGGTTACTTTGATGACATTAAACATCACTCAGTTAAATGGTGGCATAAAGGTATCGTTGGGTATCCGGAGGAAACAGGTTGAGAAGACTGCATCAAGAGCAGGATTTGTATATCCATTTGATGGAAGATACTCTGGGCCCACTCAGATAAGTTATATCAAATATGTTGCACAACATGTGATTGAATCATGGGATATCACTTACCGGTACGAGTTTAAAGTAGCATTGTCGGTAACGATATCGAACTCGACATGGAGATGTCGATGATCAAATCTCGGACAATGTAAGTGTCAACACCCGGATTTTTCAATCCTAGATGCCTGTTATGCCATACATCGCAATCCCAGGATTACCATTTTTGCGAGACATAACAGAATTGGATACCATAGTACTTCATCCATTACAACGATACAAGTTCGTACACAAATAGGGATCTCATGATCCAGTTCTTAATACAACATCAAGCAGCGGAATACGTAGTAATAACGGTAGCGTAGGCGAAGCTCCATCTTCGGGGTCACAGGCAATGCTGACGATGGGAGATGATCCTAGTTGTCGTAACCTTCCTGGGGTCCATCTTCCAGGTACTCCTCTTCATAGTCTGGCCATGGGAATAGCCAGGGACAAAGCCATGAGTACTCTTTAAGTACTCGCAAACTAATACTAACAAGTAAAGGGGTTTTTGGATAATGGGACACTAGGCTCTAGGGTTGTTTTGCAAAAAGCCAGGTTTATCTCTACTAAGTTCCCAAAACTAGTTATAGTTTTATAAATCCTAAGCGAGATCTTGTAACTCGGGTCACAACTCTGTTGTGGTCAAGTCAAAGTCTCAATTTATTTCACAAGTCATTTTGAAAAGTCTGACGGGGGAACAGTATGGCCACTCCAACTGTCCATAACCGCGGACGCGGCTATTCGAATAGTTTGACACTCTGCAGAGATTGTACACTTTCACCACAACATTCGATACATCCGTCAGGAACAAATCCTGAACTCACCATACTCAGTATGCGGATAATCAATCCTAACCTTTCAATTACACACCCTAGTATAAACACCTCTCCTGTGAGTTTGGCCTCCCAACCATGACCACTGTCATCTTGGGTACTGCACAGGTGGACAATCTTCACAAGGTAGCCTCAGCTCAGACCTTGGCCGTGAGGGAACTAATACTAAGGTATATAAGTTTCCAGTCAAGCCCTACCCAATATTCGGGTATCGTGGTTGTACGATAAAATTGGAATGGTATCGCATCCAGACAACCATCAGTTTTATAAAGGGGTAAGGCTCATGCCTCAACGTTTTCATCACCAAAATCATCAAGTGTTTGGAAACACATGTCCAAAACATTTCAATAGAATGATCCATCATTCCAAGGTTTTCAGAACCATTTTTCCACCAAGTACTCCCATCTAAAGTTGATCAAGTTTTATGCTTAGCACTAGCATCTATAGTTGGGGATGGTAATAATGAGGGGTGGTAACTAGTGGAGTTTCACTAAGTCCAACATTATATCTTAGGCTGAGATCAAGGTTTCTAGCTTAGGCCAAATTTTATGCTCTTAGGGCAAACTTGAGCACAGCTGTCTAATATCTACCAAACTCTTAAGTAGACTCTAAGTAAGCTTTGATAAAGAAATAAAGTAAGAAGCTTGCCATAAAACTAGGATTGGTTTAGCAAGTTGGTATGATCACATACGCTTAAGGCATATAGTACTCATATCACAAGCATGGGTTTGTGGCAACAATAGGGTATCTTGCAAGTGTTAGCTTGCACTGGTATAGTATCTTGCAAGTGTTAGCTTGCATTGGTCAACTTGGTTAGTAAAGCTTGCCTTGTGCAGAGCAGTGGTTGAAGTTCTCTTCGGCTTCCTCTTCGTAGTATCCTCCTTCCTCCTCGTAGTATCCTTGGTCGGTACTAGCGTCTATGAATAAATACGAGGTACACAATCACCAAACAATACTTAACTACTTGCAATCATCACACACAAGGGTCCTATAGATGATCTAGCATCATCTCTAACATTACAAGGTTAAGGATTGGTTTAAGTCTTTTTATTTTAGAAAAGTAATTTCTACTCATTGAAAAACTACTTAAGATTTAATATTCTCCAAACTAAACATGGGATCATGTTGACACATGTCATCACCACATATTGTAGTCCATGGGAATGTGATTTAAAGTGGTGTCACAATTTAATAAGGTTTTACCTTTTTATTTTAATTGATTAAAGTGGCTAGGAATGCTTATGTAGCATTCTTTTATTCCTTGAACATTATTTCTGCAAGTAAACCTATATATTTTTATATATTCTGAAAGGTATGGTTAAATGTGATTTTTGAGAGTTGGAATCAACTCAAAAGCTTTTATGGTTTAAATTTGAAAAATGTTTGAATGCAGAAAAGCTTCTGCCTTGTTATTTTTGCTATGGGTGATCTACAGATCCAAATGACTTGAATCCAACGGTCTTGGATTAAGTATTCACAGAACTTTCCAACAAAATTGGTTTCATCCAATTTGGTGCACTGAATCGATCTGGGTTGATTTTTGAAGTTGGGTACAGAGGTGTGTTTGAAATTAAAAAGAAAAAGGTTTAATTTGAATTGCTGGGCTACGCGGGAAATTCTAACGGGCCGGCCTGCTAAGCGCAGTGCTCCCGCGGGCTGCTTAAGTGGGTGTCCCCACTCGTCAGTGACACGGGGCTGGGCGAAGCGGTATGGGGCAACGTGGGTCGTCCGATCTAGTTCTAATCTAACGGCTGAGGGTCATCGTCGACGCGAGACAGCTCCGGCGAGAACGAAACCTAGCGCGGCCAGTGAGGGGTGCTGGGGGATCACCGGGGTACGGGCGAGGGTTGGCAAGGCGGGCGAACGACGAAGTCGACGACGGCGATCCTCCTGGTATCGGTGGCTTCTCCTGGGGCGGCTCCAATCGCTGGCCCCCTTCTTCTCCAGAGGCGGCGGGCTCCGGTGAAATTCCGGCAAAGTGGTGCTCGCCTTGCTCTGAGGATGGTGTGGCACGGTCAGTGGGGAGAGGGGAGTGAGATGGTGTGAAGAAATCGTGCGGGGGTGGCCTCTATTTATAGTCGAGCGAGGGGACCGTCGGGGTGCAAGGTGAGCTCGTCGGGGGCGACGTTACAGGCAACTAATGGCATGGGCAAGGGTAGGGGACGGTGCTGTGTCTCCTGGCGATGCTCAACGACATGATCGCGAGGCATGGGGCGGTGTGGTTTGGTCTGGAACGGGCGGTGCTCTACGCGGCAGAGGCGGCGTCTTCGACGGCGGGCGGTGGTTGTATGGCACGAGGCGGCAAACGGGAGTGTCTGGCGGTGTCCTGGGTCGGTGGTGATCGTGTGTGCGCGCGGTGAGGGCGGCGCGCGGTCTGGGGATGCTGGTCGCGGGTGGCGCTCTAGCGCACGCTCGGCATGGTCTGGGCGCGACTTGTGCGCGTGGTCCAGGGCTTGGCAATGCTCGCGGCTGGGACAGGCAGTGGCGGTGGACGGTGGGCTGCCTCCCAGACATGCTGGCTAGGCTTGCTGCTGCTCCTAGCTTGCTGTCCACATTGGGGTGACATGGGGGTGCTCGGCTGTTCACCATTAATGGCAATGGCAAGCTCACAGGGGTGCTAGTGTTGGGCTAATCTTTCTAGATGATCTACTGGTTTGTGTGTGAGCTAACTAGGGAACAAGTTAGGCTCAAAACACTGCACACTATAGTGTTTGTGGTTTTGTTTGATTTGTGTCTGCCACCTGTTTGATGAAATGGCCGCATGAACTCAAGTTTTGAATTTTGAAATGAATTTTGGTGAGTTTGCTAGATTGGTTCTAGTGAGTCTGCAGATGCTTGGGTTTTGAAAGTTGAGCTTGTTTGAGTGGGTTTTGAAAAGGTGGGATCTTCCCATATGAAGAAGATTCAATTTTGAATTGTCATTTAAACTATGCATTTGAAAGTTTCTGGATGATCACAAAGTGGGCCTTGATACTCTGTTGTGATTACCTTCAAGGGGTGCAAAGATCCAGAAAAGTTTCTGTTAGGTTTTGAAAGTTTGAGACAGCCAAAGTAGGCATGTGAGTTAAATTGGCCAAAATGACCATTCACTTAATATATTTGTTTTGATTTACTTGTCTTTAGGAAAAGTGTGGGAAATGTTTTAGATGATGTTATTTTCACCTAATAAACATTTTACAAGCAATGGATCACACAAACAAGGTGGTTTTTAAAGAAATTCAAAATTCATGCATACACATATACATGCATTCATGAATTCATTTAGAAAAGTTTTTGTTAACCCTAAACTTGAGGATTAGTGTTTTGATGATCTAAGTTTGATATTTTTGGGATGTTACAGTAAGTATCGGAGATACAGAAGGAACATAACACATAATGTTTCAGGTTTTAAATGATGGATAATCGTGAGTGTCATAGTGGGCACAAGTGCATTCCGACTACCTCTATGCTCATTAAAGGAGATTATGTCTATGGCATTTCTGAACCATAGGGACACACGTTTAAGGGATTACGACGCTTGAGATCTTCCTATAAGAGGGAATCCTAAAAGAGATAGGAAGAGAGAGAGAGAGGGAGAGAGAGAGAGAGAGAGAGAGAGAGAGAGAGAAACCAGAAGTGTTCTGGGAAGATCCGGAGTGGTTTGGAGAGAAGGAAAGGAATAAGGAAAAGGACTGAAATGAGTTTCACATAATGGGAATTTGAATATGTATTTATTATATGTTAATATGAATTAATATATTCTAAATAATATTTAAATTAATATTTATAAAAGTGACTTTCTTATTAGGCCAAAATCCTAGAGGGATTTAACCTAGAAAAAAAATCACAAAAAATGGAAAAGGGAAATAGCATCTAGGGCTGGTTTGACCAGCCTAGGCCCACGTGGGCGGCAGGTATTAGCTACCGCACGAGGCAGCACGCGACAGGGGGCGGCAGGAGGCCAGCTGGACCCGGCCCATGGAGCTCGCGGGGAGTTGGCGCGTGCACTAGGCCACCGGCGCCAACGACCGGCCCACTCGGGGTCGCCCCCTTCCCCATATCCACCGCTCCCTCGCGCTGAGCCACTGTGTCTCGGGGACCGCCCACCCAGGCGCTGCGTCGTTGGCCGATGTGCTAAGCGCCAGCAGGCCGCTGATGGCTGTGAAATATAGCCATCCACGTCTGCATTTAAACTAGATATTATTCTTATATTTGATAAAATATCTCTCTAAAACCTGCCACTAATTCCTAATGATCAAAGGGATATGCAATCCTTTCTTGCTATTTTTTCCTACGGAGATAATGACGTATGATGATGGAAATCACTACATAAATGCCAAAGATACGATATTTCCAACACGTCAAAGAAACCAGGAGCTGTGAAGCCAATACTACAAGCTTAACAACCAACTATACGGCGGAAATTTTATTCTGGCCGTATAGTTGGCACCGACCTCATTAGGTAAAACAGAAGAACTTTCATGAAGGGACCACTATATAAAGAGGCTTCGGGCGACGGGAAACATCGCTTCTCTTTCGACCTCAACTCTCCCTGCCACCAGAAGCCGCCACACCGGAGGAATAGATCTAGATCTAAACCTCTAAACCCTTCTCCACCACCATAGCCATCTTCCACCACTTGTAATAGTAGATCTCCTCTCCAATTAGCGACATTGTAAGACTATTTGCTATTAATCTTATGATCTCTATTGCAATGTTTATGATTGTTGATTTCATCTCTATGTGTGAGTAATTCTCCTTGGGCTAAGGGCTTCGGCCTAGCCATGTAGCTTATGTGCATGTTATTTATCATAGATGGGATCATGTATTAGTTTGTATGACATGATGATTGTAGTACCCTCTCTTGCCTAAATCTAAGTACTTGTCAGGTATCCAAGACCCTGAGGATTGATCCAGGTAAAGGGAGTGTGAATAATGACTGATCTGCAAGATAGGAACCCTAGTGACAGAAAGGGTAGTACGGCTGTATGTGAGGAATCTACTTGGGATTAACGGTGATATCACGATGCATATCATTAGTTCTCTTTCTTCCATGGATGAGACTAGTAGGTTATTTGTATAAGCGGTTGCAGAGGCGATAACAATTATAAATGCACTGCCCATATATAATTATCTTGCTCTAACAATTACACAGTGGCGGAGGACGGAAAAAAATCGAGGTAGGGCGAACTCCAAAAAAAGTAAATATCAACTCGGTCTTAATGACCTTTGTCATTGAGAAAGCCCTTATAACTATTGTTGTTTCTATCGGTAAAAGCAATACCATCTTAACAAGGCGATAAACGATATGAAGCATAATGTATCATTCAAATATTAAGATAATCTCTAAAGTCTTTAATTCTCTGTATATGAATAAGGAATATCTCAAGGTTATTTTATATAAGCTCATGCTCATAATAATATAAAAACCCATGATAAATATCTTATTCGTGTTGAACCTATAAAATGGTTCATTTCAGGCAAGGCAAAACAAAGAAACTCTAACGAAAACTCATCAAATCGATGGTCAAAATCAGTTCTAATAGATTTTATTGAAAAATAGAAGGTGGCCACACGCCGAAAAAATCAATAGTGACCTAGTATCTTCTCGTTTTTAATGACTTTTCACTCATTTTTGTTATCACTTCGTCCATACTTAGGATTGTGGTCTTATTCTTTTCGCCAATTCACATCTTTAGAAGGGTTCTAAACCATTATTTCTCTAATTGAGAAAGCACGCATTTAGAAATTTTTACCAATAGTAAGCCAAAGTACAAACATAAAACATAAACTGTCACATAACAAGAGTTGGTTTTGGCCACATGCCATAAAGCAGCCAAAATACTCTCATGACCTCCTTAAATACCTCATCTAGGACATTGTTTAGAGTTGATTTTGATTAGATTGGGAATTAGCAATTGCAGAGATAAAATTTTAGTTTAAACTAGACTACACCTAGTCCTTATTTCACTTAGAATCAATTTTGCGCAGTGTTTACTAAAATAAGCATAACTTTCTCATACGAAGTCCGTTTTCAATGTATAACCACTCAAAATGTTCAGAAAAAGGATACGCATCTAAAGGTTTTCTCCAAAAATCAAGGTAGGGTGGCTGCCCTACCTTGCCCTACTGGGAGCTCCGCCCCTGCAATTACATGCATACTTTATTATTATCTATTATTCCCATCAGATGTTTTACACAACTACTGGTAAAAACGAAGACTCTAGGCCCTCTCTCTCTCCATTCGTCAACAACAACAAAAATATCGTAAACTCTTGGTCCAGTGAAAACACAATAGGAATTCTAAAACTCTCGAAGGTCCGTTTAAGTAATCTCACTTTGCTTTCTGCTTCCCGGGGATTCGATAAACCTAGGTCTACTAGGAAAAAAGAGCTATACTACATCCGTAATCTGGATCAAAGGTATCAGTCGCGCGCATGTCATCAGCCCACCCGGGCTTGTTAGTGGCTACCGCCACTAGCAGGGCGAGTTGGGCCGCTGATAGCTGTGAGATTCGACACATTTTTTATGGTTTCTGTCGATGGTTTTCGTTTGGATTTGATGGTTTTCTATCTTTACCTAAAGCTAATACTCGGTAGCAAAGAAAACTTGGTTTTTAATGTGTGTTTCAGGTTCTGGATATCAATAGAGGGATTTAACAGCAAAAACACAATATTCAGACGAAAACAAGCAAGTCTCTTTTTGAAAGCAATCGAGGGGAGTTTACTGAAGCTTTAACGAGCAACTATACGATGGGAATATTTCTCCGGCCGTATAGTTCCCACCGTATAGCTTCCATATCCTTCATCTTATTAAAAGGGACAACTTCCGTGAAGAGGCAGAGGACAAAAACAGAACACACGAGCCTCCATCCCATCTAGAAGGGAGAAAGAAGGGATCCGGAGAAGAAGAGGAAGACGTTCTTCATCTTGCTCCACGATCTTCGATCTCCTAGCCACCACACCTCCATAGCCATTACTTGTACTTGAGAGAGAGAGAGAGAGAGAGAGAGAGAGAGAGAGAGAGATCTCCACCTTGCAAGACTAGGGTTTGATATTGTTCTTCCCATCTTGAATTGTGTTGGATTTATTTATATTTCCTATTGTGGATCTCCACGATAATATCAAGAAGAACTCCCTTTATTTAGTTATATCGATGATGCTTTCTTCTCTCATGTGTGAGTAATTTCCCCTGGGCATGGGAGATGTAGGGGATTGGTGAGATGTGATGTGCCTATATAATTTCCATTAAGTTTTTGGTTGATTTTAATTACTATATTATGTGTGCTTGACTATCTATGGGATGATTAATGTCTGTTGTCCAATTAAGGGCCCAGACAACATGATGCTTTGTTCTACATAGATAGAATCTTGTTTGCTAGCGGACCGGCGACCCTCAAGTGACACGGGGATATCAATGGGAAACTAGTTTGACTCAAGGATCACGAGGAGCGACTGAGCTTATTGCCTTAGTCCGATCCAATGAGCTTAATTTCTAAACAACCTGAAGGATCTTAATCATTTAGTGACTGACCAAGGTTGTGGTAAAAAGGCTAGTAGGATTATTGAAGTTGGGATGAAATCTACCAAGAGGAGTTCCGGCTAATTATGGGTTGCTCGCCTACACACATACTTATAAAATTATAATATTGACACTTATCACTCATCCACCCAGCACATTCACTATCACCATGAACTAAAACTCCCCACGCCTACTTTGTCATCTGTAGAAAATAAAAAACAAACCGTTCTTTACTTTTATGCTTTTTATTTCAAAAGTTTACATTTTACTTTTATTTAAATACAATCCTTTAATACAAATTATATTCTAATTTTCAACACCTGCAGTCAATTCACTCGAAGACCTGTGACATCTGGGTGTGACAGACACTTCACCAATAAACACTTACCTTTGGGATCGACATCTTAACTTTGAAACTAGCTACAAACGATCTGTGCACTTGCAACCATCAAGCTATTTTCTGGCGTCGTTTCCGGGGAGCTAAGCGTTGAGTGTTTTGTCTCTTGACATTTCAGGTCTTACTATTACAAGAAGGTCTCCGATACGTAGGAAACGTATCTATAATTTTTGATGTTCCATGCTTGTTTAGTATCTACTTTGCTTTGCTTTGTCCACACTTTGAGGTGATTTTCATATGTTTTCTGGTACTAGCCTATTAACAAGATGCTACAGTGCCACTTGCCCGTTTTCTTCTGTTTTTGGTTCCAGAAAGGCAGAAAATCAATATTCTCGGAATTGGACGAGACAAAAGCCAAAGTCAATATTTTACCGTGGGGAACACGAAGCCGGAATACGAGACGGAGGAGACTCACCAGAGGGCCACAGCCCCTGGCCACGCGGGTGGGCCCACCCCGCACCTGGGGGGTGTAGCCGTCCTGGTGGCCCTCCTGCCTCGCCTCCGGTATGAAGCGTGAGTACTTCCACCTTGGACTACGGGTCCATGTAGTAGCTAGATGGTTGTATCTCCTCCTTGTGCTTTCATGTCTAGACCTTGTGAGCTTTGTTCATGATCAGGATCTCATCTATTTGTAATCATGCATGTTGTGTTTGTGGGGATCCGATGGATATTGAGATTACTATGTCAGATTGATTAATGGTTTTGTCTTATTGATTCTATCATATCTGTGTTGTTTGTGATCTTGCAAGCTCTACGTTGTTAGTAGCTATCTTGGCAAAGTAGTTGCTAGTGACTCCAAGAGGGGGTATTTATGCTCGATAGTGGGTTCATGCCTCTATTTAATCAAGGGATGTAACAGAAATCTCTAAGGTTGTAGATGTGTTGTTGCCACTAGAGAGAAAACAACGGTCTCTTGTTCATGGAACAAGTGGATTGTTTACCTTACACACTTTTCTTAAAGCAGTTGTCTGTTGCTTGCAACTTAATACTGGAGGGGGTTCGGATGATAACCCAAAGGTGGACTTCTAATCATAGATGCAGTTGGATGGCGGTCTATGTATCTTGTTGTATTGCCCAATCGAATCTCATAGGATCTTTATGTCTAGTATTGCATTGTTATGCCTTGCTCAGTCCTGTCAATTGCCCAGCTGTAATTTGTTTACCCAACATGCCATGTTTGTTTATCTAAGGAGAACACCTCTAGTGAACTATGGACCCCGGTCCAATCTTTACCATTGATACATCTTCCACGGTTACTGTTTACTTGCTGCAAACCATCATCACCTTCCACACTATACAGTTAATCCTTTGTTACAGCAACCGGTGATATTGACAACCTCACTGTTAGTTGGGGCAAAGTCTTGAGTTTGTGTTGTGCAGGTTTCCACGTTGCTTGCAACACCTTTGAGACGTTTCCTTCCTCCTATTGGTTCGATAACCTCGGTTTCTTACTGAGGGAAAACTTGCTGATGTGCTGCATCATACCTTGCTCTTGGGGTTTCCCGACGAAGTGTTCCACATTGACGCAGCGCCATCAAGACTTTTCTGGTGCCGTTGCTGGGGAGGATAAGGACGTCTTCACAAGGGGAGTCCTCCTCAACCTTTCTCTTTACTTTGTTTTTGGTTTGCTTAGTTTCTTTTGCTTGGTTTTGTTTGCCTTCTTTTATCAAAAACTCCAAAAAAAAATAGTTTAGTTTGGTTTGCTTTCTCTTATCCAAAACACAATTTTTTTTGTTCCTACTCTAGTTGCTGGTCTGTTATTGCCTTTCTTGGTCATGCTTTCTATCAATGGATGGTTACTTTGAAACTAGTTCTTATTGGCAAGGTGGGTTCACGGAAGAACAAAAGTATTGTTATAAGGAACACCGTTTGTCACAAAAAGGGAAACACTTATGGGCACAAATTGATAAATTGAATACTATTGCTAGAGATGTGTGCTCTACTTATAATGTTACTTATTGCTTTGATAAATCTTGTTGCTATAGGAGGTATAAACACCTACCTTTTTTAATGTGAGTATAATGATAATGTTACCATATCTTCTTATGTTAAAGGAAATTATGACTTTTATGATGTGGAACAAATTGAAGAATTTATTACCTTCAAGGGTGCATTTGAACTTGCCAGTTTGCTTGAAAATACTGATGATGCACCTTATGAATATGTGGTTTATGAGATACTTAAATTTTGCTTTGATAATTACAAGGAAGAAAATGTCTATATTTTTGAATATTTTAATAGGTGCATTCCACAAACGGAAGAGACTAATGCCTTGCAGGAGCCTATGGAAGAAGAAATTGCTGAACCTGAAAGCTCATTAGATGAAAAAGATGAGGAGAGTGATGAACAAAAGGAGGAAAATGGATTAGCTACCCATGCCTACCTTCTAATGAGAGTAACTCTTCATCCCTTACATTATTTGATTGTCCTCCATGCTTACCAAAGGAGGATGAATGTTATGTTCCTATGGATTCTTTTGAAATATCTGCTATGGGTAAAACTTGTGATAATAGTTATGCTCCTGTTATCTATGATAATCCTTTATTTGTGCCTAACTTAGAAATGCATGGTACTAAAGAGTTTTGCTTAGAATTTTTTTATGATAAAGCTCTAGATGATGGTACTATATTGAATGATCAATCACCTTATTATAAAATTGTTAAAAGTGGCTTTGAAGGTTTTAATCCCACTATTTTTGAGCTTGATAGAAATTATGTGTTTGTAGATCATGAAAAGCATGCTTTATGTGATAGTTATATTGTTGAGTTTATTCATGAGGCTGCTGAAAATTATTATGAGAGAGGAAAACATGGTTGTAGAAGTTTTCATGGTACTGAAACACCTCTCTATGTGCTGAAAGTTTTGAAGTTGCTCTTGTTTTATCTACCCATTCTTGTTACTATGTGCTTCTTTGATATATTTTCTTACAAGATTCCTATGCATAGGAAGTGGGTTAGAACTCAAATGTGTTTTGAATTTGCTTCTTGATGCTCTCTTTTACTCCAACTCATAGTTCTTATGTGAGCATCTTCTCAAATTATCATGCCTAACTTAAAGGCGTTAAAGAAAAGTACTTGTTGGGAGATAACCCAAGAGTTTACTTGAGTCTTGGAAGTCATTAATTCTGTAATGACCTCTCCTTATCCTTTTTGTTTGCTTTTTGTGCCAAGAATGACCTCTAATGAGAGGGAAGTAAGATTTGGGGAGTTGCTGTCCCGAAACAGATTTCTGTCCTCTACCATAAAAATTCGTGAGGAGTCTCTGTATGTCGCATTGACCTGAAAATTTACAAATAAATCCCCCACTATGTTAGGTAACTTTCGTTAGTTCAACACGTTTTGATTTGAGCAACAGAAGGTCTTTGAAAAATCGGTTTCTACCCACTGGTATGTTTTGACAGATTTCTGCCATTATTTGCATTTGCTTCTTATTGATTCATTTTTGGGTTCTTTTTGGGAAATTGAGCTTTTTGAAGGAGTTGCTATAGTAGCTTGTGTTTTTAGTGAAAGTTTTGCTGTTCTAAAGCTAAACCCAAGGGTCTATTATCTTTTGAATACACTAATGTTGCTAATGAAGATTGTGTGAAGTTTTGTATGAAGGAAAAATTTCGTGTGTAGAGAGAGAATGAGGTAATGAGATGAAGAATGGACAAAAGCTCAAGCTTGGGGATGCCACCCCGCTGTCACCCCAAGAAATATCCAAGAGGTACAAGTGTCAAAGCTTGGGGATGCTCAAGGCATCCCCTTCTTCATCAATAAAAAGCTCAGGTCTTTCTAGACACTTCGTTTTTATTGTTTCATGCACTGTTGTGTTGTTCTTGGAGCGTCTTAGTTTTCGTTTGCTTAGCTTAGTTTGTTTAGTTTGCTTGAATAAAGTAGTTTGGACCCCCATTCTCGTTGTGTTGTTTCAAATAAGTTGATTGGTGTTGGAAAGGAGTAGAAAGTTCTTGCTTGAAAGTGCAAGAGGAGCTTGCATTGACTGTGACTTCAAAATTTAGCATGTCATGCTAGGTGTTGTTTTGACCTTTTGATTAGTGATTATTACTGTAGCATGAATTGTTCCAAACAATTGGGATTTCTTAGCGTGCCTTGAAGGAATCATGCGTTGTTTTAGCATACAAAAGCATAGTATTGTGGTATTCTCCTTTGATGTTTTGTTTGGGTTGACTTGGAACATGCTCACGCCATGTTATGACTATGAAAAAGTCACCATAGACTCTATGATCATTTAGTCCTTGACTTGTAGTACCACTCTATGCTTTGATTAGTAATGTTTTGTCGCTCTGCATGATTATGGACATTATTGCTCTGTTAGCTAGTTGCTCCCAGTCTTTTCCTAGCCTCCACTTGTATGAGTAAGATCTACTCATGCTTCCAACTCCCAGAAACCAAGTTATTCCAAAGTGTCCACTATAAATTCCTATGCATGGTGTGTTACACCATTACAAGTATATTCTTGTTTTCATCTATCTTCCAATTAAAAAAAATATTTTGTTATGTGAAAACTTAGTGATTAAAGCTCTCACGAAGTTGATGGAACACTTTATATTTCTTGCCCCCAATAACCTTGAACCACTATGTCATCTATGTTGTATATGCTTGCACTTATACGTTGGAATTAGCAGAACCATGTTGTCATGAGGAACGTTTTCAACATTGCACTTGTACTTTGTACACAGTTGATATCATGCTCTTTTGTCTATGGATGTCGCCGTTGTGAAATAAAAAGGGAACTTGTAAGTCCATGGAGTTATGTATTTTGTGTTAGAGAAACGCCTGGGCCATTAGCCTAAGCCATGCCTATCATGGTGGAAACTTGCAGCATCACCATAATGAGCAATCTGTGAAGCATCCTCAATAAAAACCTATGCACATAGCAAATAAAAAGACCGCTGAGATGCTCATTGTCTGCTTGCCTTGTCATTTTGGTTATGGGATAGCTCCTGTACCATGTGCAAGGGGTACTCCGTTGGCGGTTCTTTATGATACACATGTACTTACTATGACAAGAACTTACAGGTGACTAAAGTTGAGTAGCATGAGGTGCCGCCCTCATATTCAAGGGACATGAGATTGCCAACTTATACTTTGTCAAGCATATACTCCATAGTTTGTTCACTTTAACCTTAATCACTTCAAGATGCTTATGATAGGGGCAATGAGGGATGAAAGCTAACAAGTACCATAAATTTTGGAAGCTCCTTTAGAAACTTGAAATCCCTACTTCTCTTTATGAAGAGCCTTTCTTCCACTATTATATTGAGTCTCCACCTTCTACCTTTAGGCACCAGTTAAGAGAGCATAGTTGCCATTCTTAGTTCTATGTGCAGTGTCCCGAAACTTATTGATTGGTGCATATTGTTGATATTGCTTGTTCATGTGCTATTTGTATCTAGTCACTCTTATGAACTTTGAAGGTGTCCTATGCATCTATTTGCTACTCCATGAGGGACAAGCTGAATGCCACTATGCCATGTTTTATGTATGTGAAACAAACAAACATTTTTCAATGCATGTTATTCATGATATTTGTTTGTAGCCTTTCATGTTGCATGCATAGTTACTTTGTCTTATTGTTAGAACTCCATCTTTCATGCACATGTTTAGAGTTATTTCATCCCAACTTTCAATGCTTGAAAATGGTTTGATCTTGGTTTTGATGGTGCATGTCACCTCAAAAATTATTTTTTATCACTTACCTACTCGAGGACGAGCAGGAGTTAAGCTTGGGGATGCTTGATACATCAGAAACGTATCTATAATTTTTGATGTTCCATGCTTGTTTAGTATCTACTTTTCTTTGCTTTGTCCACACTTTGAGGTGCTTTTCATATGTTTTCTGGTAATAACCTATTAACAAGATGCCATAGTACTAGTTGCCTGTTTTCTTCTGTTTTTGGTTCCAGAAAGGCAGAAAATCAATATTCTCGGAATTTGACGGGACAAAAGACAAAGTCAATATTTTACCGTGGGGAACACGAAGACGGTATACGAGACGGAGGAGACTCACCAGGGCGCCACACTCCCTGGCCGAGCGGGTGGGCCCACCCCGTGCCTGGGGGTGTGTATCCGCCCTGGTGGCCCCCCTGCCTCGCCTCTTCGCCTATAAGAATCCCCCGATGCCTAAACCCTAAGCGCCCGATCAATATTCCACAAAACTGTCTGTAGTCGCCACCACCATCGTCCCTAGATCGGGGGGATCTGAAGCTCTTCCCGGCACGCTGCCGAAGGGGAGATCATCCCAGAGGCCTTCTTCATCATGCTAGCCTCCGGTATGAAGCGTGAGTAGTTCCACCTTGGACTACGGGTCCATGTAGTAGCTAGATGATTGTATCTCCTGCTTGTACTTTCATGTCTAGATCTTGTGAGCTCCGTTCATGATCAAGATCCCATCTATTTGTAATGATGCATGTTGTGTTTGTGGGGATCTGATGGATATTGAGATTACTATGTCAGATTGATTAATGGTTTTGTCTTATTGATTCTATCATGTCTGTGTTGTTTGTGATCTTGCATGATCTCCGTTGTTAGTAGCTATCTTGGCTAAGTAGTTGCTAGTGACTCCAAGAGGGGGTATTTATGCTCGATAGTGGGTTCATGCCTCTATTTAATCAAGGGAAGTGACAGAAATCTCTAAGGTTGTAGATGTGTTGTTACCACTAGGGAGAAAACAACGGTCTCTTGTTCATGGAACAAGTGGATTGTTTACCTTACACACTTTGCTTAAAGCAGTTGTTTGTTGCTTGCAACTTAATACTAGAGGGGGTTCGGATGATAATCCAAAGGTGGAATTCTAGTCATAGATGCAGTTGGATGGCAGTCTATGTATATTGTTGTATTGCCCAATCGAATCTCATAGGATCTTTATGTCTAGTATTGCATTGTTATGCCTTGCTCATTCCTGTCAATTGCCCTGCTGTAATTTGTTTACCCAGCATGCCATGTTTGTTTATCTAAGGAGAACACCTCTAGTGAACTATGGACCCTGGTCCAATCTTTACCATTGATACATCTTCCATGGTTATTGTTTACTTGCTGCAAACCATCATCACCTTCCACACCATATAGTTAATCCTTTGTTACAGCAACCAGTGAGATTCACAACCTCACTGTTAGTTGGAGGAAAGTCTTGAGTTTGTGTTATGCAGGTTTCCACGCTGCTTGCAACACCTTTGAGACATTTCCTTCGTCCTACTGGTTGGATAACCTCGATTTCTTACTGAGGGAAAACTTGCTGTTGTGCTGCATCATACCTTGCTCTTGGGGTTTCCCGACGAAGAGCTCCACGTTGACGCAGCGCCATCAGTCTCCCTAGGATACAGAGTGTCTACACGCTCTGGTAGGGCTTATCTACCAGATTATCTTGATCGCGTACGTATTCAAAGGCGTGAGGAAATTATTGAAAAACTTTTGAGATCAAATAAAGTTGAAGTTGAAAACCTAAGTGACTTCATGGAAATCATGTCCATTCGCAGGACAACCCTCAAGAAACCTGAGAAGACTATCAGAGAATATAGTGCTCCAAATTCTGTATTTCTTAAACAACCAATATAATTTCCTAATCCTGGAGTTAGGGAATATCGATTTGATGGTGATATTATTAAAATTTTGCAAGAAAAAGCTTTCAGCGGAAGGGAATATGAAGACCCAGGAAGACATCTTAGATAGTTTGACGATGTGATAACATCACTTGTACCAAAAGGTTTTCCTAGAGAATTCTCTCGTCTAAAACTATTTCGTTGGTATCTCAAAGGTAAAGCTCTAGACTGATTATATTCTCTCCCTCGTCATTATATTAAATGTTGGGAAAACTGCATTGTTAAATTTATAAACAGGTTCAATACTTTTGCAAAGGTAACAGAACTTAGAAAGAATATAGGCAACTTTAGTCAGAACATGGGAGAAAACTACCCACAAGCCTAGGAAGATTTTTTTGGATGATCAATAATATTCCTAATCATGACTATTCTGAGTCAACTGCTTGCCACTTATTTTATCAAGGTATCAATACCCAATGTAGAGAATTGCTAGATTCATCAGCAGGAGGATCCATAAATACTTTAACTGTTAAAGCATGTTTAGAATTAATGGCTACTAGGGCTAAGAATGATTCTTTATATAATCCTGATTTTGGCATTAAACCGAAAAAGGGAATACTTCATATAAATACCGATCTTATGCCTAAAGTACACAAAACCACGAAAGAAAAAGGTATAACTTCTGAACTTGTCAAGTAAAACAAAGTAGTTTTGTTACAAGTTTTTACTGAAGAGGATGAAACTAGAAAAGTTTTTCAAGAATTAAAACATCGACAGGCAAAGTCTTATAATAACTTGCATAAGCAATTTCAAAGACATAAAAAGATTTTGGCCGAACTTACAGAAAATTATGAGGAAATTGGTGATGTCTACGCACGCTTCTATTCTTGTAGACAGTGTTGGGCCTCCAAGTGCAGAGGTTTGTAGAACAGCAGCAAGTTTCCCTTAAGTGGATCACCTAAGGTTTATCGAACTCAGGGAGGAAGAGGTCAAAGGTATCCCTCACAAGCAACCCTGCAATCAAGATACAAGAAGTCTCTTGTATCCCCAACACACCCAATACACTTGTCAGGTGTATAGGTGCACTAGTTCGGCGAAGAGATAATGAAATACAAGTAATATGGATGATTATAAGTGGTAATTGCAATCTGAAATAAAAATGGCAGCAAGCAAACATGTATCAGGACTGATTGTAAATGGTGTTTCAATGCTTAGAAACAAGTCCCAGGGATCATATTTTCACTAGTGGACACTCTCATATAAATATCTTCTCTTTATTATGCTACCCTGAACTACTCTCCGGTTGGATAACTCCAATCCATGGTAGGGCTACAAAAGCTCTCCTTAAAGTTCGCATTCCCCATCTAGGTAACCCCACACCATTACCTTGAGCGCTAGATGGTTCCAACAAACACCACAATTTCATAGAGACATCAAACTCCAAATATAACTCATGATAAGTATTCCTGTAATCTTTAGCCTAAGTGCCATAAGTGTGCACACTATCAACTTCACACACGTGGGGATAAGCGGAGATTACAATAATTAAAGCACTTGAGTAGGAGAGTAGATCTACTTATTCAACTAGATTACAAAGCTCATGACCACAATAAGATCATGTATAGATAGAGAGATAAACACATAGCTACCAGTAGAGCCCTTAGCCTCGAGGGAGAACTACTACATGGACCCGTAGTCTCTTGTGTCAAAGGTATTCCCTCTCAAGCAACCCTGCAATCAAGATACAAGAAGTCTCTTGTGTCACCAACACACCTAATACACTTGTTAGGTGTATAGGTGCACTAGTTCGGCGAAGAGATAGTGAAATACAAGTGGTAATAGTGCCAGAAAATAGCTTGACGGTGAGGTAAAGACTAAAGGCAAAAAGAAGGAAGCAAGCAAACATGCAACAGATCTAGATGCAAACTGTGTTTCAATGCTTAGAAACAAGGCCTAGGGATCATACTTTCACTAGTGAACACTCTCTCATATAAATATCTTTTCTTCATGATACTACTTTGACCACTCTCCGGTTGGAAACTCTAATCCATGGTAGGGCTATAACAGCACTCCTCAAAGTCCGCCTTTCCCAATCTAGATACCCCACACTGTCACCTTGAGCGCTAGATGGTTCCAACAAACACCACAATTTCATAGAGAAATCCAACTCAAAATATAACTCATGATAAATATGTATATAATCTAGCTTAAGTGCCACACACGGCATGCATGCTTTCACTTTCACACACGTGGGGAAAAGCATAGATCTATTAAAGAGCAATGAGTATTTATGTAGACTCAAGCCTAAGTGCCACCATGGCGTGCACGCTGTCACTTTCACACACATGAGGAGAGTAGAGATCTATTGAAACACTTGAGTAGCAGAGTAGATCTACTTGATTACAAAGCTCATGACCACAACAAGATCATGCATATAGAGAGATATGAACTCATAGCTACTGGTAGAGCCCTTAGCCTCAAGGAAGAACTACTCCCTCCTCATCATGGGAATCAGCAACGGTGATGGAGATGGTGGCGGAGATCGATGGAGATGGCTCCGGGGGCACTTCCCCGTCCCAGCAGGGTGCCGGAACACGGACTTTCTATCCCCCGAATCTCCCCTTTGGTGGCGGCGGCACTGCGGAACTTTTCGTGGCTTTCTGGACGATTCTTTAGGGTTTCTGGGTCGGAGGCTTCTTATAGGCAAATGAGGCAAGGTCGATGGAGGGCCAGGGGGACCACACCCCATCTAGGCGTGGCCAGGGTGGGCCCCGCGCCCACCTAGGTTGTGGCCACCCTGGTGTCGTCCTTCGTCTCGTCTTTGATTTTCCGTATCGTTTAGGGGAAATATGAACTTTGGCTTTTGTCCTGTCCAATTCCAAGAATATTCATTTTTTAGCTTTCTGAAACCAAAAATAGCAGAAAACATGCAACTGGCACTGTGACATCTTGTCAATAGGTTTGTTCTAGAAAGTGTATAAAAATACCTCAAAGTGTAGACAAAACATAACAAAGTTGATACAGAACAAGCATGGAGCATCAAAAATTATAGATACGTTTCCAACATATGAAGCATCCCCAAGCTTAACTCCTGCTCATCCTCGAGTAGGTAAGTGATAAAAAGAATAATTTTTGAGGTGACATGCACCACCAAAATCAAGATCAAACCATTTGCAAGCAATGAAAGCTGGGACCAAAGAACTCTAAACATGAGCATGAAAGATAGAGTTTTAACAGTAATACAAAGTAACTATGTTGTAACATAAAAGGTTACAAACAAAGATCATGAATAACATGCATTGAAAAAACGTTTGTTTGTTTCACATACAGAAAACATAGCATAGTGGCATTCAGCTTGTCCCTCATGAAGTAGCAAATAGATGCATAGGAAACCTTCAAAGTTCATAAGAGTGACTAGATACAAATAGCACATGAACAAGCAATATCAACAATATGCATCAATGAATAAGTTTCGGGACAATGCACATAGAACTAAGAATGGCAAATATGCCCTCTTAACTGGTGCCTAAAGGTAGAAGGTGGAGACTCAATATAATGATGGAAGAAAGGCCCTTCATAAAGGGAAGCAGGGATTTCAAGTTTCAAAAATAGCTTCCAAAAATTATGGTACTAATTAGCTTTCAGCCCTCATTGGCCCTATCATAAGCATCTTGAAGTGATTAAGGTTAAAGTGAACAAACTATGGAGTATATGCTTGACAAAGTATAAGTTGGCAATCTCATGTCCCTTGAATATGATGGCCGCTCCTCATGGTACTCAACTTTAGTCACCTGTAAGTTCTTGTCATAGTAAGTACATGTGTATCATAAAGAACTGCCAACGGCGTACCCCTTGCACATGGTACATGAGCTATCCCATAACCAAAATGACAAGGCAAGCAGACAATGAGCATCTCAGCGATCTTTTTATTTGCTATTTGCATAAGTTTTTATTGGGGATGCTTCACAAATTGCTCATTATTGTGATGCTGCAACCATGATTAGGCATGGCTTAGGCTAGCGGCCCAGGCGTTTCTCTAACACAAAATACATAACTCCATGGACTTACAAGCTCCCCTTTTATTTCACACCGACGACATCCGTAGACAAAAGAGCATAAGTGCAATGTTGAAAGCGTTCCCCGTGACAGCACAGTTCTGCTAATTCCAGCGTATAAGTGCAAGCATATACAACATAGTTGACACAATGGTTCAAGTTTATTAGGGGAAAGAAAAAAAAGTGTGCCATCAAGTTTGTGAGAGCTTTAATCACTAAGTTTTCACATAACAAAGAGACTTTTTAATTGGAAGGTAGATGAAAACAAGAATATACTTGGAATGGTGTAACATACCATCCATAGGAATTTATAGTGGACACTTCGGAATAACTTGGTTTCTTGGGAGTTGGATGCACGAGTAGAGCTTACTCAGTACAAGTGGAGGCTAGCAAAAGACTGGGAGCGACCAACTAAGAGAGCAATAATGGCCATAATCATGCAGAGCGACAAAACATTACTAATCAAAGCATAAAGTGGTACTACAAGTCAAGGACTAAATGATCAAAGAGGCCATGGTGACTTGTTCATAGTCATAACATGGTGTGAGCATGTGCCAAGTCAACCCAATCAAAGTATCAAAGGAGAATACCACAATACTATGCTTTTGTATGCTAAAACAACGCATGATTCCTTCAAGGAACATTAATAAATCCCAATTGTTTGGAACAAGTCATGCTATAAAAATAATCACTAAGCATAAGGTCAAAATAACATCTATCATGACATGATAAAGTCTAGGCCACAGTCAAAACAAGCTCCCTTTTGTACCACTATAAGCATGAATCTTCCTACTCCTTTTCCAACACCAATTGACTTATTTGAAACAACTCACAAGGATAATAATCAATAAAGACCAGTGAGCTTGTCTCACAAATACACAAAGAATAACTAAAAATTTCTAAGATGAAAGCACCATAAAACTAAGGCTAAACACAGTGCTAGCAAAAGAGAACACTCACAGAACAATAAGAGTGAAAACTAGAGTGTTCTAAACAATAAAAACTGAGTGTGTCTCTCTCTAAAAAAAGTGTGCCGTAATCAACCAACTTTATTCAAGCAAACTAAGCAAACAAAAACCAAAAACAAAAACTAAGACGCTCCAAGAACAACACAATGGTGCATGAAACAATAAAAACAAAGTGTCTAGAAAGACCTGAGATTTTTATTGATGAAGAAGGGGATGCCTTGGGAATCCCCAAGCTTTGACGCTTGTACCTCTTGGATATTTCTTGGGGTGACACTGGGGTGACATCCCCAAGCTTGAGCTTTTGTCCATTATTCATCTCATTACATCATTCTCTCTCTACACCTGAAAATTTTCCTTCATACAAAACTTCACACAATCTTCATTAGCAACATTAGTGTATTCAAAAGATAATAGACCCTTGGGTTTAGCTTTGGAACAGGAAAATTTTTACTAAAAACACAAGATAGTGTAGAAACTCCCTCAAAAATATCAATTTCCCAAAAAAAACACAAAAAGGAATCAATAAGAAGCAAATGCAAATAATGGCAGAAATCTGGCAAAACAGACCAGAAGGTAGAAACTAATTTTTTCGAAGACCTTCTGTTTCTCAAATCAAAAAGTGTTGAACTAACGAAAGTTAGATAACATAATGCATGGTTTATTCGTAAAATATCAGTTCAATCTGACTTATAGAGATTCCTCATGAATTTTCACGGTGGAGCACAAAAATCTGTTTCGGGACAGCAACTCCCCAAATCTTACTTCCCTCTCATTAGAGGTCATTCTTGGCACAAAAATCAAACAAAAAGGATAAGAAGAGGTTATTACAGAATTAAAAACTTCCAAGACTCAAGAAAACTATTGGGTTATCTCCCAAGAAGTACTTTTCTTTAACGCCTTTAAGTTAGGCTTGATAGTTTGAGAAGATGCTCACATAAGAAATATGAATTGAAGTAAAAGAGAGCATCAAGAAGCAAATTCAAAACACATTTAAGTCTAACCCACTTCCTATGCATAGGAATCTTGTAAAGAAACAAGTCATGAAATCACAAAGCAACAAGCATAGGAAAGCAAAACAAGTGCAACTTCAAGACTTTCAACATAAAGAGGGGAAACTTAATATTGTTGAGATGCATAAAACCATGGTTCCCTCTCTCATAATAACTTTCAGTAGCATCATGAATAAAATTAACTATATAACTATCACATAAAACATTCTTATCATGAGCCACATGCATAAAATGATTATTACTCTCCATATAAGCGTAGTCATTCTTATTAATTGTAGTGGGAGGAAATTCAACAAAATAGCTATCATTATTATTCTCATCACCATAGTCATCAAATATAGGAGGCATGTTGTAATCACAATAATTTTTCTCCTCAATAGCAGGTGGACTAAAAAATATCATAATCATCATAGATTGTAGGTTTGGTATCATCATAAGCAATATAATAGCTATCTTCCAAAGCTGGGGAACTAAAAAGATCATTTTTATAAAAACTAGCTTCCCCAAGCTTAGACGTTTCCATAGCATTAGCAATAATGGTGTCCAAAGAATTCATACTAATAGTATTGCTATTAGCATGCAAATAAAGTTCCATATGTTTTTTAATTTTCTCTTCAAACACTTCATGTCCTAACTCAAGATAAATACTATAGAGCTCTCTAATTTTGTTGTTGTTTTACATTAAGCCTAACTAGTGAAAATAAGAAACAAAAAGACAAAGTTGTATAATCTAAAGGAAATAACTTCGAGCACTCACACTGGAGGATGTGAGTACCTTTTACCTTACCTCCCCCGCAACAGCGCCAGAAAATAGCTTTCTGGATTGCTGTTGCCATGGGGTAACGTGTGTGAGTGCCTTTTACCTTTCCTCCTCGACAACGGCGCCAGAAAATAGCCTGATGTCTATGCACTTCTATTCTTATAGACAGTTGTTGGGCCTCCAAGTGCAGAGGTTTGTAGAACAGCAGCAAATTTCCCTTAAGTGCATTACCCAAGGTTTATCGAACTCGGGGAGGAAGTGGTCAAAGGTATTCCCTCTCAAGCAACCCTGCAATCAAGATACAAGAAGCCTCTTGTTTCCCTCAACACACCTAATACACTTGTCAGGTGTATAGATGCACTAGTTCAGCGAAGAGATAGTGAAATACAAGTGGTAACGGTGCCAGAAAATAGCTTGACGGTGAGGTAAAGACTAAAGGCAAAAAGAAGGAAGAAAGCAAACATGCAAAAGATCTAGATGCAAACGGTGTTTCAATGCTTAGAAACATGGCCTAGGGATCATACTTTCACTAGTGAACACTCTCTCATATAAATATCTTCTCTTCATGATACTACACTGACTACTCTCCGGTTGGATACTCTAATCCATGGTAGGGCTATAATAACACTCCTCAAAGTCCGCCTTTCCCAATCTAGATACCCCACATTGTCATCTTGAGCGCTAGATGGTTCCAACAAACACCACAATTTCATAGAGACATCCAACTCAAAATATAACTCATGATAAATATGTATATAATCTAGCTTAAGTGCCACACACGGCATGCACGCTGTCAATTTCACATACGTGGGGAAAACATAGATCTATTAAAGCACAATGAGTATTTATGTAGACTCAAGCCTAAGTTCCACCATGGCGTGCACGCTATCACTTTCACACACATGGGGTGAGCATAGATCTATTGAAGCACTTGAGTAGAAGAGTAGATCTACTTGATTACAAAGCTCATGACCACAACAAGATCATGCATAGAGAGAGATATGAACACATAGCTACCGGTAGAGCCCTTAGCCTTGAGGAAGAACTACTCCCTCCTCATCATGGAAATCAGCAACGGTGATGGAGATGGTGGTGGAGATTGATGGAGATGGCTCCGGGGGCACTTCCCCATCCCAGCAGGGTGCCAGAACAGAGACTTTCTGTCCCCCGAATCTCCCCTTCGGTGGCGACGGCGCTGCGGAACTTCTCGTGGCTTTCTGGTCGATTATTTAGGGTTTCTGGGTCGGAGGCTTCTTATAGGCGAAGGTGGCAAGGTCGATGGAGGGCCAGGGGACCCACACCCCCTGTGGGCACGGCCAGGGTGGGCCCCGCACCCACCTAGGGTGTGGCCACCCTGGTGTCCTCCTATGTCTCGTCTTCGATTTTCCGTATCGTTTAGGGAAAAATATGAACTTTGGATTTTGTCCGTACAATTCCAAGAATATTTAGTTTTTAGCTTTCTGAAACCAAAAACAGCAGAAAACAGGAAACTGACACTGTGGCATCTTATCAATAGGTTAGTTCCAGAAAGTGTATAAAAATACCTCAAAGTGTAGACAAAACATAGCAAAGTTGATACAAAACAAGCATGGAGCATCAAAAATTATAGATACATTTCTGACGTATCATCCCTCCTCATCATGGGAGTCAGCAACGGCTATGGACATGGCGCTGGAGTTGATGGAGATGGCTCCGGGGGCAATTACCGGTCCCGGAACAAAGACTTCCGTCCCCCGAATCTCGTCTTCGGTGGCGGCGGCGTTGTAGAATTTTTCGTGGATTTCTGATCTTGACCGGGTTTTCGTCTCGGGGAGACGTATATATAGGCAAAAGGGAAAGGTCGATGGACGCCCGAGGGGCCCACACCATAGGGTAGCGCGACCTAGGGTGGACCCGCGCCATCCCTAGGTGTGGCCGCCTCGTGGCTCCACTTCGTATCTCCTTTGGGCTCCGTGTTGCGTTTGGAAAAATAGGAACTTCGGCTTTTGTTCCATCAAATTCCGAGAATATTTCTTTACTAGCTTTTCTGAAACCAAAAACAGCAGAAAACAGACAAGTGGCACTGATGACCTATAAGTATAGGGGATCGCAACAGTCTTCAAGGGTAGTATTAACCAATTTACTAATTCGACACAAGGGGAGCCAAAGAATACTTGCAAGCCTTAACAACTGAGTTGTCAATTCCGCTGCACCTGGAAATAGTTCTTGCTCACTGAAGTTTATCAGTAGCAACAGCAAAGCAACAGCAACAGTAAAACAAGAGCAATAGTAACAGTAGTAGCCAACAGTAGGATATGAGCGGGGTAGGCATAGGGATGGATGGACGGGTGTTGCATGGACGAGTCTAAACATTTAACTTCAAGCACTAGGGAAATTGCAGATAAATAAGATAAAGCATCCAAGTACTTGACAATCATAGGCATGTGCTCCATATATAGTCATGCGTGCTCGCAATGAGAACTTGCACAACATCTTTTGTCCTGCCAGCCCGTTGCAGCGAGGCCTCAAGGGAACTACTGGCAATTAGGGTTCTCCTTTTAATAAAGCATCGGAGCAAAGCATTAACACTCCATGAACACATGTGATCCTTACATCACAACCATCCCCTCAGGTTGTCCAAATTTCTGTCACTTCGGGGCCTTTGGATCCGGACAATGATATGTGTACACAACTTGTAGATAAGATCACAAACAATATTATCATAATGATTCAATAATAAGTTCAGATCTGAGATCATGGCACTTGGGCCCTAGTGACAAGCATTAAGCATAACAAGTTGCAACAAAGTCAAATAGCACTAATAGAGATACTAGGCACCATGCCCTAACAATCTTATTCGATTACATGATAGAACTCATCCAATCCCTACCATCCCCATAGCCTACAGCGGGGGATTACTCACTCATGGATGAGGGAAATAGTGATGGTTGATTGAGAGGCGTTGGTGATGATGATGGCGATGATTCTCTCCAAATTCCCCGTCCCGGCCAGGTGCCAGAACAAAGTTTCTGGTTCCGAATAGCGGTTTCTGGTGGTGGCGGCGAAGCGGAACTCTTTCTGGAAAAACGTCAAACCCCCCTTGGTTTTTAGGTCAAGAGGCATCTTATAGGCGAAGTGTCACATCCCAAAATTTTCCAAATTTTGAAATGTGAAAAATAAATAAACAAAAGAATTAATTGTTGAAATTTAGGGTAAAAAGAAACTTTTTGTTCCTAAATGGAAAAATCAAAACCCTTCTTGAACAAACTTTGAATAAAAAGGAATCCAACAAAATTTCAATCAAATGAAATGCATTCATCAATGAATGTATCTTGAAAGTTAAACACTTGGAAAAATAAACCAAAACCCTAAAACCCTAATGGAAGAAAATCATTTCCAAGATCTCTCTAAGACTATGGATTTGATCCATATAAAAATTTAGCAACAAACATTTATAAATGATCAAAAATGATAAATAAAAATATTATAAAACCATATAAATTGGTTTCATTTAATTTGGAGCCATGGATAAAAACTTATGAATTTAATAAGGTTAAATGAAATAATTTCCAAAGCTAATAAAGCTCCTAACTAAAATCCATACCAAAATCTTGAGCAAAATAATCCTAAAAGGATTTAAAAAGATAAACAAATATCAAATAAAAATATACAAATTGGAATCACCAATTTTGGACCTATAAATAAAAGATATGGATTTTATAGGATAAAGAAAGAAATGAAGAAATAAGGAATATTTAAAAGCCAAATTAAATCTTGGCCAAATCCATAAACAAATGAAAGTTATTGAATAATAAAAAAAGTAAAAGATTATTTAAATAAAATCATAAGGATTGAACAATATCCAATTTTATTTAAATAAAGACAATTTGCCTAAACTAAATAATAAACCCCAATAAAATTATTTAGAAGACAATTTAAATCTTGAATTAAATACATAAGCAAATGGAATAAAGATAATCCAAATAAAATAAAGGAATAAACATGATTTAAATAAAAACTTATATGGACTTAAACCATATTGTTTTGAATAAAGACAAAATCCCTAATTGAAATGATTAATTAAATCATGAGTAAATAATAATTGATAATAGCCAAAGTGGATTAAAGTTATCTAATAAACTTAAAAAGAATAAAAGAATAATCAAATAAAATTATATGGTTTGGAACCATATTCAAGTTCATTTAAATAAGGCAAAAGGCACAATTAAAAATAAATATTAAATCATAAGAAACTATTTGAAATAATTCAAGTAGAATATTTAATCACAATATTAAAACCTACGGAAAAGGTTTGAGAAACAATTGGGTTTAAACAAATCATTTAAATGAAATATTGTGGATTGAAAACATATATAAAATCTTGTGTAAATAAAGACAAACCATAAAGTGAATAAAAGAAATATTCCAAAATGGACTCTAGAATATATTAATAAACAGTAATAAAACCTACTGACAGTTGGGAAAAAGATTTGGAAAGAAATCTGAATTCAAATGAAGTTTAAATCCAAAACAGAAAAATCAGAAAATAAAAAGGAAAAAAGAAATAGAAAGAAAAAAATGAAACAGACCCCGCCCAACTAACCCCAGCCCATCAGGCCTAGCAGCCAGCCCACTCTCTCTCGCGAAACGCTTTCTCACCCGCGAACTAACCCGCGCCCTCACTGACCAGGAGACCCCACAAGTAAACCTCCACCTCGCTGACATCGTAACCCCACCAAACACGTCATCATCGTCTCCACCCCGCGACCATTTCTTTCCCCCTCGTCACCGTTTCTGCCGATTAGTCCTCGCGTTAATTCGCATTAATGGCCGCGTGATTATCGCATGTGACCTAGCCCTCTTAAACGTCATCGCCCCTCTCTCTTTCCCCTCACTCGCCGCTCTCTCTGCCCCTAGGCTGCCTCAATTTCCCCTTGCGCCACCACTGCTCCGACGAGCATCTCCATCAAATTTCGGTGATGTCCGACAGCCTCCCACTCCCTGGCACCCACTAGCCTGCTCACCAGCATCAACCGCACACGTCAGTACCTTTTCCTCGCCCGCGCGTGCCCTGCAGCCTCTACAACAACAACGCTCGAGCGCCGCCGCAGTCTGCAGCAACTCCGGCCACCTCCCACGGTATTTCCTGACTGCCCCCTTTCCCCTCGTTGACACTCTCGTGCTTGCCATCGTATTGTGCATCTAACAGCACCATTCGTTTGCCTTAGAATGGTCTGTAGCCTCGCCAACAACGACACCTGAACGAGCCCGACGACAGAGACAACTCCGGCGAGCAATCCTCGTCGTCCTCATGCGCCCCTTCGCCGACGAAGACAACGCTGATTATCAGCGTAGCCCTGCGAACCCGGTGAGCCTTTCCCCTCCCTTTCTTGCTTCCTAGTTCACCGGCAACATCGCTGACAGAGCGTCTCCACCGCGCGCCGTTGTCGAGCGCCGCCAGATTTTGGTCAAGACATTTTAGATCGTTAGATGTTAATCCGATGGATGCGATAGAACATTTAGTGAAGGGGTACGCAATGATCTGAACCGCACAGATCTAATTAGATCCAACGGCTGTAGCTGCTCTATCCAGCCGAATCGGTACCGTCCAATGAGATTAAGACGCGTGGCCTGTCCTGTTTGATTAAAATTCTAGAAATGATTTTAGATTGTTTAAACTTGTAAAATCCACAACTTTTGTTCTGTTTGGCCAAATTTTATATCAATGGAATCACAAAAATGCAAAATTTTCAACCATGCCCTTTGTTTAGCATTTTGCTTCTGGAAAATTGAATGTTTTTGCAGAAACATGTTTAGGCCTATTTTGGTTATAAAATTTATTCTAAAAATGTTTTTAGGGTAAAATCTTTTGCAAATGGTTTGTTTTGAACCTATTGACCATAAAAACCAACTTTTGGATTTAAAAGTATATTTTGTGACACTAGGAATTATTCCTTTGAATAAAAAGATTTTCTAGTAAAATAAAAATGGTGCTTGATTTAAAAATGATTTTTGAGTGAAACCTTTTAGAAATGGATTTGTTTTAAACACTTTGACCATAAACACTAACATTTGTGTTTAAAAATATATTTGGCAAACACTAGAAATTGTTACTTTGTTTGAAAATCATTTCTAGCAAAACAAAAATGATTTAAATGGCGTATTTTCACTAACTTAATTTTAAATTGTTTTACCACTTTTATAAATGATCAATAAGTGTTTTAAAATGTTTATAGCCTATTTGAAACCACCTTTCCAAATAAAACAATCTTTTGCATGCTTGCATGCATTGTTTTGTTTTCTTTATTTTATGTGGTGAATTGTTTGAATGCTAGTTTGAATTTGTGACTTGATTGAATTGTAGTGAAATTTGAAGAGTGTGACCATTGAAAGATCAAGGAGTGAATCTAGTTTATCTACTAAAAAGGCAAGTGGTGCTTCATAGATTTTGTCCTATTATTTTCACTATGCATATGATATTTTGAGTTGGACTTGCATGGAAATTTTCTAAGTATAAGCTATGCCATGGGAAATCCTATATGATGTCTTAGTAGAATTATCCTAAGTTAGGAAACTTGCCATGTTATCATGCTTAGCTTAGCTAATATAAAACAAGGGTGGATTATATTTATACTATGAAATATTTCTAAGTCAATGGCTTGTGTTTTGATTAATAAAACAACCATGTGAATGAATCACCTGGGTGGAATGGTGTGAAAGGTTTATATTGAGTGGTTACATAGGGCCCCATATTCATGGCCTACCCTAGTGTATCTCACTTGTGGAAAGCCACCCAGAAACAAAGAGATTTGAGATGTCAAATATTGATAAGCTTCAAGTGCAGCCACATGGCATTATGGGCTCTGCCTGGATCATATAGGTTGCAATAACTTAGCCAAATGGACAGTTGGTGGTAGGGGTGATAGGTTTGGAGCGTGTCCATCTTGGTCTAAGGGAAGGCTTCTGAAAGATCTTGTCTCGATGCATGTCGAGTCTGGTGGTAGAAAGTGCACCACCTCTCTCTCGAGAGTAAAATCTAAGTACTTAGCCGTGTCCCCGGCAATGGATAATTTGAGCATAAAGACATGGAAGCTATTAAGGATATCCTCATACCAATTTCTAAGTTAAAATCTTGTGGTTGAACAAGGGTAAAGGATCACCAATTTTCATAGGTAGATGCCTTGGGTGATTTTGACAAACAAAAACTTAGTGTTTTCAAATGATAAGAAAATTCTATTTTGAGCAAAGCAAGCCTAAGCTCCACTTAGCCAAATGCATATAGATGATAGATACTACTATTCTACCATAGTATCACTTGCCAATACAATTCAAATGACCCTTGTGGCTGTAACTTATTATGTTGCAGGTTTGTTTGATGTTAGTGAAGTGTGTTGATTAGGATTACAAGTCTACAACCAACATGATTGCATGTGGCACTTTGAAGATGAAGGATTCCATGCTACATAGTTATTTCTGCTGCATTGTAATGAGATAGCCAAATGAGCTATATAAGATGTAATGAATTATTTTATTCCTGGTTATAAAGTTGTACTATGACCTTTGTTTCTTGATATTACATCTTAAACTATGGATGCTAGCTATTGATCTAGGGACTAGCATTGTAAACACAGGGATCTCTACCTTATCAGGTTGGGACCTTTTAACGAAGAGGGAGGCCGAGGGGGTGCCTGGGGCAGCCACCCTCCCTCTAGGCACGGGCTGGGCCCACCCGCGCGACAGGGGTGTGGGCCCCTCAGGCCCCACTTCGTCCCGTATTCTGGCTCCGTGGATCTTCTGGTGAAATAGGATTTTTGGCATATTTTCCAAGATTTTTCCTGATAATTGATTTTCTGCACAAAAACTAGACACCAAGGTAATTCTGCTGAAAACAGTGTCAATCCGTGTTAGTTGTATCTAAATCACACAAGTTTAGAGGAGAAACAACAGCAAAAGTGTTCGGGAAAGTAGATACGTTTTGGACGTATCAACTCCCCCAAGCTTAGCTTATTGCTTGTCCTCAAGCAATAGTTGAAAACTGAGTGCGATAAAAGAACTTTCACGAACACATTTTCTTCATATGATGTATATATTCTCAGCACAGGAGTAGATACTTAGACAATTCATAATAAAGAGTATGCAACTAAGTCTACTCAATAGTCATTGCAAGCTATGAAGAGAAACCAACTCAATAATAAGTAGCATGAAACATAAACATAAGCAACATTGCAATGCTCATAAGAAGGTATGATAGAGTGGTATCTCCCTTGACTTTGTTTGTAGAGCACAATATAAATGCCAAGGCACCTCTGAAGTTCACATGAAGACTAAATGTAAAGATATCAGAGGTACAAGCATCAAAGTCATGACATAATTAACCAAATTTTGAGACAAACACAAGAACGACAATTATGCTCTCAACAAGGTGCTCATAGAATAAGTGGTGACTCAATAAGGAAGTGAAAAGGTTTTGAAAAGTTTGAAAGGCTTACAAATGCTGAAAGTAAGGTACTCGTTAGCTTTGAGATCTCATTGCCCCTATCATAGGCATCTTTATATGGCTAAGGTGAAAGTGAGGTCCAATATGAGTTATATGCTTGACAGACCATAAAATAGAAATCCCATGTCCCTTGAGTACGAGGGCCGCTCCTCATGCTACTCAACTTTAGTTACCGATAAGTTCTTGTCATCATAAATACATGCGTATCATAGAGAACCGCCAACGGGGTACCCCTCGTACATGATACATGAGCTATCCCATAATCAAAATGACAAGGCAAGCAGACAATGAGCATCTCAGTGATCTTTTTATTTGCTATTTGCATAGGTTTTTATTGAGGATGCTTCACAGATTGCTCATTATGGTTATGCTGCAAGTTTCCACCATGATTAGGCATGGCTTAGGCTAGCAGCCCAGGAGTTTCTCTAACACACACACACACACACACACATATATATATATATATATATATATATATATATATATATATATATAACTCCATGAACTCACAAGATCCCCTTTTATTTCACATCGACGACATCCGCAAACAAAAGAGAATGATATCAACTGGATATGTATCCATAAGTGTTAAAAGCGATCCCCGTGACAGCACGGTTCTGCAAACTCCCAGCCTATAATTTGCAAGCATATAACCTTCATGGACAGTCACAATGGTTCAGGTTTATTAAGTGCAAGGAATAAAGTGTGCCATCAAGTTCGTGAGAGATTTACTAACTAACTTTCTCAAAACAAGCAAACATTTTATTTGGAAGAAAAGAAGGCATAATGAATATGCACTGAATAGCAAATGATGCTAATAGGTAGGTATGGTGGACACTGTTGGCAATATTGGTTTTGGGGAGTTGGATGCACAAGTAGAGCTCATACTCAGTGCAAGTGAACGCTAGCAATAGAAAGGGAGCGACAAACGAGAGAGCAATAACTGTCATAATCATGCTTGCAACAAAACAAGACTAATTATGGCATGAAAATGATACAAGAAATCTAAGACAAAATAAATCATCGAGGCTTACTGACTATTGTTTAGTCATATGCATGCGTGAGCATGTGCCAAGTCGATTCACATGAAACATTCAAAGGAGGATACCACAATATCATACCAAGTTATGAATAGAACAATGCAAGCAAACATTCATATGGCATGCTACAAACTATTAGCAAGCTGGGGTGATCACAAGAAATCAAGAACTACTAAGCATCCATGAATAACATACACCTTACATGAACAGAATAAGCATACCCACAATGATAAGTATATGTACAAAAATGAAAACAAATAGAGTTCGTTACCAGCCTCTTACCACACCTCAAGTTGTCTTAATCTTCATTATTGCCCTTCACTTGTGTGGCTTGAATAATAACATGAAACCCATACTCCACCGAGGACGACTGAACTCTACAAAGAACTCACAAAACCAAAGAAGAAGAACAAATATTTTTGGTGTTTTAGATTTTTAAAACAAGCAAACAAAGCAAAATATTTTTGGATTTTTCTTTAAGGCAAACCAAAGCTAAAAGGCAAAGAAACAAAACAAGAGAAACAGCGAAAATACTTTTGGTCTTTTTGTGTTTTAAGAAAACAGAAACAAAATACCAAAAAGAAAGCGAAACAATGGATATACAAAGAACCGACGAAGCATGATATATATAGATGAGTGTGATGTCGGTGTACCTCCCCCAAGCTTAGGCTTTTGGCCTAAGTGGGGCTCAAATCCATGGTGACCAAGAAGGTGCACCTCCGTAGTACGACGAGGAGGCCCCTTCGTCCTGGTACGAGCTCGAGGCCTCCCCTGTGTACTGCACAGAGGGGTCGTATGAGGGCGCGTCCCCCTGGTAATGTCCGTGGAAACCAAGAATTCATAGATGCTCGTCCATCTCCTCCTTGGAGCGTGACCAAGGTCCCTGGGAAATACAAAACAAAGTGGTTTGGGGCAGAGGAATCTCTCTCTCTCTCTTCCCCGTCAGTAAACAACATTCTATAAACCAGACTCTCAAGGGTAGAGCCAGCAGTGACAAAGTGACGCGCTTTCATGGTAGCAAGATCAAGCCTCCAAGGAGCCAAAACTGTATCATTTGGATCAACAACAAGGTCTAAGGCAACAACAACACGTGCAACAATAATTCCCCCATAAATGGGTCCCTTAGCAGCTAAGCGGAGAGCAATGAGAGAACCAATATTGTACCTGGTTTCATTGTTGAGTGCAGCATCTAGGAAGGCCAAATGATAATTGGAAATATTGCTAGTGTTCTCCCTACCAAGAATACTAGTGGAAAGATAATAAGAAAAATACCTGATAGCTGGGAGTTGAATATTTCTTATCTTTCCCTGCTAGGCTCTACGGTCATCATCATTAGTTATCCCGCGGTAGAGCTCCAACAAATCAGTGGGTTGATATGGAATCTCCTTCACCGTCCCAGCCGTATCAATACCCAGGATCTCACAAAATTTCTTCAATGTCATGGAGTAAGGCCTGTTATATATTTTGAAAGACACATCTGGTTTGAACAGGCTCTTAGAAAAAGAGAAACTCTCCACAAAGGTTTTAGTGAGCGTAGCATACTGCACACTCTCATCCTGCATATAACTTGTTAGTCCAACCCTCCGAACCAAGGTTAGGAAATCATCTAGAATCCCAGCAGCCCGCAAAAAGGTTGGACAAGGAAAGGTAGAAGGGTGCGCATCCCCCTCATCTCCCTCGTTGTCAAATCGCGGTGTAATGAGATCCTCATTGTATGAGGGCCTAGCTCAGGAGGATGATCTTGAAGGCCTTGTACTTCTAGGTGCATCGCTCTCAAATATTTCACCATAGGTGTGGTTGTCCATGACCCCTTTTTTCTGAAATTTTTAGGCAAACATCAAACCAAGTGATTTCCAAGTTGATAAATGATGATAAAATACTATAGGAACTTGCTAGAGGGCTACACATGCATCAAAATGAAATCTCTAAGCATAGAACAAGCATGCAATCTCACACAACCTAGCACCTATAGCAGCAAAATACTCAAGATACAATCTACCAATCAAAAATCTAATTGGACAAGCAGAGGAGGCACATACCAAGGAGCAATCCCTCAAAAAATCAGTAGCAGAGATGGGCTAAGCAAGGAGATCGAAAATCGGGAGCAAGAATAGCAAGAAATCGAGCTTGAGAAAGTTTTCTGGTGTTTTTCGGGAGAGAGAAACAAGGTGGCTGGGAGAGGCATCTTGGAGGGCCACAGGTGGGCCACACCCAGGCCAGGTGCCACCTGGGGCTAGCCGCGCCACTAGGGGGTGTGCTGGCTTGGTGGGTCCCCCCGGGCCACTCCAGGTGTCCCTCTGCCCTTTTTCGAGGAAAAATTTAATATGAATTTTCTGGAATTTTTCGGGAAACTTTATTTTTGGCCAATTTTCAGGGTATGAAAATTGATTTTCTCGCAAAAAAGATTTTTTAGAAGAATCAAAAGCAAACCAAAACTACAGAAGTTCTAAGACACTCTAACAAGCAAACAACTAGCAAAACCAAAGCTAACAAGAGAAAAAGCAAAGACTAGTAAGGAGAAAAGTAAAAGTGAGCAAGTATAACCATAGTGAAAACATTATTTGTTCATTAAAATCCTTTTGTTAACAAGGTTGATCAGGTCTTTTTACCAAAACAATATTATATGAAACAAAACTTTGCATTCCACAAGGTGATTATGTTACCTCAAACTTGATAGAAATGGTGCCAATCATAATAGTTTCAAAAATTTCTTGTGGAATGGGACAATATATTTCTCCAACCTTGATGCTCTCAATATTTTCACTGGAGTTTATACAATAGCTCTTAGCAACCTTCTTGGGGAAATAAACAGTATGCTCTTTGTCATTAATATTAAATGTTACTTTTCCTTGATTATAGTTGATGATAGCACCTGCAGTATTAAGAAAATGTCTCCCAAGAATAATAGACATATTATCATCTTCAGGCATTTCAAGCACAACAAAATCAGTTAAAACCAAGCAATTATGAGCCACTTGAACAGGAACATCCTCACATATACCAACATGAATACTAGTTGACTTATCAGCCATTTCCAAAGATATATCAGTTGGTATCAACTTTTCTAGCTACAGTTTCTTGTAGAGAGAAAACGGCATAACACTAACTCCACCTCCCAAATCACATAAAGCAGTTCTAACATAATTGTTCTTAATAGAGCAAGGAATAGTTGGTATACCTAGATCACCAAGTTTCTTTGGAACCTTACCATTGAAGGAATAATTAGCAAGCAAAATAGAAATTTCCTCATTAGGAATCTTCCTTTTATTAGAGACAATATCCTTCATATAATCCTTCATATACTTTGAATAAGGAGGCAACTTAATAGCATCAGTCAAAGGAATTTGCAAAAATAAGGGTTTCATCCACTCACAAAACTTGTTGTAGTGTTCTTCCTCCTTTGACTTGTGTTTCTTATTTGGACAAGGCATAGGTTTCTGCACCCAAGGTTCTCCCTCACTACCATGTTTTTTAGCAATACAATCTTCCTTAGTGTACCTAGTGTTCTTAGTGTGCTTCTCAGGTTCTTCCTCAACTTCCTCCTTATCAGGAGCATCATTTTTATCATTACCACTCTCAGTTTCAGCACCAGAGACAGATATACTATTAGGATCTATAGCAGGTTCAAGTGGTTCCTCAACTATTTTATGTTTCTTTTTCTTTCTCTTACGAGGACTACCACTACTTTCACCTTGTTGAGAATCCTGCTCAATTCTTTTAGGGTGTCCTTCGGGATATAAAGGATCTCGAGTAGCTATACCACTCCTAGTTCGAATTCCATAAGCATGTTTATCTCCCGAGGCATTAACTAGCATATCCTTTTGTACCTTAACAAGTTGATCAATTTGAGTTTGAACCATTTTAAAGTGTTTACAAAGCATTTTAATATCATTAGCAGTTTTTTCCACAATATCTTTCAACTCATTAATAGGTCTAGAGTTTTCAGATAAATGATTCTCAACTTGTGTATTAAAATTACCTTGTTCAACAATAAATGTGTCAAGTTCCTCTAAGCATTGATCAGGAGGCTTACCATAGGGAATATCACCTTCATCAAAGTGGAGATAGTGTACCTCAATAGTAGATGAGTGGGGAATTGGCTTACATGATTCTCCTTAAGACATTTCTTAGCTTCTTTCATCACTTCATCATTTTATGCAATCATTCTCCTCTTCTTTGGTGTTGGTGTTGGAACTGGTTCATGCACAACTGGTTCAGGAGTTGTAACATCCCAAAAATACTAAACTTGGATCATCAAACTCTAATCATCAAAATTAGGGTTAACAAAAACTTTTCCAATTAAAACTATGAAAGCATTCTTATGTGCGTATTAAAATTTGGATTCTTTTGAATTGCCTTGGTTGTGTGTTTGTTTGCTTGTAAAATGATGCTTAGGTGAAATAAACATCATCTAAACAACCCCCACACTTTTCCCACAGACAAACAAATCAAAACAAACAAATTAAGTGAATGGTCACTTTGGCCAAATTAACTCCTATGCCTACTTTGGCTATCCCTAACTTTCAAAACTTAACAGAAAAATGTATGGATCTTTGCACCCCTTGATAGTACTCATAAAAAAGTACCAAGGCCCACCTTGTGATAATCCAAAAACATTTGAATGCATAGTTTAAATGATAGTTTAAAACTGAATCCATTTCATATGGGAAGATCCCACTTTTTCAAAAACCACTCAAACAAGCTCAATTTTCAAAACCCAGGCATCCACAGACTCACCAGCACATGCCTAGCACACCCACCAAAAAATATTTTCAAAATTCAAAACTTGAGTTCTTGCGGCAATTCCATCAAACACTTGGAGGCAACAAATCAATCTGGCCAAACTTCACTGTTTTGAGCAGTAATTTGGCTAAGCAATGTTCACCATTGATCACCCTTGTCTCCTCCAGTGCCAACCAGTGATTGGACCAACCCTATCCCCTACCCTTTGCCCCATGCCATGCCAACCCGAGCACCCCCTTGCCAGCCGACCATGGCAAGCTAGCAGGAGCGTTCCCTGCGCCTAACCACCATGTCCAGGAGGCAGCCCACCGTCCACCGCCACCCCCTGTCCAGCGCTCGAACCCTGCCAGCCACTGGACCACACGCCCAAGCCATGCCAAGATTCGCTGAGCGTATGCCGAGAGCGCGCTAGAGTGCCACCCTCGACACACGCCCACAGACTGCGCGCCGCCCTCGCCGCTTGCATACGTGATCACCACCGCCCCAGCAACTCCGCAGACACTCCCGTTCGCCGCCCCATGCCTCACAGCCACCGCTCGCCGTCGAAGATGTCGCCTCTGCCGTGCAGAGAACCGCACGTTCCCGACCGTTTGCCACCGCCCCTACACGTTCATTAAAGCCCTAGAGCATCGCTAGGAGACCACCGATCGATCGCCAACCCCAGCCATGCCGCTAGCTGCCCGTAGCCGTGTCGCCACCGTCGCTTGCCCATCCCGTCCGGTCTCGCCGTTGGGCCTATAAAAGGAGGCCACCCCCAGCCGATTGAAGCACACCATCTCACTCCCCTCACCTCACTGATCGTTCCACCCCTTAGCCGGAGCAAGGCGAGCAGTGCATCGTCTAAATTGCGCCGGAGCTCGCCACTGCAGAGGAGAAGAGGATCCGTTGATTTCGTCCACCCCCGGAGCTGCCGTGACCACCCCTGAGTTCGCCGTCGTCGACTTCATCGTTTGCCCGCCTCGCCGTCGTTGCTGGAGCCCTGGTATGCCCCCTATGCACCCCCACTGAGCCACTAGGGTTCGAGCTCGCCGGTGACCTGTTCATCGTCAACGACGACCCTCAGCCGTTGATCTCACTTCTAATCCAACGTACCACATCGCCCCGTACCGCTTCGTGTTTAAAGAGCCACTGACCGGTGGAACCCCCTGTCAGCTGAGCCCCGCGCTGCGGAGTGAAACTGGGCCGACCCAATAACCCTTCCCGCGCAGCCCACTCGTTTGAATTTAGATTTTTCTATTTTGATTCAAACACAGTTCTGTACCTAGTTTCAAAAATCAACCCAGGTCGATTCAGTGAACCAAATTGAATGAAACAAATTTTGTTAGAAAGGTCTTGAATTCTAATCCAAGCCCATTGGATTCAAATCATTTCGATCTGTAGATCACCCTTCGTAAAAATAACAAGGCAGAAGCTTTTTTGCATTCAAACATTTTTCAAAATTAAACCATAATAGCTTTTGAGTGGATTCCAACTCTCAAAAATCACATTTGATCATACCTGTCAGAATATATAAAAATATATGGGTTTACTTACAAAAATAATGTCCAAGTAATAAAAGAATGCCACATAGGCATTTCTAGTCACTTTATTTAATTAAAATAAAAAGGTTAAACCTTATTAAATTGTGACACCACTTTAAATCACATTCCCATGCACTGAAATATGTGGTGATGACATGTGTTAACATGATCCGATGTTTGGGTTTGGAGAATATTAAATCTTAAGTAGTTTTTCAATGAGTAGAAATTACTTTTCTAAAAATAAAATCAATAAGACAAATGCTTTAGTCTTGTAATGTTAGTGATGATGCTAGATCATCTATAGAACCCTTTTGTGTGATGATTGAAAGTAGTTAAGTATTGTTTGGTGATTGTGTACCTCGTATTTATTCATAGACGCTAGTAACAACCAAGGATACGAGGAGGAAGGAGGATACTACGAAGAAGAAGCCGAGGATAACTTCAACCACTGCTCTGCACAAGGCAAGCCTAATACTACTAGTTGAATGTGCAAGCTAACACTTGCAATTATGAAAGTATATAACATACGCAATGCACTAAGCATGCTTGGTTGGACACATCTGATGATACCCAATCCTAGTTTTACTTGCAAGCTTTATAATTTATTTTCTTTATAAAAGCTATTCCTTAGAGTTTATTTAAGTGACTTGTAGATTCTAGGAAGATATTTGAAGGTTGCATAAAGAGCATTAAATTTGGCCTCAACTAGATAATCTTGATGTCATCCCAAGGCAGGAGATGGTACTTAGTTAAAACTCCACTTGTTTACCACCCTTCATTAGTACTCACCCCACTTATAGATGCTAGTGCTAAGCATAAAACTTGATCAACTTTAGATGGGAATACTTGGTGGAAAAATGGTTATGAAAACCTTGGAATGATGGATTATTCTACTAAGATGTTTTGACATGTGTTTCCAAACACCAGAGGATTTTGGATGATGAAAATATTAAGGCATGAGCCTTAGCCCTTTATAAAACTGATGGTTTTCTGGATGCGATACCATTCCAATTTTACCGTACAACCACAATACCCGAGAATTGGGTAGGGCTTGACTGGAAACTTATATACTTTAGTATGGGTTCCCTCACGGCCAAGGTCTGAGCTGATGCTACCTTGTGAAGATTGTCCACCTGTGAAGTACGCAAGATGACAGTTGGTCATGGTTGGGAGGCCAAACTCACAGAAGAGGTACTTATACTAGGGCGTGTAATTGAAAGGTTAGGATTGATTATCCGCATACTGAGTATGGTGAATTCAGGATTTGTTGCTAACAGATGTATCGAATGTTGTGGTGAAAGTGTACAATCTCTACAGAGTGTCAAACTATTCGAATAGCCGCGTCTGCGGTTATGGACAGTTGGAGTGGCCATACTGTTCCCCCGTCAGATGTTTTCAAAATGACTTGTGAAATGAATTGAGATTTTTACTTGACCACAACAGAGTTGTGATATGAGATACAAGTTCCCACTTAGGTGTTATAAAATTTGACTAGCTTTCTCTTGCTTCTGAACTTAGTAGAGGTAAATCTGGCTTTTTGCAAAACAACCCTAGAGCTTAGTGTTTGTACTACAAAAACCCCCTTCACTTGTTAGTATTAGTTTGCGAGTACTTAAAGAGTACTCATGGCTTTGTCCCTGGCTATTCCCGTGGCCAGACTATGAAGAGGAGTACCAGGATGATGGACCTTAGGAAGGTTACGACAACTAGGATCATCTCCCATCGTCAGCATTGCCTGTGACCCCGAAGATGGAGCTTTGCCTACGCTACCGTTATTATTACGTATTTCCGCTGCTTGAGTTATATTAAGAACTGGATCATGAGATCCTTATTTGTGTAAGACCTTATGTATGGTTTGTAATGGATGATGTACTGTGGTATCCAATTCTGTTATGTCTCGCAAAAATGGTAATCCTGGGATTGCGATGTATGGCATAACAGGCATCTGGGATTAAAAATCCGGGTGTTGACAAGTTGGTATCAGATCCATCCTGATCATAGGAGACCCTAGTTAGACTGGACGTTTGAATCAAAAACTTAGTTTCAAAACCAAAGGAAGCAAATATTTACAAAAACTTATTCCCATTCTTATCACTCTGCTTCTTTCATGAAAATTCATGTTCCTCAAAAACTCTTGCAAAATGCATAAAATTTGACACACTTGATCATTCTACTAACTTACTCATCCTATATTCTTATAGATGGACGTGAAGTACAACAAGTTTTATCAGTTGGGGAATGGAGGAGACCTTATCTTTGAGAGGGATTTGGACCAGCTTTCGGAACTTCTGGAGCGTCCGCACCCCGAGTTCTTCGGAGCTCAGCTCAATGATCAAGGAGGAGAAGATCTGCAGTGTCTAATTGTTGCAAGTCTCCGAGGAAATATTGAACCTCCCACTACCGAGGGAATCCAATTCACCTTAAGAGAGAACAACTGGCTCGATGGACTTTCCAGGGCCATGCAGGAAGCTCTTGCCCGTCTGTGTGGGCAGAGTATCAACCAGATCAAGGGTACCCGCTTTGAGTTTTGTCCAAGGCATGATGCTAATGGACAGCCACTGGAAGCCCCATACCACCTCGAGCTGAAGACTCAGTTGGACCACCTTAGCTTCATGATGTACGATCGTCAGCAAGAATTGGACAATTGTCGTGACTACTCTAACCACAAGTCCGCCATCATCAAGACGAAGGATCAGATCATCGCCCTGTTAGCAAAGGATCACAAGTCTCGCCGCCGTCAGCTCACCAAGAAGGAGCGCATCATTACCCGTCTTCGCCACCGTATCTCGGATTTGGAGGAGACCATCCATGAGAGAGACATGTAGTTGGAGGAAAGAGAGAATGCAGGAGAGGATCTTCGTGGAGACCCCTACTCCTATCTCAACGATGATGATGATTTTCTGGAGGATCAGGCTATGGACTTCTTCACCGATGAGGATGATTTCGCCTTCATCGATGACGATGAGGATGACGACTACAATGACTCCAAGGAGTAGTAGCACTTGAGCACTAGCGTAGTGAGTTGTATTCGGTCCCACTGTATCGTAGTTTCTAGAATGGTTCTTAAAACCATTTGTTTACCTTTTTTGTGGTGTGTGTTTGTATCGTGTGCTATGAATGAATGAATGAAAATCAAGTTGCTGGAAAAATCTGAGTCAAACTTTAAAAACTTTTCAAAGTCCCGGAACCTTAGAAATTTCCCTCTTTTCTCATGATCTATCTCAATCTTCAGATGCCACGCGGAGGAAGTGGTTCATCCCCGGACCCGATGTTGCAGATCCTGAAAATGTTGGTTTCTAACCGTGAAGCTGAAAGAGCCGAACGTCAAGCCAACCTAGCCACCCTTCAGCAGATAGCTCAGCTGGCCCACAACAATCAAGGCCAAGGAAATCAGGACAACCATGGATCTAAGCTCAAGAATTTCCAGAATACCAACCCACCTGTTTTCACTAAGTCGGAAGAGTCCCTAGATGTAGACGATTGACTGCAAACCAGGGAAAACAATCTGGAAGTCGCCGGAGTGGAAGCTAACGAGAAAGTTTTGTTCGCCACCCACTCTCTAGCCGGAGATGCAAGAGCATGGTGGAACAGCGTTCGTGCAATGACCGAAGGACAGATGATTACCTAGGAGGAATTCAAGGTCAAGTTCAGCAGAACCCATGTGCCACCGGGTTTGATCAAGAGAATGAGAGATGAGTTCATAGATCTGAAGCAAGGAAGGATGACCGTAGTGGAATACCGTGACAAATTTTTGTCATTAGCTAGGTATGCCCCAGATGAGATCGACACTGAAGCCAAGAAGAAAGAGAGATTACTGAATGGTCTGCACGATGAGATGCAGACTGTGTTAGTCAATATCCCCTTTCCTGATATTGAAGCCCTTGTCGACTCTGCTATCCAGATGGAAGGAAAGATCAACCAAGCCAATGAGAACCGCAAGTGTCGCATGATGCATCAGCCAGGAACCCATCAGACCCCAAAGTATCACCCTAACCCATCTCCAGGATTTGCCCGAGAACCAACAGACCCCCGATGAACCGTCCGACCTATCCCAACCGTGGAAACCCTAGGCCTGGAGGAAATCACAACAACTCCGGCAAATCTAAAAATTTCAACCGTGCACCACCCAAGTTCAACAACAACAATGCTACCGCCAACACCAACATTGCCCCGAGGACTGGAAGCAATGCTGTGCCTGTTGCAGCAAAGGACAAGTCGCAAGTGACTTGTTATGACTGTGGAAATAAGGTTCACTACTCCAATGAGTGCCCCAAGAAGAATGCCGCAGCCCCCAATGCAAATGCCCCAGCTCAGCAGCAGCGTCGTATTCAGCCATGAAGAAGGTTTGCCCCAGGGAATTCACTCAACCGCAACGGCCGTCTTTTTCTCATGCATGCTGAAGAAGCCCAGGAAGCGCCAGACGTCATGCTGGGTATGTTTTCTGTTAATTCAGTACTTGCTAGAGTGTTGTTTGATTCTGGTGCATCGCACTCATTTGTCACCGAAGAATTTGCATGCACTAGTAAGATTAAACCAACCAAACTGAAGCATGTTGTGATTGTTCAAATCCCCGGCTCAACCACCAAAGCTAGGCAAATTTGCAAAGCCGTCCCTATCCGAATCCATGGCATAGATTTTTATGCTAATCTGATAGTACTCGGAACTAAAGGTTTGGAAGTAGTACTAGGAATGGATTGGATGTCTAAACATAAAGGATTGATTGACTGTGCCAAGAAATCCATAACCATGACCAATACAGCCGGAATATCAGTCGAGCATATATCTGAAACCTTACCTCGTCAATTCAAGTTTAACAAGAGTATATCCCAACCTACTATTGACCAAGTCCGAATAGTCTGTGAATACCCCGATGTATTTCCAGATGTTTTGCCCAGTATGCCCCTAGATCAGGATATCGAGTTTATCATTGAACTAATCCCCGGAACAGGACCCATAGCTCAGAGACCCTATAGTATGAACCCGTCTGAACTAGAAGAACTAAAGAAGCAACTGGATGCCATGCTGGAAATTGGATTAATTCAACCAAGTGCGTCACCATGGAGATCACCTGTCTTATTTGTGGACAAGAAGGATGGAGGTAACCGTTTGTGTACGGATTATCGGAATTTGAATGATGTCACTATCAAGAACAAATACCCATTGCCCAAGATAGAAGATTTGTTTGATCAGTTGACCGGTGCCAAAGTGTTTTCTAAGATTGATCTTAGAACTGGCTATCATCAACTCAAGATTCACGCAGAGGATATTCCCAAGACTGCCTTTACCACCCGATACAGATTATATGACTATACCATCATGTCTTTTGGATTAACCAATGCCCCCGCTTATTTCATGAATCTCATGAATAAGATTTTTATGGACTTCCTGGATAAGTTTGTCGTTGTTTTCATCGATGACATTCTGATTTATTCCAAATCAGAAGAAGAACATGAGCTACACCTAAGGACCATTCTTGGAACCCTTAGAGAGCATTAGTTGTATGCCAAGTTTAGCAAATGTGAATTCTGGTTACATGAGGTAGGATTCCTCGGTCACATTGTATCAGCCGGAGGAATTGCCGTTGACCCTGCAAAAGTAAAAGATGTAGAAGATTGGCAAGCCCCAACCACTCAAACCCAAGTTCGTGCATTTTTCGGATTGGCGGGATATTACCGCAAGTTCGTAGAAGGATTCTCGAGTATCACCAGACCCATGACCCAATTGCTGAAGAAAGACAAGAAGTTTGAATGGACGGACAAATGTGAAGCGAGTTTTCAAGAACTCAAGAGAAGATTGATTTCAGCCCCCATCTTAATCATGCCGGATATCACGAAGCCCTTCGACGTGTATTGTGATGCATCCAAGATCGGTATCGGATGTGTGCTAATGCAAGAAGGCAAATTTATATCTTATCTATCCCGACAACTGAAACAACATGAGCAGAATTACCTAACCCATGACCTCGAACTCGCAGCCGTAGTTCTAGCCCTAAAGACATGGAGGCATTACCTGATGGGAAATCGTTGTGAGATTTATTAGGATCACAAGAGCCTGAAGTATATATTCACTCAGAAGGAGCTGAATATGAGGCAGAGAAGATGGATTGAGCTAATCAAGGATTACGACCTGGACATTCACTATCACCCTGGTAAAGCCAACGTGGTATCAGATGCCCTTAGCAGATTGCCGTGCCGCTTGAACTCCATGATTTTGAAGGAGCAACCAAGCTTGCACAAAGAGATGGAAGATTTTCGAATGGAATTAGTAAGTGAAGGATTTTTGGCTAGCATAGAAATTCAACCCACTTTGATCAGCCATCAAAGAGGCGCAGAAAGGAAATGCTAGTATCGCCGTATCGGTACAGGCAAAGTACCCGGATTCACCGAAGACGAAGAAGGAGTTTTGTGGTACAAAGGATGCCTTTGTGTACCAGCAGATTCTGAGTTGAAAGAAGTAATTCTGAGGGAAGCTCATGATACTCTTTATTCTATCCACCCCGGAGGAACGAAGATGTATCAAGATTTGAAAGAGCAATTTTGGTGGCATAAGATGAAGAGAGAAATCGGAAGCTATATCGCCAAGTGTGATATATGCCAGCGAGTCAAGGCAGGATATCAAAGAACCGCTGGATTGTTGCAACCATTGCAGATTCCGGAATGGAAATGGGATTCCGTTGGAATGGACTTTATCACCGGATTTCCTACTTCTAGTAGGGGAAATGACTCTATCTGGATCATAGTGGACAGATTGTCCAAAGTCGCTCATTTCTTACCCTTCAGGACCACATATCAGAGTTCGAAGCTAGCGGAGTTATACATCGCTAGAATCGTCAGTTTGCATGGAGGCCCCAAGAACATCGTGTCGGATCGAGGAACTCAGTTTACCTCGAGATTCTAGAAGAAAGTCCAAGAAGGTTTAGGAACCCGCCTAGATTTCAGCACCGCGTATCACCCTCAGACCCGATGGAAAAACGGAGTGAGTAAATCAAATACTCGAAGATATGCTGAGAGCATGTGTGTTGGAATATGGATCTAAGTGGGAAGACTGTCTGCCGTTTGCAGAATTTTCATACAACAACAGTTATCAAGATAGTTTGCAAATGGCCCCATTTGAATTCATGTATTGAAGGAAGTGCCGCACCCCTTTGAACTGGTCGAAAGTAGGAGAGAGTCAGATTTTTGGACCAGACATCCTACGAGAAGTAGAAGAGAAGGTTCACAAGATTCGTGAGCACCTTAAGACAGCCCAGTCCAGACAGAAGAGTTACGCCGACAAGAGACGTCGAGACCTCACCTTCAACATAGGAGATTTTGTGTATCTGAAAGTGTCGCCATAAAAAGGAATGCAACGTTTCCAACTGAAAGGAAAGTTAGCCCCTAGATATATCGGACCCTTCAAGATTCTGAACCGTCGAGGAGAAGTGTCGTATCAATTGGAACTGCTCGAAGAGATGTCAGCCGTGCACAATGTGTTCCATATCTCATTACTTCGCAAGTGCCTCGAAGTTCCGGAGAAGACCGAAGTATTCAAGAATATTGATCACCGGACCATAGAAATGAACGATGACCTATCCCGAAGTACCCATCCGTATTTTGGAAGAAGCTTTCCAAACTACCAGAACCCGAAGCATCAAGTTTCTCAAGATTCAGTGGAGCAACCACACAGAAGAGGAAGCTACATGGGAGCGCGAAGATCACATCAGGACGAAGTTTCCCGATCTCTTCAAATCCTAGGTAATCTTTTCGTCCTTTTCCAAATCTCGGGACGAGATTTTGTTTAAGGGGGGGAGGTTTGTAACATCCCACAAATACTAAACTTGGATCATCAAACTCTAATCATCAAAATTAGGGTTAACAAAAACTTTTCCAATTAAAACTATGAAAGCATTCTTATGTGTGTGTATTAAAATTTGGATTCTTTTGAATTGACTTTGTTGTGTGTTTCTTTGCTTGTAAAATGATGCTTAGGTGAAATAAACATCATCTAAACAATCCCCACACTTTTCCCAAAGACAAACAAATCAAAACAAACAAATTAAGTGAATGGTCACTTTGGCCAAATTAACTCCCATGCCTACTTTGGCTATCCCTAAATTTCAAAACTTAACAGAAACATGTATGGATCTTTGCACCCCTTTATAGTACTCATAACAAAGTACCAAGGCACACCTTTTGATCATCCAAAAACATTTGAATGCATAGTTTAAATGACAGTTTAAAATTGAATCCATTTCATATGGGAAGATCCCACTTTTTCAAAAACCACTCAAACAAGCTCAATTTTCAAAACCCAAGCATCCACAGACTCACCAGCACATGCCTAGCACACCCACAAAAAATCTTTTCAAAATTCAAAACTGGAGTTCTTGCGGCCATTTCATCAAACACTTGGAGGCAACAAATCAATCTGGCCAAACTTCACTGTTTTGAGCAGTAATTTGCCTAAGCAATGTTCAACATTGATCACCCTTGTCTCCCCTAGTGCCAACCAGTGCTTGGACCAACCCTATCCCCTACCCTTTGCCCCATGCCATGCCAACCCGAGCACCCCCTTGCCAGCCGACCATGGCAAGCTAGCAGGAGCGTTCGCCGCGTCTAGCCACCATGTCCAGGAGGCAGCCCACCGTCCACCGCCACCCCTATCTAGCGCTTGAACCCGGCCAGCCACTGGACCACACGCCCAAGCCATGCCAAGCTTCGCTGAGCGTATGCCGAGAGCGCGCCAGAGCGCCACCCTCGACACACGCCCACAGATCGTGCGCCGCCCTCGCCGCGTGCATACGTGATCACCACCGCCCCAGCAACCCCGCAGACACCCCCGTTTGCCGCCCCATGCCTCACAGCCACCGCTCGCTGTCGAAGACGCGCCTCTGCCGCGTAGAGCACTGTACGTTCCCGACCATTTGCCACCGCCCCTACACACGCATTAAAGCCCTAGAGCATCGCCAGGAGACCACCGATCGATCGCCAACCCCAGCCATGCCGCTAGCTTCCCGTAGCCGTGTCGCCACCGTCGCCTGCCCATCCCGTTCGGTCTCGCCGTCGGGCCTATAAAAGGAGGCCACCCCCAGCCGATTGAAGCACACCATCTCACTCCCCTCACCTCACTGATCGTTCCACCCCTTAGCCGGAGCAAGGCGAGCAGCGCATCGTCTAAATTGCGCCGGAGCTCGCCGCTGCAGAGGAGAAGAGGAGTCGTTGATTTCGTCCACCCCCGGAGCTGCAGCGACCACCCCTGAGTTCACCGTCGTCGACTTCGTCGTTTGCCCGCCTCGCCGTCATCGCTGGAGCGCTGGTATGACCCCTATGCACCCCCACTGAGCCGCTAGGGTTCGAGCTCGTCGGTGACCTGTTCATCGTCAACGACGACCCTCAGCCGTTGATCTCACTTCTAATCCAACGCACCACATCGCCCCGTACCGCTTCGCGTTTAAAGAGCCACTGACCGGTGGAACCCCCTGTCAGCTGAACCCCATGCTGCGGAGTGAAACTGGGCCGGCCCAATAACCCTTCCCGCGCAGCCCACTCGTTTGAATTTAGATTTTTCTATTTTCATTCAAACACAGTTCTGTACCTAGTTTAAAAAATCAACCCAGCTCGATTCAGTGAACCAAATTGAATGAAACAAATTTTGTTAGAAAGATCTTGAAATGCTTAATCCAAGCCCGTTGGATTCAAATCATTTGGAACTGTAGATCACCCTTGGTAAAAATAACAAGGTAGAAGCTTTTCTGCATTCAAACATTTTTCAAAATTAAACCATAATAGCTTTTGAGTGGATTCCAACTCTCAAAAATCACATTTGATCATACCTGTCAGAATATATAAAAATATATGGGTTTACTTACAGAAATAATGTCCAAGTAATAAAAGAATACCACATAGGCATTTCTAGTCACTTTATTTAGTTAAAATAAAAAGGTTAAACCTTATTAAATTGTGACACCACTTTAAATCACATTCCCATGTACTGAAATATGTGGTGATGACATGTGTTAACATGATCCAATGTTTGGGTTTGGAGAATATTAAATCTTAAGTAGTTTTCAATGAGTAGAAATTACTTTTCTAAAAATAAAATCAATAAGACAAATGCTTTAGTCTTGTAATGTTAGTGATGATGCTAGATCATCTATAGAACCCTTTTGTGTGATGATTGAAAGTAGTTAAGTATTGTTTGGTGATTGTGTACCTCGTATTTATTCATAGACGCTAGTAACGACCAAGGATACGAGGAGGAAGGAGGATACTATGAAGAATAAGCCGAGGAGAACTTCAACCACTCTCTGCACAAGGAAAGCCTAATACTACTAGTTGAATGTGCAAGATAACACTTGCAATTATGAAAGTATATAACCTATGCAATTCACTAAGCATGCTTGGTTGGACACATTTGATGATACCCAATCCTAGTTTTACTTGCAAGCTTTATACTTTATTTTCTTTATCAAAGCTTTTCCTTAGGGTTTATTTAAGTGACTTGTAGATTCTAGGAAGATATTTGAAGGTTGCATAAAGAGCATTAAATTTGGCCTAAGCTAGATAATCTTGATGTCATCCCAAGGCAGGAGATGGTACTTAGTTAAAACTCCACTTGTTTACCACCCTTCATTAGTACTCACCCCACTTGTAGATGCTAGTGCTAAGCATAAAACTTGATCAACTTTAGATGGGAATACTTGGTGTAAAAATGGTTATGAAAACCTTGGAATGATGGATCATTCTACTGAGATGTTTTGACATGTGTTTCCAAACACCAGATGATTTTGGATGATGAAAATATTAAGGCATGAGCCTTAGCCCTTTATAAAACTGATGGTTATCTGGATGCGATACCATTCCAATTTTACCGTACAACCACAATACCCGAGAATTGGATAGGGCTTGACTGGAAACTTATATACTTTAGTATGGGTTCCCTCATGGCCAAGGTCTGAGCTGAGGCTACCTTGTGAAGATTGTCCACCTGTGAAGTACCCAAGATGATAGTTGGTCATGGTTGGGAGGCCAAACTCACAGAAGAGGTACTTATACTAGGGCGTGTAATTGAAAGGTTAGGATTGATTATCCGCATACTGAGTATGGTGAATTCAAGATTTGTTCCTGACGGATGTATCGAATGTTGTGGTGAAAGTGTACAATCTCTGCAGAGTGTCAAACTATTCGAATAGCCGCGTGTACGATTATGGACAGTTGGAGTGTCCATACTGTTCCCCCGTCAGATGTTTTCAAAATGACTTGTGAAATGAATTGAGATTTTTACTTGACCACAACAGAGTTGTGATATGAGATACAAGTTCCCACTTAGGTGTTATAAAATTTGACTAGCTTTCTCTTGCTTCTGAACTTAGTAGAGGTAAATCTGGCTTTTTGCAAAACAACCCTAGAGCTTAGTGTTCTACTACAAAAACCCCCTTCACTTGTTAGTATTAGTTTGCGAGTACTTAAAGAGTACTCATGGCTTTGTCCCTGGCTATTCCCGTGGCCAGACTATGAAGAGGAGTACCAGGATGATGGACCCCAGGAAGGTTACGACAACTAGGTTCATCTCCCATCGTCAGCATTGCCTGTGACCCCGAAGATGGAGCTTCGCCTACGCTACCGTTATTATTACGTATTTCCGCTGCTTGAGTTGTATTAAGAACTGGATCATGAGATCCTTATTTGTGTAAGACCTTATGTATGGTTTGTAATGGATGATGTACTGTGGTATCCAATTCTGTTATGTCTCGCAAAAGTGGTAATCCTGGGATTGCAATGTATGGCATAACAGGCATCTGGGATTAAAAATCTGGGTGTTGACAGGAGTAATAGGCTCAGGTCTATTTAGCTTAGTTGAAGTCCAATCATCATAATTCTTGCTTATTTTAGTCATTAGTTCTTCAGCATCTATAGAAGTTCTTTTCCTGAAAACACAATCAGCAAAACTATCTAGGTATGTCCTAGAATCATTAGTTAGTCCATTATAATAAATATTAATAAGCTCATTTTTAGGTAATGGACATCCAGGATGTGCATGAATCAAGGCACTGAACCTTGTCCATGACTCAGGCAATTTCTCTTCTTCTCCCTGTTTAAAATCAAAAAGTTTCTGCAAAGTAGCATGTCTAGCACTAGGAGGAAAATATTACTGGAAGAAAGAACCAACCAAACAATCTGGACTATGAATGGATCCAGGTGGTAATCTATTAAACCAAGCTTTGTCTTCTCCTTTTAGTGAAAAAGGGAAGATCTTTGTAACAAATACTTAGGCATCTTAAAATCATCAGAGAATAAGGCACTCATAGTGTAAAGCTCATTCATATGTGCCATGACACTCTCATTTTCGGTCCCACAAAAAGGTTCTTTCTCAACAATGTCTAAATAGGATAAAGCAAGAGAGAAATCATAATATTTATCTTTAATATCTATGGGAGAGGTGGCAAACTTAGGATCAGAGGATAGTTTAGGAATAATGGTACGTCTCTCAAGGAGACTCTTAACAGCACTAGCACCATGTGTGTTTCGGCACTCTTCAATGAATTCATCAGTAAACTCAGTGTAACCATCATTAATATCATATCTCTCTCTAGACTCAGGTGAGGTAACATGTGTAACAGTGTCTTCACTAGGAGTTTCAGTATTTCCTAGACTAGCCATAGTAGCATCTAGGAAAGGACCTAATGAACCACTCGTATCAAGCACAGTATAAGTAACATCATGAGTATCAAAAGCAGTTTTAGATTCAGCAGTAGTAGCAGTGTGTGTAGTATGAGTATGTGGTGGTGGTGTAACAAGCTTACTTATAACAGACGATGAATCAAGAGCAGCAGAGGTGTTTAGGACCGTACCTCTTCTTGTAGTGGATGGTAAAATAGGAAACTTTCCATCATGATACTTCCCCATGATGAAAGGAATAGTAGTGAACAATAATAGATCCAAGTGAACTTACAAATAAAGCTATGCTCCCCGGCAACGGCGCCAGAAAATAGTCTTGATGACCCACAAGTATAGGGGATCGCATCAGTCTTTGAGGGTAGTATTACCCAATTTATTGATTCGACACAAGGGGAGCCAAAGAATACTTGCAAGCCTTAACAACTGAGTTGTCAATTCAGCTGCACCTCGAAATAGTTCTTGCTCACAAAAGTTTATCAGTAGCAACAGTTTGTAGTAGCAACAACAAAGCAACAACAACAGTATAACAAGAGCAATAGTAACAGTAGTAGACAACAATAGGATATGAGCGCGGTAGGCATAGGGATGGATGGACGGGCATTGCATGGACGATTCTAAACATGTAACTTCAATATACTAGGGAAATTGCAGATAAATAAGATAAAGCATCCAAGTACTAGACAATCATAGGCATGTGCCCCATATATAGTCATGTGTGCTCGCAATGAGAACTTGCACAACATCTTTTGCCCTACTAGCCCGTTGCAGCGGGGACTCAAGGGAACTACTGGCAATTAAGGTGCTCTTTTTAATAGGGCACCGGAGAAAAGCATTAACACTCCATGAACACATGTGATCCTCACATCACAGCCATCCCCTCAGGTTGTCCAAATTTCTGTCACTTCGGGGCCTTTGGATCCGGACAATGATATGTGTACACAACTTGCAGATAAGATCACAAACAATACTATCATAATGATTCAATAATAAGTTCAGATCTGAGATCATGGCACTCGAGACCTAGTGACAAGCATTAAGCACAACAAGTTGCAACAAAGTCAAATAGCACTAATAGTGATACTAGGCACCATTCCCTAACAATCTTATTCGATTACATGATAGAAATCATCCAATCCCTACCATCCCTATAGCTTACAGCGGGGGATTACTTACTCATGGATGAGGGAAACATTGATGGTTAATGGAGAGGCGTTAGTGATGACGATGGCGATGATCCTCTCCAAATTCCCCGTCCCGGCGGGGTGCTAGAACGGAGTTTCTGGTTTCGAATCGCGGTTTATGGTGGTGGCAGCGTAGCGGAACTCTTTCTAGAAAAACATCGAACCCCCCTTGGTTTTTAGGTCAAGAGGCATCTTATAGGCGAAGAGGGAGACCGAGGGGGTGCCTGGGGCAGCCACACCCCTCCAGGCGTGGGATGGGCCCACCCGCACGGCAGGGGGGCGTGGGCCCCTTAGGCCCCTACTGTGTCCCGTATTCTGCCTCCGTGGATCTTCTGGTGAAGATTTTTGGCATATTTTCTGGAATTTTTTCTGATAGTTGACTTTTTGCACAAAAACTAGACACCAAGGTAATTCTGCTGAAAACAGCGTCAGTCCGTGTTAGTTGTATCCAAATCACACAAGTTTAGAGGAGAAACAATAGCAAAAGTGTTCGGGAAAGTAGATACGTTTTGGACCTATCAGGCACTATGGCATCTTGTCAATAGGTTAGTTCCAAAAAATGTATAAAAATTCCTCAAAGTGTAGACAAAACATAAGATGGTTGGTACAAAACTAGCATGGAGCATCAAAAATTATAGATACTTTTACGATGTATCAAGCATTCCCAAGCTTAACTCCTGCTCATCCTCGAGTAGGTAAGTGATAAAAAGAATAAATTTTGAGGTGACATGCACTATCAAAATGTTGATCAAGGTATTGTAAAGCATTGATAGCTGGGATCATAGTACTCTAAACATGAGCATGAAAGATGTAGTTCTAACAATAAGACAAAGCAACTAAGTTGCAACATGAAAATGTACAAACAAAAGATCATGAATAACAATGCATTGAAAGACATTTGTTTGTTTCACATATAGAAAACATAGCATGAGTGGTATTCAGCTTGTCCTTCATGGAATAGAATAACATAAATGCATAGGACACTTCAAAGTTCATAAGGGTGACTAGATGCAAATAATTTTAGAACAAGCAATACCAAAATTATGAATCAATCAATAAGTTTTGGGATAATGCACATTGAACTAAGAATGACAACTATGCTATCTTAACTAGTGCATAAATATATAAGATGGAGACTCAACAAAAAGTAAAAAGAAAGGCCCTTCACAGAGGGCATTAGGGATTTCAAGTTTCATAAAGAGCTTCAAAAAATTATGGTACTTACTAGATTTGCACTCTCATTGCCCCTATCATAAGCATATTGAAGTGATTAAGGTTAAAGTGAGGCAAATATGAGTTATATGCTTGACAAATCATAAGTTGAAAATCTCATGCCCCTTGATTACAAGTACCGAAACCTCATGCTACTCAACTTTGGTCACAAGCAAGTTCTTGTCATTGTAAGTGTATGTGTATCATAGAGAACTGCCAACGGGGTACCCCTTGCCCCATGACACGGGATCTATCCCATATCAAAATGACAAGGCAACCGACAGTGAGAATCTCACCGATCTTTTTAATTACTATCTGCATAGTTTTTTATTGAGGATTCTTCATAGAATGCCACTATGGTTATGCTGCAAGTTTCCACCATGATTAGGCATGTGTTAGGCTAGCCGCCCAGTCATTTCTCTAACACATATACATGCTCCATGGACTTACAAGTTCTCATCTTATTTCACACCGTCGGCATCCATAAACAAAAGAACATGATATCAACTAAATAAATAAGTGCAATGTTGAAAGCGGACCCCATGAAAGCATGGTTTTGCTAACTCCCAACTTATAATTTGCAAGAATACAAGCACCATAAGATTGTCACAATGGTTCAAGTTTATTAAGTGCAAGAAATAAAATGTGCCATCAAGTTTGTGAGAGTTTTGATCACTATTTTTCACATAACAAAAGTTTAATTTGGTAGATAGATAAACACATGAATATACTTGGAATGGTGTAACACACCATGCATAGGAGTTTATAGTGGAGTCTTTGGAATAACTTGGTTTCTTGGGAGTTGGATGCATGATTAGAGCTCATACTCAGTATAGGTGGAGGCTAGCAAAAGACTGGGAGCGACCAACTAAGAGAGCAATAATGGCCATAATCATGCAGAGCAACAAAACCTTATTAATTAAAGCATAAAGTGATATCACAAGTCAAAAACTAAATGATCATAGAGGCTAAGGTGACTGGTTCATAGTCTTAACATGGTGTAAGCATGTGCCAAGTCAACCCAAATAAAGCATCAAAGGAGAATACCACAATATTATGCTTTTGTATGCTAAAACAACGCATGATTCTTTCATGACACATTAAGCAATCTCAATTGTTTGAAAAAAGTCATGCTAAAACAATAATCACTAAGCATATGGTCAAAGAAACATCTAACACAACATCATAAAGCTTAAGTCACAGTCAAAACAAGCTTCCTTTTGTATCAACATAAGCATGACACTTCCTACTCTTATCCAACACCAATCAACTTATTTGAAACAAATCACAAAGATAATAACCAATAAAGACCAGCGAGCTTGTATCACCTAACTACAAAGAAGAACTAAAAAGTTCTAAGCAAAAATCATAAGAAAACTAAAGCTAAACGCAGTGCTAGCAAAAAAGAACACTCACAAAACAATAAGAATGAAAACTAAAGTGTTCTAAACAATGAAGAAATAGGTGTGACTTCTCCAAAAGAAGTGTTCTAGGATCCAACCAACTTATTGCAGAAAACAAAGTAGAAGAAAACTAAAAACAAATACAAAGACGCTCCAAGAACAACATATAGTGCATGAAGCAAAAGATATAGTGTTTTGAAAGAAACCTGAGATTTTTGTTGATGAAGATGGGGATGCCTTGGGAATCCCCAAGCTTTGGCGCTTGTACCTATTGAATATTTCTTGGGGTGACACGGGTGGCATCCCCAAGCTTGAGATTTTGTCCATACTTCATCTCATCACATCGTTCTCTCCCTACACTTGAAAATTTCCTTCATACAAAACTTTACACAATCTTCATTAGAAACATTAGTGTATTCAAGATAATAAGCCTTTGGGTTCAGTTTCAACTCAAGTAAATCATCCATTAAAATAGAGGCAAATCTAGCAAATCTTTTAAAAAGCTCAAGTGATAAAAAAGAACTCAAAAGAAATCGATTTAAGAGGCAAATGCAAATAATGGCAGAAATCTATCAAAACAGACCTACAGGTAAAGACCAATTTTTTCGAACATCTTCCGTTGCTCAAATCGAAAAGTGAAAATCTAAATAAAATTAGGTAATTATCAGGGGCATGCACACAAAAAATTACAGATCAGTACGACGTTCTGAGATTTTTCACGATTTTTTACAGCAAAGCACATAAACCTGTTTCGGGACATCAACTTCCCCAAATTTTACTTCCCTCTCATTAGAGGCTATTCTTGGCACAAAAACCACACACAAAGGACAAGGAGAGGTTATTACAGAGGAAATAACTTTCAAGACTCAACAAAACAAAAATAAACTAAAAGAAAAAATATAATTGGTTGTCTCCCAAAAGCTCTTTCTTTATAGCCATCAAGATAGGCATGATAATTTTGATGATGCTCACATAAGAAATATGAATTGAAGTAAAAGAGAGTATCAAGAAGAAAATATAAAACAAATTTAAGTCTAACCCACTTCCTATGCAAAGGAAGTTTGTAAGAAAACAAATTATTGAAACAAGAGGCTACTAGCATAGGAAGGCAAAACAAGTCCACCATCAAAACTTTCAACATAAAGAAGCGAAACTTAATATTATTGAGAAGCATAAAACCATGTTTCCCACTCTCATAATAAATTCCAGTAGCATCATGAATAAAATTAACAATATAACTATCACATAAAAAATTCTTATCATGAGACACATGCATAAAATAATTATTACTCTCCATATAAGCATAGTCATTCTTATTAATCATAGTGGGAACAAATTCAACAAAATAGCTATCATTATTATTCGCATCACCATAGTCATAGAATATAGGAGGCATATTGTAATCATAATTTATTTTCTCCTCAATAGTAGGTGGATTGAAAATATCATATGCATCATTATAATCATCATTTATTGGAGGTATAGTATCATCATAAGCAATAGAATAGTTATCTTCCAAAGTGTGTTCATTTGTAAACATATTATCATTGGAAGAAACATGGATAGTACTAATAGTACAACAATTATTAATATCATCATTTTCAGAATTGGTACCAAAGAGTTTTTCAGTATCAAAAGTAGCGTGCTTTTCCCAATCATGATCACTACTATAGGTAACAGGCATAGGAACATCATCGAGTTCAGACTCATCAGCAAAAACTATAATAGGAGCAACATGCTTAGGGGGAAATACTGTTTCCTCTCTCCTTTTACTCCTCCTCTTCTTCTTCTTATTCCCTCTTTAGGATGGAGAGGCTTGAAAGGAAGCTTCTCCATATACCCTGGTTTATGGTTAGAGACAATAGAAGAAACTTTGGAGGATTTCTCCTTTTCATTAATAAGAACAAAACACATATTAGTCCTGTCATATTTTGGTAAAATCTCATCTTTTATAATATTTTGTATGTAAGTATTTGCATGGCAATTATTAACATAGTAAAGATGACAACCATGCAGGACGCTATTCATATCAAAAGCAGTCATATCTACCAAAGAAGTTTTTCTTGATAGCTCTTCACACCCCAAAAATAATGTAAGTTCATCATGCTAATTAGGAGTGATCATGTTATCACAATACAAACTTGAAGTACTCATTGGATTAGAAGGGCTATTATTATGGCCTGAGCATTGAAAATTCAAATGACCCACTTTGTAGCAAAGTTCACAAATAAAAGGATAGAGGGCACAAACTTTTTTACCAAGATCATTTAGAGCCCTATACCATGTTATAGTTTTTTCATTCCTGTGGTGGACACAATATTCTTCTTCGATTTGATTCTTTTCACAAGGTATATGTACTCCACAAAAATTAGCATGCTTATAAGAAATAGTACTTTCAGAGGTTTCAGCATGTTTATTGCTATCATTAATACAAATTTCACTTTTCATGCAAGTGTCTTTAAAAGGTTCATGATACATGTCCCAATTTTCTTTAGGAGCATTAATATGAGAAGAAAAGGCTCTATAACAATCAACAAGAATTTGAGGATCAAGACCATATTTAGCACTAAGCTCTTGAAAATTAGCAGTTTCAGCTAAAGACTTAATGCAATCATACTCATAGTTTATACCTGGTTCTTTACCTTTGTCATTATCCCAATCTTAGGTATTGCTTTGAATTGTTTCAAGAAGATCCCACTTAGCTTTGACCTTCTTACTTGTGAAGGATCCCCCTAAACAGGTATCTAGATAGTCCTTGTAATGTCCTGAAATCCTTGCATAAAAATTGTCAATAACAATATTACTAGGAAGCTCATGAATGGGACATTTGATCATTAGTGACTTCAGTCTCCCCCATGCTTGGGCAATACTTTCTCCATCATGAGGATGGAAATTATAAATGTAATTCCTATCTTTATGAATTTCATGAGGAGGATAAAATTTAGAGTAAAAGAGAGATTCAAGTTCCTTCCACTCCAAATGATGAGGATCATCTAGTAGCTCATACCACTCCTTGCTTTGACCCTAAGTGATAAAGAGAATAGCTTCCTCTTAATTTGGTCCATTGAAATACCTGCACACTTGAACAACTCGCAATAATTCATGTATAAAGAGTAAATGATTACCATGATGGACAGTTCCATCTCACAAAAAGCGGTTATTCATAACATGTTCAACAATTTCCATAGGTATTTTAAAAGGGACACTTTCAGTATGTGGATTTAAAATATCACAAGCATCATTAGAATTACCACATATCGGAGATAAAGTATTATCAGAGCAAATTTTCTCCTCTAAAGCTAGGGAACTAAGAAAATCATTTTCATTAAAACTAGCTTCCCCAAGCTTAGACGTTTCCATAGCATTAGTAACAAAGCTGTTCAAAAAATTCATACTAATAACATTACTATTAGCATGCAAAGAAAGTTCCATAGGTTTTTTAATTTTATTTTCAAACCATTCATGTTCTACCTTAGGAAAAATACTAAAAAGCTCTCTAATTTTGTTGTTGTTTTCCATTAAGCCTAACTAGTGAAAATAAAAACAAGAAACAAAAAGATATAATTGCAGAATATAAAGGAAATAACTTCGAGCACTCACACACCAGCAACAGTACTATAAGATAGCTTAGTAGCCAGAGGATGTGAGTACCTTTTATGTTACCTCCCCGACAACGGCGCCAAAAAAAGAGCTTGATGTCTACGCACGCTTCTATTCTAGTAGACAATGTTGGGCCTCCAAGTGCAGAGGTTTGTAGAACAGCAGCAAGTTTCCCTTAAGTGGATCACCCAAGGGTTATCGAACTCAAGGAGGAAGAGGTCAAAGGTATCCCTCTCAAGCAACCTTGCAATCAATATACAAGAAGTCTCTTGTGTCCCCAACACACCCAATACACTTGTCAGGTGTATAGGTGCACTAGTTCGGCGAAGAGATAGTGAAATGCAAGTAATATGGATGATTATAAGTGGTAATTACAATCTGAATTAAAAATGGCAGCAAGCAAACATGTAACAGGACTGATTGTAAATGATGTTTCAATGCTTAGAAACAAGGCCTAGGGATCATACTCTCACTAGTGGACACTCTCATATAAATATCTTCTCTTCATTATGATACTTTGAACTACTCTCCGGTTGGATAACTCCAATCCACGGTAGGGCTACAAAAGCTCCCCTTAAAGTTCGCATTCCCCATCTAGGTAACCCCACACTGTCACCTTGAGCGCTAGATGGTTCCAACAAACACCACAATTTCATAGAGACATCCAACTCAAAATATAACTCATGATAAGTATTTCTGTAATCTTTAGCCTAAGTGCCACACGGTGTGCACACTTTCAACTTCACACATGTGGGGATAAGTGGAGATTACAATAATTAAAGCACTTGAGTAGCAGAGTAGATCTACTTATTCAACTAGATTACAAAGCTCATGACCACAATAAGATCACGCATAGAGAGAGAGATAAACACATAGCTACCGGTAGAGCCCTTAGCCTCGAGGGAGAACTACTCCCTCCTCATCATGGGAGTCAGCAACAGCGATGGAGATGGTGGTGGAGTTGATGGAGATGGCTCCGGGGGCAATTCCCCGTCCCGGCAGAGTGCCGAAACAGAGACTTCTGTCCCTCGAATATCGTCTTCGGTGGCGGCGGCGCTATGGAACTTTTCGTGGATTTCTGATCTTGGTCGGGTTTTTGTCTCGGGGAGACGTACATATAGGTGAAAGGGCAAGGTTGGTGGTTGCCCGAGGGGCCCACACCATAGGGCGACATGACCTAGGGTGGACCTGCGCCAGCCCTAGGTGTGGCCGTCTCGTGGCTCCACTTCGTCTCTCCTTTGGGCTCCGTGTTGCGTCTGGAAAAATAGGAACTTTGGCTTTTGTTCCATCTAATTTCAAGAATATTTGTTTACTAGATTTTTTGAAACAAAAAATAGCAGAAAACAGGCAATTGGCACTATGGAATCTTGTGAATAGTTTAGTTCAAAAAAGTGTATAAAAATGCCTCAAAGTGTAGACAAAACATAAGATAGTTGGTACAAACCAAGCATGAAGCATAAAAAATTATAGATACGTTTACAACGTATCAATTGGCCAATAAATAAAATTATTTAACAAGTATCTTAATATGATTGAAACCCAATGTGAACAAATAGCATCTGGTTATCAATTTTTTCTTCATGATGATATAAATATTCCCGTTTATACTAATGTTGTTACAAGAAGAGGTGCAGTTGTTAAAGGACCATTAGGACCACCAGAATATGAAGCTAAAAAAGATCGAAAGAAAAAAGCCTTGCTCAAAGCAAACCAAGAAGTTGATACATTGGTGGATCCTCAGGATGAGACTACTCAAGATACACAATATCAAACCTTGGAGGAGAAGAATGATGCACATGATGACAGTTATAACCTTGATGCATAGACTGTTGATCCAAGAGAAGAAGAAGACGCAAGCAAAGAAGATGAAGTTGTTGCAATAGAAAAGAAGAAAAATGATAAGAAACAACAAAATAAAGCAACTAAAGAGCCTGATCCTCCATGAAAGGTAAAATATAAAGGTAAGAAACTTCCATATCCAGACAGTAAAAATAAAGCACCAAATGAGGTAATCTATAACTCTTTTACAAAGGCATTAAGTGATCTTTGTCTAGAAATTCCATTTGCGGATGTAATAAAAGTGCCCTCCTATTCTAAATTTCTCCGTGATATTCTTAATAGAAATAAACAAATAACTGAAACCGTCGCCATGGTAACTAGTTACCCCACTAATGGGAGGCTGTTGTCTAAGCCGAAAGATCCCGGGATACCAACTATTTCATGTTCAATAGGCAAAACTGATATTCAAAATGCCTTATGTGATTTAGGTGTAGGAGTTAGTGTAATGCCATACTCCCTCTATAAAATGTTAGAATTAGGGGAATATTCCCTCACTTCTATCACTTTGCAGATGGCTGACAAATCCACTAAACAAACTGTTATTATGAATGAGGATGTTCTAATTAGAATAGATTAGCATGTTATTCCCACTGACTTTATTATTCTTGAAATGCAGGAGGATGAAAAATTATCTATAATACTTGGAAGACCTTTTCTTAGCACTGTAGGAGCGTTAGTTAGCTGTGCTGAAAGGAAAATAATCTTCAATGTTTATGATGCTAAAATAATTCGGTATTTTCTAAAGAAACTAGAAGCAGGAGAAAGGTATGTTCCACTGGCAAAATGAGTTCACGTGGTAAGTGTCTTTGATAAAGAGCAACCAAAGGTAAGAATTCGAGAACAGAGAAGGGGTTGAAATATTCAACCATTCTTAATAAAATGCTTAATGGGAGTCACCCCATCATATCAATAAAATAAATTAAAGTTAGATAATAAGATGTTCGTCGCATTCCTACAACTTTTTCACAGACATTTTTGCGGAAGCGCTCCCGTAAAGATGCGGCTGCCAAAAATTAGTAGAAATACCGACTGAATAAGCATAGATTTAGAGTAGAAAATAAAGTTTCAGTTTTCTATGTAGAAACTGGCCTAATAATATTGTTGAGATAAAAAAATGCATCTCTGAAAATTTGGGTGAAAAAGCATGTTCCAAGAGTTGTAACGACCAACTATACGGCGAGAATGTTTATTCTGGCCGTATAGCTGTGGCCGTATAGTTATCGAAACTTGGGGTTTGGATATAGAAGGTTTGACGACCAACGAGAGCCCCCAAGCTACCCTGATTTCTGCTTAGACCACCGCTGCCTCCAACGAGTCCCCTGTCAAATTCCGGCGAGCCCCGACCCTCTCCTACCTCCTAGCTCACACCAGATTGATCCCCATCATCTCACGCACCTGCCTGTGGTTTCCGTTCACCCATGCATGCCCCACAGCCTCGCCTCCATCTTCGTCTGAGCGCCAACGACGGCGAGATCAACTCCGATGAGCTCTCCTGGTAATCCCTGAGCGCCCCCTCCTCTCTGGTTAACACTAGCATACTCTCCTCTCTCGCGTGTGTCTAACGCACCCTTTGTTTTACATTGGCGTGCCTTGTAGCCTCGTCCCCGACAACGGCCGAGCATGCGCGATGGAAGCAGGGACTCCGGCGAGCAATTGTCGTCAACCCCGTGCGCCCCTGCCCTGCGACAACCACGTTGAGAATCAGTACGTCGCTGCGAATCTGGTGAGACCCTCCTCCCTCTCCCTCTATTCCTAGAATAGCCGGAACGCCTCTGCCCGAGCGTCGCCGCCGGGCAGCCGCCGCCAGCGCCGCCTGTTTTTGGTCAAAGCGCTGAGAACCGTCGGATCTAGATCGTAGCGCTGCGATAGATTTTTTAAGCGAAGGGGTACGAGAGCCTCTGTGCCGTGCGATGCAACTTAAATCTAACGGCCCGTATCTGATGATCCGCGCGAAACGGTACGCGCCAGTCAGAAAGCGCCGCGTGTCCCAGAGTCTGTTTTAAAAACAGGATTTGTTCTATTAGATGTTCAATTTTGAAAATTGCATAACTTTCAAACCACACGTCCAAATTTTGCAAATTTTATATCAATGGAATCAGCAAGACAAGTAATTTCTGACCATGCCCTTTGTTTAGTGAATTGCTTTTGATAAAATGATTGTTTTTGCAGAAACTTGTGTAGGCATATTTTGGATATAAAAATTGCTCTAAATTTTTTTTTGTGATAAAACCTTTGGGAAATGGATTTTTTTTGAACCTACTGACCATATAAATCAAAATTGTGGTTTCAAAAACATAGTTGGTGAGCAAAAGAATAAATCTTTGATTTAAAGCACTTCTAGTCAAATAAAAATAATGTTTATATATTAAAAATGCTTTTGGAGGAAAACCCTTTGGGAAATGTTTGGATTTAAACTCTCTGACCCTAAACACAAAGATTCATGTTTTGAAAACATATTTTGTGAACCCTATAAAATTTATTGCTTTGCTAAAGGAAATTCTAACCACATAAAATATTGATTTGGTTTTAAAATGGTTTATAGATAAAAACTTTTGCAAATAGTTTTGCCACTTTATAAAATGACCAATAAGTGTTTTAGAATGTTTATAACCCATTAGAAACCACTTTTCCAAATAAACCATCTTTGGCATGCTTTCATGCATTATTTTGTTTCTATTATTTTATGTGATGTTTGCTTGAATGGTAGTTTGAAATATTGTTTGCTTGATTGAATTGTAGTGATTTGAAGAGTGTTAATATTGCAAGATCAAGGAGTGAACTTATATTCTCTACCAAAAGGCAAGTGATGCTTCATACTTTTGTCCCATTATTTTCACTATGCATTAGTGATATTTCTAAGTAGGACTTGCATGGAATTTTTGCTAAGTGTAAACTATGCCATGGGAAATCCTAGTAGATGAAACCTTAGTAGAATTTCCTAAGTTAAGATTCCTACTACTATCATGCTTAGCTTAGCTAGTAGAAAACAAGGGTGGATTTTATTTCATGATAAGGAATATTTCTAAGTCAAGGACTTGTGTTTTGTTTAATAAACAACTAAGTGAATGAATCACCTGGGTGGAATGGAAGGAATGGTTTGTGTTGAGTGGTTACACCAGGCCCATTTTTATGGTTTACCTTGTGTATCTCACTTGTGGATGTCCACCCAGGAACAAAGAGATTTGAGATGTCAAATGTTGAGAAGCTTCAAGTGCAGCCACTTGGCATTATGGGCTCTGCCTGGATCATATAGGTTGCAATAACTTATCCAAATGGACAGTTGGTGGTAGGGGTTTGATAGGTTGGAGCGCGTCCATTCTAGTCTAAGGTAAGGCTTCTGAAAGATCTTGTCTTGGTGAAACCAAGTCTTGTGGGGAAAGTGCACCACCTCTGCAGAGTGTAAAATCTAAGTACTTAGCCATGTCCCTGGTAAAGGACAATTTGAGCATAATACATGGAAGCTATCAAGAATCTCCTCATCCCAATTTCTAAGTTAAAATCTTGTGGTTTAACAAGGGTTGAAGGAGCACCAATTTCTATTGGGAGATGCCTTGGGTGATTTTGTCAAGCAAAAACTTAGTGTTTTTCAAATGATAAGGAAAATCTATTTTGAGCAAAGCAAGCCTAAGCTCCACTTAGCCAAATGCATATAGATGATAGACTCCACTATACTACCATAATATCACTTGCCAATACAATTCAAATGTATTGACCCTTGTGGCTGTAACTTATTATGTTGCAGGTTTGTTTGATGTTAGTGAGATGTGTTGATTAGGATTACAAGTCTACAACCAACATGTTTGCCTGTGGCACTTTGAAGATGAGGGACTCCATGCTATTGTTATATTCTGCTGCATTGTAATGAGATAGACAAATGAGCTATGTAAGATGTAATAAATTATCTTATTCCTGGTTATAAAGTTGTATTATGACCTTTGTTTCTTGGTATTACATCTTCACTGTGGATGCTAGCTATTTATCCAGGGACTAGCATTGTAAACACAGGGATCTCTACCTTATTAAAGGTTGGGAACCTTACAGATGGTATCAGAGCATTGTGTTTCCTGTAGGATTGTAACCCTAGGATTGGACAAAACCCCTTAGAAAAATAGGAGTTGTATTTGTTCCAAAATTTATTTACAAACAATCTTGTATACTCTTTCCTCAACTTTTTGGTTTTAACTCTACATCTCCTCTACTTCAAACTTGATGGATAAAGCCTCCACCATGAGCAAAGACTTCAACATGAGCAAAGGACTTCACCAACTCAAGTGATTTCAACAAAGACTTCAACTTGGATATCACTAAGGACTACAAGTGAGGCAAGAAATATTGATCAAGACTTGAAGACTAAGGGAATACAACTTAGAAGGAACCATCATCACTTTAAAGTTTTGTGACCAAGACACAAGAAATTTTCTTAGGATACAATGATCTTGTTCATGAAGAATCAACTAGGAAGGATGGAATGATCTCAAGTGAACCACATAGTTGGACCACCATGTTTAGTTTAAATTAAACCCACCAACTTATGTGGTGTAACAAAAATATTTTGTTGCCTAAAATGTGCTTGAAACTTGTTATTTGAATGGAATGATTGTTTGTGATTGCTTGCACATTGCTTGTGTGAATTGTGTTATGTGTTATTAAAACTATTCCCTTAGAAATCTTTTGCCTAATCTAATCCCAATCCAACCCAAACAGATGACTTCTCCAAGAGACTCCAACATCAAGAATGATGACACCAACAACCAAGAGATGCACATGAGAGATCAAATACTAGTAAACCAAACCCATTTGAATCAGATGACAACTTAGTTTTTAGCCAACAACAATGAGTTAGATCCAACCATACAAAACTTTTTGGAAATCCAATCCCAATTGCTGCAAAGGATGACCACTCAAATGATCAACATGGGAGGCAACTCTTCCCGAGGAGATTATGACAACAAGGATGTCAAGGATGATATTTTAGAAGGAACTCAAGCTTGCAATATTTATGGAGACAAAGATCACACTTCCAAGGAGCATGAAGATCAATGCCCCAATTGTGAAAAGAAACATCCAACAAATCAATGCCCCACATCTCAAGCTACTTGTTTCCTATGTGAAGGAAATAACCATGTCCCTATCCAATGCCCCATCTATTCCATAGTTCAACAAAGGAAACAAGGTGGAGTGCAACAACAGTTTGTAAACCCTCATGAAGGAACAAGTTCTACCAAGAAGTATGAAGACAAGGTCAAAACTATACATCATAAGGCCAAATCCCAAGTGTCCACAAAGTGTCGCTACTCTTGTGAAGAAGAATGTCATATCTCTAGTAAATGCCCCAAGAAGAGAGAAAGATTTCCCACCTTTGTGGTGAAGTATGAAGAGAATGAACTAGAAGAACTCCTAGCTTTGGAGAGACCCAAGAAGAAGAAGAAGAAATGCCCCAACCCTAGCAAGAAGGATATTACCCAAGAGCAATGTTACACTTGCAAAGAGATGGGACACTATGCCAATGAATGCCCAGAAAAGAAGAAGAACCAAGGAAACAAACAAGAGGCAATGATACCAAAGGAAAAGAAAGATATCAGCCAAGTGATGTGTTTCAATTGCAAGGAACCAGGACATTATGCAAGAAATTGTCCAGAAAAGGTGAAACACAAAATAAACAAGCCTATGTAGGATCTCAGCCTTTTCACATGTTCCAAGTGTGGAAACAAAGGACACTATGCAGATGTTTGCCTAGAGAGATTTCAACAAGATCCCAAGCAAGCCAAGAAGTAATCAAGTTGGAAATTTTTTAAGGGTGGTAGTACCCTAGTTGCGTTGAAGCCAACTTGTAACCCCTAGCCTTCCCAAATCTCGCGACGAGATTTCTTTTAAGGGTGGTAGCCTGTCACATCCCAAGATTTTCCAAATCTTGTAATGTGAAAGGTAAATAAACAAAATAAATAATTGTTGCAAATTAGGGTGAAAAGAAACTTTTGTTTCTAAATGGAAACTTAAAATCCCATCTGGAACAAACTCTAGTTAAATATTTGAATCCAACTAAATTCAAATCAAGTGGAATGCATTCTTCATAAATGCATCTAGAAATTTAAACACTTGGAAAATAAACCAAACCCTAAAACCCTAATGGAAGAAAAACATTTCCAAGTTATCTCTAAGCCTATGGATTTGATCCATATAAAAAAATTATTCAAACAAACATTTCAAATTGATCAAAAATGACAAATAGAAATATTATAAAACCATAGAAATTGGTTTCACTTAATTTGGAGCCATAGATAAAATCTTATGAATTTAATAAGAAAAGGAAATTGAATTCCCAAAGCCAATGAAGCACCTATCTAAAATCCATACCAAATGGTGAGCAAATAATCCTAAAGACATTTAAAAGGATAAACAAATGTTAATTAAGAATTTACAAATTGGAATCACCAAGTTTGGACCTATAAATAAAAAGATATGGATTTTATAAGAAAAAGATAGAAATATTAAATAAGGAATATTTAAAGACCAAATTAAAACTTGGCTAAGACCATAAGCAAATGGAAGGAATATAATCCAAATCCAAATAAAATAAAAGGATAAACAAATTCCAAATAAAATAAAATGGCATTAACCAAATTCTATTTAAATAAAGGCAAATCCCTATTAAGAAATGATTAATTAAATCATGGGAAAATAATATTTGGAATTTACCCAAGTGGGTTAAAAGTTGTTTAATTAACTTAAATAAGATTAAGGAAATCTTCCAAATAAAATTTATGAAATTAAAACCCTTATTTAATTTCATTGGAATAAAGACAAGTACCCAATTCAAATGATTTATAAATCATATTAAAAATATCCCAAAATAATTCAAAGTGAATTATTTGACTCCCTAATAAATGAATAGAACTTACTGAAAAGGTTTTGTGGAAAAATGAAATTTAAATAAGGATTAAAAATGTATTTGATCTTATTTGATTTTAAAGCAAGGGCTTGTTTTAAATAATTAAAAGACCTTAAAAAGAATAAAAGATTTATTCTAATTATGACTTCAGAATGTATTACTAATCAGTGTTTGAATCCACACAAAGTTTGAGAGAAGTTTGAATTAAAATGAATGTTTAATTTGTTTAAACAAAATCAAAACAGAAAATCAAATGGGAAAAAGAAAAACAATCGGTACAAAAAAAATGAAACTAACTAGCCCAGCTCGGCAAGCCCAGTCCAGGCCCAGCATCCCACCTCTCCCTCTCTCCCCCGAAACATTTTCTCACCGCAGATAGAACCCGCGAAGACACTGACCATTGGACCCCACATCCTCTTTCTCTCTCTCGCTGCCAAGCGACCCCACTGCCACGTAGTCATCGTCCTCCCCACGACCAGTTCGTCTGAACGTTCCCTGCGTTGATTTCGCGAGTTAAATTCACGAGTAATGGCTCAGTAATTCTGCCCCGTGACCACGCCCTGTTAAACACCTCCCTCCCCTCTCCATTTTCCCCCAGACTCCACACTACGAGAGCCCCCAAGCTACCCTGATTTCTGCTTAGACCACCGCTGCCTCCAACGAGTCCCCTGTCAAATTCCGGCGAGCCCCGACCCTCTCCTACCTCCTAGCTCACACCAGATTGATCCCCATCATCTCACGCACCTGCCCGTGGTTTCCGTTCACCCACGCATGCCCCACAGCCTCGCCTCCGTCTTCGTCTGAGCGCCACCGACGGCGAGATCAACTCCGATGAGCTCTCCTGGTAATCCCTGACCTCCCCCTCCTCTCCGGTTGACACTAGCATACTATCCTCTCTCACGCGTGTCTAACGCACCCTTTGTTTTACATTGGTGTGCCTTGTAGCCTCGTCCCCGACAACGGTCGAGCATGCCCGACGGAAGCAGGGACTCCGGCGAGCAATTGTCGTCAACCCCGTGCGCCCCCTGCCCTGCGACAACCACGTTGAGCATCAGTACGTCGTTGCGAACCTGGTGAGCCCCTCCTTCCTCTCCCTCTCTTACTAGAATAGCCGGAATGCCTCTTCCCGAGCGTCGCCGCCGCGCAGCCGCCGCCAGCGCCGCCTGTTTCTGGTCAAAGCGCTGAGAACCGTCGGATCTAGATCGTAGCGTTGCGATAGATTTCTTAAGCGAAGGGGTACGAGAGCCTCTGTGCCGTGCGATGCAACTTAAATCTAACAGCCCGTATCTGCTGATCTGTGTGAAACGGTATGCGCCAGTAGGAAAGCGCCGCGTGTCCCAGAGTCTGTTTTAAAAACAGGATTTGTTCTATTAGATGTTCAATTTTGAAAATTGCATAACTTTCAAACCACACGTCCAAATTTTGCAATTTTATATCAATGGAATCAGAAAGACAAGTACTTTCTGACCATGCCCTTTTTTAGTGATTTGCTTTTCATAAAATGATTGTTTTTGCAGAAACTTGTGTAGGCGTATTTTGGATATAAAATTTGCTCTAAAATTATTTTTGTGATAAAACCTTTGGCAAATGGATTGTTTTGAACCTACTAACCATAGAAATCAAAATTGTGGTTTCAAAAACATATTTGGTGAGCAAAAGAATAAATCTTTGATTTAAAGCACTTCTAGTCAAATAAAAATAATGTTTATATATTAAAATGCTTTTGGAGGAAAACCCTTTGGGAAATGTTTGGATTTAAACTCTCTGACCCTAAACACAAAGATTCATGTTTTGAAAACATATTTTGTGAACCCTATAAAATTTATTGCTTTGGTAAAGGAAATTCTAACCACATAAAATATTGATTTGGTTTTAAAATGGTTTATAGATAAAATCTTTTGCAAATAGTTTTGCCACTTTATAAAATGACCAATAAGTGTTTTAGAATGTTTATAACCCATTAGAAACCACTTTTCCAAATAAACCATCTTTGGCATGCTTGCATGCATTATTTTGTTTCTATTATTTTATGTGATGTTTGCTTGAATGGTAGTTTGAAATATTGTTTGCTTGATTGAATTGTAGTGATTTGAAGAGTGTTAATATTGCAAGATCAAGGAGTGAACTTATATTCTCTACCAAAAGGCAAGTGATGCTTCATACTTTTGTCCCATTATTTTCACTATGCATTAGTGATATTTCTAAGTAGGACTTGCATGGAATTTTTGCTAAGTGTAAACTATGCCATGGGAAATCGTAGTAGATGAAACCTTAGTAGAATTTCCTAAGTTAAGATTCCTACTACTATCATGCTTCGCTTAGCTAGTAGAAAACAAGGGTGGATTTTATTTCATGCTAAGGAATATTTCTAAGTCAAGGACTTGTGTTTTGTTTAATAAAACAACTAAGTGAATGAATCACCTAGGTGGAATGGAAGGAATGGTTTGTGTTGAGTGGTTACACAAGGCCCATTTCTATGGTTTACCTTGTGTATCTCACTTTTGGATGGCCACCCAGGAACAAAGAGATTTGAGATGTCAAATGTTGAGAAGCTTCAAGTGCAGCCACTTGGCATTATGGGCTCTGCCTGGATCATATAGGTTGCAATAACTTAGCCAAATGGACAGTTGGTGGTAGGGGTTTGATAGGTTGGAGCGCGTCCATTCTGGTCTAAGGGAAGGCTTCTGAAAGATCTTGTCTTGGTGAAACCAAGTCTTGTGGGGAAAGTGCACCACCTCTGCAGAGTGTAAAATCTAAGTACTTAGCCATGTCCCTGGTAAAGGACAATTTGAGCATCAAGACATGGAAGCTATCAAGAATCTCCTCATCCCAATTTCTAAGTTAAAATCTTGTGGTTGAACAAGGGTTGAAGGATCACCAATTTCTATTGGGAGATGCCTTGGGTGATTTTGTCAAGCAAAAACTTAGTGTTTTTCAAATGATAAGGAAAATCTATTTTGATCAAAGCAAGCCTAAGCTCCACTTAGCCAAATGCATATGGATGATAGACTCCACTATACTACCATAGTATCACTTGCCAATACAATTCAAATGTATTGACCCTTGTGGCTGTAACTTATTATGTTGCAGGTTTGTTTGATGTTAGTGAGATGTGTTGATTAGGATTACAAGTCTACAACCAACATGTTTGCCTGTGGCACTTTGAAGATGAGGGACTCCATGCTATTGTTATATTCTGCTGCATTGTAATGAGATAGACACATGAGCTATGTAAGATGTAATAAATTATCTTTTTCCTGGTTATAAAGTTGTATTATGACCTTTGTTTCTTGGTATTACATCTTAACTGTGGATGCTAGCTATTGATCCAGGACTATCATTGTAAACACAGGGATCTCTACCTTATTAAAGGTTGGGAACCTTACAACACCACTCCATAGCAATGGCGTAGTACACTTCCTTCCATAAAGAAATTCAAACGGTGCCATCTCAATGCTTGCTTGATAGCTGTTATTGTAAGAGAATTCTGCGTAAGGCAGACTTTCATCCCAACTAGCACCATAGTCTAGGGCACATGCCCTCAACATATCCTCCAAAATCTGATTAGTCCTTTCTGTCTGTCCATTAGTCTAGGGGTGAAAAGCTGTGATGAACTCTAATATTGTTCCCAATGACTCATGAAGTTGTCGCCAAAAATGAGAAGTAAACCAAGTTTCTCTATCAGACACAGTACACTTAGGCACTCCATGCAGACATACAATCTTGTTCATATAGATTTTGGCCAACTTAGCACTTGTACAGGTAGTCTTCACGAGTATGAAATGAGACACTTTAGTTAGGCGATCTACAACAACCCAAATAGAATCATATCCGGATCTAGTCCTTGGCAGTCTGGTGATAAAATCCATACTAATCTTATCCCACTTCCAATTAGGAATAGGTAGTGGTTGCAATAATCCTGCCGGTTTCTGATGTTCCGCTTTCACTCGGCTACACACGTCACGTAAGGCAATATGTTCCGCAATATCCTTTTTGACATTGTTCCACCAAAATCTTTCCTTCACATCCATGTACATTTTGGTGTTACCCGGATGAATAGAATATGGTGTATTGTGGGCTTCCTGCAGAATCGATTTCCGAAGTTCCGGATCTTGCGGGATGCAGATACGTTTTTCATACCCATAAAGTACCATGTTCGTCTTCATGGAATCCTTTAGCCTTCCCTTTGCTAATTTTACCTTTAATCTCTTCAATTTCCTTGTCCAATTTTTGGGCTTATTTGATCATGTCCAACAATGTGGGTTGAACATCCAATCACATGAGATATCCTTAGGCACTATCTCCAATCTGAGATATTTGAATTGGGAACACAGATCATCTGGCAATTCTCCCTTAGTAAGGCCATTCACATAAACCTTACGGCTCAAAGCATCCACTACAACATTTGCTTTATCAGGATGGTATTGCAAACTCAAGTCATAGTCCTTGATAAGCTCTAGCCATCTTCTTTGTCTCATATTGATTTCCTTCTGAGTGAAGATATATTTCAAACTCTTGTGATCCGTGAACACTTCACAATGTTTTCCCAAAAGATAATGTCTCCATGTTTTGAGTGCATGGACAACAAGGCTAACTCTAAATCATCAGTAGGATAATTCACTTCATGAGTTTTGAGTTGTCTCGAGGCATAAGCCACAACTTTCCCTTCTTGCATCAAAACTCCACCCAATCCTTGGTGAGATGCATCACAATAGACTTGCAAATCCTTCTCCAAATCTGGCAGACATAAGACTGGTGCTGACACTAGTCTCTTCTTCAATTCCTGGAAACTGACTTCACAACCTTCAGTCCAGTCAAACTTCTTATCTTTCTTAAGTAATTCCGTCATTGGCTTAGCTACTTTTGAGAAATTCTCAATGAACCTTCTATAGTATCCTGCCAAGCCTAGGAAACTACAAACCTCTTTCACTGACTTGGGAGATTCCCACTCAGTTACAGCTATCACCTTTGCGGGATCGACAACTATACCATGTCCCAACACAATATGTCCGAGAAATCCAACTTCACTCAAAAAAAATTCATACTTACTGAACTTAGCATACAGTTTGTGCTCCCTGAGCTTCTCAAGTATCAAACGAAAATATTCTTCATGCTCTTCTTTGCTCTTGGAATAAATCAAAATATCATCAATGAATACGACAACAAACTTGTCAAGAAACTCCATGAACACTTCGTTCATCATGTTCATGAAATAAGCTGGTGCATTTGTCAATCCAAATGGCATCACGGTATACTCATACAATCCATACCTAGTGGTAAAAGCAGTCTTGGGTATGTCTTGCTCTCTAATCTTTAGCTGAAAGTAGCCTGATCGGAGATCAATCTTTGAGAACACACGGTCTCCTTCTAGCTGATCAAATAGATCATTGATTCTAGGCAAAGGGTACGTGTTCCATATAGTCACCTCATTTAGTGAGCGATAGTCTATGCATAACCTTTGACTTCTATCCTTTTTCTCAATAAACAGAACTGGTGCACCCTAAGACGAAGAACTTGGTTGAATAAATCCTTTCTGCAACTATTCTCCGAGCTGTTTCTCGAGTTCTTTCAACTCATCAACGGACATCTTGTAGGGTCTCTTTGCTATCAGTCCAGATCCTAGTAACAAGTCAATCAGAAATTCCACATCTCTATCTAGTGGCATTCCTGGTAATTCTTCGAGAAACACATCCGAATATTCCTTCACAACTGGTACACCATCTATGCTAACCCCCTTAAGAGAATTTAGCTTACTCCCTTTACATTCAAAGTTAGACTTGAACCTAATGCGTTTCTTATCCGGGGTTGTGAGTGTAACAGTACGATTGGCACAATCTAGTACTCCTTCATACTTAGTCATCCAATCCATGCCCAATATTACATCCAAACCTTGGGAGTCTAGGATTATCAGATTAACTAGAAACTTATACTTTCCAAATTCTATCACTAGATCATGACATCCAAAATTCACTATCATCTCTCCACCGGGAGAGCTTACTTTAATAGGACATCTAATAGTTTCAGTTGGAAGTCCATTTTTATCAACAAATGCTCTTGATATGAATGAATGCGATGCGCCAGTATAAAAAAAACAAGTGTTGGAAAAGAATTAAGCTTGAACTTACCAGCCATAGCATCAGGCTCTTCATAAATTTCTTCCACATTGATGTGGTTCACTTGTCCCTTCTGGAAAGGGTTGGGCTTGTTGGCTCCTTCAACTTTATTTTCTGGGCATTCATTTGCATAGTGCTCAGTTTTCTTGCATTTGAAGCACTCAACCTGACTGATGTCGCTTTTTGTAGGCTAACTCCCATTGCCATTTCCACTGTGGTGGCTCTTGTGTCCACTCTTGTGACTCTTATATCTATCATTGCCATGGCTGCGGTGGTGCTTGTTGTCATGGTGACGGTTACTGTTGTGGTGGTTGTTATACTTCCCATGCTTGTGGGATCCAGAACCTCCGCTATCATAACCATGGGAACATTTATGAGACGATACTGAGCTATGCTTGTCAAAGTGATGCTTCCTCTTCCTGTTCTCAACATGCTTCATCTTGCTTTCCAAGATGGTGTCCTTGTCACATAGTGATTGATATGTTGGGACATAGGAAACAGATAGCTGCAGGTTCATCTCATCATTCAATCCCTCAAGGAACTTCTCCTTCCTCTTGGCATCAATATCAACCTCATCCGACGCGTAGCGTGCCAGATTGTTGAACTCCTCAATGTATTCAGCCACACTACGGTGACGCTATTTCAGATTGTGGAACTCCTTCTTCTTCAAGTTCATTACTCCTGGTGAGATATGAGATGTACGAAATCCATCCTCAAAAATAGCCCATGTCACATCCTCTATAGGAGTGGTGATCTGAAAGTTATCCCACCATGTTGTTGCTGGTCCTTCAAGCAGATGTGTTGCGAACCTGACCTTTTCCTCATCGGTGCAGCCAACAGTGACCAAGTATTATTCACAGAGCGTGGCCAGTCATTGGCTACCATGTGATCAGTGGTTCCCGAGAACTTGGCTGGCCTCAACCTCAAAAACCTTGTAAGCGTGTCAAAGGCTGGTGGGTTGTTGGGATTGTTGTTGTTATTGTTCTGGTTTTGATTCTCATTCTGGTTTTGATTTTCCATGAACTGGGTCATCATCCGCATCAGTTGAGTTTGAGCTGTCATTAACTGCTGCATCTCGGGATTGACGTTATTGTTGGTTGGCATGACGGGGAGGCATATGTGGTTTCAATAAGGATAAGTAATTATATATAGCCCATAGATGCCATGCACAATACATCACATAGCAACAAACACAATAAATAATCACAAGATAAACATAGAGTTTTAAACAACGTAAACAACAAGTTTTGGAAAAGTAAACATAATAGAAAGCCATCCACATGTTGGATGATCATTGCGACACAATAAATCAAAGGGTGATAGATAAATAGATAGCTGAATAATCAACTCTACTCCATGTCGACCTCCACGTCCACAAGAGTAAGTCCGGCTGTCTCCATGGCTGACTTGTACTCCTCCACACTGGTGGTCAAGGCCTCAATCTTCGCGCGAAGGGCTCTCTTCTGCGAGCTAAGCCTCTCTATCACTCCCTGCTGAGTCTCCAACTCAAAGTCCTCGGCCTCTATCTCGGCCCTCATGTCCTCGATCTTCTTGTTTCCGTCCTGAACTCTCTTCTCCTGATTCTTGAACTTCTTGTCCTGGCTCTCGAATCTAGCCTCCATCTTCTTGACGATCTCGTCTTGTTCCGCGAAGAGCTTGTCCTTCTCCCTCAACTGAACCTAAAGCTTGTCATTTCTAAGCATGACGTTGGTCCTATCTGTGTCGAGGTATCTAACGAGACTCTCTAAGTCCTGGAGGTAGAGACGTACAGGCTCAATCGTCTCTCTAGTAGTGTCATCATACACTACAGAATCACCTTGCTCGTCAAGTCTCCCGAACGGGTGAAAGTAGAGGCCCCAGATCTCGGTGGAGTGTCGTCCGCAAAGGCGTCCAAGTATCTCCTGCATGACTACATCTAGTCCATTCTCCTTGTCATCATGCATCAGCTTGAAGGTGATCTCCTCCATGAGTGGCTCCGTCTGGCGTCCCGGTTGTGAGACTCTAAAGCCCCAAAGATCCTTCCTCTCAAACTTGGTGAGCTGAAGTGCCTTAATACTAGGAAGGGGGAGGTTGAGCACACTAGTGAGCTCCACAAGACGATAACCGAAACGAGTTCCCTCGAACTCCTCAGCAGTGCTGATAACAACGCTAGGCATCTATTGCATAAGATAGAGAAAAATTAGAAACAATAAAAATAGAGATAAAAACACATGACAGTGAAACAAGAGTCAAGCATACATTCAACAATAAAACTTACAAGTCATGGCATACAAAATCTACCACAAGCACTAAGGTTCAATCATAACTTAGACAAATTTTTGCGAGAAAACAACAAGTGTGGTGGTCCAACTAGCGGAGTACGTCACAATTCTCACTCATATGCTAAGTCTATGATATCTTCCCTCAGACGTTTTATGGCGGTCTCTAAGTCTTGGGTATACTTCTTCTTCTCCTTAAGGTCATTTTGGGTGTTGAGCATTCTACACTTGAGTCTTTCACCAAGCTCCTTGATGGCATCCCAAGCTGTATTTCTTGCAGAGTCAAAGAATGTCGTATACATTTCTGAGTTGGTGCCCATGTAAAATCCCAACTCTTTGTGGTTGTCTCCCTTGTTTTTGTACAAGTGAAGTTGCACCCACCAATATTCTTCTCCTTCATCCATAACTAGAAATCCCTTGTACACGGCCTCACCATGTATTCCCAAGCTAACCATAAGGGTTTTGAGTGCTTTGGAAAACTCCGTCTCACATTTTAAAGTCATGGTCATGAGTGGTCCCTTCTTGACGGCTTCGTTGATGGTGGCCATCTACAAATAGAGATGATAATGAAGATTAGAAGAGGCTTACGAGAAGAAAAGGACAAGTGTGGAATTTGCAAAGAGTTGCATTTTCCTTAGTGGTTTCCTTAGTCTAATTTAACTTAGGGTCATAATCCTATAGGCAACACAGTGCTCTGATACCATCTATAAGACCCCACATTTATAAGGTAAAGGTCCCTGTGTAACATCCCAGCATTAGAGCTTAGAAATAAGCTGAACACAGGTGTGTGCATTGCATTCATGCATAGAAAGTCTGAATAATTTTCGCGCTTTTAAATAAAAACTTGTCGAAGTGATTGAAGCTTCTCTTAACTTGATGGAATTGATGTAGATCATCAGTTTGACTGCGATAAGTTTCAATATGACCTTTGCTAAAACCTTATTTTGGGTAAACATGATTTGATCTAAGGTTAGATCAAATGTAATAAGAGTTAAATCCTAATACATGACTTAATGATTTATAGTTGATCCTTAGGTGATCATATCATAGTATTCATCATAATCACTCATGAATACCAACTTATAAATATAACACAAATAATAAGAATGTAACAACTATATCTTAATGTCATCTACTTATACCATGTGTATCATGGAAATACCTAACTTTAACTCTCTAGTGATATTGAGTAGGAAGGAAACCAAAGTTAAGATCATTCACCATATATCTTTCTTTCCATATCAATCCTTATCATCTCTATTGAATCCTATCTTTATATTTGTTGTTAATCAATATTGAGTTACCAACTATTGATTCACCAATTCTTAACCTATCAATTCTTGACCTATCAACTCTTGTACTTATTATACCATTCACTTAAGGTTTATAAAGAAAGAAGTCAGAAGAGGTAAATAGTGATGCTAGTTTTAGATGTTATCTATAGAATGGGAGTGATTTGAAGAAATCAAATCAATATGGTAACAAAGAAGATTACAAGGATGAAGTCTGAAGATAGTTACCAGGAGTAGTCCTATTGGATCATGTAGGTATAGTCAATGAAATATTATCTCTTAATCCAATAGAGCTAAACAAAAGATAATTAGAATACAACTGTCATGTTGTATTGATGAAGCCTTGTTCAGCCAACTGGAAAGCTGAATCATAAAGGATCAAAGGATTATAATGATCATGCCTTATTCACCAATATTGAATGCTCATACCATGTATAAGTGACATTGGTGGATAAAACATGATTGAACCATAGTATATATATATTATCCTAGATTAGACATTACAAGTCACATTAATATAATGTGAGGTCGGAATGTTAGATATTGGAGTCAAGTAGAGACAAGATAGTATGATTAAAACGATGTTGGAGCAACATTGGATTAAAGTAGTATTTTCCTCTTTGGAAATACTAAGCATTTGATGTGAAGTGGGATTTGAAGTATACATCTATTGAAGTGATATTAGTGAAGGATGATTAAGGAAGAGTATGATTGGAGTTAGAAGTAACCACTTGTTGGATTGGGGATTATCAGCAAATAGAGTAGTTGATATACCCAAGTATAGCTCTAAATGATTATGAAAGGCTTTAATGATAAGCTCATTGGAATTACAAGAGGTGTTAGAAGAATAAAAGGTGGATAAGAATATTCTTGTGAGGTAAAGCTCATCATGTTAACACATGATGATGGATAGGAAGAAGTAGTATATCTAGGAAAGGAATTCCTTAATCAGAAGTCCAGAATTGTGAATTATGGAATATAGGAAATTATTGGTAAACACTAACACCTAATTCTATAACCAAACCTATTATCCATTTCATCTAATTGATCTATCATCCTGTTTCCACAATGCTTTATAGGAATATTTTCCTATATCAAATCACCTAAGCACATATTTGTCATTTTCAACCATCATTATCATAGGTGCTTAGGAACCATCTTCATCAATTCTTTCTCATAATATAGCCTAGAAAACAATCCCACTATTTTACTTCAAAGGGTGATAACATTAAAAATTATAAACATTAAGACAATATGATTAACCATTAATCTGTATTCACATCAATAAAATAAATATGATAATATTAAACCTTCTAAGAACTTATGGTAAGCATTTTCAATTTAAACTTTAACTCTTTTGTTAGTAATAATAAAAAAATATACATTGCCATTTCCTAAATTATGAGAATAATATTAACCCTATTAAGTACTCTAAACTTTATGTATCAAATAATAATTTTATGTATCAAATAATAATGAAGTACCAATAAATATAAAAGTTGCCCTAATATTATATATTAATGAAAATAAAATCTCATTAGTTAGTAGTAATACATTCTATAATAATTTTATGAATTTTTGTCAAATTAAATTCATATTAAGGGCCCTCACAAATAATAATAGAAAAATGATATAAATATATTAAAAATCCCATAATTCATGGTAAACATTTTACAAACTTCATCACTCCAAATAAATGTGAAAACAATGTTATAGAAAGATTTTAAGGTTTTAAACAAAATTCTAAAAAACCTAGTTCTTAATTATTTTACTTAATATATAATTTTGAATAAAATTATGGGTATTGAAAAATACCAAGATAAGCAGAGCAATCAAATAGTATAATTACCTCTGGAATATTTGAAATACTGTATATAAATTATGGTATTTAAACATGTGGAAATTCAAATTAAAAAAGAAAATCTTAAAACAGAAAATAGAAAGAATAAAACCAGGAAAAAAACAGGGGACACACCAAATCTGGCCCATGGCCCATCTCCTCTCTTGCCTTCTCGTCGCTCACACACGCCACACTGCAGCCCACCTGTCCTAGCATCAGCCTGCCAGAAGCCCGTACCTCTTCGACCTTCTAACTGCATCGTCTTCCTCGCGCCACCGGCGACCTCACGATCCGACGAAGCAGCTCGCTGGCGGTCACCCCATCGCCGGCCGTGTCAAGATCCGCGCCACCGCTCTACGTCGTCTATTTAAACCCAGCGTCGCCACCGGAGAACCCTAATCCCCTTCTTCCTCTTTGTTTCCTCTCAGAGGCCAAACCCTAGCTTTAACTGCCGATGCGCGCCGCCGTCCAGAGACCACCCCGGAGCCGTCCGAGGATGCTATGAGCTTCGTGTCGTCGCCCTCGTCATCCTGCAGGAAGGAATCGAGCCGGGATGTACAGGATCGACCGAATCGTGACAATCTTCTCCGACAATTAGATCGCTCCCGACCACCTCCGGCCTCATCGAGCCCTTCATCATGCTCCTGGTGAGCCTCTGAACCTCGTGGTCCTGTCCGATTCGTTGCTCGCGTGCCGTGCTATCAACCCACGGGGATGCCGAAAGTACCGCCGCAAACACTCGTCGCCGACCAACCTCTGATGACCAAAACAGAGCGACGCCGCCACTATAAGGTTCACGACAACGTCCTCTTTCCGTTAAGCCCTAGCACCAATTCGCGCAAACAGCAAATCCATAGAATCGAAAGCTGCTGCGAGGATCTCCATTGATGATGTCACCATGATGTCATATTTAAATTTCCTTTATTTCTTTTCAGTAATAATTCTGTAATGAATAAAAACAATAAAAATGACATGGCAATAGGTCCCACCTGTCATTGGCTGTGGGTACAAGTTGGGCCAGTAACAAAAGAATTCACCAATCTGAGGGGTGAGGTGGCCGATGGCCCACTAGTCAGTGACTTAGTCTAGGTTAGATTTGGTATAAAAAGTATTTCTGTCTAGGAATTAAATAAAACCATATTAATTCCAATATAAATAAAATAATTAAATCTTGTAAATTTAGTATCTTTTGTTTTATAAATCAGAAAAATACATATAATATATGAAAATGTTTAGAAAAATAAAACCTACAACTTAAAATTATTATCAATTATTATTATGATAATTATTTAAACAAATATTATTTAATAAATACTTTATAAAGTTTTAATAATTTGATAATTAATATTTTAATAATGGTAAATGCTAAAAATCTAAATAAAATACCAAAAATCTTAGAAAAATAAGAATTAGAGTTTAAAACTATAATCATGCATTATTATTCCTATTATTTAAATATTTATTATTTATTAAGTATTTATAAAGTAATAAACGTTATTAAAATCATATCTTATTATTTATAAATCACAAAAATAAATGTAATATACCAAAATGATCACAAAAATAGTACCTACATGTTAAAAATGTGATATTCCACTTTTGAGTTAAATAAAAGATTAAACAACTTTAATAAGTTAAATATAAACTTATTTCCTTAATAGATAATTCATATAAGGTAAATAAAATTTGTTAATATTCCTAGAATTGCCAATTTAGATTTAATAAGTAATACCAGTCTTCAATATTGATAATATGAAGTCAAAATGGTTCAACACATTTTCAATGCAATTTATTTAAATTATCCTTCAACCATAAGTGCAGATTATTTTATAAAAGAATCCTTATCCAATCTAAAATCTTTCAGAATAATTGTAATAAGATAAAACCCATTCTTTACTTTAACCACAAATTTATAAAAAAATTAACACACTATAAGTGAGTTCATAAGTAATAAATAATATTGTTTACTTATTCACAAACCTAGAGTCTGTGGCTGTAGATATAGTGCATTAAACACTCCTTTTCTAGTGAACTTGCTGAGTACGCTTGTACTCAACGTATCTTCTTAACCCTTGCTAGGTTCTAAAGCCACTACAGACGATGTCTACATCAAGTTATGCTCTAGGAATCATCATCAAAAGCTAAAGCTCTTCAATGAAGTCAAGAAAGTCAACATTTACATCAACTCAAGTGAAGACGAAGTTACTGATTAGATAGGAATATAATCTCTAGCCATAGAACTTGTTTCTATAGTGTATTGCAATAGAAGCAATTCCAGACCATTAGTTAAGATACTAGTCTTAATAGTATGATAGTTTTTGAGTTGTTTATTTCTGATTCTTCTTTGTAAGAAGTTTCTTTCTCTCTCTTTAACCTAGAGTGTTCTCTGGATCTTGTGTAAAGAGTTGAGTTGTAACCTATAGTCATGTCTTGGACCTGGTGTGTTTCTGTTGTACTACTCTGAGGGATGTAATACTAGTGAACGGTGTTTCATTGGTGTTATGTCAACGACTATAGTGTACTACATCATGTAGTGGTATGCTGGGTCACCGCAGTTGGTATCAGAGCATATGCTTTGACCTTAGGATTAAAACCTTTTAGGAAGATCTGTAGGTTGGATAGTGACTATAGGAGCCATCTTATCTAAACCAAATATTCTTATGATTTGTGATGAGTATCCATTTGAGGATAATCTTGTCATACCTAAGTCATATGTTTAAGTCATTCTTTCTTAGGAGTAATTATTTTATATTTTCTCTAGTATAGTGCTATTTAGTGTCTTCCGAGGGAGACATAAACCCACCAATATGCTTTAGGAAAGCCAATTGGCCACGGTAGATTAGGAACAAGTTTAAGACCTCCATTTAAGTAGTCTTAATGGTGTAGCCTAATCCTAGAATTTAGGTAAGAACAGTAAAATCCTAGTGTCAGTTGATAACCAAAGACAACATGATGAATATCATTAGGATAAATGTTGATGTAATGAGTAGTAATCATGTGGAATTCACTTGAGAATTCTACGTGATGAAGTGAGATTTTGTTAAGATTGAATGATAGAGTAATGTGAAACAAAGTTATCATGGTTAGATTAGCTCTTAAATCATAATGTGAATGTAAAACATAATAAGATCATGGTGAGATTAGCTCCGAAACCATGATGTAAGTGTAAGTATGACAAGTACTTAGTAAATTATCATGAGGTAGAAGTAAGAAAGTACCATGGTAGAGCTATGATAGTGGCTTTAAATGCTAAAAAATTCTAATAATCTTTGGTTTAAGTTAGAAATATAATCTAATTAGTCATTTGGAGAGATCATGTGAGGTTAGTTGGCTAATAAAGAACGGTTGAATATAGTTAATCATTCCAAAGGTGAGACCAAAGGTTAGTCAAAACCAAATTTGAGACCACTTTGCCTAAAATTATCCTGTTGCACTTGAGCAATTTGGGTAAATATTGAGATATAGAATAGTTTGACCCTATGTGCTAAGTATCACGATGTAAACCTATACGAGGAGGTGTCATATACTACACAACTAAGCCTAAATTCTAGAGATATTATACTCAACTACTATATTTTGGGCTTAGAATATTGTGTGTTATATGTACCACATTTGGATTTATTTGTTTTCTTGGATCTTCTTGATTGACTAGATCTGTACATGAAGTTTGACTTGGTGTGCAAATGCATGTTGCAACATCCAGTTATTACTTGATGTTATAGACCTAGATAGGAATGGGAATTCGTGTAAGGGAGTGACGACTTCCGAAGACCAATATGAAGACCTACCTGAAGGGTAAAACCAAATGTAAGGAGTATCAACTCAATTTGGAGGATGGAACAAGTTCAGATCATTCCTAGCCAGCAATAAGAAGGAAGATTAGTATATAGAATATATGGAGCAACAAGAAGTGATGAATCTAATTTCACCCAAAGTAGGTAATGTTCCTAAAAAGTAATGGAGTAATTGTACCAAGTTCATGGAAGCATCATGAATAAGTGCAAAGAAGAAGTTTTGGAACCAAAATGGTATTCAAGATCTGACAATTTAGAGAGAATGCTAGAAGTATGTTGGAAACCATAGGATAATACATACACCCTAGGATGGTTCGTAGCTGGTAATTATCCGCAGCTGGTAATTGATCCATAACTAGTATTTGATCCATAGTTGTTATCTTGACCGTAGCCGGTGTTGGTTGACATAGTTAACCAGATCATCTTAAAAGTTGCATAAAGAGCATAAAATTTGGCCTAAGCTTAGTAAGACCTAAAGGAGTATAAAATTAAAATCGATCGTCTTTCGAGACTCTTTGTGAAAATTGAACAATCAAAGTGAAAATGTCCGAATATGTAGTAGGACAAAGAATGCTGAAAGATTCACTTCGGAGATCCACAATTGTGTGGATACACCGTACAATCTTTCATCAAATTCTAATTAGGTAGAGTATAAGATGGATATAGACCAATATTCTAATTATAAAGCCAATAAATACTAAATAGGCAGTTTGAAGACTATTAGTAAACCTGTAACATCCCTAAAATCATGTTTCAAAACTCATTCATATCATCCATGCATCCATGATCATTTAGGGTTCCATTTCAAAACCATTTCAAAAACAGGAGCATATGTTGCTCATTATTTTATGTAAGTATGCTCTAGCCTTAGTGCTACTTTCTAATGAGAAAGATACTTATTTTATTCAGTAATGTTTTGAGTTCAAACTTAAGAGTTTTCCAAAGCTTGGGCAAAGATTTCAAAACAAAGTATGAATATACAACCAATTTTTTATGCCTATTATTTATATCCAATAAAGGCATGGTTTTATTTTATTTTTCAATTGATCAAAGTGTTTTTTGAGTAAACAGAAGTGTTTGACACACATTTGAGTACAAAGTTCACTGTATAAAAATCTAGAGAAGATTTGAAATCAAACTTGTTTGAATTAGGGTTTGAAAATCATTTCTAGAAAATCAAACAGAAAAAGAAAAGCAAAAGGAAAAAAATAAAACCTGGCACCAGCCTTTTGGCCCAGCACCACTAACAGCCCACAAGCCCACCCGGGCCGTTTCCCCCTCTCCCCTCGTTTCCTACCCCGCACACGCATACCCACTCACTGACGACTGGGCCCTCATTGCCATGTCACCCCTTCATCCTCAATCAACGCCGACGACCACCTCGCCGCTGCCGTTTTCCCCACTGATGCCGCGCTTAATTGCATTGATTCGGCGAGTGATTTCCGCCCCCGCTCTGGCTACATAAACCCCTCCCCCTCACGACCATTTCCCCCAACAGAGCTAGCCAGAAGCGCCACCAGGCTGCCCGCAATTTTGCTCGCACCGTCGCGGTACCGAGCCACTCCGGCGGATGATTCCGGTAAGCTCCGTCCACCCCACTCGGTCTCATTCACGCTAGCATGCTTCCTTCGACCACGCGACTCACGTCATGTGTTTTCCTTGTCTGCTCGTGGCCTAGATCGACGGATTCGACAACCACCACAAGTGCCCGACACTTTCCTCAACTCCGGTGAGAAATCACGGTACGAATCGAGCGCCCCTTGATCTCTCCTTGAAACCATCTTGCTCACTGTGACTTTGTGCACCCCCTGATGCGTTTTATTTGTGCAAGGACGGCGCAGAGCCTCGACAACGTTGACGTCTGCAACCACCCGACACCGCGCACGACTCCGACGAGCTCCAGCGACCACCTCTGCGCGCCCCTTCGCCAACAAAGCCTACCTCGAGCATCAGCAGCACACGGCGAGCACAGTAAGCCCCTTCTCCCTCTCTTGCGCGACCTAGAACGTCGGCAGCGACTCTGACAGAGCCGGCGCCGCCAGTCGCCGCCCGTCTGTGGTCGATAGATCTGTGGCTGTAGGATCTAGATCCAACGTATAAGATTAGATCTACGACAAAGAGGTAAGGAGCAGATCTGGCCACGCGTTTTAGTTAGATCTAACGGTTCGCAAGCGCGATCCAGTGCAAAGCGGTACCAACCAACCAGACGCTGCCGCGTGGCACAAGTTTCGTTTGAAAATTTTGAATTAGATCAATTAGATGGTTAAACTTGTTTAAATCATAACTTTTGATTCCCACGTCCAAATTTGACAAATTTTATATCAATGGAATCAGGAGAGAAAATCCTTTCCATTTATGCAATGTGTTTAAAGTTTTGCCTCTGTTAAAATGGTTGTTTTTACAGAAACATGTGTAGGCCTATTTTGTGTATATTAATTATTTGGAAAAGTTTTTGCTAATCAAATAAAGTTTATTTTGGCTTGTTTTGTACTTGTCTATGATTCAGTATAGTGCACTTGTCTTGTTTAGTGTAGAAAATAATCACATGGCATATTGCATACATTCATGTATTTTTGCTTGTATTAATTGTGTATGTGATTTTGTGCCATTATTTTATGTGTAGATTTTGGTGCAAGTAGTGATTGTGATTATGAGGATTGTAGCTACTCTCCAAACTACCAAGGCAAGTGGTGCTTCATGATTTTATTCATAAGTTTTTCAACTATGCACTAGAAATATTTTGCTAGACTTGCATGAATATTTTGGTCTATATTCTATGCTTGGGAAATCCTAGTAGTAGTAGAATTGATAGAAATTTCTAAGTTAAGATGCTTATCTATGCCATGCTTAGACTAGCTAGTAGCAAACAAGGGTGGTTATTTATTCATGCTATGATAAAATATTTCTAAGTCTTTGGACTTGTGTTTTGCTTAATAAAACAACTAAGTGAATGAAACACCTGGGTGGAATGGAAGGAATGGTTTATGTTGAGTGGTTACACAAGGCCCATTTCTATGGTTTACCTTGTGTATCTCACTTGTGGAAAGCCACCCAGGAACAAAGGGATTTAAGATGCCATATGTTAAGAAGCTTCTAGTGCAGCCACTTGGCAATATGGGCTCTGCCTGGATCATGTAGGATGCAATAACTTAGCCATTTGGACAGTTGGTGGTAGTGGGATGATAGGTTGGAGCGCGTCCATTTGGTCTAAGGGAAGGCTTCTGAAAGGTCCTGTCTTGGTGAAAATCAAGTCTTGTGGGGAAAGTGCACAACCTCTGCAGATGGAAGAATCTAAGTACTTAGCCATGTCCCTAGTATTGGACAACTTGAGCATCAAGACATGGAAGCTATCAAGAATCTTCTCATCCAAATTTCTAAGTAAAAACTTGTGGTTGAACAAGGGTGAAGGTTCCCCAATTTCTATTGGTGGTTCCTTGGGAAAGTTTCTGTCAAAGAAAAACTTAGTGTTTTCAACTAATAGGTAAACGTATTTTGAGCAAAGCAAGCCTAATCTACACTTAGCCAAAATGCATATAGTATTTAGTCTACCAATATTCTACTAAGGTATCACTTGCCAATACTATTCCAATGTATTGACCCACTGTGGCTGTAACTTGTGATGTTGCAGGTTATTCTGATGGTGATTAGGGGTTATGAGTCTACACTCAACATGCTTGCCTGTGGCACATGAAGATGAATACTTATTTATCTTATTACATATTTGAACTCTTGTACCAGGCCTGTGGCCATGGAGTTGTAAAAGACTATGTTTGTCTCTGGAATGATTTGTAATAATGACCTTTGTTTCTGTGTACTTCATCTTAAACTGTGGATGCTAGCATTGATCCAGGGACTAGCATTGCAATCACAGGGATCCTTACCTTTATAAAGGGAGGGATCTTACAAAACCCTAAGGGGGAGAGTAAACATTATAAATGAAAGTTGAAGAAGTACTATTGGTGATAATGAAAGATTATCTAAAGCTTAATAAGGTAAAAGCTTGAAGGTGATAAAAGATTAAACCTAACAGACAAAGTCTAGAAGAAACAACTCTTAAGTAATCATTAAGAGGGAATAAAGCACATCTAATTGGTCATGAATAGAGGAACAAGAAATTCCAATGGGTTTGGACTAAGTGTGTTCAAAACCAGTATTCAGAAGGATTACCAATACAACTCATACAATGATAAATCAAAATTTAGTCTTTTTGACCACAACTATTGGTTATTAGAAATTTGGAACTTGTTTTAGTGAGACTTCCTAGACCTTATGTAATATCATAAGGAAGTTCGATGATCAAATGAAGGGGTTGGATTAGGATATCTAATCAAGAAAATGAACTAAAGAAAAGATCACTAATTAAGGAGTTCATAATAAGGACATATCCCTAAGGGAGTAAAGTAAAAGGAACTTTGGAGTATTGGAGACAACCAGTTTGAGATGCCAAGAATGATGAGAATTTAAGGAAAAGGATCTGGATGCGAACTACCCCAATTGTTTCCATTTGAGGTTACCATGGAGTTGAGACATATTATACTCAATGCAAGACAATTCCTTACGCCGAAACGTGAGAGTATGCGAACTTCGAGGACGAAGTTTATTTTAAGGGGGAGAGTCTGTAACATCTCAGCATTAGAGCTTAGAAATAAGCTGAACACAGGTGTGTGCATTGCATTCATGCATAGAAAATCTGAATAATTTTCGCGCTTTTAAATAAAAACTTGTCAAAGTGATTGAAGCTTCTCTTAACGTATGGAATTGATGTAGATCATCAAGTTGACTTCGATAAGTTTCAATATGACCTTTGCTAAAACCTTATTTTGGGTAAACATGATTTGATCTAAGGGTAAATCAAATGTAATAAGAGTTAAATCCTAATACATGACTTAATGATTTATAGTTGATCCTTAGGTGATCATATCATAGTATTCATCCTAATCACTCATGAATACCAACTTATAAATATAACACAAATAGTAAGAATGTAACAACTATATCTTCATCTCATCTACTTATACCATGTGTATCATGGAAATACCTAACTTTAACTCTCTAGTGAGATTGAGTAGGAAGGAAACCAAAGTTAAGATCATTCACCATATATCTTTCTTTCCATATCAATCCCTATCATCTCTATTGAATCCTATCTTTATATTTGTTGTTAATCAATATTGAGTAACCAACTATTGATTCACCAATTCTTAACCTATCAATTCTTGACCTATCAACTCTTGTACTTATTATACCATTCACTTAAGGTTTATAAAGAAAGAAGTCAGAAGAGGTAAATAGTGATGCTAGTTTTAGATGTTATCTATAGAATGGGAGTGATTTGAAGAAATCAAATCAATATGGTAACAAAGAAGATTACAAGGATGAAGTCTGAAGATAGTTACCAGGAGTAGTCCTATTGGATCAAGTAGGTATAGTCAATGAAATATATCTCTTAATCCAATAGAGCTAAACAAAAGATAATTAGAATACAACTGTCATGTTGTATTGATGAAGCCTTGTTCAGCCAACTGGAAAGCTGAATCATAAAGGATCAAAGGATTATAATGATCATGCCTTATTCACCAATATTGAATGCTTATACCATGTATAAGTGACATTGGTGGATAAAACATGATTGAACCATAGTATAGATATATTATCCTAGATTAGACATTACAAGTCACATTAATATAATGTGAGGTTGGAATGTTAGATATTGGAGTCAAGTAGAGACAAGATAGTATGATTAAAATGATGTTGGAGAAACATTGGATTAAAGTAGTATTTTCCTCTTTGGAAATACTAAGCATTTGAGGTGAAGCGGGATTTGAAGTATACATCTATTGAAGTGATATTAGTGAAGGATGATTAAGGAAGAGTATGATTTGAGTTAGAAGTAACCACTTGTTGGATTGGGGATTATCAGCAAATAGAGTAGTTGATATACCCAAGTATAGCTCTAAATGATTATGAAAGGCTTTAATGATAAGCTCATTGGAATTACAAGAGGTGTTAGAAGAATAAAAGGTGGATAAGAATATTCTTATGAGGTAAAGCTCATCATGTTAACACATGATGATGGATAGGAAGAAGTAGTATATCTAGGAAAGGAATTCCTTAATCAGAAGTCCAGAATTGTGAATTATGGAAGATAGGAAATTCTTGGTAAACACTAACACCTAATTCTATAACCAAACCTATTATCCATTTCATCTAATTGATCTATCATCATGTTTCCACAATGCTTTATAGGAATATTTTCCTATATCAAATCACCTAAGCACATCTTTGTCATTTTCAACCATCATTATCATAGGTGCTTAGGAACCATCTTCATCAATTCTTTCTCATAAGATAGCCTAGAAAACAATCCCACTATTTTACATCAAAGGGTGATAACATTAAAAATTATAAACATTAAGACAATATGATTAACCATTAATCTTTATTCACATCAATAAAATAAATATGAGAATATTAAACCTTCTAAGAACTTATGGTAAGAATTTTCAATTTAAACTTTAACTCTTTTGTTAGTAATAATAAAAAAAATATACACATTGCCATTTCCTAAATTATGAGAATAATATTAACCCTATTAAGTACTCAAAACTTTATGTATCAAATAATAATGAAGTACCAATAAATATAAAAGTTGCCTTAATATTATATATTAATGGAAATAAAATCTCATTAGTTAGTAGTAATACATTATATAATAAGTTTATGATTTTTTGTCAAATTAAATTCATATTAAGGGCCCTCACAACTAATAATAGAAAAAGGACATAAATATATTAAAACTCCCATAATTCATGGTAAACATTTTACAAACTTCATCACTCCAAATAAAAGTGAAAACAATGTTATAGAAAGATTTTAAGGTTTTAAACAAAATTCTAAAAAACCTAGTTCTTAATTATTTTACTTAATATATAATTTTGAATAAAATTATGGGTATTGAAAAATACCAAGATAAGTAGAGCAATCAATTAGTATAATTACCTCTGGAATATTTTAAATACTGTATAGAAATTATGGTATTTAAACATGTGGAAATTCAAATTAAAAAGAAAATCTTAAAACAGAAAATAGAAAGAATAAAACCAGGAAAAAAACAGAGGACACACCAAATCTGGCCCATGGCCCATATCCTCTCTTGCTTACTCGTCGCTCACACGCGCCACACTGCAGCCCACCTGGCCCAGCATCAGCCTGCCAGAAGCCCGTACCTCTTCGACCTTCTAACTGTGTCGTCTACCTCGCGCCACCGGCGACCTCACGATCTGGCGAAGCAGCTCGCTGGCGGTCACCCCATCGCCGGCGGCGTCAAGATCCGCGCCACCGCTATACGTCGTCTATTTAAACCCAGCGTCACCACCGGAGAACCCTAATCCCCTTCTTCCTCTTTGTTTCCTCTCAGAGGCCAAACCCTAGCTTTATGTAAGATCCCACCTTTATAATGGTAAGGATCCTTGTGATTGCAATGCTAGTCCCTGGATCAATAGCTAGCATCCACAGTTAAGATGTAATATCAAGAAACAAAGGTCATAATACAACTTTATAACCAGGAATAAAATAATTCATTACATCTTACATAGCTCATTTGGATATCTCCTTACAATGCAACAGAATTAACTATAGCATGGGGTCCTTCATCTTCAAAGTGCCACACGCAATCATGTTGGTTGTAGACTTGTAATCCTAATCAACACACTTCACTAACATCAAACAAACCTGCAACATAATAAGTTACAGCCACAAGGGTCAATACATTTGAATTGTATTGGCAAGTGATACTATGTTATTATAGTGGAGTCTATCATCTATATGCAATTGGCTAGGTGGATATTAGGCTTGCTTTGCTCAAAATAGTTTTTCCTTATCATTTGAAAACACTAAGTTTTTGTTTGTCAAAATCACCGAAGGAACCACCAATAGAAATTGGTGAACCTTAAACCCTTGTTCAACCACAAGTTTTTAACTTAGAAATTTGGATGAGGAGATTCTTGATAGCTTCCATGTCTTGTTGCTCAAATTGTCCTTTGCCAGGGACATGGCTAAGTACTTAGATTTTACACTCTGTAGAGGTGGTGCACTTTGCCCACAAGACTTGGTTTCACCAAGACAAGATCTTTCAGAAGCCTTCCCTTAGACCAGAATGGACGCGTTCCAACCTATCATCACCTACCACCAACTGTCCATTTGGCTAAGTTCTTGCAACCTATATGATCCAGGCAGAGCCCATAATGCCAAGTGGCTGCACTTGAAGCTTCTCAACATTTGACATCTCAAATCTCTTTATTCTTGGGTGGCATTCCACAAGTGAGATACACAAGGTAAACCATAGAAATGGGCCTTGTGTAACCACTCAACACAAACCATTCTTTCCATTCCAACCAGGTGTTTCATTCACTTAGTTGTTTTGTTAAACAAAACACAAGTCCTTGACTTAGATATATTCCATAGCATGAATATAAACCACCCTTGTTTTCTACTAGCTAAGCTAAGCATGATGGTAGTAGGAATCTTAAATTAGGAAAATTCTACTAAGGTTTCATCTACTAGGATTTCCCATGGCATAGTTTATACTTAGCAAAAATTCCATGCAAGTCCTACTTAGAAATATCACTAATGCATAGTGTAAATAATGGGACAAAGGTATGAAGCATCACTTGCCTTTTTGGTAGATAATTATAGGTTCACTCCTTGATCTTGCAATACTCACACCCTTCAAATTCCACTACAATTCAATCAAGCAAGCAAATATTCAATCTACCATTCAAGCAAACATCACATAAAATAATAGAAACCAAGCAATGCATGCAAGAATGCTAAAGATTGTTTTATTTGGAAAAGTGGTTTCTAAAAGGTTATGGACATCATAAAATACATTTTGGTCATTTATAAAAGTGGCAAGGTCATTTGTAAATGTGGCAAAATCATTTGATAACAAGTTAGTGAAAATGGCCATTTTAAGTCATTTTTGTTTTGCTGGAAAGGATTTAAATCCAAAGAATGTTTCTAGTCTTTACCAAATATGTTTTTAACACAAATGTTAGTGTTTTTAAGGTCAAGTGTTTGATATCAAAACCATTTGTAAAAGGTTTCACCTATAAACCATTTTTACACTAAATCAATATTTTATGTTGTAAAAAATGCCTTTAGCAAAGTAATAATTTTTATAGGGTTCACAAAATATATTTTAAATCATAAAACTTTTTGATTAGAGTCAGAGAGTTTAATCCAAATCATTTCCCAAAGATTTTCTCCAAAAAGTATTTTTAACATATAAACAACATTTTTATTTGACTAGAAATGTTCTAAACCAAAGATTTATTCTTTTGCCTCACAAAATATGTTTTTGAATCCACAAGTTGGTTTATATGGTCAGTAGGTTCAAAAAAATCCATTTTCCAAAGATTTTACTTTAAAAACATTCCTAGAATAAATTTTATATTCAAATTATGCCTACACAAGTTTCTACAAAACTAACTAAGTTTCCAGAAGAAATTCACTAAACAAAGTGCATAGTTGGATAGTACTTGGTATGCTGATTCCATTGGTATAAAATTTGCAAAATTTGGACGTGTGGATCAAAAGTTATGAATTTTACAAACTTGAACATCTAATAGATCATTTCTGGTTTTTATAAAACAGTCTGAGCCACATGGCGTGATTCTACTGGGCGATACCGGTTCGGTTGGATCGGCCTCTCTGGTGCATTGGATCTAAGCTGCAACGCACGGTTCAGATCAAAACATACCTCTTCGTTTAAGTTCTATTGCGTGCATTGGATCTAAATCCTACGGCGCACAATCACTGGCCATTTACTAGCGGCGCTGGCGGCGGCGACTGGCGGCGGCGAGCTCTGTCTATGGTGTCGCGGAAGATACAGGAAGCGAGGGAGTAAAAGGAGTGGCTCACCAGGTTCAGGAGATCATTGCGATGCTCAACGTGTTCGAGAGGAGGCAGGGGCACACGAGGACGAAGGGAATTGCTCGCCGGACTTCACGACGGCGTCGGGCACTTCTATACGTCGACGTTGGCGAGGCTACACAGCTCGGAAAGGCAAAGTAACAACTGCGTTAGATGCGTACGGGGTCGGTGAACATACGCGTGTCATCTACAGGGAGAGGCGTGGTCGGACTTTACTAGGGGACGTCACCAGAGCGGATGCAGACGACGGCGGCGCTCAGATGTTGTGCTTGCCGATGTTCCGAAGCGCGCGTGGGCGAGAAGGAGGTACCGGGAGCTACGCTAGGAGCTGCTGGTCAAGCTAGTGCAAGTCAGGGGTAATTGGTTAGCTGTGTTCTCCGGGATTGGAGCTGGGGCTCGCCGGAGCAGCGACGGTGTGGGCAGCAATTCTTGCAGCCTGATGGCTCCGGTGGAATGGGGTTTGAGGGGAAAGAGAGAGGGAAGGGAGGGGATTATGATAGCGCGGTCGGGGGTGGATTCACTGAGGCATTGATGTGAATTAAATGCACAAATCAATCAGCAGAAACGGGAGAGAGAGGAAGAACAGGTCGCGCGCGGGGTTGAAGACGCTAACGGGGCAGGTGGGGTCTGGCGGCAGCGAGAGAGAGAGAGCGGTGAGGTGGGGTCCATCTGTCGGCGTCTGAGGGGGTGAAACTATGGGTGCGAATCGTTTTTCTCGTGGGAGAGAGGGGTGGGCTGGACTGGGCTAGTGGGCTGGGTTAGTGGGTTGGCTTTGTTCATTCATTTTTTTGTTCTGCTTCTCTTTTTCTTTTTCCATTTCTATTATTCTGTTTTGATTTTGTTTAATCATTTCAAACAACCATTTGAATTCAAACTTCAACCAAACTTTGTGTAGATTTTAATACTGTTATTTAACATATTCTAAAGTCAAATTTAGAACAATATTTTTATTCTTTTTGGGTATATTAATTATGTAAATAGGCCCTTGTATTAATTCAAATAAGATTTATTATTGTTTTCAAACTCCATTTGAAATCTAAATTTTTCCCAATCTTTTCAGTAGATTTTATTTATTTATTAGGGTGTCAAATAATTCACCTCGAATTATTTGGAATATTTTTAGTATGATTTATTAATCATTTAAATTGGGTATTTTTCTTTATTCCAATGAAATCAAATATGGGTTTAATACCATTAATTTATTTAGTTGATTTCTTTGATCCCATTTAAGTTAATTAAAATAACTTTTATTCCATTTGGGTAAATTCCAAATTCTATTTCCCCATGATTTAATTAATCATTCTATTAGGGAATTTGTCTTAATCCAATGGAATAGAATTTGGTTAAGGCCATATTATTTTATTTGAAAAATTCTCTATCTTTTTATTTGGATTTGGATTATAACTATTCCATTTGCTTATGGATTAGGCCAAGATTTTATTATTTCTTCCTTTGTCTTTTAAAAACCATATCTTTTTATTTAAAGACCAAAACTTGGTGATTCCAATTTGTAAGATCTTATTTAATACTTGTTTATCCTTTTAAATGTCTTTAGGATTATTTGCTCACCATTTGGTATGGATTTCTAGATAGGTACTTTATTAGCTTTGGAAATTCAATTTCCTTATCTTATTAAATTCATAAGATTTTATCTATGGCTCCAAATTAAGTGAAACCAATTCGTATGGTTTTATAATGTTTCTATTTGTCATTCTTGATCATTTTGAAATGTTTGTTTGACCAATTTTATATGGATCAAATCCATAGGCTTAGAGATAACTTGGAAATGTTTTTCTTCCATTAGGGTTTTAGGGTTTTGGTTTAACTTTTCCAAGTGTTTAAATTCCAAGATACATTCATTGATGAATGCTTTTCACTTGATTGGAATTTAGTTGGATTCAAATTTTATTCAATGATTGTTCAAGATGGGATTTTAAGTTTCCACTTAGAAACAAAAAGTTTCTTTTCACCCTAAATTTCAACAATTATTTATTTTGTTTGTTTATTTTTCACATTACAAAATTTGGAAAATTTTGGGATGTGACACTTTAACTGCCGATGCGCGCCGCCGTCCAGAGACCACCCCGGAGCCGTCCGAGGATGCTATGAGCTCTGTGTTGTCGCCCTTGTCATCCTGCAGGAAGGAATCGAGCTGGGATGTACAGGATCGACCGAATCATGACAATCTTCTCCGACTCTGACGAAGTTCATCGCCGACGATTAGATCGCTCCCGACCACCTCCGGCCTCGCCGAGCCCTTCATCATGCTCCTGGTGAGCCTCTGAACCTCGTGGTCCTGTCTGATTCATTGCTCGCGTGTCGTAGCTATCAACCCACGGGGATGCCGAATGTATCACCGCAAACACTCGTCGCCGACCAACCTCCGATGAACAAAGCAGAGTGGCGCCGCCACTATAAGGTTCACAACGACGTCCTCTTTCCGTTAAGCCCCAGCACTAACTCGCGCAAACAGCAAATCCATAGAATCAAAAGCTGCTATGAGGATCTCCATTAATGATGTCACCATGATGTCATGGTGATATCATATTTAAATTTCCTTTACTTCTTTTCATTAATAATTCTGTAATGAATAAAAACAATAAAAATGACATGGCAATAGGTCCCACCTGTCATTGGCTGTGGGTAGAAGTTGGGCCAGTAACAAAAGAATTCACCAATCTGAGGGGTGAGGTGGCCGATGGCCCACTAGTCAGTGACAGTCTAGGTTAGCTTTGGTATAAAAAAGTATTTCTGTCTAGGAATTAAATAAAACCATATTAATTCCAATATAAATAAAATAATTAAATCTTGTAAATTTAATATCTTTTGTTTTATAAATCAGAAAAATACATATAATATATGAAAATGTTTAGAAAAATAAAATCTACAACTTAAAATTATTATCAAATATTATTATGGTAATTATTTAAATAAATATTATTTAATAAATACTTTATAAAGTTTTAATACTTTGATAATTAATATTTTAATAATGGTAAATGCTAAAAATCTAAATACCAAAAATCTTAGAAAAATAAGAATTAGAGTTTAAAACTATAATCATGCATTATTATTCCTCTTAATTAAATATTTATTATTTATTAAGTATTTATTAAGTAATAAACCTTATTAAAATCATATCTTATTATTTATAAATCACAAAAATAAATGTAATATACCAAAATGATAACAAAAATAATACCTACATGTTAAAAATGTGATATTCCACTTTTGAGTTAAATAAAAGATTAAACAACTTTAATAACTTAAATATAAACTTATTTCCTTAATAGATGATTCATATAAGGAAATAAAATTTGTTAATATTCCTAGAATTGTCAATTTAGATTTAATAAGTAATACCGGTCTTCAATATTGATAATATGAAGTCAAAATGGTTCAACACATTTTAAATGCAATTTATTTAAATTATCCTTCAACCATAAGTGCAGATTATTTTATAAAAGAATCCTTATCCAATCTAAAATCTCCAAGAATAATTGTAATAATATAAAACCCATTCTTTACTTTAACCACAAGTTTATAAACAAATCAACACACTATAAGTGAGTTCATAAGTAATAAATAATATTGTTTACTTATTCACAAACATTAACCACACCCTTATAAGGAGATAAATTCCTTAATACATTTATAATATAAAGAAACCACTACCAAATAAAAGTAATACCATTCATAAGTAACTCTAAGGGAACAATATAAAGTGAACAAGATACAAGTATCATAAGTAATACACCCTAAGTCTATCTACAGTCTTAAAGTTACTTGTAGTTTGCAAAGCTATAAGTATGATACTAAATACTTTATTACATGTCTTATAGTTTAATTTTGGTCTGTTATAAATAAGCTATAAAACATCTCAAGTCCAAACTATTCAAGCAAGCACAAAAAAATCAACCACATCTAATTAACCACAAAGATTGTTTAAACCTTAATAAAGGAATCTTTTCTTCAAATGTTATTCATTTTGCCACTTTAATAAACATATGACAATTAATGGAAAACACCTTACTTTATACTATACTTGTATAATAAGATTGTTAATACTTAAATCCTTTATAAGTGACATTACTTGTAAAGTAAAACTTGAAGATAAACAATTAAGATGTAAGCAACCTTGAGTAGCATTCCATACTGTGTATTTTTTCGTTGTATAAATACATGTTGTTTTCCACACACTCACAAGCTTTAATAAGAAGCACATGTATAAAACTTAATCTAAAAGGGCAACACATTCCAAGGAAATACTTTACAGTATCCAAACCCTAAAACAACGTTATTCTCGGGATTCACGTTTATCAACTTGCATTACATTACTTATGCATAAAAGCATCTTGCTTCTTTAAACATTAGTCCTTACCGGACCAATGATGCAGATTTCAGCTATTGGATCTTATATTGTCTTGAAGACCGTGAGTGCATAATCTTCCAATCACAAAAGGCAAGTTCACACTTGCTCATGTCCTTTGATTATTTTCTGTAAAGTATTTTGCAAATCCAGTGTTGTCATCACTTGCATTTGAAAAAGGACAGAAAACACTATTTTCATAATAATGTGAATATAGGTTATTTACCATGAGGTAATAACCTACTATAAGAGTTCCGGTAGTAAAGTAACATACTACCTCCGTTTCAAGGCTTAAGGCGCACACGCTTTCCAAAGCAAAGTTTGACCAAAAGAATTGATCAACAAAATCTTGATTATATTATACATTATTAGTACCGTTGGATTCGTATTGAAAAATACTTTTCAGTGATACTAGTTTTATACCAAAACTCTTTACGTATTTAGAGTAATTCTTGGTCAAAGAAAAAACACGCAAAACGAGGACGCCTTAAGCCCTGAAACGGAGGGAGTATTATCTAGGACTTAACAACAAATGTCGCCAGTGATTCTTGAGCCGTATATTACGCGTTGACCATGAGATTTGGAATGGGACGGAGAAGTCAGCTGTATCTTTTCCCTCTCGCATGGAGCTGGATGTGCGGGTCATGGCTGTTTTCACTCATAGCATGCATATTATTTATGGTAATTCATAGAGGATATGCAGCATATGGGTGGGATCCCTCAACGTCCCACGATAGTTCTGGCATATGAACGGTTTGTACTGCCATTGCCGTAATTCAATAGGTGGGCTGGCGTACACCAAAGAGACATGCAGGGTCACGGAGAAGGCAGTGATTGGCTTGGATCTTAGTCTGGGCCTCACACCAAGGAAGTGTGAACGAACCTGCAATTCGGATGTGCAACAAAGCTAAGATCTCTCATGGGTAAAGTGACGCACCTCTGCAGATTGTAAGAACTGTAACTTGTTACTCCCTGTTCCGGGAAGGAGCTGCGAACGCGGCGGGAAAGTAACCCCATGAAGGTTCTGGTAAACCCGTGAAGGCTGACGGACATAGTTTTTTAGAATAAAAGCAACCTTTGAAGAAATGTTTACGAAAACTTGCATTGCCTACGACCTACAGTCTGTGGCTGTAGATATAGTGCATCAAACACTCCTTTTCTAGTGAACTTGCTAAGTACGCTCGTACTCAACGTATCTTCTTAACCCTTGCTAGGTTCTAAAGCCAGTACAGACGATGTCTACATCAAGTTATGCTCTAGGAATCATCATCAAAAGCTAAAGCTCTTCAATGAAGTCAAGAAAGTCAACATTTACATCAACTCAAGTGAAGACGAAGTTACTGATTAGATAGGAATATAATCTCTAGCCATAGAACTTGTTTCTATAGTGTATTGCAATAGAAGCAATTCCAGACCATTAGTTAAGATACTAGTCTTAATAGTAGGATAGTTTTGAGTTGTTTATTTCTGATTCTTCTTTGTAAGAAGTTTCTTTCTCTCTTTAACCTAGAGTGTTCTCTGGATCTTGTGTAAAGAGTGGAGTTGTAACCTATAGTCATGTCTTGGACCTGCTGTGTCTCTGTTGTACTACTCTGAGGGATGTAATACTAGTGAACGGTGTTTCATTGGTGTTATGTCAACAACTATAGTGTACTACATCATGCAGTGGTATGCTGGGTCACCGCACCCTGTGATTGCAATGCTAGTCCCTGGATCAAATGCTAGCATCCACAGTTTAAGATGAAGTACATAGATACAAAGGTCCTTATTACATCGTCATTCTAGAGATAACATAGTCTTTTACAACTCAATAGCCATAGGCTAGTACAAGATTTCATAGCATAAAGTAAATAACTATAAGTCTTCATATTCATGTGCTACAGGCAAGCATGTTGAGTGTAGACTCGCAACCCTAATCTCCATCAGAGTAACCTGCAACATCATAAGTTACAGCCACAGTGGTTCAATACATTTGGAATTGTATTGACAAGTGATACCATAGTAGAATAGTAGTTTCTAGCATCTATATGAATTTGGCTAAGTGTAGCTTAGGCTTGCTTTGCTCAAAATAAGGTTTTCCTTATTAGTTGAAAACACTAAGTTTTTGTTTGTCAAAACTCCCAAGGAACCACCAATAGACATTGGTGAACCTTTACCCTTGTTCAACCACAAGTTTTAACTTCGAAATTGGTATGAGGAGATCCTTCATAGCTTCAATGTCTTTGATGCTCAAATTGTCCATTGTTGGGGACACGGCTAAGTACTTAGGTTTTACCTTCTCGAGAGGTGGTGCACTTTCCCCACAAGACTCGACATGCATCAAGACGAGACCTTTCAGAAGCCTTCCCTTAGACTACCATGGACGTGTTCCATCCTATAACCCTACCACCAATTGTCCATCTGGCTAAGTTATTGCAACCTATATGATCAAGGAAGAGCCATATGCCATGTGGTTGCACTAGAAGCTTCTCAACACTAAATATCTCAAATCCCTTTGTTCCTGGGTGGCTTTCCACAAGTGTGATACACAAGGTAAACCATAGATATGGTCCTTGTGTAACCACTCAAGACAAACCATCATACCATTCCACCCAGGTGATTCTTTCACTTAGTTGTTTTATTAAGCAAAAACACAAGTCAATGACTTAGAAATATTTTATAGCATGAATAATCCACCCTTGTTTGCTACTAGCTAGGCTAAGCATGATAACATACCAAGTTTCTTAACTTAGAGAAAAATCTACCAAGAATAACACTACTAGGATTTCCCAAGGCATAACTTAGCATAGCATATATACTTAGAAAATTCCATGCAAGCCCTACTCAAAATATCACTAGTGCATAGTCAAAATAATAGGACAAAATACATGAAGCACCACTTGCCTTGGTAGTAGTTGGGGGAGTAGCAACAATCCTCACACTCACAATCACCACTAGCACCAAAATCTACACATAAAATAATAGCACCAAATTCACATTCAAATAATCAAAAAAATATATATATGAATGCATGCAAATGCAATGAAATGATTTTTCTATACTATCAAGTCTAACCAAACAGTACTGAACACAAAGCCATCTATTTAAAGTCTAAATAAACTTAAATTTGCCTCAAAAAAAATTTATAAACATTTTGTATAGTCAAAATAAGCCTATAATGTGTTCTGCAAATAATCCTATTTTTTCAAAAGCAAAATACAAATTTAAGCGCACAGTAATGTAGATTTCAATTTTCTGAATCCAATGGTATATTATTTGCATTTTTTGAATAAACAGAACAAAGGATATGAATTTTACAAGTTTGCAATTCTAATAGATTCAAAAATAGATTTTAAATCTAACATCCAAACACGTGGGCGCATCTGATTGGCCCATACCGCTTCACCCGGATCGACCAACATGGGCCGTAGGATTTAAGTGATGATGTACGACCAGATCTGCTGATACCGTTTCGAATAAGTGATCTAATCTAAACCCTAGGATCTAGATCTAACGGTGCCAACGCATGTGACCACAGATCGGCGGCGCGAATGGGTGTTGTTGGCGGTGGCGCTACTAGCGATGGTGCTCCGGCGATTACAGAGGGGGCTAGGGGCGATGGAGGTGCTTACCAGACTCGCGAGGACACGAGGACGCTCAAGGTGTCGCTGGCTTGGGCGGGGGCATGCTGTAGTGGCTGTGAGAGCTCGTCGGAATCCTTGATGGCCTCGAGCACGGGTTGGCGGAGAAGACGGCGACGTTCTAGGTCTTCCTAGGACAAACAAACAACATTAGGGCATGCACAAGGACAAGGCGCTCAACATGGTTTGAATAAGAGGCTAAGGGGCGTTCGATTCATACCGCTATTGCTTGCTGGAGTTGAGGACGGCGTCAGGTGTTTGCGGTGCTCATCGGAGTCGACGACCTGGGTAGTACAGGGCGAACCAATGGTGTCAAAAGAAGCACAAGCACAAGGGGAGCATGATTGCATGGATTATAAGGCACGGGGCGGACGATGCTCACCAAAATATCTTCTCGGAGGTGCTCGGGTCCGCGGAGGTGCAAGTCCAATTGCGAGCAGCCTGGCGGCGATTGAGCGTGGGTGTGTGTGGGGGGGGGGGATGGCCGCAGTGCTGAGAGGTTTAAGTAGCCGAAGAGGGCGAGGGAATCACGCTGTGAATCAATGGCAATTAAGCCCGAATCAACCGTGGCAATGAATGGGGAAGAAACGGGCGGCGACAGCGTCTACGCGCGAGGTTTGGGGGAGACGATGCTGAGCTGGCATAGGCCCAGTGGCAGTGAGCGCGGGGTAGGGTGAGTGCGGGTGAGAGAGAGAGGGGGAGGGGGAATGGCCCGGGTGGGCTGTTGGGCTTGATCTAGTGCTGGGACGAAAGGCTAGCGCCTATTTTTATTTATTTTTCCTTTAGCTTTTCTTTTTCAGTTTGATTTTTAAGGAATGGTTTTGAAACCTTTTTCAAACTTGTTTGAATTCAAATCTTTTCTAGATTTTTGTAATGTTATCCTTGCACTCAAAAGTGTGTTAAACACATCTGTTTACTCAAAACACCTTGGTCCTTTGAAAAATAAAAATAAAACCATGCCCCATAATTTAAATAAAGAGGGGTTAAATATGGTTTTACTTTAGGGTTTTGGTTTGAAATTTTTGTGTAAGACAAATATGTTATGCTTATATGAATGCAATGCATGCTTTTACAATTCATAAATTTTGGGAAGTTACATTATCCAAGCCCTTGAAATTGCAATTCCTATTATGCAACCTGTTGATGGCTCCATACTTATGGATGTCAAATATATAACTGCTTATGGCTTCCTCGGTGTTTACCGAGCTAACAGGAGGCTCTGAGCCTATAAATTTGGTTATCTTGATGTTGTGCAGGATGATCAAGTGTCATTGCCTTGCCCGCAATCCTTCGAGGTTTAGGGAAGGGAACACTGGATCCTCACCAAGGATCAAGTGACTGATATCATGGCAGAGCTCTATCCTGACTCCGAGGAAGAGGAAGAAGGAGGGCAGCAGGATGAGCAGGAGCAGCAGCAGGAGTAGGAGTACAACCCTGCTTGGGAGGGACAACAATAGGAGGAGCAACCTTGGGACCAATGGCCCTATCAACAGCAACGGCAGCAGGGGTTCAACAATGTCCCCTATCAGGATTTTCTGCAGCTCAACCAGCGCGTTGGGGAGATTGACCAGACTCTGCATAGAGTACGTGAAGATGTGAGTGCCTTAACTCACAACTTTAGTAACTTCATGACCTACTTCCCCGACTACTACTAGTAGCATCAGCACCCGCCGCCGAACAACGACAACAACTAAGCATGGCAACAGCCAAAGCTTGGGTGAGGTTTGAAAACCTCCAAACTTGCATCCATATTTTTATTTCTTCTTTTGATTTATTTTCTTTTCCAAGAATTGCATGTTTACTTTCAGTTTGCATTCTTAAACCAAAAATACAAAAAAAAATAGTTGTAACTTTTATTGCAAATTTGTTTCTTTGTTTTTCTTGGAGATTGCTCAAATTCAGGTGACTTGGCAATAGGGAAATATAAAGGGGATTCGACTCAAGTAGGAGAACAAATAAAGCAAGAGGAGGTATCACATTCCTTTCATCACTTCTCCTGCAAATTTAAATTGATCCTACAATTATTTACTCGCTTGAACTTGAGTCACTCCCCACCTAGCTTGTTATCTTATAAATTACATTCCCTTGCTAGTTTCCTCTTTTATCTTTGAAACAATGAGCAATGAACTTGGTTAAAATATTTTTGATATTCTTACAAAAATAAATGGCATACAAGAGATGACTTGAGTCCATGTTTAGCCCAAAGGATTTGATTTTAGAAACTACTCAACCCCATTGAGATTAATGTAAATAAAATCGATAGCACCCTTGAATGAAATTGTCTGATAAAATGGATGCTTCGAAGTAGTAGAAATTATGCCACTACTTTTCTAATAATTACAGTAGGATATTGCTTTACGCGTGTCACTACAACACTGTCGTACTCCAAGAGGAACTATTGACTCCGCTGACCAACAAACGATCTAAATGTGGGAACCACTTGATTTGGGCTATTGAGTTATGTAAACGTCTGTAGAAGCAATGGTATGACGGGTAAATTTTTTAGTTTCCTCGTGGTTTCACGTTCCAAGTGAAGTTGTAGTACTCCTTTGACCCACTATTTCTCAATAGCTATCTATTGGCATGGTCATAAGTGAAATGGATCGTATGGGCACCTAGAGGGGTGTGAATAGGTGCTACTCAATTTTTAGTTCTTTTTCAATTTTAGGCTTGACACAAAGTAAATTCTCTAGATATGCAACTACGAGAATTTCCCTATATGCAAACCTAGCTACTAAGCACGTAAAGAGAGGAGCGAGGAAACCGTAGTGGGGCACGTGGAGACACAGGGATTTGTTTTACCGCAGTTCCTTCCTTGTTAAGGGAAGTACATCTGCGTTGGAGGGGTGGGCGGTTCTAAGACCACCACGCCACAATAGGCCTCACCCTATTCTCCGATGGATCTCGCCACGAAAGGTCTGATCCACCTTCTCCACTATTGGTACCCTTCGAGGCGGGAACCAGTGTCTTTACAACTCTACCGGGGCACACACCCACAACGGAATTGGGGGCTCCTGAGATGACAACAAGCTGTCACAACAACAAGGTTTATCAATATAAACAAAAGCAAGGATCTAGGTATTCGCAAGAAATACTAGATCGGTGATTCTCCAAATGAATGGAGAGGAGAAGAAGCGCTTGATTGCAGTAGTTGAAGATCGAGTTCTCCTCCTTTGATTCGCCAAGGGACGAGGCCTTTGGGTGGATGAAGGTGGAGCTCTCTTGGTTGAAGAATGATGAACGGATCCTGAATTTTTCGAATGAATCAAGCGTTCTGGCAGGAGGAGGAAGTCAGGCTTAAATACCCCTTCCTAGAACAAGCCGTTGGAGAAATTTGGGGGCGGATTATCCGCCCCCCTTTGGGGCGGACTATCCGCCCTGTGGAAAAAATTCGCCCCCCAGGACGGAAACTCTGGAGAAAAAACCGCCCCCCATACAGAGAGTGATGCAGCCTTGACTTGATGAAATATCTCGAGGGGGCGGATCCACCCCCCTCAAGGGGTGGACTATCCGGCCTGGGGAGAAAATCCTCCCTAGAGCTGGAAAGTCCGGGGGAAACTCCGCCCCCCATACAGAGAGCAACGCAGGTCATTTCTTAAAGAAATTCCTCGAGGGGGCGGATGGGCGGACTATCCGGCCTTACCGGAAAATCCGACCAAAACTCCGCCCCCTCTTTGGGGTTTGCGCCCTTCTGAAAATGGGGTGAGGCGGATTATCCGCCCCTGGTAGGGGCGGATTATTCGCCCCCCAAAAGTAGTTCTTTCCTTTTTCAAGATAGATATCTGCAGCACTTCAACACATATTATATCATCCTTGATATTGTTATCTAACACACAAAACACTAGGGATTAATAAATGTTCTTTCAACAAGTGCGCAACACAGGCCCAATTAACATGTTAAAAACAGTGGCATGATTTCTCTATGAAGGAGTTGAAGTTTTGTAAAAACAAGAAAATGAAAAAGGTGCTTTGAGGGTCTTGAAATTTTGACGTGGGAGTAGATGAGTTGTTCTTAAATTAAATGATTCTTGGCGCAAACTTGAGTACTCTTAATTGATTAAAGGAATAAGAGCAAAAAGTTTTCATTTGTCAATAAGAGAGAAACCAAAAAGATTTGTTTCACTTTCCTAGCTAAACTTTGTACACTCGCTCGGGCATATGATTTATTTGCTATCAAGATATACGTGGTTAGGAAGTGAACTCAGTGCAATCTTGTGAATATTTTCATGATCATGTTTAAGATTGCAGGAGTTGTGAAGAAAAGAATTTAACACTAATTCGAGCTTGTAAGTTCTTTTATTTAAGTCTCAAATCTCCGCTATCCTTTCTTATTTCCTTATCACTCGAGGACGAGAAACATCTAAGATTGGGGGAGTTGATAGTTGTGAGGTTCGACATATTTTTTATGGTTTCTATCGATGGTTTTCGTTTGGATTTAATAGTTTTCTAGCTTTACCTAACGCTAATACTTTGGTAACAAAGAAAACTTGGTTTTTAATGTGTGTTTCAGGTTCTGAATATCAACAGAGGGATTTAACAGCAAAAACACAATATTCAGACGAAAACAAGCAAGTCTCTTTTTGGAAGCAATCGAGGGAGTTTACTGAAGCTTTAACGAGCAACTATACGGCGGGAATATTTCTTTGGCCATATAGTTACCGCCGTATAGCTTCCATCTTCTTCGTCTTATTAAAAGGGACAACTTTTGTGAAGAGGCCGAGGACGAAAATAGAACACACGAGCCGCCATCCCATCCAGAAGGGATCCGGAGAAGAAGAGGAAGACGTTCTTCATCTCGCTCCACGATCTTTGATCTCCTAGACACCACACCTCCATAGCCATTACTTGTACTTGAGAGAGAGAGAGATAAAGATCTCCACCTTGCAAGACTAGGGTTTGATATTGTTCTTCCCATCTTGAATTGTGTTGGATTTATTTCTATTTCCTATTGTGGATCTCCACGGTAATATCATGAAGAACTCCCTTTATTTAATTATATCGATGATGCTTTCTTCTCTCATGTGTGAGTAATTTCCCTTGGGCGTGGGAGATGTAGGAGATTGGTGAGATGTGATGTGCCTATATAATTTCCCTTAAGTTTGTGGTTGATTTTAATTACTATATTATGTGTGCTTGACTATCTATGGGATGCTTAATGCATGTTGTCCAATTAAGGGCCCAGACAACATGATGCTTTGTTCTACATAGATAGAATCTTGTTTGCTAGCGGACCGACGACCCTCGCGTGACATGGGGATATCAATGGGAAACTCAAGGATCACGAGGAGCGATTGAGCTTATTGCATTTGTTCGATCCAAGGAGCTTAATTGCTAAGCAACCTGAAGGATCTTAATTGTTTAGTGACTAACCATGGTTGTGGTAAACAGGCTAGTAGGATTATTGAAGTTGGGATGAAATCTACCAAGAGGAGTTCTGGCTAATTATGTGTTGCTCGCCTACACACATACATACTTATAAGATTATAATTGTTACACTTATCACTCATCCACCTGACACATTCACTATCACCATGAACTGAAACTCCCCGCACCTACTTTGTCATCTGCAGAAAACAACAAACAAATCGTTCTTTACTTTTATGCTTTTTATTTCAGAAGTTTACATTCTAGTTTTATTTAAATACAATAATTTAATCCAAAATTCTATTCTCATTTTCAACACTTGCAGTCAATTCACTCGAAGACCTGTGACAACTTCGGGTGTGACAGGAGACTTCACCAATAAATACTTACCTTTGGGCGCCCAGTGGGATCGACATCTTAACTTCAAAACTAGATACAAACGATTTGTGCACTTGCAGCCATCAGCCGCGCGCAAGCCGGCCCACCCAACTGCTCCCTTATGCTGTTGATTGCCTATTGTGCTAGAATTCAGCCCATCCGGCTAAGGAGTTTTTCAAATATTTTTTGCTTTATCTTTAGTCCCACATGGGGCACCTAAGAGGGAGGGATCCCCTCCCTTAGCCTATATAAGGAGGTGCCTATGGGTGGGCTTAAACACACAATAATCTGAGATATTCCCTTTGGTTGGAATACTCCCCTCTCTCTCTCTCTAAAGTTGCCTCTGCTATTGCGTGATCCCAAGTTTGGACTACGTAGGGAAGGTGTTCTCTTCTGCGGCATGCCGTTGGCTACCGGGATTCTGTAACATCCCAGCATTAGAGCTTAGAAATAAGATGAACACAGGTGTGTGCATTGCATTCATGCATAGAAAATCTGAATAATTTTCGCGCTTTTAAATAAAAACTTGTCAAAGTGATTGAAGCTTCTCTTAACTTGATGGAATTGATGTAGATCATCAAGTTGACTGCGATAAGTTTCAATATGACCTTTGCTAAAACCTTATTTTGGGTAAAAATGATTTGATCACGTAAAGAGAGGAGCGAGGAAACCGTAGTGGAGCACGTGGAGTCACAGAGATTTGTTTTACCGCAGTTCCTTCCTTGTTAAGAGAAGTACATCTGCATTGGAGGGGTGGGCGGTTCTAGACCACCACGCCACAATAGGCCTCACCCTATTCTCCGATGGATCTCGCCACGAAAGGCCTCATCCACCTTCTCCACTATTGGTACCCTTCGAGGCGGGAACCAGTGCCTTTACAACTCTACCGGGGCACACACCCACAACTGAATTGGGGGCTCCTGAGATGACAACAAGCTGTCACAATAACAAGGTTTATCAATATAAACAAAAGCAAGGATCTAGGTATTCGCAAGAAATACTAGATCGGTGATTCTCCAAATGAATGGAGAGGAGATGAAGCGCTTGATTGCAGTAGTTGAAGATCGAGTTCTCCTCCTTTGATTCCCCAAGGGACGAGGCCTTTGGGTGGATGAAGGTGGAGCTCTCTTGGTTGAAGAATGATGAACGGATCCTAACTTTTTCGAATGAATCAAGCGTTCTAGCAGGAGGGGGAAGGCAGGCTTAAATACACCCTTCCTAGAACAAGCCGTTGGAGAAATTTGGGGGCGGATTATCCGCCCCCCTTTGGGGCAGACTATCCACCCTGGGGAAAAAATTCGCCCCCAGGACGGAAACTCTGGAGAAAAAACCGCCCCCCATACAGAGAGTGACGCAGCCTTGACTTGATGAAATATCTCGAGGGGGCGGATTATCCGCCCCCCTCAAGGGGCGGACTATCCGGCCTGGGGAGAAAATCCTCCCTAGAGCTGGAAAGTCCGGGGGAAACTCCGCCCCCCCCATACAGAGAGCGATGCAGGTCTTTTCTTAAAGAAATTCCTCGAGGGGCGGATGGGCGGACTATCCGGCCTTGCTGGAAAATATGACCAAAACTCCGCCCCCTCTTTGGGGTTTGCGCCCTTCTAAAAATGGGGTGGGGCGGATTATCCGCCCCCGGGTAGGGGCGGATTATTCGCCCCCCAAAAGTAGTTCTTTCCTTTTTCAAGATAGATATCTGCAGCACTTCAACACACATTAAATAATCCTTGATATTGTTATCTAACACACAAAACACTAGGGATTAAGAAATGTTCTTTCAACAAGTGCGCAACACAGTCCCAATTAACATGTTAAAAACAGTGGCATGATTTCTCTATGAAGGAGTTGAAGTTTTGTAAAAACAAGGAAATGAAAAAGGTGCTTTGAGGGTCTTGAAATTTTGACGTGGGAGTAGATGAGATGTTCTTGAATTAAATGATTCTTGGTGCAAACTTGAGTACTCTTAATTGATTAAAGGAATAAGAGCAAAAAGTTTTCATTTGTCAATAAGAGAGAAACCAAAAAGATTTGTTTCACTTTCCTAGCTAAACTTTGTACACTCGCTCGGGCATATGATTTATTTGCTATCAAGATATACGTGGTTAGGAAGTGAACTCAGTGCAATCTTGTGAATATTTTCATGATCATGTTTAAGATTGCAGTAATTGTGAAGAAAATAATTTAACACTAATTCGAGCTTGTAAGTTCTTTAATTTAAGTCTCGAATCTCCGCTATCCTTTCTTATTTCCTTATCACTCGAGGACGAGAAACATCTAAGATTGGGGGAGTTGATAGCTGTGAGGTTCGACATATTTTTTATGGTTTCTATCGATGGTTTTCGTTTGGATTTAATGGTTTTCTAGCTTTACCTAACGCTAATACTTTGGTAAAAAAGAAAACTTGGTTTTTAATGTGTGTTTCAGGTTCTGAATATCAACAGAGGGATTTAACAGCAAAAACACAATATTCAGACGAAAACAAGCAAGTCTCTTTTTGGAAGCAATCGAGGGAGTTTACTGAAGATTTAACGAGCAACTATACGGCGGGAATATTTCTTTGGCCATATAGTTACCGCCGTATAGCTTCCATCTTCTTCGTCTTATTAAAAGGGACAACTTTTGTGAAGAGGCCGAGGACGAAAATAGAACACACGAGCCGCCATCCCATCCAGAAGGGATCCGGAGAAGAAGAGGAAGACGTTCTTCATCTCGCTCCACGATCTTTGATCTCCTAGACACCACACCTCCATAGCCATTACTTGTACTTGAGAGAGAGAGAGAGAAAGATCTCCACCTTGCAAGACTAGGGTTTGATATTGTTCTTCCCATCTTGAATTGTGTTGGATTTATTTCTATTTCCTATTGTGGATCTCCACGGTAATATCATGAAGAACTCCTTTTATTTAATTATATCGATGATGCTTTCTTCTCTCATGTGTGAGTAATTTCCCTTGGGCGTGGGAGATGTAGGAGATTGGTGAGATGTGATGTGCCTATATAATTTCCCTTAAGTTTGTGGTTGATTTTATTACTATATTATGTGTGCTTGACTATCTATGGGATGCTTAATGCATGTTGTCCAATTAAGGGCCCAGACAACATGATGCTTTGTTCTACATAGATAGAATCTTGTTTGCTAGCGGACCGACGACCCTCGCGTGACATGGGGATATCAATGGGAAACTAGCACTACAACAGATGTGATAATATATGACGCACATTCTATGATGATGCAGTAAAAAACGTCAGGGATTCATATAAATTGTGGCGTTTTTTCATAAAATATGACGTTTTTTTACTGCATCGTCATAGAATGACTGTCACAGACAATCACATTTGATCTACCCTTAGATCCTTCAGGTTGCTTAGCAATTAAGCTCCTTGGATCGAACTAATGCAATAAGCTCAATCGCTCCTCGTGATCCTTGAGTCAAACTAGTTTCCCATGACCTTTTCTAAAACCTTATTTTGGGTAAACATGATTTGATCAAATGTAATAAGAGTTAATCCTAATACATGACTTAATGATTTATAGTTAATCCTTAGGTGATCATATCATAGTATTCATCCTAATCACTCGTGAACACCAACTTATAAATATAACACAAATAATAAGAATGTAACAACTATATCTTAATCTCATCTACTTATACCATGTGTATCATGGAAATACCTAACTTTAACTCTCTAGTGAGATTGAGTAGGAAGGAAACCAAAGTTAAGATCATTCACCATATATCTTTCTTTCTATATCAATCCTTATCATCTCTATTGAATCCTATCTTTATATTTGTTGTTAATCAATATTGAGTAACCAAATATTGATTCACCAATTCTTAACCTGTCAAATCTTGACCTATCAAATCTTGTACTTATTATACCGTTCACTTAAGGTTTATAAAGAAAGAAGTCAGAAGAGGTAAATAGTGATGCTAGTTTTAGATGTTATCTATATAATGGGAGTGATTGGAAGAAATCAAATCAATATGGTAACAAAGAAGATTACAAGGATGATGTCTCAAGATAGTTACCAGGAGTAGTCCTATTGGATCAAGTAGGTATAGTCAATGAAATATATCTCTTAATCCAATAGAGATAAACAAAAGATAATTAGAATACAACTGTCATCTTGTATTGATGAAGCCTTGTTCAGCCAAATGGAAACCTGAATCATAAAGGATCAAAGGATTATAATGATCATGCCTTATTCTCCAATATTGAATGCTTATACCATGTATAAGTGACATTGGTGGATAAAACATGATTGAGCCATAGTATAGATATATTATCCTAGATTAGACATTACAAGTCACATTAATATAATGTGAGGTTGGAATGTTAGATATTGGAGTCACGTAGAGACAAGATAGTATGATTAAAATGATGTTGGAGCAACATTGGATTAAATTAGTATTTTCCTCTTTGGAAATACTAAGCATTTGAGGTGAAGTAGGATTTGATGTATACATCTATTGAAGTGATATTAGTGAAGGATGATTAAGGAAGAGTATGATTGGAGTCAGAAGTAACCACTTGTTGGATTGGGGATTATCAGCAAATAGAGTAGTTGATATAGCCAAGTATAGCTCTAAATGATTATGAAAGGCTTTAATGATAAGCTCAACGGAATTACAAGAGGTGTTAGAAGAATAAAAGGTGGATAATAATATTCTTGTGAGGTAAAGCTCATCATGTTAACACATGATGATGGATAGGAAGAAGTGTATATCTAGGAAAGGAATTCCTTAATCAGAAGTCCAGAATTGTGAATTATGGAACATAGGAAATTCTTGGTAAACACTAACACCTAATTCTATAACCAAACCTATTATCCATTTCATCTAATTGATCTATCATCATGTTTCCACAATGCTTTATAGGAATATTTTCCTATATCAAATCACCTAAGCACATCTTTGTCATTTTCAACCATCATTATCATAGGTGCTTAGGAACCATCTTCATCAATTCTTTCTCATAAGATAGCCTAGAAAACAATCCCACTATTTTACTTCAAAGGGTGATAACATTAAAAATTATCAACATTAAGACGATATGATTAACCATTAATGTTTATTCACATCAATAAAATAAATATGAGAATATTAAATCTTCTAAGAACTTATGGTAAGCATTTTCAATTTAAACTTTAACTCTTTTGTTAGTAATAATAATAATAAATATACATTGCCATTTCCTAAATTATGAGAATAATATTAACCCTATTAAGTACTCAAAACTTTATGTATCAAATAATAACGAAGTACCAATAAATATAAAAGTTGCCCTAATATTATATATTAATGGAAATAAAATCTCATTAGTTAGTAGTAATACATTCTATAATAAGTTTATGAATTTTTGTCAAATTAAATTCATATTAAGGGCCCTCACAAATAATAATAGAAAAGGATATAAATATATTAAAACTCCCATAATTCATGGTAAACATTTTACAAACTTCATCACTCCAAATAAAAGTGAAAACAATGTTATAGAAAGATTTTAAGGTTTTAAACAAAATTCTAAAAAACCTAGTTCTTAATTATTTTACTTAATATATAATTTTGAATAAAATTATGGGTATTGAAAAATACCAAGATAAGTAGAGCAATCAATTCGTATAATTACCTCTGGAATATTTTAAATACTGTATAGAAATTATGGTATTTAAACATGTGGAAATTCAAATTAAAAAGAAAATCTTAAAACAAAAAATAGAAAGAATAAAACCAGGAAAAAAACAGAGGACACACCAAATATGGCCCATGGCCCATCTCCTCTCTTGCTTACTCGTCGCTCACACACGCCACACTGCAGTCCACCTGGCCCAGCATCAGCCTGCCAGAAGCCCGTACCTCTTCGACCTTCTAACTACGTCGTCTTCGTCGCGCCATCGGCGACCTCACGATCCGGCGAAGCAGCTCGCTGGCGGTCACCCCATCGCTGGCCGCATAAAGATCCGCGCCACCGCTCTACGTCATCTATTTAAACCCAACATCGCCGCCGGAGAACCCTAATCCCCTTCTTCCTCTTTGTTTCCTCTCAGAGGCCAAACCCTAGCCCGCCGTCCAGAGACCACCCCGGAGCCGTCCGAGGATGCTATGAGCTCTGTGTCGTCGCCCTCGTCATCCTGGAGGAAGGAATCGAGCCGGGATGTACAGGATCGACCAAATCGTGACAATCTTCTCTGACTCCGACCAAGTTCATCGTCGATGATTAGATCGCTCCCGACCACCTCCGGCCTCGTCGAGCCCTTCATCATGCTCCTGGTGAGCCTCTAAACCTCGTGGTCCTTTCCGATTCGTTGCTCGCGTGCCGTAGCTATCAACCCACGGGGATGCCGAATGTACCACCGCAAACACTCGTCGCCGACCAACCTTCGATGACCAAAGCAGAGCGACGCCGCCACTATAAGGTTCACGGCGACGTCCTCTTTCCGTTAAGCCCCAGCACCAACTCGCGCAAACAGCAAATCCATAGAATCGAAAGCTGCTGTGAGGATCTCCATTGATGATGTCACCATGATGTCATGGTGATGTCATATTTAAATTTCCTTTATTTATTTTCAGTAATAATTCTGTAATGAACAAAAACAATAAAAATGACATGGCAATAGGTCCCACCTGTCATTGGCTGTGGGTAGAAGTTGAGCCAGTAACAAAAGAATTCACCAATCTGAGGGGTGAGGTGGCCGATGGTCCACTAGTCAGTGACTTAGTCTAGGTTAGCTTTGGTATAAAAAGTATTTCTGTCTAGGAATTAAATAAAACCATATTAATTCCAATATAAATAAAATAATTAAATCTTGTAAATTTAATATGTTTTGTTTTATAAATCAGAAAAATACATATAATATATGAAAATGTTTAGAAAAATAAAATCTACAACTTAAAATTATTATCAAACATTATTATGATAATTATTTAATAAATACTTTATAAAGTTTTAATACTTTGATAATTAATATTTTAATAATGGTAAATGCTAAAAATCTAAATAAAATACCAAAAATCTTATAAAAATAAGAATTAGAGTTTAAAACTATAATCATGCATTATTATTCCTCTTAATTAAATATTTATTATTTATTAAGTATTTATTAAGTAATAAACCTTATTAAAATCATATCTTATTATTTATAAATCACAAAAATAAATGTAATATACCAAAATGATCACAAAAATAATACCTACATGTTAAAAATGTGATATTCCACTTTTGAGTTAAATAAAAGATTAAACAACTTTAATAACTTAAATATAAACTTATTTCCTTAATAGATAATTCATATAAGGTAAATAAAATTTGTTAATATTCCTAGAATTGCCAGTTTAGATTTAATAAGTAATACCAGTCTTCAATATTGATAATATGAAGTCAAAATGGTTCAACACATTTTAAATGCAATTTATTTAAATTATCCTTCAACTATAAGTGCAGATTGTTTTATAAAAGAATCCTTATCCAATCTAAAATCTCCAAGAATAATTGTAATAAGATAAAACCCATTCTTTACTTTAACCACAAATTTATAAACAAATCAACACAGTATAAGTGAGTTCATAAGTAATAAATAATATTGTTTACTTATTCACAAACATTAACCACACCCTTATAAGGAGATAAATTCCTTAATACATTTATAATATAAAGAAACCACTACCAAATAAAAGTAATACCATTCTTAAGTTACTCTAAGGGAACAATATAAAGTGAAAAAGATACAAGTATCATAAGTAATACACCCTAAGTCTATCTATAGTCTTAAAGTTACTTGTAGTTTGCAAAGCTATAAGTATGATACTAAATACTTTATTACATGTCTTATAGTTTACTTTGGTCTTTTATAAATAAGTTATAAAACATCTCAAGTCCAAACTATTCAAGCAAGCACAAACAACATCAACCACATCTAATTAACCACAAAGATTGTTTAAACCTTAATAAAGGAATCTTTTCATCAAATGTTATTCATTTTGCCACTTCAATCAACATATGACAATTAATGGAAAACACCTTACTTTATACTATACTTGTATAATAAGATTGTTAATACTTAAATCCTTTATAAGTGACATTACTTGTAAAGTAAAACTTGAAGATAAACAATTAAGATGTAAGCAACCTTGAGTAGCATTCCATACTATGTATTTTGTCGTTGTATAAATACATGTTGTTTTCCACACACTCACAAGCTTTAATAAGAAGCACATGTATAAAACTTAATCTAAAAGGGCAACACATTCCAAGGAAACCCTTTCCAGTATCCAAACCCTAAAAAAAGTTATTCTCGGGATTCACGTTTATCAACTTGCATTACATTACTTATGCATAAAAGCATCTTGCTTCTTTAAACATTAGTCCTTACCGGACCAATGATGCAATGTAACATCCCTAAAATCATGATTTCAAAGATTACATATCATTCATGCATGCATATAGTTTTGAGATCATTTTCAAACTATTTTCAAGAAAACAGAAGCACATAGTGCTATTATTTTATGTGAGCAAACATAAATCAAATGACCATCCTCAATTGAGAGGATAAGTGTTTTAAACCAAGTTTTGTTGGCTTCCTTGTTGATTGGATTGAATGTGGAGTTTGGACAAAATTCATTGAACAAATGTGGATTCAAAACCATTTTCAAAACATTTCCAAATCAAGTGCTATGTCACTGTTATTTTATTTTATTCTAAATGACCAAGCTAATTCAAAGTGACCACTTGATTTTATGCCCAGAAGTGTGAATGTTGCACCCTACAAAATCCTGGAAAAAATTTGAATTCAAAAAGCTTTTGAAACCATTTGAAATTCATTCCAGAAATTCAAAACAGAAAAAGAAAAAGAGAAAGGAAATAGAAAAGGGCCAGCACCTGGATTCTGGCCCAACTGAGAAAGCAGCCCACTAAGCCCACCCGGGTTCCCTCTCTCCCTCTCTCACTCGCAGACGCACCCAGCAAGCGACTGACGCCAGGACCCCACCCCCTCTCCGTTTCTCTCGCAGACAACTAGGCCCCGTCCACGTCACCGTCGTCTTCCCCAAATCTCGCCCGCAGACCACGTCGCCGCTGGCCGTTGCTGGCGTTGATTCCGCGGCGTAATTGCCATTGATTCAGCAGGCGTTTCCTATCGAGCCCCTGCCTACTTAAACCCCTCCCCCTCGCGGTCATTTCCCCCCACACTGCACACACACTCTTCTCGCCACCAGGCTGCCTCTAATTCGTATTGCACCGCCGCAGTCCGAGCAAACTCCGGCGAGGTATTCCGGTAAGACCCCGTCGCCCCTTGCTGTCTAAGTTTGCCAGTACAATCTCTGCAACCATGCGCATCTCCTGACCCCTCTGGTGCATGCTAGGATCGTCCAGAGCCTCGGCAACATCGGCGACAGCACGAGTCAGACGACCCCATCAACTCTGGCGAGCCTTCCTGGTTAGTTCTGACCGCGCCTTGATCTCTCTTTGACACTCGCATGACCAGCATCACTCCGTGCATCTGACGCAGTGCTTATTTTGCCCTGGCATGATCTGTATCTTTGCCAACATCGACGAGCAGCCATACCCGACGCGTTCGCGAACTCCGGCGAGGAATCCCTGACAACTCCGAGCGCCCCTTCGCCAACCAGGGACACGTTGAGCTTCACCTCGTCACTGCGGTTCTGGTGAGTATCCTCCCACCTCCCCGCGCGACCTAGTTTGACGGTTCCGCCACTGACAGAGCGCTCCGCCGCTCGCCGCCGCGCTAGCGCCGCCCATCTCTGGTCAAAGCATTCAGGAACGTTAGATGTAGATCTTGCGGCTAAGATTAGAACATAAACGAAGAGGTATGAGCGCATCTGAGCCACTAGATCTGACTTAAATCCTACGGCTTGTAGAGACCGATCCGCACAAAACGGTACCGGCCAGTAGAATAGCGCCGCGTGGCAGTGAATTAGATTTAAAAGCTGGATTTGAATCGGATTGTTATTCAAATTTGATTTGGCTATAACTTTTGATCCCCACGTTAGAATTTGACAAATTTTATACCGTTGGAATCAGGAGAGCAAGCTCTTTCAAAATATGCAATGTGTTTAATGTTTAGCTTCTGTTAAAAAAGTTTTATTTGCAGAAACTTGTGTAGGGATAATTTGAGTATATGAAATGTTTAGGAAATAATTTAGGGTATAAATATTGGCTGTTTGGCAAGTTTTTAACTTGTTAGTGAATCAGTACTGAATACTTGCTTTGTTGAGTTTTAAAAATCATCACATATCATCTTGCATGCATGCATATATTTTTGATTGTATATGTTTTGTGTGTAATTTGTTGCTACCAATCTTTGTGTAGATTTTGGTGCTAGTGATTGTGATTGTGAGGAGTGCTACTCTCCCAACTACCAAGGCAAGTGGTACTTCATGAATATTTTTATCCCATGTTTTATACTAAGCATTAGAATTTTTTTTGCTAAGTCTTGCATGATATTATTTTGCTTATATGCCATTTTGGGAAATCCTAAGTAGTTGTAGAATTCTTAGGGAATTTCTAAGTTAAGTTACTATCTATGCCATGCTTAGCCTAGCTAGTAGCAAACAGGGTTGGTGAAATATACATGCTATGATGAAAATATTTCTAAGTCTTTGGACTTGTGTTTTACCTAATAAAACAACTAAGTTAATGAAACACCTGGGTGGAATGGAAGGAAAGGTTTATGTTGAGTGGTTACACAAGGCCCATTTCTATGGTTTACCTTGTGTATCTCACTTGTGGTAAGCCACCCAGGAACAAAGAGATTTTTGAGGCCAAGTGTTAAGAAGCTTCTAGTGCAGCCACTTGGCAATATGGGCTCTACCTGGATCACATAAGTTGCTAGAACTTAGCCATTTGGACAGATGGTGGTAGTGGGATGATAGGTTGGAACGCGTCCATTTGGTCTAAGGGAAGGCTTCTGAAAGGTCCTGTCTTGGTGAAACCAAGTCTGGTGGGGAAAGTGCACAACCTCTGCAGATGGAAAAATCTAAGTACTTAGCCAAGTCCATTGCAATGGACAACTTGAGCATCAAGACATGGAAGCTATCAAGAATCTCCTCATCCCAATTTCTAAGTAAAATTTGTGGGTGAACAAGGGTGAAGGACCTCAATGTCTATTGGTGGTTCCTTGGGAAAAAAATTTGACAAAGAAAAACTTAGTGATTTCAACTAATAGGAAAAAACCTATTTTGAGCAAAGCAAGCCAAGCTACACTTAGCCAAATTGCATATAGTATCTAGTCCACTTAAAATTTTACTAAGGTATCACTTGCCAATACTATTCCAAAGTATTGACCCCGTGTGGCTGTAACTTGTGATGTTGCAGGTTACTCTGATGAAGATTAGGTGTCATGAGTCTACACTCAACACGTTTGCCTGTGGCACATGAAGATGAAGACTTTTATTTATTTACTTATTCAAACTCTTGTATTAGGCCTGTGGCCTTGGAGTTGTAAAGAATATGTTTATCTCTAGAATGGCTGTAATAAATGACCTTTGTATCTGTGTACTTCATCTTAAACTGTGGATGCTAGCATTGATCCAGGGACTAGCATTGCAATCACAGGGATCCTTTTCCTTTATAAAGGAGGGATCTTACAGATGGTATCAGAGCACTGTGTTGCTTGTAGGATTATGACCCTAGGATTGGAAACCACTAAGGAAAAAAATTCAACTTCTACACTTGTCTATTCTTCTCGTAAAACTTTTCTAATCTTCTCTCTCATCTCTATTTGTATATGCACTCCATCAACGAAGCCGTGAGGAAAGGACCACTCATGACAATGACTTTGGAGTGTGAGACAGAATTCCCCAAGGCTCTCAAGGACCTCATGGTTGCATTAGAGATACAAGGTGCAGCTGTGTATAAGGGTTTTCCTGTGATGGATGAAGGAGTGGAATACTGGTGGGTGCAACTTCACTTGTATAAAAACAAGGAAGACAACCATCAGGAAAAAGGATTCTGCATGTTCACCAATTCAGTGGTGCACACTACATTCTTTGAATCAGCAAAGGATACAGCTTGGAAGACCATCAAAGAACTTGGTGATAGAGTCAAGTGCAGAATGCTCAACCTCCAAAATGATCTAAAGAAAGAGAAGGAACATACCCAAGAGTTGGAAGCTACCAACCAAACCTTAAGAGGAGACATTATAGACTTAGTGATGGAGTCATGTGAGCAAGATAGGCTGATTGCTTCTAGAAATATTGTGTTAGCCAACAGATCCAGTGAGATAGGATTGTAAACATACTTCGTTAGTTGGACCACCACCTATCACCTTATTTTCCAAATGTTGCTTTAAAATAAGTTGAACCTTGGTTGTTGTAATGGATCCATGTGTGCCATGACTTGTGTGTTTTGTATTCCAAGGATTTGTGTGTGATGTTTTGCCTTGTATTTTATCCTGAATTGTGTAGTGCTAACTTTTTCTATCTTATAAATAGATGCCTACTGTTACCATCAGCACTGTTGAGGAGTTCCAGGTTACTCGCTTTGGTCCTCGTATTGTTGAGCTTACTACTTTGCTCAATATTCCTCTTCCTACCATCATGGTGCTTCCCCTCACCAAGTTTGAGAGGAAGGACCTCTGGGGCTTCAAGGTAAACCAGCCTGAACGCCAGACAGAGCCTACCACGGAGGCCATTGTCTTCAAGCTCATGCACGATGACAAGGAGAGAGGCCTTGAGGTAGTCATGCAGGATCTGATAGGACTTCTGCTAGGGAGACACTCCCGACAGGTTAGAGGTACTCACTTCCATGTCTTCGGTAGACGTGATGAGGATGGAGAGTCCATCGACTTCGAGGACGATTCGAGGGACACAGCAGAGCCGATTCGCCTGTACCTCCAGGACTTAGAGTCTCTCATTAGGCACATGGACACTGACAGGACCAACGTCATGCTCAACAATGACGAACTCCAGGTGCAGCTTCGTGAGAAGGACAAGCTCTTCGCGGAGCAAGATGAGATAGTCAAGGAGATGGAGGCGAAGTTCGAGAGCCAGGATAGGAAGTTCGAGAGCCAGGATAGGAAGTTCAAGAGTCAGGAGAAGCATGTCCAGGATAGGAACAAGAAGATCCGGGACATGACTGAAGAACTGCAGGCCAAGGACTTCGAGCTCGAGCATCAGCAGACAATGATTGAGAGGCTTCGTTCCCAGAAGAGGGCTCTCAAGGCCAAGATAGAGACCTTGACCACTAGTGTCGAGGAATACAAGACCGCGATGGAGAACGCAGGTCTTACCTTTGTCGAGGAGGAGATTGATGCCGAGGAGTAGATTTGACTACTCATTTATCATTTATTATCGTACTTGTTATTTGAGAACTTGTTATTTGACCATCCGACATGTGGATGGCTTGCTACTTGTGTGTTTTACTTTGCGAACTTGTTATCCTTTTGTTGAACCTTTATCATTGTGTTGCATGCCTTGTGTTTGCTTATGTGATGTAATGTGCATGAAAGCATCTATGGGTATCTCATTCTTATCTTTATTGAACAAACCACAGATTCCTCCCCGTCGTGCAAACCCCAACCCCAACAACAACAACATCACTCCAGAAATGCAGCAAATGATGACCGCTCAAACTCAGCTGATGCAGATGATGACGACGTTCATCCAGAACCAAAACAACAACAATAACAACAATAACAACAATCCACCGGGTTTTGATATGCTTACCAGGTTCTTGAGATTGAGGCCAGCAAAGTTCTCAGGAACGACTGATCCCATGGTGGCCAATGATTGGCTACGTTCTGTGAACAAGGACTTGGTAACCGTGGGCTGTACGAATGCTGAAAAGGTCAGATTTGCAACACATTTGCTGGAAGGACCAGCCGCCACTTGGTGGGACAACTTCCAGATCACCACTCCCATCGAAGATGTGACATGGGCTATCTTTGAGGATGGCTTTCGTACTGCTCATATCTCATCTGGAGTGATGAGTCTGAAAAAGAAGGAGTTCCATAACCTGAAGCAGCGCCACCGCAGTGTGGCCGAATATATTGAGGAGTTCAACAATCTGGCGCGATATGCACCAGATGAAGTTGACACAGATGCTAAGAGGAAAGAAAAGTTCCTCGAAGGGTTGAATGATGAGCTGAATCTACAGTTGGCTGTGGCCTATGTTCCCACTTATCAGTCTCTCTGTGACAAGGCTGCTATTTTGGAGAACAAAATAAAGAAAGTTGAAAGCAGAAAGAGAAAGCATTCTGACAAGCACAGCTCGGGATCGTCACACAAACGTTCCCACTATGATGACAGTGGAAGCTCAGGATCCCACAAGCATGGGAAATTCAACAAGCACCACAACCACAACCGCCATGACAACAAGCATCACCGTAGTCATGACAATGACAAGTACAAGAACCACAAGGGTGGATACAAGAGCCACCACAGTGGTAATGGAAGTGGAAGTGGAAGCCAGCCTGTCAAGAAAGACATAAGTCAGGTTGAATGCTTCAAGTGCAAGAAGATGGGGCATTATGCAAATGAATGCCCAGAAAAGAAAGTTGAAGGACCCAACAAGCCCAACCCTTTTCAGAAGGGACAGGTGAACCACATCAATGTGGAGGAAATCTATGAGGAGCCTGATGCTGTTGCTGGTAAGTTCAAACTCAATTCTGTTCCAGCATTTGTTCTCTTTGATACTGGTGCATCTCATTCATTCATATCAAGAGCATTTGTTGAAAGAAATGAACTACCGGTAGAAACTATTGGGTGTCCTATAAAAGTAAGTTCTCCTGGTGGAGAAATGATAGTGAATTCAGGATGTCATGATCTAGTCATAGAATTTGGGAAGTATAAGTTTCCCGTTAACTTGATAATCCTAAACTCCCAAGGATTGGATGTCATTTTGGGAATGGACTGGATGACTAAGCACAAGGGAGTGATAGATTGTGCCAACCATACTGTCTCACTCACAACTCCAGAAAATAAAAGGATCAGATTCAAGACCAACTTTGAAGCAAGAAGGAGTATGCTAAATTCTCTTAAGGGGGTTAGCATTGACAGTGTGCCAATTGTGAGTGAGTATCCGGACGTGTTTCCGGAAGAATTGCCGGGAATGCCACCAGATAGAGATGTGGAGTTTCTTATAGATTTGGTACCAGGGTCTGGACCAATAGCAAAGAGACCATATAAAATGTCAGTGGATGAACTGAAAGAACTCAAGAAACAACTTGGAGAACAGCTATAGAAAGGATTTATTCAACCAAGTTCTTCATCTTGGGGAGCCCCAGTTTTGTTCGTGGAGAAGAAAGATAGAAGTCAAAGGTTATGCATAGATTACCGTTCACTCAACGAGGTGACTATCAAGAACAAATACCCTTTGCCTAGAATAAATGACTTGTTTGATCAGCTAGAAGGAGCATGTGTGTTCTCAAAGATTGATCTTCGGTCAGGTTATTTTCAACTCAAGATAAGGGAACAAGACATACCTAAAACAGCTTTCACTACAAGGTATGGATTGTATGAGTATACAGTAATGCCTTTTGGTTTGACCAATGCTCCAGCATACTTCATGAATATGATGAACAAGGTGTTCATGGAATTCCTTGACAAATTTGTTGTCGTTTTCATCGATGACATTTTAGTCTACTCCAAGAGCAAAGAAGAACATGAAGGACATTTGCGTTTGATACTTGAGAAGTTAAGAGAGCATAAACTTTATGCCAAATTCAGCAAGTGTGAATTCTGGTTGAATGAAGTTGGATTTCTTGGACATGTTATGACAAAGGATGGTGTAGCAGTTGATCCTGCTAAAGTTTCAGCTGTAATGGAATGGGAATCTCCCAAGTCAGTAAAGGAAGTTCGTAGTTTCCTTGGCTTAGCAGGTTACTACAGAAGTTTCATTGAAAATTTCTCCAAGGTAGCTAAGCCTATGACTGAATTGCTAAAGAAAGACAAGAAATTTGCTTGGACGGAAGGTTGTGAACTCAGCTTTCAGGAATTGAAGAAGAGACTTGTGACAGCACCAGTCTTGTGTCTGCCAGATTTGGAAAAAGATTTCCAAGTATATTGTGATGCATCTCATCAGGGTTTGGGTGCAGTACTTATGCAAGAAGGAAAAGTTGTGGCGTATGCCTCGAGACAACTCAAAACTCATGAAGTGAACTATCCTACTCATGATTTAGAGTTAGCCTCTGTTGTCCATGCACTCAAAACATGGAGACACTATCTTTTGGGAAAGCGTTGTGAAGTGTTCACAGATCACAAAAGTTTGAAGTATATCTTCACCCAGAAGGAAATTAATATGAGACAAAGAAGATGGCTAGAACTTATCAAAGACTATTACTTAAGTTTGCAATACCACCCCGGTAAAGCAAATGTTGTAGCAGATGATCTAAGTCGTAAGGTTTTTGTGAATGGACTTACCAAAGGAGAATTGCCAGATGATTTGTGTGCCCAATTCAGAAAACTCAGATTGGAGATTGTTCCTGAAGGACATCTCATGACTTTGGATGTTCAACCCACTTTGTTGGACAAGATCAAAGAAGCCCAGAAGATTGATAAGGAAATTGAAGAGATTAAAGAAAAGATTGGCAAAGGAAAAGCCAAAGGGTTCCATGAAGACGAACAGGGTACTTTATGGCATGGGAAACGTATCTGTGTTCTACAAGATCTGGAGCTGCGGAAACTGATTTTGCAGGAAGCACACAACTCACCGTATTCCATTCATCCGGGTAACACCAAAATGTACATGGACATGAAAGAAAGATTTTGGTGGAATAATCTCAAGAAGGACATCGCCGAGCATATTGCTTTGTGTGATGTGTGTAGTAGAGTGAAGGCGGAACATCAGAAACCAGCACGTTTGCTTCAACCATTACCTATTCCTGATTGGAAGTGGGACAAGATTGGTATGGATTTCATTACCGGATTACCAAGGACCCGGTCAGGATATGATTCTATTTGGGTAGTAGTGGATCGCCTAACTAAAGTGGCTCATTTAATACCCGTGAAGACAACATATACAAGTGCTAAGTTGGCAAAAATCTATATGTGTAGAATTGTATGTCTACACGGAGTGCCCAAGAGTATTGTGTCTGATAGGGGAACTCAATTCACTTCTCATTTTTGGAGACAGTTGCATGAGTCATTGGGAACGAGGTTGGAATTTAGTACTGCTTTTCATCCTCAAACTGATGGACAAACAGAAAGGACCAATCAGATTCTTGAAGACATGTTGAGGGCATGTGCCCTAGACTATGGAGCCAGTTGGGATGAAAGTCTGCCTTACGCAGAATTTTCTTATAACAACAGCTATCAAGCCAGCATTGAGATGGCACCATTTGAGTTTCTCTACGGAAGAAAGTGTACCACCCCATTGTTATGGAATGGTGTGGGAGAAATAAGTTTATTCGGGCCATATCTTATCAAAGAAGCCGAAGAGAAGGTCAAGTTGGTTAAGGACAGGTTGAAGATAGCACAGTCCCGACAGAAAAGCTACGCAGATCCTAAGCGTAGAGAAGTCACCTACGAAGTTGGTGATAGATCTTATCTTAGAGTGTCACCACTTCGTGTAGTGAAGAGGTTCGAAGTCAAAGGAAAGTTGGCACCAAGATATGTTGGACCATTCAAGATTCTGAGTCGTAAAGGAGAAGTTTCCTATGAAATTGAACTGCAGAATCTTTGTCAGCTGTGCATAATGTGTTTCATGTGAGTCAACTTAAGAAATGTCATCCAGAAATGGGAGAAACTTCTTTGAAGGATACTATACCTTTGGAGGAGGTTCAACTGGAAAGTGACCTCACTTATGAAGAGAAATCTATCAAGATTCTTGAGACTGCAGAAAGAGTCACACGGACTAAGACTATCAAGTTCTACAAAGTGCAGTGGAATCATCATTCCGAAGAGGAAGCAACATGGGAAAGAGAAGATGATCTTCGGAAAGACCACCCCACCTATTTGCTAGCCAATCCGAATCTCGAGGGCGAGATTCACCTTAAGGGGGTTAGATTTGTAACATCCCTAAAATCATGATTTCAAAGATTACATATCATTCATGCATGCATATAGTTTTGAGATCATTTTCAAACTATTTTCAAGAAAACAGAAGCACATAGTGCTATTATTTTATGTGAGCAAACATAAATCAAATGACCATCCTCAATTGAGAGCATAAGTGTTTTAAACCAAGTTTTGTTGGCTTCCTTGTTGATTGGATTGAATGTGGAGTTTGGACAAAATTCATTGAACAAATGTGGATTCAAAACCATTTTCAAAACATTTCCAAATCAAGTGCTATGTCACTGTTATTTTCTTTTATTCTAAATGACCAAGCTAATTCAAAGTGACCACTTGATTTTATGCCCAGAAGTGTGAATGTTGCACCCTACAAAATCCTGGAAAAAGTTTGAATTCAAAAAGCTTTTGAAACCATTTGAAATTCATTCCAGAAATTCAAAACAGAAAAAGAAAAAGAGAAAGGAAATAGAAAAGGGACAGCGCCAGGATTCTGGCCCAACTGAGAAAGCAGCCCACTAAGCCCACCCGGGTTCCCTCTCTCCCTCTCTCACTCGCAGACGCACCCAGCAAGCGACTGACGCCAGGACCCCACCCCTCTTTGTTTCTCTCGCAGACAACTGGGCCCCGTCCACGTCCCCGTCGTCTTCCCCAAATCTTGCCCGCAGACCACGTCGCCGCTGGACGTTGTTGGCGTTGATTCTGCGGCGTAATTGCCATTGATTCAGCAGGCGTTTCCTGTCGAGCCCCTGCCTACTTAAACCCCTCCCCCTCGCGGTCATTTCCCCACACACTGCACACTCTTCTCGCCACCAGGCTGCCTCTAATTCGTATTGCACCGCTGCAGTCCGAGCGAACTCCGGCGAGGTAATCCGGTAAGACCCCGTCGCCCCTTGCTGTCTAAGTTTGCCAGTACAATCTCTGCAACCATGCACATCTCCTGACCCCTCTAGTGCATGCTAGGATCGTCCAGAGCCTCGGCAACATCGGCGACAGCACGAGTCAGACGACCCCATCAACTCCGGCGAGCCTTCCTGGTTAGTTCTGACCGCGCCTTGCTCTTGACACTCGCATGACCAGCATCACTCCGCGCATCTGACGCACTGCTTATTTTGCCCTGGCATGATCTGTATCTTCGCCAACGTCGACGAGCAGCCGTACCCGACGCGTTCGCGAACTCCGGCGAGGAATCCCTGACAACTCCGAGCGCTCCTTCGCCAACCAGGGACACGTTGAGCTTAACCTCGTCACTGCGGTTCTGGTGAGTATCCTCCCACCTCCCCGCGCGACCTAGTTCGCCGGCTTCGCCACTGACAGAGCGCTCCGCCGCTCGCCGCCGCGCTAACGCCGCCCATCTCTGGTCAAAGCATTCAGGAACGTTAGATGTAGATCTTGCGGCTAAGATTAGAACATAAACGAAGAGGTATGAGCGCATCTGAGCCACTAGATCTGACTTAAATCCTATGGCTCGCAGAGACCGATCCGCACGAAACGGTACCGGCCAGTAGAATAGCGCCGCGTGGCAGTGAATTAGATTTAAAAGCTGGATTTGAATCTGATTGTTATTCAAATTTGATTTGGCTATAACTTTTGATCCCCATGTTAGAATTTGACAAATTTTATACCGTTGGAATCAGGAGAGCAAGCTCTTTCAAAATATGCAATGTGTTTAATTTTTAGCTTCTGTTAAAAAAGTTTTATTTGCAGAAACTTGTGTAGGGATAATTTGAGTATATGAAATGTTTAGGAAATAATTTAGGGTATAAATATTGGCTGTTTGGCAAGTTTTTAACTTGTTAGTGAATCAGTACTGAATACTTGCTTTGTTGAGTTTTAAAAATCATCACATATCATCTTGCATGCATGCATATATTTTTGATTGTATATGTTTTGTGTGTAATTTGTTGCTACCAATCTTTGTGTAGATTTTGGTGCTAGTGATTGTGATTGTGAGGAGTGCTACTCTCCCAACTACCAAGGCAAGTGGTACTTCATGAATATTTTTATCCCATGTTTTATACTAAGCATTAGAAATGTTTTTGCTAAGTCTTGCATGATATTATTTTGCTTATATGCCATGTTGGGAAATCCTAAGTAGTTGTAGAATTGCTAGGGAATTTCTAAGTTAAGTTACTATCTATGCCATGCTTAGCCTAGCTAGTACTACCTCCGTTTCAAGGCTTAAGGCGTCCTCGTTTTGCGTGTTTTTTCTTTGACCAAGAATTACTCTAAATACGTAAAAAGTTTTGGTATAAAACTAGTATCACTGGAAAGTATTTTTCAATACGAATCCAACGATACTAATTATATACAATATAACCAAGATTTTGTTGTTCAATTCTTTTGGTCAAACTTTGCTTTGGAAAGCATGTGCGCCTTAAGCCTTGAAACGGAGGTAGTAGCAAACAGGGTTGGTGAAATATACATGCTATGATGAAAATATTTCTAAGTCTTTGGACTTGTGTTTTACCTAATAAAACAACTAAGTTAATGAAACACCTGGGTGGAATGGAAGGAAAGGTTTATGTTGAGTGGTTACACAAGGCCCATTTCTATGGTTTACCTTGTGTATCTCACTTGTGGTAAGCCACCCAAGAACAAAGAGATTTTAGAGGCCAAGTGTTAAGAAGCTTCTAGTGTAGCCACTTGGCAATATGGGCTCTGCCTGGATCACATAAGTTGCTAGAACTTAGCCATTTGGACAGATGGTGGTAGTGGGATGATAGGTTGGAACGCGTCCATTTGGTCTAAGGGAAGGCTTCTGAAAGGTCCTGTCTTGGTGAAACCAAGTCTGGTGGGGAAAGTGCACAACCTCTGCAGATGGAAAAATCTAAGTACTTAGCCAAGTCCATGGCAATGGACAACTTGAGCATCAAGACATGGAAGCTATCAAGAATCTCCTCATCCCAATTTCTAAGTAAAATTTGTGAGTGAACAAGGGTAAAGGACCTCAATGTCTATTGGTGGTTCCTTGGGAAAAAAATTTGACAAAGAAAAACTTAGTGATTTCAACTAATAGGAAAAAACCTATTTTGAGCAAAGCAAACCAAGCTACACTTAGCCAAATTGCATATAGTATCTAGTCCACTTAAAATTTTACTAAGGTATCACTTGCCAATACTATTCCAAAGTATTGACCCCCTGTGGCTGTAACTTGTGATGTTGCAGGTTACTCTGATGAAGATTAGGTGTCATGAGTCTACACTCAACATGTTTGCCTGTGGCACATGAAGATGAAGACTTTTATTTATTTACTTATTCAAACTCTTGTATTAGGCCTGTGGCCTTGGAGTTGTAAAGACTATGTTTATCTCTGGAATGGCTGTAATAAATGACCTTTGTATCTGTGTACTTCATCTTAAACTGTGGATGCTAGCATTGATCCAGGGACTAGCATTGCAATCACAGGGATCCTTTTCCTTTATAAAGGAGGGATCTTACATGCAGATTTCAGCTATTGGATATTATATTGTCTTGAAGACCGTGAGTGCATAATCTTGCAATCATAAAAGGCAAGTTCACACTTGCTCATGTCCTTTGATTATTTTTTGTAAAATATTTTGCAAATCCAGTGTTGTCATCACCTGCATTTGAAAAAGGACAGAAAACACTATTTTCATAATAATGTGAATATAGGTTATTTACCATGAGGTAATAACCTACTATAAGAGTTCCGGTGGTAAAGGAACATATTATCTAAGACTTAACAACCAATGTCGCCAGTGATTCTTGCGCCGTATATTACGCGTTGACTATAAGATTTGGAATGGGATGGAGAAGTCAGCTGTATCTTTTCCCTCTCGCATGGAGCTGGATGTGCGGGTCGTGGCTGTTTTCACTCATGGCGTGCATATTATTTATGGTAATTCGTAGAGGATATGCAGCATATGGGTAAGAGCCCTCAACGTCCCACGATAGTTCCGGCATCTGAACGGTTTGTATTGCCATTGCCGTAATTCAATAGTGGGCTGGTGTACACCAAAGAGACATGCGGGGTCGCGGAGAAGGCAGTGATTGGCTTGGATCTTAGTCTGGGCCTCACACCAAGGAAGTGTGAACGAACCTGCAATTCGGATGTGCAACAAAGCTAAGATCTCTCATGGGTAAAGTGACGCACCTCTGAAGAGTGTAAGAACTGTAACTTGTTACTCCGTGTTCCGGGAAGGAGCTGCGAACGCGGCGGGAAAGGAACCCCATGAAGGTTCTGGTAAACCCGTGAAGGCTGACGGACATAGTTTTTCAGAATAAAAGCAACCTTTGAAGAAATGTTTACGAAAAAATGCATGGCCTACGACCTATGGTCTGTGGCTATAGATGTAGTGCATCAGACACTCCTTTTCTAGTGAACTTGCTGAGTACGCTCATACTCAAACTATATTTCTTAACCCTTGCTAGGTTCTAAAGCCAGTACAGACGACGTCTACATCAAGTTATGCTCTAGGAATCATCATCAAAAGCTAAAGATCTTCAATGAAGTCAAGAAAGTCAACATTTACATCAACTCAAGTGAAGACGAAGTTACTGATTAGATAGGAATACAATCTCTAGCCATAGAACTTGTTTCTATAGTGTATTGCAATAGAAGCAATTCCAGACCATTAGTTAAGATACTAGTCTTAATAGTATGATAGTTTTTGAGTTGTTTATTTCTGATTCTTCTTTGTAAGAAGTTTCTTTCTCTCTCTTTAACCTAGAGTGTTCTCTGGATCTTGTGTAAAGAGTTGAGTTGTAACCTATAGTCATGTCTTGGACCTGCTGTGTTTCTGTTGTACTACTCTGAGGGATATAATACTAGTGAACGATGTTTCATTGGTGTTATGTCAACGACTATAGTGTAGGTATACGGGTATGCTACACTAGCGCAAATCAAAAAATTCTACCGCGTATACCAGGATTACTGTTGTCACACCGACTGGCTCATCTTGAACTTCTTCAAGTCGCACCGACCTTCCACTTGTTCCCTTTGTGAGAAACTCTTTCTCTAGGAAAACACCGCTACGAGCGACAAACACTTTGCCCTCCTCTCGGTTGTAGAAGTAATACCCTAAGGTTTCCCTCGGATATCCCACGAAAATGCACTTATCTGATTTGGGTGTTAGCTTGTCCGACTGAAGTCGCTTGACAAATTCATCACAACCCCAAATCTTTAGAAAAGACAAACTGGGATTCTTTCCAGTCCACATCTCATATGGTGTCTTAACTACGGATTTAGATGGTACCCTATTAAGTGTGAAAGTTGCCGTTTCTAGAGCGTAACCCCAAAATGATAATGGTAAATCTGACTGGCTCATCATAGATCGAACCATGTCCAACAAAGTTCGATTACGCCGTTCGGAGACCCCGTTTCTTTGAGGCGTTCCGGGCGGCGTAAGTTGTGGAATAATTCCGCAACTCTTAAGATGATCGCTAAATTCGTGACTCAAATATTCACCTCCACGATCAGATCGCAAGGCCTTTATTTTCTTGCCATGTTGATTCTCTACTTCACTCTGAAACTCCTTGAAACTTTTCAAAAGTTTCAGACTTATGCCTCATCAAGTAGACATAACCATATCTACTGAAATCATCAGTGAAAGTAATGAAGTAGTGATATCCTCCTCTGGCTGTCGTGCTCATTGGTCCACATACATCAGTATGTATGAGTTCCAACAAGTCTGTTGCTCTCTCGGGTAAACCCGAAAAAGGTGACTTGGTCATCTTTCCAAGTAAACAAGCCTGACATGTCTCGTATGATTCAAAATCAAACGAATTTAGAAGACCATCACCATGGAGCTTCTTCATGCGCTTTTCACTTATATGCCCCAAACGACAATGCCATAAATAGGTAGTACTCAAATCATTAGGCCGAAGCCTTTTAGCACTAACATTGTAAACAGATGCATCATCAAGATTTAAAATAAATAACCCATTCACAATGGGAGCATTAGCCATAAACATATCATTCTTAGAGATTACACAACCATTGTTTGCACTCGCGAATGAATAACCATCCCTCATCAAACATGAAGGTGATAAAATGTTTCGACCCATACTAGGAATGTAATAACAATTATTCAACTCCATAATAAATCCTGATGGAAGGTGAAGTTGCATGACGCCGACGAACAATGCAGCAACCCTTGCTTTATTTCCGAAGCGAAAATCCACTTCGCCTTTCTGCACTTCTCTAGTCCTTATTAGCCCCTGCATCGAATTGCAAATATGAGCAACCGATCCGGTATCAAATACCCAAGAGTTAACATAGGAATCAGCGAGAAGAATGTCCACAACATTTACAACAAGCGTACTTGAGTTGGAAGTACTCTTACTTCCACTCTTCTTCAAAGAATCCTGGTACTTGCTGCAGTTTCTCTTCCAGTGGCCATGTTCATGACAAAAGAAGCACTCAGTGTCTTCTATAGGTCCAGCCTTTTGTTTGGGTGCAGACTTAGGGATCGTATCCTTAGCCTTGCCCTTCTTATTCCAAGAAGTACCCTTTTTCTTGAAGCTAGGCTTGTTCTGCACAGACATCACATGGCTATGCCCTGCACACTTCTTCATGTCACTTTCTGTTGTTTTAAGCATCCCACATAATTCATTAAGGCCCTTCTCCACCCCATGCATATGGTAGTTCGAAATGAACTGCCCATAGCTAGATGGAAGAGACGCCAAAATGAAGTCAGTGGCCAACTCTTGGCCTAGTGGAAAACCAAGATTTCTGACTGTAACCAACCATTTTGATCACATGGGGGCCTACAGCTGCTCCCTCTGCTAGCTTGCATTCGACAAAGGACTTGGCAACATTGTATCTCTCAGTCCTTGCCTGATCTTGGAACATGTCCTTAAGCGCTACGATCATATCATACGCTTCCTGATCCTCAAACTTCTTTTGGAGTTCAGGTTCCATGCATGCAAGCATAAGACAGCTAACCTCAAGAGAATCATCACATGCTCTCTTGTAGGCGTTCTTTAGGGCAGCAGATGCATTATCAGCAGGTTCATCGGGGATTGGGGTATCCAGAACCGTTTCCTTTTTATCAGACCTGAGAACAATTCTCAGGTTACGGACCCAGTCCGAATAGTTTTTTCCATTTAGTTTATGTTTGTCAAGAATCGAACGCAAAGAGAAAGGTGATGTAGTGTTCGGTGCCATTGATCTACAACAGAAAACATGCAAAATACTAAGCCATGTAACCATGAAAGAGTAAAACATATTAAACAATTTAATAGCATATACTCCCACTTAAATCAATATCCCTCTATTGATACTAAGTGATTCAAGATCCACAATTAACAAGTCGACTAGTGAGCTTTAGCATCACTGCTAGAAGACAAGGTAAATCGGTAAGCAACACTTGCTAATCATATCACATATGACTCTTGTTGTTGGGTGACATCTCTATGTCAAAACTAGGCGCCCAACCTTTATGCCCCAAGGTCCTTAACTGTTAAGATGACCTTGTCAAGTTCACCAACCCTTATGCGTGTAGGTATCCGATACAAACCCATCCAGCCAAGGAAAACCGCGCCACCCTAATTTCATAGGCCCACCAATGATTGTACAGGGCATAGGATGGTGCAAGGTTTGGTTAGGAGGGCATGGTTTAACTTAAACTTTGTGAGGGATCGTTCTACTTCAATCATCTAAGCATGCATAGTAGTAAAACTCATAAGAATAACATTCACATAGATGTGACACAATATGGCCCATTTTCTCATGGTGATCTCCATCGCCATAGAACCTGTCCACCATGATGATCTCCATATTCATGTTCCATGTGAGCCATCCTCCAAGTGATGAGTCCTCCAAGAACTAATACAAGCTATTACTCCTAACAGCTAGTAATCAAAATTACATAGTATTGGGAACATCACAAGTTGGCACGCAGGCCATTATAATAAATGACAACACATATGGCTCCAGCCGTGTTGCCCTACTCACGACACGCAGGTCATGCAAATTTTTATACATGCATCACATACATATATGGGCCATACTGATCACATACATCCCGCAAAAACAAGTTATGCATAGAATCGCATTCTACCGGATCATGTGACATCGCAACACCTAGTTACCTTAACGAGATACAAAAGGGGCTACAATTAAGGGGGGCTAGGGGTCTCCCCCTGCGGGGTTCGAAGGGGCAGCGCCCCTCGCGGTCCCGACTCCTGTCCCGATTCAATCAAACTCCTTTGATCACGGTACATCGATTTTAGATCTATGTTCCGATTCGATCAATCATATTGATCTTCGTGTGATTCAACAGGATTTATGTGTCACTGTCTACCCCGATGGCGGAAACCGACCGGTAGGGGTAAGTCGTTCGACAACCTTAGAATCACGATCACAAAAAGCAAGATCATAGATCAATCCTGAACCACCGCCATATAAACAATCACATCATTCATATCAATATGCATATCACCATATGCAAACATCCCGAATCTATAACTGAACAGCATCGGCTCTGATACCACTGTAGGGATACGGGTAGGCTACACTAGCGCAAATCAAAAAAATTCTACCGCGTATACCAGGATTACTGTTGTCATAGATCACGGGATTACCACTAGACGCGCAGTTGCGGAATTGATGAAGCGCGTCAAGGCAGTGCAGACGTTCCACGTCTCCTCCTTGTCCTCGTCCCACGAGCAGCTCCCCTTGCGCGGCTCGTACAAGCGCTACAGATGCAGCGCCTCCGAGGTATCCACACGTACAGGATGGAAGCGTCAGACGCCGGACTGCTAGGTCCACGCATGCAACACAGGCGTGAGGAGTGGCGGCTGGGAATGATCTGAGGTCTAACCCTGGTCAGCTCGCCCCACCCTCTCTTATATAGGCGTCCCTAGTGGGCTTCTACATTAGCAGCCCATTAGTAGCCTGAGCCTGGTCTAATTCGGATCCAATCCTCATTAGGCTTCTAGCCCCTTAAGTGTGTGACCCTATAGGTTCATATGCGTATAGACATGACACAAATACACTTATTTTGTCAATAGTTGGTAGCGGCCTCTAGCAAGACGTGCCAACTCCTAAACGCATACAAAGATCATATCGGACGAACCATCACAAGTTTTAGTACATGTCTTTCCCTTTGCCTCACGATATTTGGTCTAGCTCCAAGCTGACCTCCCTTTCTCGATACTGCGATTCGGAATCCATTTACTAGGTTAACTCTTAACCTTATGTAGCACGGCCATGCATTTCTGGATCCGATCACTCGAGGGGCCCAGAGATATCTCTCTCAAGTAGAGAGGGGAAAATCCCATCTTGATTGACCATGCCTTGCAGCATGCTTCAGGACAAACCCGAAAGCTACCTTTATAACTACCCAGTTACGGTGCAGCGTTTGATAGCCCCAAATTAGGTCGATCCACATCTCAAGTACATGCGACAATCTCAGGTCTAAGGACAAAACGTACAAGATGTGTAGAGAGAGAGCTGCAACTAATTGCCAGTCTCAGGTTGGGTCAGTCCAACCCCATGTTCATAACATGTGTCCACATCATTGGTTTGACATCTCCATGTCTATGACTTGCGAAACATAGTCATCAACCAATTGATGTGCTATTCTAATATTCATGTGTGTCCTCACATGAACTCCGACTAGGGACAACTCTTAAATAACCATACAAGTAAAGAGTTTCACAAACAATTCACATAATTGCCAATCAATACAAGTTGCCTGATATGGATATTCAAGGAACATTACAATAACTCATGGATACATATGAAATATAATCATCTCTATGATTGCCTCTAGGGCATATTTCCTTCATATAGTGTACCACATCATGCAGTGGTATCCTGGGTCACCGCAGATTCCGTCCAGGAGGTCTACTTCCGCAACCTTGAAGAGATCCTTGACCGGAAGTCGTCATCTTTCATCGTATGCCTGTGGTAACTCGGTGGGGCTATTGAAGCTTCCGGGCCATTGTGCAAGGACCAGGACAAGGGTGACTTGTGAGGAGCTATGCGACCTTGAGGTCGGACATGTACGACTACATCATCCAAGCTTCTGCATGAGTGTAATGCTCTCTCGGTCTTCAAGGATACGTCACTGCTGTCTCTCTTCGTTATTGCATTACTAGTAGATAGATCTTGGGCATTTGGGTTTTTTTCGCTTAGCATAATTTTTTGATTTTCTGCATCGAACCCCAACATGAATCATATCAGAGATGAACCAGAGTACAAGTTAAGAAATTACGGGCTAATTCTGAATCCATCAATATTAAATCAATATAGCCACAAGACACTAGCAATATTAAACATTAGATAACCCTAAAACCAAGCATGGGGCTATCTGGGGGTAATCCAACAACACAGTGAGAGATTGAAGAGAAAAAATCATGATAATAAAAGGGGAAATCACCACTTACCCGAGGTCCTCGCTAAGAAACTAGAATAGGAAGCAGTGGTCAGCGTCGGGGAAGAACACAGTGGCACAAGGAGAACCTAGGGGGCGCTGCAACCCGCGCCAAGCCGTGTCCATGGCGGCTACTAAAGAGAGGGCGACACCACGTCGTCGCCAAAGAACGAGGGGAACACCAGAGAGGCGTCGGAGTGCCAAGTCACCGGCGGGGCCTAAACCCTAGGCACCAGTGAGGTGGTGGCGCCGCTAGTAGAGGGTATGAGAGATGAATCAAAGAAGATAGGACGACACAACATCGTCAATATCATCATCCTGCACTGCAGCAACATGGGAGGTTAAGGGCGGCCGAAATCAAGCGGCGACGGCGGGGCGACTCACGGTCCCTAGAGGGAGAAGACGAGAGGATGAGATCGATGCGAGAGAGAGAGGGAGAGAGAGAGAGCACTGTGCCGATGAGGTGGTCTAGTGGCACTCTGGGTGGGTTTGACCCAACCCAGTTAGGCCGGGTTGGATCAGTCCAATAGGCTAGGCCTAGTTTTAAAGAAAAGAATCCTAATTCTATTTATTAAAAAGACTAAAAAATCCCAATACTAGTTAAGCTCCAAGAAAATAAATAAAATTCAAAAATACAAATAATATATCTATGTGTTCATAAAAATAATTGAATTTAATTTTAAAATAATAAATCTAGGATAATTATTTTTATGACATAAATTATTTATGGAATTTTGTAAAAATAAATAAAATACCTAAAAATAAATAAAATTCTCTTTTACAATCCTAAATAGATATAGAATTTAAGAAAAATACTAAATTGTATTTTAGTTTAATAAAATAGAATCCTCTAAATTAAAACACTTATTCTTTAATGGAATTTTGAGAAAATATTAGTTAGAGTTAAAATTAAATAAAAATTTGTTTTAAACTCTTACATTAATGTTTGTTATCACAAAATATTAAATATAATATTTACAACATTTTAAGAATTATCAATTACTAAATTTATTTTATTAAAAGAAACTTTAGGATTTTAATAATATGGGTAAACCATGCAAAGAAGATAAATAATAATCTAATGCATTGCATTAGTATGCATGTCCATTCTTTCTTCTTTAAATATTGTCCTTACTAGGCAATAATGTTTTTTTTGTAGAAATAGAAGCTCAAGGTCGAGTGCAAGCATCCGAATTCACTACCTTGCAGTCTCAAGGCAAGTTCATCACATGCTCATGTCCTTTGATGTGTTTATCAAAGTATTTACAACTTGTGTGTTATCACCTATGTTCTATAAAGGAGAAAGAAAATACTATTTTATCAAAGAAATAAAATGCTATTATCATCCTAAGTGATGATAAATATAAGATTGGCAATGGAACCTAGGATTCTATGTGCAGCAAGATTCATCATATAGGAATTAATAACCCATAACATCAGTGATTCTAGCGCCGTATAATACACGTTAACCATGAGATTTGGAATGGGACAAAGAAGTCAGGTGGATCTTCTTCCTTTCACATGAATGGGTGACCTTATCGTGATGATGTAGATTCCTTGCAAGGACTCAACATGGGTGGGAACCCTTATGTCCCCGCGATACTGGTGTCTATATTACCCGTGAGGGGAAGTCGGAGGTATATCTACCACTTCAGTGGGGGTTACCAGGGACATGATCTTCTCACTAGAGTCTTCAAGGGGTTACCAGGGTTATATCTGCCTATATGGGGGTTAACGGAGGTATTCCTGCTTCGGGAGTCGTGTTCCATGTGGGATCGCGGAGAAGGGCAGTGATTGTGGATCATCTACTGGGCCCCATATCATAGAATTGTGGATGAGAAAGTACGACCGGTTGTGCAACAAGGATTTGATCTTGTTGGAATTATGCCCTAGAGGCAATAATAAAGATGTTATTATTATAATTCTTGTTCATGATAAAGTTTATCCATGCTAGAATTGTATTAAGCGGAAACTTTGATACTTGTGTGGTTTATGAACAACACCGTGTCCCTAGTATGCCTCTATGGACTAGCTCATTGATTAATTATGGTTAAGGTTTCCTAACCATAGACATGAGTTGTCGATTAATAATAAGATCATGTCATTAGGAGAATGATATGATGGACAGACCCAAATCAAGCAGAGCAATTAGATCATGTCATCGTGTTCATCTTTGCGAAGCTTTTTCTTATGTCAAATATTGTATTCCTTAGACCATGAGATAATGCAACTCCCTGGTATTGGAAGAAAGCTTTGAGGTCATCAAACGTCATCCTATGAGAGGGTGATCATAAAGATGTCTCTCAGGTGATCGGAAAGTACTTGTTGGGTTGTATGAATCGAGATGGGATTTGTCCCTCCCAAGTCGGAGAGATATACTTCGGGCCCACTCGGTAATTGATATCAACACCGCTTGCAAGCACGTGGTTAAGGAGTTAATCACAAAGTGATATCGGATTACGAAACGAGTAAAGTACTTGCTGTGAACGAGATTGAACTAGGTATGCAGATACTAACGATCGAATCTCGGGAAAGTAAAATATCGCGTGACGAAGGGAATATATATATATATGGGATTAATTGAATCCTGGCATCGTGGTTCATACGATATGATCATCGATGAATATGTGGGAGTCAATATGGGTTTCCAGATCCCTCTGTTGATTATTGATAGAAGATCATGTATGCATATTCTCGAACCCGTAGGGTCACACACTTAACGTGTCTCGACGCTAGGATAGAATGGATAATTGGTTTATGAGTTTTTGTTCGGAGTCTCGGATGAGATCCAGGACATCACGAGAGGTTTCGGAATGGTCCGGAGAATAAGATTCATATAAAGGAAAGTAGTTTTTGGATTTCGGAATGTTCGGTATTATACCGGAAGGTTCTAGAAGTTTCCGGAGTGGGACCAACGTCGCCCCACTTGTCGGAGGGGTGCGTGGGCCTACGAGGGAGTTCCCTGGCCGCATTGGGCCAGGGGCATAAGTCCCCATGGGCCCAGCCGGCCAAAACCCTAGGGGGACCTTCTAGAAGGAGGGAAGACTTGCCCCCCACTCCACCCTTGGGGCCGCCGCCCTAGGGCTTGGAGGAGGGGGCAAGGGGGCCGGCCAGCCCTCTATATAAAGAGGGCAGGGGCGCACCCTCCTCCCACCCCTCCTTGAACCCTAGCCGCCTACCTGCTGCCCTCCAGATCCCTCTCTCTCTCCCGACTGCGCGTATGCGAAGCCCTGCCGCAGAAACTCTCCACCATTGCACCACGCTGTCGTGTTGTAGATCCAATCTATCTCTCCACCCCACTTGCTGGACTGAGGAAGGAGGAGACGTCGCGGTGCTGTACGTGTGCATCTCTCGGAGGCGTCGCCACTTGCGGCGTTGGATCGGATCGGATCGCGAGGAGGAGAAGGCTAGTTCGACTACATCACCCACGTTCTATTGAACGTTTCCGCTGTGCGATTTATTCAAGGGTATGAAGATCTCATCTATCCCTCTCGTTGATTACATATCCTAGATTATATCTTGGCCTTTCCCGTTCGCATCCATAGAATTTTTTGGATTTACTATGCTGCGAAACCCTTCAGTGGTATCAGAGCTAGATCTATGCGTAGATGTGTTTCACGAGTAGAACGCAACATGCTTGTTGTGGGCGTTGATGTTTTCTGTTGCAAGCCTCTTGTTGTGTACTTCTTATGACACGGGATAGTGAGATCGAAGCGGTCCAGGCCAACTTTACGTGACCTCGTTCGCGAGACCGGCTCCGCACTTGACGTGTGGCTTGTTCCACACATGCGGCTGGTGAATGCCAGTTTCTCTCACTATAGTAGTCATGGGATTTACACCGGATGTTGGCAACCATAATATCACCGTTGTGGCTTTCCGTAGGTAAGAATCATTCTTAGCTTGTTTCTCCCATAAGCCACGTAAAACATGCAACAACAAAGTAGAGGCGTCTAACTTGTTTTTGCAGGGAGTGTTTTGTGATATGGTATGGCCCAAGATATGATGTGTATGTTGTATGCAATGATCATGTTTTGTAATATTTCACGACTTGCATGTCGATGAGTACACAACCGGCAGGAGCCATATGGTTGTATTTATAATTGTGTATGACCAGTGTGTCAACTTCTTATACGCCATGTAATAGCTTTACTTTATCGCTAAGTAGTTAGCAATAGTTGTAGTTGCTATTCGTGGTGGAGGCTATCATGGTGGAGTGATGGAGATCATGCTGGCACGCACAAGATGGAGATCATTACGCGGATATTGGCTATACCATGTCACATAAAATTATATGCATGTGATGTTTATCCTTTTATGTATCTTATTATGCTTAGATCGCAACGGTACCATTATAAGATGATTCCTCACTTAAAGATCAAGATAAAATTATGTTCTCCCCATGTATGCACCGTTGCGAAAGTTCGTCGTGTTCAAGCACCACGTGATGATCAGGTGCTATAAACTCTACGTTCACATACAACGGGTGCAAGCCAGTTTTGCACACGCGGAAATACTTGGGTTTGACTTGACGAGCCTAGCATGTACAAACATGGCCTCGGAACACACGAACCGGAAGGTTAAGCATGAGTCATATGAATGATATGATCGACACTTTGTTGTCCACCATTAAAACCACATCTATTCTCGTGAAGATCGGATTAGGTGTGGTGAATTTGGATCATGTTCACTAAACAACTTGAGGGATGTTGAATTTAGTGGGAGTTCATCTAGTAATTTGATTAAGTTGAACTAGTTATCATGAACATAGTCTAAATTGTACTTGCAATTTTTGTAGATCAAATGGCTAAGTCCAACTTCAACTTCAACATTTTTGCTGAGAAAGAAAAGCTTAAGAACAATGGGTCTAACTTCACCAACTGGTTCCGCAATCTGAGAATCATTCTCGCTGGCGGAAAAAAGACTATGTCCTTGAGAAAGCGCTAGGTGACGCCCCTGCTATAGATGCGCCGGCTGATGAAAAAGTTGTTTATCAGTCGCGCAAGGATCATTATGGTGTGATTAAGAGCTCCATGTTGTTTGCTATGGAATCGGACCTTCAAAATCGTTTTGAGGAGTTCGCCGGGCCCTTTGAGATTCTTGAGGAACTGAAAACCATGTTTCAGACTCAGGCCCGTTCTGAGAGATATGAGATCTCTGGGAAATTCTTTAACTGCAAGATGGAGGAAGGGAGTTCCGTTAGTGAGCACGCCATTAAGATGTCGGGCTACACTCAACGTCTTAAGAAACTGGACTGCAAGATTCCAGAAGAGCTCAAGATTGACAGAGTTCTGCAATCACTCCCTCCTAGCTACAAAGGTTTTGTAGTTACTCACAATCAGATTGGTTTCACTGATATGATCACTGAGCTCTTCGCTAAGATGAAAGCTGCGGAGGCGGATATCAAGAAAGATAATCATGTGTTGATGGTCAACAAGCCCCCTAGCTTTAAGAAAGGTAAGGGTGCAAATAAGTCCTTCAAGAAAGGCAGCGGCAAGCGCGTTGCCCCTGCTGAGAAGAAGCTCAAGTCTATACCTAAGCCGGACACTAAGTGCTTCTATTGCAAGGACAAGGGTCACTGGAAGCGCATTTGTCCGAAGTACTTAGCGGACAAGAAGGCTAGCACCATTAAAGGTATATTTGATATACATGTTATTGATGTTTACCTTACTAGCGCTCGTTGTAGTTCCTGGGTATTTGATACTGGTTCAGTTGCTAATATTTGTAACTCTAAACAGGAGCTACGGAATAGACGGCGGCTAGCAAGGTATGAGGTGACGATGCGCGTTGGCAACGGATCAAGAGTTGATGTGATGGCCGTCGGCACGCTCTCCTTAGTTTTACCTTCGGGATTAGTTTTAAACCTTAATAAATGTTATTATGTGCCTGCGTTGAGCATGAACATTATATCTGGATCATGTTTATTGCAATACGGTTATTCATTTAAATCAGAGAATAATGGTTATTCTATTTATATGAATAACATCTTTTATGGTCATGCACCTGCTGTGAATGGTTTATTTCTTCTGAATCTCGAAAGTAATGAAACACACATCCGTAACATTGAGGCTAGGAGATGCAAAGTAGATAGTGATAATTCAACTTATTTGTGGCATTGCCGTCTAGGTCATATTGGTGTAAAACGCATGAAGAAACTCCATTCTGATGGAATTTTGGAGTCTCTTGATTTTGAATCATTTGACACGTGTGAGCCGTGCCTCATGGGCAAGATGATCAAAACCCCGTTCTCCGGAATGATGAAGCGAGCAATGGACTTGTTGGAAATCATACATACCGATGTATGCGGACCAATGAGTGTTTCGACATGCTGTGGATATCGCTATTTTCTCACTTTTACTGATGACTTAAGTAGATATGGGTATATCTATTTAATGAAACATAAATCTGAAACGTTTGAAAAGTTCAAAGAATTTCAGAACGAAGTGGAAAACCATCGTAACAGGAAAATTAAATTTCTACGATCCGATCGTGGAGGTGAATATTTGAGTTGTGATTTTCTCACGCATCTTAAACCAAGCGGAATCGTTTCGCAACTCACGCCACCCGGAACACCACAGCGCAATGGTGTGTCTGAACGCCGGAATCAAACTCTATTAGATATGGTGCGATCAATGATGTCTCTTACAGATTTGCCGTTATCATTTTGGGGTTATGCATTAGAAACCGCTGCATTCACTTTAAATAGGGCACCATCTAAATCCGTTGAGACGACACTGTATGAACTATGGTTTGGTGCTAAACCTAAGTTGTCGTTTCTTAAAGTTTGGGGATGCGAAGCTTACGTCAAGAATTTGATGCCGGACAAGCTCGAACCCAAAGCGGAGAAATGCGTCTTCATAGGATACCCTAAGGAAACGGTTGGGTATACCTTCTACCACAGATCCGAAGGCAAAGTGTTTGTTGCAAAGAACGGATCCTTTCTTGAGAAGGAGTTTCTCTCGAAAGAAGTGAGTGGGAGGAAGGTAGAGCTAGACGAGGTTGTTGAACCTTCTCTCAACTTGGAGAGTAGCGCAACACCTGAAATTGTTCCAGTGCCGTCTGCACCAACAATAGAGAAAGCTAATGACGAGGATCATGAAGCTTCGAACGATGCTGCTACCGAACGTCGCAGGTCGACAAGGTCACGTGCCACTCCTGAATGGTACGGCAACCCTGTATTAACCATCTTGTTGGTAGACAACAATGAACCTGCAAACTATGAGGAAGCAATGATGAGCCCAGACTCTGAGAAATGGCTAGAGGCCATGAAATCCGAATTGGGATCCATGAGCGAAAACCAAGTATGGACTTTGGTGGACCCTCCTAGCGACCGAAAGGCCGTTGAGTGCAAATGGATTTTCAAGAAGAAAACGGACGCAGGTGGTAATGTTACTGTCTATAAAGCTCGACTTGTCGCGAAAGGTTTTCGACAAGTTCAAGGTGTTGACTACGATGAGACTTTCTCTCCCGTAGCGATGTTTAAGTCCATTCGGATTTTATTAGCAATTGCTGCATTTCATGATTATGAAATATGGCAGATGGATGTCAAGACTACGTTCCTCAATGGCAACATTGATGAAGAGTTGTATATGATGCAGCCCGAAGGTTTTGTCGATCCTAAGGATACTGATAAGGTGTGCAAACTTCAGCGTTCCATTTATGGACTGAAGCAAGCATCTCGGAGTTGGAACCTTCGTTTTGATCAAGTGATCAAGAGCTTTGGATTTGTTCCAAATTGCTACGAAGCTTGTATCTACAAGAAAGTGAGTGGGAGCTCAGTGACATTTTTAGTACTATATGTGGATGACATATTGATTATTAGAAATGACATTGATATGCTTAACAATGTGAAGAGTTATTTGAACAAATGTTTTTCAATGAAAAACCTAGGAGAAGCTGCTTATATATTAGGCATCAAAATCTATAGAGATAGACAAAGACGCCTAATAGCTTTAAGCCAAAGTACATACCTAGACAAAGTTCTGAAAAGGTTCAGAATGGATAAGGCAAAGAAAGGTTCGTGTGCCCATGTTGTCAGGTAAGATATTGAGCAAGGCTCAGTGTCCGGCTACGGTAAACGATAGAGAAACTATGAGCAAAGTGTCATATGCCTCGTCCATAGGTTATATCATGTATGCCATGCTGTGTACTAGACCGGATGTGTCCAATGCTCTTAGTTTGACGAGCAGATACCAAAGTGATCCAGAAGTGGAACACTGGACAGCCGTAAAGAACATCCTAAAGTATTTAAATAGGACTAAAGAAATGTTCTTGGTCTATGGAGGTGATGAGCAGCTCGCCGTAAAAGGTTACGTCGACGCTAGTTTCGACACCGACCCGGGTGATTCTAAATCTCAGATAGGATACGTTTATAATTTGAATGGAGGAGCTGTGAGCTGGAGAAGCTGCAAGCAAAGCGTGATCGCAGGATCTACAGTAGAAGCGGAATACATGGCTGCTACAGAAGCATCAAGTGAAGGAGTTTGGATCAGGAACTTCATCACTGAGCTTGGTGTGGTTCCAAGTGCCTTGGACCCAATGGAGATATTGTGCGACAACACTGGCGCCATAGCACTAGCTAAGGAACCAAGATATCATCCAAATACCAAGCACATCAACCGCAAGTTTCATATAATTCAAGATTATATATCAGATAGAGATCTAAAGATTAGCAAAGTACATATGAATCTGAATGTCGCAGATCCGTTGACTAAACCTCTTCCACGAGAAAAACATGATCAGCACCTTAGTGCCATGGGTGTTAGATTGTTGCCAGATATAAACTAGATTATTGACTCTAGTGTAAGTGGGAGACAGTTGGAATTATGCCCTAGAGGCAATAATAAAGATGTTATTATTATAATTCTTGTTCATAATAAAGTTTATATTCCATGCTAGAATTGTATTAAGCAGAAACTTTGATACTTGTGTGGTTTATGAACAACACCGTGTCCCTAGTATGCCTCTATGGACTAGCTCATTGATTAATGAAGGTTAAGGTTTCCTAACCATAGACATGAGTTGTCGATTAATAATGAGATCATGTCATTAGGAGAATGATATGATGGACAGACCCAAATCAAGCAGAGCAATTAGATCGTGTCATCGTGTTCATCTTTGCGAAGCTTTTTCTTATGTTAAATATTGTATTCCTTAGACCATGAGATAATGCAACTCCCTGGTATCGTAAGAAAGCTTTGAGGTCATCAAACGTCATCCTATGAGAGGGTGATCATAAAGGTGTCTCTCAGGTGATCGAAAAGTACTTGTTGGGTTGTATGTATCGAGATGGGATTTGTCCCTCCCAAGTCGGAAAGATATACTTCGGGCCCACTCGGTAATCGATATCAACACCGCTTGCAAGCACGTGGTTAAGGAGTTAGTCACAAAGTGATATCGGATTACGGAACGAGTAAATTACTTGCTGTGAACGAGATTGAACTAGGTATGCCGATACTAACGATCGAATCTCGGGCAACTAAAATATCGCGTGACGAAGGGAATATATATATGGAATTAATTGAATCCTGGCATCGTGGTTCATCCGATATGATCATCGATGAATATGTGGGAGTCACTATGGGTTTCCAGATCCCGCTGTTGATTATTGATAGAAGATCATGTCTGCATATTCTCGAACCCGTAGGGTCACACACTTAACGTGTCTCGACGCTAGGATAGAATGGATAATTGGTTTATGAGTTTTTGTTCAGAGTCTCAGATGAGATCCAGGACATCACGAGAGGTTCCAGAATGGTCCGGAGAATAAGATTCATATAAAGGAAAGCAGTTTTTGGATTTCGAAATGTTCGGTATTGTACCGGAAGGTTCTAGAAGTATTGGGCGCGTGGGCCTACGAGGGAGTGCCCTGGCTGCATAGGGCCAGAGGCACAAGGCCCTATAGGCCCAGCCGGCCAAAACCCTAGGGAGGCCTTCTAGAAGGGGGGGAAGACTTGCCCCCCACTCCACCCTTGGGGCCGCCGCCCTAGGGCTTGGAGGAGGGGGCAAGGGGGGCGGCCAACTCTCTATATAAAGAGGGAAGGGGCGCACCCTCCTCCCACCCCTCCTTGAACCCTAGCCGCCTACCTGCTGCCCTCCAGATCTCTCTCTCTCCCGACTGCGCGTAGGGGAAGCCCTGCCGCAGAAACTCTCCACCATTGCACCACGTCGTCGTGCTGTAGATCCAATCTATCTCTCCACCCCACTTGCTGGACCGAGGAAGGAGGAGACGTCGCGGTGCCGTACGTGTGCATCTCTTGGAGGCGTCGCCACTTGCGGCATTGGATCGGATCGGATCGCGAGGAGGAGAAGGCTAGTTCGACTACATCACCCACGTTATGTTGAACGTTTCCGCTGTGCGATTTCTTCAAGGGTATGAAGATCTCATCTATCCCTCTTGTTGATTGCATCTCCTAGATTAGATCTTGGCCTTTCCTGTTCGCATCCGTAGAATTTTTTTGATTTACTATGCTGCGAAACCCTTCAGATCTCTCATGGGTAAAGCAACACACCTTTGCAGAGTGTAAGAATTGTGACATGGTACTCCCTATTCCGGGAAGGAGCTACGAACGTGGCAGGAAAGGAACTCCATGAAGTTCTAGTCAACCTTTGAAGGCTGATGGGCATAGTTTTTATATTAAAATCAACCTTTGAAGAAATGTTTACGAAAACTGCATAGTGCTAAGGACTGATAGTCCAAGGTAGTAGATAGAGCATCAAACTTCCCACCTTGCATATAATGAACATGCTGGGTAACTCTGTTACTCATTGTTTCCTTTGATCCCCTACTTAGACTCTGAGAAGCCAGAAGATACTCCAATGTACGTTACCGAAGGATAAGAGGGTGTCTACTAGGGGTGGGTGTAACATCCCAAAAATACCAAACTTAGATCATCAAACACTAATCATCAAGATTAGGGTTAACAAAAAATTTTCTAAATAAACTCATGAATGCATGCATATGTGTATGCATGGATTTTGAATTTCTCTAAAAACCACCTTGTTTGTGTGATCCATTGCTTGTAAAATGTTTCTTAGGTGAAATGAACATCATCTAAAACATTTCCCACACTTTTCCTAAAGACAAGTAAATCAAAACAAATATATTAAGTGAATGGTCATTTTGACCAATTTAACTCCCATGCCTACTTTGGCTGTCCCAAACTTTCAAAACCTAACAGAAACTTTTCTGGATCTTTGCACCCCTTGAATGTACTCATAACAAAGTATCAAGGCCCACTTTGTGATCATCCAGAAACTTTCAAATGCATAGTTTAAATGACAATTCAAAATTGAATCTTTATCATATGGGAAGATCCCACTTTTCCAAAACCCACTCAAACAAGCTCAACTTTCAAAACCCAAGCATCTGCAGACTCACCAGCACCAATCTAGCAAACTCACCAAAATTCATTTCAAAATTCAAAACTTGATTTCATGCGGCCATTTCATCAAACAGGTTGCAGACACAAATCAAACAAAACATCAAACACTATAGTGTGCAGTGATTCTTTCCTAACTTGTTCCCTAGTTAGCTCACACACAACTCAGTAGATCATCTAGAAAGATTAGCCCAACACTAGCACCCCTGTGAGCTTGCCATTGTCATCAATGGTGAACAGTCGAGCACCCCAATGTCACCCCATTGTGGACAGCAGGCTAGAGGAAGAACTCGCCATGCCAACCTTGTCTGGGAGGCAGCCCACCGTCCACCGCCACTCCCTGTCCCAGCCGCGAGCGTTGCCAAGCCCTGGACCATGCGCACAAGCCGCGCCCAGACCATGCCGAGCGTGCGCCAGAGCGCCACCCTCGACCAGCGTCCACAGACCGCGCGCCGCCCTCATCGCGTGCACACACGATCACCACCGACCCAGGAGACCGCCAGACATCCCCGTTTGCCGCCCCGTGCCATACAGCCACCTCCCGCCGTCGAAGACGCCGCCTCTGCCGCGCAGAGCACCGGCCGTTCCAGACCAAACCACACCGCCCCATGCCTCGCGACCATGTCGTTGAGCATCGCTAGGAGACACAGCACCGTCCCCTACCCTTGCCCATGCCATTAGCCGCCTGTAACGTCGCCCCCGACGAGCTCACCGTGCGCCCCGACGGTCCCCTCGCTCGACTATAAATAGAGGCCACCCCCGCACAATTTCTTCACACCATCTCACTCCCCTCTCCTCACTGACCGTGCCACACCATCCTCAGAGCAAGGCGAGCACCACCTCGCCGGAATTTCACCGGAGCCCGCCGCCTCTGGAGAAGAAGGGAGCCAGCGATTGGAGCCGCCCTAGGAGAAGCCACCGGTACCAGGAGGTTCGCCGTCGTTGACTTCGTCGTTCGCCCGCCTCGCCGACCCTCGCCCGTACCCCGGTGAGCCCCCAGCACCCCTCACTGGCCGCGCTAGGTTTCGTTCTCGCTGGAGTTGTCTCGCGTCGACGATGACCCCCAGCCGTTGGATTAGAACTAGATCGAACGATCCACGTTGCCCCATACCGCTTCGCCCAGCCCCGTGTCACTGACGAGTGGGGACACCCACTTAAGCAGCCCGCGGGAGCACTGCGCTTAGCAGGCCGGCCCGTTAGAATTTCCCGCGCAGCCCAGCAATTCAAATTAAATCTTTTTCTATTTCAATTCAAACACACTTCAGCACTCCACTTCAAAAATCAACCCAGATCGATTCAGTGCACCAATTTGAATGAAACCAATTTTGTTGGAAAGGTCTGTGAATTCTTAATCCAAGCCCGTTGGATTCAAGTCATTTGGATCTCTAGATCACCCATAGTAAAAATAACAAGGCAGAAGCTTTTCTGCATTCAAAAAATTTTCAAATTTAAACCATAAAAGCTTTTGAGTTGATTCCAACTCTCAAAAATAACATTTAACCATACCTTTCAGAATATATAAAAATATATAGGTTTACTTGCAGAAATAATGTTCAAGTAATAAAAGAATGCTACATAAGCATTTCTAGCCACTTTAATTAATTAAAATAAAAGGGTAAAACCTTATTAAATTGTGACACCACTTTAAATCACATTCCCATGGACTACAATATGTGGTGATGACATGTGTCAACATGATCCCATGTTTAGTTTGGAAAATATTAAATCTTAAGTAATTTTTTTCAATGAGTAGAAATTACTTTTCTAAAAATAAAAAGATTTGAACCAAGCCTTAACCTTGTAATGTTAGAGATGATGCTAGATCATCTATAGGACCCTTGTGTGTGATGATTGAAAGTAGTTAAGTATTGTTTGGTGATTGTGTACCTCGTATTTATTCATAGACGCTAGTACCGACCAAGGATACGAGGAGGAAGGAGGATACTACGAAGAGGAAGCCGAGGAGAACTTCAACCACTGCTCTGCACAAGGTAAGCTAACACTTGCAAGATACTATACCTATGCAAGCTTATACTCATATTGATGCAAGCTAACCCTTGCCAGATACCCTATTGATGCCACAAACCCATACTTGTGATATGACTACTATATGCCTTAAGCATATGTGATCATACCCACTTGATAAACCAAATCCTAGTTTTATGTGCAAGCTTCTTACTTTATTTCTTTATCAAAGCTTACTTAGAGTTTACTTAAGTGACTGGTAGATTTTGGAAAGATGCTGAAGGTTGCATAAAGAGCATAAAATTTGGCCTAAGCTAGAAGCCTTGATATCAGCCTAAGATATAAGGTTGGACTTAGTGAAACTCCACTAGTTACCACCCCTCATTAGTACTACCCCCACCTGTAGATGCTAGTGCTAAGCATAAAACTTGATCAACTTTTAGATGGGAATACTTGGTGGAAAAATGGTTATGAAAACCTTGGAATGATGGATCATTCTATTGAAATGTTTTGTACATGTGTTTCCAAACACTTGATGATTTTGGTGATGAAAATGTTGAGGCATGAGCCTTAGCCCTTTATAAAACTGATGGTTATCTGGATGCGATACCATTCCAATTTTAGCGTACAACCACAATACCCGAATATTGGGTAGGGATTGACTGGAAACTTATATACCTTAGTATTACTTCCCTCCCGGACAAGGTCTGAGCTGAGGCTACCTTGTGAAGATTGTCCACCTGTGCAGTACCCAAGATGACAGCTGGTCATGGTTGGAAGGCCAAACTCACAGGAGAGGTTCTTATACTAGGGCGTGTAATTGAAAGGTTAGGATTGATAATCCGCATACTGAGTATGGTGAATTCAGGATTTGTTCCTGACGGATGTATCGAATGTTGTGGTGAAAGTGTACAATCTCTGCAGAGTGTCAAACTATTCGAATAGCCGCGTCCGCGGTTATGGACAGTTGGAGTGGCCATACTGTTCCCTCGTCAGACTTTTCAAAATGACTTGTGAAATGAATTGAGACTTTGACTTGACCACAACAGAGTTGTGACCTGAATTACAAGATCCCACTTAGGAGTTATAAAATTGTGACTAGCTTTGGAACTTAGTAGAGATAAACCTAGCTTTTTGCAAAACAACCCTAGAGCCTAGTGTCCTATTATCAAAAAAAAAACCTTACCTGTTAGTATTAGTTTGCGAGTACTTAAAGAGTACTCATGGCTTTGTCCCTGGCTATTCCCATGGCCAGACTATGAAGAGGAGTACCTGGAAGATGGACCCCAGGAAGGTTACGACAACTAGGATCATCTCCCATCGTCAGCATTGCCTGTGATCCCGAAGATGGAGCTTCGTCTACGCTACCGTTATTATTATGTATTCCGCTGCTTGATGTTGTATTAAGAACTGGATCATGAGATCCCCATTTGTGTAAGAACTTATGTATCGTTGGTAATGGATGAAGTACTATGGTATCCAATTCTGTTATGTCTCGCAAAAATGGTAATCCTGGGATTGCGATGTATGGCATAACAGGCATCTAGGATTGAAAAATCCGGGTGTTGACAGTGGGCGTTCGGTCATGACCGACAATTCGGTCTTTGTATTTCGGTCTATTTTAAATTCGGTCCTTGAAAAAATAAAGACCGAATTATACTTGATAGTTTTACTACCCGAAAAATTCAGGTACCTACTAATTCGGGTTCGGGTTCGGTCATGACCAAATAACATGGTCAATATTGTCAACACAAAATATAGACATTACTTATTAAAAATATGACAATATTTCAACTATATTTTAAATATTTTAATACATATGTTATCATTTAGTGGAAGAAATAAACGTGCAATAATCCTAATAAAATGTAGCAACTCTACAATAGCACTTTGATGACCATTCAACAATGCCATAATTCATGCACATCACACAAATTTGGAGTTTCAGATAGTCTCATGTAAAATTCGGTCAGTTCGGTCTATTCGGTTACTTAGGAACTAAAGACCGAATAGACCAAACTAAATTCGGTCTATAAAATTCACTATCCAATTTTCTTGTCGGTCTTTTCGGTTTCGGTCTATTCGGGTTTGGTCTCGGTCTTTTCGGTTTCGGTCTTCGGTTATCGGTTTTTATGCCCACCCCTAGTGTCTACTACGAGGAACCAGACCTATCCAGAGGAATGGAAGGGGTGGACTATGAAATATGCTATGGAGTTGATGGAAACGAGTCCGAGCAGTTACCTATAATTATATAGTAGTTCAAATGAGCCGAGAAGCACAAATTTTATATAATAAGCTGTTGAACTCAAGTCATGATATGTGTTTGAACCTTTGTTCTTCTGCTGAAACTTATAAGTATGGTTTGTAAGTTTGAATAACTTCGAAGTGCTAATATTTTGGCATTGTAATAATAATGATGTGTGTATTTTTTTAATTTGTACCCATAATGTTTCTGTTGTACCACTTTGAGGAATGTGATATTTGCGGAACGGTGTTCTGTAAGTGTCATGTCAATGACTATAGTATACTACACATGCAGTGGTATGTTGGTTCACCGCAAGAGGGCAGCGATGTCTAGGGCTTGGGATGCAGCACCTGGACCGTGCCCTCCCTCTTATATAGGCGTGGGGACAGCCTTGATTTCCCCTCCTCCAAGATTGTTGGGCGGCGGCCAAGGGAGGGGGAACTTCTAGAATATTCCTAATACAATACTAAAATATTCCCAATACAATACTGAAATGTTCCCAAAACATCCCCTAGCAGGGTTTTGGCGCATGGGCCGGGGAGATGTGGCGCCTTGGCACATTTAGGGATGAGGTGCCCCCACCCAGATTCATGTGCCCCCTACGAGCATGTGGGCCCCACTAGTGGACTCCTGGAACTTTCTAGAATATTCCCAATACAATACTGAAATGTTCCCGAACTTTTCCGGAACACATAAACCATGGACCATTCCGAAGCTCATCGGGATGTCATAGATCTCATCCGAAACTCCGAATCAAAATTAGATATCACCATCTTAATACCTGATTACTACTCCAGCAACATCGAACATTAAGTATGTGATTTTGCGGGTTCAAGAACATCTAGACATGAATGAGACACCTCTCTGATCAATAATCAATAGAGATCCATGGGTGCCCATAATGGTTCCTGCATATTCTACGAGGATCTTTCGTCAGTTAAACCACGACGTCGAGAATTCAAACAATCTCGTATTCAATTTTCTTTGTCTCGTGATATGTTAATTTCCCGAGATTTGATCATCGGTATTACCTTACCACTTCAATCTCGTCATTGACAAGCCATCTTTACTCGTTCCGTAATACAATATTCATGTGGCTAAACTCATTAGTCACATGCTTGCAAGCTTCTTAGGATGTTGTGTTATCGAGAGGGCCCAAAGATATCTCTCCATCAGATTGGAGTGAAAAATCACGGTCTTGATCCATACAGCCTAGTAAGTACCTTCCGAGATACACGAAGAACACATTTATGATCACCCAATTACGAAATGACGGTTGATGCCCGTAAAATATTCTTATGTTACTAGTAAGTAATATGATCTCATGGTCTAAGGAACTTGATACTTGACATTACAAAGATGCATCAATTAAAACTTAGTGACACGATTAAATTGCTATGCCTAGTTTTGGGTATGCACATCACATCATTATCCTAATGACATGATCTCGTTATCAAATGACATTATATGTCCATGGTTAGAAAACATTAATCACCATTTAATCAACTAGATACTCTAGTAGAGACTTACAAAGGATACAATGTTGTTTATATATCCACACATGCATTTAGTTTCTGGTTAATACAATTATATCATGTAGTATAAACACTTGTTATGACCAAAAAATATGACAATAATAACTTTATTGTTGTCTCTTGGCATATTTCCAACAAAGGGATCCCCACGATGATCCCACTGAGATAGAATCCTTTAAATAAAAGTTTCGTTTTAATTTTATTTGCTAGCTTTTTCTCAACAAAGTATTGAGCTGTAATATGTGAAGGCCACGGACATAGAGAAAATAAATTTCGATATCATGGCAGGCTGGGCAAAGCAAAGAAATTAATTTCAGCCCCCTCCTTGACAACAACTTTTAAGAAACATTTCTCTCTTTACCTACATGATACGCTAGAGCTATTCCTAGAGGTATGGGCTGAAAATGAACGAGACTGTATGTTTATGTACTCGAAAATCGAATCCATATCCTAGATTTTCTATTGAAGGTTACAGAGACATGTGCCATATTTAGAGAGACTCTTACTCATAAGAGAAATAAATAATCATTTTCTCAGACATCTTTTTTAAGGGCTCCTATCCTAGACATAGGATTGTAGATCAAACTTATCAATTCTACATATATTTCACTATAGAAATTGTCTTGCATAAAGAGATGCTAGCTGATATTTTTATTACGGAGTAGAAAATATTATAGAGGGTCGATTGTTTAGATTGTACACTTTTTTTTCATATTGACATTTAAATTTAGAAATTTGAATAATACGACTAGATGCATCCATATCTAGACAAATCCAAATCAATTAATTTAGATCGAAGGAAGTAATTAAAAAGAAAAAAGAAAAGAAGCAATAAGGTAGAAAAAAAGGAGAAGGGACTTGGTGCATATGGACACCAGTGCTCCCTTCACTTTTAGATTTTTAAATTTTTTAAAATCTCACACTTCTATGTCTTTAAAAATTATGGAGTTAAATGTATAGATGAATATATATAGGAAGAGTGTATGCAAAAAAGTCATATATACAGAAATTTGTCTCTTTTGTATTTTCCAAAGTAGAACGTATTTTAGTGGATTTTTTTTGCATACACTCCTTAATTTTTGGAGACAAAAATGTAAGATTTTGAAATTTTCAATCAGCACCCATGTGCCGACACTTTCCGAGTAGTACCTCGCCGCCCGCTGGTTTCGCTCCTCCAGGCTCCACTCCAGTACAAAATTCACAGCCACAGGCCAGCAGGTGCGAAATTCACAGCCACAGACCAGCAACGAAAGCAAAATCAGAACGACCCTCCCATGGCGACGGCGAGAAGGGTGGTCCTGATCCCCGGCCAGAGCATCAGCCACCTCAACCCCATGATGGAGTTCGCCGCGGTCTGCCTTCGTCGCGGCCTGGCCGTCACCGTCGTTGTCCCGGACCCAACCCTCACGGCCCCGGCCTTGAGCTCCGCCATCGGCCGGTACGCCTCCCGGTTCCCCTCCCTCGCCGTCCACTCCCTTCCCCTCCCTCCCTCCCACCAGCAATCCCTCGGCGCCGTCCACCCGTTCATCCGCATGCAGGCCGCCTTCCGCTCCCAGGCACCCGGCCTGCGAGACTTCCTCCGCAGCCTCCCCGCCGTCCACGCGCTCGTCGCCGACATGTTCGCCGTCTATGCCCTCGACGTCGCCGCGGAGGTGGGCGTCCCGGGACACCTCTTCTACTGCACAGGCGCCAACAATCTCGCCGTATTCCTCCAATTGCCTTCATTTTGCTCCGGGAGCGACAGAGACTTGAAAGATCTCGGCGACGCGCCAGTGTCGTTCCCCGGCGTGCGTACGATGCCGGCGTCCCACCTGGTAGACGGGGTGCTCGACAGCGGGACGGACCTGTACGCACCTGTGCTGGAGGTATTCGGTCGGATGGCAGCGGCGCGCGGCATTTTGGTGAACACCTTCGAGGCGCTGGAGAGCTCGGTGATGGCGGCGCTTAGAAACGGAAGCTGCCTTCCTGAAGGCACCAACCCTTCGGTATACTGCGTCGGGCCGTTGATAGCGGAGGGGGAGAAGGAGGAGGAGAGGCACCCATGCCTCCCGTGGCTTGACGCTCAGCCCGAGCGCAGCGTGGTGTTCATCTGCTTTGGCAGCCGGTGCACGGTCTCGCTGGAGCAGATCAGGGAAATGGCCGAGGGCCTCGACAAGTCCGGGCACAGATTCTTGTGGGTGCTGCGCGCGCCTCCGGGCATCGCCGCCGCCGAGCCGGATGCAGCGCTGTCTCTTCTTCCCGAGGGATTCTTGGAACGCACAGTCGACAGGGGCCTCGTGGTGACCGCGTCGTGGGTGCCGCAAATGGACGTGCTGCGTCACTCATCTACCGGTGCCTTCATAACGCACTGTGGATGGAACTCAACGCTGGAGGCGGTGGTGACCGGCATGCCTATGGTGTGCTGGCCGCTGGAAGCCGAGCAGTGGATGAACAAGGTGTACATCGTGGAGGAGATGAAGGTCGGCATCGAGGTGAGAGGGTATAAACCTGGGGGGCTTGTCACAGCCGACAATGTGGATGCGACGGTTAGGCAGATCATGGACCTGGAGTCGGAGGCTCGGCGGACAGTCATGAAACAGGCCATGGCGGTAAAGGAGAGCGCTGCCACAGCGTGGAAGGAAGATGGGTCCTCTTGCGTTGCATTCACTGAGTTTGTGAAGCAAATGGGGTAAGGGGATGTTAGCAGCAACATGTCAAATGCAGGTTAGCTTATGTAAATTGCACATTGTGACATTGCAGTATTGTGTGTCATTATGAACATGAATAACATGAGTAGAAATTGCAATTTATACAGTGTCATGTGGTTCCTGTCTATGCTGGAAATCAATGTTATGATAGTTTTTTTTTTTTGACTTTTCAAGTCAATGACTAGTTAGAATGCAGAAATTTGATCTTAAATGGCTCAATTCATCACCAGTATTCCTTCTTTTTTGAAAAGAAGGCCTTTATTCCAGTCCAGCCGTTAGAACACATTGTTTAGAACTGGTTCTAGTAAGAATTCCGACGTATGGTTTGATTTCCCTGCCTAAGAATTTTTTGAAAAGCACGATAGTGGCTGGCTGGTTGCAGTGTTGGACAGCTATGGCAGCCATGTACTTCATACCCGCGGAGAGGATGGTGGCGCGGCGGCGCCACGGCGAGGGATCTGGCGGGCCCGATCTGGGCCCTGGATGGGCTGAGGCCATGGCGTGTCCCGGCGGACGTGCAGGATGCCGAGCCGGCGGGCTCGGGCTTGGTTTCGGTCGGGCGGTGTCCCTTGACCTCGGGCGGCCGACAGGGGTGGCCGGTTTGCTTCTCCGGCGCCAGCGGCGTTCGCTTGCCGGAGACGAGGAAGCCGGGGCGACGGCCCCGGGAACGTGGAGGCTTTCGGGCGGCCGGTGACCAGAGGTTTACCTCGACGCAGCGGTGTCGTGGAGGACGGCGGGTCTTGGGGTGTCTCGGCGCGATGGTCTCGTCAAGGTTACGCCCAGGTCCGTCGGTGATTTGGCGGCTTGGTGGTTGCAGAGGGTCGTCGCGGGGTGGTTTGCTGGCTGGCGGTGGCAGAGCGGCATGTGGTGCTGCGATGCTGCGCGCGGAAGCCGAAGCGGCGGCTTCGGATCGGGCTGTGGGTGTTGCTCTGCCTTGGCCGTGCGGGCGGCGGAGCATGGCGTCGTGGGCATGGACGTCGCCTCTTTCGTCGGTGATCTGGCTCGCCGGGCGGCATGGACTGTCTCGGTGATAGTCCATTGGAGGTGTTGGTCGAGGTCTCCAGACAAAAGTCTAGCCCGACTCGGTCGGTGCCGACAGCGGCGGCGCTTGAGGGCGTCGTTCTCCCTCTTGAGGGCGCTGTCGTGGAGCCCCGACAGACCTCCGCCCACCACTCCGGGGTGAAAACCCAAATCTGGCTTGCCGGATTGGAAGACGGCAGCGTCTTTTGGACGTCGTTCCCCCCTTGGAGGCGTCTTTTTCGTAGTTATGCGGAGCCTTTCTTTGGGGATATGCTAGTGATGCCGGTTGAGTCGATGTCTTCGGGCCCTGTCGGCGTGCTAGTACCGCTGGCGTGTTTTCTGCGGCTTGCCTCTCGCGATGAAGCCTGTGAGGCCTAACCGTTTTCCTTTACGGCTCTGACTTCCTCTCTGGGGACGTGGACCAGGCTCTTCGTAGCGTCCGCTGTTGCTGTTGTGCTGGTGTCGCTTGGCGGTGCTTCAGACCTAGTCGAGCTAGGTCGTGTGGTTTTGCCGGTTTTGCCTTAAAACTATGTCGTTTGGGTTTTTTTTTGGCCCGGTTCCCCTTTAACCGGATCCGTGTGTATATACATTTGTTTTGGGTTTGGACCGATTTCCCCTCCAAATCGGCCAATTCTCTTCTTCTAATAGAAAAGGCAGTGCTTCCGCTGTTTGTTCCAAAACAAACTTGATAACATGTACTCCCTCCGTTTCAAAATATAAGATGTTTTAGGTTTGTGAAGAAAATGTATCTAGACTTGTTTTAGTGTGTAGATTCACTCTAAACTTGGGTGAACCTACATACTAAAATAAGTCTAGATACATTTGCTTCACAAAGCTAAAACATCTTATATTTTGAAACGGAGGGAGTACTAAATAGGCGTAGTTTTTCTCTCCTTCAAATAAAGTCAAGGTCATCAGTCGTTTATCTCATACGTCATTTACGTGATGAGACTACTACCTTTGCCATGTGTTTGTACGAAATTTTGAAGCTGTGCGTTGAGCCAATTCCAAGCCATCAGATCTGAAGTCCTATTGTGCCGACGCTTTTGTTTTCTGAGAACATTATCTCGCTGAAGCTTTCATAAGTATGTTTGAACTTACCGCGGCGAGCTTCCAACATAGCAACATTATGTGTTAGACCGATCCATATTAAACACCGGTAACAGTTGATCCTCAGTTCAACTACGGACTGAACAGACTTAGTCAGCTGGTGTCTGGTTTGAGGCACTCCTACCTCATCCTAGGATGATAGTTTGCACACTCCGTCCTTCAGATTGACCAGGCACTTTGATGACGTTTTGGGATGTTGTGGCCATGAATTTGAACTTAAATTTTCATGTTTTATGTGACTTTAAACTATTTGAGAGGATTTAAATTATAAATTTAACCAAAATGATTTGAGGTCTTGATCGTTGGGAGCTGCCGGTGTGGGAAGGCCAACACAAACCGCCGATAGTTTGGGCGGGCTTTCCTAGTGGCATTGTTGGCGCTTTTGTCGGTCACCACACCGGTGAAGATGTTCTAAGAGTCACTTTAATCCCACAAAATCCGTAGTTCTGTCCGGTTGCAGCGACCAAAGGCGTCTCGCCCAATGGAAGATCCTTCTCATCATGTCGCGTCTCTCACTTACCTCCTATGTCAGCCTCTACGCTAAGGGCAGTCATTGGTTACAACAGAAGTTTTCTAGGCACCACTGCTGTTGGTTTCGTTGCCCTCCGCTGGCCGCTCCGCCGGCTGGAAGGCGGGGAGCCTCTAATCAGATGACCGGTCCTTTTAGGATCTTCGAGTTCTTCGTCTTCGGTGTAAGGGCACTAGCGACGATGAGAATAATGCTCGTTCAGCCCTCCCCAAATCAGTGTTTTTTTCTAGAGGAGTGTCGACGGGTTGGAGTTTGGAGTTGATTATTGGACATTGGGCCTAGCGTGATAAAGATTTGTCTACAGCGAAGGCGTTCAGTGGAGGGGATTGTTACAATTGCGACAAGAAGATAATAAAGAACGAAAACGAAAAACACAGCAGGGGAACACAGATTTAACGTGGAAAAATCTCTCCAACAAAGAGAGAAAAAAATCACGGGCGCCAGCCAGCGAAACTTTACTATATCGAAGAGTGTTTACAAACGCCGGAGATTTCACAGATATAACTCATCCCAACCGGCGGCTTACTAGGGGTTTATATATCAGGCCTCGCTCCACTCGTCAGAAGTTGGCCTATACTTTGTAAAATTTGGATCAACATGTAACAAACTCCACCTTGAGACAAATTTCTCCTTATAGCATCAACATCAATAAGGATGGCATTTTACCCATGGGTACGGGTACCCGCGGGTACCGTACCCGCATAGGTAGGGTATGGGCATACTTTTATACCCATGGATAATACCCATACCCTGCCCGTTAAGTCACAGGTACGGGCACGGGTATTGAGTTGTACTCGTGGGTATACCCATACCCTATCCATTTAGACTGACTTGTAAATTTTACCTGTAGAGTTTCAACCTATGCGGCCGAGTAGCCTAGGAGCAAATATGAGATCGCGATTTCTAAACGTTGATAATTGTCATGTACTCGTCTACCTACTATTGAGTCATATATACTTATTTTCTTGTCAAATATGATATTGATTAATGTAAAATTGTGAATAAATTGTTTACTATTGGATCTACCCGTCGGGTACCCAGCGGGTATGGGTATCCGTCGGGTATAAGCATGGGTAAATATTTATACCCATTGACTACACGGGTATGGGCATGGTATTGCTCTACCCTGCCCATACCCTACTCATTGCCATCCTTAAACATCAACCATCTCCCTGAACAAATAAAGCAAATACTTTTCGCGCCAATAGCCACTTGGGCTAATCAGTTTAACCAACTAAGTTCGAGCAAAGCTCAAACTTAGCAACAGGAACATGTTTAGTTATCATATTAGTAGGATTACCATGAGTGCTGATCTTGCATACCTTTAATTTATCTTGAGCAATAATGTCTCTAATAAAATGGTACTTGACATCAATGTGCTTAGTTCCCTCATGGAACATCTGATCTTTTGTAAGGTATATGACACTTTGACTGTCATAAAACAAAGTAATGCAAGAATCATCTCCACAAAGCTCAGCAAACAAATCTTTCAAACAAACAGATTCTTTGCAAGCTTCAGCAATATCCATGTATTCAACTTCAGTAGTAGATTGTGCAACAATAGCCTGCAACGTAGCCTTCCAGCTAACAGCACAACCACCAATATTGAACACATAACCTGTGAGGGATCTTCTCTTATCCAAACCAGCAGCAAAATCTGAATCCATATAGCCAACGAGTCTCTCACCGGTCCTGCCAAACCTCAAACAAGCATTGGAAGTGCCAAGAAGGTACTTGAAAACCCACTGAACAACCTTCTAATGTTCTTTACCAGGATTAGCCATGTATCTACTTATCAAACTCATACCATATGATAAATCAGGACGAGAACAAACCATGACATACATCAAAGAACCAACAACACTAGAATATGGCACCTTTGACATGTACTCAAACTCTTCATCAGTAGTAGGACATTGAGAAACTGACAATTTAAAATGAGGAGCAATAGGAGTACTAACTGACTTGGCACCATCCATATTAAAACGATGAAGAACTTTTTTAATGTAACTTTGCTGACTAAGAAATAACAAACCAGATTTTCTATCTCGGGTAATCTCCATACCTAAGATCTTCTTAGAAGCACCAAGATCCTTCATCTCAAACTCACTACTTCGGTGTGCCTTCAAAGTAGTGATTTCTTTCATGCCCTTGGTAGCAATTAACATATCATCAACATATAGCAGCAAGTATATAGGTGACCCATCAACAAACTTGATATAAACACAACTATCATATTTATACCTCTCAAAACCATGTGAGATCATAAATGAATCAAACCTTTTATACCACTGTCTTGGAGATTGCTTTAAGCCATAAAGAGACTTCTTTAATTTGCACACAAAATCCTATTTACCAGACAATGAACCCTTCTAGTTGGTCCATGTATATTTCCTCATCAAGCTCTCCATGCAGAAAAGCAGTCTTGACATCTAACTACTCAAGCTCAAGATCACGCATAGCCACAATACTAAAGAAAGTGCGAATGGAACTATGCTTTACAACTAGGGAGAACACATCATTGTAATCAATACCTGAAATCTGGCTGAACCCTTTTGCTACTAACCTTGCCTTGTACCTTGAAGGCTCTTTGGGAGACAAACCTTCCTTTTTCTTGAAGATCCACTTGTAGCGGACCGCCGTCTTTTGTTTGGGCAAGGGCACAACATCCCATGTGCCATTTTTCTCAAGCGACTGCATCTCTTCTTGCATAACAGAAATCCACTTCTAGCGGTCAACGGATGGAATGGCTTCATTGTATGTAGCAGGTTCAGAATCGTTCTCCACCTGTTCAGCACAACTCAAAGCATAATGAACAAGATTACACTCTTCAATTAAACGAGGACGAGGACCACAGTTACTCCTCGGTCTATCTGATATGGTTATACCCTACGGGTACACGATATCAGCATGCCTGGTCCAGCCCAAGGAAGGCCCATGAAAATATACACGGCCCATGAAGACTTTCGGGTGGCCCAATCCCATGACGCCTTCAGATTCTTGGAGAGCAAGACTAGATTAGATAGAATATTCAAAGAGGGGCAAACCCTGAACCTGTAACCGACTCGATCTGTGCCCGGGACCTGCCTACTTCTATATAAAGGCTAGGAGGACACCTCGCATACCACCGCATACACACCTCCACGCCAGATTGCATCTGCGCACCCCTGCAACTTTCGGTTCCGCCGTAATCAAGAGCAGACAAGCAGGAGTAGGGTTTTCCCTCCGGGGGCCTGAACCTGGGTAAATCTCGTGTCCCCTGGTTGCTTGTCTGTTAACCGTTCCGCGATCTCCAGCATCCCCATCTTCTCCAAAACCCAAGCTCATAACAATGGGCATTGACGAGATCGATCCTCATCACTATCAGCAGCAATGGACTCATGTGGCTGCTGCAAAACAGTAGGTGAGGGCTGAACAACAATATCATCAATGTTTTCCTCATGTGTATCTTCAACGATAGCATCATTATCAACAGTTTTCTGCAGGTTCTCCATCTGCACACTAACTCCCTCCTCTCCTGCATCAACAGGAGAGGTATCTGATGGCAAGCTATCATGATACATAACGGACTCATTAAAAACAACATTTCTACTTAGCAAAATCTTTTTAGTTTCAGGATTCCATAGTTTATATGCATTAACTCCTGAACCATAACCAAGGAATATGCACTTAACAGTCCTAGGCTCTAACTTTCCATTATCAACGTGAGCATATGCAGTGCAACCAAAAACTCTCAACTATGAATAATCAGTAGGCAAACCTGACCATACCTCCATGGGAGTTTTCTTCTCAAGTGGAATAGAAGGTGACATGTTGATGAGGTAACCCGCTGTGTTGGCTGTTTTAGCCCAGAAACGCCTATGCATACCTGTATTAAACAACATACAGCGAGCCCTCGAGATGATGGTCCTGTTCATGCGCTCAGCCACGCCATTCTGCTGAGGAGTATATGGGATGGTGTGATGCCTGATCATGCCATCGTTACTTCAAAACTCCTCAAACTCATTAGAACAGAATTCCATACCATTGTCAGTATGTAATACCTTTATCTTCTCCTCAGTTTGATTTTCAACCATAACTTTTCACTTCTTAAAAGCATCAAAAACATCAGATTTATGCTTCAGAAAATAAGGCCACACTTTTCTTGAGTAGTCATCAATAATAGTAAGCATGTAATTAGCACCACCAATAGAAGTCTTACGGGACGGATCCCATACATCAGCATGCACATAATCTAATATGCCTTTGGTGGTATGAATGGAAGCATTGCATTTAATTCTTTTATGCTTACCAAAAATGCAGTGCTCGCAGAACTCAAACTTACTAAAGTTGCAACCATCAATCAGCTCTCTCTTGACCAACTCTGCCATGTCTTATTCGTTCATATGCCCAAGACGCATATGCCACATATGTGTTTTACCACAATCATCAGAATCATTAGAAGTAACAGCAGCAGCAATACCAGGCAAAGTGCTATCTCTAAGAACATACATTATAATTTAGAAGAATTCATATCACCTATCATGTGAATAAGAGAACCTTTTGATACCTTCAGAACTCTATTTCCTCCGGCATACTTGTATCCTTCAACGTCCATAGTACTCAGGGAGATCAAATTTCTGGCCATGCTTGGTATGTGCTTCACCTCACTCAACGTGCGTGTCACGCCATCATGTGTCCTGATCTTAACAGATCCAACACCAACAATATGGCATGGATTGTCATTCCCCACACGCACAAAATCTCCAGTCTGCACAGACTCATATGAACTGAACCAATCTTTGTTACAGCAAATATGAAATGAACATGCAGAATCAAGTATCCATTCATCATCACGAGAAGCACAAGCAGCAAAAACAGCTAAGCATTCACAATCAGAACTATCAGAAACAACAACAGCCTTACCAGTACCGTCAGACCTATCTTTCGGTTGGTAAGTTTCGTTCCTTTTCTCCTTATTCTGCAACTTCCAACAATCATCAATAACGTGATTAGATTTCTTACAATACCTGCAAAATTTATCCTTTCTCTTGGACTTTGAACGACCTCCGTCGTCCTTGCTCTTATTTATGTTGCCATAGTTGTTGTTCCTCTGCTCGGTCCTGCCACGAACCTGCAGAGCCTCGGCCTTGGATGACGTCGCATCTGATCCTACCATAGTTTTAATCCTTTCCCTCTGTTTGGGGGCGTCATGTACTTCAGCAAGGGTTAGTTCATCACGACTCAACAATATTGTATCACGAAAATGTGTATAGGAATTAGGCAACGAGCATAAGAGTAGAAGAGCTAAATCCTCATCATCATATTTTACCTCCATAGACTGCAAGTCTAAAACAATCTTTTTAAAAACAGATATGTGATTCATTACTAATCCACCTTCTTGCAGTCTATGCGAGAACAACTTCATCTTCACGTTCATCTTACTGGTTAGATCCTTTGATACACAGATCGTTTCCAGTTTTTTCCACAGGGCAGTAGCACATTTCATCTCCAGTACTTCCTGCAAAATGTTATTGGACATATAAAGTTGAATCAAAGACAAAGCCTTACGGTCCTTCCGCTTCTCTTCGGCAGACCAGGTCTTAGCATCCTTCACGCCGAATCCATCCAGCGCTTTATCCAGATCAGAAGTTTAGGCGAGAATCGCCCGCATCTTCATCTGCCACAAGGAGAATCTTGTGGTGTAGTCCAGCTGTGGTAGATCGAACTTCAATGACGACATGTCGCAAACCCTAGATTAGAACCTGGGGCTCTGATACCACTTGTTACAATTGCGACAAGAAGATAACGAAGAACGAAAACGAAAAACACAGCAGGGGGACACAGATTTAACGTGAAAAAACCTCTCCAACAAAAAGAGGAAAAAACCACGGGCGCCAGCCAGCGAAACTTCACTATATCGAGGAGTGTTTACAAACGCCGGGGATTTCACAGATGCAATTCATCCTAACCGACGGCTTACAAGAGGTTTATATATCAGGTCTCGCTCCACTCGTAAGAAGTTGGCCTATACTTTGTAGAATTTGGATCAACATATAATAGGGATGATGTTGGGGCGTACTGGTGTCCTCAAGTTCCGCCCCACTTGACGGTACTTGACAGTATGGCTTTGTCGAAGAACTTGCGAGTTTGGTGTCTCCTATCTCCGTCTAGACAGAGTTAGGAATATTTCCCGGCCATATCAATACTAGCTCCTCGGGACGCCAATCTCTCGAGATCGTGGTCTCTAGGATCTTTTTGGTCTTCATGGATGATTTCATGGTTGTCGCTTCTACAAGCACCTGCGTTTTTAAAAAAAATTCCCAACACGGGCTTTCCTACGCCGCGGATCCAGAGACAACACCGAGCTTTGCTCACCGCACAGTGTCGAGGAATGTACTATAAGAAAGATTGATGCTCAACATTTTAAGTACTCCCACTTTGATTTATCAAAATTTAGATGAATCTATATTTAAATAGTGTTTAGATTTGTCTAAATTTAGATAAATTTGAGTCAACTAATATGGATTGGAGGGAGTATTTATTATGTTTTATTTCTTTTGAATGAGCTTGTTTCAGATAATATGACTTTATACCTTTCAAAAAAAGAAAACCCGTTGTATTTGCGCCGGGTTAGTCGATCCTAGAGGCTGGAATCACGGTGTCACATTGTATCGGACATTTTTCTAACGAACACAGTAAAATATCGGAGTATAAATATTTTACTGTGTTCTTTAGAAAAAAAGATCTGATGCTATGCATTATTCAAGTTCAAAGAAAATAGACTATATGCAACATTTGTCAGATTTCAGGCCCGCAACTTGATAAAATCAAGATGAAAGATGGACCATTTCATCTACTCCATTTTAAAATATGATGGCACACATTTTTCAAAGGCATATAAGAGCATTTCTAGCATACGCCGTAAAAAGGCGGAACCAGAAAAATAACCGTCACTATTAGATTTCGCGTGCTAAAGAGTGCAGACGCCATAAAACCATCCAAACTGAAAAAGAAATTAAAGCCCCCGAGAAAACACCCCCACGGAACCACACATCCCTATGTTTCGAGCCCGACTCGGAGCCGACCTGGAAACCACGGGATGCTTGGCGGGACAGAAGTTTCAGCATATTCCCCTTCCTTCCGCGTCCACCCGCCTTCGCCGCCGTCGACTCAGGCCCCGACAGACACATTCTGCCCGCCGACAAGGCCTCCGCCACTCGACGGTCACGTTTCCAACCCTTGACAAGGCTTCCTCCTCGTCGTCAGACGGAACCTCCACGATTTCCGCATTGATCGCGAGACGGAGGACCCCTTCGCGGCGAGCGACGGCTATGATGGTGTATTTGGTCCGTCCAGGGATGGACCAAAACCTCTCCCGTCCTTCTCGGTTGCGGAGATCAGGGTGCACCACGCGCCCGTAAACGATGTGGTTGCCTATCTTGGCCTTCCGCTCCTTCTTAAACAGCGCCGGCCAATACGGGCTGGCCGCCGCGTACCGGGGCAGCGCCCTCTTCCACGCGGGCATCTAGCGGCGATGCGCCGCGATGTTGCTCTCCATCTCGGCTCGGCCCGGGAGTGGAGCCACCGGCACACCCGCATAGTTGATGCGCCATCCGTAGGGCACCGTCGCGGTCGGCGGCGCGACGATGTCGAAGTGCGCGAACATCATCGCCTCATAGAAGTTCAGCATGGGCACCTCCATAGCGGCGCGGTGGAGATTGGAGAGGGGGGGTGGATGAAGATGAACGCGTCGGCGCCTCTTATTTGTACACGAAGACAACGAAGCGATGACGGAATCTAAATCGAATATTCTATTTTCTGGTTCGGGACTGTGGTTCTGTTCCGACTGAACAAACACGAGAAATCCAACCTTGAAACGCATTTTCTGGTCCACGCTTTTATGGTCTGTGCAGATGGTCTAACATGGCTGCCTCATTTTGCTGCTCCAGTCTCCAAGTCTGAACTGCGAATTCACAGACAAAAAGCAAAATGTCAACGGCGAGAAGGGTGGTCGTCGTCCCCGGCCAGAGCATAAGCCACATCATCCCCATGCTGGAGTTCGCCGCGATCTGCCTCGATCGCGGCCTCGCCGTCACAGTCGTCGTCCCGGACCCGTCCCTCACCGCCCCGGCCTTCCGCTCCACGGTCTGCCGGTACGCCTCCCGGCTCCCCTCCCTCTCCGTCCACTCCCTTCCTCCCCCTCCGGCGCAGCAGCAACCCCTCGACGCCGCCTCCGCTCCCGCCCACCCGTTCATCCGCATGCAGGCCGCCTCCCGCTCCCAGGCCCCTGGCCTGCGAGACTTCCTCCGTAGCCTCCCCGCGGTCCACGCGCTCGTCGCCGACATGCTCGACGTGGTGTGCGCCGTCGACGTCGCCGCAGAGGTGGGCATCCCGGGGCACCTCTTCTTCTCCACAGGCGCCACCACCCTCTCCGTCTTCCTCGGTCTGCCTTTGTTCTGCTCCAGGAGCGACAGAGGGTTGAAAGATCTCGGCGACGCGCCCGTGGTGTTCCCCGGTGCGCCCAAGATGCCGGCGTCCCATTTGCCCGACGCGGTGCTCGACAGAGGGACGGACCTATACGCGACTTCGCTGGACGTGTTCGGTCGGATGGCGGCGGCGAGCGGCATACTGGTGAACACCTTCGAGGCGCTGGAGAGCTCGGCGCTGGAGGCGCTTAGAGACGGGCGCTGCCTCCCCGACCGCGCCACCCCGCCCGTCTACTGCATCGGGCCGTTGTTTGCGGAGGCGGAGAAGGGGGAGGAGAGGCACCCATGCCTCCCGTGGCTGGACGCGCAGCCCGAGCGCAGCGTGGTGTTCCTCTGCTTCGGCAGCCGATACACCGTGTCGCAGGAGCAGATCGGCGAGATGGCCAAGGGGCTCGAGGTGTCCGGGCACAGGTTCCTGTGGGTGCTACGCGCGCCTCCTGCCTTCGCCGCAGCCGCCGGCGAGCCGGACGCGGCGCTGTCTCTTCTCCCCGACGGGTTCTTGGTCCGGACCGCGGACAGGGGCCTCGTGGTGACCGCGTCCACCTCCTGGGTGCCTCAGGTGGAGGTGCTGCATCACGCGTCCACCGGCGCGTTCGTAACACACTGCGGATGGAACTCGACGCTGGAGGCGGTGGCCGCCGGTGTGCCAATGGTGTGCTGGCCGTTGGTAGCCGAGCAGTGGATGAACAAGGTGTACATCGTGGAGGAGATGAAGGTCGGCGTGGAGGTGAGAGGGTATAAACGAGGCGGGCTTGTCACGGCCGACGACGTGGATGCGGTGGTTAGGCAGGTCATGGACATGGAGCCGGAGAGACGGCGAGCAATGGAGGAACGGCTCATGGAGATGAAGAAGAGCAGTGAATGCGCGTGGAAGGAAGGTGGCTCCTCTCGCACCGCATTCGCCGAGTTCGTGAAGCAAATGGAGTGATGGAACGACTGCAGGATCTGTAAATTGGAGATAAAAAAGGATCTGTAAATTGCACAGTGCAGTCTTGCTATTCCGCAACATTGTGAACATGAATAACATGAGTGGAAAGTGTAATTATTGGAACCTTCCACGGTGATCATCCAACAGCAGCATACGGCGATCAAGCTATAGTAGATAGGAAAAAGTTGGCACACCATAGATCATAATGACCACACTATTTTTCCTACTAGTATCATTTTGTGGTGAATAACAATCGATATATTCCCGGATCACCGTCAGATTCATGTCTGTCTGTACACTTGTCTGCCTGTACACTTGTCTGCCTGTTTACATGTCTTTACCGACAAGAACACCAACTAAATAAATTTTGTTTGATACCAGTACTCCCTCTGTTTCAAAATATAACATGTTTTAGATTTGTGAAAAGAATATATCTAGACTTGTTTTAGGTGTAGATTCAGTCTAAACCTGAGTGAACGTACGTACTAAAAATAGTCTAGATACATGTACCGAACCAGCTTTACTATGCCATATGCTATCTACGCGCCTGAAATAATTCGGATTAAGCGCCTCATTTAGCGCCTGGTGTTGGAGAATTGAGGGGCCCGATTGATTTTTATTTTTTTTATATATTATTTTAAATCGCTTAAGCGCCCATCTAAGAATCTAGCAAAATACATGCCCTAAGCGGCGTTGTCTACTTCGGTCGGTCGAGCTCCTCCGTGAAAAACGTTCTTCCTCCGTATCTCCGAGATGTCATCCTCATCATCCGATGTTCAGATCACTGTAAGAGACATCTAACCCTAGCTCTACAAGTATAGACAAGTTAGCATATGGTCGCTCATAGTAGATTTGGAGGTTGTACGGTAGATTGTGGCTATCCGGTTTCATGCTATAGTGTGGGTAAAGTTTTATGGCAATATTAGGTTCGATGACAGATCGTCATTGTTCTGTAGTCCATGTATAGTTCATAGGGATGTTATAGATTCTGACATCTATTTTCTTGAGATGACCACACTATAGGAAAAAAATCAAGCTAGTTAGGAAAAAATTGGTTCCAAATATCAAAAGTTCCGGCCATGGCTGCCACTTTAGCAACTCCTGCATCAGGGTTGTTGCAAATTTTAAGCAACTCAGGATGGCTATCTTTCAGAGGCATTTGATCAAACCAAGCATTCCCCAAGAAGATGGTTCACTTGCCATTACCAATCGCCATATATATCTCCCTTTCAAATATATTTCTTTAATCAGCGGCATATCATCCCGGCAAGCTGAGTCTCTAGGTCTTTTTTTGATTGTAGAGATGCCTTCCTCTCCTAGTTTTTTCTCATAAAATCTTGCCATGAGCCTTCCTCTCTTTTGAGACGCCACCACCATTTGCACATTAGACTAATATTGGATTTATAAAGATTTCTCACTCCCGAACCACCCTTTTCTTCCTTGGTTTTTACACACATATCTTCATTTGACCAGATGATACCTTTTCTTGTTTGCAGCACCATACCAGGAAGAATGCTTTGGTGGGTTTATCTAATTCATCCACAATAGTTTTATAAAGAAGCATCATAGACATTGGATATACAGCTAGACTTGGAATGCAAGAAGATACTCTAATCAATCTCCTACCAATGGACATAGCACCTCCTATCCACCCATCCATTTCCTTTTTCAACTTTTCTACCATGAAAGTCATCTCTGCAACTATGCATCTTCTATGATAGATTGGAACCCCAAGATATTTAATAGGCCAATTCCCTTTCTGACAATTAAACAGTTCAGCATAATCAAAAATCTTCTCAACATCTTCCAATTCCCTTTTTTTGCTCTTCCTGTCCACATATAGTTGATGATTCATGTACTCCGGTTGTTTTTTTCCTACCATAGATCATCTCATATCTTGAGATGACCACACTATTTTTCTACCAGTATCATTTTGCGGCGAATAATGGATTGTGACATCGCGTCATGCAAAAGTTGTTAACAATCGATATATTCTTGGGTCACCGTCAGATTCACGTCTGTCTGTTTACTTTTTTTTGCCGATAAGAAAACCAACTAAATAAATTTTGTTTGGCAGGACATACCCTAAATAATTGGTGGGTGCAATCGACCTGAACTCTAGGGCGTATTTGGATTTATCGCATTAGTCCTGAAGAATTTGGCTCGTTTGGTTGCTCACACAAAAATGAATCTTTACACCGCACAAGTCTTAAAGCACCCTCAAGTCTGGCTCTCGAGAAATGCCCTAATCGGCCAATGAAGCCAACTTTTCTTGGCTCGCTGGGGAAATGATTGCACAGGACGTGAAAGAGAGAGATGGCCTATTCGTACCATCTATTTATGCTGCTCCTCCTCACTGCTGATTCATGTGCCACCATTTACCCGTCATTCAATCTCTCCCTCCAAGGAAGGTTCTTCACCTACAAGCAAGTAAGCAGCGTCGTCTACTTCGGCCAGTTGAGATCCTCTGCGACAAGTGTTCTTCGTCCGCATCTTCGATATGCCATCCTCATCATCCAATGTTCAAATCGTTGTAAGAGACATCTAACCCTAGCTCTGCAAGTTTATACATGTTAGCATATGGTCGCTCGTAATAGATTCAGAATTTGTACGGTAGATTGTAGCGGTCTGGTTTCATGATGTAGTGTGGGGAAAGTTTTGTGGCAATGTTAAGTTTGATGACAGATCTTCATTGTTTTGTTGTCCATGCATAGTTCATAGGGTTGTTATAGATCGTGACATCTATTTTTCTTGAGACGATCACACTATAGGTAAAAATCAAGCTAGATAGGAAAAATTGGTTCCAAATATCCAAAAGTTCCAGGCATGGCTACCACTTCAGCAAATGTTGCATCAGGGGTGTTGCAAATTTCAAGCAATTCATGATGGCTATCTTTCAGAGGCATTTGATCAAACCAAGCATCCCCCCAAGAAGATGGTTCTCTTACCATTGCCAATCACCATATATCTCCCTTTCAAATATATTCCTTTAAACAGTGGCATATCACCCCTGCAAGCTGAGTCTCTAGGTCTTTTTTTATTGCAGAAATGCCTTCCTCTTATAGATTTTTTTCTCATAAAATCCTGGCATGGGCCTTCCTCTCTTTCCAGACGCCACCACTGCGGTGACCCAGCATACCACTGCATGGTGTAGTACACTATAGTCGTTGATATAATACCAATGGAACACCGTTCCATCCGCATTATATCCCTCAGAGTGGTACAACAGAAACATCACGGGTCCAAGACAACACTTTATATTACATATAGCATATTACAAAAGATCCAGAGAGCTTCCTCGGACAATGAGGAATATTATATAGAAAGAACCAGAAAGATCCACTCGGGGTTACTTTACTATCAATATATGTATAAAGCTTGAAAGTACTACTATATTATTATTCTACAGAAGTAGATTCTAGATTCTAGGAGTTTTATTTCTATTCTACGCTTCAGCTTGTCTTCTATAGATTCTGGTAAGGTCTTCGACTCCGTTGATCTCTCTTAGATATCTTCAACTCTTCAAGTGACTTATTTCCTGGAAACGTCATTGGTTTCTCCGAGATCTAGCAAGGGTTAAGAAGATACGTTGAGTACGAGCGTACTCAGCAAATTCACTAAAGAGGAGTGTTTGATGCACTATCTACAGCCACGGACCATAGGTCGTAGGCAATGCAAGTTTTTGTAAACATTTCTTTAAAGGTTGCTTTTATTCTGAAAAGCTATGTCCATCAGCCTTCACGGGTTTACCAGAACTTTCATGGAGTTCCTTTCCCGCAGCGTTCGCAGCTCCTTCCCGGAATAGGGAGTAACAAGTTACAGTTCTTACACTCTGCAGAGGTGCGTTACTTTACCCATGAGAGATTTTAGCTTTGTTGCACATCCGAGTTATAGGCTCGCTCACACTTCCTTGGTGTGAGGCCCAGACTAAGATCCAAGCCAATCACTGTCCTTCTCCGCGACCCCGCATACATCACAATTGTTGGATGACCAAACTCAAGGTAGACTTTTCCCCGTATAAAACGGCTATACCTTAATTGGATACACACAACAACCATTAACACAAAGATATCTGTCTTTTGTAAGCCCAGATCCACGGTAGACTTCCCCATATAAAACGGCTATACCCACGATCTGCAACTTACAAATGCCCAGAATAGTGTCCAATGCATGCGAAAGGGAGCCGATCCAGCTGACTTCTCCGTCCCATTCCAAATCTCATGGTTAACGCGTAATATACGGCGCAAGAATCACTGGCGACATTGGTTGTTAAGTCCTAGATGATATGTTCCTTTACCACCGGAACTTTCATAGTAGATTATTACCTCATGGTAAATAACTTATAATCATATTATTATGAAAATAGTGTTTTCTGATCTTTTTCAAATGCAGGTGATAACAACACTGGATTTGCAAAATACTTTACAGAAAATAATCAGCAAGTGTGAACTTGCCTTTTGTGATTGCAAGATTATGCACTCACGGTCTTCGAGATAATAGAAGATCCAATATCTGAAATCAGCATCATTGGTCCGGTAAGGACTAATGTTTAAAGAAGAAAGATGCCATTATGCATAAATAATGCTATGCAATTTTATAATTCCCAAAGTTAAACCCTTAGTATTTTGAATAAGTTGATCTTAGGTATCTTCTTTAAGATTGGGTTTATCTTTAAGTTTATTTCATAAGCAATGACATTGATAAGGAACTTAAGTGTTAACAAACCAAAATATACAAATACTAATAGAATGATGTGATTATGATTAATTGTTATCTGGTGATTGGGATAAAAAGTCCTTGAGTTGAGTTCTTACGAGCTGCAGGAACTATTATAAACTTGTTTGTGTGAAGTGGCAAAAAGAATAACATTTGAAGAAACTAGTATTTAGTTAAGGTTTATTAGGTTTTACATTAGGATTTGTGAGGGTTACAAATGATGTTGAGTTATTATATTTCAATTGATGATACATGTAAACACACGGATTTTTAATCCCAGATGCCTGTTATGCCATACATCGCAATCCCAGGATTACCATTTTTGCGAGACATAACAAAATTGGATACCACAGTACATCATCCATTACAAAACATACATAAGGTCTTACACAAATAAGGATCTCATGATCCAGTTCTTAATATAATTCAAGCATCGTAAATATGTAATAATAACGGTAGCGTAGACGAAGCTCCATCTTCAGGGTCACAGGCAATGCTGACGATGGGAGATGATCCTAGTTGTCGTAACCTTCCTGGGGTCCATCCTCCTGGTACTCCTATTCATAGTCTGGCCATGGGAATTGCCAGGGACAAAGCCATGAATACTCTTTAAGTACTCGCAAACTAATACTAACAAGTGAAGGTTTTTTTTTGTAGTAGGACACTAAGCTCTAGGGTTGTTTTGCAAAAATCTAGATTTACATCTACTAAGTTCATAAGTAAGAAAAGCTAGTTGAAATTTTATAACACCTAAGTGGGAACTTGTATTTCATATCACAACTATGTTGTGGTCAAGTCAAAGTCTCCATTCATTTCATAAGTCATTTTGAAAACATCTGACGGGGGAACAGTATGGCCACTCCAACTGTCCATAACCGCGGACGCGGATATTCGAATAGTTTGACACTCTGCAGAGATTGTACACTTTCACCACAACATTCGATACATCCGTCAGGAATAAATCCTGGATTCACCATACTCAGTATGCGGATAATCAATCATAACCTTTCAATTACACGCCCTAGTATAAGCACCTCTCCTGTGAGTTTGGACTCCCAACCATGACCAACTGTCATCTTGGGTACTGCACAGGTGGACAATCTTCACAAGGTAGCCTCAACTTAGACCTTGGCCGTGAGGGAATTAATACTAAGGTATATAAGTTTCCAGCGAGCCCTACCCAATTCTCGGGTATTGTGGTTGTACGGTAAAATTGGAATGGTATCGCATCCAGACAACCATCAGTTTTATAAAGGGCTAAGGCTCATGCCTCAACATTTTCATCATCAAAATCCTCTAGTGTTCGGAAACACATGTCCAAAACATCTCAATAGAATGATCCATCATTCCAAGGTTTTCATAACCATTTTCACCAAGTATTTCCATCTAATGTTGATCAATTTTTATGCTTAGCACTAGCATCTACAAGTGGGGGTGAGTACTAATGAGGGATGGTAAACAAGTGGAGTTTCAATTAAATACAATCTCATGCCTTGGGGTGACATAAAGATTATCTAGCTTAGGCCAAGTTTTATGCTCTTTATGCAACCTTCAATTATCTTTCCAATTCACTTAAGTAAACTCTAAGTAATAGCTTTGATAAAGAAATAAAGTATAAAGCTTGCAAGTAAAACTAGGATTGGTTTATCAAGTGGGTATGATCACATATGCTTAAGGCATATGATTGGCATGGTAACAAGCAAGTATTTGCTTGCATATGTATAGTATCGTGCAAGTGCTAGCTTGCTCATTCAACTAGTAGTATTAGGCTTGCCTTATGCAGAGCAGTGGTTGAAATTCTCCTCGGCTTCTTCTTCACAGTATCCTCCTTCCTCCTCGTATCCTTGGTCGGTACTAGCGTCTATGAATAAATACGAGGTACACAATCACCAAACAATACTTAACTACTTTCAATCATCACACAAAAGGGTCCTATAGATGATCTAGCATCATCACTAACCTTACAAGATTACAGCTTGGTTTAATTTCTTTTATTTTTAGAAAAGTAATTTCTACTCATTGAAAAACTACTTAAGATTTAATATTCTCCAAACCAAACATGGGATCATGTTGACACATGTCATCACCACATATTTTAGTCCATGGGAATGTGATTTAAAGTGGTGTCACAATTTAATAAGGTTTAACCTTTTATTCTACTTAAATAAAGTGGCTAGAAATGCCTATGTGGCATTCTTTTATTACTTGAACAATATTTCTGTAAGTAAACCCAAATGTTTTTATATATTCTGAAAGGTATGATCAAATGTGATTTTTGAGAGTTGGAATCAACTCAAAAGCATTTATGATTTAAATTTGAAAAATGTTTGAATGCAGAAAAGGTTCTGCCTTGTTATTTTTACCAAGGTTGATCTATAGATTCAAATGATTTGAATCCAATGGGCTTGAATTCAGCATTTCAATATCTTTCTAACAAATTGGTTTCATTCAATTTGGTGCACTGAATCGAGCTGGGTTGATTTTTGGAACTAGGTATAGAACTGTGTTTGAATTAAAATGGAAAAAGTTAAATTCAAACGACTGGGCTGCGCGGGAAACGATACTGGACCGACCTTCTAAGCACAGCGCTTACGCGGGCTGGTTAAGTTGCTGTCCCCACGCGTCAGTGAGACAGGGGGTGCGAAGCGGTACGGGGCAACGTGATGCGTTGGATTAGAAGTAAGATCAACGGCCGAGGGTCGTCGTCGACGATGAACTAGTCACCGGCGAGCTCGAACCCTAGCGGCATAGTGGGGGTCGTGGGAGGCTCACCGGGGCTCAGGCGAGGGTCGACGAGGCGGGCGAACGATGAAGTTGACGACGGCGAACCTCCTGGTACCGGCAGCTTCTCCTGGAGCGGCTCCAATCGCTCGCTCCCTTCTTCTCCAGCAGCGGCAGGCTCCGGCCAAATTCCGGCGATGCGCTTCTCTCCTTGCTTCGGGACTGAGGCGGGGTGGTTCTGGGTGAGAGAGGAGTGAGATGGTGTGCTCAATTCGGCTGGGGGTGGCCTCTATTTATAGTGGCGAGAGGGGACCGACGGGCGCAAGCTGAGCTTGTCATGGTCGACGGCACAGAAGGCTATTGGCGTGGGCGACGGTAGAGGGCGGTGTTGTGCTCCCTAGCGAAGCTCAACGACGTGGTGGCGATGCGTGGGGCGGTGCTGATTGGTAGGAACGCGGCGGTGCTCTGCGCGTGCCCGACGGAAGTTTTTATGGCGCACAGCGTGCGTGGTCCGCGCGGCGGCGAACGAGCGTGTCTGCGGGGTTGCTGGGACGATGGTGATCACGTATGCACGCGGCGAGGGCGGCGCGCGGTCTGTGGGCGTCTGTCGAGCGTGGCGCACGGGGCGCGCTCTCGACATGGTCTGTGCGTGTGGTCCAGGGGCTGGCAAGGTTCGAGCGCTGGACAGGGAGTGGCGGTGGGGTGCTAGCTTGCTCCCAGACATGCTGGCTAGGCTTGGTGCTTCTCCTAGCTTGTTGTCGACATGTGGGTGGCAAGGTGAGGCTCGTCCTGCTCACCATTGATGACAATGGCTAGCTTACAGTGGTGCTAGTGATTAGTTTAGGTTGTTAGATGATCTACTAAGGCTAGTAGTTTCCAGAGAGGGAACAATTTAGGCTCAAATCACTGCTCTAAATAGTGTTTGGATTTTATTTGATTTGCATCTGCAAGGTGTTTGATGAAATGGCCGCATGAATTCAAGTTTTGAATTTTGAAAAGATTTTTGGTGGGTGTGCTAGTTAGGTGCTGGTGAGTCTGTAGATGCTTGGGTTTTGAAGGTTGAGCTTGTTTGAGTGGTTTTTGAAAAAGTGGGATCTTCCCATATGATATAGATTCAATTTTAAACTGTCCTTTAAACTATGCATTCAAATGTTTTTGGATGATCACAAAGTGGGCCTTGATATTTTGTTATGAGTACTATCAAGGGGTACAAAGATCCAAACAAGTTTCTGTTAAGTTCTGAAAGTTAGAGACAGCCAAAGTAGACATGGGAGTTAATTTGGCAAAAGTGACCATTCCTTTATTTTGTTTGTTTTGATTTATTTGTCTTTGGGAAAAGTGTGGGGATTGTTTAGATGATGTTTATTTCACCTAAGAATCATTTTACAAGCAAATAAACACATAAACAAGGCAATTCAAAAGAATTCAAAATGGGATGCATACACACAAGAATGCTTTCTCATTTTAGTTTAGAAAAGTTTTTGTTAACCCTAAATTTGATGATTAGAGTTGGATGATTCTATTTTAATATTTTTGGGATGTTACAAACCTTCCCCCCTTAAACAAAATCTCATCTCGAGATTTGAAAAAGGGCGAAAAGATTACCTAGGATTTGAAGAGATCGGGAAACTCTGTCCTGATGTGATCTTCGCGCTCCCATGTAGCTTCGTCTTCTGTGTGGTTGCTCCACTGAATTTTGAGAAACTTGATGCTTCGGGTTCTGGTGGTTCGGAAAGCTTCTTCCAAAATACGGATGGGTACTTCGGGATATGTCAGGTCATCATTGATCTCTATAGTACGGTGATCAATATTCTTGAACACTTCGGTCTTCTCCGGGACTTCGAGACACTTGCGAAGTAATGAGATATGAAACACATTGTGCACGGCTGACATCTCTTCGGGTAGTTCCAATTGATATGACACTTCTCCTCGACGGTTCAGAATCTTGAAAGGTCTGATATATCTGGGGGGCTAACTTTCCTTTGAGTTGGAAACGCTGCATTCCCTTCAATGGCGACACTTTCAGATACACGAAATCTCCTATGTTGAAGGCGAGGTCTCGACGTCTCTTGTCGGCATAACTCTTCTGTCGGGATTGGGCCGTCTTGAGGTGCACACGAATCTTGTGAACCTTCTCTTCCGCTTCTCGTAGGATGTCAGGTCCAAAAATCTGACTCTCTCCTACTTCCGACCAGTTCAAAGGGGTGCGAGACTTCCTTCCCTACATGAATTCAAATGGGGCCATCTGCAAACTAGCTTGATAACTGTTGTTGTATGAAAATTCTGCAAACGGCAGACAGTCTTCCCACTTAGATCCATATTCTAACACACATGCTCTCAGCATATCTTCGAGTATTTGATTTACTCGCTCCGTTTGTCCGTCGGTCTGAGGGTGATACGCGGTGCTGAAATCTAGGCAGGTTCCTAAACCTTCTTGAACTTTCTTCCATAATCTCGAGGTAAACTGAGTTCCTCGATCTGATACAATGTTCTTGGGGACTCCATGTAAACTGACGATTCTAGCGATGTATAACTCCGCTAGCTTCGAACTCTGGTATGTGGTCTTGACGGGTAAGAAATGGGCGACTTTGGACAATCTGTCCACTATGACCTAGATAGAGTCATTTCCCCTACTAGAAGTAGGCAATCCGGTGATAAAGTTCATTCCAACGGAATCCCATTTCCATTCCGGAATCTGCAAGGGTTGTAAAAATCCAGCGGGTTTTTGATGTCCGGCCTTGACTCACTGACATATATCACACTTGGCGATATAGCTTCCGATTTCTCTCTTCATCTTATGCCACCAAAATTGCTCTTTCAAATCTTGATACATCTTAGTTCCTCCGGGGTGGATAGAATAAAGAGTATCATGAGCTTCCTTGAGAATAACTTCTTTCAACTCAGAATCTGCTGGTACACAAAGGCGTCCTTTGTACCACAGAACTCCTTCTTCGTCTTCGGTGAATCCGGGTACTTTGCCTGTATCGATACGATGCTTGATTCCGCCGATACTAGCATTTCCTTTATGCACCTCTTTGATCTGGCTGATCAAAGTGGGTTGAAGTTCTATGCTAGCCAAAAATCCTTCACTCACTAATTCCATTCGAAAATCTTCCATCTCTTTGTGCAAACTTGGTTACTCCTTCAAAATCATGGAGTTCAAGCGGCACGGCAATCTGCTAAGGGCATCTGTTACCACGTTGGCTTTACCAGGGTGATAGTGAATGTCTAGATCATAATCCTTGATTAACTCAATACATCTTCTATGCCTCATATTCAACTCCTTCTGAGTGAATATATACTTCAAGCTCTTGTGATCCGAATAATTCTCACAACGATTTCCCATCAGGTAATGCCTCCATGTCTTCAGGGCTAGAACTACGGCTGCGAGTTCGAGGTCATGGGTTGGGTAATTTTGCTCATGTTGTTTCAGTTGTCGAGATACATAATATATAACTTTGCCTTCTTGCATTAGCACACATCCGAGACCGATCTTGGATGCGTCACAATACATGTCGAAGGGCTTCGTGATATCCGACATGATTAAGATTGGGGCTGAAATCAATCTCCTCTTGAGTTCTTGAAAACTCGCTTCACATTTGTTGGTCCATTCAAACTACTTGTCCTTCTTCAGCAATTGGGTCATGGGTCTGGCGATACTCGAGAATCCTTCTACGAACTTGCGGTAGTATCCCGCCAATCCGAGAAATGCACGAACTTGGGTTTGAGTGGTTGGGGCTTGCCAATCTTCGACATCTTTCACTTTTGCAGGATCAACAGCAATTCCTCCGGCTGATACAATGTGACCGAGGAACCCTACCTCCTGTAACCAGACTTCACATTTGCTAAACTTGGCATACAACTGATGCTCTCTAAGGGTTCCAAGAATGGTCCTTAGGTGTAGCTCATGTTCTTCTTCCGATTTGGAATAAATTAAAATGTCATCGATGAAAACAACGACAAACTTATCCAGGAAGTCCATAAAAATCTTATTCATGAGATTCATGAAATAAGCGGGGGCATTGGTTAATCCAAAAGACATGAAAGTATACTCGTATAATCCATATCTGGTGGTAAAGGCAGTCTTTGGAATGTCCTCGGCACGAATTTTGAGTTGATGATAACCAGTTCTAAGATTAATCTTAGAAAACACTTTGGCACCGTTCAACTGATCAAACAAATCTTCTATCTTGGGCAATTGGTATTTGTTCTTGATAGTGACATCATTCAACTTCCGATAATCCGTACACAAACGGTTACCTCCATCTTTCTTGTCCACAAACAAAACAGGTGATCTCCATGGTGACGCACTTGGTTGAATCAATCCAATTTCCAGCATGGCATCCAGTTGCTTCTTTAGTTCTGCTAGTTCAGACGGGTTCATACTATATGGTCTCTGGTCTATGGGTCCTGTTCCGGGGATTAGTTCGATGATAAACTCAATATCCCGATCTGGGGGCATACCGGTTAAAACATCTAGAAATACGTCGGGGTATTCACAGACTATCCGGACTTGGTCAATGGTAGGTTGGGCTATACTCTTGTTGCACTTGAATTGACAAGGTAAGGTTTCAGATATATGCTCGACTGATATTCCGGCTGTACTGGTCATGGTTATGGCTTTCTTGGCACAGTCAATCAATCCTTTATGTTTGGACATCCAATCCATTCCTAGTACTACTTCCAAACCTTTAGTTCCGAGTACTATCAGGTTAGCATAAAAATCTATGCCATGGATTCGGATAGGGACGGCTTTGCACATTTGCCTAGCCTTGGTGGTTGAACCGGGAATTTGAACGATCATAACATGCTTCAGTTTTGTTGGTTGAATCTTACTAGTGCAGGCAAATTCTTCGGTGACAAATGAATGCGATGCACCAGAATCAAACTACACTCTTGCAAGTACTGAATTAACAACAAACATACCCAGCACGACGTCTAGCGCTTCCTGAGCTTCTTCAGCATGCATGAGAAAAAGACGGTCGTTGCGGTTGAGTGAATTCCCTGGGGCAAACCTTCTTCCTGGTTGAACACGACGCTGCTGCTGAGCTGGGGCATTTGCATTGGGGGCTGCGGCATTTTTCTTGTTGGGGCATTCGTTGGAGTAGTGACCCGTATTTCCACAGTCATAACAAGTCACTTGCGACTTGTCCTTTGCTGCAACAGGCACAACATTGCTTCCAGTCCTCGGGGCAGTGTTGGTGTTGGCGGTAGCATTGTTGTTGTTGAACTTAGGTGGGGCACGGTTGAAATTGCTAGAGTTGCCGGGGTTGTTGTGATTTCCTTCGGGCCTAGGGTTTCCACGGTTGGGATAGGTCGAACGGTTCATCGGGGGTCTGTTGGTTCTCAGGGCAAATCCTGGAGATGGGTTAGGGCGGTACTTTGGGGTCTGATGGGTTCCTGGTTGATGCATCATGCGACGCTTGCGGTTCTCATTGGCTTGGTTGATCTTTCCATCCATCTGGATGGCAGAGTCGACAAGGGCCTCAATATCAGCAAAGGGGATATTAACCAACACAGTCTGCATCTCATCATGCAGACCATTCAGGAATCTTTCTTTCTTCTTGGCTTCGGTGTCGATCTCATCCAGGGCATACCTAGCTAATGACAAAAATTTGTCACGGTATTCCACTACGGTCATCCTTCCTTGCTTCAGTTCTCTGAACTCATCTCTCATCCTCTTGATCAAACCTGGTGGCACATGGGTTCTGCTGAACTTGACCTTGAATTCCTCCCAGGTCATCATCTGTCCTCCGGTCATTGCACGAACACTGTTCCACCATGCTCTTGCATCTCCGGCTAGATAATGGGTGGCGAACAGAACTTTCTCGTTAGCTTCCACTCCGGCGACTTCTAGGTTATTTTCCATGGTTTGCAGCCAATCATCGGCGTCTAAGGGCTCTTCCGACTTAGTGAAAACAGGTGGGTTGGTGTTCTGGAAATTCTTGAGCTTAGATCCATGGTTGTCCTGGTTTCCGTGGCCTTGATTGTTGTGGGCTAGCTGAGCTATCTGTTGAAGGGTGGCTAGGTTGGCTTGACGTTCCGCTCTTTCAGCTTCGCGGTCAGAAACCAACATTTGCAGGATCTGAAACATCGGGTCCGGGGATGAACCACTTCCTCCGCGTGGCATCTGAAGATTGAGATAGATCATGAGAAAAGAGGGAAATTTCTAAGGTTTTGGGGACTTTGAAAAGTTTTTAAAGTTTGACTCGGATTTTTCTAGCAACTTGCTTTTCATTCATTCATTCATTCATTCATAGCACACGATACAAACACACACCACAACAAGGTAAACATATGGTTTTAGGAACCATTCTGGAAACTACGATACAGTGGGACCGAATACTACTCACTACGCTAGTGCTCAAGTGCTACTACTCCTCGGAGTCGGTGTAGTCGTCATCCTCATCATCATCGTCGTCATTGATGAAGGCGTAATCATCCTCATCGGTGAAGAAATCCATAGCCTGATCCTCCAGAAAATCATCATCATCACTGAGATAGGAGTAGGGGTCTCCACGAAGATCCTCTCCGGCATTCTCCCTTTCTTCCAACTGCATGTCTCTCTCGTGGATGGTCTCCTCCAAAGACGAGATACGGTGGCAAAGACGGGCAATGATGCTCTCCTTCTTGTCTAGCTGACGGCGGCGAGACTTGCGATCCTTTGCTAACATGGCGATGGTCTAATCCTTCGTCTTGATGATGGCGGACTTGTTGTTGGAGTAGTCACAACAATTTTCCAACTCCTGCTGACGATTGTACATCATGAAGCTAAGGTGGTCCAACTGAGTCTTGAGCTCGTGGTGGTATGGGGCTTCCAGTGGCTGTCCATTAGCATCACGCCTTGGGCAAAACTCAAAGCGGGTACCCTTGATTTGGTTGATACTCTGCCCACACAGATGGGCAAGAGCTTCATGCATGGCCCTGGCAAGTCCATCGAGCCAGTTGTTCTCTCTTAAGGTGAATTGAATTCCCTCAGCATTGGGAGGTTCAATCTATCCTCGGAGACTTGCAACAATTAGCCACTGCAGATCTTCTCCTCCTTGATCATTGAGCTGAGCTCCGAAGAACTCGGGGTGCGGACACTCCAGAAGTTCCGAAAGCTGGTCCAAATCCCTCTCAAAGATAAGGTCTCCTCCATTTCCCAACTGGTAAAACTTGATGTACTTCACGTCCATCTAACAGAATATAAGATGAGTAAGTTAGTAGAGTGATCAAGTGTGTCAAATTTTATGTATTTTGCAAGAGTTTTTGAGGAACATGAATTTTCATGAAAGAATCAAGTGATAAGAATGGGAATAAGTTTTTGTAAATATTTGCTTTCTTTGGTTTTGAAACTAAGTTTTTGATTCCAAACGTCCAGTCTAACTAGGGTCTCCTATGGTCAGGATGGCTCTGATACCAACTTGTCAACACCCGGATTTTTAATCCCAGATGCCTGTTATGCCATACATCGCAATCCCAGGATTACCATTTTTGCGAGACATAACAGAATTGGATACCACAGTACATCATCCATTACAAACCATACATAAGGTCTTACAAAATAAGGATCTCATGATCCAGTTCTTAATACAATTCAAGCAGCGTAAATACGTAATAATAATGGTAGCGTAGGCGAAGCTCCATCTTCGGGGTCACAGGCAATACTGACGATGGGAGATGATCCTAGTAGTCGTAACCTTCCTGGGGTCCATCCTCCTGGTACTCCTCTTCATAGTCTGGCCATGGGAATAGCCAGGGACAAAGCCATGAGTACTCTTTAAGTACTCGCAAACTAATACTAACAACTGAAGGGGTTTTTTGTAGTAGGACACTAAGCTCTAGGGTTGTTTTGCAAAAAGACAGATTTACATCTACTAAGTTCAGAAGTAAGAAAAGCTAGTTGAAATTATAACACCTAAGTGGGAACTTGTATTTCATATCAAAACTCTGTTGTGGTCAAGTCAAAGTCTCCATTCATTTCATAAGTCATATTGAAAACATCTGACGAGGGAACAATATGGCCACTCCAACTGTCCATAACCGCGGACGCGGCTATTCGAATAGTTTGACACTCTGCAGAGATTGTACACTTTCACCACAACATTCGATACATCCGTCAGGAACAAATCCTGAATTCACCATACTCAGTATGCGGATAATCAATCCTAACCTTTCAATTACACGCCCTAGTATAAGCACCTCTCCTGTGACTTTGGCCTCCCAACCATGACCAACTGTCATATTGGGTACTGCACAGGTGGACAATCTTCACAAGGTAGCCTCAGCTCAGACCTTGGCCGTGAGGGAATTAATACTAAGGTATATAAGTTTCCAGCAAGCCCTACCCAATTCTCGGGTATTGTGGTTGTACGGTAAAATTGGAATGGTATCGCATCCAGACAACCATCAGTTTTATAAAGGGCTAAGGCTCATGACTCAACATTTTCATCATCAAAATCCTCTAGTGTTCGGAAACACATGTCCAAAACATCTCAATAGAATGATCCATCATTCCAAGGTTTTCATAACCATTTTCACCAAGTATTCCCATCTAATGGTGATCAAGTTTTATGCTTAGCACTAGCATCTACAAGTGGGGGTGAGTACTAATGAGGGATGGTAAACAAGTGGAGTTTCAACTAAATACAATATCATGCCTTGGGGCGACATAAAGATTATCTAGCTTAGGCCAAGTTTTATGCTCTTTATGCAACCTTCAATTATCTTTCCAATTCACTTAAGTAAACTCTAAGTAATAGCTTTGATAAAGAAATAAAGTATAAAGCTTGAAAGTAAAACTAGGATTGGTTTATCAAGTGGGTATGATCACATATGCTTAAGGAATATGGTTGGCATGGTAACAAGCAAGTATTTGCTTTCATAGGTATAGTATCTTGGAAGTGCTAGCTTGCTCATTCAACTAGTAGTATTAGGCTTGCCTTATGCAGAGCAGTCATTGAAGTTCTCCTCGGCTTCTTCTTCGTAGTATCCTCCTTCCTCCTCGTATCCTTGGTTGGTACTAGCGTCTATGAATAAATACGAGGTACACAATCACCAAACAATACTTAACTACTTTCAATCATCACATAAAAGGGTCCTATAGATGATCTAGCATCATCACTAACCTTACAAGATTACAGATTGGTTTAATTTCTTTTATTTTTAGAAAAGTAATTTCTACTCATTGAAAAACTATTTAAGATTTAATATTCTCCAAACCAAATATGGGATCATGTTGACACATGTCATCACCACATATTTTAGTCCATGGGAATGTTATTTAAAGTGGTGTCACAATTTAATAAGGTTTAACCTTTTATTCTACTTAAATAAAGTGGCTAGAAATGCCTATGTGGCATTCTTTTATTACTTGAACAATATTTCTATAAGTAAACCCAAATGTTTTTATATATTCTGAAAGGTATGATCAAATGTGATTTTTGAGAGTTGGAATCAACACAAAAGCTTTTATGATTTAAATTTGAAAAATGTTTGAATGCAGAAAAGGTTCTGCCTTGTTATTTTTACCAAGGTTGATCTATAGATTCAAATGATTTGAATCCAACGGGCTTGGATTCAGCATTTCAATATCTTTCTAAAAAAATTGGTTTCATTCAATTTGGTGCACGGAATCAAGCTGGGTTGATTTTTGAAACTAGGTACAGAACTGTGTTTGAATTAAAATGGAAAAAGTTAAATTCAAACGACTGGGCTGCGCGGGAAACGATACTGGACCGACCTGCTAAGCACAGCGCTTACGCGGGCTGGTTAAGTTGATGTCCCCACGCGTCAGTGAGACAGGGGGTGCGAAGCTGTACGTGGCAACGTGATGCGTTGGATTAGAAGTAAGATCAACGACTGAGGGTCGTCGTCGATGATGAACTAGTCACCGGCGAGCTCGAACCCTAGCCGCACAGTGGGGGTCGTGGGAGGCTCACCGGGGCTTAGGCGAGGGTCGACGAGGCGGGCGAACGACGAAGTCGACGACGGCGAACCTCCTGGTACCGACAGCTTCTCCTGGGGCGGCTCCAATCGCTCGCTCTCTTCTTCTCCAGCAGCGGCAGGCTCCGGCCAAATTCCGGCGATGCGCTGCTCGCCTTGCTTCGGGACTGAGACGGGGTGGTTCTGGGTGAGAGAGGAGTGAGATGGTGTGCTCAATTCGGCTGGGGGTGGCCTCTATTTATAGTGGCGAGAGGGGACCGACGGGCGCAAGCTGAGATCGTCGTGGTCGACGTCACAGAGGGCTATCGGCGTGGGCGACGGTAGAGGGCGGTGCTGTGCTCCCTAGCGAAGCTCAACGACGTGGTGGCGATGCGTGGCGGTGTTGATCGGTCGGAACGCGGCGGTGCTCTGCGCGTGCCCGACGGAAGTTTTTATGGCGCACAGCGTGCATGGTCTGCGCGGCGGCGAACGAGCGTGCCTGCGGGGTTGCTGGGACGGTGGTGATCACGTATGCATGCGGCAAGGGCGGCGCACGGTCTGTGGGCGTCTGTCGAGCGTGGCGCACGGGGCACGCTCTCGGCATGGTCTGTGCGTGTGGTCCAGGGGCTGGCAAGGTTCGAGCGCTGTACAGGGAGTGGCGGTGGGGTGCTAGCTTGCTCCCAGACATGCTGGCTAGGCTTGGTGCTTCTCCTAGCTTGTTGTCGACATGTGGGTGGCAAGGTGAGGCTCGGCCTGCTCACCATTGATGACAATGGCTAGCTTACAGTGGTGCTAGTGATTAGTTTAGGTTGTTAGATGATCTACTAAGGCTAGTGGTGTCCAGAGAGGGAACAATTTAGGCTCAAATCACTACTCCAAATAGTGTTTGGATTTTATTTGATTTGCATCTGCAAGGTGTTTGATGAAATGGCCGCATGAATTCAAGTTTTGAATTTTGAAAAGATTTTTGGTGGGTGTGCTAGTTAGGTGCTGGTGAGTCTGTAGATGCTTGGGTTTTGAAGGTTGAGCTTGTTTGAGTGGTTTTTGAAAAAGTGGGATCTTCCCATATAATATAGATTCAATTTTAAACTATCCTTTAAACTATGCATTCAAATGTTTTCAGATGATCACAAAGTGGGCCTTGATACTTTGTTATGAGTACTATCAAGGGGTGCAAAGATCCAAACAAGTTTCTGTTAAGTTCTGAAAGTTAGAGACATCCAAAGAAGGCATGGGAGTTAATTTGGCAAAAGTGACCATTCCTTTATTTTGTTTGTTTTGATTTATTTGTCTTTGGGAAAAGTGTGGGGATTGTTTAGATGATGTTTATTTCACCTAAGAATCATTTTACAAGCAAAGAAACACATAAACAAGGAAATTCAAAAGAATTCAAAATGGGATGCATACACACATGAAGGCTTTCTCATTTTATTTTAGAAAAGTTTTTGTTAACTCTAAATTTCATGATTAGAGTTGGATGATTCTAGTTTAATATTTTTGGGATGTTACAATACAAGTGAGTAAAGTTAACTTTAAAACATGAATAAACTTCAAATGAGATGTTTATGATTGTTTAGACCAAAGTTAACTATAAAAATAGAAGTGAATTTTAAGATATAGTTTTAGAATATTATCTAGTTTTTGGATTTTGACAAATATGATTATGAATGATCCTTTTTAATGTAAGTGAAAGATGGGTTTAATAACATGCAATTTATTAATGGGAGCTTAATTATATGATCTTATAAATTTATTAGAGTTTAGAGTTACTTTTAAGAGTGGTTAGGAGATGGAGATTATTTACCCCCTTATACATGAGTGATATATAATATTTATTTAAAAGGAGTTTAATTTGAATTTAAGATTTAAAAACATTTAAAGGCTAATAGTTATATTTAAGTTTTATTTTAATTATGGATTTAGACTTAGTAATCAAACTTTAAAGGTTTTAGTGTTTTTTATAAGAAAATGTGATTATTTGTTACTTAAGAAATGATTTTAAGAATTAACAAAGTGGGTATAAGTAATGAATTTTATTTATCTTAAAATGTTCTTAAATAATATACATAGTATTTTTCTAGTGAAATATGCTTATTAAAGATCTTAAAAATGAATTTTATTTATTTTTAAGTCTTACCTTTATTTTTATAAAATTCTTTAAAGAATTAAGTGTCTTTAAATATTTGATTTATATTTTATTTGTAAAAACTCTAAGTTAGTATTTTTATAAAATAGTAAAGTTATTTTTATACACAAAAATGATTTTTTTAAGGAAATTTCCTTATATTATTTTAATTTATTGAGAACTCTAGTGCCTTTAATAGTATTTATTTAGTTTAATCAAGTGGTTTTATATTTTTCTTGGATAAATATCATTTTTGTGATTATCTAGAGATATTAATTATATTTTTAGGATTTCCCTACATTTGTTTAAGGTTTGAATATTATTAAAGGTATTGTGGTAATTTATAATCAATGTATATTACCTTTTTGTTTTTATTTCTTTGCTAATTGAACTAGGTGTATAGGATAATTTGGCCCTTAGGCCGATTCGGCCCACCTAGGCCCATCCAGTTGGGCTATTCCTAGCCCAACACCCTCTCTCTCTCTCTCTTATTCCTCTCATCTCACACTCTCATCGTTCCCCTTTGGTTGCTGGCGACACCGCCGTCGTCGTCTGTCCGATTCCGGCGAGGCAGGCCATTGTGGTCGCCGCCAATTGTCGCCGGAGGTTCGCCTCCCTCTGGCCGACCTGGCTTTCCAATCAGATTTATCCTTAAGGCCCTCTCGAGCTCTCCCCTTCCATTTTCTGTGCGTCTAGGGTTTCAGTATCCTAGTTTCGCCGAGCCCCAGTGATGGTTTGATGTTGTCCTGGTGGTGGATTGATGTTGGTGAAGATGGGGTATGTTCTTGGGTTGATGTAGCTTGGCGCAGGTCACAGGTTGCAGCTCGGCGCAGGCTCAGGTGTCGCCTGTGCCGCTGTGCCGTGGTCTTTGCCACTACAACCTCCCCGCTGGTCTGCTTCCTCTTCAAATTCTAGCGAGTACCACCGGGTATGTTCTTACTCCACCTTCTTCTACTCCCTTCCCTTCTATTATGATTGAGTCTAAATTAGGGTTCTTATTATTCTAGATTTAGTCTGCAGCTTGCGGTGACCCATCTAATACTAAGGTGGAACATTTCTTGTTCAATTAGGTTTGAACCTGCCCCCCCAGTGATACTACTGATCCTTTGTTAGTGACCTATCTTGATTTGTTATCATGTCCAGTTTCTCCTGTATCATTTGCTCTACTGTAATCTTGATACCATGGTGATGTTGGGATTTGAACAGTGCATATAATTTATAGATTTCATATGACAGTATGAATTCAAATGAGTTGGCTACAATCCCATATAAATATATATTTGTTAAGTGATTTAACTCTGATTCTTCATTCAGTATGGATTTAAGTATATGCTGCTAGTATAGCAGAAAAAAATATGATGGATTGATTCCTAAAACTTTTGGAGGAATGATTAATTGAGTATAGTTGCTACCCTGAAACATTTGCTTGGTGACTGCTTTAATTACTTCCTAACTTACTGTCAGCAAGACAGTGTTCACATGGTTCCTAGTGGATCTTGTGCTCCTGAACCTTGTTCTTCTGGATCCTATAGAACTGGCTTCTTGTACTTACTTATTCTCCTGTGACACGCCTCCTTCCTCCCTCCTTCTACTACTTGATCTTCTCTTGGTTGGCTTAAGTAAGCAACCAGATGCTGATTAGGTGACTAACCTATGATTTGTTGAGTTGTTGCAGCTGCTGGCTGGTGTATATTGATCAGCCACTGTTACTTAGTGGCCTACCTTCCTCCCTTCTCCTGTTGTAGCTACTGCTACTTCTCTTCTGTTGATGCTCCTGGATCTACCTTCCCCTTATTCTAGCTCTTGGATGGCTCCTGGGAGCAACCAGAGCTAGAGAGGTGGTAGTATGGAACTCTGGTGGTAGTGTTGTGCTGATGTGTTGTGGGGTGTGGGCATGTACTGGTTAGCTATGGTTGCTTCCTTCTTATCTGATTTCCTGGGTTGTTGTGGTGATGACAGCACCCAGCTGCATGTGGTGATGGTGCTGCTTGTGGGTGTGCCTAGTATGGTCCTGGAACCCTTCCTTGTCCAGGTTCCATCTGTGAGATCTTTTGCTATGGGTGTGCTCGGCTGGTTTGGTCTTATCTGAAGTTGAGCTATATTTTTGGATGTTGCCTAGTGGATTTCTTAATTAGCCAATGATGTGGTTCTGAGGAAATAACACTGATATGAATAGATATTACAATCTGGTGAAACTTGCCCCTTAAATATTAGCTCCATGATGAATCTTAACAGTGCATTTCACTGTTCACTTATGAGAGCAGAACTAACCAACTAATCCTTTATTTTATTTTATTTTGTTTTCTTTTTCTTTTTGTTGTGTTTTCAGGAAATGAAGATCAAGAAGAAAATGCCAGATGATGTAGGGATAAAAGAACAATAGTTTAGGAATTTATTAGTATCAAATATTGTAATTTTTTTGTTTAATATATTGTAAAAACATTGTATTATTGTATTCAATTCAATAAAGTTTACTTATTTTCTTTTTTATTTATTTTACAATTCTTTTGTAAGGATAATGTCATATAAATTGTTGTAATAAAGAATGTTGTTATTTATTTCAATTGTAATTCTTTTTCCTACTTATTTGTTTTCTAATTGCAAAGACAAGGTCTTATATAAAGAATTCTTTGATTTATCTATTGTAAAATAATACTATATGCATATATATTTATATTAATAAAGAGTCCTTGTTATATTATTTATGTACTCATTTTATTTAAAGTTATTAAATATTTCCAATTCTTATTTGTGAATTTTATAAATTCATTTGAATTTCATATTTGAAATTCAAATACTTGTTTGAACAAATTTTCCCTGAAACAAAGAATTCTACAAAGGTCATGTCAAAATCTATCGCACTTGCTCCGAAGTTGTCTTCAGTACAAGAGAGATCCTGATCCCTCCATAGCTCTTTTAGTTTTGCGTGAAAATTCCCCGGATTTTCTTATGCATGAATACAATGCATAAACCTGTGTCCTCTCTATTTCTAGGTGCTAATCCTGGGATGTTACAACCACACATTAGACTAATATTGAATTTGTAAAGATTTCTCACTCCCAAACCACCCTTTTTCCTTGGTTTACACACATATCCCCATTTGACCAGATGATACCTTTCTTGTTTGCACCACCATACTAGGAAGAATGCTTTAGTGGGTTTATCTAATTCTTTCATTAGTTTTATGAAGAAGCATCATACACAATTGGATACATAGATAGAATTGAAATGCAAGAAGATACTCTAACCACTCTCCCACCAATGGACAGAGCACCTCCTATCCACCCATCCAATTCCTTTTTTCAACTTTTCTCCCAGGAAAGTCATCTCTGCAACCGTGCATCTTCTATGATAGATTGGAACCCCAAAATATTTAATGGGCCAATTCCCTTTCTGACAATTAAACAGTTCAGCATAATCAAAAAGCTTCACATCATCTTCCAATTCCCTTTATTGCTCTTCCCGACCACATATTGTTGCTGATTCATGTACTCTAGTAGTTTTTTGTTGGTCCGATTGTGGTGTGGTCGATATGTGCCTCGCACCGGCCTCGCCTTGGTACGATTTTCTCCTTTCTTCTTTTTGCAGTTCGTCCCCGAGTAGTGGTTGGTTCCCATATGTCATTTATGAGTCCTCTATTTCTTCTTTTGATTTGTTCCCTCCTTTTTTGTTGATCATCTATTTTTTTTGTAGTGTATGTTTTCGCAACTTCTTGCAACCATGGGTGATCGGTGTGCTTCTTGTCGCCAGTGAGGCATTTTTTCTTATGGTTCATCGTTCCTGACTTCTGGAGATTGACTGCTACGCCCTTTCTTATGGTGAGCTTCCATGCCTTAGGCGAGGGAGGCTTGCCAGGTCAACCGTATTTCCTTCTAGTTTGTCCCCTCCTCTACGCGTTGATAGTTTGTTCTTTGAGGGATGGATGATGTTGTGCATCGACGTGAGTCTTCTCCTTCGGTTCATCTCAATGTCTCCCTACTGTGCTCCCTAGTTCAACACCGTTTTTAATCTTGCTCTTGCTGCTGCTCTTACATTATGGTAAACGCACCATAGCAATCACCTCATTTGTCGGCCTCTCTTCCTGCCTCATCTTGCCCATCTCCATGTGCATCTCAAGAGATAATCATCGTTCAGAGATTATGGGAGTCATTCAACAGATTGAGACGCTTAGAGACCAATGGACTGAGTCTTTGAGACGATGAGGACTTTGCTTGCTGATTCTTGCAGCAACATTGACAAAGCGGAGACGACAATACATGAGTACATAGTCTTATCTTTCAGGATAAAAATCCAAGGTTTGAGCTTAATCAGTTGTGCCTGTTAATGACGTTGTTGGAGGCATTGTTTTGAAAGTGCGGACTTTCTTCGTGGTGAAAACCTAAGATCTATATCAGACGGCGATGACGCTTGTGCATTGTTTCTTTCTTGGAGACGTTATTTTTAGAGAACAACGCGGATTTGCTGCCCATGGTGGCTGCGGTGCATGCCCTGGCCATCATCGTATTGTGGTGCATATGCTCCTTGATGAATATACGGTGGTCACGGATGTGATGGCTGTTTAACAGAGTCGATTCGTCCGTTATCCACGATATTCAGCATTCACCGCTAATCCTCCACCGCGGGTCATATGCATCGTAAGTGTTTTCGAAGGTTACTCACGGTGCACGGGCATGCAACGCCAGCAACCGTGTATGAGCATGCAGGGCGGGCGAGAAGTACATTCTCGTGCGGATCATAGATATAGGCATGCATAGACAACCTGCGTTTAATACCCCACGTCCGTGCGTTAACGCCATAGATATTGCTCTTCTACATCCATGCACTCGTCGACGGGTGCGGCTAGAGGAAGTCTTCATCAGGCATGCGCTATGCCCTTGCGATCGATCCATGACCCGGTCCCGCTGCTCATCCCGCTCCCGTGTTGGGCAAAACAACAAGCTAGCTAGAACGATGAGAAGAATATATCGTTTGACATGAATAAACAGTGCAAAGGATTAGAAACAACTTGCCACGTAATAGCAGCACCTGCAACTTTCGTGAAATGTTCAAGCTTCAGAAATTTGACTGCTGGCCATGGATCTTGCTCTCTCTATCAATGCCTAGTGGAGACGATAATGTCGACTTGATCTAAGTACTTGAAGCCAGAATGCATGTATGTACAAGGTTTTTAAAAATGAGATGATTACTACCGTTTTTCACGTACATCCAGGACCAATGTCGGAACCCATCGGCTACCGTGCTAACTCAATAAAACCACGCTTACTACAAGTTTTCTGCTGGATAACGGTTGGTAAGATGATAATTAGGAGAAACTCCACCGTGCGGCAAGCATGTGTGCTTGCCGACGTCGCTCAACCATGGGACATGAGTGTGTTTTGTGCCGACCCACTATCTTGGTGTATGCATGTCTTCTCGTGGACGTCGTGCAACCGTGTGACATGGGTGCTTTTTACGCCACCGTGTAACCATGATACATGGATGTCTTCTGTCGCCGTCATGCTCTCGGGTGGAAACTCGCTAGAGACTTTTTGAAGGGCTGCCGTTTGCTACCCGCATACCGTCAGCTCTCTTAATCTAATCGGACGGCGAGGATCATATGCACCGTGGCTATCATGGGCAGCCCACTGTTTCCATTTTAGAGAATTTGAACTCCAAATGTTGTCTTGAACTCCAAATGTTGTCTTGACGTGTTGCAGCTACAAAGCTTTGATCACTGTAGCGGAATTTTTATGTCTTTATTAGGATATTCTGTTATTGCATAGGCCAGATGTAATTAGTATCTATGTGATATTACGATATTAGTATATTTTTGTTGTCCAAATAAAAAACCAGTTGGACACCTCCTCTACCGACTCTGCCCAAGAGGAAGCTAATCATGCTGCACAGCGGTGTGCTTTGCAATCGAATCATTAATGTGTAGTACCATGTGGCTAGACTCCGTTCCGGATATTCTCACCAGACGTATTGACTATGAATGTGATCTACTAACTGAGGATAAATAAAGTGCACCAGGTTTCTTCTAAAAGAACCCTAGGCTTATCCATACTGTCCATATCTCGTAGTAGAACACTGTACATCTTAAATTCAGCACTTGAGTAGAAAACAGAAGCTACTCAACGACGGCACTAAAATCAACCAAGTTACAGATTCATACTACTAGAACACTATATATACGGCACTTGAATGTAATCAACCATATATGTGAAGCAGCATCAAAATCTTGTGATACCAAAAAGTGACATCTCTACAACAAACATTCCCATCAGTTTACTTACAACGTGACAAGCGCATCGAGCCTAGTATATCTATCTATACAAAATGAGACCTATCTCAATGGGTGGAGGGCCTGCTTATCTCAATGGGCGGAGGGCCTCTGGAGGGTGAGGCAATGGATCAACTGACAGAAAGAAGAATTTATCAAAAGCCTTGAAAAGGACCCACCTGCGGGGGCCATTCTCATCCTGGTTATCTAGCACACGAAGCCGTAGGCCTCGCCTTACAAACTTGTATGCGTATACTGCGACCGCATGGCATCCGATATTTTTACCGGGCATCGTCTTGTTAAGCTTGCTAACGCCTCAGAAGACCTGCTCATCGTCTTCATCGGCATCCTTGTCGACCATGTTGAAATAGTAATCGTTCACCCAAAGGACTCCGATGCACGGGCCCCTGGTGAACAAGAGCTGGGCGAAGGTGTACTCAGGCAGATTGGTAGAAGCAAGCCAACTCCATGTGATGGTTTCGTATCTTCGGATGACAAGAAAATACATCTTCGGGTTGCTTGTGGTGGGCACACCGCCTTGCTTCATTACTTGGTCAAGAATATCGTCAACATAAGAACCATCATCGTAGCTCAGAGAGCCTGTCTTCACGCATCTTCTTACTAGCTTCCTTGGGTATGATGCTCTAACAAGGAAGGTTCCAGGACCATTAATCCACTCATACTCCATTCTGTGTACACCCTCTATGCCAACTGTTACTGCACACACAGAGCAGGTACCTACATGTATACGCACAAACAATTGCATATACTTCATATGGATATTATATAATGATGATGAAGCTTAATATGGTAGTACACTGGATTATAGAGTCCAAAAGATTGCTTAAAAGTAAACACTCAAGGGCGAAGTAGAAGCATCTTCAGTTTCCATGGTTAAGGACGAACAAAAGGCATGGGCAACTCTAGTCTCTGTATATTTGCAATCTCAAAATCCTAATCAGAGAGTAAACATGTAATAAATCTGCAAAAGCCATACATTTTTTCATTATTATAACCATGGTTTTAAACCAATGCTAAACGTTTCCATGTAGAATAGGCAATAAATACTAGAGACAAATTTATTAACAACTTGAGTCAATGTAACTTTGTTCAACCAAAGACATAATTACGGGATTGAAAAGGTTTAGATAGAACAAGCAACATGACAAAGACAGCATTCTTACTATCCCTTGTCTGTGGAATTGGATCGCCCATGACACTGCGCCATGAATGCTGCTTTGGCACAGCTAACGCAGGGAAATGGGCTTTCAAAAACCGTGAGGCCCTCCGTGGCAACACCTGCAGTGATAATTTGTTAAACCTAAACATTTTTTGTACTCACTCCGTCTCAAAATTAATTAGCTATGACAAATCACCAATACTCACCGAACACGATGTACACCACAAGTATCTGATAGAGAATGCAATAAGCTGGCCAAGCTTCTGGCAAAAGGCATTGTTCAGCCATTTGGGCCATTTTTTTCTTGTATACTTGTTACTCCCACGTCCGGAGTGCATGATATATTTGGCCACCCCGTCATTTCCTGTTACATCCCATATCTAATCCATAGCAACAAAGCAGTTGTGAATTGCAATAAATGATTTATACCATGACTCTTGTTACCAGATGTTACAAGTGCAGAGTTCATGGTAGACATCACCTCAGAGTCATGCATCAGCATGTTGGCATTGTTCATCCTTGTGAGCTCACGCATTAGCGGGTAAGCATCATCACGCATCTGCATTGACAAACATAGAGAGGATTAGTCATATTAGAGGGGTGAAACTTGTACTGAAGTCCCCCTTTAGTTTTTGCTGGAAAAATGATGGACAAGCATTCTAAAAATAAAGAAAGTAGAAAGATCACATTGCAACTAAAATTTGATCATTCCTTATGATCTGTAATTGTATTTAATGACATGGTTATTCAACCATTTTAGTTTTGATCTGTAGCTCTGCAAATTTGTGATTTCAGTACTGCTCTAACATCTCTTCTTGCTATGCATCAGAGGAAATATACACCCGTAAAACGAAATATTGTGTCCGGCAAACCTTGATTTCTGCAAAGATGCACGATAAATCCAACAACAGTGAGATGAGAAGAAGAATAAGGATAATAAGATGATGAAATGAGAAACAGACATATAATACCTTGATTTGAATGAAATTATGATACTTGTCAAAGTACTCTCTATCTTCATCTAGACTGCTTTCCAGCATGTCCTTGATATCTTTGAGCTCTGTCAAAGGTTCAAAATCCTCATCACACTCCTGGTGTTTCATTTCACTATCCTGGGAGTGCATCTTAGGAGTTGCAGCGAAGGTCATGGCAAACGAGAACACCATGTCAATTGGCCCCAATGCATAGGTGTCCAGAAGGTAATGAAGATCTGACATACATCAATTTAAGAAGACAGTCAATCGAATAAAATACTGAATAAACATAGAGCAAGTAAAACACTATTATATCTTGACCAGTTGCAGCACTCACTGATTTGATACACTCACCAAGGAACAGCAACCCAGGCAGTTAAATGTACACCGGCAGGCTAAACCACCCTTTCTTCTAGGTTAATTGTGTGCAGTTGCTCCATTGTAAATTTCAGTCATTAATGTTCAGTGTGAATTTCATTAAATGTACACCAGCAGGCTAAACCGGCAGGCCCTAAATCTAGTTTAAAGTAACAGGCTGAGCTTATGAGTCATGAATGTTCCATTTTTCATTGTGAACTTGCATCTCAAGCAGGAGTAACATGAAAAACTAAAACACAACTTCAGGGATGTATGTGGGGTAGTCACACATGAAATGTTACTCACACCAAGCATAGAATCCACACTCAATGGAACATATTCTGAAATATGGGTTTCTGAGTTAAAGGAAGATGTTTGAGGAAGTATCGCAGTATGTCTGATATGACGTCTCGTCGCTACACACATGAGACATGGTGATCTGGGTGAATACATACCTAAGTTACAAAAATGTAGACTAAGTAAACATGGAGCACTTGCTAACCATTATTCCAGCTTGTATGCAGTGGAAGCAACATTGCATCATGAATCCGTGAGCTAAGAGTAGATGCTGCACACACAAGATAAGATGAAATAAAAAAATAGTGTATCTCTGAACATAAATTAAGAATATTTGCAGAATGAACATGTCTGAATTAGAGCAAGAAAGCACAGATGCATGCAAAAACCATAGCTGGATAAAGGTATATACATTGTAACTAGGTACATATATTTGACAACACTATATTTCACTGTATTACAAACCAAAGATAACCCAATGTCTTATCGACTCTGTCAGTTAAGAAGCAAATGGTGAAACCATATAAGTGTAGCAAGAAGTTCATCTTGTTAATTCCAAACATTCTAGACCACATTGCAAAGGTTGAAACTTGGATCGCTAATGCACCTGCAATCCTTTCATTATATAATATATGGATGAACGAGTAGCAAACCAATATTTCATTGTTGTATCAAGAAAGCAGACTTGTGACCATGGTACAAATCAAGAAATTTGTCACTGTAAATGTTTTGTTAGGCAAAGCTCACGAGTCATCCAGATTTCGTTCTTTAGTTGTGAATTTGCATGTCAAGCAGGAGTTCATAACAAACTAATAAACATGCTGTCATATCATGCAAGTCGGATAAGAAAACTGGAAATGTCACTTGGCCTAGAGTAGAAATTACCTCGCGATGGAACAGATGCTGAACCATGAGCTCCGGAGTTAGAAGCAGATGTTTCATCAAGCATCACTACACACAACCAGGCACGATGATCCGTGTAAATACATACTTAAGTGAGAAAAATTGTAGAGTAAGAAAAAAAAGGAACACATACTAACCATTGTTTGAGTTTTCCTTCAGAGGAAATGCTGCAGCATGATTGCTTGATCCAGAAGCAGATAATTTATTATGCATTGCAAGATGCCCGAGCTCTGCACACATGTCCCATAATGGTTAGTACAAATACACAGTTCGGCTAGAGGTAAAACACTGAATTTAGCTATACCATTACTACCAGGTTTGTTGGTCAACACCCTCCCAGAATATGAACTTGAATTTTGTGTAGCCATACTATGACCTGCAAAAACATGACACAGATCATTCAGGTGGATCTATTTGTATTTTGGATTGACTAAGAAAGCAAATATTAGAATTTGATACATGACAAGGAGCAGTACACAAAAACTTTATCAACAAGTATATGCGTATATCTACCATAGCTGTATATTGACTGCAGAATATTTGGTGAACAGTTTCTATAAGCAAACGTTCATCCTATTTCTATAAGCAAATGTTCATCCTATTCCAGAAAATTTTGAAGTAGTTGATATAAGTATGAGAAATAGCGAATTACCTGAAAGACAATGTAAGTAAAACTTGCAAGTTCAATCTTCGATAAACATGGTAGTGGAAAAACATAATCCTTGTAGCAAACATCTTGATCGTACATGTACATTCATACATTCACAACACATAGTATATCCTGTGAAGGTAATCTTGATGAAAACGGAAATAAGAAAAGCCCATCTAACCATCATTCCAGTTTTCCTTCAGTGGAGGAAATGTTGCAGCACGATTTATTGATCTAGAAGCAGATGACTGATTATGCATTGCAGCATGCCTGAGCTCTGCACAAATGTCCCATGATGGTTAGTACAAATACAGAGTTCGGCTAGAAGAAAACATCGAATTTAGCTATACCATTGCTACTGGGTTCATTGGTCAACAGCCTTCCAGAATATGAACTTGAATTTTGTGTATGCATACTATGACCTGCAAACAAATGACACAGATCATTCACCTGGATCAATTTGTGACTGACTAAGAAAGTAAATATTAGAATTACATACATGACAAGGAGCAGTACACAAAAACCTTGTAACAAGTATATGAGTATATCTACCATAGGTGTATATTGACTGCAGAATACTTGGTGAACTCTAGTATCTATAACCAAACGTCCATCCTATTTCTATAAGCAAACGTTCATCCTATTTCAGAAGACCATGAATTAGTTGACAAGAGTTCGAGAAATAAAGAATTACCTGAAAGACAATGTAACCAAAACTTGCAATTTCAATCTTGGATAAACATGGTAGTAGAAAAAAATACTCCTTGTAGCAAACATCTTGATCGTATACGCACAGGCATACATTCACAACACATACAATGTACTGTGAAGCTATCTCGACAAAATGGCAATAAGAAAAGGCCATCTACGAGTCATAGAATCATAATAGGGAAAATCTTGAGGTAAATCTGTAAATGATGTTCAACAAAACGCTCAGTAACACTGAAAGAAGATCTGTTAGAGGTTATAGGGTGAAACCTCCATCTGAAGTACGATTGGATGGATCACCAATCATCTGAGGTGCACAAAGTCTGCACAACAAATAGAAAAATCCTCTAATTTATATGCAGGGATAAACTCAAATAATATTATCTAGTTGAAACAGCACACCCAATGTGTTCAGAAGCAACACACGCAGTATCCATTTGTAAAATGGAAGACGGTTTCATTTTGTTCCAGTGAGATGGTGACTTGCCAACAAAAATAACTTCTACTCAAACAATTCGATAGAAGATGTGTCTTGTAACATGAGACTAAAACAATCCTTCTAAGGTAAGGAACAAAACTGACAGAAATTACCATAATTATTCTATCCAGTAGCGAAATTCTGCACAGGAGATTAAAGCAAAAAAAAAAGTGCTTGAGCACATAGTAATTCATTCCAACAACAACAAATTCTAGGCACTATACTAAACCGAATCGCCCATTACACGAGCAACAAATCAGCACCAGAGAGCAGATGGAATTAACCGTAGATGGCTAAAAGACCATTTCTTGGGGTACAAACATCGAACAGATAGCGGGTGGCACAGCATGAACCTCTACGAAATTTCAAGTACCAACCTGCCATCCGTAGCGTAAGCCCACGCATGTTGGCCCAAATTCATGAACCACCTGTTCTCTTCGGGTAACAAATTTCTGGAGGAATACAAAAAGCTATTGCAAGCAAGAACGCAAAATATTAGTCCGAGGGGAAGCGCGCACGAGAAGCAGCGCAGAAATCAGAGCAAGAACGGCAATAATCGGATCAAATAGCCCCTGGAGGAAGGGGAAGAACAAGAAACATTGCTAGAATCAGAGCAAGAACTGGGTCGATTAACCGACATGTCACCAAGAAGCGCACCTTGGCGGCTCCGACAGGAGAGCCTTCCCGACGAGCTTGACCTTGTAGCAGTGCAGGTCTTGGGATGCTCCGGGTATCGAATCGAAGTAGTCAAGGAGTTCGCCCGGCATGCGGCGGATGACGAGCTCGTAGACGCGGTGCCGGTCGAGGTAGCGGGAACCGGAGTAGGAGGCGCTCATCATCTGTACGAGGGCGTCACGGGGAGAGGCAGCCGGAAGTAAGTAGTAGTAATAAAGAGCAGCCGCAGGGAAGCGCAATTGTAGAGGGAGTGAAGAGATGCTTACGTCAATGGCGGCAGTCGGCGGCGCGCAGGCCAGAGGGCGAGGAGGAGAGGTGGGGAGGGTCGGTGGGAAAGGCGAGCGGTGACGGCGCGACGGAACGAGACGCCTCATTTCCCTCTTTGCGGGCACGGCGGAGACGGCGGCGTGCGATCGACGCGAAACACTCTGGCGGCAGCGCAGGAAGGAAACACGGCCCGTCGGGTTAACGGTGGAGCAATTTAAGGGGCCCGTCGAGTAGCACGGAATGGATTTGGGCCTAATGGGTTATGACGAGCACCCAGATTTGGGCCTAATTTGTGCTCAACAATTCTCAAAAAAACAGAAGTTCTCAACAATGCTAAAAAAAACTTAGTTCTAAAAAAAAAACAAATCCGGAAACCTTGTTATATGTAATGAGCTGTGACATGTTTTCATTTCGGCCACGGCATTGTTTACATCTTGATCAGTGAAAAGGTGGAGCTCCTGCCTAGTTTAACCTATAAGTGTATCGCGGTCATACTCAACATGGACATGTCCAACTTAACTTGGCAAGATGGACTTAGAGCATCTCTAGCAACCACTTAAAACTGTTTTCTTTGAAACATGGATAAAGGTCATGAAAGACATCGTTTTGGTCTCGTGTGGCCACGACGGAGCAGATATGGCAACACAAACCTAAAAATGCCACCTTAGAAGTGGGGCCTAAATGGCAGTGTGTAATCTTTTGTTTTCTCTTTCTTTTTTCCCTTCTCTTCGTCACCATCGACGCCACATGGGAGGGGTCCCGAGCGCCCCTTGCTTCTTGAGGCCGGTCGCGGCCCCGACACCCCCCGCTCCACCCTCCCCAACCGCGGTCATGCCGCCCCGGCAAGCCCCTTCCTAGGCACTGCCTTGTCGCCCTGCTCCGCCTACCATCCTTGCAGTTCCAAACCACCCTCGGCCTCCCCCTCCATTCCCCGATCGTCCTCGACCAAGTTCCGCCCCTTTCCCCGCGCGCCCTTTGTTGGAAATATGCCCTAGAGGAAAATAATAAAGAAAGTTTATTATCATATTTCATTAGGTCAATAGTTTTATACCATATTATAATTGTGTCAATCAGAAACATTGATACATGTGTGATATATAAACAAACAAAGGTCCCTAGTAGCCTCTATATAACTAGTTCATTGGCAACTGATGATCAAGGTTTCCCGATCATGGAATATTTTTGCCAATTGACAATGAAATCATATCATTAGTGAATGGTATGGCGAATATTTACATAATATAACTATTGCAACACGATCAAGTCACAGAGTTCATCGTTGCAGTAATTATATACATAGTATCCTAGTCCTTAAACCGTGATATCATATCTAATATCTGTCACCCACGACTGCTTAGATTGCATCAGCCATCACACTATAACAGGATTACTCCTAGATAAATCTTGGGCATATTGGTGTTACGCTAGTCACTAATTTTTTTTTGCTATGGAACCCTTCACCCTTCTCACACGAGAAGATTGATTTGGTGGTGGCTCAAATGCCTAGTGACAAATTGTCTGATTTAGACGGTCTCTGGTCTCTTCTTTAAAGTATGCTGGCCCATAGTCAAATATGATTTTTATCGGTAATGTCATGAATTTTGGGAAGGCTCGTTGAACCTACAGAGTACCAATGACTCCTTTATTACCTTGATCCCAAAAATTTCTTCTCCTTTATGTGCTAATGATTTTTGGCCCATCTACTTGTTGAATATCTATTTGAAGTTGATAACCAAGCTCCTGGCCAAATGACTGCAAGAACAATTCTTGATTTAGTTCATATTAATCAGTACAATTTTCTTAAATCAAGGACAATTTAGGACTGTTGGATGAGTCTATGAGTATCTAATCAATGCAAGCAATTGGGAAATGAGGTAGTTATCTTAAAATTGGACTTCGCTAAGGCTTTTGATATTGTCGACATCAAGCCATCATGAAGGTTCTAGCCTGTCAGGGACGATGATAGATGGCTACACTAGATGTCGGTGATCATGTCTTCGGGTACTTCCTCGGTTCTCCTCAATAGTGTACTTGAAAAAAATATTATGCAAACATGGCGTGCGGTAAGGCGATCCACTTCTCTAATACTTCTTGTGAGTGTTTCTGAATTGCTATAGTGCATGGTCAACCAATTATTTCGGAATGGTATTTTTCGCACTCCTTTGCCAATAGTGAACACAGATTTTTCGATTGTTCAGTATGGGGATGTGTCGTTGGTGATCATGCAAGCGTGCCCTATACATCTACTAGCACTAGAAAGAATATTCTTGAACAATTTTTCCCAAGCCACATGTTTAAGAGTAAACAATGCAAAGTCTTCGATCATGCCAATCAATATTTAAGAAGACTAGCTTAACTAGCTCAGTTAGCACCTAGCGTACTATCTAGCCTATTTCCGTGATCTTTGCCATCTCAGCACGTCATCAACATCGTTGCTCCGTAGTATCTCCTTGGCAGAGGACAGGCGGGTTCCACATTAGATAGGATAGATTGGCAGAGTTGGCTACCACTTTTGGCTATGAAATTGGTGTGTTGCCGTTCACCTACTTGCGATTGCCGCTAGGTACAACCAAACCAACTATTTAAGATCTTTCCCCTTTGTGATCTTGGTGGAGAGAAGAATGAATGTGTGTGTCACGATCTTAAACTATGGAGGTCGACTGCAGTTCGTGAATTCTGTATTATCCCTGTTGCCGAATTTCTATATTTGTTCTCTAAAAGTATAAAAAGCAATTCTAAATATTTGTGACCAAGCTAGACGGCACTGCCTTTGGACCAAAAGGATATACACCTCACTCTTTAGCGGCTTAGTCAATGGTTTGTAAGCGAAAATGACAAGGAGGGTTGGAAGTACCGAATCTCGAACTAAAAAATAAGGATTTGCTCCTTAAACAACTGCACAAGTTTTACATGAAGGCAAATGTGCTTTGGGTTCAGTTGGTATGGTCTTTATATGGGGGGAAAGTTCCACGTGCCCAATTAAAGAGAGGCTCATTTTGGTGGCGGGGTATTTTTAGCCTCATGGATGAGTACCACATTATTACTAATTGTTCCATTGGTGATGGTTCGACAAATCTTTTTTGAAAAGATTACTGGAATAAGGGTGAACTTCTTTGTGATAGTTTCCCGTACTCTTCATTTGTCCTCGATGAAGATATTTCGATTGCTAACTTTCATGATGCGGAGGAGTTATTCTCTCACTTTGCCCTCCCATTATCTGTTGAGGCCTTCCAAGAGCTACAAATTGCATCTCATCTTATTAATCAATCTCCTCTTATGGCTAATTCCCAAGACCAAAAAAACACTTTGTTTGGGGTGGTTCCAACTATGCGCCCTCCAAGTTCTAATTTTTTGTTCCAGCAACTACCTCAAGATAAAACTCCAAATGTCGTTTGGAAGTCCAAGATGTTACCAAAACTGAAAGTCTTTTCTTGGTTGCTTGTGTAAGATCAGCCGAACATTGATACGTTGGAAATGTATCTATAATTTTTTATGTTTCATGCTTGTTTAGTATCTACTTTGCTTTACTTGTCCACACTTGAGGTGCTTTTTACATGTTTTCTGGTACTAACCTATTAACAAGTTGCAACAGTGCCAGATGCCTGTTTTCTGTTGTTTTTGGTTTCAGAAAAGTTAGTAAAGAAATATTCTCGGAATTGGACGGGACAAACGTCAAAGTCAATTACTTTCCGTGGGGAACAAGAAGTCCAGAGGAGAGACGGAGGGACGGCCAGGGGGGCTAGACCCACCCCAGGCGCCGGGGTAGGTGGGCCCGCACCTAGCTAGGGTTTGGTGGCCCTGGCCGCCTCCCGGTCTCGCCCCTTCGCCTATAAGAAGCCCACGATGCAGAAATCCGAAGTATCCGATCAGAAATCCATGAAACCGTCTGTAGCCGTCGCCACCATCGTCTCTAGATCGGGGGGATCTGAAGTTCTTCCCGGCACCTTGCCGGAGGGGAGATCATTCCGGAGGCCTTCTCTCCGGTATGATTCGCGAGTAGTTCCACCTTGGACTATGGGTCCATGTAGTAGCTAGATGGTTGTATCTCCTCCTTTGTGCTTTCATGTATAGATCTTATGAGCTCCATTCATGATCAAGATCTAATCTATTTATAATCATGCATGTTGTGTTTGCGGGGATCCGATGGATATTGAGATTATTATGTTGGTTTGATTAATGGTTTTATCTTTATGATTCTATCATGTCTATGTTGTTTGTGATCTTGCATGCTCTCCGTTGGTAGTGGTTATCTTGGCCAAGTAGTTGCTAGTGACTCCAAGAGGGGGTATTTATGCTCGATAGTGGGTTCATGCCTCTAGTTTCCAAGGGAAGTGACCGAAATCTCTTCGGTTGTAGATGTGTTGTTGCTACTAGGGAGAAAACAACGGTCTCTTGTTCATGGAACATGTGGACTGTTTACCTTACACACTTTGCTTAAAGTAGTTGTCTGTTGCTTGCAACTTAATACTGGAGGGGGTTCGGATGATAACCTGAAGGTGGACTTCTAGTCATAGATGCAGTTGGATGACGGTCTATGTATATTGTTGTATTTCCCAATCAACTTCATAGGATCTTTCTGGCTAGTAATTGCATTGTTATGCCTTGCTCAGTTCCTGTCAATTGCCTCGCTGTAATTTGTTTACCCTTCATGCCATGTTGTTTATCTAAGGAGAGCACATCTAGTGAACTATGGAACCCTGTCCAATCTTTACCATTGATACATCTTCCACTATTACCTGTTTACTTGCTGCAAACCATTACCTTCCACACCATACGTTTAATCCTTTGTTATAGTAAATCGGTGAGCTTGACAACCTCACTGATTCGTTGGGGAAAAGTCTTGAGTTTGTGTTGTGCAGGTCTCCGCGTTGCTCGCAACACCTGTGTGATTTTTCCTTCCTCCTTCTGGTTCGATAACCTCGGTCTCAACTGAGAGAAGACTTGCTGCTTGCTGCTTCACACCTTGCTCTTGGGGTTTCTAACGAAGTGCTCCACGTTAGCACCAGCCATCAAGTTTTCTGACGCCGTTGCCGGGGAGGCTAAGGACGTCTTCACTAGGGGAGTCCTTCACTTCCTTTATCTTTACTTTGTTTTTAGTTTTCTTTGTTTCTTTTGCTTGGTTTTGTTTGCCTCTTTTCAACCCCCCCCCCCAAAAAAAATTAGTCTAGTTTGGTTTGCTTGCCTTATTCAAAAACACACAAAAAAAAATAGTTCCTGCTCTAGCTACTGCTGCTGTTTTTGGCTTGCCCACCTTTGCCAAAATGAACTCTGCTGAGAACACCAAGTTGTGTGACTTCACTAGCACCAACAACAATGATTTCTTAAGCACTCCTATTGCTCCACCTGCTCCTGATGCTACCTTTTATGAAATTAAGCCTGCTTTGTTGAATCTTGTGATGAGAGAGCAATTTTCTGGTGTTGGTTCTGATGATCCTGCTGCCCATCTTAATAGCTTTGTTGAACTTTGTGAGATGCAAAAGTATAAGGATGTAGATGGAGATATTATTAAGCTCAGGCTTTTTCCTTTCTCCTTGAGCGAAAAAGCTAAAGAATGGTTGCTATCTTTGCCTAAAAATAGTATTGATTCTTGGACTAAGTGCAAAGATGCTTTTATTGGAAAGTACTATCCTCCTTCTAATATTATTGCTATGAGAGTGACATTATAAAATTTAAACAACTTGATAGTGAACATGTTGCTCCTGCTTGGGAAAGAATGAAATCTTTGGTTAAAAATTTCCCTACTCATGGACTCACTGCTTGGATGATTATCCAGACTTTTTATGTAGGTTTGAACTTCTCCTCAGGAAACCTGCTGGATTCTGCTGTTGGAGGTACCTTCATGGGCCTCACTTTGGGTGTTGCAACAAGGCTCCTTGATAATATGATGGTTAACTACTCTGAATGGCATGTTGAGAGAGCTCCACATGGTAAGAAGGTAAATTCTTTTGAGGAAACTTCCTCTTTGAGTGAAAAGATTGATGTTATTATGGCTATGCTTGTTAATGGGAAAGCTCCTCTAGATCCTAATAGTGTTCCCTTAGCCTCTTTGGTTGCTCAAGAAGAGAAAGTTGATGTGAACGTCATTAGAAACAATAATTTAAACAACAATGCCTATAGGAATAATTTTGGTAGCAACAACAATTATAGGCCTTATCCTCCTAATGATGGAAACTCCTATGGAAGCTCTTACAATAATGCTAGAAGTGACCTATATGAACTTGAAGTAATGCTCAAGGACTTTATTAGTAAACAAACCACTTTCAATAAGACTATAGAGGAAAATCTTTTAACTGTTGAGAAAAATATATCCTCTTTGTCTGAAGCTCAAACTTCCTTGGTTAATAAAATGGCTGCTAAACCTGAAACTATGGAAAACACCTTTGCTACTGCTCATGCATACAAGTTAGAAAATGTTAGGCTGTTAGATCAACTTCATGCTAAGTGGGAAAGGGAAGCTGAAATTGATAGAAACAATAGTGTGTGCACTATCACCATTAAACCACAAGTAGCCCTTATTCCTCCTCCTACTATGCCTACCACTAGTTATGCTAAGTTTGACTTTGATATTGATGGTTGCAATATTTATGAAGTGATTATGTTCCTACAAAAGCTTGCTAGAAGTCCTGATGCTAGTGATATGCATGTTGCCTTTACCTTACAGATGCTCTTGTTAAGATTAAGGAAGAGAAGCTAAAACACAAGGCTTCTATTCCTAGGAAAGTAGAAGATAGTTGGGAACCCATTATTAATATGCAAGTGAATGACTTTGATCTCAAAGCTTCATGTGATCTTGGTTCTAGTGTCTCTATTATGCCTAGGAAGATTTATGAAATGCTTGATTTGCCGCCATTAGAAGATTGTTATTTGGATGTCCCACTCAATGATAATGCTAAGAAGAAACTCATGGGGAGTATTAATGCTGTTCTCATTATAGTTAACAATGCTTATGTCCCTGTTGATTTCTATGTTTTAGATGTTGAATACAATGCTTCTTGTCCTATTACTTTGGGAAGACCTTTTCTTAGAATAGTTGGTGCCATCATTAATATGAAAGAAGGCATCATCAAATATCATTTTTCATTCAAGAAAGATATTTAACACTTCCCTATGAGAAGAGATAAGTTGCTTTTTGCTCCTCCTTTGAAAGCAAGGTTTGATGTTAATGCTTCTTCATTTGAAAATACTTAATTCTTCTTGCTTCTTGTGCCTAACTTAAAGGCGTTAAATAAAAGTACTTGTTGGGAGATAACCCAAGAGTTTCCTTGAGTATTGAAAGTTATTACTTCAGTAATTACCTCTCCTTATCCTTTTTTGTTTTCTTTTTGTGCCAAGAATGACCTCTAATAAGAGGGAAGTAAGATTTGGGGAGTTGCTGTCTCGAAACAGATTTCTATCCTCCACCAAAAAAACTCGTGAGGAGGCTATGTAACTCGGATTGAGCTCAAAATTTACGAATAAATCCCCCAGTATGTTAGATAAGTTTCGTTAGTTCAACACTTTTTTATTTGAGCAACAGAAGATGTTCGAAAAAATCGTTTCTATCTGCTGGTCTGTTTTGACAGATTTCTGCCATTATTTGCATTTGCTTCTTATTGATTCCTTTTTTTATCTCTCTTCAGGTAAATTGAGTTTCTTTGAAAGAGTTACTACAGTATCTTCTGTTTTTAGTGAAAAGCCTTGTAGTTCCAAAGCTTTGCCACTGGTCTAATACCTTTTGAATACACTAATGTTGCTAATGAAGATTGTGTGAAGTTTTGTATGAAGAAAAAATTTCAGGTGTAGAGAGAGAATGATGCAATGAGATGAAGAATGGACAAAAGCTCAAGCTTGGGGATGCCACCATGGTGTCACCCCAAGAAATATCCAAGAGGTACAAGCGTCAAATCTTGGGGATGCCCAAGGCATCCCCTTCTTCATCAATAAAAAGCCCAGGTTTGTCTAGACACTTCGTTTTTATTGTTTCATGCACAGTTGTGTTGTTCTTGGAGTGTCTTAGATTTCGTTTGCTTTGCTTAATTTGTTTAGTTTGCTTGAATAAAGTAGTTTGGACCCCCGTTCTCGTTGTGTTGTTTTGCAAATAAGTTTGCTTGGTGTTTGGAAAGGAGTAGTAAGTTCTTGCTTGAAGTGCAAGAGGAGCTTGCATTGACTGTGACTTAGACTTTAGCATGACATGCTAGGTGTTGTTTTAGCATTATGCTTAGTGATTATTGCTGCAGCATGTATTGTTCCAAACAATTGGGATTGCTTAGTGTGTCGTGAAGAAATTATGCGTTGTTTTAGCATGCAAAAACATAGTATTGTGGTATTCTCCTTTGATGCTTTGCTTGGGTGGACTTGGCACATGCTCACACCATGTTATGACTCTCACAGGTCACCATTAGCCTCTATGATCATTTAGTCCTTGACTTGTAGTACCACTCTTTGCTTTGATTAGTTTGCTTTGTTGCATTGCATAATTATGGCCATTATTGCTCTCTTAGTTGGTTGCTCCCGGTCTTTTGCCAGCCTTCACTTGTATGAGTAAGCTCTACTCATGCTTCCAACTCCCAAGAAACCAAGTTATTCCAAAGTGTCCACTATAAATTCCTATGCATGGTGTGCTACATCATTCCAAGTATATTCGTGTTTTCATCTATCTTCCAATTAAAAACTATTTTGTTATGTGAAAACTTAGTAATTAGAGCCCTCACGAACTTGATGGCACACTTTATTCTTTCCCCCTAATAAACTCGAACCATTGTAATAACTTTGTTGTATATTCTTGCACTTATAAGTTGGATTAGCAGAACCGTGCTGTCACGGGGAACGTTTTCAACATTGCACTTGTACCTTGTTGTACTCAGTTGATATCATGTTATTTTGTCTATGGATGTCACCGATGTGAAATAAAGAGGGAACTTGTAAGCCCATGGAGTTTGTATCCTGTGTTAGAGAAACGTCTGGGCCGCTAGGCTAAGCCATGCCTAATCATGGTGGAAACTTGCAACATCACCATAGTGACATCTATGAAGCATTCTTCTTATAAAAAAGAGAGACACTTTGAGAAAAGAGGAAAGAGAGAAAAAAGCACCATATTCCCATGGTAAATAAGAAGAACTTACCTGGACCCAAAGTTGAGTATGCATGAGGTGTGGACCTCGTTTTCAAGGGACTTGAGATTGCCAACTTATACTTCGTCAAGCATATACTCCATCTTTGCCACTTTAACCTTAACCACTTCAAGATGCTTATGATAGGGGCAATGAGCGATGAAAGCTAACAAGTACCATAATTTTTGAAGCTCTTTTTGAAACTTGTAATCACTGCTTCCTTTACAAATAAAAGGTCTTTCTTCCACCATTATTGAGTCTCCACCTTCTACCTTTAGGCACCATTAAGAGAGCATAGTTGTCATTCTGTGTGCAGTGTTCCAAAGCTTATTAATTGATGCATATTGTGATATTACTTGTTCTTGTGCTATTTGTTTCTAGTCACCCTTGTGAACTTTGAAGGTGTCCTATGCATCTATATTGCTACTCTATGAGGGACAAGCTAATTGCCACTATTGCCATGTTTTCTGTATGTGAAACAAACAAACGTTTTTCAATGCATGTTATTCATAATCTTTGTTTGTAACTTGCCATGTTGCATGCATAGTTACTATGTCCTATTGTCAGAACTCCATCTTTCATGCACATGTTTAGAGTTTTTTGATCCCAGCTTTCAATGCTTGCAAATGGTTGGATCTTTATTGTGAGGGTGCATGTCACCTCAAAAATTATTCTGTTTATCACTTACCTACTTGAGGACGAACATGAGTTAAGCTTGGGGATGCTGATACGTTGGAAACGTATCTATAATTTTTGATGTTCCATGCTTGTTTAGTATCTACTTTGCCTCCACACTTTGAGGTGCTTTTTACATGTTTTCTGGTACTAACCTATTAACAAGTTGCAACAGTGCCAGATGCCCGTTTTCTGTTGTTTTTGGTTTCATAAAAGTTAGTAAAGAAATATTCTCGGAATTGGATGGGACAAACATCAAAGTCAATTACTTTCCGTGGGGAACAAGAAGTCCAGAGGAGAGACGAAGGGAATGGCCAGGGGGCCAGACCCACCCCAGGCGTGGGGGCAGGTGGGCCCGCGCCTGGCTAGGGTTTGGTGGCCCTGGCCACCTCCCGGTCTCGCCCCTTCGCCTATAAGAAGCCCCCGATGTAGAAACCGGAGTACCCGATCAGAAATCCACGAAACCGTCTATAGCCACCGCCACCATCGTCCCTAGATCGGGGGGATCTGAAGTTCTTCCCGGCACCCTGCCGGAGGGGAGATCATCCCAGAGGCCTTCTCTCCGGTATGATTCATGAGTAGTTCCACCTTGGACTATGGGTCCATGTAGTATCTAGATGGTTGTATCTCCTCCTTTATGCGTTCATGTATAGATCTTGTGAGCTCCGTTTTTGATCAAGATCTAATCTATTTGTAATCATGCATGTTGTGTTTGCAGGATCCGATGGATATTGAGATTATTATGTTGGTTTGATTAATGGTTTTATCTTTATGATTCAATCATGTCTGTGTTGTTTGTGATCTTGCATGCTCTCCGTTGCTAGTGGTTGTCTTGGCCAAGTAGCTGCTAGTGACTCCAAGAGGGGGTATTTATGCTCGATAGTGGGTTCATGCCGCTAGTTTACAAGGGAAGTGACAGAAATCTCTCCGGTTGTAGATGTGTTGTTGCTACTAGGGAGAAAACAACAGTCTCTTGTTCATGGAACATGTGGACTATTTTCCTTACACACTTTGCTTAAAGCAGTTGTCTGTTGCTTGCAACTTAATACTAGAGGGGGTTCGGATGATAACCTGAAGGTGGACTTCTAGTCATAGATGCAGTTGGATGACGGTCTATGTATATTGTTGTATTTCCCAATCAACTTCATAGGATATTTCTGGCTAGTAATTGTATTGTTATGCCTTGCTCAGTTCCTCTCAATTGCCTCGCTGTAATTTGTTTACCCTTCATGACATGTTGTTTATCTAAGGAGAGCACCTCTAGTGAACTATGGACCCCGGTCCAATCTTTACCATTGATACATCTTCCATTGTTACCTATTTACTTGCTGCAAACCATTACCTTCCAGACCATACGTTTAATCCTTTGTTACAACAAACCGTTGAGCTTGACAACCTCACTGATTCGTTGGGACAAAGTCTTGAGTTTGTGTTGTATAGGTCTCCGCGTTGCTCGCAACACCTGTGTGACGTTTCATTCCTCCTTCTGGTTCGATAACCTCGGTCTCAACTGAGGGAAGACTTGCTGCTTGTTGCTTCACACCTTGCTCTTGGGGTTTCCAACGAAGTGCTCCATGTTAGCACCAGCCATCAAGCATGCGTGACTCGATGACACGTAGGCAATGGCATCTCAATTTAGGTGGTGAGTGTGTGTTGTGTTTGGCTGATGTGCTGGAGACCCTAGATCATTTATTTTTCGAGTGCACTTTTGCATTATAGTATTGGTATGCAATTGGTATTCATTGGGTCCCTAATCTGCTCATCTCTCGGAGAATGTGCAAGCTAAGCAAAACTTTTCTGGCCCATGTTTCATGGAGGTAATAGCTTGTGCTACATGGAATATTTGGAAGATAAGGAATGATTTTATTTTTCAAGATCAACCCTGTTCATTTGGACGATGGAAGGTGATGTTTCAAAACGATCCGATGTTACATAGATTTAGAGTAAAATCAATTCCATTTTAAACTCTCATTGAGTGGTTACTTGAAACTTCTGTATAGTTTTGTATCTTTTCACTTCTCCCCACCTTGATGTAATTATTTGCTAAACCTTTGTATAGTGTTGCCTTTTATTTTATAAATTTTATACCGTAAGAACTTCCCCAACGTTGGACATATTTTGAATAGTATTGGTTTTGACGTTCTTCTTCTCCTCCAAGTTTGGAGGAATCAAATCCTCCTTCCTATGGTGCCGGTGGCAACCATGCTCGGTGGTCAGCAATGAGGATTCATGGTTGACCCATAAACCTCGTGTGTCGTGGTGGTCCCCGAAAATGTGTTGCTAACATGTGGAGCTGGATACCATGTGCTAGCTAACAACATGTTTGTAATATTATATTTTCTGGATGTCGTTTTTGTAACTCCTGACATAAATGTGCAACCTTTGTGCTCCCTTGAATAATATCAAGTGTAGGGTTCGAATAAACCTAATAGAGCCTGGGTGCTAGGCAACCCTTTTGTTTTTTCTCTTTCCAACTTTAAAATTTTGAAGTCATAAGATCCAAATAATTTGAAAAAAAATATTTTCATGTAGCCAACTATGTAATCCAACATCATCTATATTTTTAGCTCAAAATATTTTGTATTTTAGGCTTAAAAAAATGACAAAATCACACAAAAAGACAAAATGTCTACTTTAGTGCAGTGTTGATGGCGCTGCGTCAACGTGAAGCGCTTCGTCGGGAAACCCCAAGAGCAAGGTATGATGCAGCACAACAGCAAGTCTTCCCTCAGTAAGAAACCGAGGTTATCGAACCAGTAGGAGGAAGGAAACGTCTCAAAGGTGTTGCAAGCAAGGTGGAAACCTGCACAACACAAACTCAAGACTTTGCCCCAACTAACAATGAGGTTGTCAATCTCACCGGTTGTTGTAACAAATAATTAACTATATGGTGTGGAAGGTGATGATGGTTTGCAGCAAGTAAACAGTAACAGTGGAAGATGTATCAATGGTAAATATTGGACCGGGGTCCATAGTTCACTAGAGGTGTTCTCCTTGGATAAACAAACATGGCATGTAGGGTAAACAAATTACAGCAGGGCAATTGATAGGACTAAGCAAGGCATAACAATGCAATACTAGAGATAAAGATCCTATGCGATTCGATTGGGCAATACAACAAGATACATAGACTGCCATCCAACTGCATCTATGACTATAAGTCCACCTTTGGATTATCATCCGAACCCCCTCCAGTATTAAGTTCCAAGCAACAGACAACTGCTTTAAACAAAGTGTGTAAGGTAAACAATCCACTTGTTCCATGAACAAGAGACCATTGTTTTCTCCCTAGTGGCAACAACACATCTACAACCTTAGAGATTTCTGTCACTTCCTTAGATTAAATAGAGGCATGAACCCACTATCGAGCATAAATACCCCCTCTTGGAGTCACTAGCAACTACTTGGCCAAGATAGCTACTAACAACGGAGAGCATGCAAGATCACAAATAACATAGACATGATATAATCAATAAGACAAAACCATTAATCAAGCTGACATAGTAATCTCAATATCCATAGGATTTCCGCAAACACAACATGCACGATTTCAAATAGATGAGATCTATATGTGAAAAAACAAACAAATAGATGAGATCTTGATCATGAACGGAGCTCACAAGATCTAGACATGAAAGCACAAAGGAGGAGATACAACCATCTAGCTACTACATGGACCCGTAGTCCAAGGTGGAACTACTCACGCTTCATACAGGAGGCTAGCATGATGAATAAGAAGGCCTCCGGGGTGATCTCCCCTCCGGTAGGGTGCCAGGAAGAGCTTCAGATCCCCCCGATCTAGGGACAATATGATGGTGGCGGCGGCTACAAACGGTTTCGTGCAATATTGATCGGGTGCCTAGGGTTGAGGCATCGGGGGCTTCTTATAGGCGAAGAGGCGAGGCTGGGAGGCTGCCAGGGGTACCACACCCTGCCCAGGCGCAGCCCAGGGTGGGCCCATGCCTGGGGGGTGCGGCTGCCCTGTGGCGCCCCTCCGTATTTCCTCTGGACTCCGTGTTCTCCTCGGTGAAATATTGACTTTGGATTTTGTCCCGTCCAATTCCGAGAATATTTCCTTACTAGCTTTTCTGGAACCAAAAACAGCAGAAAACAGACAACTGGCACTATGGCAACTTGTTAATAGGTTACTACCAGAAAACATATAAAAAGCACTTCAAAGTGTGGACAAAGCAAAGCAAAGTAGATACTAAAAAAGCATGGAACATACAAAATTATAGATACGTTTCTGACGTATCAAGCATCCCCAAGCTTGCCTCCTGCTCGTCCTCGAGTAGGTAAGTGATAAAAAGAATAATTTTTGAGGTGACATGCACCATCAAAACCAAGATCAAACCATTTGCAATCATTGAAAGCTGGGATCAAAGAACTCTAAACATGTGCATGAAAAATGGAGTTCTAACAATAAGACAAAGTAACTATGCATGCAACATGAAAGGCTAGAAACAAAGATCATGAATAACATGGATTGAAAAACGTTTGTTTGTTTCACCTACAGAAAACATGTCATAGTGGCAATCAGCTTGTCCCTCATAGAGTAGCAAATAGATGCATAGGACACCTTCAAAGTTCATAAGAGTGACTATATACAAATAGCACAAGAACAAGCAATATCAACAATATGCATCAATTAATAAGTTTTGAGACAATGCACATAGAACTAAGAATGGCAACTATGCTCTCTTAACTGGTGCCTAAAGGTAGAAGGTGGATACTCAATATAATAGTGGAAGAAAAGGGCGTTCAAAGGGAAGCAGGGATTTCAAGTTTCAAAAAGAGCTTCCAAAAATTATGGTACTTGTTAGCTTTCAGCCCTCATTGCCCCTATCATAAGCATCTTGACGTGATTAAGGTTAAATTGAACAAACTAAGGAGTATATGCTTGACAAAGTATAAGTTGGCAATTTCATGTCCCTTCAATATGAGGGCCGCTCCTCATGCTACTCAAGTTTAGTTACTTGCATGTTCTTGTCATAGTAAGTACATGTGTATCATAGAGAACCGCCAACGGAGTACCCCTTGCACATGGTACAGGAGCTTTCGCATAACCAAAATGACAAGGCAAGCAGACAGTGAGCATCTCAGCATTCTTCTTATTTACCATGGGATATGGTGCTTTGTTCTCTCTTTCCTGTTTTCTTAATATGTCTCTTTTTTCTCAACTCTTTTTTATAAGAAGAATGCTTCATAGATGTCACTATGGTGATGCTGCAAGTTTCCACCATGATTAGGCATGGCTTAGGCTAGCGGCCCATGTGTTTCTCTAATACAAAATACATAACTCCATGGACTTACAAGCTACCCTTTCATTTCACACCGACGACATCCATAGACAAAATAGCATGATATCAACTGTGTATAAAGTATAAGTGCAATGTTGAAAGCGTTTCCCATGAAAACATGGTTCTGCTAATTATACGTATAAGTGCAAGAATATACAACATAGATGGCACAATGGTTCAAGTTTATTAGGGGCAATAAATAAATGGTGTGCCATCAAGTTCGTGAGAGATTTAATCACTAAGTTTTCACATAACAAAATATTTTTTAATTGGAAGAAAGCTGAAAACAAGAATATACTTGGAATGGTGTAACACACCATGCATAGAAATTTATAGTGGACACTTTGGAATAACTTGGTTTCTTGGGAGTTGGATGCATGAGTAGAGCTTATTCATACAAGTGGAGGCTAGCAAAAGACTGGGAGCGACCAACTAAGAGAGCAATAATGGCCATAATCATGTAGAGCGATAAAACATTACTAATCAAAGCATAGAGTGGTACTACAAGTCAAGGACTAAATGATCATAGAGGCTATGGTGACTTGTTCATAGTCAAAACACGGTGTGAGCATGTGCCAAGTCAACCCAAACAAAGCATTAAAGGAGAATACCACAATACTATGCTTTTGTATGCTAAAACAATGCATGATTCTTTCAAGGCACACGAAGCAATCCTAATTGTTTGGAACAACTCATGCTACAGCAATAATCACTAAGCATAAGGTCAAAACAAAACCTAGCATGACATGATAAAGTCTAAGTCACGGTCAAAGCAAGCTCCTCTTGCACTTTTCGAGCAAGAACTTTCTACTCCTTTCCAACAACAATCGACTTATTTGAAACAACACAGCGAGAATGTGAGTCCAAACTACTTTATTCAAGCAAACTATGAAAACTAAGAAAAGCAAACGTAAACTAAGACGCTCCAAGAAGAACACAACAGTGCATGAAACAATAAAAACAAGGTGTCTAGAAAGACCTGAGCTTTTTATTGATGACGAAGGGGATGCCTTGGGCATCCCCAAGCTTTGACGCTTGTACCTCTTGGATATTTCTTGGGGTGACACCGGGGGGGCATCCCCAAGCTTGAGATTTTGTCCATTCTTCGTCTCCTTACATCATTCTTAATCTACACCTGAAATATTTTCTTCATACAAAACTTCACACAATCTTCATTAGCAACATTAGTGTATTCAAAAGATAATAGACCCATGGGTTTAGCTTTGGAATAGCAAAACTTTCACTAAAAACACAAGCTACTGTAGCAACTCCTTAAAAAATCTCAGTTTCGCAAAAATAACCCAAAAAGGAATCAATAAGAAGCAAATGCAAAAAATGACAGAAATCTGTCAAAACAGACCAGCAGATAGAAACCGATTTTTTCGAAGACCTTCTGTTGCTCAAATAAAAAAGTGTTAAACTAATCATAGTTAGCTAACATAATGGGGGATTTATTCGTAAAGTTTCAGCTCAATCCGACTTACTGAGACTCCTCACGAATTTTTATGGTGGTGCACATAAATCTGTTTCGGGACAGCAACTCCCCAAATCTTACTTCCCTCTCATTAGAGGTCATTCTTGGCACAAAAAACAAACAAAAAGGATAAGAAGAGGTCATTACTGAAGTAATAACTTCCAAGACTCAAGAAAACTCTTGGGTTATCTTCCAACAAGTACTTTAACACCTTTAAGTTAGGCACAAGAAGCAAGAAATCAAGTATTTTCAAATGAAGAAGCATTAACATAAATACTTGCAAAGTCTTCAACTATGAAGGGTATCTCATACAAATAAGTTTTGTAGGATCCCTTCTCATCTCTCTTTGGTTCACTAGTTTCATCAAAAGGATTTTCAGGAACAATCCAATTAAAATTCTTTTTAAAGGCTTCATGCATCCCAACATGCTTAAAGGGTATGGGTGATACATCGAGAATGTATCTATAATTTTTGATGCTCCATGATTGTTTAGTATCTACTTTTCTTTACTTGTCTATACTTTGAGGTGCTTTTTACATGTTTTCTGGTACTAACCTATTAACAAGTTGCAATAGTGCTGCTGTTCTTGGTTTCAGAAAAGTCAATAAAGAAATATTCTCGGAATTGGATCGGACAGACGTCAAAGTCAATTACTTTCCGTGGAGAACAAGAAGACCAGAGGGGAGCCGGAGGGGCCGGCCAGACCCACCCCAGGCGCGGGTGGGCCCCACCCTGTGCCTGTCTAGGGTTTGGCGCCCCTGTCCGCCGCCTCGGCCTCCCCCTTCGCCTATAAAAAGCCCCCGATGCAGAAACCCTAGGGACCCGATCAAATCTCCACGAAACCGTCTGTAGCCACCGCCACCATCGTCCCTAGATCGGGGGGATCTGAAGTTGTTCCCGGCACCCTACCGGAGGGGAGATCATCCCGGAGGCCTTCTCTCTGGTATGATGCGTGAGTAGTTCCACCTTGGACTATGGGTCCATGTAGTAGCTAGATGGTTGTATATACTCCTTTGTGCTTTCATGTATAGATCTTGTGAGCTCCGTTCATGATCAAGATCTAATCTATTTGTAATCATGCTTGTTGTGTTTGGGGGGATCCGATGGATATTGAGATTATTATGTTGGTTTGATTAATGGTTTTGTCTTTCTGATTCTATCATGTATGTGTTGTTTGTGATCTTTCATGCTCTCCATTGTTCGTAGCTATCTTGGCCAAGTAGTTGCTAGTGAATCCAAGAGGGGGTATTTATGCTCGATAGCGGGTTCATGCCTCTAGTTTCCAAGGGAAGTGACAATAATCTCTTCGGTTGTAGATGTGATGTTGCTACTAGGGAGAAAACAACGGTCTCTTGTTCATGGACCATGTGGACTGTTTACCTTACACACTTTGCTTAAAACAGTTGTATGTTGCTTGCAACTTAATACTGGAGGGGGTTCGGATGATAACCTGAAGGTGGACTTCTAGTCATAGATGTAGTTGGATGGCGGTCTATGTATCTTGTTGTATTACCCAAACGAATCTCATAGGATATTTCTGACCGGTAATTGCATTGTTATGCCTTGCTCAGTTCCTGTCATTTGCGTTGCTGTGATTTGTTTACCCTTCATGCCATGTTGTTTATCTAAGGAGAGCACCTCTAGTGAACTATGGACCCCGGTCCAATATTTACCATCAATACATGTTCCACTATTACTTGTTTAGTTGCTGCAAACCATTACCTTCCACACCATACGTTTAATCCTTTGTTACAGCAAACCGGTGAGCTTGACAACCTCACTGATTCGTTGGGGCAAAGTCTTGAGTTTGTGTTGTTTAGGTCTCCGCGTTGCTTGCAACACGTGTGTGACGTTTCCTTCCTCCTTCTGGTTCGATAACCTCGGTCTCAACTGAGGGAAAACTTGTTGCTTGCTGCTTTACACCTTGCTCTTGGGGTTCCAACGAAGCGCTCCTACATCAACTCAGTGTGGCATCAAGTTTTCTGGTGCCGTTGTTGGGGAGGCGAAGGACGTCTTCACTAGGGTAGTCCTCCACTTTCTTTCTCATTACTTTGTTTTTAGTTTGCTTTGTTCCTTTTGCTTGGTTTTGTTTGCCTCTTTCCAAAAAACCCAAAAAAATTAGCCTAGTTTGGTTTGCTTGCTTTATTCAAAAACACAAAAAAATTAGTTCCTACTCTAGTTGCTGGTCTGTTCTTGCCTTGCTTGGTCATGCAATGGTTTCTTTGAAACTAGCTCTTTTTGGCAAGGTGGGTTCACGTAAGAACAAAAGTATTATTAACAAACACCGTTTGTCACAAAAAGGGAAACACTTATGGGAACAAATTGATAAGTTGAATACTATTGATAGAGACGTGTGCTCTACTTATAATGTTACTTATTGCTTTGATAAATCTTGTTGCTGCAGGAGGTATAAACACCTTCCTTTTTAATGTGAGTATAATGATAATGTTACCATGTCCTCTTATGTTAAAAGAAATTATGACTTTTATGATGTGGAACAAATTGAAGAATTTATTGCCTTCAAGGGTGCATTTGAACTTGCTAGTTTGTTTGAAAATACTGATGATGCACCTTTTGAACATGAGGTTTATGAGATACTTAAATTTTGCTTTGACAATTACAAGGAAGAAAATGGCTATATTTTTGAATATTTTAATAGGTGCTTTCCACAACCGGAAGAGACTAATGCCTTGCAGGAGCCTATGGAAGAAGAAATTGTTGAAACTGGAAGCTCATTAGATGAAAAAGAGGAGGAGAGTGATGAACAAAAGGAGGAAGAATGGATCTACCCATGTCACATCCCAAGATTTTCCAAATCTTGTAATGTGAAAATAAATTAATAAAATAAAACTTTGTTTGATTTTCAAGGCCAGAAGAAACTTTTTGAATTTAAATGGAACCTCAAACCCATTTGAATCAAATAAATCCTAAAGAGATTTAGAAAGATAAACTTTTATTAAAGGAAAATAAAAATATTTTGGAAATACTATTTTGGATCTCTTAATAAAAGATTTGGTATTCAAAAGAAAAGATGGATTTATAAATAAAGATTATTTTACAGAACCAAATTAAAACCTTGGCCAAACCTTTGAATTAAACATTTTGATTTGAATGAAAATAACAAGAGTTTTATTTAAATAAATTAATAAGGATTTGATATCCAACTTTGTTTAAATAAAAGGTTTCATCATTTTAATTAAAACATCAAACTTATTAAACTATTTTAAATAAGTTTTCCAAGTATTTTATTTTCTTAAATAAAACTTACTAGAGTGTTTTGGCTTTATTTTAGGTTTTAAAATAAATATTCTCAATAAAACAAACCCTAGTTGATTTAATAATGAAAGTCTATTTTATTTAATTAATAATGGACTCTAAAATAAAATGTTATTTTGTTTTAAAACAAGTATTCCAAGTATTTAATATTTCCAAATTAAACCTACTAATTTGATTTTGAAAATATTTAGGTTCAAATAAAGGTTTTATTAATAAAATCAAACCCTATTTTGATTTAATAACTAAGTTCCATTTTATTTAATTATTAATGGACCCTAAAGTAAAAGGATTATTTTATTTTAAACAAGTTTTCCAAATATTCTTTATTTCCAAATAAAACCTACTGATTGGGTTTTGAAAACATTTGGATTTTAAATGAAAATTTTATTAATTAAACCAAACCCTATTTTATTAATAAACCATAGTCCATTTTATTTAATTATTAAATGGATCCTAAATTAAATATAAAAATATTATTTTATTTTGGAGTATTGGATTATGTTGGTGAACAGAACCAAAAACACAAATACAAAGTTTAATGATTGTTTGAATTGTTGAATCATTGAATGTTTGAATAAGTGTTTGAAATAACAAATCAGGAAATAGAAAAGGAAAAATAAAGCAGACAGAAAAAAATAGTGCAAAAGGCCCAGCCCACTAAGCCAATCCAGCCCACCTCCTCTTCTCCCCGAACCGTTTTCTTCACCGCAGAAAGAGCCCGCTGAGCAGATGACAGGTGGACCCTCCCTCTCCCTCTTTTTCCCACTGACGAATGGACCTCGCACCACTGTTTATCCTCCTCACCCGCGCGACCAATTCTTCCCCTCACTCCGGCCGTTTCCAGCGACGATTGCTCGTGTTCAATTCACCTAAATGACGCACTAACTCCGCCCAGTGATGATGCTCGTAAACTCGCCTCCCTCCCCTCTCCCTCTCCTTCCAGTCATCACACCACCAGAGCCCCAGGGTGTCCACAATTTTGCTCGAAGCCTCACTGCCACCGACGAGTTCCCTGTCAAATTCCGGCGAGCCCCGACCCTCTCCTACCTCCTAGCTCACACCAGCTTGATCCCCATCATCTCACGCACCTGCCCATGGCTTCCATTCACCCACGCATGCCCCACAGCCTCGCCTTCGTCTTCGTCTGAGCGCCACCGACGGTTAGGTCAACTCCGACGAGCTCCTCTGGTAATCCCTGACCGCCCCCTCCTCTCTAGTTGACACTATCGAACTCCCCTTCCTCGTACGTGTCTAACGCTCCCTCTGTTATGCACCGGCGTGCCTTGTAGCCTCGTACCCGACAACAACCGAGCGTGCCTGACGGAAGCAGGAACTCCGGCGAGCGATTGGTACCGCCCCAGTGCGCCCCTCGCCTCCTCGAAACCACGTCGAGCTTCCCCACGACCTTGCGATCACTGTGAGCCACTCCTTCCTCTCTCTCGCTTCCTGTATCGCCGGCAACCTCGCCGCCAGACGCCGCCGCCGCGCGCAGCCACCGGCGCCGCCAGCTATTGGTCAAGCTTCCTGTGAATCGTTAGATCGTCATCCAGCGGCTAGGAAAGAAAGTGAACGAAGGGGTATCAAGTGAACTGTGCCGCACGATCTGACTGGATCCAACGGCTGCCACTGTGCGATCCGAGCGAAGAGGTACCCGCGAATAGAAACGTGCCGCGTGTCACCTGTCTGTTTAAAAACAGAAATTGAAATCAGAATTTGTTGCCATTTTCAAACCCTTGTATCTTTTGATCCACACGTCCAAATTTTGCAAACTTTATATCAATGAAATCAGGAGAACAAGCTCTAGCCAACCATGGCCTTAGTTTTGAAAATAGTATCTGTTAGCTTGTTTGAATTTGCAGAAACATTTGTATGCTTGTGTAGAGTATAAAAATTGTTTAAAAATGATTTTTGAATTGAAACCTTTGCAAAATAGTTTGTTGTAATCTTACTGACCCTAGGAACCAATCCTTGGTATTAAAAATGATTTTTGTAAGATTTAGGTTAGATTACTTGACTTAGTCATTTTCTAGCCAAATAAAAAGAATAGTTTTATTATGAAAATGCTTATGGAAAGAAAACTTTGAGTAGATGGTTTGGACCAAACGTACTGACCCAAAACACCAAGTTTTGCAATAGCAACTCATTTGGTGAACCCTATAGGCTAATGCCTTAATAAAAATATTTCTACACCACATAAAATAACACCTTGTTTTGAAAATAGTTTTAAAGTGAAACCTTTTACAAATGACTTGGCCACTTTAGAAAATGACCATTAGATGTACCCAAATGTCTATGACCCACTAGGAACCACTTTTTCAAACAAAACAAAGCTTGGCATGCTTGCATGCATTTCTTTGACTTTATTATTTATGTGTGTTGTTTTGCTTGATTGGTAGATTGAGTTTGTGCCTTGCTTGATTGATTTGTAGTGACTTGAAGAGTGTGATTGTTGCAAATATCAAGAAGTGAACCTATACTCTACCAAAAAGGCAAGTGATGCTTCATACTTTCTATCCCAATACTTTTATTATGCATTAGTGATTTTGCTAAGTAAAACTTGCATGGATTTTGCTAAGTATAGATCTTGCTATAGGAAAACATAGTAATGAATCCTTAGTAGGATTTTCCTAAATTAAGATTCCTACTACTATCAAGCTTAGCCTAGCTAATAGAAAACATGGGTGGAATATATATTCACACTATGGAAAAATATTCTAAGTCTGAGGACTTATGTTTTTGTTTAATAAAACAACTAAGTTAATGAATCCCCTGGGTGGAATGGGCTTGCTTGGTGGAGAATGGTTGAGTGGTTCACAATGCCATGGGCTTGGATTGTGTATCTCACTTGTGGAATGCCACCCAGGAAACAAAGGGATTTGAGATGTCAAATGTTGAGAAGCTTCAAGTGCAACCACTTGGCAATATGGGCTCTGCCATGATCATAGAGGTTGCAAGAACTTAGCCATATGGACAGTGGGTGGTAGTGTTTGATAGGTTGGAGCGCGTCCATTTTGGTCTAAGGGAAGGCTTCTGAAAGATCTTGTCTTGGGAAACCAAGTCTTGTGGGGAAAGTGCACCACCTCTGCAGAGTGTAAAATCTAAGTACTTAGCCATGTCCCTGGTAAAGGACAATTTGAGCATCAAGACATGGAAGCAATCAAGAATCTCATCATTCAAATTTCTAAATTAAAATCTTGTGGTTGAACAAGGGTTGTTTGAATTCTTCAATCATTGATGGAGAGATGGCTTGGTACAAGGATCTTGAAATCTTTGATTGAGGAAAAATGATTTTGTCAAGTAAAAACTTAGTATTTTCAAATGTTAAGGAAAAATCTATTTTGAGCAATGCAAGCCTCAACTCCACTTAGCCAAATGCATATAGATGATAGACTCCACTATACAAATATAGTATCACTTGCCAATACAATTCAAATGTATTGACCCTTTGTGGCTGTAACTTATATGTTGCAGGTTTGATTGATTTTAGTGAAGATTGTTTGATTAGGATTACAAAGTCTACAACCAACATCTGCCTGTGGCACTTTGAAGATGAAGGACCCCATGCTTATAGTTATTCCGCTGCAATGTAATGTAATAGCCAATGAGCTATGTTTGATGTAATAAACTTATGTTATTCCTGGTTATAAAGTTATATTATGACCTTTGTTTCTTGATATTACATCTTAACTGTGGATGCTAGCTATTGATCCAGGGACTAGCATTGTAAAACACAGGAGGAATCTACCTTAACAGGTTGAGGCCTCTACAACCCATGTCTACCTTCTAATGAGAGTAACTCTTTACCTCTTATATTATTTGATTGTCCCCCATGCTTTCCAAAGGAGGATGAACATTATGTTCCTGTGGATCCTTTTGAAATATCTACTTTGGGTAAAACCTGTGAAGGTTTTAATCCCACTATTTTTGAGCTTGATACAGATTATGTGTTTGTAGATCATGAAAAGCATGCTTTATGTGATAGTTATATTGTTGATTTTATTCACGAGGCTACTGAAAATTATTTTGAGATAGGTAAACATGGTCTTATGTATCTCAACAATATTAAGTTTCCCCTCTTTATGTTCAAAATCTTGAAGTTGCACTTGTTTTTCTTTCCTATGCTTGTTGCTTTGTGCTTTCATGACTTGTTTATTTACAAGATTCCTATGCATAGGAAGTGGGTTAGAATTAAATGTGTTTTTAATTTGCTTCTTGATGCTCTCTTTGACTTCAATTCATAATTCTTATGTGAGCATCTTCTCAAGCTATCAAGCCTAACTTAAAGGCGTTAAAGAAAAGTACTTGTTGGGAGATAACCCAAGAGTTTCCTTGAGTCTTGGAAGTTATTACTACTGTAATGACCTCTCCTTATCCTTTTTGTTTGCTTTTTGTGACAAGAATGACCTCTAATGAGAGGGAAGTAAGATTTGGGGAGTTGCTGTCCCGAAACAGATTTCTGTCCTCCACCAAAAAAAATCGTGAGGAGTCTCTGTAACTCGGATTGAGCTGACAATTTACGAATAACCCCCAATATATTAGCTAACTTTTGTTAGTTCAACACTTTTTGATTTGAGCAACAGAATATGTTCGAAAAAATCGATTTCTACCTACTGGTCTGTTTTGACAGATTTCTGCCATTATTTGCATTTGCTTCTTATTGATTCCTTTTTGAGTTCTCTTTAGGTGAATTGAGATTTTTGAAGGAGTTAATACAGTAGCTTGTGTTTTTAGAAAAAGCCTTGCTGTTTCAAAGCTTTGCTAGAGGTATAATATCTTTTGAATACACTAATGTTGCTAATGAAGATTGTGTGAAGTTTTGTTTGAAGGAAAAATTTCAGGTGTAGAGAGAGAATGATGTAATGAGATGAAGAATGGACAAAAGCTCAAGCTTGGGGATTCCACCATGGTGTCACCCTAATAAATATCCAAGAGGTACAAGCGTCAAAGCTTGGGGATGCCCAAGGTATCCCATTCTTCATCAATAAAAAGCTCAGGTCTGTCTAGACACTTCGTTTTTATTGTTTCATGCACAGTTGTGTTGTTCTTGGAGCGTAATAGTTTTAATTTGCTTTGCTTAGTTTGTTTAGTTTTCTTAAGTAGTTTGGACCCCCATTCTCACTGTGTTTTTTTGCAAATAAGTTTGCTTGGTGTTTGGAAATGACTAGTAAGTTCTTGCTTGAAGTGCAAGAGGAGCTTGCATTGACTGTGACTTACACTTTAGCATGACATGCTAGGTGTTGTTTTGACATTATGCTTAGTGCTTATTGTTGTAGCATGTCTTGTTCCAAACAATTGGGATTTCTTAGTGTGCCTTGAAGAAATTATGCGTTGTTTTAGCATGCAAAAGCATAGTATTGTGGTATTCTCCTTTGATGCTTTGCTTGGGTTGACTTGGCACATGCTCACACCATGTTATGACTAGACAAGTCACTATTAGCCTCTATGATCATTTAGTCCTTGACTTGTAGTACCACCCTTTGCTTTGATTAGTATGCTTTGTTGCACTGCATGATTATGGCCATTATTGCTCTCTTAGTTGGTTGCTCCCAGTCTTCTGCTAGCCTCCACTTGTATGAGTAAGCTCTACTCATGCTTCCAACTCCCAAGAAACCAAGTTATTCCAAAGTGTCCACTATAAACTCCTATGCATGGTGTGTTACACCATTCCAAGTATATTCTTGTTTTCAACTATCTTCCAATTAAAAACTATTTTGTTATGTGAAAACTTAGTGATTAAAGCCCTCACGAACTTGATGGCACACTTTATATTCTTTGCCCCTAATAAACTTGAACCATTGTGACAACTTTTTTGTATATGCTTGCACTTATAAGTTGGAATTAGCAGAATCGTGCTGTCACGGGGAACGTTTTCAACATTGCACTTGTACTTTGTACTCAGTTGATATCATGTTCTTTTGTCTATGGATGTCACCGGTGTGAAATAAAGAGGGAACTTGTAAGTCCATGGAGTTTGTATCCTGTGTTAGAGAAACGCCTGGGCCACTAGGATAAGCCATGCCTAATCATGGTGGAAACTTGCAACATCACCATAGTGACATCTTATAAAAAAGAGAGAGACACTTTGAGAAAAGAGGAAAGAGAGAAAAAAGCACCATATTCCCATGGTAAATAAGAAGATTGCTGAGATGCTCATTGTCTGCTTGCCTTGTCATTTTGGTTATGGTAAAGCTTCTATACCATGTTCAAGGGGTACCTCGTTGGCGGTTCTCAATGATATGCAAATACTTACAGTGACAGGAACTTACGTGGACCCAAAGTTGAGTATGCATGAGGTGTGGACCTCGTTTTCAAGGGACTTGAGATTGCCAACTTATACTTCGTCAAGCATATACTCCATCTTTGCCACCTTAACCTTAACCACTTCAAGATGCTTATGATAGGGGCAATGAGGGCTGAAAGCTAACAAGTACCATAATTTTTGGAAGCTCTTTTTAAAACTTGTAATCACTGCTTCCTTTACAAATAAAAGGTCTTTCTTCCACCATTATTGAGTCTCCACCTTCTACCTTTAGGCACCATTAAGAGAGCATAGTTGTCATTCTGTGTGCAGTGTTCCAAAGCTTATTAATTGATGCATATTATGATATTACTTGTTCTTGTGCTATTTGTTTCTAGTCACCCTTGTGAACTTTGAAGGTGTCCTATGCATATATATTGCTACTCTATGAGGGACAAGATGACTGCCACCATTGCCATGTTTTCTGTATGTGAAACAAACAAACATTTTTCAATGCATGTTATTCATGATTTTTGTTTGTAACTTGCCATGTTGCATGCATAGTTACTATGTCCTATTGTTAGAACTCCATCTTTCATGCACATGTTTAGATTTCTTTGATCCCAGCTTTCAATGCTTGCAAATGGTTGGATCTTTATTGTGAGGGTGCATGTCACCTAAAAAATTATTCTTTTTATCACTTACCTACTCGAGGAAAAGAAGGAGTTAAGCTTGGGGATGCTTGATACGTCGGAAACGTATCTATAATTTTTGATGCTCCATGCTTGTTTAGTATCTACTTTGCTTTACTTGGCTACACTTTGAGGTGCTTTTTACATGTTTTCTGGTACTAACCTATTGACAAGTTCTTCCCGGCACCCTGCCGGAGGGGAGATCATCCCGAAGGCCTTCTCTCCGGTATGATGCGTGAGTAGTTCCACCTTGGACTATGGGTCCATGTAGTAGCTACATGGTTGTATCTCCTCCTTTGTGTTTTCATGTATAGATCTTGTGAGCTTCGTTCATGATCAAGATCTAATCTATTTGTAATCATGCATGTTGTGTTTGCGGGGATCCGATGGATATTGAGATTATTATGTTGGTTTGATTAATGGTTTTGTCTTTATGATTCTATCATGTCTGTGTTGTTTGTGATCTTGCATGCTCTCCGTTGTTAGTAGCTATCTTGGCCAAGTAGTTACTAGTGACTCCAAGAGGGGGTATTTATGCTCGATAGTGGGTTCATGCCTCTAGTTTCCAAGGGAAGTGACAGAAATCTCTTCGGTTGTAGATGTTCTGTTTCTACTAGGGAGAAAACAACGGCCTCTTGTTCATGGAACATGTGGACTATTTACCTTACAAACTTTGCTTAAAGCAGTTGTCTGTTGCTTGCAACTTAATACTAGAGGGGGGTCGGATGATAACCTGAAGGTCGACTTCTAGTCATAGATGCAGTTGGATGGCGGTCTATGTATCTTGTTGTATTGCCCAATCAACCTCATAGGATCTTTCTGACTAGTAATTGCATTGTTATGCCTTGCTCAGTTCCTATCAATTTCCCTGCTATAATTTGTTTACCCTTCATGCCATGTTGTTTATCTAAGGAGAGCACCTCTAGTGAACTATGGACCCCGGTCCAATCTTTACCATTGATACATCTTCCACTGTTACTTGTTTACTTGCTGCAAACCATTACCTTCCACACCATATGTTTAATCCTTTGTTACAGCAAACCAGTGAGCTTGACAACCTCACTGATTCGTTGGGGAAAGTCTTGAGTTTGTGTTGTGCAGGTCTCCGTGTTGCTTGCAACACCTGTGTGACGTTTCCTTCCTCCTTCTGGTTCGATAACCTCGGTCTCAACTGAGGGAAAAATTGCTGCTTGTTGCTTCACACCTTGCTCTTGGGGTTCCCAATGAAGCGCTCCTACATCAACTCAACGCTGCATCAATGGGTATCTTAATTTCCTCTCTAGGTTTGGTTTTATATGAAGTACCCACAACATCTACACATTAGCCTAGCATATTAAAACACTCAAAGACCTTTTTGGCTTCCTTAGCAACATCATGGAACTCTTTTAGTAAAGTTTCAAGGATAAATTCTCTATTTTCAGCATTCTTTTCTTCTTTTAGTTTTAGGAACAAAATTTGCATCATGGGGTTAAGGCTAACAAACCTAGCCTCCAACATATGAACTAAAGAAGCTGCAGCAATTTTATAATTAGGAGCAAGTTCTACTATAGATCTATCCTCAATATACTCATGCTTGCTAACATGATTAAAAAATTCTTCAATATTTTCTTTCCCAATTATAGAGCCACTACCTATCGAAAGGTCCTTCAGGGTGAACTTGGGGAACAACATGGTGAGCTAGAGCAAGGTGGCAACTAGAGTAGGAACTAATTTTTTTTGAGTTTTTTATAAGAGAAAGCAAGCCAAACTAAACTATTTTTTTTGGAGTTTTTGATAAAAAGAGGAAAACAAAACCAAGCTAAAGAAACTAAGCAAGCCAAAAACAAAGTAAAGAGAAAGGTTGTGCATGACTCCCCTTGTGAAGACGTCCTCAGCCTCCCCGGCAACGGTGCCATAAAATCTTGGTGGCGCTGCGTTAACGTGGAGCACTTCGTCGGGAAACCCCAAGAGCAAGGTATGATGCAGCACAACAGCAAGTCTTCCCTCAGTAAGAAACCGAGGTCATCGAACCAGTAGGAGGAAGGAATCGTCTCAAAGGTGTTGCAAGCAACGTGGAAACCTGCACAACACAAACTCAAGACTTTGCCCCAACTAACAGTGAGTTTGTCAATCTCATCGGTTGCTATAACAAAGGATTAACTGTATGGTGTGGAAGGTGATGATGGTTTGCAGCAAGTAAACAATAACAGTGAAATATGTATCAATGGTAAAGATTGGACCGGGGTCCATAGTTCACTAGAGGTGTTCTCCTTGGATAAACAAACATGGCATGCAGGGTAAACAAATTACAGCAGGGAAATTGACAGGACTGATCAAGGCATAACAATGCAATACTAGACATAAAGATCCTATGAGATTCGATTGGGCAATACAACAAGATACATAGACCTCCATCCAACTGCATGTATGACTATAAGTCCATATTTGGGTTATCATCTGAACCCCCTCCAGTATTAAGTTGCAAGCAACAGACAACTGCTTTAAGCAAAGTGTGTAAGGTAAACATGAAGGGTTTCGCGACATAGTAAATCAAAATTTTCTACGGATGCAAACAAAGGAAAAGCCAAGATATAATCTAGGAGATTCAAACAACGAGAGAGATTGGATTAGATCTTCATACCCTTGAAGATTCGCACAGCGGAACGTTCGTCGGAACGTGGGTGATGTAGTCGTACTCGCTTCTCCTCCTCGCGATCCGATCCGATCTAGCACCACAAGTGGCGGTGCCTCCGTGAGATTCACACGTGCATCACCTCGACGTCTCCTCCTTCCTTGGTCCAGCAAGTATGGTGGAGAGATGGGTTGGATCTACAACGCGACGACGCGGTGCAATTGGTGGAGAATTTCTGCAGCAGGGCTTCGCCTACAAGCAGTCGGGAGGGAGAGAGGAGGGCAGCAGGGCGGCTAGGGTTGGAGGGAAAGGTGTGAGAGGTTGGTGCGCCCCCACCCCTCTTTATATAGAGGAGGGGCGCAGCCCTAACCCCTCCCCCAAGCCCAAACCGGCGGCCCCAAAGGATAAGGAGTGGGGGGCAAGGAAACCCCCCTTCTAAAAGCTCTATCTAGAGTTTAAACCTCTCTTGGCCGGCTGGGCCCTATGGGGCCTTGTGCCCCTGGCCCAATGCGTCCAGGGCACTCCCTCATAGGCCCATGCCCCCTCCCGGAAGGTGGGTCCACGTTGGTCCCCTTCCGGAAGGTTCTAGAAGCTTCCGGTACAATACCGATTAACCCGGAACAATTCCGAACTCCAAAAACTGCACTGCCTTATATGAATCTTATTCTCCGGACCACCTCGGAACCTCTCGTGATGTCCCGGATCCCATCCGAGACTCCGAACAAAAACTCATAAACCAATTATCCAATCTATCCTAGCGTCGAGACACGTTAAGTGTGTGACCCTGCGGGTTCGAGAATATGCAGACATGATCTTATATCAGTAATCAACAGCGGGGTCTGGAAACCCATATTGACTCCCACACATTCATCGATGATCATATCGGATGAACCACGATGCCAGGATTCAATCAATCCCATATATATATTCCCTTCGTCTCGCGATATTTTACTTGCCTGAGATTCGATCGTCGGTACCATCATACCTAGTTCAATCTCGTTCACAGCAAGTACTTTACTCGTTCTGTAATCCGATATCACTTTGTGATTAACTCCTTAACCACATGCTTGCAAGCGATGTTGATATCGATTACCGAGTGGGCCCGAAGTATATCTCTCCGACTTGGGAGGGACAAATCCCATCTCGATACATACAACCCAACAGATACTTTCCGATCACCTGAGAGACACCTTTATGATCACCCTCTCATAGGATGACGTTTGATGACCTCAAAGATTTCTTCCGATACCAGGGAGTTGTATTATCTCATGGTCTAAGGAATACAATATTTGACATAAGAAAAGCTTCGCAAAGTCGAACACGATGACACGATCTAATTGCTTCTCTTAGTTTGGGTCTGTCCATCATATCATTCTCCCAATGATATGATCTCATTATCAATTGACAACTCATGTCTATGGTTAGGAAACTTTAACCATCATTGATCAATGAGCTAGTCCATAGAGGCGTACTAGGGACACGGTGTTGTTCACAAACCACACAAGTATTAAAGTTTCCGCTTAATACAATTCTAGCATGGAATATAAACATTATCATGAACAAGAATTATAATAATAACATCTTTATTATTGCCTCTAGGGCATAATTCCAACAGTCTCCCACTTGCACTAGAGTCAATAATCTAGTTTACATCTGGCAACAATCTCACACCCATGGCACTGAGGTGCTGATCATGTTTTACACGTGGAAGAGGTTTAGTCAATGGATCTGCGACATTCAGATCTATATGTACTTTGCTAATCTTCAGATCTCCATCTGCTATATAATCTCGGATTATATGAAACTTGCGGTTGATATGCTTGGTCTTTGGATGATATCTTGGTTCCTTAGCGAGTGCTATGGCGCCAGTGTTGTCACACAATATCTCAAGTGGGTCCAATGCACTTGGAACCACGCCAAGCTCAGTGATGAAGTTTCTGATCCAAACTCCTTCACTTGACGCTTCTGCAGCAGCCATGTATTCCGCTTCTACTGTAGATCCCGCGATCACGCTTTGCTTGCAGCTTCTCCAGCTCACAGCTCCTCCATTCAAAATATAAACGTATCCTGTCTGAGATTTAGAATCATCCTTGTCGGTGTTAAACTAGCATCGACGTAACCTTTTACGACGAGCTGTTCATCACCCCCATAGACTAAGAACATTTCTTCAGTTCTATTTAGGTACTTTAGGATGTTCTTCACGGCTGTCCAGTGTTCCACTCCTGGATCACTTTGATATCTGCTCGTCAAACTAAGAGCATTAGACACATCCGGTCTAGTACACAGCATGGCATACATGATGGAACCTATGGCCGAGGCATAAGGCACTTTGCTTATAGCTTCCCTATCATTTACCGTAGCTGGACACTGAGCCTTGCTCAATATCTTACCTAACAACATAGGCACCGAACCTTTCTTTGCCTTATCCATTCTGAACCTTTTCAGAACTTTGTCTAGGTATGTACTCTGGCTTAAAGCTATCAGGCGTCTTTGTCTATCTCTATAGATCTTGATGCCCAATATATAAGCAGCTTCACCTAGGTCTTTCATTGAAAAACACTTGTTCAAATAACTCTTCACATCGTTAAGCATGTTGATGTCATTTCCAATAATCAATATGTCATCCACATACAGTACCAGAAATGTCACCGAGCTCCCACTCACTTTCTTGTAGATACAAGCTTCGTAGCAATTTGGAACAAATCCAAAGCTCTTGATCACTTGATCAAAATGAAGGTTCCAACTCCGAGATGCTTGCTTCAGTCCATAAATGGAACGCTGAAGTTTGCATACTTTATCAGCATCCTTAGGATCGACAAAACCCTCGGGTTTCATCATATACAACTCTTAATCAATGTTTCCATTGAGGAACGCAGTCTTGACATCCATTTGCCATATTTCATAATCATGAAACGCAGCAATTGCTAATAAAATCTGAATGGACTTAAACATCGCTACGGGAGAGAAAGTCTCATCGTAGTCAACACCTTGAACTTGTCGAAAACCTTTCGCAACAAGCCGTGCTTTATAGACGGTAACATTACCATCCGCGTCCGTTTTCTTCTTGAAGATCCATTTGCACTCAACGGGCTTTCGGTCGCTAGGAGGGTCCACCAAAGTCCATACTTGGTTTTCGCTCATGGATCCCAATTCGGATTTCATGGCTTCTAGCCATTTCTCAGAGTCTGGGCTCATCATCGCTTCCTCATAGTTCGTAGGTTCACTGTCTTCTACTAACAAGACAGTCAAGACAGGGTTGCCGTACCACTCAGGAGGGGCACGTGACCTTGTCGACCTGCGACGTTCAGTAGCAGCATCGTCCGAAGCTTCATGATCCTTGTCATCAGCTTCCTCTATTGTTGGTGCAGGCGGCACTGGAACAATTTCAGGTGCTGCGCTACTCTCCAATTCAAGAGAAGGTTCAATAACCTCGTCTAGCTCTACTTTCCTCCCACTCACTTCTTTCGAGAGAAACTCCTTCTCAAGAAAGGAACCGTTCTTTGCGACGAACACTTTGCCTTCGGTTCTGTGATAGAAGGTATACCCAATAGTTTCCTTAGGGTATCCTATGAAGACACATTTCTCCGCTTTGGGTTCGAGCTTGTCCGGCATCAACTTCTTGACGTAAGCTTCGCATCCCCAAACTTTAAGAAACGACAACTTAGGTTTAGCACCAAACCACAGTTCATACGGTGTCGTCTCAACGGATTTAGATGGTGCCCTGTTTAAAGTGAATGCAGCGGTTTCTAATGCATAACCCCAAAATGATAAGAGACATCATTGAGACACACCATTGCGCTGTGGTGTTCCGGGTGGCGTGAGTTGCGAAACGATTCCGCTTGCTTTAAGATGCGTGAGAAAATCATAACTCAAATATTCACCTCCACGATCGGATCGTAGAAACTTAATCTTTCTGTTACGATGGTTCTCCACTTCATTCTGAAATTCTTTGAACTTTTCAAACATTTCAGATTTATGTTTCATTAAATAGATATACCCATATCTACTTAAGTCATCGGTAAAAGTGAGAATATAGCGATATCCACCGCGCGTCGAAACACTCATCGGTCCGCATACATCGGTATGTATGATTTCCAACAAGTCCATTGCTCGCTCCATCATACCGGAGAACGGGGTTTTGATCGTCTTGCCCATGAGGCATGGTTCGCATGTGTCAAATGATTCAAAATCAAGAGACTCCAAAAGTCCATCAGAATGGAGTTTCTTCATGCGCTTTACACCAATATGACCTAGACGACAGTGCCACAAATAAGTAGTATTATCACTATCTACTTTGCATCTCTTAGCCTCAATGTTATGGATGTGTGTTTCATCCCTTTCGAGATTTAGAAGAAATAAACCATTCACAATAGGTGCATGACCATAAAAGATGTTACTCATATAAATAGAACAACCATTATTCTCCGATTTAAATGAATAACCGTCTTGCAATAAACACGATCCAGAAATAATGTTCATGCTCAACGCAGGCACAGAATAACATTTATTAAGGTTTAAAACTAATCCCGAAGGTAAAACTAAGGAGAGCGTGCCGACGACCATCACATCAACTCTTGATCCGTTGCCAACGCGCATCGTCACCTCATCCCTCGCAAGCCACCGTCTATTCCGTAGCTCCTGTTTCGAGTTACAAATATTAGCAACTGAACCGGTATCAAATACCCAGGCACTACAACGAGGGCTAGTAAGGAAAACATCAATAACATGTATATAAAATATACCTTTGATGGTGCCAGCTTTCTTGTCCGCTAAGTACTTCAGACAGTTGCGCTTCCAGTGACCCTTGTCCTTGCAATAGAAGCACTCAGTGTCCGGCTTAGGACCAGACTTGAGCTTCTTCTCAGCAGGGGCAGTGCGCTTGCCGCCGCCCTTATTGAAGGGCTTCTTTGCACCCTTACCTTTCTTGAAGGTGGGCTTGTTGACCATCAACACATGATTATCCTTTTTGATGTCCACCTTCGCTACTTTCATCTTAGCGAAGAGCTCAGTGATCATATCAGTGGAACCAATCTGATTGTGATCAACTACAAAACTTTTGTAGCTAGGAGTGTCAATCTTGAGCTCCTCTGGAATCTTGCAGTCCAGTTTCTCAAGGCGTTGAGTGTAGCCCGACATCTTAATGGCGTGCTCACTAACGGAACTCCCTTCCTCCATCTTGTAGTTAAAGAATTTCTTAGAGATCTCATATCTCTCAGAACGGGCTTGAGTCTGAAACATGTTTTTCAGCTCCTCGAGAATCTCAAAGGGCCCGGCGAACTCCTCAAAACGATTTTGAAGATCCGATTCCATAGCAAACAACATGCCGATCTTAATCAAATCATAATCATCCTTGCACGACTGATAAACAGCTTTTTCATCAGCCGGCGCATCTATAGCAGGGGCGTCACCTAGCGCTTTCTCAAGGACATAGTCCTTTTGTCCGCCAGCGAGAATGATTCTCAGAATGCGGAACCATTTGGTGAAGTTAGACCCATTGTTTATAAGCTTTTCTATCTCAGCAAAAACGTTGAAGTTGAAGTTGGACTTGGCCATGTGATCTACAGTATTTGCAAGTACAATTTAGACTATGTTCATGATAAATAGTTCAACTTAATCAAATTACTAGATGAACTCCCACTAAATTCAACATCCCTCAAGTTGTTTAGTGAACACGATCCAAATTCACCACACCTAATCCGATCATCACGAGAAGAGATGTGGTTTCAATGGTGGACAACGAAGTGTCGATCATATCATTCATATGACTCATGCTTAACCTTTCGGTTCTTGTGTTCCGAGGCCATGTCTGTACATGCTAGGCTCGTCAAGTAAAACCCAAGTATTTCCGCGTGTGCAAAACTGGCTTGCACCCGTTGTATGTGAGCGTAGAGTCTATAGCACCCGATCATCACGTGATGCTTGGACACGACGAACTTTCGCAACGGTGCATACTTGGGAAGAACATAGTTTTATCTTGATCTTTAAGTGAGGAATCATCTTATAATGCTACCGTCGCGATCTAAGCATAATAAGATACATAAAAGGATAAACATCACATGCATATAACTTTATGTGACATGGTATAGCCAATCTTCGCGCAATGATCTCCATCTTGTGCGTGCCGGCATGATCTCCATCACTCCACCATGATTGCCTCCACCACAAATAGCAACTACAACTATTGCTAACTACTTAGCGATAAAGTGAAACTATTACATGGCGTATAAGAAGTTGACACACAGGTCATACACAATTATAAAGACAACCATATGGATCCTGCCGGTTGTGTACTCATCGACATGCAAGTCGTGAAACATTACAAAACATGATCATCGCATACATTATACACATCACATCTTGGGCCATACCATATCACAGAAAACACTCCCTACAAAAACAAGTTAGACGCCTCTACTTTGTTGTTGCATGTTTTACGTGGCTTATGGGAGTAGATGCTAAGAACGATTCTTACCTACGGAAAGCCACAACGGTGATATTATGGTTGCCAAACTCCAGTGTTAATCCCATGACAACTATAGTGAGAGAAACTGACATCCACCAGCCGCATGTGTGGAACAAGCCACACGTCAAGTGAGGAGCCGTTCTCGCGAACGACGTCGCGTAAGGTTGTCCTGGACCGCTTCAATCTCACTATCCCGCGTCATAAGAAGAACACAAACAAGAGGCTTGCAATAGAAAACATCAACGCCCGCAACAACCATGTTGCGTTCTACTCGTGAAACACATCTACGCATAGATCTAGCTTTGATACCACTGAAGGGTTTCGCGGCATAGTAAATCAAAATTTTCTACGGATGCGAACAGAGGGAAAGCCAAGATCTAATTGAGGAGATGCAAACAACGAGAGAGATTGGATTAGATCTTCATACCCTTGAAGATTCGCACAGCGGAACGTTCGTCGGAACGTGGGTGATGTAGTCTTACTCGCTTCTCCTCCTCGCGATCCGATCCGATCTAGCACCACAAGTGGCGGTGCCTCCGTGAGATGCACACGTGCAGCACCTCGACGTCTCCTCCTTCCTTGGTCCAGCAAGTATGGTGGAGAGATGGGTTGGATCTACAACGCGACAGCGCGGTGCAATTGGTGGAGAATTTCTGCAGCAGGGCTTCGCCTACAAGCAGTCGGGAGGGAGAGAGGAGGGCAGCAGGGCAGCTAGGGTTGGAGGGGAAGGTGTGAGAGGTTGGTGCGCCCCCACCCCTCTTTATATAGAGGGGGGCGCAGCCCTAGCCCCTCCCCCAAGCCCAAACCGGCGGCCCCAAAGGATAAGGAGTGGGGGGCAAGGAAACCCCCCTTCTAAAAACTCTATCTAGAGTTTAAACCTCTCTTGGCCGGCTGGGCCCTATGGGGCCTTGTTCCCCTGGCCCAATGCGGCCAGGGCACTCCCTCATAGGCCCATGCCCCCTCCCGGAAGGTGGGGCCACGTTGGTCCCCTTCCGGAAGGTTCTAGAAGCTTCCGGTACAATACCGATTAACCCGGAACAATTCCGAACTCCAAAAACTGCACTGCCTTATATGAATCTTATTCTCCGGACCACTCCGGAACCTCTCGTTATGTCCCGGATCCCATCCGAGACTCCGAACAAAAACTCATAAACCAATTATCCAATCTATCCTAGCGTCGAGACACGTTAAGTGTGTGACCCTGCGGGTTCGAGAATATGCAGACATGATCTTATATCAATAATCAACAGCGGGGTCTGGAAACCCATATTGACTCCCACACATTCATCGATGATCATATTGGATGAACCACGATGCCAGGATTCAATCAATCCCATATATATATTCCCTTCGTCTCGCGATATTTTACTTGCCCGAGATTAGATCGTCGGTACCGTCATACCTAGTTCAATCTCGTTCATAGCAAGTACTTTACTCGTTTTGTAATCCGATATCACTTTGTGATTAACTCCTTAACCACATGCTTGCAAGCGGTGTTGATATCGATTACCGAGTGGGCCCGAAGTATATCTCTCCGACTTGGGAGGGACAAATCCCATCTCGATACATACAACCCAACAGATACTTTCCGATCACCTGAGAGACACCTTTATGATCACCCTCTCATAGGATGACGTTTGATGACCTCAAAGCTTTCTTCCGATACCAGGGAGTTGTATTATCTCATGGTGTAAGGAATACAATATTTGACATAAGAAAAGCTTCGCAAAGACGAACACGATGGCACGATCTAATTGCTTCGCTTAGTTTGGGTCTGTCCATCATATCATTCTCCCAATGATATGATCTCATTATCAATTGACAACTCATGTCTATGGTTAGGAAACTTTAACCATCATTGATCAATGAGCTAGTCCATAGAGGCGTACTAGGGACACGGTGTTGTTCACAAACCACACAAGTATTAAAGTTTCCGCTTAATACAATTCTAGCATGGAATATAAACATTATCATGAACAAGAATTATAATAATAACATCTTTATTATTTCCTCTAGGGCATAATTCCAACAAAACAATCCACTTATTCCATGAACAAGAGACCGTTGTTTTCTCCCTAGTGGCAACAACACATCTACAACCTTAGATATTTCTGTCAATTCCCTTTGATTAAATAGAGGCATGAACCCACTATCGAGCATAAATATCCCCTCTTGGAGTCACTAGCAACTACTTGGCCAAGATAGCTACTAACAACAGAGAGCATGCAAGATCACAAATAACACAAACATGATAGAATCAATAAGACAAAACCATTAATCAATCTGACATAGTAATCTCAATATACATCGGATCCCCGCAAACACAACATGCATGATTACAAATAGATGAGATCTTGATCATGAACGGAGCTCACAAGATCTAGACATGAAAGCACAAAGGAGGAGATACAACCATCTAGTTACTAAATGGACCTGTAGTCCAAGGTGGAACTACTCACACTTCATACCGAAGGCTGGCATGATAAAAAAGAAGGCCTCCGGGATGATCTCCCCTCCAGCAGGGTGCCGGGAAGAGCTTCAGATCCCCCGGATCTAGGGACGATGGTGGCGGCGGCTACAGACGGTTTCGTGGAATATTGATCAGGTGCCTAGGGTTTAGGTATCGGGGGATTCTTATAGGCGAAGAGGCGAGGCTGGGAGGCGGCCAGGGGGCCCACACCCTGCCTAGGCATGGCCCAGGGTGGGCCCGCGCCTGGGAGGGTGCGGCCACCCTATGGTGCCCCTCCATCTCTCCTCTGGACTCCGTGTTCTCCTCGGTGAAATATTGACTTTCGCTTTTGTCCCGTCCAATTCCGAGAATATTTCTTTACTAGCTTTTCTGGAACCAAAAATAGCAGAAAATAGGCAATTGGCACCGTGGCAACTTGTTAATAGGTTAGTACCAAAAAACATATAAAAATCACCTCAAAGTGTGGACAAAGCAAAGCAAAGTAGATACTAAACAAGCATGAAACATAAAAAATTATAGATACATTTCCGACATATCAAGTGTGTGGCATTGTTCACGGAGGACAAAAACTCAATTTATCATTTTTTCAATCCTAAAATATAAAGTATTTTTAGATCACATAGTTGAATACATGGAAGTATTTTTGTTCGAATTTTTTGAAAATTTTCAATTCAAATATTTGAGCATTAAAAGACGAGCTCACTAGAGCCCGCGCTCTAATGCGTCACTCTCATAGTCTCATGTAAGTTTGCTCTCTTATGCTTTCCCCTCTCCTTTATCCCTTCTTCCTTGTTGAGCTCTCCTTCTCCCAGCGCCTCCTCCTCTTTCTCCCTCCTCCATTTTATTTGTCGGTCGGAGAGAGGAGGGAGGGGCTCGTCCTCCCTCTCTCATCTTTATATTCCACCAGACTAGTGGTCAGGTCCCTGTATTTAGGCTTCTTGCCTTATGCTTGTAGGAGTTGCTCATCGATGAGGAGGGTCCAACGACTCTTCTTTGGCTTCCTCATGCTCCTAGCGGCCGTAATCATATTTGGTGTCGATCAGGGAGAGATTAAATCTGAAGCCCCTCCGCAAAACAACCTTCGAGATCTCACCAGCTCGGTTGTGTGGGCGAGTGCTCTTTTTCTTATTCCAATAAATTCTTGTTTTTTCTGTGTTGGTCATCGAACTTTGTCTCCAAAACCAGTCAATCCCGGTGATATGTACCAAGAGCTTCACTTTTGTTCCTTGTCGGTTTTGGGGAAGAGGGTTTAAGATAGGTGCATGTGTCTCATTCATTCTTCTTGGCTGCTCTCGGTTCATTTTATAATGATATTTTACCAGTTGTTTCGTTGTGTTGGAGGATGTCCCTCTTCTGCCAGAGGCGTTATAGGGCCTCATTGAGTTGCAGTTGGCCGTGGCGGCGTGATATCCGCAACCTTTCCTTCTTTGACGTCTAAGTCAATATCAGAGAATCGAGATTACTGATGAGTGTCTTTTTGTTTCATTGCAATTTCTAACCTAAAGCATGGAGTTCTTCGGTTTGTTTGGCTTCAGTCTTCTTCTCCCCCTTTTTTGGAGGAACAAAATCCGTCTTCCTCATAGTGCTGGTGGCAACCACGACTTGAGTGTGAGGCTTCGTGGCGAACCTAGGTTGGACGGCATGTGTCGTCGGGGCAGCCAGAGATGTATTGTTCGACGCGTGAAAATGTTGCTATGTGTTGCCTAAGGGCCTATTTGTAATTCTGCTTTTACGGAGTCCTTTTTGTAACTCATGATGTAGCCTTTGTGCTCCACTGGATAATATCAAGTGCAGGGTTTGTTTGCTAAAAAAAGAAAAGTAATCCCTTTGTCATGAAATAAGTGACTTAGGCTTATCTAGATTTATATGTAGCTACATACTAAAACACACTAATACATACGAATCTAGACAAATCCGAGTCACTTATATTTTATGATTGGATGGAGTATATGTTTGTTGGCTATAAAAAACCACTCCCGAGCCATAGGGGGCCCACACCACCCCATGGCGCACCCCCTAGGTCGCGCCACCAGGTGGTGTGGCCACCCTGACCCACCTCCGGCATTTCCCTTTCGCCTATAACATCCTCCCGAAACCCTAAGACTCGGGGAGGGATCACAGAAATATTTCACCGCCTTTGCAGGACGGAAACTACAGAGAGAGAAAGAGCTCTCTGGCAGGCAGAATTCTGCCGAGGAAATTCCTTCCCGAAAAGGGGAGATCGTCGCCATCAACACCGTCATCAAGCTAGACTTTATCGGGATCATCATCATCTTCTTCTTCACCACCATCTCCACCAGCACCATCACCACCACTCCATCCCGCTGTAAAAATTGGGTTGAATCTTGCATAGTTCTTAGGGGAAACTTTCCGGTGTTGATTACTTATTGTAGTTGATGCTATTGAGTGGAACCATTGGATTATTGTTTATGTTCAGATTGTTACTTATCATTATTTTATCTCTGATCTTGATCCATATGATGTCTCGTGAGTAGTTCGTTTAGTTCTTGAGGACATGGGAGAATTCATGTTGTTAGTAGTGGAATTGTGTTGAGAAATATTCAATGGTTTAATATTTAAGTTGTGATGCTATTCTTCTAGTGGTGTCATGTGAACGTCGACTGCATGATACTTCATATTTATGGGCCTAGGAGAATGCATTATGTATTTGGCTACTAATTGTGGGGTTGCCAGAGTGACAGAAACCTAAATCCCCGTTAGAAAACCTTTGCACAAGGGAGTATAGGATCTCAGAGTTTAATGCTGTGGTTAGATTTTTATCTTAATTACTTTCTTATAGTTGCGGATGCTTGCAAGAGATATAATCACAAGTATGTATTAGTACAAGTAAGGTCTGTATATTAACATAGGTTCACCCACACAACACTTATCCAACCAAAAAAGATTAATCAGCTATATGAAGCGAAAGCATTTGACATCATTCCCATATGTCCTCGAAAACGTTTGGTCCTCATAAGTAATACAACCAGCTTGTCCTTTGACGAAGAAAGGATTGGGCCACTTGGTGCAATTATTATTGTTATTTTTTATTTACTTGCACTTTATTTCTTTGCTTTATCAAAAAATCCTGAAAATCCGTTTGCTAAGTATTACAGAGAATTCTTGATCCAAACCACTTGTCAACATCTTCTGCTCCTTGTTGGGTTCGACACTCTTATTTATCAAAAGTACTACGATACACCCCCTATATTTATGGGTCATCAGTGCCCAAGAAGGGCAAAGGGCTAGAGGAGAAGATCCGCCGCCGCATCCGCAACCTCCCTCCGGCAATGCGGTGGGAGAGAGGCTACCAGAGCGAGGACTTCTAGAAAGAGTTCCTCGACTAGGAGAACAAGGCGCGGCGCGCGAGCACCTTCCGCGATGACTTGCAGTCGTGGCAGGTGTACGACGTCCCCTCCATCGACTCCAACGACGATGAAGCCTTCAACCACTCTGGTGATGAGCTCGACAGTCAAGAAGGAGTCGATGGACCCAGTCGCAGCAGTCCTCGCGCACTTGCCCCCGGAGTACCGAGAGGTCCTGGCGCGGGGCTACAACAAGGACGCCTTCATCGAGCAGGCCATCGCGTCCAGTGCGCGGGACGAGGACGCCTTGTGGGGAGGCTACCAAGAGGTCGTCCAGCTCACTGACCTGATAGCGCAGGCAAACGCCCAGCTGCCTCCACCGCCGCTGCTGTCGGGGTGGGCGCCGCGGATCGCTCCGGAGGTGGGGATGAAGTTGGTGCACCTCCACCATCGCACAGCGCCGCCTGCAGCGTGGTCTGGACAGGTGATTGACCCGCTAGCACCCGTGCGCGCTCTGGTCCTGCCACCGCCCAACCTCTGAACGTTGTCGGAGTACATCGACCTCGACCCCTAGATTGACGCGCCGGCACCGACGCACAAAGATCGGTAGCTAGGGTTTAGACTAGGGCTAGTTTAATTTCATTTTTATATTATGAATGTAAATTAGGTATGAATATGTACGGATTTTTGCCAGTTTTTAGCGCGAATTGCCTCAGTTTAAATTTGAAAGAAAAAATTCACCCTGTTTGCCACGCGAGGACAAATGGGACGTGACTGGCCGGATAGACCGAACCCCGATCTAAAAGTAATCGTGGCCCGGCACTAACCTAAACGAACAGAAATGGATCGTTTGGTTGGTTGTTTGAGTTGGCCCGGTGAAGATGCCCTAATTGGGGTATCCCGTTGGGTCTTTGTTATCTGGCCGGGTTTGTCTGGTTGGTCCGGATTTGTCAGTTTGAGCGTGCCGTTGGCCTAACAGGAAGACGCAGTGGAGGAGAAGAGTCGGGGCCTGGGCTGTGGGTTGGCCGGAATAGAGAGACGGCGGCGGAGTAAGAGGACGGAGGTAACGACCCAGGGAGACAGATCCGATAGCCACAAACGCTTAGTACGTTATCCTACCTACACTAGTACAAATTCGACTCGGATTCTGGGAGTCGATCGACCTAGAATTGATGCCAATCAAATCAGGCATCTGCTCCTCCTTCCGGCTCCACCAATATATTTAGCAGGGGTTTCATAGATCCAGGCCTCGATCAAAGAAAGAAAAGCTCCGGCCGCTCTGATTTGAGACTACGAATTACGATGGGATCTCTGTTCTCTTCCGTTGCCGAGGTTGTCGGTTTCATCGCAGCAAACATGTATGAATTCATCTTCCCGTTAAGAGGTGTTGTCGGAAATACCCGCAATCTGCTACGGCGCTCCGAAGAGTACGTTAAGTTTCCTAGCTAGTTCCCGTCTGCTGTTGAGCCTACTCCTAGTTCCCGTTTAGTACTACAGTAGTATCTTTTTTACTTACATCCTGTAATTAAGCTAATCTCGAGTTCAGGGAACGCGACGCCTCCATCAGACACCATGCTCGTTTCGCCCTTCACCACTACAATTCCAAGAACCCGGTACGACATCGTTCCTCTAGTATTAGTTTCGACATTCTCGAAAGAAAAAAAGCACTCCACTGATCGATCGATCTACAACAAATTTATTTTCAGGGCGCCGAGTTCGATCTTGTGAAGCCTCTGATGGTCGCTCACGTCCTCTTTAGAGGCGACTGGTGGTACCACATCAGCTTCTGGGCTCGCAGGAGGGGCGCTCCGCCGGAGACCCCCGTCCAGCAGTTCTTCGGCGAGCTGCACTACAGAAGCTGCGCCGCCTGTGATGTCGACGACGACGATGATGACGTGCCCGCCCAAACACACAGCTGCAACATTCCGGTGGTGGAAACATGCGCCATCGTCGGTAAGACTCCTCCCCCATCGATCCCAGCTAACTTCTTTCCGTAATACTGTACGTACTATGGAACATATTAAGTGCTAGGTACATGTTTGTATACGTGGTTGTGTGACCGCGATTAACTTCTTTCTGTTTCATTTCTCGATTGTTGTAATACAGATAAAATATCCACGTTTCAGCCGCAGACGCCTACCCGCAAGAGTAAGCGTGCAAACTCTTTTTCAGTGGCTATATTTGCCGATGAATTGTTTCCATGATATGCGATTATCTGATATCTATCGGCCATTCCCCCACAACATGAGTACCGATTTATCTCCTTTTGTTTATTTGGCTTCTTCATTGACAGAAAAGAAACCCCGCCGGAGAGTGTGCATACTCTGCTCCCCTGCCTCTGAGATCTTTCATCCCAAGAAGGGGAAGTTCGTGTGTGGAAAGGAGGAAGCCCACGCAAAGGAGTTCAAACGGTTCAATAATCTTCTAGAGAAGCCCTTCACTTGTACTCCAACATAGCTAACATGAATTAGATGTGTGCATCTATCGACATAGAAGACGGGTCATCCTCCTTAAATATTGGGAAAAAATGTATTGACATGTTTTTTATCAAAATATATACTCCCTCTGTCTCGAAATAGATGTCTCGGGTTTTTCAAATTTTAGATGAGTCTAATACTAAATAGTGTCTAGATTTATTTAAAATTTGACAAATCTAAGACATCTATTTTGAGACGGAAGGATTATTAACTTTCAGGATTAAAAATCAATTTTCACAACAACGAAATATTCTGTTTTGGAAAGATTAAAGAAAGAGAGGAAGATATAAAATTCTTTTCAGTCGTGAATCAGGGTTACTACCATTAGGAATACCCATTCATTTTAGAAGACTCAAGAATGAAGAGTGGAAACCCGTCCAAGACTGTATTGAAAGAATGTTGAGCAGTTGGATAGGCAAGAAGCTATCTTATGGAGACCACTTAATAGTTCTTACAAGCTTGCCCATGTTTATATTGTCTTTTCTTGAAATACCTAAAGGGGTAAAAAAAAAGACTTGATTTCTTTAGGTCGCGTTTATTGTGGCAGAGTGATGGGCACGAAAAGAAATATAGACTAACTAAGTGAGATTAAATTCGTAGACCTAAAGAACAGGGAGGATTGGGAGTTGAAGTTTTGAAAAAAAAAATAGATGTTTATTTAGCAAGTGGCTTTTAAACTTCTTAATGAGGAGGGGGTGTGGCCACAGGCAAGAGATGCTGGAAAACAAGTACCTTCATTCTAAAAATTGTCTTAGGTTTTAGTAAAACCAACTGATTCTTTTTTTGGAAAGGCCTTATGAACGTTAAAGATGAGTTTTTTCAAAAGAAGCTCCTTTCAAATTGGTAACCGGGTGAATAGTAGGTTTTGGAAAAATACTTGGCTAGGAAATAACGGATTTGCTAAAACACAGCTAGTTGTGACATAGCTTAGGACACAACTAACTCGTTGACCGTCCGATTGTTCTGCTAAGATGCCTGCCGTTGCATGGCCTTTTTTTCTTGTCGTCCTCGGCCCATTCCCGTCGTCTGTTTAGAAATATATAAAGGTAAAGATGGGCCGAGGCGTTGTACTATATGTACTATCCGGTGTGTCTTGTCCTATTTCTTTTTATTGTCTTGAGTCGTTGTTTGTTTATGTGGAATGTTTGTTGTATCCACGCCATTATGTGGGCTGTTATTCTTCACACGTGATGTAAGCTCTTAGTCTCCTTAGCCTACTTTTTATTTTTTTATGTACCTCCTCAACGTGAACTAATTAGCCTAATATGTTGTACATAAGCTGTACTCGTAGCCGTTGTAACTAACTTTTTATATTACTTTTATAATTGTTAATGTAAAAAAAAATTATTCGCAACAATTGCAAGTGAGGCTATAACTGGATAGGTATTTTTACTGTTACAAGTCAGTCCGCACCTAGATATTTTTCCAGTTGCAAGTGAGACTGCAACCAGGTATTTTTTTTAGTTGCAAGTGAGGCTGCAATTGAGTATTTTTTTTACGGTTGCAACTGAGGTTGTAACTAGGTATTGCAAGTGATAGAACTGGGTATTTTCCCAGTTGCAAGTGAGGTTGTAACTATGTATTTTTCAGTTGCAAGTGAGGCTGCAACTGGGTATTTTCCCGGTTGCAAGTGAGTCTGTAACTGATTATATTTCGGTTGTAAGTAGGAGTTGCAATTAAATTGTAGTTTTTATGGAAGTAGTTTTTAGGAAATGCTAATTTTGAGCTAGTCGAGAATTAAGCTAGGGCATAGTCAACTCATCCATCGTCGATAATCCATCAGGCTTTATGTCGTTTGTTGTCGCTACGTGGTGGTCAGCTTGTTATTTTCCAATTTGACCTGCATGTTATGTTGTTGGCCATTTCTTTAGTTTTGGTGGATCGGTAATAGGCTTTCGTATAATTTTTGTTTTTGCTGGGCGCTAGCTTTTATTCATAATTATGCTTTTGCGTCTTATTGGTCGTTTTTCTTGATATTTGTTAGCAACGTGGTCATAAGAAATTTGTCATGTGGCCGTTTTTTAGTTGAAAGTGGGGTTAACTTTTTTTATTTTGTAAGTAGGGTTGAAGATGAGTTATTTTGTCAATTATAAGTGGATTGAAACTAAGTTATTTTTTGTTGCAAATAAGGTTGCAATTGTGTTATTTTATGAGTTGCAAGTGGTAATACAACTGAGTTATTTTTTTCAGTTACAAGTGAGATTGTAACCGAGTTATTTTTTATAATTACAAGTGAGGTTGTAACTCAGTTGTCTTTCCAGTTGTTTATCAATTGCAAGTGAGATTACAACTAAGTTATTACCTCTGTTTTTAAATATACGATGTTTGATTGGCTTTATTTTAGCCTATTTAGTCCAAAAACATTATATATTTATAAAGGAAGTAGAAGTTCAAGTGAGGTTTGGATTAGACGCACCATCCTATATTAGCCACATGAGAGAAGAAAATACATAGCTGGATGCTAGCAAAGTAAGTATGCGATGCCTGCCAACCTCACATGCAAGCCATCAGCGCACAGGCCATGGGGCCAGCCACTCACGCAGGGCAACAGAGCAACAACGACAGTCGTGTAACAGTGGAACGGCGTGGGCTAGCGTACGATGCAAGCTGACCTCACTGACTGTGACTTATATTAAGTCTCAGTCAACTGCGTTTTAGAGAGACCCAGGAAATAAGCCCTTAGCTAAGCAATATCCATCTCTTTATAATATCTCACCGAAAATGAATTACTGTAGCAAATGTCATGTCAACCACTCCTATATACATAGGTTTTCGTAGAGCTGATTGAAAAAACTGAAATTTTTGGAGTTATTTTGTGCAACAACTGATGCTAGATTGCTAGTTCAGCTTTCGGACCATGACGACAAGTTCAAATGGAGCCTAACTAAATCGGAGACGTTCACGGTTTGGTCTATGTATCTCGATATGATTAACGGTCATACCAGGTTTCTACGCAAATATATTTGAAAAATCAGGGTACCACTTAATATAAAAAAATTCATGTGATTCCTTCATAGAAAAATTATTCTCACTAAAGATAAACTTGCTAAGAGAAATTGGTAAGGTTGTAAGAAATGCTACTTGTGCGATCAAGATGAAACAATACAACACCTTTTGTTTGATTGTCCTTTTTCTGGAGTACCATGGAGAATTGTTCAATTTGCTTTCAATATTACCCAACCTTTAATGTAACCAATCTGTTTGGGAACTGGTTGAACGGGTAAAGAAAAAACAAAAAGCTCATATCTTAGTGTGTGTGCGCGCTTTATTATGGTCCATCTGACATATTCATAATAATTTTATCTTTACCAAATCAAGTGTCTCATCATTTTTATAGCTTATTTCTATAGCTACTCGTTGGATCCATATGTGGTCCTTTCTCCTTTTGGTGGAGCAGCGTCAGGTAATGGTTTCTGAGTGTATCCGCTTCGAGATTGTCGCACGGGCTACAACCAATACGACTGGTCTTTTGATAGAAGGTTAATATATTGATGCAGAGGCGTTGCATGTTGCTACTCTTTGTTTAGATGGCTGATTTTTGCGTCGACTCTATGTGATCCGTGAACTGGAATAGTTTGTAAACTTGCTCAATACCGTGGAAGCTAACTCAACCCCTAGTTCGAACGCACCGATCGAGATATGGACTATACAACAAAGCAAAATCAGGTCGGCAATCCCTAAGTCGCACGTGCAAACATACATGTTCAGGTTTCACGTGACTGGCGGCCTGCAGTTTTAGTCACGATCTTCTCTTAAACTACTAAAATATTTTATTCAGATCTAACCCGCTAATACCTCCGTGTTTTCCCTTTTGCATGACTCGTGGCTGCAAGATTCTATACGGTACATTAATGTACATGATCGATGGACCAAGACCAAGCCAAGGTCATCCTAGAGGGTCAGAGGAAGGAATCTACCAGTACACGCGCGAACATGCCTGACTGGTTTTTCCGATCATACAAACCTCTATTTTGATCTTGCGCATTGATTACTTTACCAATCAGACATTTCGGGACATGATCCTTTACACGCATGATATTTGATATATACACATCGTTGGAGAAACGAGTCACGTCCGGTCGCAGGTTTTATGCCGACACTACCACCGATTAACGATTTCATTGCGAGTCACCTATCCAGGATCGGTCGCTGCTGCTGTCCGCCGTTCGAGAGAAGCGGAAAACTGAATCAAGTCGCGAAGACGCACCAGGGAGTCGACATGAAAAATACACGCGATCCTTGAATAAGTGCATCTGATCGATGGTAGCTGGAGAAGTATACATCCTTCCGATCGAGGAGCTCTGTCGTAACAAACGCATGTCAAGTGCATACGGCCAGGACTAATCACATACGTTTCTCTTTTATCATTATTTTCTCAAATAATTATTATTTGATCTGATTATCATTGTGCTCGTGCTGTTTATTTGTACATGCATGACATCTTGTTTGAAACAATGGAGTCGCGAAGAAGCCAACTCAGTCGCTCGGCTGTCGCGGACTCGCCACCGCAAATTCGCCGACACGGAATCATCCTCATGCAACTCTCCATGTTCGGCGACTCGCCCAGCACACACTTGTCATACTCGGGGACTCGCCTGTCGCGGACTCGCCCGGCGCGAGCTCGCCTGCCGCGGGATTGCCTTCGCGACCTCGCCCTCGCGACCTCCGTCCGCCACGTCGACCCCGTGTCCACCGCGTCGACTTCTCCATAGCGCGACCTCCGCCCGCCGCGTCGACCCCGTGTCCACCACGTCGACTTCGCCATAGCGCGACCCCCATCCGCTGCGTCGACTCCATGTCCACCGCGTCGACATCGCCATAGTGCAACCTCCGTCCGCCGCGTCGACCTCTTGTCCGCCGCGTCGACTTCTCCATAGCGTGACCTCCGTCCGCCGTGTCGACTCCGTGTCCCCGCGTTGACTTCGCCAAAGAGCGACCATGTGTCCGCTGCATCTACTCCGTGTCCGCCATGTTGACTTCACCAAAGCACGACCATACGTCCCCTGCGTCGACTTTTCCCGGCTAAACACCGTGCGACCCCGTCCTCTACGTCAAATGCGTACGCCGCGCCTACTAAGGGACCTTCATCGTCCGAGTCGCCAGAGAGGGTCGCATGCCACGCTGCATGGACTCACCACTGGGTGTCTCTCCCCCGGGAAAAATCTATTCGCCTTTGTCAACCTTTTAAAGAGCGACTCGCAATGGCCAAGTAGTGCAGACGAGGACTCGCAAACCGAGCCTTGGATCGTCCACGAAAAACGCTAACCGAGAGCCATCATTGGAGTCGCCTTGCTCGACTGGCCTTCCGGGCCAAGACAAATGGTAGTGCTACACAAACAGCACCATGTCCTCCTCAACCTTAGACAGTGCGACTCGCACGGCCAAGTACTGCGGACGAGGACTCGCAAACCGAGCCTCGGATCGTCCAGGAAGAACGCCGAGCCGAGAGCCATCTTTGGAGTCGCCATGCGACTGGCCTCCCGGGCCAAGACGAGAGACTCGCTAACAAAACAGCGCAATCAACATCATCGCGGATTCGCAATCATCGGGGACTCGCCACACTCGGGGACTCTCCCCTCGCAGACTCGCAATCATCGCGGACTCGCCACACTCGGGGACTCTCCCCTTGCGGACTCGCAATCATCGCGGACTCGCTACACTCGGGGACTCTCCCCTCGCGGACTCGCAATCATCGCGTGCTCGCCACACTCGGGGACTCTCCCCTCGCGGACTCGCAATCATCGCGTTCTCGCCACACTCAGGGACTCTCCCCTCGCGGACTCACAGTCATCACGGACTCGCCATGCTCCGGGACTCTCCCCTCGCGAACTCGCAATCATCGCGGACTCGCCACGCTCGGGGACTCGGTGTGCTACAGACAACGCCACTCGCCGGTCGCCCAACCTCGCCACTCGGCGCGCTCGGGGACTCGGCGCCTGCCGGTCGCTCGACCTCGCCACTCGCCACGCTCGGCAACAACCACTACTATTTTCAAAATATGAGCCTCAAGTCGCCTCTGCAAGCCAACTCGAGCCTCGGGGACTAGTCCTAGGCATGCTGCATGTACGCGTGGTTCCGCGACCGCGGATCGCCCTCGCGTACTCAATACGCTCGGGGACTCGCCACCGCGGACTCGCCCTCGCGTACTCAACGCGCTCGTCGACTCGCCACCGCGGACTCGCCCTCGCGTACTCAACACGCTCCGGGACTCGCCACCGCGGACTTGCCCTCGCGTACTCAACACGCTCGGGGACTCGCCACCTCGGACTCGCCCTCGCGTACTCTCCACACTCCGGGACTCGCCACCACGGACTCGCCCTCGCGTACTCTCCACGCTCCGGGACTCGCCACCGCGGACTTGCCCTCGCGTACTCAACACGCTCGGGGACTCGCCGCCGCGGACTCGCCCTCGCGTACTCTCCACGCTCGGGCACTCGCCGGTCGCTCGACCTCGCCACTCGCCGCGCTCGGGTACTCAGCACGCTCCACGTTCGGGGACTCGCCGCAAGTGGCGGCTTCACCGACACCCTGCGTCTTTCGCCAACTGGCCATCACCGACTGGCTCACGCCGACCGCCTCCCGCTTCACGGTTCTTTTCTCTGTTCAGGAGCTCGTCGCCGATTCGCCACGACCCATCGTCAAGACTCTCCACGCCATGCCTCAAGCCCGCGTCGAATCGACAACGCGCTCGGGGACTACTGATAGGGGAATACCAATCGGGGTATACCCACGAAGCGGAGTCGCCAGATGGACTGAGCCGACTGAAGAATAGCCGCAGGACGGATCGACTCGCCTAGAACGGCGACTGGTGTATACTAGGCCCAGGCGACTCACCGACTGGAGGCCCAAGATAGCGACTCCAGTACAAAGCCCACCAAATACTTGTAAACCCTAACTAGCTACATATATAAAGCCACCAGGGGCACCCCACGGGGTATGTTCTCCCACATTAGATTAGATCTAGTCTCTCCCTCCGCCTACGGCGGCTCCCATGTAAACCAATCTATGATCATATGTTGGATTGATAGCAGGACGTAGTGATCCTCCACCGAGGGGACGTGAACCTGGGTACATCGTGTGCCAATCTCGCTCCCGGATTCTCCTACATCGCCTTGCTCCCTCTACGTAAGCTACCCCTAGTAGCATCTGCCGTGCAATACCACGACAGTTAATGCATGTGACCTTGAAATATCATGTCATGTCATGATAAAGTGATTGGTGAACTTGAAATATCATGTCATGTCTGTTAATGCATTTCTTCATTGGAGTGTATATCAGGTGTGTCGAATATGCCGAAGAGGATTACTCGTTGTGGATTTGCTGAACCCAAGCTCAGTTGCATCAATTAGAAAATATGAGAACTGTGTTTTAAAGTTTCAGATATTGTGGGTGGTGTAGCATGCAACGTGTAAAATTACGTGTTGCGTTTGTGTTTTCACTCATGTAGACGGTTAGTTCCAAATGATGGGCAAATGGTCAAGAGCTGCTATTTTCTTTTGCCCAAGCGATGATCAGTTTCTTTTTCTTGTGAACTAACCTAGCACGACATGTAAGCTTATGTTATTACTGCAATAGCTTTTTTGCAAGCAATGTTGCTGCAGTATAAATTGGTGTAGCGGGAAACTTACTTAGTCTTCTAAACTGAGCTATTAAAGAAATAGCAGAAACAAATGTTTTGACTGGCTCCTGGGCATAACCCAAAACGACACCGTTATCACGACCCGCCTCGCCCCCCCCTCCCGCGGGCGACCGGGCCACGCCACCGTCAGCTTGCCCCCAGCCTTCCCCTTCTCCCTTTCCCCCTTGCCATCGCCGGCGTGCGTCGCTGGGCAAGGCTCGGCCAACGGCGGTGGCCCCTCTACATCCCCCTCTCGATTGAGCTCTGCGCGAGGCGCGCAACAACAACTCTGGCTCGATGGCGGGGCTTCTCATCGCGGACCTGGGCGGCGCGGTGGGGTGGCCGTTGGCGGCGGTGCCTTGCAGCGGCACGGAAAGTCAGCAGAGATGCCCGCTTGGCCTAGATCTAGGCCCTTTTGGGCCCCATCTAGGCCTGGGTGGGTCAGCAACTGTCCTAGTAGTGGCTTGGATCCTTGGAGGTAGAGGTTGAGCGTTGGCAGGCACTAGGAACGGTGGTGTTGCACGTCAGCTTGCTACAGCAGGGCGGCGGGGGCTTTACGGGCCCGATCTAGGCTCTACCGGGCTCGGCAGGGCCTGCTGTGCCTTTCTACCACGTCCGGTCAGCTACCGCGAAAGTTCCCTCATGCTTTCTTGAAAGTTCACTCCCGCTTGACTGTGGCACGGCCGTCCCTGACTACTGCTGCACCATCCTATTTCGTCTTCAAACCTCGTGACGGTGACCGTAGAGAGACGACGAGTGTGGTGACAAGACTGTGGTGCTGCACAATGGTGGGTAGCAAGTTGGATGGATTTCACAGAGCAGACGGGATTATGGTTTTTTGGGGTCGGCGAAATCCTTGCCGGCTCATCTGGCACCGACACGGTGATGCCTATGGGTGTCGTCGTTCCTTTCTGAAGGGCCTCGGGTGCATCCCTTCCCCACTCCCCTTCAAGTATCGTGGGAAACTCTAGGACAAGTCCGAACAACAACGCCATCATCATTGTATTTCTTCTTGGAGATGTTGCTTGGTACTCGACGGTTCGGCGCACTAGGATCGTGGTGGGACAAATCTAGAGGACATACCAGTTTGATACATTGGAAACGTATCTATAATTTTTGATGTTCCATGCTTGTTTAGTATCTACTTTGCTTTACTTGTCCACACTTTGAGGTGCTTTTTACATGTTTTCTGGTACTAACCTACTAACAAGTTGCAACAGTGCCAGATGCCTGTTTTCTGCTGTTTTTGGTTTCAGAAAAGTTAGTAAAGAAATATTCTCGGAATTGGACGGGACAAACGTCAAAGTCAATTACTTTCCGTGGGGAACAAGAAGTCCATAGGAGAGCCGGAGGGGCCGGCCAGAGGGGCCAAACCCCCCCAGACGCGGCCACAGGTGGGCCCATGCCTGGCTAGGGTTTGGTGGCCCTGGACGCCTCCTCAGTCTCCCCTTCGCCTATAAGAAGCTCCCGATGCAGAAACCCCGAGTACCCGATCAGAAAACCACGAAACCGTCTATAGCCGCCGCCACCATCGTCCCTAGATCGAGGGGGATATGAAGTTCTTCCCAGCACCCTACCGAAGGGGAGATCATCCCGGAGGCCTTCTCTCCGGTATGATTCGTGAGTAGTTCCACCTTGGACTATGGGTCCATGTAGTAGCTAGATGGTTGTATCTCCTCCTTTCATGTGTAGATCTTGTGAGCTCCATTCATGATCAAGATCTAATCTATTTGTAATCATGCATGTTGTGGATATTGAGATTATTATGATGGTTTGATTAATGGTTTTATCTTTATGATTCTATCATGTCTATGTTGTTTGTGATCTTGCATGCTCTCCGTTGCTAGTGGTTATCTTGGCCAAGTAGTTGCTAGTGACTCCAAGAGGGGGTATTTATGCTCGATAGTGGGTTCATGCCTCTAGTTTCTAAGGGAAGTGACAATAATCTCTTCGGTTGTAGATGTGCTGTTGCTACTAGGGAGAAAACAACGGTCTCTTGTTCATGGAACATGTGGACTGTTTACCTTACACACTTTGCGTAAAGCAGTTGTCTGTTGCTTGTAACTTAATACTGGAGGGGGTTCGAATGATAACCTGAAGGTGGACTTCTAGTCATAGATGCAGTTGGATGACGGTCTATGTATATTGTTGTATTGCCCAATCAACTTCATAGGATCTTTCTGGCTAGTAATTGTATTGTTATGCCTTGCTCAGTTCCTGTCAACTTCCCTGCTGTAATTTGTTTACCCTTCATGCCATGTTGTTTATTTAAGGAGAGCACCTCTAGTGAAGTATGGACCCCGGTCCAATCTTTACCATTGATACATCTTCCACTGTTACTGTTTACTTGTTGCAAACCACCATTACCTTCCACACCATACGTTTAACCCTTTGTTACAGCAAACAGGTGAGCTTGACAACCTCACTAATTCATTGGGGCAAAGTCTTGAGTTTGTGTTGTGCAGGTCTACAGGTTGCTTGCAACACCTATGTGACGTTTACTTCTGTGGTGACCTAGCATACCACTGCATGTGTAGTACACTATAGTCATTGACATGACATCCACAGAACACCGTTCTGTAAATATCACATCCCTCAGAGTGGTACAACAGAAACATTGCGGGTCCATATTACAAACATTCACACTTTATTATTATTACAATATCAGAAGTTCAAGACTTCAAAAGGATTCAACTTACAAACCAAAATATAGAGTGTTTCAGCGGAATTTAAAAGTAGCAACTCCTAGTAGGAGTTGAGCTCAGCAGCTTATTCTATAGAGTTCATGCTACTCGGCTCCATTGGTTACTACTAACTAGGATACTTAGTTGGACTCGTTATCGTCGACACCATAGCGTATTTTGTAATCCACTCCTTCAACACCTTCTGACAGGTCAGGATCTTCGTAGAACACATCTTCTTGACATTCGGCTGCATACATTGGCACGTCTTCGGGATCCTCAGAGTCTAAGCAAGGGATCAAAGGAAAGGATGAGTAACAGCATTACCCAACAAGTTCATTATATGCAAGGTGGGAAGTTTGATGCTCTAACTACCACCTCGGACTATAAGTCCTTGGTACTATGCAGTTTTTATAAATCCTTCTTCAAAGATTGATTTTATTATGAAAATCTATGACCATCAGCCATCACAGGTTCGTAGCTCCTTCCCGGAACAAGGAGTAACAAGTTACAATTCTTACACTCTGCAGAGGTGCGTTACTTTACCCACGAGAGATCAACTACTTGTTGCACAACCAGGCGTACTTTCCCGTCCATAATTCCATGATGTGGGGCCCAGTAGTCGGTCCAAGCCAATCACTGCCCCCTTCGCGACCTCACATGCCTCCTTGGTGTACACCATGCCCACATAATGAATTACGGCAATGGTTTGTACAAGCCGTTAGATGCCAGAACTATCGTGGGACGATGAGGGTTCCCACCCATATGCTGCATATCCTCTATGAATTACCAATTAATATGCATGCTACAAGGATAATAGCCACGACCTGGACATCCGGCTTTATGCGAGAGGAATAAGATACAACTGACTTCTCTGTCCCATTCCAAATCTCATGGCTAACGCGTAATATACAACGCTAGAATCACTGATGTCAGGGGTTATTAAGTCCCTAATTGATCATTATTGTTGCAAATAGAACCCTAAGTTCTATTGCTCCATTATATCATCACTTAGGATGACTTCTATGATTTCTTTATTTGTGAAAATAATATTTTCTTTCTTTGGAATATATATGATAACACACAATTTGCAAATACTTTGGTAAGGACTCTTCAAAGGATATGAGCAAGTGATGAACTTGCCTTGTGATGGCAAGGTAGTGAAGTCTGATGCTTGCGCTGGACCTTGAGCTTCTATGTCTACAAAAACATCATTATTGCCCGGTAAGGACAATATTTAAAGAAGCAAAATGATTATGCAAAGTAATGTAATGCATCATTTAGCTTTATATGTATTCTTCCCCATTTATTTAAATTATAAAAATTCTTTTAATGAGAAAGAATTTATAAATATTAATTTTTAATATTAATTGAATTTTTTATTCTTTTATTTTATTTTAGTTTATTTGCTTTTTATTTAATTAATAATTCCTTTAAGAATTATCATTAAATACCAAAAATTGTCATTAAATATTTGTTTAGTATTTTTCTAAAATACTAAAATATTAATATATAATGAAAGTGATATTTAATTATTTTTATCAACTTTCAATAATTTTGTAAAATTCCATAAGGAATATATAAGTTACAAAATTTTTAATAAAACCTATATGTTCAAAATTTTATCTTTTAATTTATTTAGATAGTTTGGATTATTGTGAATCCAAAAATATTTTATTTATAATTTTTGGAATTATATTTTATTTTTAGAATTTATTTAAGTTCAGGGGCATTTTGGTCCTTTTCCAATTATTAAAACAGGTTATAAAGGATTTTGGGCTGATTGTTTGGGTTTTATTGGGACATCCAATAGGGCAAAGTTAAAACAATACCCCCGAAGGGGTATTGGCCCAACCCAGCCCAACACTCTCTGTCTCTCTCTCGAGCTCACCTCTCTCCTTCTCCTCCCCCGACCCGGTGGTCAGCGATGCTGCCACCGGCGATTCGCGCCGCCGTGGACCTTCCTGGCCGCCGCCGCCGTGGTGAAGGATGAGGTTGTCGGCCCCGTTCTACCCTCCTGTCCAATTGGATTTGGACCTGGAGCCCTCCTGTGACTAGATCGATGCCGTCCTGAACCCTAGGGTTTGGGGTTGGCGTTGATGCTGACGTCGCCACTACTGTCGTGCGCCATAGGGATGCTCCTCACCCCCAGGCATGGCTATGGTCGCTGTCGTGGTGTGGTGTGGGTTGTAGCGCCCCCTTGGGGGTGCTCCCCGTGCCGCCATGGTCGTCGGCCTTCTCTGCTTCCTCTTCTAATCTACAGCGAGGACCTTCTGTAAGTTATTCCTCTCCTCTCTAGTTCTCTGTGCTAGGCCAACCTATGCTAGATGTTGGTAGTGACCTTCCTAGTTACTGTCCTGTCCTGATTGAGATGGTTTGTTCTGCCTAGGGTTCATACCCTGTTGTGGATTAGATAACTGATGAGTTGGAATCAAGTTTTGATGGTCCCCAAGCATGCTAAATGGTTGTTAGCTGTGTCTTGCTGCTTATGATTAGATGTGGTGATGCTAGCGGTTTACCAGATGATTCTATGGGTTAATTTTTATATGATTCAGATGGTAAGGTTGCTCTAGAAGCAATATTTGGGAAATCTAGTGGTTTAATAACTCACCACTGTCATTACTTGGGTAATGACAATGAGTGTTGTTTGATGAAGTCACTGTATTAGTACTGTTGGTTTAAGAATTCATATGTAACTTGAGATCAAATGGTTTCAAACAGTGAAGATATACATATGGATTTTCCTGATTATGATTCCTGTGATGTCAGGAAAATTATTTATAGTTGGTTGATTTTATTTGTGAAGATTGGATGCTTAACCTGCTTAGTTTAGAACTGTTCTTGTGACACCATCCTTGTATGGCACACAAGATTAGATTCTATTACTTGGTTTGGTTTTGTTCAAGTTTAAGATGAGTTTGGCATTAAAGATAGGTAGAAACTTCCTTTCTTAAATCCCTAAGACCCATGATGTTGGTCTGAGGTTTAGGGATTAAGCCTTTATCTAGTTGATTCATATGGATGGTTCTGGTAGTGATACCATCTACTATTTCTTGAATCAAAGTTTGGGAAAAAAATTATGGTAGGCTTGATCACTTGTATAGTTCCATAAGATTAAATTCTAAGGTGCTACTCTTGTCTTAGAGATGTGACTAGAAGTTTAAATCTTAGCTATGTTCATTCTTGAATTGAAATATAGCTTGATTTCTTAGATCAATGATGTTGTCCTGAGATCTTAGTTGGATCCTTATACTTTTCTTATTGCTTTTAGTGTTTAAAACCTCAGTGATGGATTCACCCCACTTGGGTGCTTTCTGAGAGTTTGAGTAAGAGACAGATCATGTATTCTTGTCTAATCTTAGACGGATAGATCATGTGATGGTCTATTTTACTCACCACACTTATTTGATGTTGGGGTTGCCAGTGGTTGATCTTGTGCCAACTTGATATGGTGCTCTCCTGGTATTTCCAGCTCCTGGCTTGTCCTTGATCTAGCCCTTCATTTCCTGGTCCTGGTAGCTTGATCTTGTCCTTGCTATCCACCTGATCTTCCCCCTCCCTATGTCACCATTTTGGTGATGTGATCCAGGGTTTTGATTGGTGAGTTCTAGCTTGGCTTTGGCTTGGGTTAGATGGTGGCTGCTGTGCTTGGTGTGTAAGAACAATGGAATGGTGTGGGGATTGGTTTCCCATGGTTGTGTTGATGGTTTTGTTTGATTGTGATGTTGTTGTGGTGTTGACAGCACACACCATACAGTTTGGTGTGTGTGTGTGTTGCCTGTGTGCCTGCTGCACATGTTGTGGATATGTTCTGGTTGTGAAGTTACCTTTATCTGGTTTCTCTTACTTGGCTGGTGAAGCTTGCCCCTCCTTGATGTTTATTTGACTTATGGCTTCAAATTATGAAAGATATATTCTTTCATATTGGTGAAACTTGCCCCTTAAATTACTCAATGATGAAAAAGTGAACAACGCACTTCACTGTCAATTCTGAGAGTAAAATAATTCTAATCCTAACCTTCTTTTTCTTTTAAGTTTCTTTTTATTTTGTAGGTACCAGATTTGAAGATCAAGACTTTAGTTTAGGTTTTTCTTTTTCTTTATAGATTTGTCACTTGTAATAACTCTCATATTCAATTTTAATCTTTAATTTATTCTTTTGTACTTTTTATTTTTATTCTTTTGTAATAAACATTGTACTATTATTCAATAAAGAAATATTATTCTTCTATTTAATTATTATTGTAAAGATTGTTGCTCATTTCCATAAGTTACATTTTGTAACTCATTATTGAATGAAGTTTTGGAATATTCATTTTATTGATTGTCTTCTTTCATTTAAAGTTTGAGTTATTATTGGTTAACTCCTAAATTAAATCAAATATTCAAACATCATTCAAAATCCTTTTGAATTATAATTCAAACACTCAAGTTTTAAATTCAAATTTCATTTCCCAAAACACATAAGTCCACAAAGATCATATCAAAGTCTATAACAATCATCCTTCAAGACTATATCTAATCTCAAAGTATGAAAGAAACTTTGATCACTTTAGGTTTTTATTTGGCGAAAAATTTACCCACATTTTCATAGATGAATGCATGCAATATCTCAAATTCCTAAATCTACCCTTCGTTTGTTCCTAAATGCTGGGATGTTACAGACTTCCCCCCTTAAATTAAACTTCGTCCCGAAGTTTGTTGAGATGTACCTGAATAGTTCTGGATAGGCTTTTCTTAAATCCTCTTCTTTCTCCCAAGTGGCTTCCCTTTCAGGGTGATGTTCCCACTGTACCTTGCAATATTTGATTGCCATATTCCTCAACCTTTTCCAGTTTTCTTCCAAAATTTTACAGGGCTTTTCAACATAGGTCAAGTTTGCTTGTAGTTCTATATCCTGATGTGTGATTGCATCATCCAGAACTTTCAAACATTTACGAAGTTGTGACACATGGAAAAAATTATGAACTTGAGCCAATCTTGATGGTAAATCTAAAGCATAAGCTATAGTTCTGTTCTGACTCAATATCTTGAATGGTCCGATGTATCTTGGACTGAATTTCCCTTTAACTCCGAACCTTTTCACCCCTTTCATTGGACTTACTTTCAAATATACATGTCTCCCACTTCTTGATGCCATGATCTTCGACTTTGATTTGAATAACTTTTCTGCCTACTTTGAGATATTTTCAGTCTATCCCTGATCTAATCAATGATATCTTGTCTTTCCTTGATATAGTCTGGTGCAAACTCCTTGCTGCTTCCAGGCTCATACCAACATATTGGTGATCTACACTTCCTTCCATACAGAACCTGATATGGAGCTGCCTTCAGACTACTCTGATAGCTATTATTGTAGGAAAATTCTGCCAATGGTAGATGATCTTCCCTTGTACCTCCAAAATCTAATGCACAAGCTCTTAACATGTCTTCTAGTATTTGATTCTTCTTTCTGTTTGACCTCCTATCTCTGGATGATAGGCTGTGCTAAAATCTAACTTTGAACCAAGTGCTTCATTGTCACATCCCAAGATTTTCCAAATCTTGTAATGTGAAAAATAAATAAACAAAATAAATTATTGTTGAAAATCAGGGTGAAAAGAAACTTTTTGTTTTTAAATGGAAAATTAAAATCCCATCTTGAACAAACTTTAATTAAAGTTTGAATTCAACAAAATCCAAATCAAGAGAAATGCCTTCCTCATTAAATGCATCTGGAAATTTAAACACTTGGAAAATAAACCCAAACCCTAAACCCTAATGGAATAGAAATCATTTCCAAGTTATCTCCAAGCCTATGGATTTGATCCATATAAAAATTTGTCAACAAACATTCACAAATGATCAATAAAGACAAATAGAAAAATTATAAAGCCATAGAAATTGGTTTCACTTAATTTGGAGCCATAGATAAAATCTTATGAATATAATAGGATAAGGAAATTAAATTTCCAAGGTTAATAAAGCACCTATATAAAATCCAAACCAATTGATGAGCAAATGATCCTAAAGAGATTTAAAAGGATAAATAAATATCAAATAAGATTTTACAAATTTGAATCACCAAGTTTGGATCTATAAATAAAAAGATATGGATTTTATAAGACAAAGATAGAAATATTAAATAAAGAATATTTAAAGACCAAATTAAATATTTGCCTAATACATAAGCAAATGGAATGAATATAATCCAAATCCAAATAAAATAAAAAGATAAAGAATTACCAAAATAAAATAAAATGGCATTAACCATTCTATTCCTATTTTAATAAGGACAAATCTCTAATAAGAATAATTATATAATGCATGAGAAAATAGTATTTTGGAATCTACCCAAGTGGAATAAAAGTTGTTTAATTAACTTAAATAAAATAAATCTTCCAAATAAAATTTAGGGAATCAAAACTATATTTAATTCCATTGGAATTAAAACAAATACCCAATTCAAATGATTTAAGAATCATATTAAATAATTTCCAAATAATTCAAGATGAATTATTTGACACCCTATTAAACAAATAAAAACCTACTAAAAAGTTTTGGAAAGTTCAAAGAATTTAAATGGTGTTTGAAATGTTACTAAAACTTATTTGGTTTAAAACTAGGGCCTTTTTGAATAATTAAAAGACCCTAAAAATAATAAAGTTTTAATCAAGATTTGACTTCAGATTACATTACTAATCAGTATTTAAACCCTACACAAAACTTGGCAAAGGGTTGAATTCAAATGAGTGTTTGAATTGTTTGATCAAAATCAAAACAGAATAAAGGAAAAGGAAAAAGAAAAATAGAAACAGTACAAAAAAAATGAATCTAGCCAGCCCAGCCCAGCTAAGCCCACCTGGCCCAGTCCAGCCCAGTTCCTCTCCTCCCCCGCAGAAAAACGATTCGAACCAGTGAACTCACCTGCTCAGTCGCCGACGCGCGGACCCCACCTCCCCTGTCTCTCCTCGCTGACGAAAGGACCCCACTGCCACCTCACCTTCTTCCTCCCCGCGATGAACTCGCCTGACCGTTTTCTGCCATTGATTGCTCGATTCAATACGCGTAAATGGCCTAGTGAATTCCCCCTGCGACCATGCAGTCTTAATCGCCAGCCTTCCCTCTCCATTTTCCCCCAGACGCCACACCACCGGAGCCCCCAGGCTGTCCCAATTTTCCCCTGCACCGTCCTATGCTCCGGCGAGCTCCACCAGCGATTCCGGCAGCCCCTCGCCGCCCATCGACTCCTCGACCACGCTCCCATGATCCCCACTCCCTGGCAAACCTCCCCGTAGCTCCAGCTCGCCCCCGCGTGCCCCAGAACGTCGGCAACGACCAAGACCATCACCGCCGCCGTCTGTTTCCTCTCCGGCGAAGCCTCGGGTAAGCACCAGACCGCCCCTCTCTTTCTCTTTCACGCACGCATCTTCGCCTCGTCCTTGCACATCTAACCATACTCTCCTCTCCCTCTGGCATGCACCGAAGCCACGTCCCCGTCGACGTCTGACCGTACCCGACGCCAGGAGCATCTCCGGCGAGGAATTCCGATCAACCTCGTGCGCCCCTTCGACCAACACGAGCAGGTTGAGCATCCCCGTGCCACGGAGATCAGGGTGAGCCACCTCTCCACCTTCCTTGCTTCCTCTATCGCCAGCTTCGCCGCTAGCCGAGCACCGCCGTCGTGCGCCACCGTTGTCGCGCTGCCAGTTAGTGGCAAGTCGATGATAGCCGTCCAATCTCGATCTAGTGGATAGGAAAGAAACTTAAAACGAAGGGCTACGTTTGATTCTGAGCCACACGATCTGTTTAGATCCAACGCGCCAGAGAAGCTGATCCGGACGAAACGGTATGGGCGAATAGGAATAAGACACGTGGATTGAGATCTGTTTTAAAAACAGAAACATGTCTATTAGATGATCAATTTTGAAAAATCCATAACTTTCAAACCACATGTACAAATTTTGCAAATTTTATATCAATGGATTAATCAAGACAAGCCCTAACCAACCATGCACTTTGTTTAGTAAAAAGCTTCTGTTAAATTGTTTATTTTTACAGAAACTTGTGTATGCATGTTTAGGATATAAAATTTGTTCCAAAATGATTTTGAGGATAAAATCTTTGGAAAATGGTGTGTTTTGAACCTACTGACCATAGGAAACAAATTGTGGTTTCAAAAATGTATTTGGTGAAACAAAAGAATAAACTTTGGATTTAAACCATTTCTAGTCAAACAAAAGTAATGTTTATTTATTTAAAAATGCTTTTAGTAGAAAATCTCTGGGAAATGTTTTGGAATAAACTCTCTGACCCCAAACACCAAGTTTTATGATTTTAAAATGTATTTGGTGAACCCTATAAAATTATTGCTTTGCTAAAGGCATTTTCAACCACATAAAATAATGACTTGATTTAAAAATGGTTTATGAAGTGAAAACTTTAGCAAATGATTTTGCCACCTTATAAAATGACCAATAAGTGTTTTATAATGTTTATAACCTGTTATAAACTATTTTTTTAAATAAAACAAAGTTTGGCATGCTTGCATGCATTGTTTGGTTTCTATTATTTTATGTGATGAATTGCTTGAATGGTAGATTGAAATATTGTTTGCTTGATTGAATTGTAGTGATTTGAAGTGAGTTAACATTGCAAAGATCAAGGAGTGAACTTGTACTCTCTACCAAAAAGGCAAGTGATGCTTCATACTTTTGTCCCATTATTTTCACTATGCATTAGTGATATTTCTAAGTAGGACTTGCATGGAATTTTGCTAGGTGTAAACCATGCCATGGGAAATCCTAGTAGATGAAACCTTATTAGAATTTCCTAAGTTAAGATTCCTACTACTATCATGCTTAGCTTAGCTAGTAGAAAACAAGGGTGGAATATAAATTCATGCTATGGAAAATTTCTAAGTCTGAGGACTTGTGTTTTGTTTAATAAAACAACTAAGTTAATGAATCAGCTTGGTGGAATGGAAGGAATGGTTTGTGTTGAGTGGTTACACAAGGCCAGGGGACTGGTGAACCTTGTGTATCTCACTTGTGGATGGCCACCTAGGAACAAAGAGATTTGAGATGTCAAATGTTGAGAAGCTTCAAGTGCAGCCACTTGGCATTATGGGCTCTGCCTGGATCATATAGGTTGCAATAACTTAGCCAAATGGACAGTTGGTGGTAGGGGTTTGATAGGTTGGAGCGCGTCCATTTTGGTCTAAGGGAAGGCTTCTGAAAGATCTTGTCTTGGGAAACCAAGTCTTGTCCGGAAAGTGCACCACCTCTGCAGAGTGTAAAATCTAAGTACTTAGCCATGTCCCTGGCAAAGGACAATTTGAGCATCAAGACATGGAAGCTATCAAGAATCTCATCATCCAAATTTCTAAGTTAAAAAAACTTGTGGGTGAACAAGGGATTGAAAGGATCACCAATTTCTATTGGGAGATGCCTTGGGAAAGATTTTTGTCAAACAAAAACTTAGTGTTTTCAAATGATAAGGAAAATCTATTTTGAGCAATGCAAGCCTAAGATCCACTTAGCCAAATGCATATAGATGATAGACTCCACTATACTACCATAGTATCACTTGCCAATACAATTCAAATGTATTGACCCTTGTGGCTGTAACTTGTTATGTTTCAGGTTTGATTGTTATTAGTGAAGTTTAATGATTAGGATTACAAGTCTACAACCAACATGTCTGCCTGTGGCACTTTGAAGATGAAGGACCCCATGCTATTGTTATATTCTGCTGCATTGTAATGAGATAGCCAAATGAGCTATGTAAGATGTAATAAATTATTTTATTCCTGGTTATAAAGTTGTATTATGACCTTTGTTTCTTGATATTACATCTTAACTGTGGATTCTAGCTATTGATCCAGAGACTAGCATTGTAAACACAGGGATCCTTTTCCTTTATAAAGGAGGGACCTTACATTCATGCAATTGTTTCCAAAATGATGAAGAACACTGATCCCCTATCAGTTACGATCTTTTTGGGAACTCCATGCTTACTTACTATCTCTTTGACATAAACTTCTACTAACCTCTTGGCATTATCTTTCTGATTTACCGGAATAAAATGTGCACTTTTAGGAAGTCTGTCCACAATTACCCATATCATATCCTTTCGTTTAGGTGTCATGGGCAATCCTATGATGAAGTCCATACCTATTTCTTCCCACTTCCATTCGGGAATTTCCAAAGGTTGTAATGGTCCTGCTAGACTTTGATGTTCAGCCTTCACCCTTTGGCAAGTATGGCATTCTGATACATATTTAGCAATGTCCATTTTCATGTTATTCCACCAGAATAGTTCTTTCAAGTCCATATACATCTTAGTACTTCCTAGATGTATAGAATATGGTGTTTCATGTGCTTATCTAAGTATGACATCACGAATCTCAGTTACATCAGGAACACAAAGACGGTCTTGAAACCATAAAGACTCCTAATCTCCAAGGCGAAAAACTGATTTTTTCCCTTGAGATATCCTCCGAATTTCCTCAGCAATGAAAGGATCTTCTACTTGATGTCTGAAAATTTCGTCCTTAAGATCACTGTCCTGCTCTGCAACTACCTGCATAGTAGCTAATCCTCCAAGAACCTCTGTTCTAATGAATTGCAGCTCTAATATTTCCAAGTCCATTTGTAACTCTTTTGGTAGCTCCCTATTGCTAGGCTGAATGTCTGCACTCTTTCTGCTTAAAGCATCAACTACAACATTTGCTTTCCCTAGAGTATAGCTGATTGTTAAATCATAATCTTTGATTAGTTCCAACCAACGCTTATGTCCCATATTCAACTCCTTTTGGGTAAAGAAATATTTGAGACTTTTATGGTCAGTGTATAACTCACATCTGGCTCCATAAAGAAAATGCCTCCATCCTTTCAGCGCAAAGACTACCGCTGCTAGCTCTAAATCATGAGTTGTATAATTGACTTCATGTGGTTTCAGTTGTCTTGAACCATAAGCAATCACCTTCCGATCTTGCATTAACACACAACCCAAACCTTCTTTAGATGCATCATAGTATACTGTAAAGTCTTTCCCTATTTCCGGAACTGCTAAGATTGGAGCTGTGGTTAACCTGGTCTTCAACTCCTGAAAACTTGCTTCACTTTTCTCATCCCAATTGAATGGTGTATTCTTTCTTAACAATTTGGTCATTGGTCCAGCTATTTTGGAGAAACCTTCAATGAATCTCCGGTAATAACTAGCCATTCCTAAGAAACCTCAAATTTTCTTCACATTGGTTGGTACAGTGCACTCTAGTACCGACTGAACTTTAGATGGATTTACAACAATTCCATCTTTACTGATCACATGGCCGAGGAATTCTACCTCATCTAGCCAAAATTCACACTTACTGAACTTAGCATAAAGTTTATGTTCCCTTAGTGTCTGCAATGCTATTCTCAAATGATCAGCATGCTCTTCCTTATCCTTGGAATATATCAGGATATCATCAATAAAAACTATGACGAACTTATCTAGATATGACATGAAGATTTTGTTCATCAGATTCATGAATATTGCTGGTGCATTGGTCAAACCAAATGGTACAACCAGGTATTCATGGTGTCCATATCTTGAGACAAATGCTATCTTTGGAACATCTTCAGGTTTGATTTTTATTTGATGGTATCCAGATCTTAAGTCGATCTTTGAAAATACTCCGGCTCCTTTCACTTGATCAAACAAATCTTGAATACTTGGTAAAGGATACTTATTCTTGATAGTAACGTTGTTCAGATTTCTATAATCACCACACATCCTTCTTCTGCCATCCCTCTTAACCACAAAGATTACTGGTGTTCCCCATGGAGATACACTTTCCTGAATAAATCCTTTTCTGGCTAACTCATCAATTTGCTCTTTGAGCTCTTTTAACTCTTTGGGTCCCATCTTATATGGTTCTTGAGCTATTGGTGCTGTACTAGGAATTGGATCAATAGTGAACTCTATCTCCCGATCTGGTGGCATTCCGGGTAGCTCTGCTGGAAAAACATCTTGAAATTCATTTACTATAGGAATATCTTACAACTTGACCTCTTTCATCGAGTTCAATTGCAGATCCACCATGATATGACTATGATTATCTTCTTGGTAAACTATCCTTGCTCCACTTGGAGTTTTGATTGAGACAGTCTTCTCCTCACAATTTATCGGAGCCCGATGCTCCATCATCCAGTCCATACCCAACACTACTGCAATTCCCTTCAAAGGAATCACATAAAGGTCTGCAAAATATGTACAACCACAGATCGAGATAACCTGATCTTGTTTAATATGGCGTACAATCACATTTCCCCTGCCGTAACTACGGTCATAGGGTTTTCTAACGTTGCCCTTCTAATCCCGAACTTATCACAGAATTCTTCAGAAATGAATGAAGTAGTTGCACCAGTATCAAATAGAACTTTGTCGGGATTGGTAAGGATATTGAGCATACCTATCACTACATGCTCCAAATTATCCACCTCCTCTAGGGTTGCGCAATTCAGCTTCCCGGTAGGTCTGTTCCTCTTGCCATTGTTGTTCTTGACATTATTTCCTCCTCGATTGGGCTATCCATTACCTCCACTGGCTTGTCCTCCTCCCTTAGTAGGCCAACCTCCTGGTGGTTTGCTCGGACAATCGGGCTTGATATGCCCCTTCTGACCACAACCGTAATAGATCACTACAGCCTTTTTGCATTCCCTCTAGAAATGCCCTGGAATTCCACAATTGTTACAAATAACATTCCTTCTGGGATTGGATTGATTTCCACCACTGCCCTTGTTATTGTTATTGTTATTGTTACCATAGTTCTTGTTCCAGGGTTTGAACTCCATATTGGGTTTAGGTTTACTTGCCTGAATTCTCTTGGTTTCCTTCTTGGCTCTCTTCCTCCTATCCTCCTGGACATTCTTGTAGTCATCTTCGAAAGTGATAGCTGCATCCAGCAACTGCTGATAGGTTTGCTTATTGGCCAACCTTAACTGCATTTTCACAAATGGATTTAACCCACGCAGGAAACGCTTCTTCCGCTTCTCTTCCGTGTTAACATCCTCCTCAGCATAACGAGACAGTTGACTAAACTCCCGGATATACTTCATGACACTAGTATATCCCTGCTGAAGCTCCTCAAATTCTTTCCGCTTCAACTCCATAACACTCTCCGGAACATGATATTCACGGAATCTCTGCTTGAACTCCTCCTAGGTGAACTCCCTTCCTGGTTGTTGCATGGCCAACTGATTCTCCCACCATGATGTTGCAGGTCCAGTCAGAAGATGAGTTGCATACCTCAATTTCTCCTCCTCATTGCAACCTACATTCTTCAGCTTTCTTTCTGTATCTGCTAGACAATCTTCTGCATCCATTGGTTCAGGAGCTGATGCAAAAGGTAACAGCCTTGTATTCTGGAAGTCGGATAGACTCACTCCTCCACCTTCAGGTGCCCTCTGATTTGCTCGTCCCAGCAACTCTTCCATGAACTTATTCTGGGTCTCTTGCATCATTTGCATACACTGCATAAAGTTCTGCTCCATTAACGGCCTCATTGGTGGTGGTGGTGGCAATTGTTGGAATTATGCCCTAGAGGCAATAATAAAGATGTTATTATTATAATTATTGTTCATGATAATGGTTTATATTCCATGCTAGAATTGTATTAAGCGGAAACTTTAATACTTGTGTGGTTTGTGAACAACACCGTGTCCCTAGTACGCCTCTATAGACTAGCTCATTGATCAATGATGGTTAAGGTTTCCTAACCATAGACATGAGTTGTCAATTGATAATGAGATCATATCATTGGGAGAATGATATGGTGGACAGACCCAAACTAAGCGAAGCAATTAGATCGTGTCATCGTGTTCGTCTTTGCGAAGCTTTTCTTATGTCAAATATTGTATTCCTTAGACCATGAGATAATACAACTCCCTGGTATCGGAAGAAAGCTTTGAGGTCATCAAACGTCATCCTATGAGAGGGTGATCATAAAGGTGTCTCTCAGGTGATCGGAAAGTATCTGTTGGGTTGTATGTATCGAGATGGGATTTGTCCCTCCCAAGTCGGAGAGATATACTTCGGGCCCACTCGGTAATCGATATCAACACCGCTTGCAAGCATGTGGTTAAGGAGTTAATCACAAAGTGATATCGGATTACAGAACGAGTAAATTACTTGCTGTGAACGAGATTGAACTAGGTATGACGGTACCGACGATCAAATCTCGGGCAAGTAAAATATCGCGAGACGAAGGGAATATATATATGGGATTGATTGAATCCTGGCATCGTGGTTCATCTGATATGATCATCGATGAATGTGTGGGAGTCAATATGGGTTTCCAGACCCCGCTGTTGATTATTGATAGAAGATCATGTCTGTATATTCTCGAACCCGCAGGGTCACACACTTAACGTGTCTCGATGCTAGGATAGATTGGATAATTGGTTTATGAGTTTTTGTTCGGAGTCTCGGATGAGATCCGGGACATCACGAGAGGGTCCGGAGTGGTCCGGAGAATAAGATTCATATAAGGCAGTGCAGTTTTTGGAGTTCGGAATTGTTCCGGGTTAATCGATATTGTACCAGAAGCTTCTAGAACCTTCCGGAAGGGGACCAACGTGGCCCCACCTTCCGGGAGGGGGCATGGGCCTATGAGGGAGTTCCCTGGCCGCATTGGGCCAGGGGCACAAGGCCCCATAGGGCCCAGCCGGCCAAGAGGGTTTTAAACTCGAGATAGAGCTTCTAGAATGGGGGGGGGGTTCCTTGCCCCCCACTCCTTCTCCTTGGGGCCGCCGGTTTGGGATTGGGGGAGGGGCTAGGGCTGCGCCCACCCCTCTATATAAAGAGGGGTGGGGGCGCACCAACCCCCCACACGTTCCCCTCCAACCCTAGCCACCCTGCTGCCCTCCTCTCTCCCTCCCGACTGCTTGTAGGCGAAGCCCTGCTACAAAAATTCTCCACCAATTGCACCGCGCCGTCGCGTTGTAGATCCAACCCATCTATCCACCATACTTACTGGACCAAGGAAGGAGGAGACGTCGAGGTGCCGCACGTGTGCATCTCACGGAGGCATCGCCACTTGTGGTGCTAGATCGGATCGGATCGCGAGGAGGAGAAGCGAGTACGACTACATCACCCACGTTCCGACGAACGTTCCGCTGTGCGAATCTTCAAGGGTATGAAGATCTAATCCAATCTCTCTCGTTGTTTGCATCTCCTAGATTAGATCTTGGCTTCCCTCTGTTCGCATCCGTAGAAAATTTTGATTTACTATGCCGCGAAACCCATCAGTGGTATCAGAGCTAGATCTATGCGTAGATATGTTTCACGAGTAGAACGCAACATGGTTGTTGCGGGCGTTGATGTTTTCTGTTGCAAGCCTCTTGTTTGTGTTCTTCTTATGACGCGGGATAGTGAGATTGAAGCGGTCCAGGCCAACCTTACGCGACGTCGTTTGTGAGACCGGCTCTGCACTTGACGTGTGGCTTGTTCCACACATGCGGCTGGTGGATGTCAGTTTCTCTCACTATAGTTGTCATGGGATTAACACCGGAGTTTGGCAACCATAATATCACCGTTGTGGCTTTCCATAGGTAAGAATCATTCTTAGCATCTACTCCCATAAGCAACGTAAAACATGCAACAACAAAGTAGAGGCGTCTAACTTGTTTTTGCAGGGAGTGTTTTCTGTGATATGGTATGGCCCAAGATGTGATGTGTATAATGTATGCGATGATCATGTTTTGTAATGTTTCACGACTTGCATGTCGATGAGTACACAACTGGAAGGAGCCATATGGTTGTCTTTATAATTGTGTATGACCTGTGTGTCAACTTCTTATACGCCATGTAATAGTTTCACTTTATCGCTAAGTAGTTAGCAATAGTTGTAGTTGCTATTCGTGGTGGAGGCAATCATGGTGGAGTGATGGAGATCATGCCGGCACGCACAAGATGGAGATCATTGCATGAAGATTGGCTATACCATGTCACATAAAGTTATATGCATGTGATGTTTATCCTTTTATGTATCTTATTATGCTTAGATCGCGACGGTAGCATTATAAGATGATTCCTCACTTAAAGATCAAGATAAAAACTGTGTTCTCCCCTAGTATGCACCGTTGCGAAAGTTCGTCGTGTCCAAGCATCACGTGATGATCGGGTGCTATAGACTCTACGCTCACATACAACGGGTGCAAGCCAGTTTTGCACACGCGGAAATACTTGGGTCTAACTTGACGAGCCTAGAATGTACAGACATGGCCTCGGAACACAAGAACCGAAAGGTTAAGCATGAGTCATATGAATGATATGATCGACACTTCGTTGTCCACCATTGAAACCACATCTCTTCTCGTGATGATCGGATTAGGTGTGGTGAATTTGGATCGTGTTCACTAAACAACTTGAGGGATGTTGAATTTAGTGGGAGTTCATCTAGTAATTTGATTAAGTTGAACTATTTATCATGAACATAGTCTAAATTGTACTTGCAAATACTGTAGATCACATGGCCAAGTCCAACTTCAACTTCAACGTTTTTGCTGAGATAGAAAAGCTTAGAAACAATGGGTCTAACTTCACCAAATGGTTCCGCATTCTGAGAATAATTCTCTCTAGCGGACAAAAGGACTATGTCCTTGAGAAAGCGCTAGGTGACGCCCCTGCTATAGATGCGCCGGCTGATGAAAAAGCTGTTTATCAGTCGCGTAAGGATGATTATGATTTGATTAAGATCGCCATGTTGTATGCTATGGAATCGGATCTTCAAAATCATTTTGAGGAGTTCGCCGGGCCCTTTGAGATTCTCGAGGAGCTGAAAAACATGTTTCAGACTCAAGCCCGTTCTGAGAGATATGAGATCTCTAAGAAATTCTTTAACTGCAAGATGGAGGAAGGGAGTTCCGTTAGTGAGCACGCCATTGAGATGACAGGCTACACTCAACGCCTTGATCAACTGGACTGCAAGATTCCAGAGGAGCTCAAGATTGACACTCCTAGCTACAAAAGTTTTGTAGTTGATCACAATCAGATTGGTTCCACTGATATGATCACTGAGCTCTTTGCTAAGATGAAAGTAGCGGAGGTGCACATCAAAAAGAATAATCATGTGTTGATGGTCAACAAACCCCCACCTTCAAGAAAGGTAAGGGTGCAAGGAAGCCCTTCAAGAAAGGCGGCGGCAAGCGCGTTGCCCCTGCTGAGAAGAAGCTCAAGTCTGGTCCTAAACCGGACACTAAGTGCTTCTATTGCAAGGACAAGGATCACTGGAAGCGCAACTGTCCGAAGTACTTAGCGGACAAGAAGGCTGGCACCATCAAAGGTATATTTGATATACATGTTATTGATGTTTTCCTTACTAGCCCTCGTTGTAGTGCCTGGGTATTTGATACCGGTTCAGTTGCTAATATTTGTAACTCGAAACAAGAGCTACGGAATAGACGGCGGCTTGCGAGGGATGAGGTGACGATGCGCGTTGGCAACGAATCAAGAGTTGATGTGATGGCCTTCAGCACGCTCTCCTTAGTTTTACCTTCGGGATTAGTTTTAAACCTTAATAAATGTTATTATGTGCCTGCGTTGAGCATGAACATTATTTCTGGATCTTGTTTATTGCAAAACGGTTATTCATTTAAATCGGAGAATAATGGTTGTTCTATTTATATGAGTAACATCTTTTATGGTCATGCACCTATTGTGAATGGTTTATTTCTTCTAAATCTCGAAAGGGATGAAACACACATCCATAACATTGAGGCTAAGAGATGCAAAGTAGATAGTGATAATACTACTTATTTGTGGCACTGTCGTCTAGGTCATATTGGTGTAAAGCGCATGAAGAAACTTCATTCTGATGGACTTTTGGAGTCTCTTGATTTTGAATCATTTGACACATGCGAACCATGCCTCATGGGCAAGATGATCAAAACCCCGTTCTCCGGTATGATGGAGCGAGCAACGGACTTGTTGGAAATCATACATACCGATGTATGCGGACCGATGAGTGTTTCGACGCGCGGTGGATATCGCTATTTTCTCACTTTTACCGATGACTTAAGTAGATATGGGTATATCTATTTAATGAAACATAAATCTGAAACGTTTGAAAAGTTCAAAGAATTTCAGAATGAAGTGGAGAACCATCATAACAGAAAGATTAAGTTTCTACGATCCGATCGTGGAGGTGAATATTTGAGTTATGATTTTCTCACGCATCTTAAAGCAAGTGGAATCGTTTCACAACTCACGCCACCCGGAACACCACAGTGCAATGGTGTGTCTGAACGCCGGAATCGAACCCTATTAGATATGGTCCGATCAATGATGTCTCTTACTGATTTGCCGTTATCATTTTGGGGTTATGCATTAGAAACCGCTGCATTCACTTTAAATAGGGCACCATCTAAATCCGTTGAGACGACACCGTATGAACTGTGGTTTGGTGCTAAACCTAAGTTGTCGTTTCTTAAAGTTTGGGGATGCGAAGCTTACGTCAAGAAGTTGATGCCGGACGAGCTCGAACCCAAAGCGGAGAAATGCGTCTTCATAGGATACCCTAAGGAAACTATTGGGTATACCTTCTATCACAGAACCGAAGGCAAAGTGTTTGTTGCAAAGAACGGTTCCTTTCTTGAGAAGGAGTTTCTCTCGAAAGAAGTGAGTGGGAGGAAAGTAGAGCTAGACGAGGTTGTTGAACCTTCTCTTGAGTTGGAGAGTAGCGCAGCACCTGAAATTGTTCCAGTGCCGCCTGCACCAACAATAGAGGAAGCTAATGATAAGGATCATGAAGCTTCAGACGATGCTGCTACTAAACGTTGCATGTCGACAAGGTCGCATGCCCCTCCTGAGTGGTACGGCAACCCTGTCTTAACTGTCTTGTTAGTAGATGACAGTGAGCCTTCGAACTATGAGGAAGCGATGATGAGCCCAGACTCTGAGAAATGGCTAGAGGCCATGAAATCCGAATTGGGATCCATGAGAGAAAACCAAGTATGGACTTTGGTGGAACCTCCTAGCGACCGAAAGGCCGTTGAGTGCAAATGGATCTTCAAGAAGAAAACGGACGCGGATGGTAATGTTACCGTCTATAAAGCACGGCTTGTCGCGAAAGGTTTTTGACAAGTTCAAGGTGTTGACTACGATGAGACTTTCTCTCCCGTAGTGATGTTTAAGTCCATTCGGATTTTATTAGCAATTGCTGCGTTTCATGATTATGAAATATGGCAGATGGATGTCAAGACTGCGTTCCTCAATGGCAACATTGATGAAGAGTTGTATATGATGCAACCCGAAGGTTTTGTCGATCCTAAGGATGCTGATAAAGTATGCAAGCTTGAGCGTTCCATTTATGGACTAAAGCAAGCATCTCGGAGTTGTAAACTTCGTTTTGATCAAGTGATAAAGAGCTTTGGATTTGTTCCAAATTGCTACGAAGCTTGTATCTACAATAAAGTGAGTGGGAGCTCGGTGACATTTCTGGTACTATATGTGGATGACATACTGATTATTGGAAATGACATTAACATGCTTAATGATGTGAAGAGTTATTTGAACAAGTGTTTTTCAATGAATGACCTAGGTGAAGTTGCTTATATATTGGGCATCAAAATCTATAGAGATAGACAAAGACGCCTGATAGCTTTAAGCCAGAGTACATACCTAGACAAAGTTCTGAAAAGGTTCAGAATGGATAAGGCGAAGAAAGGTTCAGTGCCTATGTTGTCAGGTAAGATATTGAGCAAGGCTCAGTGTCCAGCTATGGTAAATGATAGGGAAGCTATGAGCAAAGTGCCTTATGCCTCGGCCATAGGTTCTATCATGTATGCCATGCTGTGTACTAGACCGGATGTGTCCAATGCTCTTAGTTTGACGAGCAGATATCAAAGTGATCCAGGAGTGGAACACTGGACAGCCGTGAAGAACATCCTAAAGTACCTAAATAGGACTAAAGAAATGTTCTTAGTCTATGGGGGTGATGAACAGCTTGTCGTAAAAGGTTACGTCGATGCTAGTTTTGACACCGACAAGGATGATTCTAAATCTCAGACAGGATACGTGTATATTTTGAATGGAGGAGATGTGAGCTGGAGAAGCTGCAAGCAAAGCGTGATCGCGGGATCTACAGTAGAAGCGGAATACATGGCTGCTGCAGAAGCGTCAAGTGAAGGAGTTTGGATCAGAAACTTCATCGCTGAGCTTGGCGTGGTTCCAAGTGCATTGGACCCACTAGAGATATTGTGTGACAACACTGGCGCCATAGCACTCGCTAAGGAGTCAAGATATCATCCAAAGACCAAGCATATCAACCGCAAGTTTCATATAATCCGAGATTATATATCAGATGGAGATCTGAAGATTAGCAAAGTACATACAGATCTGAATGTCGCAGATCCATTGACTAAACCTCTTCCACGTGTAAAACATGATCAGCACCTCAGTGCCATGGGTGTGAGATTGTTGCCAGATGTAAACTAGATTATTGACTCTAGTGCAAGTGGGAGACTGTTGGAATTATGCCCTAGAGGCAATAATAAAGATGTTATTATTTAATTCTTGTTCATGATAATGTTTTATATTCCATGCTAGAATTGTATTAAGCGGAAACTTTAATACTTGTGTGGTTTGTGAACAACACCGTGTCCCTAGTACGCCTCTATAGACTAGCTCATTGGTCAATGATGGTTAAGGTTTCCTAACCATAGACATGAGTTGTCAATTGATAATGAGATCATATCATTGGGAGAATGATATGGTGGACAGACCCAAACTAAGCGAAGCAATTAGATCGTGTCATCGTGTTCGTCTTTGCGAAGCTTTTCTTATGTCAAATATTGTATTCCTTAGACCATGAGATAATACAACTCCCTGGTATCGGAAGAAAGCTTTGAGGTCATCAAACGTCATCCTATGAGAGGGTGATCATAAAGGTGTCTCTCAGGTGATCGGAAAGTATCTGTTGGGTTGTATGTATCAAGATGGGATTTGTCCCTCCCAAGTCGGAGAGATATACTTCGGGCCCACTCGGTAATCGATATCAACACCGCTTGCAAGCATGTGGTTAAGGAGTTAATCACAAAGTGATATCGGATTACGGAACGAGTAAATTACTTGCTGTGAACGAGATTGAACTAGGTATGACGGTACCGACGATCAAATCTCGGGCAAGTAAAATATCGCGAGACGAAGGGAATATATATATGGGATTGATTGAATCCTGGCATCGTGGTTCATCTGATATGATCATCGATGAATGTGTGGGAGTCAATATGGGTTTCCAGACCCCGCTGTTGATTATTGATAGAAGATCATGTCTGTATATTCTCGAACCCGCAGGGTCACACACTTAACGTGTCTCGACGCTAGGATAGATTGGATAATTGGTTTATGAGTTTTTGTTCGGAGTCTCGGATGAGATCCGGGACATCACGAGAGGGTCCGGAGTGGTCCGGAGAATAAGATTCATATAAGGCAGTGCAGTTTTTGGAGTTCGGAATTGTTCCGGGTTAATCGATATTGTACCAGAAGCTTCTAGAACCTTCCGGAAGGGGACCAACGTGGCCCCACCTTCCGGGAGGGGGCATGGGCCTATGAGGGAGTTCCCTGGCCGCATTGGGCCAGGGGCACAAGGCCCCATAGGGCCCAGCCGGCCAAGAGGGTTTTAAACTCGAGATAGAGCTTGTAGAAGGGGGGGGTTTCCTTGCCCCCCACTCCTTCTCCTTGGGGCCGCCGGTTTGGGCTTGGGGCAGGGGCTAGGGCTGCGCCCACCCCTCTATACAAATAGGGGTGGGGGCGCACCAACCCCCCACACCTTCCCCTCCAACCCTAGCCGCCTTGCTGCCCTCCTCTCTCCCTCCCGACTGCTTGTAGGCGAAGCCCTGCTGCAGAAATTCTCCACCAATTGCACTGCGCCGTCGCGTTGTAGATCCAACCCATCTCTCCACCATACTTGCTGGACCAAGGAAGGAGGATACGTCGAGGTGCTGCACGTGTGCATCTCACGGAGGCATCGCCACTTATGGTGCTAGATCGGATCGGATCGCGAGGAGGAGAAGCGAGTACGACTACATCACCCACGTTCCGACGAACGTTCCGCTGTGCGAATCTTCAAGGGTATGAAGATCTAATCCAATCTCTCTCGTTGTTTGCATCTCCTAGATTAGATCTTGGCTTTCCTCTGTTCGCATCCGTAGAAAATTTTGATTTACTATGCCGCGAAACCCATCAGCAATGCTCCCTGATTTGCTGCATCTGCATCGGCCTTCTCTTTGGCCTCACATTCCATCCGCTGCTGTTCAGCTTCGGTTTCTACACCCGTATTCATATCCTCTAGTCCTGCAACATAAAGCGAATACTCATAATTACATCATGCACATGTGTTCTGAGCTCGACTTTACACACAGAACTAGTCACACAATAAAGATCCAAAGAAAATCCAAATATCCATTTCACATATTATACATAATATCATAATAATACAAAGTCATTACAACATATACCATATAGGTATAATCACAACACTACCTTATTTATCTAACTATCTTATTTCTTGGAGTACAATACATGGTACTTGATACCTCTAACTAGTTGCCTACTTCTATTAGTAACTACGCTCATCATACATGCCTGATGTCCAACCGTGATGACGTGTCGTTCGTCTCACAGTTTGTGAAACAAATGGCCTTCCAGAAGGAATATACTCAGTATCTGAAGTATTAGGACTTGCGTCATTACTCAACCTGAGCGCATTGACTCCCTCCATCTCAGCTGAAAAGTCTTCAGAAACATATTCAACATTATCTCCCGGTTGCATCCCCTGATCTTCATTCCTTGAGTTGTCAATAGGCTACGCAGATCCTGCTGATCCCCAGGTGCTCCTTTGGGCAAGATAGTTAAACACTGGATAATGTATATTCCCTGGGTTTGGAGAAGATGTTGATGATTCAAACACTCTCTCCTTAGGATCTTCTTCTTCATCCTGATTATCTATCGACATATCATTTCTACTACTGTTACTAGGGTTAATTCTTGCACCCATCCAGCTAGATTGTCCAACATTTCTGTCAGAACCATCTGTGGACATCTGGTGTTCATGAAATCCTTCATATGATCCTTCATATGGTCGAAGGGAAAATCCCATGCTCGACCGTCTTGTGGCCATCTCGTAGTAGTGGTGGAGGTAGGCTCATGCTATCCAACTTGGCGAAGTAGAGGTCTACATTTTCCTCGTTGGCGAGGTCGTGGAAGTCAAGTGTAGGCATTGAAGCTTGATGGCATGGAAGGCTTGATCGTGGTGCCATTGTGGTGGTGGCACGCGTAGTTGAAGGTGCCCTATGATGGTGTCGACGGAGGTCATTGGTGTGCCTTGCCGATGGTTGATGTAGGTGGCGCACTTGGTCGTCCACATGACACTCACGACGGTGATCATTTGCCTTGGCACTCTTCTTGTGCTTGTGGTGCCTTATTGAGCTTGCTTGAGCATTATGGTTGGTGCTCATAAAAAATTCTTCGTCTTTATGGCGAAGATGCCTTTGACGATGTCTTGTATCCTCTTTATGGTGGAGATGCTCATGAGAGGATGTTTGTCGATGAAGAGTCTTGTTTCTTGTCGCCTCTTGATGTATATGATGTTTGGACGCCACTCTTGTTTGGATAGTAGGTGGAGCTTGACGCCTTGGAGGTGATGGAGCTTGGCGCCTTGGAGATGGTGGAGCTTGACGCCATCTAGGTGGTGGCACTTGATGCCTTGTCGATGGTGGCGCTTGACGCCTTGGAGGTGGATCATCGAAGTAGGTGGTGCCCTTTGGTGTGGCACGCTTGGCCTTGAAGGTCATGGATTCTTGATTATGCGCCTCCGCTTGCTTTGCATAGTAGGCTTCCATCTCCACGCGGTGGAGGAATTCTTCATGGCTCGTGGAGGAGCCATCAAACTCGATGAAGTTCTCCGTGTCCTCCATGCTCGGCGAGGCATCGTCGATGTCGCACTCGAAGTCGTCCATGCTTGGGGAGTAATTGTTGGTGTAGTACTCCATATCACCCAATCATGTGGAGCCATAGTCGGTGTAGTGCTCCATATCCTCCATGCATGAGGAGCCATTGTCGACGTAGAGCTCCATGTCTTCCATGCATGTGGAGTCGTCGTAGGTGTAGTGCTCCGGGTCCTCAAAGCATGCGGAGCCATTGTCGGTGTTGTGCTCCGTCATGTCCTCTATACTTGTGGAGTCGTAGTCATGGTGGCTCATCATGGATTCTTCATAGACATCATCCCCGGTTCCGGAGTCCCTAGACATGATTCACAAGACCAAGTGTTGTATATGGAAGTGGTAGTGGGTGTTGGAGATGCAACGTCAAACCTTACTTTACCTTGGAAGATCGTATCGTGCAAGTGGCCACACTTGAGAGCAGTAAACCAAGCAAAGTGAAGTTCACGCGGAACACCCAAAACCAACTACTAACCAAAAAATACACACACACAAGGCCTATGGTGGATAGGTATGGAAAGTGGCATGTAAAGAACCAATCCGAAATCAAGATGTTGTATTGGCAAGTAAAGAACCACAATGATCACAAAGCAAACAAGTCAATCCACAAGATAGGAAATATGTACAAGGAAACACACACGGTGGGATAAATGGGACTTGTGCGACGGAGAAAGTGAGCTAATAACCAAATGATTACCTAGCAAAGGCTATAAGCTCTTGTCACACAAGTACAAAGAGAGACGCTAGTTCGATTGCACAAAATTGGTGGGCTACAAGATATGCACAATAAGTACCACCTACATGATGTTCATCGAGCTTGCGCTTCCTATTCTATGAGGCACATGTATATTTCTTTTCTTTTTCTTTTTCTTTTTTCTATTTGTTTTTCTCTTTTTCTTTTTATTTCTTTTTCACTTGCCTCTTCCTTGTGCCAACAACTATACAAGATAACTATATGAGATAGCGCTCACAATGTTTGCTCAGAATCTACAAGGTATCAAATGTGCATAGCCCAATCAATCATAAGAGGAACTAGTCTCAATAGGTGTTTGTTGCTCGCAAAGATAGTGGGGTTCACAAAGGAATGCAAGTGGGGAAAAGTCGCGGAATGTTAATACCTTTCATCGACGATCTTCACCCTTTATTGTTGGATTCCGCCTTGCTCATGGAATTTTGATGTAGTAGATAGCATGAACAACGTGGATGATGATGTAGTGCTCCTTCTCCTCTTCGAAACAAGCTAAAGAACACCAAAATCCGAGTTGAAATGCAAAAGTTATGCTCAAAACCGTGCTGCAGTTTTTCTGTCTGCAGGGAGGGGCGGAGACTCCGGTCTGGAGGTCCGGAGACTCCGGTCTGGAGCTCAAAAAGTCCGGAGACTCCGGTATAGGCCGGAGACTCCGGTCCAGGTGATTCCAGAGCGTCCAGAAGTCGAACGGGACGCGATTTGGGCGGAAAAACTCGAACCAAAACGTCAAATTGATGGGGGAAATCAAGGAATTAGGCCATGAGAACGCAGGGGAAGGTAGATCAACTAGTTTAGCAAGCAATCCATGGATCAAAACCTACCAAAACTCACTCAAATCACATATCGATCCAAAACACGAATTGTGGCTGTTTTTGGTGGAATTTTCGAATTTATGGGGAAAAGACCAAATCGATGAGAAATCCGTGGCAACCAAAAGCTGCTGATACCAGATGATGGAGGGGTTAACCTCTTGGGTGACCCGATATTCATGGATCTCATGGTCAAATCGATGGGAAAGCGAGGGGAAAGGGATAAGGTAGCGGAAGCGAACACACACCTCGCGAAGAACACGATGAACACACGCAAAACTCACACGATACAAGGCCGATTGCTCCCGAACGGCGGCCACCGGTCCGATAGAATCCTCGCAAGGAAAGATCGGTCAACGTGCTCCCTCAAATCCACATCGGAGAGGGAAGAACACCTTGGGGAGGGTCTTGACAACTTGGAGACGAGACATCGAACTCCAAGGCCTTGTTCAACGATGGATGCGTGATGCAAAGTCCAATCGAGGTTGGTGAAGATAGTCGGTCCCCTTGGGTAAGGGGATGAGGCAAAACTAGAGATTCCACACAAGGGGGTTGTCTTTAGTCTATCATCTATGCCTAAGGGATACATGAAGGGGTGGGGGCTCTATTTATAGGCCAGCCACATAAACAAGGGTAGTTTAGGGATAAACTAGGGTTTGGACGAGCTAGAGGGGTACATGGGCCGAAGGCCCAGCTGGCGGCGCGCAGGCCCATCGTGTAGGCCGGAGACTCCGGTGTAGGGTTCGGAGACTCCGGTGTAGGCCGGAGACTCCGGTGTCGTCTCTGGAGTGGCGTACTGACTGTCCCCAGGTCGGTTGCTGGGGTCGGTCCGGAGGTCGGTCCGGAGACTCCGGTGCGCAGGACCAGAGACTCCGGTGTAGCAGGACCGGAGACTCCGGTGTAGGCCGGAGACTCCGGTGGTTCAGCCGTGGCTTCTTTCGCCTCCTCTTCCAAGCCTCTGCCTTGTCGGGCTTGATGTTCCGGGCTTCCTCCCTGGCCTTTGTACTTGTCGGTGTGAACCTATCATGCATATGTGACGGAGTATGAAGTAGCATACCATTCAATAGGGTAGGAAGTGGGCTCGCATAGAGGAACGGATTCACCTTTGGAGTCCATGTCGACTTGGCGTAAGTTGGAGACCATGATGTGGTAACGACCGTAGGTCGGGCTGCATCAGATCCCCTTCTCCAACCATCAGAATTCTCAATCGGAAGTTCTGAGTCAGAACCATCCTCTGAACCCTGTGGTACTGCTTTCCTCATATCCATAGTAGGATCATGTATAGGTTCAGGACTTGGTGAATAAGGATATGGTATAAAAGATTCAAGATCTATAGGTATATACTTAAAGATAGGTGTTGCACTACTACTACTTGCTTCCTTCTCCAACTAGATTGCTAACTGCTTCCTTCTTTCCGGATCAGTTAGATCCTCTAACACGTCATTTTTATCTTTGACAATCACTTGATCTGTCTTATAAAAAGATGCAATGAGTGTTCGGCATAAACTTGGAAGCTAACTTAGGATGCTTCTTAACCAAAGTAAGATGATCCGGTATAGGCTCCGAGTCTATAGAATCATGAGGTATCACAAAAAATGTGCTACCTTCTAACTCCTTGGCTTTATGCTTCCGGATATTAGCTATCGCCTCCACAAAAGCAACATGATATGATTCTAAGTGACTCCTACCTTCACCTATAGGTAGATCGTGATATAATCCAAGCTCCTCGGGGAGTTGGATACTCACACAATACTTGGATAACATTCGACCATCATGGTAGGTTATAGTGTTCACTGTAATTCTAGTTGGACAACTAAAAATCATTAAAAGTTGACGAAGTTGGTTTGGGAATGATCCTTGATAGTCATCAAGAGTCTCCTCTTTCCTTACCAAAGTCTGTTTTGGAAACTTTGGTGCCAGATCTCTGTATATCAAGAAAATAATTTTTAATTAGTAACCAATAATATATTGCATCATAACAAAGAATTATCGCACTAAAACATATAACGGAATATTCTCATTTTAATACCCATTATATTACTTTTAGAGAATTATTTATCGGTGCTACACTCTCCTACAGGTAATACCCTTTAATAGGTTTCCAACCTAAGGTCAAAGCAATTTGCTCTGATACCAACTGTGGTGACCCAGCATACCACTGCATGTGTAGTACACTATAGTCGTTGAGATGACATCCACAGAACACCGTTCCATAAATATCACATCCCTCAGAGTGGTACAACAGAAACATTGCGGGTCCATATTACAAACATTCACACTTTATTATTATTACAATACCAGAAGTTCAAGACTTCAAAAGGATTCAACTTACAAACCAAAATATAAAGTGTTTCAGCAGAATTTAAAAGTAGCAACTCCCACTAGGAGTTGAGATCAACAACTTATTCTATAGAGTTCATGCTACTCGGCTCCGTTGGTTACTACTAACTAGGATACTTAGTTGGACTCGTTATCATCGACACCATAGCGGATTTTGTAATCCACTCCTTCAACACCTTCTGACAGGTCAGGCTCTTCGTAGAACACAACTTCTTGACATTCGGATGCATACACTGGCACGCCTTCGGGATCCTCAGAGTCTAAGCAAGGGATCAAAGGAAAGGATGAGTAATAGCGTTACCCAACAAGTTCATTATATGCAAGGTGGGAAGTTTGATGCTCTAACTACCACCTCGGACTATAAGTCCTTCGTACTATGCAGTTTTTATAAATCTTTGTTCAAAGATTGATTTTATTATGAAAATCTATGACCATCAGCCTTCACAGGTTGACCAGAAATTTCATGGAGTTCCTTTACTGCTGCGTTCGTGTTGGAGGTATGCCCAAGAGGCAATAATAAAGTGGTTATTATCATATCTTCATGCTTATGATAAATGTTTACATACCATGCTATAATTGTATTAACCGGAAACATTAATACTTGTGTGATTTGTAAACATAAAAGAGTCCCTAGTAAAGCCTCTTGTTAAACTAGCTTGTTGGTTAATATATGATCATGGTTTCCTGATCATGAACATAGAGATGTTATTAACAACAGGGTCATATCATTAGGAGAATGATGTGATGGACATACTCCTATAGTTAAGCGTAGCATAAAGATCAAGTCATTTAATATAGTTCACTTGCTATAAGATTTCTGATACATAGTAACCTAATTTCTTTGACCATGAGATCATGCTAATCACCATCAGTGGAAGGATGCTTTGATGACATCAAACACCACACCATAACTGGGTGGCTATAAAGGTGGCATTTGAGTGTTCGGAAAGTATGTGTTGAGGCACATGGATCAAGATTGGGATTTGTCCATCCATATGATGGATAGATATACTCTGGGCCCTCTCGGTGGAATGTCATCCAATTAGCTTGCAAGCATATGACTGGCTCACAAGGGATCACATATCACGGGAATGAGAAAAGAGTACTGATTGGTAACGAGGTTGAACTAGGTATGTAGAGATACCGACGATCAAACCTCGGATAAGTAAAGTATCATGAGACAAAGGGAAATTGGTATCGTATGTAAATGGTTCATTCGATCACGAAGTAATCGTAGAAATATGTGGGAGCCATATGAATTTCTAGATTCCTCTATTGGTTATTGATCGGAGAAGAGTCTCGATCAAGTCTACATAATTCACGAACCGTAGGGAGACACACTTAAGGATTCGATATTGTTTAGTAGATATGGAATGTGATTAAAGAGACCGAATGTTGTTCGGAGTCTTGGATGGGATCCGGGATATTACGAGGAGATCCGGAATGGTCCGGATAATAAGATTCATATAATGAAAGTACAATTTCGGTGTTCGGGAATGATTCCGGTGTTTTCACCGGAATGTTCTAGACGGGTCTAGAAGGTTCACCGATCCGGAAGGGGAAGGGTACATGGATGTTTCATGACAAAGTGTAATGGTTGCATCATGTCCTAGGTCACTTGGCTGGACACTTGGAAGAGAGAAATCAAACTCTAATTTGAAAGTCAAAAAGGCAGTTTGAAAAAAGTCAAATCCCAACATGGTTTCCGAGTTAGGGAGGGTTTCTGAGTTAGGGAGGGTTTCCACCTGGGTTGGGAACACCCTTGGATGCCCCCCACCTATATAAGGAGGGGTAGGGGCGCACCCCAAGGTATCTCCCTTGCCCTAGGTGCCCAAGAAACCCTAGGTTGGCCGCCACCCCCCTCTCTAGTTCGACCAATCTAGATCTCCTCTAAACCGCTACCGACTAGCTAAACTCTAGTTGCTAGCTACCTCTAAACCTCGGCCCTCTAAACCCTAGATCGCCGGGGCTCCCTCTACTCCACCATACTCGCTCCGGCTTACGCGAAGCCCTGCGGTATCTCCGCTCTACTTCCAACACCACGCTGTCGTGTTGCCGGAATCGCGAGGAGAGAGCTACAACCTCCGCTTCCTGCTGGAACAAGGGAGAGGAAGGTATTCATCGAGTACCGTACGTGTGACCGACTGCGGGAATGCTGCCGGAACGCGGCACCGAAAGGATCGTCTACACGATCTTGAGATCGGCAAGTGAACGAATACATCACCCACGAGAATCTTCTCTCGTTAACCGCTTTGGATCTTCGAGGGTTAGTACTCTATCAACTTGTTGCACCGATCTAGTAGATAGATCTTGGCTTGATCATAGATTAGATCTTGATTGTGTGTTCATGCGGTAGAATTTTTTTGTTTTCCATGCTACGAACCCCTACAGTGGTATCAGAGCCGTGTCTATATGTAGATCTGTTGCACGAGTAGAAAACAGTGGTCATTATGGGCGGTGGTGCTTTTATTATAAATTGCTTCTTGTGTACTTTGCATCTTGCGGTATGGTGGGATGAAGCGGCATGGGCTAACCTTACATGACATCGTTCATGGGACTTGCTCCACGCTCGACATGCAACTTGTATTGCATAAGTGGCTTTGCGGGTGTCTGTCTCTCCCATCATAGTAAAGATTCAATTTACAACGGGCACTTGATAGTTCAAGCATCAACGTTGTGGTTCTTGTTCGTAAGTTAGAACGACACTTATTGAAAGCCCCAAACCACGTAAAACATGGAAAGAAAATTAGAGGCGTCTAAATTTGTTTTGCAGGGGTGTGCTGTGATGTGATATGGCCATGATTGTGATTATATATGATGTATGCAATGTTCCTTATTGTAAGTCGGCAACCGAAAGGAGCCATATGGTTGTCTTTTAATTTCATCTAGATCTGCGTGTCTATTATTCAAAGTAGTTGTAATAGTTGATGCTGGTGGACGACAACCATGGAGCGGCGCCATTGACCTTGACGCCACGCCGGTGATGATGGAGATCATGTTCGTGCTTGAAGATGGAGATCAGAAGCACAAAAAGAAAGGCCATATCATATCACATATTTTGAATTGCATGTGATGTTAATCCTTTTATGCATCTTGTATTGCTTAGTTCGCGATGGTAGCATTATAAGATGATCCCTCTCAAAAAAATATCAAGTTATAGAGTGTTCGTCCTTAGTAGGCACCGTTGCCAAAACTCGTTGTTTCGAAGCACCACGTGATGATCGGGTGTGTTAGATTCTGTGAGTGTATACAATAGGAGCAAGCCAGATTTTCTCATGCAGAAGCTAAGGTTTGATCTTGACGAGACTAGCATGTACAGACATGGTCTCGGAACACGGAATACCGAAAGGTAAAGCATGAGTCATATAGATGATATGATGAACACGATGATTGTTCGCCTTTGAAACTATATCATGTCACGTGATGACCAGACTTGGTGTAGTGAATTTGGTTCGTGTGATCAATAGAATAATGTGAGGGATACTGTTTTGAGTGGGAGTTCAATAGAAATATGATTAAAAGTTTACCACTATTTATCATAAATTAAATCAAAGTAAATTTGCATAGTTGTTGTAGTCATTGGCATCCGTTTACCACCTTGCGCTTAGTTATAATTGAGATAATAGAACTATAGAATTCTGGTTAGTTACTGTACGAACTGGTATCGTATTGTTTTGAAGTGTTAATCTAAAGTTTAAAAGTCCTATTCCAAACTTTCAGTAAGTTCTGATTACTCCGTGAAGTTTAATAATTGGTATTAAATCAAGAGTGAAAATTCCTGTGTTAGTATATAAGTATCATGTTTGTCTCCATGATTCTTGATATTCAAAAGATTGTTTTAATATCAAGGTTATCTAGGATCTGAAAGAGTTGTTTCAGAAACCATGATGTGTGGAAGATATTGCGATATCTGAAATGATGTTTTGGTTGCAACATGAGAGAGTATAATATGGCAAAGTTTATGTTCTCATATTTGATGAGAATTTGAAAAAGGTTGGAGACGCTTGTCTTCCTAATCCTCCAAAAGGTTTTGGAGAGCAACATTATACTCGCGATTCACTGTTATAAGCTAAAAGTAGCTTGATCATGAATAGTTCCATGATAAGGGTGAATATTCGATAAAATGTTTACTACACTAAAAGATTACTAAAGAATGGAATTTGAAAGAACACCAAGTATTTGATGATGGTGATCTACTTCAAAGTGCAAGTCCAAAGACATTGGTATTTAACTATACATGCTTTGGACTATGTGTCATGTGTATGGCTCCACTATTGATGTTCATAGATTCTTTCGAACAGAAAAGGAAATACTGAAAGAGAATCTCAGAAATATATGGCAGAAAAGAAAAGACTAGAATTGTTCAGCTTAGGTATATAGAGGATATACATGTTATGGCTATACTCTTTTATTATTAAACAATGTGGTTCTTAAGTATTGGATACTGAATTTGTTGGTGTGAATCGTCATACGAAACAACACAATTCATGAACTACAATGGCCTAAGTAACTAGCAAAAGAATATGTGATGATGTTCATCGAGAACAAATAAAGGGTTGTTGTGTTGCTCGTTAACATCAAAGCTTGCCTTCAAGATTTGTTTTATCAGGTATTATGAGAAAAAAAAGGGTTGTTCAAATAATTGCCGTAATCCATAAAAGATGGATGATTTACAAATCTCGTTGGATAAATCACATCCATAAAAATATTGCTAAAAATGTCGAAAGACAATTGATAAGAAAGATCACTTAGGAAGTGACATCGCCATTTAAATCATATTGGAAAGAAAACATGAAGAAACTCCATGTGGATGGAATTTTGGAGTCTTTTGATTTTTGATCAAATGACGCTTGTGAAATTTTCCTAGAGATAATTAAAACTCCACTCATAGGCCAAAGGGAACGGATGACTAGCTTATTGGAACTTGTACATATTGTTGTATGAAGTCCATTATATGTAGTCAAGAGCGATAGATTTTAGCTTCACATGCTTTCTACGAAAATTTGAGTGAATATATGAATATTTACTTAATAAGGATTAAGTGTGAAACATTTGAAAAGTTTAAAGACTTTCAAGATGAAGTGCAAAATCAATGTAACAAGAAAATAAAGAATTTATGATAGGATCATAAAGGAATATATTTGTAAAGTTTAGCATAACACCTAAGATTTGAGGAATCGTTCCGTGGATTTGCGTTTCCTGAAACACCATATGAGTATGGAATAATCGAGATATGCAATGAAACCTTGTTTGACATGGTAAGATCAAAGGTGTAATTGATAAAACTGCCATTATATTTTAAAGATTAAAGCTTTAGAGACTACCGTTTTTCCACTGAAAAGAGCTCCATCATAATCCATTGAAATGACACCATATAAAGTTATGGTTTGGGATAAAACCCAAGTTGTCCTTTCTTATACATTGGTATGCTATGCATAAGAAAGATGTTTGCAACCAAAATCAGATGAACATATCTTTGTATGTTATTTTGAATAATCATTGAGTATTCCTCCATAACACCAAAGACAAAAATGTGTGTCGCTTAGAACGTCAAGTTTCTTTGAGAAAGGAATTTTCCGTGAAAAGTTAAGTGGGAGGACAATAGAACTTTGATAAGGTTAAAAGAACCTTAGATATATGTGCAAAGTTTTGCAGCGCTGAAAAGTGTTTCGGAGGCAGCAACAATGCTCATGGCTCACGTGCCTCAAAGGTTGTGGTCACGGAGGTCTAAGTTCCTATTGAAACAAGTAGGTCGGGTAACCAATCAAATACCAAGATTTGAGAGTTAAATCATTATTTGACAATAATGATCCGACTACATGGAAAGAAGCGATGATGGGCCCTGACTCCGTCAAATGGTTTTTATCCATAAAATCCGTGATAGTTCCATATACAAGAGATCAAAATTTGAACTTGAAAGACCCTCTAAAAAGGTGCAAGACCTTAAAGTCGTATTTGGATCTATAAAGAAATAGACATGGATGTTTCACATCTATGAAATTATCGACATGTCGGGAAAGAGTTCACGACAATGTTCAAAGAGTTGACTATGACAAGATTTGATCTTTCATTAAGTGATATTTAGTCTAGACGGATTAATGTAGCAACCACTACATATAATTTTTTCATGTGGTAGTTGAATAAACAAAACAAGTTCTTCTAATAGAATGGTTACCTAGGACGTGTGCATGACACAATCTAAAGGGTTTTGTTAATTCAAAGGATGCTAAAAGCATATGCAAACTTCAATGGTTGAAGTAAGCATCGCGGAGTTGGAATCTTCACCATGATGAAACTGTTAAAAGAGTTTAATTTCATCAGAGACGATGAAGATGCTTGCATTTGCAAGAAATTAAGTGGGAGCACTAAGACATGTTTCTAATACATTATGTGGAAGACATATTGTTGATTGGAAATGATGTATCTTTTTATTGACACAGGTTAAGAATTTCATCTCGATGAAAGGATTAGGCAGAACCCAAATATTTGGCATCAATGTCTATATGGATAAATTGAGACGCTAATATGGTTGTGCCAGAAATACATAGATGAGATATTGAATGAGTTCAATATAGAAACTACAAGAAAGGTTCTTGTTGCACAGGAAGGATTGAATAAAGATTCAAGTATTTTTGATACTTGATATATAAAATCACAAAGAGTACTTTATCAATCATGCTATGATGTGTACAAATCCAGATATGTCCTATGCTCTAAATGTTATGAGCGTATACCAGAATGATTCATAAGATGATTATTGGACGATAGTAAAGATATTCTTATGATATTCTAGAAGAACTAAGAATATATTATTTTGTAGAAGTGACAAATAGATGGTTAGTTCATTGTAAAAGTATTACATTGATACTAGTTTTGTCACAAAGTACAAATTAAGTTTATCTCTATCTAAACTAAGGGTGGCACAATATGATGGAAAGTAAGTTCCATAATGGATTTGGATGAGTTCCAAAGTTAAGACATTGTGACAGATACTACAACAAAAGGCTAAGTATATGACTGCTATAATAGCAGCAAACGAGGGCATTTATGTCAAGTAGTTTGTTATCAAACTAGGTGTGGTTCACAGCGGGATAGTACTATGAAGATATATTGTACGACAATATTATCAACATGTTTTAACCCCAAGGAACTAAAGTTCTCACCAAAGGACCAAATTTATACAAAGCCATCTCATTAGAGAATGAGTGATGCGTAGAGACGCAAAGGCATGCAATTACACACGGACCTAAAAGTGTCGGATCCGGAGATCAGTTGACCACTAGAAATCATGTAAATACAACACTAGAAAGCCATAGGTGTTGAATTCACAAAGGTTTGAAACTAGATTATTGACTCTAGCGCAAGTGGGAGACTGTTGGAGATATGCCCAAGAGGCAATAATAAAGTGGTTATTATCATATCTTCATGCTTATGATAAATGTTTACATACCATGCTATAATTGTATTAACCGGAAACATTAATACGTGTGTGATTTGTAAACATAAAAGAGTCCCTAGTAAAGCCTCTTGTTAAACTAGCTTGTTGGTTAATATATGATCATGGTTTCCTGATCATGAACATAGAGATGTTATTAACAAAAGGGTCATATCATTAGGAGAATGATGTGATGGACATACTCCTATAGTTAAGCGTATCATAAAGATCAAGTCATTTAATATAGTTCACTTGCTATAAGATTTCTGATACATAGTAACCTAATTCCTTCGACCATGAGATCATGCTAATCACCATCAGTGGAAGGATGCTTTGATGACATCAAACACCAAACCATAACTGGGTGGCTATAAAGGTGGCATTGAGTGTTCGGAAAGTATGTGTTGAGGCACATGGATCAAGATTGGGATTTGTCCATCCATATGACGGATATATATACTCTGGGCCCTCTCGGTGGAATGTCATCCAATTAGCTTTCAAGCATGTGACTGGATCACAAGGGATCACATATCACGGGAATGAGAAATGAGTACTTATTGGTAACGAGGTTGAACTAGGTATGTAGAGATACCGACGATCAAACCTCGGATAAGTAAAGTATCGTGAGACAAAGGGAAATTGGTATCATATGTAAATGGTTCATTCGATCACAAAGTAATCGTAGAAATATGTGGGAGCCATATGAATTTGTAGATCCCTCTATTGGTTATTGATTGGAGAAGAGTCTCGATCATGTCTACATAATTCACGAACCGTAGGGAGACACACTTATGGAATCGATGTTGTTTAGTAGATATGGAATGTGAGTAAAGAGACCGAATGTTGTTCGGAGTCTTGAATTGGATCCGGGACATCACGAGGAGATCCAGAATAGTCCGGAGAATAATATTCATATAAGGAAAGTCCAATTTCGGAGTTCGGGATGATTCCGGTGTTTTCACCGGAATGTTCTAGAAGGGTCTAGAAGGTTCACCTATCCGGAAGGGAAAGGGTACATGGATGTGTCATGACAAAGTGTAATGGTTGAATCATGTCCTAGGTCACTTGGCTAGACACTTGGAAGAGAGAAATCAAACTCTAATTTTAAAGTCAAAAAGGCAGTTTGAAAAAGTCAAATCCCAACATGGTTTCCGAGTTAGGGAGGGTTTCTGAGTTAGGGAGGGTTTCCAACTGGGTTGGGAACACCCTTGGACGCCCCCCCAACTATATAAGGAGGGGTAGGGGCACACCCCAAGGTATCCCCCTTGCCCTAGGCGCCCAAGAGACCCTAGGTTGGCCGCCGCCCCCCTCTCTAGTTCGACCAATCTAGATCTCCTCTAAACCGCTACCGACTAGCTAAACTCTAATTTCTAGCTACCTCTAAACCTCGGCCCTCTAAACCCTAGATCGCCGGGGCTCCCTCTACTCCACCATACTCGCTCCGGCTTAGGCGAAGCCCTGCGGGATCTCCCCTCTACTTCCGACACCATGCCGTCGTGCTGCCGGAATCGCGAGGAGAGAGCTACAACCTCCGCTGCCTGCTGGAACAAGGGAGAGGAAGGTATTCATCAAGTACCGTACGTGTGACCGACTGCGGGAGCGCTGCCGGAACGCGGCACCGGAACGATCGTCTACGCGATCTTGAGATCGGCAAGTGAACGACTACATCACCCACGAGAATCTGCTCTCGTTAACCGCTTTGGATCTTAGTGGGTTAGTACTCTATCAACTTGTTGCACTGATCTAGTAGATAGATCTTGGCTTGATCATAGATTATATCTTTATTGTGTGTTCATGCGGTAGATTTTTTTTTGTAAATCTTTCTTCAAAGATTGATTTTATTATGAAAATCTATGACCATCATCCTTCATAGGTTGATCAGAACTTTCATGGAGTTCCTTTCCTGCCACGTTCGTAGCTCCTTCGCGAAATAGGGAGTAACAAGTTACAATTCTTACACTCTGTAGAGGTGCGTTACTTTACCCATGAGAGATCAAATCCTTGTTGCACAACCGGGCGTACTTTCCCGTCCACAATTCCATAATGTGGGGCCCAGTAGTTGGTCCAAGCCAATCACTTCCCCCTTCGCGACCTTGCATGCCTCCTTGGTGTAGACCATGCCCACATAATGAATTACGGCAATGGTTTGTACAAACCGTTAGATGCTAGAACTATCATGGGATGATGAGGGTTCCCACCCATATGCTGCATATCCTCTACGAATTACCAATTAATATGCACGCTACAAGGATAACAACCACGACCTGCACATCCGGCTTCATGCGAGAGGAAGAAGATACAACTGACTTCTCTGTCCCATTCCAAATCTCATGGCTAACGCGTAATATACGGCACTAGAATCACTGATGTCAGGGGTTCATTACTAGGAAAACGGCTATAGGTAATCCACACATCCGTGGCGCACGTGTTAGTGGTGCCCCACGGGTAAAATAGGCGTGGCGCACTTCCCACAGGTGCCCTACGCCTAACTGCTGTAAGCGTGGCGCACATGGGGGTGGTGCGCCATGCCTATGTGTGGGCCAGGGCACAGGTGGCCACATCACACATACCCGTAGCGCCATGCCTACGGGTAAGGTGCGCTACATATGTGAAACTTAGCCGTAGGGCACTCTAACCTAGTGCGCTACGAGCATGTGTGCTAGAGCAGCTGGGTCAACTTAGCCGTAAGGCACTCTATCCTAGTGCCCTACGGCTAAGTGGCCTGCACCAACTCCCCCCCCCCTGTGGATCGCCTTTTTAGGCTTTGCAAAAAATAAAAGAAAATTATAAACACTTCAAAAAAATAAAACCATTTCATATGTAGGTAGGTAATGTGGTATAGTTTCTAGGAAAATTAACAAACATGAGTTTTGACTTTTTCTGCAAAAAAAGTCATGCCACGGTAAAATGGCCGTAACTTTTGCATACGATGTCGAAAAAATCGTATAATATACCAAAATGACGAGAACGAGATTTCGCATCTTCTCGCAACCACCTTCGGTCGTTTAGCGATTATTTAGATTTTCAAAAATCGAAAAGAGTAAAAAGTTACGGCCAAAAGACCATTTTTTCTGCAGAAAAAAATAAAGGGCAACTTACCCGTAGCGCACCACCACCTAGTGCGCTACGAGTAATTTGGGCAGGATTCAAAATTTGAATCCCCACCCTGCCCACCTACCCCTTTTCTTTCCCCTCCCCTTCTATCCTTTTCCTTTTCCTCCCTTTTCCTTTTCCTTTCTTCTCCTTTCCTCCTTCTTCTTCTCCTCCTCCTCCTCCTCCTCCTTCTTCTCCTTCTCCTTCTTCTTCTCATTTTCCTCCTCCTCCTCCTCCTTCTCTTTATCCTTCTCCTTCTCCTTCTCCTCCTCTTCCTCCTACTTGCAGTGAAGATGGTGACGGAGGCCTCCTCCTTCCAGTGACAACGACGATGGCGGGCTCCTTCTTCTTCTCCTCCTCCTCCTCCTCCTCTTCTTCTCCTCCCCCTCCTTGCAGTTCCGACAACGACGAGGCCTCTCCGACGAGGCGACGACGATGAGGTGACGACGACGAGGCGACTACGACGAGGCGACGACGACGACGAGGCGACGGCGACGACGACCTGCACCGACGAGCGACGGCACTAACGGCGAGATCCAGATCCGCCGCTTTTTTTGAATTTTGAAATTTGTATCCGTGGCGCACATCACATAGTGCGCCACGGTTATCATTTCATACGCGTGGCGAACCTGGACTACTTTCCGTGGCGCGCTGGCATGTGCGCCATGCCTATCTCGACACAACCGTGGCACACCAGGCAGTGTGCCACGGCTAGGAGATAGCCGCAGCGCGAGGCCCGTGGCGCACTGCTAGTGCGCCAAGGATGGCCTTTTCAAGTGCGCCACGAACAGGCGTTTTCCTAGTAGTGGTTATTAAGTCCCTAATTGATCATTATTGTTGCAAATAGAACCCTAAGTTCTATTGCTCCATTATATCATCACTTAGGATGACATCTATGATTTCTTTATTTGTGAAAATAATATTTTCTTTCTTTGGAATATATATGATAACACACAATTTGCAAATACTTTGGTAAGGACTCTTCAAAGGATATGAGCAAGTGATGAACTTGCCTTGTGATGGCAAGGTAGTGAAGTCTGATGCTTGCACTGGACCTTGAGCTTCTATGTCTACAAAAACATCATTATTTCCCGGTAAGGACAATATTTAAAGAAGCAAAATTATTATGCAAAGTAATGTAATGTATCATTTAGCTTTATATGTATTCTTTCCCATTTATTTAAATTATAAAAATTCTTTTAATGAGAAAGAATTTATAAATATTAATTTTCAATATTTATTGAATTTTGTATTCTTTTATTTTATTTTAGTTTATTTGATTTTTATTTAATAAATAATTCCTTTAAGAATTATCATTAAATACCAAGAATTGACATTAAATATTTATTTAGTATTAAATTACAAAATTCTTAATTAAATTTATATGTTCAAAATTTTATCATTTAATTTATTTAGATAGTTTGGATTATTGTGAATCCAAAAATCTTTTATTTATAATTTTTGGACTTTTATTTTATTTTTAGAATGTATTTAAGTTCAGGGGCATTTTGGTCCTTTTCCAATTATTAAAACAGGCTGTAAAGGATTTTGGGCTGATTTTTTGGGTTTTATTGGGCCCTTGTGGCCCAATAGGGCAAAGTTAAAACAATACCCCAAAGGGGTATTGGCCCAACCTAGCCCAACACTCTCTATCTCTCTCTCTCGAGCTCATCTCTCTCCTCCCCCGACCCGGTGGTCAGCGATGCTGCCGCCGATGATTCGCGCCGCCGTGGTTCAGGATGAGGTTGTCGGCCCCGCTCTACCCTCCTGTCCAATTGGACTTGGACCTGGAGCCCTCCTTTGACCAGATCGATGCATTCCCGAACCCTAGGGTTTGGGGTTGGCGTTGATGCTGACGTCGCTACTGCTGTCGTGCGCCGTAGGTGTGGTGTGGGTTGCAGTGCCCCCTTGGGGGTGCTCCCCGTGCCGCCATGGTCGTCGGTCTTCTCTGCTTCCTCTTCTAATCTACAGTGACGACCTTCTGTAAGTTATTCCTCTCCCCTCTGGCTCTCTGTGCTAGGCCATCCTATGCTAGATGTTGCTAGTGACCTTCCTAGTTACTTTCCTGTCCTGATTGAGATGGTTTGTTCTGCCTAGGGTTCATACCCTGTTGTGGATTAGATAACTGATGAGTTGGGATCAAGTTTTGATGGTCCCTAAGCATGCTAAATGGTTGTTAGCTGTGGCTTGCTGCTTACGACTAGATGTGGTGATGCTAGTGGTTTACCAGATGATTCTATGGGTTAATTTTTATATGATTCAGATGGTAAGGTTGCTCTAGAAGCAATATTTGGGAAATCTAGTGGTTTAATAACTCACCACTGTCATTACTTGGGTAATGACAGTGAGTGTTGTTTGATGAAGTCACTGTATTAGTACTGTTGGCTTAAGAATTCATATGTAACTTGAGATCAAATTGTTTAAAACAGTGAAGATATACATATGGATTTTCCTGATTATGATTCCTGTGATGTCAGGAAAATGATTTATAGCTGGTTGATTGTATTTGTGAAGATTGGATGCTTAACCTGCTTAGTTTAGAACTGTTCTTGTGACACCATCCTTGTATGGCACACAAGATTAGATTCTATTACTTGGTTTGCTTTTGTTCAAGATTAAGATGAATTTGGCATTAAAGTTAAGTAGAAACTTCCTTTCTTAAATATCTAAGACCCATGATGTTGGTCTGAGGTTTAGGGATTAAGCCTTTATCTAGTTGATTCATATGGATGGTTCTGGTAGTGATACCAGCTACTGTTTCTTGAATCAAAGTTTGGGAAAAAATGATGGTAGGCTTGATCACTTGTATAGTTCCATAAGATTAAATTCTAAGGTGCTACTCTTGTCTTAGAGATGTGCCTAGAAGTTTAAATCTTAGCTATGTTCATTCTTGAATTGAAATATAGCTTGATTGCTTAGATCAATGATGTTGTCCTGAGATCTTAGTTGGATCCTTATACTTTTCTGATTGCTTTTAGTGTTTAAAACCTCAGTGATGGATTCACCCCACTTGGGTGCTTTCTGAGAGTTTGAGTAAGATACAGATCATGTATGCTTGTCTAATCTTAGACAGATAGATCATGTGATGGTCTATTTTACTCACCACACTTATTTGATGTTGGGGTTGCCAGTGGTTGATCTTGTGCCAACTTGATCTGGTGCTCTCCTGGTATTTCCGGCTCCTGATCTAGCCCTTCATTTCCTAGTCCTGGTAGCTTGATCTTGTCCTTGCTATCCACCTGATCTCCCCCTCCTTATGTCACCATTTTGGTGATTTGATCCAGGGTTTTGATTGGTGAGTTCTAGCTTGGCTTTGGCTTGGGTTAGTTGGTGGCTGCTGTGCTTGGTGTGTAAGAACAATGGAATGGTGTGGGGATTGGTTTCCCACGGCTGTGTTGATGGTTTTGTTTGATTGTGCTATTGCTGTGGTGTTGATAGCACACACCATGCAGTTTGGTGTGTGTTTTGCCTGTGTGCCCGCTGCACAGGTTGTGGATATGTTCTGGTTGTGAAGTTACCTTTATCTGGTTACTCTTACTTGGCTGGTGAAACTTTCCCCTTCTTGCTATTTATTTGACTTATGGCTTAAAATTATGAAAGATATATTCTTTCATATTGGTGAAACTTGCCCCTTAAATTACTCAATGATGAAAAAGTGAACAGTGCACTTCACTGTCAATTCTGGGAGTAAAATAATTCTAATCCTAACCTTCTTTTTCTTTAAGTTTCTTTTTATTTTGCAGGTACCATATTTGAAGATCAAGACTTTAGTTTAGGTTTTTCTTTTTCTTTATAGATTAGTCACTTGTAATAACTCTCATATTCAATTGTAATCTTTAATTTATTCTTTCGTACTTTTTATTTTTATTCTTTTGTAATAAATATTGTACTATTATTCAATAAAGAAATATTATTCTTCTATTAATTATTGTTGTAAAGATTGTTGCTCATTTCCATAAGTTACATTTTGTAACTCATTATTGAATGAAGTTTTGGAATATTCATTTTATTGATTGTCTTCTTTCATTTGAAGTTTGAATTATTATTGGTTAACTCTTAAATTAAATTAAATACTCAAACATCATTCAAAATCCTTTTGAATTATAATTAAAACAGTCAAGATTTAGATTCAAATTTCATTTCCCAAAACACATAAGTCCACAAAGATCATATCAAAGTCTATAACAATCATCCTTTAAGACTATACCTAATCTCAAAGTATGAAAGAAACTTTGATCACTTTAGGTTTTTATTTGGTGAAAAATTTACCCACATTTTCACAGATGAATGCATGCAATATCTCAAATTCCTAAATCTACCCTTCGTTGGTTCGATGTTACACCTTCCTCCTACTAGTTCGATAACCTCGGTTTCTTACTGAGGGAAACTTGTTGCTGTGCTGCTTCATGCCTTGCTCTTGGGGTTTCCAACGAAGCATCCCATGACAAGTACTAGGCGCCATCAAGTTTTTTCTGGCGCCGTTGCCGGGGAGGCTAAGGACGTCTTCACTAGGGGAGTCCTTCACTTCCTTTCTCTTTACTTTGTTTTTAGTTTGCTTTGTTTCTTTTGCTTGGTTTTGTTTGCCTCTTTTCAAAAAACCCAAAAAAATTAATCTAGTTTGGTTTTCTTGCCTTATTCAAAAACACACAAAAATTAGTTCCCGCTCTAGTTGCTGGTTTGTTATTGCCTTGCTTGGTCATGCTTTCTATCAATGGATGGTTTCTTTGAAACTAGTTCTTATTGGCAAGGTGGGTTCACGGAAGAACAAAAGTATTATTATAAGGAACACCATTTGTCACAAAAAGGAAAACACTTATGTGAACAAATTGATAAGTTGAATACTATTTCTAGAGAGGTGTGCTCCACTTATAATGTTACTTATTGCTTTGATAAAGCTTGTTGCTGCAGGAGGTGTAAACACCTACCCTTTCAATGTGAGTATAATGATAATGTTACCATATCTTATTATGTTAAAGGAAATTATGACTTTTATGATGTGGAACAAATTGAAGAATTTATTGCTTTCAAGGGTGCATTTGAACTTGCCAATTTACTTGAAAATACTGATGATGCACCTTATGAATATGAGGTTTATGAGATACTTAAATTTTTATTTGATAATTACACGGAAGCAAATGGCTATATCCTTGAATATTTTAATTGATGCTTTACACACATGGAAGAGACTAATGCTTTGCAGGATCCTATGGAAGAAGAAATTGCTGACACTGAAAGCTCACTAGATGAAAAAGAGGAGGAGAGTGATGCACAAAGGGAGGAAGAATGGATCTACCCATGTCTACATTCTAATGAGAGTAACTCCTTACCTCTTACATTATTTGATTGTCCTCCATGCTTACCAAAGGAGGATGAATGTTATATTCCTGTGGATCCTTTTGAAATATCTACTTTGGATAAAACCCGTGAAGGTTTTAATCCCACTATTTTTGAGCTTGATAGAAATTATGTGTTTGTAGATCATGAAAAGAATGCTTTATGTGATAGCTATATTGTTGAGTTTATTCATGATGCTACTAAAAATTATTATGAGAGATGAAAGTATGGTTGTAGAAGTTTTCATGGTACTGAAACACCTCCCTATGTTCTGAAAGTTTTGAAGTTACTCTTGTTTTATCTTTCTATGCATGTCACTTTGTTCTTTGTGAATTTATTTTCTTATAAGATTCCTATGCATAGAAAGTGGGTTAGGCTTAAATTTTTATTTGAATTTGCTTCTTGATGCTCTCTTTGACTTCAATTCATAATTCTTATGTGAGCATCTTCTCAAGTTATCAAGCCTAACTTAAAGGCGTTAAAGAAAAGTACCTGTTGGGAGATAACCCAAGAGTTTCCTTGAGTCTTGGAAGTTATTACTACTATAATAACCTCTCCTTATCCTTTTTGTTTGCTTTTTGTGCCAAGAATGACCTCTAATGAGAGGGAGGTAAGATTTGGGGAGTTGCTGTCCTGAAACAGATTTCTGTCCTCCACCAAAAGAATTCGTGAGGAGGCTGTGTAACTCGCATTGAGATAAAAATTTACGAATAAATCCCCTAGTATGATAGATAAATTTCGTTAGTTTAACACTTTTTGATTTGAGCAACAAAAGATGTTCGTAAAAAATCTTTTCTACCCGCTGGTCTGTTTTGACAGATTTCTGCCATTATTTGCATTTGCTTTTTATTGATTCCTTTTTGAGATCTGTTCAGGTAAATTGAGTTTCTTTGAAGGAGTTACTACAGTAGCTTGTGTTTTTAGTGAAAAGCCTTGCTGTTCCAAAGCTTTGCCAGTGGTCTAATATCTTTTGAATACGCTAATGTTGCTAATGAAGATTGTGTGAAGGAAAAATTTCAGGTGTAGAGAGAGAATGATGCAATGAGATGAAGAATGGACAAAAGCTCAAGCTTGGGGATGCCACCATGGTGTCACCCCAATAAATATCCAAGAGGTACAAGCGTCAAAGCTTGGGGATGCCCAAGGCATCCCCTTCTTCATCAATAAAAAGCTTAGGTCTGTCTAGACACTTCGTTTTTATTGTTTCATGCACAATTGTGTGGTTCTTGGAGTGTCTTAGTTTTCGTTTGCTTTGCTTAGTTTGTTAAGTTTGCTTTAGTAGTTTGGACCCCCGTTCTCGCTGTGTTGTTTTGCAAATAAGTTTGCTTGGTGTTTGGAAAGGAGTAGTAAGTTCTTGCTTGAAGTGCAAGAGGAGCTTGCATTGACTGTGACTTAGACTTTAGCATGACATGCTAGGTGTTGTTTTAGCATTATGCTTAGTGATTATTGCTGTAGCATGTCTTGTTCCAAACAATTGGGATTGCTTAGTGTGCCTTGAAGAAATTATGCGTTGTCTTAGCATGCAAAAGGATAGTATTGTGGTATTATCCTTTGATGTTTTGCTTGGGTTGACTTGGCACATGCTCACACCATGTTATGACTATGACAAGTCACCATTAGCCTCTATGGTCATTTAGTCCTTGACTTGTAGTACCACTCTTTGCTTTTATTAGTTTGCTTTGTTGCATTGCATAATTATGGCCATTATTGTTCTCTTAGTTGGTTGCTCCCGGTCTTTTGCTAGCCTCCACTTGTATGAGTAAGCTCTACTCATGCTTCCAACTCCCAAGAAACCATGTTATTCCAAAGTGTCCACTATAAATTCCTATGCATGGTGTGCTACACCATTCCAAGTATATTCTTGTTTTCATCTATCTTCCAATTAAAAACTATTTTGTTATGTGAAAACTTAGTGACTAAATCCCTCACGAACTTGATGGCACACTTTATTCTTTGCCCCTAATAAACTTGAACCATTGTGACAACTTTGTTGTATATGCTTGCACTTATAACTTGGAATTAGCAAAACCGTGCTGTCACGGGGAACGTTTTCAACATTGCACTTGTACCTTGTTGTACTTAGTTGATATCATCTTCTTTTGTCTATAGATGTCACCGGTGTGAAATAAAGAGGGAACTTGTAAGTCCATGGAGTTTGTATCCTGTGTTAGAGAAACGCCTGGGCCGCTAGCCTTAGCTATGCCTAATCATGGTGGAAACTTGCAGCATCACCATGGTGGAAACTTAGCCTATGAAGCATTCTTCTTATAAAAAAATAGACACATTGAGAAAAGAGGAAAGAGAGAAAAAAATCACCATATTCCCATGGTACATAAGAAGAATTGCTGAGATGCTCATTGTCTGCTTGCCTTGTCATTTTGGTTATGGGAAAGCTCTTGTACCATGTGCAAGGGGTACCCCGTTGGCGGTTCTTAATGATATGCAAATACTTACAGTGACAAGAACTTACCTGGACCCAAAGTTGAGTATGCATGAGGTGTGGCCCTCGTATTCAAGGGGCATGAGATTGCCAACTTATACTTCGTCAAGCATATACTCCAGCTTTGCCACTTTAACCTTAAGCACTTCAAGATGCTTATGGTTGGGGCAATGAGGGCTGAAAGCTAACAAGTACCATAATTTTTGGAAGCTCTTTTTGAAACTTGTAATCCCTGCTTCCTTTACAAAAGGCCTTTCTTCCACCATTATTGAGTCTCCACCTTCTACCTTTAGGCACCATTAAGAGAGCATAGTTGTCATTCTGTGTGCAATGTTCCAAAGCTTATTAATTGATGCATATTATGTTATTACTTGCTCTTGTGCTATTTGTTTCTAGTCACCCTTGTGAACTTTGCAGACACCTATGCATTATATTGCTACTCTATGAGGGACAAGCTGATTGCCACTATGCTATGTTTTCTGCATGTGAAACAAACAAACGTTTTTCAATGCATATTATTCATGATCTTTGTTTGTAGCTTGTCATGTTGCATGCATAGTTACTATGTCCTATTGTTAGAACTCCATCTTTGATGCACATGTTTAGAGTTCTTTGATCCCAGCTTTCAATGCTTGCAAATGGTTGGATCTTTATTGTGAGGGTGCATGTCACCTCAAAAATTATTCTGTTTATCACTTACCTACTCGAGGACGAGCAGGAGTTAAGCTTGGGGATGCTGATACGTTGGAAACATATCTATAATTTTTGATGTTCCATGCTTGTTTAGTATCTACTTTGCTTTACTTGTCCACACTTTGAGGTGCTTTTTACATGTTTTCTGGTACTAACCTACTAACAAGTTGCAACAGTGCCAGATGCCTGTTTTCTGCTGTTTTTGGTTTCAGAAAAGTTAGTAAAAAAATATTCTCGGAATTGGACGGGACAAACGTCAAAGTCAATTACTTTCCGTGGGGAACAAGAATTCCATAGGAGAGCCGGAGGGTTCGCCAGAGGGGCCAACCCCCCCCCCCCCCCAGGCGCGGCCACAGGTGGGCCCACGCCTGGCTAGGGTTTGGTGGCCCTGGCCGCCTCCTCGGTCTCCCCCTTCGCCTATAAGAAGCCCCTGATGCAGAAACCCTGAGTACCCAATCAGAAATCCACGAAACCGTCTGTAGCCGCCGCCACCATCGTCCCTAGATCGGGGGGATCTAAAGTTCTTCCCGGCACCCTGCCGGAGGGGAGATCATCCCGGAGGCCTTCTCTCTGGTATGATTCGTGAGTAGTTCCACCTTGGACTATGGGTCCATGTAGTATCTAGATGGTTGTATCTCCTCCTATGTGCTTTCATGTATAGATCTTGTGAGCTCCGTTGATGATCAGGATCTAATCTATTTGTAATCATGCATGTTGTGTTTGTGGGGATCCGATGGATATTGAGATTATTATGTTGGTTTGATTAATGGTTTTATCTTTATGATTCTATCATGTATGTGTTGTTTGTGATCTTGCATGCTCTTCGTTGCTAGTGGTTATCTTGGCCAAGTAGTTGCTAGTGACTCCAAGAGGGGGTATTTATGCTCGATAGTGGGTTAATGCCTCTAGTTTCCAAGGGAAGTGACAATAATATCTTCGGTTGTAGATGTGATGTTGCTACTAGGGAGAAAACAATGGTCTCTTGTTCATGGAATATGTGGACTGTTTATCTTACACACTTTGCTTAAAGCAGTTGTCTGTTGCTTGCAACTTAATACTGGAGGGGGTTCGGATGATAACCTGAAGGTGGACTTCTAGTCATAGATGCAGTTGGATGACAGTCTATGTATATTGTTGTATTGCCCAATCAACTTCATAGTATCTTTCTGGATAGTAATTGCATTGTTATGCTTTGCTCAGTTCCTGTCAATTGCCCCGCTGTAATTTGTTTACCCTTCATGCCATGTTGTTTATTTAAGGAGAGCACCTCTAGTGAACTATGGACCCCGGTCCAATCTTTACCATTGATACATTTTCCACCGTTAATGTTTACTTGCTGCAAACCACCATTACCTTCCACACCATATGTTTAATCCTTTGTTACAGGAAACCGGTGAGCTTGACAACCTCACTGATTCGTTGGGGCAAAGTCTTGAGTTTGTGTTATGCAGGTCTCCGCGTTGCTTGCAACACCTGTGTGACGTTTCCTTCCTCCTACTGGTTCGATAACCTCAGTTTCTTACTGAGGGAAACTTGCTGTTGTGCTGCTTCATACCTTGCTCTTGGGGTTTCAAACGAAGCGTCCCACGACAAGTACTGGACGCCATCACAATTGCGGGTCATCTTCGCTTAGTCAGTCTATCGTTGTTGGCATTATTTTATCTTTTGTTCTTCTGTGTTTTTTGTTTAGTTTGATTACGCCGAGGCCTCAACAGTTGTATCGTTGTATCGGATGGTTTCTATATTAATATAGTAGGGTGAAAGACTATTTCGAGAAGGAAATAAATGTTTCCCCAAAATCTACTGCATTTGCTCTCTCATGCTTCGGGTGAATCATTCCAAGTTGCAAATCAGGTGAAGAACGGAAGATTCAGTAAAGCCATGCCAAGATGATGAAAAAAGTCAGTAGCTGCACAAGACTGTTCGACTTAGAAAATGAGGAATGAAAATCAACTCGAAGAAATAGTGACACTCACAGTAAGGACACGCCAAAGCTAGAGAAAACTTCGCGCTGATGATTTTTTCCTTCTCACCAGTTTCTACATTCAGGGTGTGTTTGGTAGCCCGTGGGAGCTCAGAAATTCTCTCCTCATCCCACCTTTCGCTGTTTGTTAGACTGGGTCGGCTCCGGTCGGTAGTGCCCTCCTCCTACGAAAAATTCCCCTCAGCACTGCCGAGTTGGGAAGATCAGATCGAGCTTCGCTAGCGGTCAGTGCCGAGTCCATCCTGCAAGAGGGGTCGCGGCCCTGCACCCCCTCTAGCGACTCATTCCCTCCCGCATATCTCCCTAGCGCTCTCCTTGGCGCTCCCTTCCTCTTCTTCAACCGCCGTCGTCTAGCCTCTCCACGTCTTCGCACATGCCTACCACCCAGCCTCGCCGACGAGGTCGTGGAGCAAAGGCACCACACTGATAGGGCATGCCTCTCCTGGCCTCACCGTGCATGGAGCAGCGATAGCTCCTCACCGTCCATGGAGCAGCGAGTGGCGGCAGCGAGTTGCGGCGCATAACGGCGGCGCGTTGGGGCGGCCCCATAGAGCTCCACCATCCCATTCCCCTCTGTAACATCCCAGCATTAGATCTTAGAAATAAGCTGAACCCAGATGTGTGCATTGCATTCATGCATCAAAAATCCGAATAATTTTCGCGCTTTTAAGACAGAACTTGTCAAATTGATTGAAGCTTCTCTTAACTTGATGGAATTGAAGTAGATCATCAAGTTAACTGCAATAAGTTTCAATATGACCTTTTCTAAAACCTTATTTGGTTAAACATGATTTGATCTAAGGGTAGCCCAGATATAATAAAATGTTACTCATAATACATTGCTTAAATGATTCATATATGATCCTCAAGGATCATATCATACTATTCATCATACCAACCTAGGAATACTAAGTTAATATTACCATCATAATAATAAAAATGCAATGATTAATGTCTATCTCATTCTTATGTATTCTTACTATGAGTATCATAGTAATACCTAAACCTTAAACTCATTAAAGAGTTGGAGTTGGAAAGAGACTAAGTCAAGATCATCCACTAAATATCTTTCTTTCTATATCAATCTTTATGGAACTTATCTTAATATCTGTTGTTCATCAATGTTGGGTAATTCCCCATTGATTCACAAATTCTTTAACTATCAATCCTTGATCTACTATTTCTTGATCTTATCATAACATCTATTCAAATATTTTAAAGAGGGCATAGTCCATAAATAACCTTAATCCAATATGAGATACTAAGAGGATAATCTCAAGACAATTGAAAAATAGGGTTGATAAAGCCTTGCTTAACCAACTAAGAACTTAAGCAATAATTGATTAAAGGATTATAATGGTGATGCTTTAGCCACCAATATTGAACGCTTATATTTAGTATAAGTAATACTGGTGGGTAGAACATGATTGGAACCTTAGTAGAGATAAGTTATCCTAGGGTAGTCATTGCAAGCCACATAAATATAAATTAGGGTTGGAGTGTGAGTTATTGGAGTAAAGTGAATATAGGATGATATTATTCAATTAAAGCTATATAGCATAGAGTTATAGAAGTGGTGTTATTCATTTTAAAGGATAGTCAACTTTAGAGAAAGGTAGTTGGATGCATACAACTATTAGAGGTACATTAGTAATGAATGATTAAGGAAGATTATGAGTAGAGTCAGAAGGATATTTGGCAGCAATGGAAGTCCAACCAACGCTACAGGACATGATCAGAAAGGCTCAGGTAGGAGACAAGGAAATAGAGGAGATAAAGGAAAAGATGAAGGAAAATCGAGAAAAGGATATTCACGAGGATGAGCATGGAACCTTGTGGTATGGAGATCGTTTGTGCGTTCCCAACGATCCGGAGATAAGGAAGTTGATTCTGCAGGAAGCTCATGACTCACCGTACTCCATATATCCGGGCAATACGAAGATGTATATGGATCTAAAGGATAGATCTTGGTGGAACAACATGAAGGGAGACATCGCCGAGCATATTGCCTTATGTGATGTATGTAGCCGAGTGAAGGCGGAACACCAGAATCCAGCAGGACTGCTACAGCCATTGCCCGTGCCAGATTGGAAGTGGGATAGAGTGGGAATGGATTTTATCACAGGATTACCCAGGACCAGGTCGGGATATGACTCCATTTGGGTAGTGGTCGACCATTTGACCAAGGTAGCCCACTTTATACCGGTGAAGACGACCTACACGAGTGCAAAGTTAGCCAAGATTTATATGGACAGAATTGTGTGCCTGCATGGAGTTCCTAAGAGCATTGTATCTGATAGAGGCACCCAATTTACCTCACACTTTTGGCGCCAGCTGCACGAGTCATTGGGGACTAGGTTGGAGTTTAGCACAACATTCCACCCCCAGACTGATGGACAGACCAAGAGGGTAAATCAGATTTTGGAGGATATGCCGAGAGCTTGCGCTTTGGCTCATGGTTCTAGTTGGGATGAGCATTTGCCGTATGCTGAGTTTTCCTACAACAACAACTATCAAATCAGCATCAAGACGTCACCGTTCGATGTGCTATACGGGAAACGGTGCCGGACACCATTGCTATGGGATGGAGTGGGAGAACGTTAGCTGTTTGGACCTGATTTGATCAAGGACGCTGAGGAGAAGGTCGCCTTGATCAGGGCCAGACTGAAGGTACCACAATCAAGGCAGAAGAGCTACGCCGACGCCAAGCGCAAGGAAGTAGTGTACGAGGTAGGCGATAGAGCGTACCTCAGAGTGTCGCCACTGCGTGGAATTAAGAGATTTGGAATCAAGGGTAAGCTGGCACCTCAGTTTATTGGACCATATCGGGTCTTAGACCGCAAAGGAGAGGTTGCTTATCAGTTGGAGTTTCCAGAGGCTCTGTCCGCCGTCCACAACGTGTTCCACGTGTCCCAGATGAAGAAGTGCCATCCGGAGATGGTGGATACACCATTGAGAGACACGTTGCCACTAGAGGAGGTTCAGCTTGAGAATGATTTGACCTATGAGGAGAAGCCGGTCAAGATACTGGAGACAACGGAGAGGATTACCCGTACCAAGACAATTAGGTTTTGCAAGGTGCAATGGATCCACCACACCGAAGAGGAAGCCACTTGGGAGCGTGAGGATGACATCCGAGAGGACCACCCACACCTACTTGCTAGCCACGCCGATTCTCGGGGACGAGATTCATCTTAAGGAGGTTAGTCTTGTGACATCCCAAATTTTAGATTTGGTACTGCATAACATTCATGGCATTTCATCATGATCATCCTTGCAAAATTTCAGTTTGAAAAGATTTTGGCAAAACAAACCACCTGCATTTGCATTTTGACACCTACACATGAACACTTGGTTTTACGATGCTACTGTGAAAAACATTATATTTTGGGTGTATGGAAGGCACAGGTGCATAGAGGGTTCCTCCACGAACCCGTAGCACTTTGAATCGCTCAAATCAGAGCATCATAGAAGAAGTTATGGCGAACTGAATTTTGGGTTTATTCTAGACAGATTCTGTCAAAAATTCAGATAAAAATTCGATAGAGAAAAAGAAAAGGAAAGAAAAAAAAGGGAGAAGGCCAGCCAGCCGGGCCGGCCCAGCCGCGGCAGCAGCCAGCAGCAGCGCGCGTCGCGCGGCGCATAGTAGCCGCCTCCCGCCAGCCGCCAGCCCGCTGACGAGTGGGACCCGCCCGTCAGCCGCCGCCAGTCACCGCCGCGTGGGGCCCACCTGTCAGGACGTGTTCTTCTCCAACTCCCTGTCAACTCCGATTCCTCCGAAATCGGACCGATTTCTAACCGATTTCGTTGATTTTTCTTGCCTATATCGATCTCCTCGAGCCCCTCTTCCAAACCCCCCAATTTTCGCTCTCTCTCGCGCCGCCACCGACGAGCAATTGCTCGGCGGAGCTTCGTCGCTGCCGCCGCCGCCATTGCCGCGGTAAGTCACCGCCGCCGCCGCTCGTGCCTCCCCCTCGCCTTGCACGCCACCCGCCAACGCCACCGGCCACCGCTAACCCTCCTCCTTCTTCTCTCCCTGCAGGAGCACGCCGACGCCACCGCACCCGACGCCGAGGCCGACCCCGCCGCCACCACTCCGGCCGACCGCCGCACTCGCCCCCGTGCTCGCCGACCGACGCCGCCGCCTCGAGGAGCACCGCCAGCTCGCCGCCGACGCTGTCCCGCCCTCAGCCGCCACCGAAGTCCGCCAGCGCCGCCGCCACGAGCTCGCCGCCGCCGCCCTCCGGTAGGCCCTCGCCGCCTTGCTCCTCTGCCCTCAGATCTTGATCCAATGGTCCAGACTGGTCAGCTCTGGCTGTGGAAAAGTCAGCTGCCACGTCAGCGTGCCACATAGGCGTAGTCAACAGTCAACTTTGACTATATAGTTTTAATTCGATTTAATTGACAGATTTAGTTCCAATCTTGAAAAATTCATATCTTTAGATCTACTGGGCCAAAAATTGCAAATAAAATATGTATGGACTCAGTGTATCACGTAGAACATTGCTGTACAGTTGTTTTACACTTTTACATCAAGGTTTTGTCCTGGTTAATTAAATGAGTTAGTGCTCTTTTTAGAGTAATAAATTCATAGAATATGTTCTGTAACTCCAAAAATTGCAAATAAGATGCCCCTGGAATCAGTAGAACAAGGGGAATCTTACAGTGAATTAAAAAGTTAGGCTTACAGTATTGGAAATTGCAGAATATATTTGAAGGCTTACTGTAGTATTTTAATTACTCAGGGAATTATATAAATCGTTTTGGAGAAATTCCAATTGGTACTAATTATATTATGAGTTGCCTATGCAATGGAAATTTTCCAAGATTTTACAAATAGTATGTTAGCAGTGGCGAATTATTTAGTTTTTAGCTCCATTATTTGAGCGTTATAAATTGCATGCCTTGTTTTCTTTGCACTCAAAATAATTTCCATGCATGCATACAACAGTTATACTGAATAATATTATGTGATGCTACTGTAGCGTTATTCAACTTGTCATGCATGCATCTTGCATCATCATTGCTTGTATATGGTTGTGGATGGTTTGTTTATATGATTGCAATTGTATCGTGTAGATTGTGATGAGTGCAACGTTTGCTCGTGTGTGGATTGTTCTTCCGACCGCTACAGCCAAGGCAAGTAGATGCTACTTTGTTCATGATGTTTTCCTAATATTTTCAATGCATTGTCGTGTATTTTGTATATGCATGTGTAGGATATTACTATCGCTATGCTATGTCCCATTATGTGGTAGGGCTTTCCCTGTAGATGAACCACCGTTGGTCGATGAGCTTAGCCATGCTATGATGAACGAGGGCTGGGTTACATCACTGAAGTTGTTTCTAAATGTGTTGGTTTGCGGAAACTAAAACAACTTAATCAATGAATCTCCTGGGTGTGATGGAATTGATAATTTTTGGTGGTATCATTGCGGAAAGGCACCCAGATATCAAGAGAGAATGATTGGCTTCTTTATTTTTTAGCTTACGTGTACAACCATGTGCCAATAATGAAATGGGCGGTTGGTTAGACTCAGTAGGTTGTGGTAACTGGAACCCACGTATCCAGAGATGGGTTAACTTAATTGGGATCTTTTCAAAGAAAATCAAAAACTGTTTGTGAAAGTAGGACAAAGGTATTTGCAAATGCAAGCTAGACACAGCTCCACTTGCCAAATATGCATGTAGTTGTTAGCTCTATTGTCTCATTTAATAGCTCTACTTGCCATACATTCCATGTATTGACCCTTCGGGGCTGCTATGTTTCATGTTGCAGGATATTCTGATTCTGAGTAATCGATTTAGGCCACGGTACTCCACTCGGCACTTGTTCACTTGTGGGCAATTTGAAGAATGGAGGATTTACTTTATTTATGATGCTACTTGAATAATTTTAGCTTGCCTTGAGCTAAGATTTTATTATAATAATGATACTCTAGATCTTCGTTATTTATGATACACGGATATTTTGCTATGTTATTCATCTTATTCTATTGTGGGCCAATGAACCGATCCAGGGATTGGCATGTCACATAGAAGCTACGGTCTTTTCAGAACCGTAGTGTTACAGGTAGTTGGATGCATACAACTATTAGAGGTACATTAGTAATGAATGATTAAGGAAGATTATGAGTAGAGTTTGAAGGAACTTTTTGTTGGATGGAAGGCTATCAACAGTAGAGTAGTAGATACAACCAAACAAGGATATGAGTAAGTTATGAAATACTTTAGTATCAAACTCATTGGATTCATCCATGAGTTTAGAAGGTTAATTAGTGAATGAGAATATTACTATGAAGTAAAAACTCATCATGTTAATCATGATGATAGATAGAAACAGGTAGTAAATCTAGGAAAGGAATTCCTTAATAAGAAGTCTAGAATTATGAATTATGGAAGATAGTAATTCTTGGTAAACAATCAACTCTAAATCTTAAAACCAAGTATAATATTCATTTCATATTCAGAATTCCTCTTCTTATATATATCACTTAATAGGAACATTTCCTACAACATATCACATAAACACATCTCTAACAATTCCAACCATCAGAATTAAATGTGCTTAGGAGTATCTTTATCAATTCCTTTCTATAACACATTCACGATATAACTTTCAAGTACTAAAGGTGATGTCATCAAATATCCCAAACAGGAAACAATATGCTTAGTTATTAAATATTTACTCACATCCCTAAAGGAATCTAACTATATTAAAAACCTTAAACCCTATTGTAAATATTCATAATTCAAAACCCTAAAGCTCTTTGTTTATCATAATAAAATATATACATGGTCATTTTCCAAATTAATGGAAGTAGTAAGAAGCATATTAATTTCTTTCACATTTCATGCATCAAATAATGATATAGGATCATTATACATATAAACATTTACATTCAAACTTTGAACCAACTAGAGTTAAGTCTTATAAACAAATAAGAATACATCATTCAAGAAATCCATAATAAAAAGAGGAGAGAAAAATAATAAGAAAAATTTCTACAAATTATTAAAAGGGGTTCATATTGAGAAAATAAAAGAAATATAAAAGGATTATATAATAAAAGTTCACAAATGATACTAAATATATTTTAGTATTGATATCCAGCAAATAAATCATACAAAGAAAGGTTCAAAATATAAATCAAATTAAAATCTGAAAAAGAAAGAAGAAAATAGAAAAATGATAAAACAAATAAAAACACTACCTGATCGTGGCCCAACACCCCTATACCTATCTGACGCCATATGCAGCCACAAAATCCCAGTACCGAGCCCAGCTCGTTTCCATCTATGACTGGCAAGTGGGGTCAGGACAAAACCACGGGTTGAGCTGAAAGAATCGCCAGGGGGTTATCCGCAAAATAGCCATCGTCTTCATCCTCACGCACACAAACAACTCGCTGGCAGAGCTCGCCGCCGCCCGATGTCGTCATCGTCGTTGTTGCGCCAAGATCAACGCCGCCATTGTCAGGAGAGGATAAGAAGGCCAGCACGACAACCCTGCTCGTCCTCATCCTCAATCTTGCTCTCTAAACTCACTTCCTTCCTTCACCCGAAAAACCTAGCTCGTCGGAGTTCATCATTCCGGCCAACTCCGACCACCACTTGCCTTGTGATAGCCACCATTAGACGTACCATCGTGAACTGAACCATCTAGAACCAAGCACGGAGGCCCGCTCGCCGGGAATCATGTGAAATCGAGCATTCCTTTTCCTCGGCCGCCGTGGCCATCACCGTCGTCACGCCTCCCCAAGCCTCCTCGACCGCTCTATCGTCATCAGGGTAAGATTACGCATCTTTGGACCCTAGTTTCGTTTGCTGATTCGCACCGTAGACCCCATTTCGTTGAGCACCGCCGATGGCCGCCGCAGAAGCTCAACGCCGGTGTATTTCCGGTGACCATTAAATAGCGGCGTTACCACCAATAGGTTCGCCTCGGTTCCCTCTATTCAGTAGCATCAACCTTGTCCACCGGAGCACAGTGGTACGCCGCCGGCGACCATCCTCTAGTGGTGGAGGCCAGGTTGATGTCAGCATGACATCATGCTCACGTCACCTTAGCCACGTCAACGCGTTTGACCTGGTCTTTGTCCCGTGTGGAAAGTGACATGGCCTAGGGTCCATATGTCATTGACTGGGGTAGCTAACCAATCAGTAACAAATGCAATTTCTTTAACCTGAAAGCTGAGGTGGACAATGGCCCACTAGTCTGTGACTGAGGCTAGCTATTAGTGCGGTGTAAAAAGTATTTCTTGTTTAAAAATAAATAATAAAATGTTATAATTCAATTAATAATATTCCAGAAATCACATAAATGATTAAATCTTGTTTAATTAATAACGTTTGATTTACAATTCAGAAAAATATGTATAATATATGAAAATTTGTAGAAAAATAAAATCTATAACCTAAACTTATTATCAAATATTACTATGATAATTATTTAAATAAATATTATTTAATAAGGGTTTTATAAGTAATAAAACTTTGATAATTCATATTTTTATAATGATAAATGTTAATAATATAAATAAAATACCAAAAATCTTAGAAAAATAAGAATTCTAATTTAACACTATAATCATGTATTATTATTTCACTTGAGTAAATATTTATTATTTATTAAGTAATTATAAAGTAATAAGAATTGTAAAAATCATATCTTATTATTTTTAAATCACATAAATAAATATGATATACCAAAATGATCACAAAAAGAATATCTACATGTTAAAAATCTAATAATCTCCTTTTGAGTTAAATAAAAAAATTAAATATTTTAATAACTCAAATTTAAACTTATTTACTTCATTAATAATTCATATAAGGATAAATAAAATTTATTAATGTTCCTAAAATGAGTCAAATAAGTCTAATAAATAGTATTAGTCCTAAATATTAATAATATATGGCCATAATGGTTTAAAAAATTATAAATACCCTCTTATTAAATTATCTTCAACCTTAAATGAATATCATATTCTAAACAGATTCCCACTTATAATAAAAACCTTAAAGAAAAACTTATGAATACACCAAAACTTTTCTAAACCATGTTAACCACCAAATTACAAAAACTACCACCACACTATATAAATCCATAAGTAGTTAAGTAATATTATGTTTTGGTTTATAAACTATACTCACTCATCTAAAAAAGATAAATGATATTACTCCATTATAGAATCAAGGAACCATTACACCAAGTGAAAGAATAACTATTCTTAAGTAACTTAAATAAAACATTTCAGATACACAAGATACAAATATTATAAGTATTATACTTTCAAAACTATTTATATTTTTAAAGTAACTTTAGTCTCCAAGAATCTAAATATAATACAATAAACATTACTATATGGTTTATAGTTAACTTTGGTCTGAAGTAGTTAAGTTATAAAACAACTCAAGCCAAACCATTTGAGAAAAACAATGACATCAACCACCACTAACTAACCACAAAGTTTGTTTAGACCTTAGAAGAGAAACCTTTCTTCGAAGGTTATCCTTTTTGCCACTTCAAACAAGAACTCTTGTATAAGCAATTTTGACTAGCATTTCATAAGTGTATATTTTATTGCTATATAAATATATGTTTCTCACACACACTCATAAGCTCAAATAAAAGCACAAATGTGAAACTTATCTAAAAGGACCACACATTCCAAGGTAACCATTTCCGGAATCCAAACCCTAGGATAACGTTATCCTCGGGATTTGCGTTTAGAACATGCATCACATTACTTATGCATAAAAGCACATTGCTTCTTTAAACATTAGTCCTTACCGGACCAATGATATTGATTTCAGATTTTGGATCTTATACTGACTCGAAGACCGTGAGTGCATAATCTTGCAATCACAAGAGGCAAGTTCACACTTGCTCATGTCCTTTGTTTATTTTGTGTAAAGTATTTTACAAATCCAGTGTTGTTATCACCTGCATTTGAAAAAGGTCTTAAAACACTATTTTCGATAATAATGTGAACTATTGGTTATTGATCCAGGGTGATCAGCTAATCTATTAAATCTGATAGTTGGAATACCACTGTTCGGAACTATATCACCTAGGACTTAACAACCAATGTCACCAGTGATTCTTGCGCCGTATATTACGCGTTGACCATGAGATTTGGAATGGGACGGAGAAGTCAGTTGTATCTTCTTCCTCTCGCATGAAGCCGGATGTGCAGTTTGTGGCTGTTATCCTCGTAGCGTGCATATTAGTTGGTAATTCGTAGAGGATATGCAGCATATGGGTAGGAACCCTCATCGTCCCACGATAGTTCTGGCATCTAACGGTTTGTACAAACCATTGCCGTAATCCAATATGTGGGCATGGTGTACACCAAGGAGGCATGCGAGGTCGCGAAGGGGCAGTGATTGGCTTGGATCATCTTCTGGGCCCCACATCATGGAATTGTGGACGGGAATAAGCTGCCCGGTTGTGCAACAAAGAGTTGATCTCTCATGGGTAAAGTAACGCACCTCTGTAGAGTGTAAGAATTATAACTTGTTACTCCCTGTTCTGGGAAGGAGCTGCGAACACGGCGGGAAAGGAACTCTATGAAAGTTCTGGTAAACCCGTGAAGGCTGACGGACATAGCTTTTCAGAATAAAAGCAACATTTGAAGAAATGTTTATGAAAACTTGCTTGCTTATGACCTACGGTCCGTGGCTGTAGTTATAGTGCATCAAACACTCCTTTTCTAGTGAATTTGCTGAGTATGCTCGTACTCAAAGTATCTTCTTAACCCTTGCTAGATTCTGAAGTTGGATTAGACAACAACCACATCAAGTTATGCTCCAGGACTTATCATGCCCAGCTTAAGCTCTTCAATGAAGACAAGGAAGACAACATATACCTCAACTCAAGTGAAGACGAAGTTACTAATTAGATATGAATAGAATCTCTAACCAAAGAACCTATTTCTGTAGTGCGTTGCAATAGCAGCAATGCCAACCTCTTAGCCAGAATACTAGACTTAATAGTATAATCGTTCTTGCGTTATTTATCTTTGATTCTTCTCCGTAAGGAGTTCTTTCTCTCTCTTTAACCTAGAGTGTTCTCTGGATCTTATGTAAAGAGTGAGTTGTAACCCTTAGCCATGTATTGGACCCACTGTGTTTCTCTTGTGCCATTCTGAGGGATGTAATACTAGTGAACGGTGTTTCATTGGTGTTATGTCAACGACTATAGTATACTACATCATGCAGTGGTATGCTAGGTCACCGCAGTTGGTATCAGAGCCTATGCTTTGACCTTAGGTTGGAAACCTAGTAAATGGGTAGAACCTGTAGGACACATCCTAACAATAATAAAGAGTTCTCTAGTGATATGAGGGATATTCACTTGAGGATAATCATGTTATGTTACTAGTGCGATAACTCTTTTATATGATTGCAATTCCAATCATTACCCAAGAGTTTTAACTCTATGTGACTGATGATAATTTCTTATCCACAGTTCCACATGGCACCTCGATATCCACCCTGGAATGTTCAAGTGATGAACAGGACGTTGGATGACTACCGAGGGGATTGGACAGACAATCTCCGACGACTTCTATGGAGTTTGGAATGTGAATCAAGACTTTTGGTCAAGATTTACACTTACTATGATGGACAGGTATTAGCTAAATACCGTTTCATGGTCATGTTACCTAAGAAGTTAGGACTTAAGGGAGAAATGCCACCAGGAGAGGAAAGGTGCATGTCATCTGCATATCAGATTGCCGTAGCAGCAGCCATAACCATGATCCGAGAACAAAAATCCCAAACTTTAGAAGGTAGTACTCACACCATTATACCACATGAAACCTCAAACTCAGAGCATGAGTTAGATCACTCTACCTTAGTCCAAGTTAAACCTACTCTAGCTGTAGAGTATATGGATCGTTATCGGTCTTTGCTAAACACTTATCATAACACTCACCAAGTCTTAGTCTAGGAACTGGATAGGATCATTGAGGATTTTACTAATCCTGATAAAGCAATGGCTCGTAGGAAGAAGCTAGATAAAGAAGCTAGGCATCCTAAATACATACCTTCAGGAGAGGTGTTTGAGGAAATTGAATTTGATGACCCAAACTCGTAAAATTACGCCTATTACCAAAATGACTTCAAGCCACCTGAAGACCTATGGACCAAATATAACTCCGAACAACAGGAATGGAATAAAGTTATCCCAAATAATCGTGAGCCTAAAAAATATGGATGGGAAATAGAATCTCAAGGTAGAACCATAGGAAATCCTATACCTTGTGATACAGGTATTGAAGAATAGACCAACTATAACCATAGAGAGCCTTATGGACCATATGGGGGCAATACGAATCAAATCAACTTAGAAGAGTACTCCGATAGCTACTATACCAATATATATGACTGGATCCAAGAAAAACTAAGAAACCAACTTACTATGAGGAAGCGTTGCCAGAAAACCCGGACTATTCGGTGGAATATTACGCCAACTCTAGTCATTTTTCAATGACTAATCTCAGTCTCAGTACTTCTAATCAAGAATACGCACCTCCTGGATGCTCTTATGCTCCAGAAGGCAGTCATAGGACTTCACGTCATCATGGACGGAACTCCAGGAAGCACTAGATGAAGATGAAAATAAGAAAGGAATGACATCCCAAGGGATGCGGGCTTGAATGATGTATATAGAGGGTAATGTGTATTGTAGTTTGAAGGGTTTGCCGAAATAAGTGAGGATATATCCACAAGAACAAGAAGTTCTTGTAAGATAGTTGTGTAAATAAGTTTGGAGCAAACCATGGGAACATTAGTACATTTGTAAATTATTTAAACCTATGTGTAATACATGGTATATGTATGGTTGTTTATTAACTTTTGGGTCTTATTGGATCTTCTTGATTGACTAGATCTGTACATGAAGTTTAATTAGGTGTGCAAATGCATGATGTAACACCCAGTTATTACTTGATGTTATAGACCTAGATAGAAATGGGAATTCGTGTAAGGGAGTGACGAGTTTCGAAGATCATAAAGAAGACTGACTTGAAGGATGAAGCATGATATAAGAGGTAGTAACACCATTCGGAGGATGGATCAAGCCTAGATTATCATTAGTCCGCAACAAGAAGTGATGAACCTAAAGTTCAATCTAAATAGATAATTTTACTAAGAAGTCAATGGAGTAATTATACAAGTACATGGAAGTATCATGAATAAGTGCAAAGAAGTTTTGGAACCCAAAATGGTATTCAAATTCTGTCAATTCAGAGGGAATGCCATAAGTATGATAGAAATCATAGGGTAATGCATACACCCTAGGATGATTCGCAGCTGGTAAATTTCTGCAACTAGTACTAAATCCATAATCGGTATTCTGATCCACAGTTGGTGTTTTGTCCGCAGTTGGTATCTGGTTAACATAGTTACTCAGATCTTCTTAGAAGTTGCATAAAGAGCATTAAATTTTGCCTAAGCTAAGTACGACCTAAAGAAGTATAAAATTTAAAGGCGATCCTCTATCGAGATGCTCCACAAAGTCAAACTTATCCAAGCAAAAATGTCCAAACGTAAGTAGACATATAACGCTGAAATATTTGCTTCTGAGATCCACAATTATGTGGATACACCGTACAATCTTTCATCAGACCCTAATTAGGTAAAGTATAAACTGAACCGAGATCAACATTCTAGTTTACGAACCAATGGTCTCTATGAATGTAGTTTAAAGACTGTTAGTAAAACCTAAGGGGGAGAGTAGACATTATGAATGAAAGTTGAAGGAAATCCTATAAGTAATAAGGAAAGATTATTTCAAAACCTTAAGAAGGTATAAGCTTGAAGGTGATAAAAGATACATTTAACAATCAATTCTAAAAGAAACAACTTTTAAGTAACCCTTAAGAAGTAATATAGAATACCTAATTGGGCAAGTGTCGAGAATGAAAAATTCCAATGGGTATGGACAAATTGAGTTCAAATCCAATCTGGGAAAGAGTACCAGGATCAACTATACTACGACAGTAATAGAAAGGTAGTCTCTTGACTACTACCACGGGTATATAGAAACATAAAACTTGTTTTAGTGTACCTCTAAACTATATTTAAAATAGGAATAAAGTTTGATGATTAAATAAGAAGTATTGGATTAGGATATCTAATCAGGTTATGGAATACTCCAAATAATTCCATTTAAGGTCGTCATGGAGTGGAGAGTGTAGCAACCACTACAAGTCAATTCCTTACTCCGGAACGTGAGAGTTTGCGAACTTCGAGGACGAAGTTTATTTTAAGGGGGAGAGTCTGTAACATCCCAGCATTAGAGCTTAGAAATAAGCTGAACCCAGATGTCTGCATTGCATTCATGCATAGAAAAACCGAATATTTTTCGTGCTTTTAAGACAGAACTTGTCAAATTGATTGAAGCTTCTCTTAACTTGATGGAATTGAAGTAGATCATCAAGTTAACTGCAATAAGTTTCAATATGACCTTTGCTAAAACCTTATTTGGTTAAACATGATTTGGTCTAAGGGTAGACCAGATATAATAAAATGTTACTCATAATACATTGCTTAAATGATTCATATATGATCATTAAGGGATCATATCATACTATTCATCATACCAACCTAGGAATACTAAGTTAAGATTACCATTATAATAATAAAAATGCAATGATTAATGCTGATCTATCTTATTCTTATCTATTCTTACTATGAGTATCATAGTAATACCTAAACCTTAAACTCATTAAAGAGTTGGAGTTGGAAAGAGACTAAGTCAAGATCATCCACTAAATATCTTTCTTTCTATATCAATCTTTATGGAACTTATCTTAATATCTGTTGTTCATCAAAGTTGGGTAATTCCCCATTGATTCACAAATTCTTTAACTATCAATCCTTGATCTACTATTTCTTGATCTTATCATAACATCTACTCAAATCTTTTAAAGAGGGCATAGTCCATAAATAACCTTAATCCAATATGAGATACTAAGAGGATAATCTCAAGACAATTGAAAAATAGGGTTGATAAAGCCTTGCTTAACCAACTAAGAACTTAAGCAATAATTGATTAAAGGATTATAATGGTGATGCTTTAGCCACCAATATTGAACGCTTATATTTAGTATAAGTAATACTGGTGGGTAGAACATGATTGGAACCTTAGTAGAGATAAGTTATCCTAGGGTAGTCATTGCAAGCCACATAAATATAAATTAGGGTTGGAGTGTGAGTTATTGGAGTAAAGTGAATATAGGATGATATTATTCAATTAAAGCTATATAGCATAGAGTTATAGAAGTGGTGTTATTCATTTTAAAGGATAGTCAACTTTAGAGAAAGGTAGTTGGATGCATACAACTATTAGAGGTACATTAGTAATGAATGATTAAGGAAGATTATGAGTAGAGTTTGAAGGAACTATTTGTTGGATGGAAGGCTATCAACAGTAGAGTAGTAGATACAACCAAACAAGGATATGAGTAAGTTATGAAATACTTTAGTATCAAACTCATTGGATTCATCCATGAGTTTAGAAGGTTAATCAGTGAATGAGAATATTACTATGAAGTAAAAACTCATCATGTTAATCATGATGATAGATAGAAACAGGTAGTAAATCTAGGAAAGGAATTCCTTAATAAGAAGTCTAGAATTATGAATTATGGAAGATAGTAATTCTTGGTAAACAATCAACTCTAAATCTTAAAACCAAGTATAATATTCATTTCATAATCAGAATTCCTCTTATTATATATATATATATATATATTTCACTTAATAGGAACATTTCCTACAACATATCACATAAACACATCTCTAACAATTCCAACCATCAGAATTAAATGTGCTTAGGAGTATCTTTATCAATTCCTTTCTATAACACATTCACGATATAACTTTCAAGTACTAAAGGTGATGTCATCAAATATCCCAAACAGGAAACAATATGCTTAGTTATTAAATATTTACTCACATCCCTAAAGGAATCTAAGTATATTAAAAACCTTAAACCCTAGGGTAAATATTCATAATTCAAAACCCTAAAGCTCTTTGTTTATCATAATAAAATATATACATGGTCATTTTCCAAATTAATGGAAGTAGTAAGAATCATATTAATTTCTTTCAGATTTCATGCATCAAATAATGATATAGGATCATTATAGATATAAACATTTACATTCAAACTCTGAACCAACTAGAGTTAAGTATTATAAACAAATAAGAATACATCATTCAAGAAATCCATAATAAAAAGAGGAGAGAAAATTAATAAGAAAAATTTCTACAAATTATTAAAAGGGGTTCATATTGAGAAAATAAAAGAAATATAAAAAGGTTATATAATAAAAGTTCACAAATGATACTAAATATATTTTAGTATTGTTGCAAATATCCAGCAAATAAATCATACAAAGAAAGGTTCAAAATATAAATCAAATTCAAATATGAATAAGAAAGCAGAAAATAGAAAAAGGATAAAACAAATAAAAACACTACCTGGCTGTGGCCCAACACCCCTATACCTATCTGACGCCATATGCAGCCACAAAATCCCAGTACCGATCCCAGCTTGTTTCCATTTGTGACTGACAAGTGGGGTCAAGAGAGGACCGCGGGTTGAGCTGAAAGAATCGCCAGGGGGTTATCCGCAAAACAGCCATCGTCGTCATACTCACGCACACAGACAGCTCGCTGGTAGAGCTCGCCGCCGCCCGATGCCGTCATCGTCGTCGTTGCGCCAAGATCAACACTGTCGTTGCCAAGAGAGGATAAGAAGGCCACCGTGACAACCCTGCTCGTCCTCATCCTCAATCTTGCTCTCCAAACTCACTTCCTTCCTTCACCCAAAAAACCTAGCTCGTTGGAGTTCATCATTCCGGCCAACTCCGACCACCCCTTGCCTCGTGATAGCCACCATTAGACGCGCCGTCGTGAACTGAACCATCTATAACCAAGCACGGAGGCCCGCTCGCGGGAATCATGTGAAATCGAGCGTTCCTTTTCCTCGGCCGTCGTGGCCATTACCGTCGATTCCCCGTCGTCACGCCTCCCGAAGCCTCCTCGACCGCTCTATCGTCATCAGGGTAATATTACGCATCTCTGGACCCTAGTTTTGTTTGCTGATTCGCACCGTAGACCCCATTTCGTTGAGCACCGCCGTTGGCCGCCGCAGAAGCTCGTCGCCGGTGTATTTCCGGTGACCATTAAATAGCGGCGTTACCACCAATAGGTTCGCCTCGGTTCCCTCTATTCAATAGCACCAACCTTGTCCATCGGAGCATAGTGGTTCGCCGCCGGCGACCATCCTCTGGTGGTGGAGGCCAGGTTGATGTCAGCATGACATCATGCTCGTGTCACCTTAGCCACGTCAACGCGTTTGACCTGGTCTTTGTCCCGCGTGGCAACTGACATGGCCTAGGGCCCATATGTCATTGACTGGAGTAGCTAACCAATCAGTAATAAATGCAATTTCTTTAACCTATAAGCTGAGGTGGACAATGGCCCACTATTCGGTGACTGAGGCTAGCTATTAGTGCGGTGTAAAAAGTATTTCTTGTTTAAAAAATGTTATAATTCAATTAATAATATTCCAGAAATCACATAAATGATTACATCTTGTTTAATTAATAACTTTTGATTTACAATTCAGAAAATATGTATAATATATGAAAATTTGTAGAAAAATAAAATCTACAACTTAAACTTATTGTCAAATATTATTATGATAATTATTTAAATAAATATTATTTAATAAGGGTTTTATAAGTAATAAAACTTTCATAATTCATATTTTTATAATGATAAATGTTAATAATATAAATAAAATACCAAAAATCTTAGAAAAATAAGAATTCTAATTTAAAACTATAATCATCTATTATTATTTCACTTGAGTAAATATTTATTATTTATTAAGTAATTATAAAGTAATAAGAATTGTAAATATCATATCTTATTATTTTTAAATCACATAAATAAATATGATATACCAAAATGATCACAAAAAGAATATCTACATGTTAAAAATCTAATAATCTCCTTTTGAGTTAAATAAAAAAATATTTTAATAACTCAAATTTAAACTTATTTACTTCATTAATAATTCATATAAGGATAAATAAAATTTATTAATGTTCCTAAAATGAGTCAAATAAGTCTAATAAATAGTATTAGTCCTATATATTAATAATATAAGGCCATAATGGTTTAAAACATTATAAATACCCTCTTATTAAATTATCATCAACCTTAAATGAAGATCATATTCTAAACAAATTCCCACTTATAATAAAAACCTTAAAGAACAACTTATGAATACACCAAACCTTTTCTAAACCATGTTAACCACCAAATTACAAAAACTACCACCACACTATATAAATCCATAAGTAGTTAAGTAATATTATGTTTTGGTTTATAAACTATACTCACTCATCTATAAAAGATAAATGATATTACTCCATTATAGAATCAAGGAACCATTACACCAAGTGAAAGAATAACTATTCTTAAGTAACTTAAATAAAACATTTCAGATACACAAGATACAAATATTATAAGTATTATACTTTCAAAACTATTTATATTTTTATTGTAACTTTAGTCTCCAAGAATCTAAATATAATACAATAAACATTACTATATGTTTTATAGTTAACTTTGGTCTGAAGTAGTTAAGTTATAAAACAACTCAAGCCAAACCATTTGAGCAAAATAATGACATCAACCACCACTAACTAACCATAAAGTTTGTTTAGACCTTAGAAGGGAAACCTTTCTTTGAAGGTTATCCTTTTTGCCACTTCAAACAAGAACTCTTGTATAAGCAATTTTGACTAGCATTTCAAAAGTGTATATTTTATTGCTACATAAATATATGTTGCTCACACGCACTCATAAGCTCAAATAAAAGCACAAATGTGAAACTTATCTAAAAGGACCACACATTCCAAGGTAACCATTTCCAGAATCCAAACCCAAGGATAACGTTATCCCCGGGATTTGCGTTTAGAACATGCATCACATTACTATTGCATAAAAGAATATTGCTTCTTTAAACATTAGTCCTTAGCGGACCAATGATGTTGATTTCAGATTTTGGATCTTATACTGACTCGAAGACCGTGAGTGCATAATCTTGCAATCACAAGAGGCAAGTTCACACTTGCACATGTCCTTTGTTTATTTTATGTAAAGTATTTTACAAATCCAGTGTTGTTATTACCAGCATTTGAAAAAGGTCTTAAAACACTATTTTCGATAATAATGTGAATTATTGGTTACTGATCCATGGTGATCAGCTAATCTATTAAATCTGACAGTTGGAATACCACTGTTCGGAACTATATCACCTAGGACTTAACAACCAATGTCGCCAGTGATTCTTGCGCCGTATATTACGCGTTGACCATGCGATTTGGAATGGGACGGAGAAGTCAGCTGTATCTTCTTCCTCTCGCATGAAGCCGGATGTGCAGATTGTTATCCTCGTAGCATGCATATTAATTGGTAATTCGTAGAGGATATGCAGCATATGGGTGGGAACCCTCATCGTCCCACGATAGTTCTAGCATCTAACGGTTTGCACAAACCATTGCCATAATCCAATATGTGGGCATGGTGTACACCAAGGAGGCATGCGAGGTCGCGAAGGGGGCAGTGATTGGCTTGGATCATCTTCTGGGCCCCACATCATGGAATTGTGGATGGGAATAAGCTGACCGGTTGTGCAACAAAGAATTGATCTCTCCTGGGTAAAGTAACGCACCTCTGTAGAGTGTAAGAACTATAACTTGTTACTCCCTGTTCTGGGAAGGAGCTGCGAACATGGCGGGAAAGGAACCCCATGAAATTTCTAGTAAACCCATGAAGGCTGACGGACATAGCTTTCCAGAATAAAAGAAACCTTTGAAGAAATGTTTATGAAAACTTGCATTGCTTACGAGCTACGGTCTATGGCTGTAGTTATAGTGCATCAAACACTCCTTTTCTAGTGAATTTGTTGAGTACGCTCGTACTCAAAGTATCTTCTTAACCCTTGCTAGATTCTGAAGTTGGATTATACAACAACCACATCAAGTTATGCTCCAGGACTTATCATGCCCAGCTTAAGCTCTTCAATGAAGACAAGGAAGACAACATATACCTCAACTCAAGTGAAGACGAAGTTACTAATTAGATAGGAATACAATCTCTAACCAAAGAACCTATTTCTGTAGTGCGTTGCAATAGCAGCAATGTCAACCTCTTAGCCAGAATACTAGACTTAATAGTATAATCGTTCTTGCGTTATTTATCTTTGATTCTTCTCCGTAAGGAGTTCGTTCTCTCTCTTTAACCTAGAGTGTTCTCTGGATCTTATGTAAAGAGTGAGTTGTAACCCTTAGCCATGTATTGGACCCGTTGTGTTTCTGTTGTGCCATTCTGAGGGATGTAATAATAGTGAACGGTGTTTCATTGGTGTTATGTCAACGACTATACTATACTACATCAAGCAGTGGTATGCTGGGTCACCGCACCCTCTCCGTCGATCTCCCCATCCCCTCGATTCGGAGCTCTCTCCCAGCAGAGGCACGACCTCTTGGCGGCAACAGTGAGTCGGAGCTCGGCGTCCTATCGACGGGGAAGGAGATGCCTGGCATCCTGGCGGCGGGGAAGGGGTTACATGGAATCATGGCGGTGGGGGAGCGTCTCGATGGCAGCGGCGCCAGCGACCTCCTAGGGACCCGATTGGTTTTTTATGTTTTTAGCTAGGGGCCTGATTGCTGTTTAATAATTATTTGGCCTAGCTCTTGTCATACGGGACACCAAACACAGTCTCAGATGAGCACATCTCACTTCACACGACCTACCAAACACAACATGTAAAACACACTTGTGTGTACTCCACATAGCTACACTTGACATGTATGAGATGAGATATGGCACCCAGGCTACCAAACACACCCTCAAGTAAACTTTTCACTTCTTTAGTTTTTTTGGGAATCTGGGAGCCCATACCAATATTTTGGATTTTTTGAGTTCTCAAAAACCGAGAAATAACATCACAAGAAAATCTGAAATAAAAATAGATTCGAGAAACCGACTTCGGTTACGAGCTGTATATAATTTCGGCCGGGCACCGATCTATAGTTATATACATAGACGCATCTACGGTGGCTTCGATGATTGTTTTGTTTCTCCCTTGGCCACGGCGTGAACACCTAAACTGCCCACCACTGCCCACGTGACGCACCCATGGTGCCCGCGGAAGGGCGCACCCGAGCGAACAGATCCGGCGGGTCACCGAGCGATCCCTCACCTCCATGGTCAGTTTGAAGCTGAAGGCGGCCTACCTCGGCAACGGTGGCCGTGTCCTCGCCGAACACATTATCTACCTCGATCGCGCCTCACCCTTCGTAGCCGAGTTCAAGGGGAAGCTCAATGCCCATTACGGCGACGTCTTTCCGGACTACCTCGCATGCGTTCTCTACCCTAGTCTCCAGGCGGACGTAAAGAGCGAAGAGGTCCGGCGGATCAACGAGCGATCCCTCGCCGATTTCATTATCCACCTCGGCCGCGCCTCCCCCTCTGTCGCCAAGTTCGACGCAAAGCTCAAGGCCAGTGGCGCCGACTTCCCCGACCACCTCGTCTGCAACCCCCACACCTACATCCGCGCGGTGGACCACACAACGGACAAAGAGATCCGGCGGGTCACCGAGCAATCACTCGTCGCCAAAGTATGTTTGGAGCTGGCACTGGTGGAAAGGGCCTACAGTCCCGGGCCGCAACTGGCTTTAGTCCCGGTTTTGGGCCCGGGACTTCGAAAACGGGACTAGAGGCCCCCCTCTAGTCCCGGCTCGCTACGTCCCGCGACTGATAACAACAACGTGGTTGTTTCAGCACCGCGGGGGGCGGAAACCCTCTAGTCCTAGGCCGTAACATCACCCAGAACTAAAAGGTTTCCTGCCGCGGCAGAGATTGTGTATTTCCTTTTTTTGCCATTTCGTTCCTTTTTCGTTTTGTGTTTCACTATAATTCAAACATATATTTCAGTATACATATTATACGCTACTACATGCACACTACACGTCGATGCATTTATATAATTAATCGATCCCTTGCAAGCATACATATAATCAATCATATCAAAAGGAAGAAATGTTTTGAAATTACATGGTCATTGATGAATATATATATCATATTAGCTACATGGAGATGACTAAGGCAAATCGAGTTCCACGTCATCCGTATAATGCTCTCCATGTACATCAAGGACTTCCTTCATCATAAATCCCGCCAGCTCCTCTTGAATTGCTCTTATGCGCTGGTATGGCTCTAGTTTCTCCCGCAAATCATAAATATAATGTGAGTCAACTTTCCGCTCACTGGTCAACTCGCGGATGTACTCGAAGACGTAGTATCCACGTAAATGAGTTCCCGGTGGCTGCTGTAAACTCTTCACCATTTTATAAGTTAACTCCTCTTTGAATGTACCTGATATTTTCTGTCTGGACCGTGTCCAACACCTGCTCGGCAAAGAAAATGAACAAAGGAGTTATTAGTTACTTGATATCAGGAAATGAATGAAAGAGGACGATATAATGCGATAATGATTGAAATTACTTATGGATCATTGCTTTCATGTCGCTCCACTGCTCTTGGTCCCAACTTAATGAGTCGTGGACTTCAACTAGGGAGTTGTCAACTTGAATGTTTAGCAAGATCTAGTGGAATCTGCGGACGTTTACATAAGCATACATGCATAGCTCATCCAGTAAGCAAAAATAAAATGTGTACAAGATATAAACACTCACTTGAAGTTGTAAGGAAATAGTATTTCCTTAACAAAATTATTCTCGGTTAAGAACCTGCACAGGTCTTCCTCCACGTCCTTGGGGTGATTCTTTAACGTATATTCATTAACGATATATGGGTCAATGAACCCAATGTCGTATCTTCTAGCTCTTTTGCATTCAAGCATCTTCATTCTGCAGAATATAATATCATCATACAAAAGGATATATAGTTAGTATAATATATTAAATTCAATGAACGAGCTGAGCTACAAACTTAATTATAGAAATAAATCACTTATAGACAGTAGCAACCAATGATATATTTGTCGAGGGTGCGCTGGTTGTATAACTGAAACAGTTCGGTCATTTGAACCTGTATCGAGTATGGTTTGAAGTGATGCTCCTTTATTACGTCCACCAGAAACCAATCTTTCTGATTCTTTTTTTCTGGTTGTGACATGTACCATTCGTGCAGATTTCGCATATGTGTGGATAGACGCGCGAGCTCCTCATTACTGACTAGAGGCTCCCCTTGGACATACTGCCGTACTATCTGACCCACTGGCGTATCTTGATAGCCTAAATATTGACCAAGAGACATATTTGCTTCGTTGGCAAGTGCTTTGGCCTGCGATACAGTGATTCCCAGAAGTGCAGCATTATTACGGGCTCTGGGGTCCATTATTTGCATGTCCATATCCATTTGAGCTCTGAAGGCCTTGTCGAGGTCTGAAATGACTTTGAGCGGGGCGACCGATTTATTCTTTCGTGCTCCGAGCTGGGCAACTTGCTTCCCGCTTTTTGCACTTGTGATTTTTTCTTCTGTGCTTGCTTAATAATCTCCCGGTCATAGTCTAATTCCAGATTCATCGATATCTGGGATGGTTGCTCAAGAAAGGACTTAGCCCACTTTTTGGTTTTTTCATTATATACCGGCTTTGGCTCAGGATTTTTGGGTGCAAAATGCGCCTTAACTTGGGCAGCCACATCCGCGTTAGTTTCCTCATCGTACTTGTCATAAGGTCTCTTGGAAGAGCCGGCGGGATGTCGACTATCTTCGTCGTTTGACCTTTCTTCGATGTGGGGCGCGAGGGACCGTCGAACTTCCATTTCTTCGACGAGGTAGTAGTATTGCATGGAGGAAGAGGCAGAGATCGAGTATTGAACGGAGGCGGAGATCGAGTTGATGTACTCCTGCTACGGCGATCGTTAGCGGGTTAGGGTGGACTTGGAGGTTGGCGATAATCGGGTTGGGGTGGACTTGGAGGTTGACGATATTCGATGCGGGGTGGACTTGGATTCCTCGGAGTCGGTGGCCTTGGCACCGAGCCTGGAAACTTGATGTACTTCTTATTCCATAGAATGATGTTGCACTTTACATCTCCTAGTTTTGTAAGGCCTTCAGGCAAAGCGATTTCAATCTCTAGGTCCGCAAAATCCTCCACTATGTCATCCACCGTGACACGAGCATAGCCTGGTGGAATCGGAAGTGAATGGTGGAGTGCTCCAGGTAGACAAGGTAAAGCAGTGCCGATCGCCACCTTGAAGGACAGGTTGTTCATTGGCTGATGTAGCCCACATTGTGCCATCTCTCTGACATCATCCACGGGGTAGTGAGGAGCCGGTGCATCATCCAGCAGTGCTTGATCATCAGCCCGGACCTCCGTGGAAGCCACGCTGCTTCTCTGCTGGCTAAGATCCAATGCAGGATCATCAACCCGCGGGTGATTTGACAACGGCGGCCTTTGGCTAATTTCATGCATGAGGTTCTTCAGATCAGCTAGGTCCTGCTCTACCCTAGAGATCCGGTCTGCCTCCCAGTCCTTCTTTCTCTGACGGCTTCTGTAACTAGCGTCGTACTGAGGAAACCCTTTCTTCCACGAGACACCGGCGCCTTTTCCTCGTGTCTGTCCTCCCTTTTCAGGATACCTAGGGCGCGTGTCAGCTCGTCGTTCTCTCTCTCAGGACGGAACAATCCCAATTGAGCATCGTTCATTGCTTGAATAAGGTCTTGGGAGGGTTTTATAATTTTATCATGAAATAATGTCTTCCCTGTTTCTGGGTCCAAGGATCCCCCGTGCCCGTACCACCAGTGCTTTGACCTCTCGGGCCATCCATCTGTACCAGGAGTGACGCCTCTAGCCCTCATGTTCTTCTCCATAGTTTCCCACTTAGGGACGGCACTCTTGTAGCCACATGTCCCCATTTTATGATGGTATTTCTTGTTGGCAGCATTTAACACGTTCTTTGCCGACTTTGCCTTTGCTTTATCAGATTGCTTGTAATTTACAAAATCGGGCCACTGTTCTCTCAACTTCTCGTTTACTCCATTGAAGTCTGGAGTTTTCTTTTTCGCGACATATTTCGCGTATAAACTTTTCTTGTGGTTCCGGTACAGTTCAGCCATCTTGCTCAGAGCCCACTCCTTCACTTTCGCTATATTTTCAAGCCCACCCGGCCTTGGGGTAATACCATCTACCTCAAATTGTTCATACTCTGGAGGTAGTATGAAATGCGCTATGATCTTCTGCCAAAGGTCATCTTTGGCATCATCGGTGACATAGCTAGATTCTTCATCGGATTTCTTTGACTGATTCCATTCTTGGATGGTGATCGACAGGTTGTCCCTAACAAGCACCCCGCATTGATTTATAAACATCCTCTGGTGCTTCTCTGGAGCAATCGGTTCACCATCATCATCTATTTCTTCGATGGTGAACCTTTGATTACCATCCAACTTTTTGTTTGGCCCTCGTTTCGTTCGAGCTGTCGATTGCTTCGATCCGGTGGGCTAAAAGAAGAAGAGAGAGTGATTAATATATATCTAGATCAGTTAATGAATAGAGGTAACACGAGACTTTATATATATGTACCTCGCCGGATCCTGTCGAGGGGCCATCATTATTTTTGTTATTTGTTTGCCCTTCGTCCATCTGGTCTTCCCTTGGTACATTAGGTTTTCCTCTAGTCCATCACCGGATGGATTCAGATATGAGGATATCTCTTCCTCGAGCAAAATATCTTTGCCGGTAGTAATATTATGAGGAATTTCACCTCTTATCATGCCCTGAAGAAAACCTTCACCGATGCGACCAGGATCTTCGGATGGATCCATGACTTAATTATCTATAACAAAAAGAGAGTTAAACAGGTTAGAAAAAACAATAACCCTAATAACTAAAACAAAAAACAATAACCCTAATAACACAAATTAATAACCATAATATTATATGTGGTAAAACAATAATCCTAATATTAGTTTTTGTAAAACAATAATCCTAATAACTAAAACAAAAAAACCCTAATATTATTTGTGGTAAAACAATAATCCTAATAACTAAAACAATAATCCTAATTATAATAATCCTAATATTATTTGTGGTAAAACAATAATCATAATAACTAAAAAAACCCCTAATAAAACAATAATCCTAATATTATTTGTGGTATAACAAAAAAATAACTAAAACAATATAATCCTAATAAATAAAACAAAAAATTACTAAAATAATAATCCTAATCCTAATTCTAATATTTTAATTAAAGCATTAATCCTAATACTAATCCTAATGACTAAAACAATAATTCTAATCCTAATAACTAAAAAAATATAATCCTAATACTAATCTGAATAACTAAAACAATAATTATAATCCTAAGAATCCTAATAACAAAAAAATAACTAAAACAATATAATCCTAATAAATAAAACAAAAAATAACTAAAACAATAATCCTAATCCTAATCCTAATTCTAATATTTTAATTAAAACAAGAATAACTGAAACAATAATCCTAATACTAATCCTAATAACTAAAAAAATAATCCTAATCCTATCTAAAATAAAAAAAACCACCCCCAGCCTCGATCGAGCGCTCACCGACGCCGGTGCGCGACAGCATGTGACGGCGGCGCGGCGCTGAGCGGCGGCGCGCGACACGGCGAGGCGCGCTCACGGCAGCACGTATACGAACGGCGGAGCATGGCACGACGGAGCGCGGCATGGCGGAGCGGCAGAGCACGCACGGCCGAAGACGAGGGCGGCGACGCGGTGGAATTGGCGGCCGGACAGCACCTCCCCTGCGTTTCATCTCTGCGTCTGCTTTGTATTCGTCTTTGTCGATAAATGCAAGTGCTGGCCAGGAGCGGTGGCGCACGTAATATAAAGAGACGAACCTTTAGTCCCGGGCTAAGCCACTGCCTGCGACTAAAGGGTCTTTAGTCCCGGGCTGTGGCTTAACCCGCGACTAAAGACCCCCCTTTAGTCGCGGGTTAAGCCACGGCCCGGGACTAAAGGGTTTTTTCGGCCGCTTAGTTTTCGCGTGCGCAGGCACCCTTTAGTCCCGGGTCCAGCCACGACCGCGACTAATTAGTTTTTTTGTAAATTTTCTTTTTTAATTCAAATCAAATATAAAACTTTGGAAAATCATATCTTTTATTGTAATAATCCAAATAAAACAAATAATATGTCTATTATTATCAGAAAAACATAAGGAATCTTAATATAATATCCATTTATCTGTTTGCATCATTTATCAATTATTTCATTTGTAAATTTCTTTTTTTTTAATTCAAATCAAATATAAAACTTTGGAAAATCATATCTTTTATTGTAAAAATCCAAATAAAACAAATAATATGTCTATTATTAGGAAAATATAAAGAATCTTAATATAATATCCATTTATCTGTTTGTATCATTTCTAAACTATTTCGTTTGTAAATTTATTTTTTTAATTCAAATCAAATATAAAACTTTGGAAAATCATATCTTTTATTGTAAAATTCCAAATAAAAGAAATAATATGTCTATTATTATCAGAAAAATATAAAGAATCTTAATATAATATCCATTTATCTGTTTGCATCATTTCTAAATTATTTCATTTGTAAATTTCTTTTTTTAATTCAAATCAAATATAAAACTTTGGAAAATCATATCTTTTATTGTAAAAATCCAAATAAAACAAATAATATGTCTATTATTATTAGAAAAATATAAAGAATCTTAATATAATATCCATTTAGTCCTGGCTGTAGTCACAAACCGGGACTAAAGATATTTCCCGCCATTTCCCAGCGCTTCCCGCCCTTTCCTTTCTACGAGAGCTTTTAGTCCCAGTTATAGTCACTAACCGGGACTAAAGATATTTCCCGCCATTTCCCAAAGCTTCACGCCAAGTTCTCCTGCCCTTTCCCTCTATATCTAGGGCGATCGCGCCATGGCTATCCACACTTTCCTCTCTTAGAACAATGGACAACGCCTACTGGGTCATTCTGACCCTCGAGGAGACCGAGGCGCTGTGCGCCTCCAACTACCCTTGTCCGCCGGGCTACCGGTCGCCCGCCGGCTGGATGCTGAGCGCTGGAGGGGTTCCTATCCCTCCTGTCCCTCAAGGTTCTGCATGCCAAGCAGCATTACGAACCACTTCTACCACAAGCTCACGCTGGAGCAGCGGATGGATCCCTAGTGGGATCCCAACAACTACGACACCTGGAATGCCTTCTTCGCTAATAGGCGGGAAAGGGAGCTCGCCATGTACGAGGGTGATGGCCCGCCCCCGGTGAACCACAACGAAGCCGGCCGTCGTCTATGGTGGGCGAACCGTACTATCATCAGAGTGATGCGCTGCATCGCTGGGGGAGACCATCCTCGTCTGCGGTGCCCACAAGTCCACCCGCCACAGAGCCACAAAAAGGCCCCACACCCGCCCGGTGGTAGAAGCATCGTCTTCCAGGAGACCCCTCCCCCGCCCGCCGTGAATCCGAGGCCGGAATGGCCCCTAGTATATGCCATGGCTGGGCTGAGGATCCCCGGAGTGGCAGGTGACGATGACGATGATGATGACGATGACGAAGAAGACCCTAAAGCTGCGTACTATAGGACTAGGCATGATTATGACTAAAGGGGCGGCTTTAGTCCTGAGTGTTATCTAGTCCCAGTTTGTCCCGGTTTTTAATAATAGTAAATGTCTTGAGTGTTACCTAAATATGAAGATGTTGTATTTAGAGGAAAAGGCTATAAATAGAGCAGGCTGGATCGAGCAGCCTATAAATAGATGGAAATGCCTATAAAGAGAGGGTTCATCTTTAGTCCCGGTTGGAGAAACCAACCGCGACTGAAGGGATTACGGCAGACTGAGCCAGGCAACACTAATAATAGGGGTGAGTGTCGACATTATGCCGTGCGGCTTGTACCTTGTCCCAGATGGTGTCACCAACCGGGACTAAAGATGAACCTTTAGTCCCGGTTGGAGACACCAACTGGGACAAAACATGAGTCAGCACTAATAATAGGGGTGAGTGTCAACATTATGTCGTGAGTGTCGATATTATGCCGAGATGCTTGTACTATAAATAGGCATCCTTGTGAGTCCAGTCCTCCAGCCAGTTTGAGGCATCTGCAAGATGGTTTTCGAGAGCAGGGACACCACTATAGCCAGTTTCAGGGAGATGCCGCCAGAACCCAGTCCTCCGGCATCTCCAAGAAACTGGTCATAGAGGCACTCCCTAATATGTGAAATTAGTTATCTCCCAGGCGTATTGATCTAGTTAGAGAAGTTTCAAGTTGCAAGATGGTTTTCGAGAGCAGGGACACCACTACGGCCAGTTTCAGGGAGATGCCGCCGGAGCCCAGTCCTCCGGCATCTCCAAGAAACTGGCCATAGAGGCACTCCCTAATATGTGACCTCACGCATTTGGAGATCAGATCTTAATGGTAAGTATGAATCAGGACTAAAGGCCCTCCTTTAGTCCCCGTCCAGCCACAAAACGGGACTAACACACTCAAGATTGTTTGCAGACAACACTATAAAAATGGACACATGGAGCATCTTCACTCATAAAATGTTACAATTATTACATATCATTTCTTCGCGTGTGTTCCTTTCTGATCCCGCCGTATCCATGGAGCATCTTCATTCATTAACATGATTCTTGGGTCATCCTTCACCGTGAAGGGCGGAATTTCATGAAACTTATCACAATCTTCTGACATGTCTGTCTTGTCCTCCACTCCCACGATGTTTCTTTTTCCTGAAAGAACTATGTGGCACTTTGGCTCATCGTCTGATGTATTCTTTTTCTTATTTTTTCTTTTTCTAGGTTTGGTAGACATGTCCTTCATATAGAAAACCTGAGCCACGTCATTGGCTAGGACGAATGGTTCGTCTAAGTACCCAAGATTGTTGAGATCCAACGATGTCATTCCGTATTTATTGTCTACCTCAACCCCTCCTCCTGTCATCTTGACCCATTTGCACCGAAACAAGGGGACCTTAAAAGTAGGTCCATAGTCAAGTTCCCATATCTCCTCTATGTAACCATAATATGTGGTCTTTGACCCATTGTTGTCTGTTGCATCAAAGCGGACACCACTATTTTGGTTGGTGCTCTTTTTATCTTGGGATATCGTGTAAAATGTATACCCATTTATCTCGTACCCTTGGAAAGTCGATATAGTCGAAGATGGTGACCTAGACAACAATTATAGCTGATCTCCAAGAGTCTTGTTTTTGATGAGATGTTGCAACCAACCGCCAAAACTCTTCATGTGTTCATCTCTAATCCAAGAGTCATGCTTTCCAGGGTTGTTGGAGCGTAAGATTTTCTTGTTTTCCTCGATATATGGGGCTGCCAAGATAGAATTCTATAGAATGGTGTAATGTGCTTCGGTGTAAGAATTTCCGTCCCTACATATTATTGATTTCCTTCCTAGAGTACCCTTTCCACTTAGTCTCCCCTCATACCGCGATTGAGTAAGACCAACCGGCCTAAGGTCAGGAACAAAGTCAACACAAAATTCAATGACCTCCTCTGTTCCATATCCCTTGGAGATGCTTCCTTCTGGCCTAGCACGGTTACGAACATATTTCTTTAAGATTCCCATGAACCTCTCAAAGGGAAGCATATTGTGTAGAAATACAGGACCGAGAATGGAAATTTCTTCGACTAGGTGAACCAGTAGGTGTGTCATAATATTGAAGAAGGATGGTGGGAACACCAACTCAAAACTGACAAGACATTGGACCACATCATTCTGTAACCGTGGTAGATCTTCAGGATTGATTATCTACTGAGAGATTGCATTGAGAAATGCACATAGCTTCACAATGGGTACTCGAACATTATCTTGTAGAAGCCCCCTCAATGAAATCGGAAGCATTTGCGTCATAATAACATGGCAGTCATGAGACTTTAGGTTTTGGAACTTTTTTTCTGCCATATTTATTATTCCCTTTTTATTCGACGAGAAGCCAGGCGGGACCTTAATACTGCTTAGGCATTCAAAAAATATTTCCTTCTCTTGTTTGGTAAGAGCGTAGCTGGCATGACCTTGAAACCATTCTGGATGCAGGCCATCTGGGTCTTTCATACGTTGATGGTCCTTTCATACTTCGGGTGTATCTTTTGTCTTCCCATACACGCCCAAGAAGCCTAGCAGGTTCACGCAAAGATTTTTCGTCACATGCATCACATCGATTGCAGAGCGGACCTCTAAGAATTTCCAATATGGTAGCTCCCAAAATATAGATTTCTTCTTCCACATGGGTGCGTGTCCTTCAGCGTCCTTCAGAACAGATTTTCCGCCAGGACCCTTTCCAAAGGTTACCATTTGATCCAAATCTTTGACCATATCAAATATATCAGCACCAGTACGCTCCTTAGGCTTCGTCTGGTGACATGCCAGACCGTTGAAATGCTTGCCTTTCTTTGTTAAGGCATGCTTGGCCAAAAGAAATCGACGATGCTCATTGTATACATTCTTCTTACAATGTTCCAAATATATACTTTCAGTTTCATCTAAATAGTGTGTGCATGCATTGTATCCCTTGTTTGACTGCCCTAAAAGGTTACTAAGAGCAGGCCAATCATTGATTGTTACAAAAAGCAATGCTCGGAGGTTAAATTCTTCCTGCTTGTGCTCATCCCGCACGCCTATCCCAGGTTCGTGCCACAACTATAAAAGTTCTTCCACTAATGGCCTTAGGTACACATCAATGTCGTTGCCGGGTTGCTTCGGACCTTGGATCAACACTGGCATCATAATGAACTTCCGCTTCATGCACAACCAAGGAGGAAGGTTATAGATGCATAGAGTCACGGGCCAGGTGCTGTGACTGGAGCTCTGCTCCCCAAAGGGACTCATGCCATCTGTACTTAGACCAAACCTTAAACTCATTGCATCATCTGCAAAGTCCGGGTACTTTCTATCGATTTTTCTCCATTGCGACCCATCAGCGGGGTGTCTCAACATCCCGTCTGACTTACGTTCCTCTTTATGCCATCGCAACAACTTGGCGTGCTCTTTGTTTCTGAATAATCGTTTCAACCATGGTACTATAGGAGCATACCACATCACCTTGGTAGGAACCCTCTTCCGGGGGGGCTCGCCCTCAACGTCACCAGGGTCATCTCGTCTAATCTTATACCGAAGTGAAGTGCATACCGGGCATGCATCCAAATTCTCATAGTCCTCACCGCGGTAGAGGATGCGGTCATTAGGGAATGCATGTATCTTCTGAACCTCTAAACCTAGAGGGCAGACAACCTTCTTTGCTTCGTACGTACTGGCGGGCAATACGTTATCTTTTGGAAGCATATTCTTCGTCATTTTCAGCAACTTTTCAAATGAGGAGTCAGGCATAGCACACTTAGCCTTCCATCGCAACAATTCCAGTGTGCTGCCCAGCTTTTTCAGACAATTTTCGCAATTTGGGTATAACAACTTTTTGTGATCCTCTAACATGTGATTGAACTTCTCCCTATCATTTTCAGTTTCACGATCTCTTCGTGAATCGGCAATGGTCCGACCAAGATCATCAGCGGGTTCATCATGTGTCTCTTCTTCATCCTCCCCTTTAGCATCCCACATGGAAGTATCTTCGTACTCAGGGAAACCATGATAGTTGTCATCCTCCTCCTCTTCTTCATTGTCTTCCATTATAACCCTTCTCTCTCCATGCTTGGTCCAACAATTATAACTGGGCATGAAGCCGGACTTCAACAGGTGGCTGTGAAGGATTTTTGAGTCAAAGTAATCCTTCTGATTCCTACATCCATTACATGGACAGAATACAAAACCATTGCGCTTGTTTGCATCAGCAACACGGATGAATTCATGCACGCCATTAATGAACTCGCCAGAGCGTCTGTCAGTACCGTACATCCATTCCTGGACCATCTGCATTATAGTAAAAGTATATCAAAAACCATTACACAACATGATAAAATTATTACAAGTTATATTGAGAGCTTCTAGAGCATTAATTTTGAATTTTGAAAAATTTACATGCACCAAGTTGTGAATTGGAGAAAACAATCAACATGATAAATGTGGAGTTTTTTTTATTATTGTTCTATCAGTGAAAATATCATTCCATTCTAAGCTCTGAAACTATAAAATTACACATTTCAATTTTCAGTAATTATGTGTCTAATCAAAATTTGTTACACATATATATCAAAATCCTTCTAGCTACTTCTAGAGCATGCATGCATTGATCCATATCTCTATACTTCTAGAGCATTATAGAGCTAAAGTAGCAATAAGAGATGAAAGAATGAAGTTCTAACCTTTTAAAGATTTGGATTTAGGTGTTGCAAACTAAATCTTGAAAAATCTTGAGAAAAAAATGGCATGAACTCTCTTGCTTCTTTGAGAAAAATGGCCACCATATGCATTAGGGAAGCAAGACAGGAAGCAGAATATATAGTGGTGGACAACTAGTCCCGGGCCGTGATACGACCCGAGACTAATAGTCCACGAAAAGACCAGCTGGCCTGCTCCAGGTCATTAGTCCCGGTCCGTATTACGGACCAGGACTAATGACCTGGTCCGGCCTGGGACTAGTGACTACAGCAGTTTCTAGCCGTTAGAGGCCTCACGGCCCGGGACTAGTGCTCCCACTAGTCACGGGCTGTGCCAGGCCGGGACTGCTGGCCTTGTTCACGTCGAACCGAAGATGGTTTTTCCAGTAGTGTTGAGGCCGTTCAACTGTCGTAAACCTGGTAAAGTAGTTCTTCAGTTAGCGACGGTTTCGTCAGTTAACTGTACTGCTGTAGTTTTTTCGTGGTTAGTATTTAGATTCACTTGGCAGTAGTTTCAGTTAGCTAAATAAATGGGTTAGTCGTTGATCCTGTTATATCGATTTGATTTGACCGTATAGTCGCTTAGTAGACTTAAATGTATGCAAGAAAACTCAATGGACGTTTAGTTGTCATATTAAGGTAAGTATTATTAAGGCTATTCTCATACGAAAAGGAAAATGTGAAAATTCCTAATATTGTCAACACCCGGATTTTTAATCCTAGATGCCTGTAATGCCATACATCGGAATCCCAAGATTACCATTTTTGCGAGACATAATAGAATTGGATACCATAGTACATCATCCATTACAAACCATACATAAGGTCATATACAAATAAGGATCTCATGATCCAGTTCTTAGTACAACTCAAGCAGCGGAAATACGTAATAATAAGGGTCACAGGCAATACTGACGATGGTAGATGATCCTAGTTGTCGTAACCTTCCTGGGGTCCATCATCCTGGTACTCCTCTTCATAGTCTGGCCACTGTAATAGCCAGGGGCAAAGCCATGAGTACTCTTTAAGTACTCGCAAACTAAGACTAACAAGTGAAGAGTTTTTTTTGTAATAGGACACTAAGCTCTAGGGTTGTTTTGCAAAAAGCCAGATTTACCTCTACTAAGTTCAGAAGCAAAGAAAGCTAGTTGAAGTTTTATAACACCTAAGCGGGAACTTGTATCTCATGCCAAAACTCTGTTGTGGTCAAGTCAAATTCTCAATTCATTTCACAAGTCATTTTGAAAACATCTGACGGGGGAACAGTGTGGCCACTCCAACTTTCCATAACCGCGGACGCGGCTATTCGAATAGTTTGACACTCTGCAGAGATAGTACACTTTCACCACAACATTCGATACATCCGTCAGGAACAAATCCTGAATTCACCATACTCAGTATGCGGATAATTAATCCTAACCTTTCGATTACACGTCCTAGTATAAGCACCTCTCCTGTGAGTTTGGCCTCCCAACCATGACCAACTGTCATCTTGGGTACTGCACAGGTGGACAATCTTCACAAGGTAGCCTTAGCTCAGACCTTGGCCGTGAGGGAACCAATACTAAGGTATATAAGTTTCCAGTTAAGCCTTACCCAATTCTCGAGTATTGTGGTTGTACGATAAAATTGGAATGGTATCGCATCCAGACAACCATCATTTTTATAAAGGGATAAGGCTCACGCCTCAACATTTTCATCGCCAAAATCATCTAGTGTTCAGAAACACATGTCAAAACATCTCAATAGAATGATCCATCATTCCAAGGTTTTCATAACCATTTTTCCACCAAGTATTCCCATCTAAAGTTTGATCAAGTTTTTATGCTTAGCACTAGCATCTACAAGTGGGGGTAAGTACTAATGAGTGGTGGTAAACTAGTGGAGTTTAACTAAGTTCAATCTCATGCCTTAGGATGACATAAAGATTATCTATCTTAGGCCAAGTTTTATGCTCTTTATGCAACCTTCAATTATCTTTCTAATATCTACAATTCACTTAAGTAAGCTCTAAGTACTAGCTTTGATAAAGAAATAAAGTATAAAGCTTGTAAGTAAAACTAGGAATGGGGTTATCAAGTGGGTATGATTACATATGCTTAAGGCATATAGTTGGCATGGGAACAAGCAAGTATTTGCTTGCATAGGTCAACTTGATTAGTAAGGCTTGCATCATTATCAGTATAAGCTTGCTAATGTAGGGTATCTTGCAAGTGTTAGCTTGCTTCGTTAATAGCTTGCTCATTCAACTAGTAGTATTAGGCTTGCCTTGTGCAGAGCAGTGGTTGAAGTTCTCCTCGGCTTCTTCTTCGTAGTATCCTCCTTCCTCCTTGTATCCTTTGTCGGTACTAGCGTCTATAAATAAATACGAGGTACACAATCACCAAACAATACTTAACTACTTGCAATCATCACACACAAGGGTTCTATAGATGATCTAGCATCATCACTAACATCACAAGAATAAAGCATTTGTCTTATTTATTTTATTTTTAGAAAAGTAATTTCTACTCATTGAAAAACTACTTAAGATTTAATATTCTCCAAACCAAACATGGGATCATGTTGATACATGTCATCACCACATATTTCAGTACATGGGAATGTGATTTAAAGTGGTGTCACAATTTAATAAGATGCGGGCGAACGACGAAGTCGACGACGGCGAACCTCCTGGTACCGGCAGCTTCTCCTGGGCGGCTCCAATCGCTGGCTTCCTTCTTCTCCAACAGCGGCGGGCTCCGGCCAAATTTCGGTGATGCGCTGCTCCCCTTGCTCCGGGAACGGGGTGGAACGATCAGTGAGGAGAGGGGAGTGAGATGGTGTGAAGAGTTTGAGCGGGGGAGGCCTCTATTTATAGTCTCGACGACGAGACCGAACGGGATGGGCATACGACGGTGGCGACACGGCTACGGGCGGCTAGCGGCATGGCCGAGGATGGCGCACTACTAGGAAAATGGCTATAGGTAATCAGCACATCCGTGGCTCACATGGTTGAAGTGCCCCACGGCTAAAACAGGCGTGGCTCACCTATGGGCAGTGCCCTACTAGTAACTAGAACAACCGTGGCGCACATGACCATAGTGCGCCACAGATATGTGTGGGTCAGGGCCCTGTTGGCCGCACGCCAGACATCCATAGCGCACATAGGGTAGGTGCGCTACGGTTGTTAGTGTCAACCGTGGCGCACATGGAGGGGGTGCGCTACGCCTAAGCGCATGCCCCTCTCTGCTGTGAAACGGCCAGACACATCCGTGGCACACTATGGCATATGCGCCACGGATGTATAAACTTAGTAGTAGGGCACCTTGCCCTAGTGCCCTACGCCTAACTATCCTGCACCAACTCCACCCCCCCCTGTGGATCGCCTTTTTAGGCTTTGCAAAAAATAAAAGAAAATGATAAACACTTCAAAAAATTAAATCCTTTCATATTTAGGTAGGCAATGTGGTATAGCTTCTAGTAAAATTAACAAACATGAGTTTCGACTTTATTTGCAAAAAAAGTCATGCCACGGTAAAAAGGCCATAATTTTTCCATACGATATCGAAAAAAACGTATAATATACCAAAATGACGAGAACGAGATTTCTCATCTGCTCGCAACGACCTTTGGTCGTTCAGCGATTTTTTAGATTTTCAAAATTCAAAAAGAGTAAAAAGTTACGGTCAAAAGACCGTTTTTTCCTGTAGAAATAAAAATAGAGGGCAACTTACCCATAGCGCACCACCACCTAGTGCGCCACGGATAAGCTTGGGCGGGATTCAAATTTGAATCACCACCCCGCCCACCTACCCCTCAACTTTCCCTCCCCCTTTTCCTTCTCCTTCTTCCTTCTCCTTCTCCTTCTCCTCCTTCCCATTTTTACCCTTCACCTATCTCTGGCCACCTTGCTCCGGCGTCCTTGCTTCGGCCTCTTCCTCTCCTTCAACGGCCTTCTCCTCCTCCTCCTCCTCGCAGCGACGATGACCTCCTCCTCCTCCTCGCAGCGATAACTGGCAACGGCGGCCTCCTCCTCCTCGCAGCGACGACAGGCGACGGTGGCCTCCTCCTCCTCGCAGCGACGACAGGCGATGGCGGCCTCCTTATCCTCACCTACCTCCCTTCCTCCCTTTCTTCTTCTCTTCCTCCCTCTTGTCATACCTCCCCTTCTCCAACCATCTACTGCCTCGATGCCGGCAAGGACTACCACGGGCACGGCCTCCCGCACCTCCCTACGGTGGTAGGTCGTGGCCACGACCATGCTTCGGCGAGGCGAGGCGACACGACAGCGGCGCACAGACCCGATTGCTTTTGCAATTCAAAATGAGGGTGTTTTTTGCATTTTTTTTGTTTTTTGAAAAACACATCCGTGGCGCATGCTGTACCCCTAGCCGTGGCGCACCTGGTAGTGCGCCACGCCTATCTCGACACAACCGTGGCGCACCATGCAGTGCGCCACGGCTACGAGATAGCCGTAGTGCGAGGCCCGTGGCGCACTGCTAGTGCGCCACGGAAGGCCTTTTCAGGTGCGCCACGAATAGGCGTTTTCCTAGTAGTGGCGATCGATCGGTGGTCTCCTAGCGATGCTCTAGGGTTTTAATGCGCGTGTAGGGGCGGTGGCAAATGGTCGGGAACGCTCGATGCTCTGCGAGGCAGAGGCGGCGTCTTCTACGGCGAGCGGTAGCTACGGGGTACGGGCGGTGAAATGGGCATGTCTGGCGGTCTCCTGGGACGGTGGGGAGCATGCTGGCGGGAGGCGAGGGCTCGAGGTGGTCGGGTTGCGTGGGAATGGTGCGTGCTCTGCGGTGCACGTCATCATGGTCGACAGCGGCACGGGCGCGGCGTTCCTGGCGGTTCTGGCTGTTGTCTGCGAGGCAGGGCTGGTCGAGAGGGGGCGGTGAGGCATGGGCTACCTCCCAGACAAGGTTGGCATGGCTAGTTCTTCCTCTAGCATGCTGTCCACACTAGGGTGACATGGGTGCTCTCGGGATGTTCACCATTGATGATATTGGCAAGCTTACAGTGGGGATAGTGATTAGTTAAGTTTTCTAGATGATCTACTAAGGTTGCTGTGAGCTAGAGAGGGAACAAGTTTGGCCAGAATCACTGCACACTGTAGTGTTTAGATTTTGTTTGATTTGAATCAGCAAGGTGTTTGATGAAATGGCCGCATGAATTCAAGTTTTGAATTTTTAAAATATTTTTGGTGGGTGTGCTAGGCATGTGCTGGTGAGTCTTTGGATGCTTGGGTTTTGAAAGTTGAGCTTGTTTGAGTGGTTTTTGAAAAAATGGGATCTTCCCATATGATAAAGATTCAATTTTAAACTGTCATTTAAACTATGCATTTGAATGTTTCTGGGTGATCACATGGTGGGCATTGATACTTTGTTATGAGTACTATCAAGGGGTGCAAAGATCCAAATAAGTTTCTGTTAAGTTTTGAAAGTTAGAGATAGCCAAAGTAGGCATGGGAGTTAATTATGCCAAAGTGACCATTCACTTAGTTTGTTTGTTTTGATTTATTTGTCTTTGGGAAAAGTTTGGGAATTGTTTAGATGATGTTTATTTCACCTAAGAATCATTTTACAAGCAAAGAAACACACAAGCAAGGTAATTCAAAAGAATCCAAATTTTGATGCACAATCATACATGCTTTCATATTTTTATTTAGAAACGTTTTTTTTAATCCTAAAATTTGATGATTAGAGTTTGATGATCCAAGTTTAGTATTTTTGGGATGTTATAAATATGTTCGCCTGCCTAGCTGGTATGGCGGTTTTGTACTCCTACTACAGCATCCTCTTCTTTTGGGTAAATAGCTCATGTGCGACGTTTTTGGGTGGAATTGAAAGGAGAGCGACTTTGTTAGAAAGAATATCTCGCATGCGACGTTTGTTCGGTCCAAAATAGCACATAGCCACATGAGCGCTAAAACGGTCTTAACCGACATGTTTATGTTAGGTCCAGTTAACGTTAACACTAATTGCTCACAATTAGTAGCAATCTACGGACCAAGTCAGACCAACCACTTCCGACCAAGGCCCCGTATTACCCTCCCCTCTAGCTACCCGTAGCTCTGTTCTTATCCAGCGACGGTGGAGCTGACCCTTCCTTCCCGGAGACCGCGACTACACATTCTTGAAGGCGACAACACTTTCATTCTACGGCGAACGTGGTGAGTGGCTTTTCGAACCATAATTCCCCTCACATCCTTCTCAATTTAGATCTTAGAATTCCATTTGAATCGTAGATTAGTGGCGGCCATGTGTGCTGGACGAGGGGAACGAGATGGAGTCGTGAGAGGGAACTTCTAATCGGTACATCTCGCATCGATGCACCTTACATTTGATTTGATTTGAGCCTCGTCCATGTAGTCGTTGATCCCGTTATATTGATCTGACAATGTAGTCGCTCATTGGACTTAAATGTATGCAAGAAAACTCAATGGACGTTTAGTCGTCATATTAAGGTAAGTGTTATTAAGGCTATCTCTTTCGAAAAGGAAAATGTGAAAATGATTAATATGTTTGCCTGACCAGCTGGTATGGCGGTTTTGTACTCCTACTACAGCATCATGTTCTTTCTCTATGCATTTTTTTCCTTCTACGCTCATCCTTATCCTTATGGCATCTTGAAGGGAATATGCCCGAGAGGCAATAATAAAATAGTTATTATCTTATTCTTTGTTGATAAATTTTTATTTCTCATGCTATAATTATGTTAATTAGAAACGTTAATACATGTGTGATTAATAAACAAATAAAGAGTTCCTACTTATGCCTCTCATATAAACTAGCTCATTTATTAACAAGATGATCAAGGTTTTCTGATCATGGTTCTGATCATGGACATTGGATGTTGTTAATAACGAGGTCACGACATTGGTGGAATGATGTGATGAACACTCACCGAAAGTATAGTGATATGATCAAATTCATTATATTTACATTTCTATAATAAATTCTACGAAGTAATCCTAATCCTTAGACCATGAGATCATGTTAATTGCTAACATCGGAAGAGTACTTTGACAATATCAAACGTCACACCGTAACAAGGTGACTATAAAGGTGGGTTTGGGTACTCTGAAAGTGTTACATTGACGCACATCGATCAAGAGTGGGATTTGTCCATCCCGGTGAAGGCGAGATATACTCTGGGCCCTCTCGGTGATATAATATTGACATAACTTGAAAGGAAGTGATAATATCATTAGAATGTTATATCACGGGAACAAGAAAAGAGTACTTGTCGATAATAAGATTAAACTAGGTATGGATGTAAAAATGATCGAATCTGGGACATGTAATATATCGCGAGACAAAGGGATTTAGTTAAAGCGTTAAAGGTTCATACGATCACTAGAGTCATCGTTGAATGTGGGATTCAGTATGAATCTCCAGGTACCGCTACTAGAGTCATCGGAGAGCGGTCTTGATTATGCCTGCATTATTCGTGAATCGTAGGGTGATACACTTAAGGGATACTGACACCATTTGGAGCAAACGAAATGCTAGAGAAAGAATATCAAAGCGTGGAATTATTTCCATAGACACCAAAATTGTTTTGGGTGAAATTGCTGAAATTGGTTCTACATGTGAAATTGAAATATTGCAAGGGGTTTTCATGTGAATGTTTGTTAATTAATGTAATTAACAAAAATCTGAATAAAATAAATAAAAGAGTTTTATTAAATGAGAGATTTTATTATATTTGGTGGAAATTTAATGAAGGAGTGTAACATCCCAGCATTTAGGAACTCACGAAGGGTAGATTTAGGAATTTGGAATATTGTATGCATTCATCTGTGAAAATGTGGGTAAATTTTTTCGCCAAATAAAACCTAAAGTGATTAAGGTTTCTTTCATACTTTGAGATTAGATTTAGTCTTAAAGGATGATTGCTATAGACTTTGATATGATATTTGAGGAATTATTTGTTTTGGGAAATGAAATTTGAATTTAAAACTTGAGTGTTTGAATTATAATTCAAATGATTTTTGAATAATGTTTGAATCTTGATTTAATTAAGAGTTAACCAATTTAACTCAAACTTTATTAAAGAAAGCAATCAACAATATGAATATCTATTTCATATTTTCATTCAATAAATAAGTTATAAAAATGTAACTTATTAAAATCATCCACAATCTTCACCATAGCAAATAAATAAAGAATAAGAATATTTGTTTATTGATAATAGTATAATCTTTATTACAAGATAATAAAATGAAGCTTACAAAAGAATAGAACAAAAATTACAAAACAATAAAGAAGATTACATTTGACTATTCTACAACTAAACCTAAACTAAGATCTTGAATTCCCAAGTTTGGTACCTGCAAAACAAACATAAATAGAAAAATAAAGAAGATTAGGGTTAGTATTGTTTTACTCTCAGACTTGTTAGTGAAGTGCACTGATCAAGATTCATCGTTGAGTATTTTATAAAAAGGGGCAAGTTTCACCAATATGAAAGAATGTATCTTTCATAATTTTAAGCCAGAAGTCAAATGACAGCCAGAAGGGGCAAGTTTCACCAGCCAGGTAAAAGTAACCAGATAATAGTCAATCTCAAATTTAGAGCATATCCACAAGTTGCACAGCAAGCACACAAGCAGCACACACACCAAACTGCATGGTGTGTGTTGTCAACACCACAGCAGCAATAAAACCAAACAAAACTGTCAACACAGCCATGGGCAAGCACCACAACCTCATATTTTTGGTCTTACACATCAAGCTCAGCAGCCAGCAGCTAAACCAAGCACAGCAGCCAAACCAACCAAAGCCAGGATCACATCACTAGGATGGTGACATAAGGAGGGGGAAGATTAGGTGGATAGCAAGACCAAGGTCAAGCCATCAGGATCAGGAGATGATGGGCTAGATCAAGGACAAGCCAGGAGCTAAATATACCAGGGGAGCACAAGATCAAGATACCACAAGACCCACCACTAGCAACCACAACATCAAGTGACAGTGGTGAGTACATAGACCATCACATGATCTATATGTCTAAGATTAGACAAGCATACAGGATCTGTATCACATTCAAACTCTCAGAAAGCACCCAAGTGGGGTGAATCCATCACTGAGGTTTTAAACTCTAAAAGAAAACAACAAAGTACAAAGATCCAACCAAAACTCAGAACAACATCATTGAATTGGCTATCAAGCTATATTTCAATTCAAGAATAAATATAGCTAAGATTTAACTTCTAGGCACATCCCTAAGATAAGGGTAGCACCTTAGAAGTTAATCTTTTGGATCCATATAAATGATCAAGCCTACTATCATTTTTTTCCAAGCTTTGATTCAAGAAACAATAGCGGGTACCACTACCAGAACTATCCATATGAATCAACTAGATAAAGCCTAATTCCTAAGCCTCAGACCAACATCATTGGTCTTAGGGATTTCAGAAAGGAACATTTCTACTTATCTTTTAATGCCAAGCTTGTCTTAAGCTTAAACCAACCCAAACAATGGATTAGAATCAATCTTGTGTGCCATACAAAGATGGTGCCACAAGAACAATTCTACATGAATCAAAATAAGCATTCCATCTTCACAAATTCAACAATCAATCTACCAATCATTTTCCTGTCATTACAGGAATCATAATTAGAACATTCCTATGTATATCTTCACTGTTTGAGATCATTATGATCTCAAACCACCCATGAATTCTCAAGCCAACAGCACTAAGCCGGTGATTTCATCACACCGTACCCATTATCATTAACCAAGTAATGACAGTGAAAAGTTATCAAACCCACTGACTTTACCAAGCATTGATTTTAGAACAACTATATCATCTGAAATCTAAACATAAAATCATCTAATAAGCCACCGGAACCATTATAGTTCATCTTAAGAAACAAGCCTCAAGCTAATAATCATTCAGCATGCATAGAGACCATCAACACATGATCTAATTCATCCAGTATATAATCAACAACAGGATATGAACCCTAAATGGAACAAATTATCTTAATTAGGACAAGACAGTGACCAGAGTGGTCACTACCAACATCTAGTATAGGATGAGCTAGCACAGAGAGCACGGGGGGAGAGGAAAAGAACTCACCAAAGGTCCTCACTTCATACTAGAAGAGGAAGCAGAGGTGGCCGACGACCATGGCGGCACGGGGAGCACCCCCAGGGGGGCGCTGCGACCCATACAGTGCCACAGCGGCGACCATAGCCACGCCGAGAGGCGAGGTGAATCACCACGACACGCGATAGCAGCGGCGGCGCCAGGATCCACGCCAACCCCAAACCCTAGGGTTCGGGACGACATCGATCTGTCACAGGAGAGCTCCATGCTCAAATCCAGTTGGACAGGAAGGAGGGGCATAGTCGACAACCTCCTCCAGCATCACGGCGGCGACCAGAACGATCAACGACGACGGGAATCTTCGGCGGCGACATCATCGACCACGGGGTCAGGGATGGAGGAGGAGAGGAGTGAGCTCAAGGGTGAGAGACAGCGAGTGAGTGGGATGAGTGGGCCAGAACCCTTTGGGGTGGCTGTTTTGACTATGCCTAATGGGCCACAAGGTCCCAATAAGAATAAGCCAGCCAAAAAAAACCTTAAGGCCTATTTTTAATAAATAGAAAAGACCAAAATGCCCCTAAATTTAATTTAATTCTAGAAAATAAAATAAAAGTCCAAAAATTATGAATAAAATATTTTTGGATTCACAATAATCCACACTATCCAAATAAATTAAGAAATAAAATATTAGATATATAAACTTTATTAAGAATTTTGTAATTTATATAATCCTTATGGAATTTTAAAAAATTATTGAAAGTTGATAAAATTAAATAAAAATCACTTTCATCATATATTAATATTGTAGTATTTTAGAAAAATACTAAATAAATATTTAATAATAATTTTTGACATTTAAGTAATAATTCTTAAAAGAATTATTAAAACAATAAAAATCAAATAAAAAGGGAAATAAAATAAAAGAATACAATATTCTATTATAAATATTAAAAAAATAATATTTATAAATCCTTTATTATTAAAAAGAATTTTTATAATAATGGGGAAAGTGCATATCAAGTTAAAAGATGCATTACATTACTTTGGATAATCATTTTTGCTTCTTTAAATATTGTCCTTACCGGGCAATAATGATGTGTTTGTAGTATAAAAGCTGAAGGTCCAGTGCAAGCATCAGACTTCACTACCTTGCCATCACAAGGCAAGTTCATCACTTTCTCATATCCTTTGAAGAGTCTTTATCAAAGTATTTGCAAATTATGTGTTATCATATATACTCTAAAATAAAGAAAATATTAATTTCACAAATAAAGAAATCATAGATATCATCCTAAGTGATGATATAATGGAGCAATAGAACTTAGGGTTCTATTTGCAACAATGATTATCAATTAGGGACTTAATAACCCCTGACATCAGTAATTCTAGCGCCGTATATTACGCGTTAGCCATGAGATTTGGAATGGGACAGAGAAGTCAGCTGTATCTTCTTCCTCTCGCATGAAGCCGGATGTGCAGGTCGTGGCTGTTATCCTCGTAGCATGCATATTAATTGGTAATTCATAGAGGATATGCAGCATATGGGTGGGAACCCTCATCATCCCACGATAGTTATGGCATCTAATGGTTTGTACAAACCATTGCCGTAATTCATTATGTGGGCATGGTGTACACCAAGGAGGAATGCGAGGTCGCGAAGGGGGCAGTGATTGTCTTGGACCAACTACTGGGCCCCACATCATTGAATTGTGGACAGGAAAGTACGCCCAGTTGTGCAACAAGGAGTTGATCTCTCATGGGTAAAGTAATGTACCTCTGCAGAGTGTAAGAATTCTAACTTGTTACTCCCTGTTCCGGGAAGGAGATACGAACGTGGCAGGAAAGGAACTCCATGAAAGTTTTGGTCAACCTGTAAAGGATGATGGTCATAGATTTTCATAATAAAATCAATCTTTGAAGAAAGATTTACAAAAATTCCATAGTGCCAAGGATTTATAATCCAAGGTGGTAGTTAGAGCATCAAACTTCCCACCTTGCATATAATGAACTTGTTGGGTAACGCTGTTACTCATCCTTTCCTTTGATCCCCTGCTTAGACTCTGAGGATCTCGAAGACGTGCCAATGTATGCAGCTAAATGTCAAGAAGATGTGTTCTATGAAGAGCCTGACCTGTCAGGAGGTGTTGAAGGAGTAGATTACGAAATCCGCTATGGTGTTGACAATAACGAATCCAACTAAGTATCCTAGTTAGTAGTAACCAACGGAGCCGAGCAACATGACCTCTATAGAATAAGCTGCTGAGCTCAACTCCTAGTCGGAGTTGCTACTTTTAAATTCCGCTGAAACACTTTATATTTTAGTTTGTAAGGTTAAACCTTTTTAATTCCTAAACTTCTGGTATTGTAATAATAATAATGTGTGAATGGTTGTAATATGGACCCGCAATGTTTCTGTTATACCACTCTAAGGGATGTGATATTTACGGAATGGTGTTCTGTGGGTGTCAAGTCAACGACTATAGTGTACTACACATGCAGTGGTATGCTGGGTCACCGCAAGGAGAGTGGAGGCATGATTTATGTGAGTGGAGGCTTTTTAAGTGAGTGGGAGATCCACCTATACGAATGCTGGAAGAGGTGGGGGCACCTACATGGCCGTAGGCCATGGGAGGGGGCTACCCACCTCTCCCTATAAAAGTCCCTACTCTCCTCCTCTCATCTCTTCATGCTGGAGATATGCCCAAGAGGCAATAATAAAGTGGTTATTATCATATCTTCATGCTTATGATAAATGTTTACATACCATGCTATAATTGTATTAATAGGAAACATTAATACTTGTGTGATTTGTAAACATGTAAGAGTCCCTAGTGAAGCCTGTTGTTAAACTAGCTTGTTGGTTAATATATGATCATGGCTTCCTGATCATGAACATTGAGATGTTATTAACAACAAGGTCATATCATTAGGAGAATGACGCGGTGGACATACTCCTATAGTTAAGCGTAGCATAAAGATCAAGTCATTTAATATAGTTCACTTGCTATAAGCTTTCAAATACATAGTAACCTAATTCCTTCGACCATGAGATCATGCTAATTACCATCACCGGAAGGATGCTTTGATGACATCAAACACCACACCGTAACTGGGTGGCTATAAAGGTGGCATTGAGTGTTCGGAAAGTATGTGTTGAGGCACATGGATCAAGATTGGGATTTGTCCATCCATATGACGGATAGATATACTCTGGGCCCTCTCGGTGGAATGTAAACCAATTAGCTTGCAAGCATGTGACTGGCTCACAAGGGATCACATATCATGGTACCGATAAAATTATCGGTAACGAGGTTGAACTAGGTATGCAGAGATACCAACGATCAAACCTCGGATAAGTAAACTATCGCGAGACAAAGGGAAATTGGTATCGTATGTAAGTGGATCACAAAGAAATCGTAGAAATATGTGGGAGCCATATGAATTTCCAGATTCCTCTATTGGTTATTGATCGAAGAAGAGTCTCGATCATGTCTGCATAATTCACGAACCGTAGGGAGACACACTTAAGGATTCGATGTTGTTTAGTAGATATGGAATGTAAGTAGGGAGACTGAATGTAGTTCGGAGTCTCGGATGGGATCCGGGATATCACGAGGAGATCCAGAATGGTATGAAGAATAAGATTCATATAAGGGAAGTCTGAATCCGGAGTTCAGGAATGATTTCGATGTTTTCACCGGAGAGGTTCTAGAAGGGTCTAGAAGGTTCACCGGACCGGAAGGGGAATGGTTCATGAATGTGTCATGGTTAAGTGGAATGATTGGATCATGTCCTAGGTCACTTGGTTGGGCATTTGCGAGAGAGAAATAAAGATCTAAATTGAAAGTCAAAAGGGAGGTTTGAAAAGTCAAACTGGAACAATAGTTTCCTAGTGAAAAAGAAGGAAAGAGTCCTTCCTTCTCTCCAACAATAGTCCTTCCTTCTCTCCAACAATAGTTCCCAAGCTGCCCTCCCTCTCATAAATAGAGGGGAGGGGCTGACCCAAAGCAACACAACCAGCCCTCTCCACCTTGCGCCGCCGCCGCACGCCGCCGCCGTCTCGTCGCCATCGCCCTAGCCGCCGCCGACTCCACCTCCTCCTATCTGGCCTTCTAAACCTAGATCGCCGGAAACCCTAGATCCACCATAACCTGCACCGGCTTAGGCGAAGCCCTGCAGGATCTTTCCTCTATTTCCGACACCACGTCGTCGTGCTGCCGGAATCGGGAGGAGAGAACTACAACCTCTACTGCCTGCTAGAATAAGGGAGAGGAAGGTCTTCATCGAGTACCGAGCATGTGAACGAATACGGAAGCACTGTTGGAACGCAGCGCCGGAAGGATCGTCTACGCGATCTTGAGATCGGCAAGTGTACGACTACATCACCCACGAGAATCTGCTCTCTTTAACCGCTTTGGAATCTTCGAGGGTGAGTACTCTAATTGACTCATTGCTACAATCTAGTAGATATATCTTGGCTTGTTTGTATGCATGCGGTAGAAATTTTTTGTTTTCCATGCTATGAGCCCCTACAGTGGTATCAGAGCTGTGTCTATATGTAGATCTGTTGCACGAGTAGAACACAATGGTCATTGTGGGCGGTGGTGCTTTTATTATCAATTGCCTTTTGTGTACTTTGCATCTTGCGGTATGATGGGATGAAGAGGCCCGGGCTAACCTTACATGACATCGTTCATGAGACTTGCTCCACGCTCAACATGCAACTTGTATTGCATAGGTGGCTTTGCGGGTGTCTATCTCTCCCATCATAGTATAGATTCAATTTACAACGGGCACTTGATAGTTCAAGCATCAACGCTGTGGTTCTTGTTCGTAAGTTAGAACGACACTTATTGAAAGCCCCAAACCACATAAAACATGCAAAGAAAATTAGAGGCGTCTAACTTTGTTTTGCAGGGGTGTGTTGTGATGTGATATGGCCATGATTGTGATTATATATGATGTATGCAATGTTCCTTATTGTAAGTCGGCAACCGGCAGGAGCCTTATGGTTGTCTTTTAATTTCATTAAGACTCGTGTGTCTATTATTCAAAGTAGTTGTAATAGTTGATGCTAGTGGACGACAACCATGAAGCGGCACCATTGACCTTGACGCCATGCCGGTGATGATGGAGATCATGTTCGTGCTTGAAGATGGAGATCGGAAGCACAAGAAGAAAGGCCATATCATATCACATATTTTGAATTGCATGTGATGTTAATCCTTTTATGCATCTTGTATTGCTTAGATCGTGGCGGTAGCATTATAAGATGATCCCTCTCACAAAATATCAAGTTATAAAGTGTTCATCCTTAGTAGGCACCATTGCTAAAGCTCGTTGTTTCGAAGCACCACGTGATGATTGGGTGTGTTAGATTCCGCGAGTGTATACAACAATGGTTTGATATTGACGAGCCTAGCAAGTACAGACATGGTCTCGGAACACGGAATATCGAAAGGTAAAGCATGAGTCATATAGATGATATGATGAACATGATGATTGTTCGCCTTTGAAACTACATCATGTCACGTGATGATCGGACTTGGTATAATTGATTTGGTTCATGTAATCACTAAAACAATGTGAGGGATATTGTTTTGAGTGGGAGTTCAACAACAATATGATTAAAAGTTAAACACTATTTATCATAAATTAAATCAAAGTGAATTTGCATAGTTGTTATAGTCATTGGCATCCAATTACCACCTTGCGCTTAGTTATAATTGAGATAATAGAACTATAGAATTCTGGATAGTTACTTTACGAACTGTATCGTATTGTTTTGAAGTGTTAATCTAAAAGTTTAAAAGTCCTATTGCAAACTTTCAGTAAGTTCCGGTTACTCCGCAAAGTTTAATAATTGGTATTAAATCAAGAGTAACAATTCCAGTACTAGTATATAAGTATCATGTTTATCTCCATGATTCTTGATATTCAAAAGATTATTTTAATATCAAGGTTATCTAGGAACATCATATGTGGAAGATATTGCGATATCTGAAATGATGTTTTCATTACAACATGATAGAGTATAATATATCAAAGTTTATGTTCTCATATTTGATGAGAATTTTCAAAAGGTTGGAGACGCTAGTCGTCCTAATCCTCCAAAAGGTCTTGGAGAGAAACATTATACTCACTGTAAGATCCCTCCCTTTATAAGGTAAGGATCCCTGCGATTGCAATGCTAGTCCCTGGATCAATGCTAGCATCCACAGTTTAAGATGAAGTACACAGAAACAAATGTCATTATTACATATCATTCCAGAGACAAACATAGTATTTTACAAACTCCATGGCCATAGGCCTAATACAAGAGTTCAAATATATAATAAGGTAAATAAGTCTTCATCTTCATGTGCCACAGGCAAGCATGTTGAGTGTAGACTCATAACCCCTAATCATCATCAGAATAACTTGCAACATCACAAGTCACAGCCACAGTGGGTCAATACATTGGAATAGTATTGGCAAGTGATACCTTAGTAGAATTTAGTAGTCTAGATACTATATGCATTTTGGCTAAGTGTAGCTTAGGCTTGCTTTGCTCAAAATAGATTTTACCTATCAGTTGAAACACTAAGTTTTTCTTTGACAAAACTTTCCCCAAGGAACCACCAATAGAAATTGGTGAACCTTCACCCTTGTTCAACCACAAGTTTTTACTTAGAAATTGGGATGAGGAGATTCTTGATAGCTTCCATTTCTTGATGCTCAAGTTGTCCAATACTAGGGACATGACTAAGTACTAAGATTCTTCCATCTGCAGAGGTTGTGCACTTTCCCCACAAGACTTGATTTTCACCAAGACAGGACCTTTCAGAAGCCTTCCCTTAGACCAAATGGACGCGTTCCAACCTATCATCCCATTACCACCAACTGTCAATATGGCTAAGTTATTGCAACCTATATGATCCAGGCAGAGCCCATAATACCATGTGGCTGCACTAGAAGGTTCTTAACATTTGGCCGCTCAAATCCCTTTATTCCTGGGTGGCTTTCCACAAGTGAGATACACAAGGTAATCCATAGAAATGTGCCTTGTGTAACCACTCAACATAAATCATTCTTTCCATTCCACCCAGGTGTTTCATTCACTTAGTTGTTTTATTAAGCAAAAACATAAGTCCAAAGACTTAGAAATATTTTATCATAGCATGAATATATAACCACCCTTGGTTGCTACTATCTAGGCTAAGCATGGCATTGATAAGCATAACTTAGAAATTTCTAGCAATTCTACAACTACTAGGATTCCCCAAGCATAGCATATGGATCAAAATATTCATGCAGGTATAGCAAAACATTTCTAGTGCATAGTTGAAAAACATAGGAATAAAATCATGAAGCACCACTTGCCTTGGTAATTTGGGGAGTAATAACAATCCTCACAGTCACAATCACTATTTGCACCAAAATCTACACATAAAATAATGGCACCAAATCACATACAAAATATATACAAACAAAAATATATGAATGCATGCAAAATGCCATGTGATGATTTTCTACACCAAACAAGACAAGTGCATAGTACTTAATCTTAAACAAGTTCAAAACTTGTCAATTAAACTTTATTTGAACAACAAAACATTTTTCATGTAATTACTATACACAAATTATGCCTACAAATGTTTCTGTAAAAACAATCATATTAACAGAGGCAAAACATTAAACACATTGCATAAATGGAAAGAATTTTCTCTCCTGATTCCAATGATATAAAATTTGTCAAATTTGGACGTGGGAATCAAAAGTTATGAATTTTACAAGTTCAAACATCTAATAGATCTAAATTCTGATTTTAAATCAAACCTACTAACACGCGGCGTGTTCTGATTGGTTGATACCGCTTCGTGCAGATCGATAAATTAGGGCCGTTAGATCTAACTTAAATCACACGACCAGATCTGTTCCATACCCCTTCGTTAAGTGTTCTATCTGACACGTTGGATCTAGATCCAACGGTGGCCGATCAAACGACCAAATCCTGGCAGCGCGCGGCGACGGTGAGCGGCGGCGCGCTTTGTCTACCGCGTCGCGGTGGCTACAGAGGGGGCTGGGGTCGTCGGAGAGGCTTACCAGAATCGCAGAAGCGTGCTGGTGCTCAACGCGGCAGTGGCTTGTCAAGGGGCGCGCGGACACGGTGGGGATTCCTCGTTGGAGTAGAGGCAGACGTCGGGTACGGCTGTTCGTCATCGTTGCCGGAGTTGTAGATCATGCCAAGGTGAAACAAGCACGGGGTTAGGTGCACACGAGTCTGGCGAAAACGTGAGTGTCAATAAGAGGGACGGGGCGGTCGGAATTTACCGAAAGGGGACGCCAGAGTTGTGTCGTGCTACGGCTGCTTCCAGAGGTGGATGGTGGCGACGTTCTAGGATGATACAGAGGAAAAGGAATGTATGAGAAGATGCACAAGGGCATGCTGATCACACTCGCATGAAACAGAGACAGAGGGGAGGACGGTGCACACCGGAATTGGTCGCCGGAGGTCGTCGGTACAACGGCGGTGCGAGCAAGATTGTGGGCAGCCTGGTGGCGGAAATGGTGCGCCGAGTGAGGGGAAATGAGCGGAGAGGGGAGGGGGTCTTATAGCCGGATCAAAGGCGATAATCTCACGAGGAAATGCCGGCAATTAAGCCTGCTTCAATCGCGGCAGTGATGAGGTAACTGCGGCATCGACGGGGTCGTGGGGTGCGTGGCTGGGGACGATGCTCACATGGCAGTTGGGTCCACCAGTCAGCGAGCGCGGGGTAAGTCTACGCCGCGTGAGAGAGAGAGAAGAACTGTAGAGGTTCCAATCTTTAATAAGATAGAGCCCCCTGTGTTTACAATGCTAGTCCCTGGATCAATAGCTAGCATCCACAGTTAAGATGTAATATCAAGAAACAAGGGTCATAATATAACTTTATAACCAGGAATAACATAATTTTATTACATCTTACATAGCTCATTTGGCTATTACATTACATTGCAGCGGAATAACTATAAGCATGGGTTCCTTCATCTTCAAAGTGCCACAGGCAGATGTTGGTTGTAGACTTTGTAAATCCTAATCAATCAATCTTCACTAAAAACAATCAACCTACAACATTACAAGTTACAGCCACAAAGGGTCAATACATTTGAATTGTATTGGCAAGTGATACTATGGTAGTATAGTGGAGTCTATCATCTATATGCATTTGGCTAAGTGGGGTTGAGGCTTGCATTGCTCAAAATAGATTTTCCTTATCATTTTGAAAATACTAAGTTTTTGCTTTGACAAAATCATTTTTCTCAACCAAAGATTGAAGATCCTTTACAAGGCATCTCTCAATCAAAGATTGAAGATTTCAAACAACCCTTGTTCAAACCACAAGATTTTAACTTAGAAATGGGAATGATGAGATTCTTGATTGCTTCCATGTCTTGATGCTCAAATTGTCCTTTACCAGGGACATGGCTAAGTACTTAGATTTTACACTCTGCAGAGGTGGTGCACTTTCCCCACAAGACTTGGTTTCCCAAGACAAGATCTTTCAGAAGCCTTCCCTTAGACCAAAATGGACGCGCTCCAACCTATCAAACACTACCACCCTCTGTCCATATGGCTAAGTTCTTGCAACCTATATGATCATGGCAGAGCCCATATTGCCAAGTGGTTGCACTTGAAGCTTCTCAACACTTGACATCTCCAATCTCTTTGTTCCTGGGTGGCATACCACAAGTGAGATACACAAGCCAAGTCCATGGCCTTGTGAACCACTCAACCAAAAACCACCAAGCAAGCCCATTCCACCCAGGTGATTCATTAACTTAGTTGTTTTATTACACAAAAACATAAGTCCTCAGACTTAGAGATTTTTCCATAGTGTGAATATATTTTCCACCCATGTTTTCTATTAGCTAGGCTAAGCTTTATAGTAATAGGAATCTTTAACTTAGGAAAATCCTACTAAGGATTCATCTACTAGGTTTTCTTATAGCAAGGTCTATACTTAGCAAAATCCATGCAAGTTTTACTTAGCAAAATCACTAATGCATAGAGAAAGTAATGGGACAAAAAGTATGAAGCATCACTTGCCTTTTTGGTTGAGGGTATAGGTTCACTCCTTGTCCTTGCAACAATCACACTCTTCAAGTCACTACAATTTAATCAAGCAAGGCACAAACTTAATTTACCAATCAAGCAAAACATCACATAAAATAACAAAGTCAAAGTAATGCATGCAAGAATGCAAAAGATGGTTCTAATTGCAAAGGTGGTCTCCACTAGGCTTCTAAACTTTGTAAAGTCAAAAGGGGTTATTTTCCAAAGTGGCAAAGTCATTTGCAAAAGGGTTTTGGTCTATAAACCATTTTTAAATCTAATCATTATTTTATGTGGTGAAAATTATTTTTATCAAAGCAAAACTTTATGTTTTTCACCAAATGAGTTGCTATTGCAAAACTTGGTGTTTTGGGTCAGTAGGTTTGGTCTAAACCATTTTCCCAAAGTTTTTACTCAAAATCATTTTAAAATCATTATTTTCTTTTGGCTAGAAATGACTAGATCAAGTTTTCCATCCTAAACTTTACCAAATCCATTTTCCAAACTATGGGTTGGTTCCTAGGGTCAGTGAGTTTACAACAAACCAATTTGCAAAGGTTTTAACCTTAAAAACATTTTTAAACATTTTTTCTAATCTAAATAAGCATACAAATGAATCTGCAAAAACAAGCAAACAAACAGATACTATTTGCTAAACCAAGGGCATGGTTGGCTAGGTCTGGTTCTCCTGAATCCATTGATATAAAATTTGTAAAATTTGGACGTGTGGTTTGAAAGTTACAAGGGTTTCAAAATGACATTTAAATCTGGTTTCTAAATCTGTTTCAATCAAACACTGGCCACGCGTCGCGCCGTGATTGGCCAGTACCGGTTCGTCTGGATCGAGTGACACAGACCATAGGATTAAAAGGGGCATGTGCGGCTCAGATCAGACGTACCCCTTCGTTTTAATGAATCTATCCTAGCCAACAGATCTGCATCTAACGGTTGCTACGTGTTTGACCTAAAATGAGCGGCGCTGACGGCGGCTGTGCGGCGGCGGCGCTCTGGCGGCGAGGTTGCCGACGATGCAGGATACGAGAAAGAGGGAGGGGAGCTCACCGAGTTCGCAGCACACTTCTGATGCTCCTCGTGGTCTTTGTTGGCCAAGGGGCGCACGGGTTCCTGGGGAATTGCTCACCGGAGTTGAGCCGTGCCTCGGGTGCGGTCAGTCGTCGACAGGGGCGAGGTTGCAGGCCACGCGCGAGTGTTTGGCGAGCACCTGGAGATGCGGAAGACGCAGACTAATCAAATGGCATGATTTACTGATCAAGGCGCGCACGGAGTCGAGTGCTAGAGCTCACCTGAGTTGCGGGGTCGTCGGTGGCATACAGGTGGAGACGTTGCCGACACTCTGGGGCGCTCGGGGGCGAGCTGGCTCTACGGGGATGATCGACAGGAGGTGGGGATCACGAGAGCATGGTCGAGGAGGAAAGGGGCGGCGAGGGGCTGCCGGAATCGGCCGGGGAAGTCGTTGGAGACAAAGCGGCTCGGGGAGAAATTGGAGAGGCCTGGGGGCGTGCTTGGGGGATGAGACAGAGGGGAAATGGAGAGGAGTCACTAGCGTTTAAAGGGGCATGATCACTGCGAGTAAAGATGGCCGCGTTAAGGCGAATTCAAGCCGCGAAATCAAGGCCTGCAACAGCCGGCGAGGGAGGGAGAAGGGGTCGCGCGGGTGAGGAGGAAGAACAGAGGAAAGTGGGCCTACCGGTCAGTGGGAAAAGAAAGGAGGGGAGGGTCCACTGGTCATACTCTGTACGGGTCAGAAACGAGGTGCGAATCGTTTTCTTTCGGAGAGGGAAAGCTGGGTTGTTTCTGGGCCTTAGTGGGCTGCTGGGTTGGGTTGGCCTAACTTCATTTTTTTTATTCCGAATCCTTTTCTTTTTCTGAATTTAGTTTCTGTTTTGAATTTTCAAACAAACAAACATCAACCAAATCAATTCAAACAATACCAATCTTTGTAATTTTGAAATTAGTTCAGTTCAGTAACATGGACCAAAGCCCAAAATAAAATAAAATAATAATTTTATTGATCCATTCTTTAATTAATAAAATGGATCTTTTGTTATTTAATAAAATAGGGTTTGATTTAATTAATAAAATCTCCTTTTCAAATCCAAATATTTTCAAAACCAAAACAGTAGGTTTTATTTGGAAATAAGGAATACTTGAAAACTTGTTTAAAATAAAATAACCTTTTAGTTTAGGTTCAATTAATGACTAAATACAATAGACCTTCATTATTAAATCAACTAGGATTTATTTATTAAAATATTTACTTTGAAATCTAAAATAAAGCCAAAACACTTCAGTGGGTTTTATTTGAGAATATAAAATATTTAGGAAACTTATTTAAAATAATTTAATAAGTTTGATGTTTCATTTGAAATGGTAAAACCTTTTATTTAGACAAAATTGGATATTAAATCCTTATTAATTCATTTAAATAAACCTTTTCTATTTCTATTCAAATCAAGATGTTTTAATCCAAAGCTTGGTCAAGGTTTAATTTTGGCTTTATAAAATAATCTTTATTTATGAATCCACCTTTTCTTTTGAAAACCAAATCTTTTATTAAAAGATCCAAAATAGTAATTCCAAAATATTTTAATTTCCTTTTATTAAATGTTTAACTCTTTAATTCCCTTTGGGATTTTATTTAATTCAAATGGGTTTGAAGTTCCAATTGAATTCAAAAAGTTTCTTCTGGCTCTGAAAATCAAACAAAGTTTTATTTTATTTATTTAATTTCACATTACAAGATTTGGAAAATCTTGGGATGTGACAGGCTACCACCCTTAAAATAAATCTCGTCCCGAGATTTGGGGAGGCTAGGGTTACAAGCAGGTTCAAAACAACTTGGGTACTACCACCCTTAAAAATTTTCAAACAAAAATTACATATTGTCCTTCTTGGGATCCTGGGAAAACTTCTCTAAGCAAACTTTGCATTGTGTCCTTGGTTTCCATTCTTGACTCATGGGCCAAGGTTGAGTTTCTCCATAGGCTTGTTCAACTTGTTTTTCATCTTTTCTGGACAGTTGGTTGCATAATGTCCTGGGTTCTTGCAGTTGAAACAGTGGATGTCCTTGAGTTCTTTACGTGGCTCTTGTGGACAAGTTGCTACATAGTGGCCTAACTCTTTGCAGTTGTTGCACCACACTTGGTCAATCTCTTTATTCTTCTTGTTCTCTGGGCACTCACTGGAGTAGTGTCCCATTTCCTTACATTTACGACATTGCACAAGGTTCATGTCTGGTCTTGGTTTCTTGGGTTTCTTTGATCCTTTGAATTGGGTTGTCTTGTTTGGAGGTATAAGTGGTCCTTTTCCTTTGCCATCAACATTCTTGGCATACTTGGATCCTTCTTGTTTCCTTTGTTCCACCATGGAGTAGATGGGGCATTGGATAGGGACATGGTAGTTTCCTTCACAAAGGTAACAAGTGGCTTAAGAGGTGGGACATTGTCCAACAAGATGATTTTCTTCACAGTTAGGGCATTGACCTTCATGCTCCTTGGAAGTATGATCCTTGTCTCCACAAATAATGCATGCTGGTGCTCCATCTAGAACAATATTTCTGTCATCCTTGTTGTCATAGATTCTTTTGGGATAGCTTCCTTCCATGTTGATCATTTGATTAGTCACCTTAAGCATCAGTTGGGATTGCTCCTCCAAAAACTTTTGCAGTGCTGGATCTTTATCACTATTGTTGGCTATGAATTGAGCTGTCAGTTGGTTTAACTGGTTCTGGGTTGCTATGAGCTCTTCCATGCTGTCCTCTTGGTTGGTGTTGGTGTCATCAACCTTGGAGTCTTTTGGAGTAGTCATCTGTTTGGGTTGAAGGGAGATTAGAATAGGCAAGATATTTCTAAGGAAATATTTCTAGTCACACCCATCACAATTCACACAAGCAATGTGCATGCAATCACAAACCAAACATTTCACTCAAACAACAAAGTTCAAGCACATACTTAGGCAACAAAATATTTTTGTTACACCACATAAGTTGGTGTGTTTGACTTAACTAAATTATGGTGGTCCATCTATATGGTTCACTTGTGATCTTTCCTTCCTTCATGATTCTTCTTGTATGGGATCATGGTTTCCTTGAGAAAAGCTCTTGGTTACAATACTTCAAAGTTGTTGATGGCTCCTTCTTATTTTGCATTCCCTCAGTCTCTAAATCTTGAGTAAGATTTCCTTGTCTCACTTGTAGTCCTTAGTGATATCCATGTTGGAAGTCCTTGGTGAATATGCTGAAGATGTTGAAGTCATTAGAGTTGAAGAAGTTGAAGTCATTAGAGTTGAAGAAGTCCTTTGCACATGGTGTAGTCTTTGGCCATGGGGTTGGTTTTTCCATCAAGTTTGAAATAGAAGAGATGTAGAGTTGAAACCAAAATGGTTGAGGAAAGAGTTTACAAGATTGTTTGTAAATAAGTTTTTGGAACAAAATACAACTCCTATTTTTTTCTAAGGGTTTTTGTCCAATCCTAGGTTTACAAATCCTACAGGCAACACAATGCTCTGATACCATCTGTAGAGGTTCCAATCTTTAATAAGATAGAGCCCCCTGTGTTTACAATGCTAGTCCTTGGATCAATAGCTAGCATCCACAGTTAAGATGTAATATCAAGAAACAAGGGTCATAATATAACTTTATAACCAGGAATAACATAATTTTATTACATCTTACATAGCTCATTTTGCTATTACATTACATTGCAGCGGAATAACTATAAGCATGGGGTCCTTCATCTTCAAAGTGCCACAGGCAGATGTTGCTTGTAGACTTTGTAAATCCTAATCAATCAATCTTCACTAAAAACAATCAACCTGCAACATTACAAGTTACAGCCACAAAGGGTCAATACATTTGAATTGTATTGTCAAGTGATACTATGGTAGTATAGTGGAGTCTATCATCTATATGCATTTGGCTAAGTGGGGTTGAGGCTTGCATTGCTCAAAATAGATTTTCCTTATCATTTTGAAAATACTAAGTTTTTGCTTTGACAAAATCATTTTTCTCAACCAAAGATTGAAGATCCTTTACAAGGCATCTCTCAATCAAAGATTGAAGATTTCAAACAGCCCTTGTTCAAACCACAAGATTTTAACTTAGAAATTGGAATGATGAGATTCTTGATTGCTTCCATGTCTTGATGCTCAAATTGTCCTTTACCAGGGACATGGCTAAGTACTTAGATTTTACACTCTGCAGAGGTGGTGCACTTTCCCCACAAGACTTGGTTTCCCAAGACAAGATCTTTCAGAAGCCTTCCCTTAGACCAAAATGGACGCGCTCCAACCTATCAAACACTAACACCCTCTGTCCATATGGCTAAGTTCTTGCAACCTATATGATCATGGCAGAGCCCATATTGCCAAGTGGTTGCACTTGAAGCTTCTCAACACTTGACATCTCCAATCTCTTTGTTCCTGGGTGGCATACCACAAGTGAGATACACAAGCCAAGTCCATGGCCTTGTGAACCACTCAACCAAAAACCACCAAGCAAGCCCGTTCCACCCAGGTGATTCATTAACTTAGTTGTTTTATTACACAAAAACATAAGTCCTCAGACTTAGAGATTTTTCCATAGTGTGAATATATTTTCCACCCATGTTTTCTATTAGCTAGGCTAAGCTTGATAGTAATAGGAATCTTTAACTTAGGAAAATCCTACTGAGGATTCATCTACTAGGTTTTCTTATAGCAAGGTCTATACTTAGCAAAATCCATGCAAGTTTTACTTAGCAAAATCACTAATGCATAGAGAAAGTAATGGGACAAAAAGTATGAAGCATCACTTGCCTTTTTGGTAGAGGGTATAGGTTCACTCCTTGTCCTTGCAACAATCACACTCTTCAAGTCACTACAATTCAATCAAGCAAGGCACAAACTTAATCTACCAATCAAGCAAAACATCACATAAAATAACAAAGTCAAAGTAATGCATGCAAGCATGCAAAAGATGGTTCTAATTGCAAAGGTGGTCTCCACTAGGCTTCTAAACTTTGTAAAGTCAAAAGGGGTTATTTTCCAAAGTGGCAAAGTCATTTGCAAAAGGGTTTTGGTCTATAAACCATTTTTAAATCTAATCATTATTTTATGTGGTGAAAATTATTTTTATCAAAGCAAAACTTTATGTTTTTCACCAAATGAGTTGCTATTGCAAAACTTGGTGTTTTGGGTCAGTAGGTTTGGTCTAAACCATTTTCCCAAAGTTTTTACTCAAAATCATTTTCATAACAAAAATCATTATTTTCTTTTGGCTAGAAATGACTAAATCAAGTTTTCCATCCTAAACTTTACCAAATCCATTTTCCAAACTATGGGTTGGTTCCTAGGGTTAGTGAGTTTACAACAAACCAATTTGCAAAGGTTTTAACCTTAAAAACATTTTTAAACAATTTTTCTAATCTAAATAAGCATACAAATGAATCTGCAAAAACAAGCAAACAAACAGATACTATTTGCTAAACCAAGGGCATGGTTGGCTAGGGCTGGTTCTCCTGAATCCATTGATATAAAATTTGTAAAATTTGGACGTGTGGTTTGAAAGTTACAAGGGTTTCAAAATGGCATTTAAATCTGGTTTCTAAATCTGTTTCAATCAAACACTGGCCACGCGTCGCGCCGTGATTGGCCAGTACCGGTTCGTCTGGATCGAGTGACACAGACCATAGGATTAAAAGGGGATGTGCGGCTCAGATCAAACGTACCCCTTCGTTTTAATGAATCTATCCTAGCCAACGGATCTGCATCTAACGGTTGCTACGTGTTTGACCTAAAATGAGCGGCGCTGACGGCGGCTGTGCGGCGGCGGCGCTCTGGCGGCGAGGTTGCCGACGATGCAGGATGCGAGAAAGAGGGAGGGGGAGCTCACCGAGTTCGCAGCACACTTCTGATGCTCCTCGTGGTCTTTGTTGGCCAAGGGGCGCACGGGTTCCTGGGGAATTTCTCACCGGAGTTGAGCCGTGCCTCGGGTGCGGTCAGTCGTCGACAGGGGCGAGGTTGCAGGCCACGCGCGAGTGTTTGGCAAGCACCTGGAGATGCGGAAGACGCAGACTAATCAAATGGCATGATTTACTGATCAAGGCGCGCACGGAGTCGAGTGCTAGAGCTCACCGGAGTTGCGGGGTCATCGGTGGCGTACAGGTGGAGACGTTGCCGACACTCTGGGGCGCTCGGGGGCGAGCTGGCTCTACGGGGATGATCGCCAGGAGGTGGGGATCACGAGAGCATGGTCGAGGAGGCAAGGGGCGGCGAGGGGCTGCCGGAATCGGCCGGGGAAGTCGTCGGAGACAGAGTGGCTCGGGGAGAAATTGGAGCGGCCTGGGGGCGTGCTTGGGGGATGAGACAGAGGGGAAATGGACAGGAGTCACTGGCGTTTAAAGGGGCATGATCACTGCGAGTAAAGATGGCCGTGTTAAGGCGAATTCAAGCCGCGAAATCAAGGCCTGCAACGGCCGGCGAGGGAGGGAGAAGGGGTCGCGCGGGTGAGGAGGAAGAACAGAGGAAAGTGGGTCTACCGGTCAGTGGGAAAAGAAAGGAGGGGAGGGTCCACTGGTCATACTCTGTACGGGTCAGAAATGAGGTGCGAATCGTTTTCTTTCGGAGAGGGAAAGCTGGGCTGTTTCTGGGCCTTAGTGGGCTGCTGGGTTGGGTCGGCCTAACTTCATTTTTTTTATTCTGAATCCTTTTCTTTTTCTGAATTTAGTTTCTGTTTTGAATTTTCAAACAAACAAACATCAACCAAATCAATTCAAACAATACCAATCTTTGTAATTTTGAAATTAGTTCAGTTCAGTAACATGGACCAAAGCCCAAAATAAAATAAAATAATAATTTTATTGATCCATTCTTTAATTAATAAAATGGATCTTTTGTTATTTAATAAAATAGGGTTTGATTTAATTAATAAAATCTCCTTTTCAAATCCAAATATTTTCAAAACCAAAACAGTAGGTTTTATTTGGAAATAAGGAATACTTGAAAACTTGTTTAAAATAAAATAACCTTTTATTTTAGGTTCCATTAATGACTAAATACAATAGACCTTCATTATTAAATCAACTAGGATTTATTTATTAAAATATTTACTTTGAAATCTAAAATAAAGCCAAAACACTTCAGTGGGTTTTATTTGAGAATATAAAATATTTAGGAAACTTATTTAAAATAATTTAATAAGTTTGATGTTTCATTTGAAATGGTAAAACCTTTTATTTAGGCAAAATTGGATATTAAATCCTTCTTAATTCATTTAAATAAACCTTTGCTATTTCTATTCAAATCAAGATGTTTTAATCCAAAGCTTGGTCAAGGTTTAATTTTGGCTTTATAAAATAATCTTTATTTATGAATCCACCTTTTCTTTTGAAAACCAAATCTTTTATTAAAAGATCCAAAATAGTAATTCCAAAATATTTCAATTTCCTTTTATTAAATGTTTAACTCTTTAATTCCCTTTGGGATTTTATTTAATTCAAATGGGTTTGAAGTTCCAATTGAATTCAAAAAGTTTCTTCTGGCTCTGAAAATCAAACAAAGTTTTATTTTATTTATTTAATTTCACATTACAAGATTTGGAAAATCTTGGGATGTCACAAGAACCCCAGTTGGGCTTAGTGGGCTAGGTCTCTTGCTGGGCTGAAAGTCTGGCGCCGGCCCTGTTGGGTTTTCTATTTCTTTTTCTTTTTTGAGTTAATTTTCAGGAATCATTTTCAAATAAATTCAAAAGCAATTGAATTCAAATCTTTTATGGATTTTTGTAAAGTATAAACTTCATAAAATTAGACACAGAACCTTGCTGTCTCATTGGATTTGCTTGGTCCTATTGGAGAAATCAAAATAAACAGTGCCATAGCATTTGATTTGAATATGTTTTGGAGATGGTTTTAAAACCATATTTGTTTTGTAAATTTTTATCCAAACTCTAACATTTAACCAAATCAACATGAGATCAAACAAAACTTGGTTTAAAACAATTATACTCTCACTTGAGAGTGGCATTAGATCAATGCATGATCACATAAAATAATAGCACTTAGTGCTTCTGTTTTCTTGAAATGAGTTTGAGATTTGATCCCTAAATGATATGCATGCATGAATTATATGAAATCTTGAAATAATGATTTTAGGGATGTTAAAAATCTAACCCCCTTAAGGTGAATCTCGCCCTAGAGATTCGGGTTGGCTAGCAAATAGGTGAGGGTGGTCTTTCCGAAGATCATCTTCTCTTTCCCATGTGGCTTCTTCTTCGGAATGATGGTTCCATTGAACCTTGCAGAATTTGATAGTCTTAGTCCGAATAACTCTTTCTGCAGGCTCAAGAATCTTGATAGGTTTTTCCTCATAGGTGAGATCACTTTCCAATTGAACTTCCTCCAATGGTATAGTATCCTTCAAAGAAGTCTCTTCCATTTCTGGATGGCATTTGTTTAGCTGACTCACATGAAACACATTGTGAACAGCAGACAATGATTCTGGCAATTCAATCTCATAAGCTACTTCTCATTTATGACTCAAAATCTTGAATGGTCCAACATACCTTGGGGCCAATTTACCTTTGACACCAAATCTCTTCACTCCACGAAGTGGTGATACTCTAAGATAAGCTCTATCACCCACTTCATAGGTGACTTCTCTACGCTTAGGATCTTCTTAGCTCTTCTGTTGGGACTGTGCTATCTTCAATCCGTCCTTAACTAGCTTGACTTTCTGTTCAGCCTCCTTGATTAGTTCTGGTCTGAACAAACTTCTTTCTCCCACACCATTCCATAGAAATGGGGTGGTACACTTACTCCCATAGAGAAACTCAAATGGTGCCATCTCAATAATGGCTTGATAGCTGTTATTGTAAGAGAATTCTGCGTAAGGCAGACTTTCATGCCAACTGGCTCCATAGTCTAGGGCACATGCCCTCAACATATCTTCAAGAATCTAGTTGGTCCTTTCTGTTTGTGCATCAGTCTGAGGATGGAAAGCAGTGCTGAATTCCAACCTCGTTCCCAACGACTCATGTAGTTGCCTCCAAAAATGAGAAGTGAATTGAGTTCCCCTATCAGACACAATACTCTTGGGTACTCCATGTAGACATACAATCCTACTCATATAAATCTTGGCTAACTTAGCACTTGTATAAGTTGTCTTCACGGGTATAAAATGAGCCACTTTAGTTAAGCGGTCCACTACTACCCAAATAGAGTCATATCCTGACCGGGTCCTTGGCAATCCGGTGATGAAATCCATGCCAATCTTGTCCCACTTCCAATCAGGAATAGGTAGTGGTTGTAACAATCCTGCTGGTTTCTGGTGTTCCGCTTTCACTCTACTACATACATCACACAAAGCAATATGTTCGGCGATGTCCTTCTTGAGATTATTCCACCAAAATCTTTCTTTCATATCCATGTACATTTTGGTGTTACCCGGATGAATGGAATACGGTGAGTTGTGTGCTTCTTGTAAAATCAGTTTCCGAAGCTCCGGATCTTGTGGAACACAGATACGTTTTCCATACCATAAAGTACCATGTTCATCTTCATGGAACCCTTTGGCTTTTCCTTTTCCAATCTTTTCCTTAATCTCTTCAATTTCCTTATCTGTCTTTTGGGCTTCTTTGATTTTGTCCAACAAAGTGGGTTGAACATCCAATGACATGAGATGTCCTTCTGGCATAATCTCCAATCTGAGATCTCTAAATTGGGCACACAGATCATCTGGCAATTCTCCCTTTGTAAGACCATTCACAAAAACTTTACGGCTTAGAGCATCCGCTACAACATTTGCTTTACCGGGGTGGTATTGCAAACTCAAGTCATAGTCCTTGATGAGTTCTATCCATCTTCTTTGTCTCATGTTAATTTGTTTCTGGGTGAAGATATACTTCAAACTTTTGTGATTTGTGAACACTTCACATCGCTTTCCCAAAAGATAGTTTCTCCATGTTTTGAGTGCATGGACAACAGAGGCTAACTCTAAATCATGGGTAGGGTAATTTACTGTAGAGGTCCCAACCTTTAATAAGGTAGAGATCCCTGTGTTTACAATGCTAGTCCCTGGATCAATAGCTAGCATCCACAGTTAAGATGTAATATCCAGAAACAAAGGTCTTAGTCATTAATTCAAATAGGATTTGTTTTATTTAAAATCTCCATTTGAAATCTAAATAATATCAAAACCATTTCAGTAGGTTTTATTTGAAAATACAAAACACTTGGAAATCTTGTTTAAAATATTATATCAGGTTTTAGTGTTTATTTAAAATGGAAAAGCCTTTACTTTAAAATTGGGTATTAATAAATCCTCATTATTTTATTTAAATAGACCTTTATTCTTTTAATCAAAAAAAAATATTTTATTTCAAAAACTTGGCCAAGGTTTAATTTGGCTCTATAAAAATAGTCCTTATTTATATTTCTACCTTTTCATTTGAAAACCAAATCTCCTTTTATTAAAAGATCCAAAAATAGTAATTTCACTTATTTAAAATTTTGTTTATTAATTGTTTATCTTTTCAATAGGTTTGAAGGTTTCCCATTGGAATCAAAAGTTTCTTCTCACCCTGAAAATCAACAAAGTTTTATTTTATTCATTTATTTTTCACATAACAAGATTTGGAAAATCTTGGGATGTGACAGGCTACCACCCTTAAAATAAATCTCGTCCCGAGATTTGGGAAGGCTAGGGTTACAAGTAGGCTCAAAGCATCTAGGGTACTACCACCCTTAAAATTTTCCAACTAAATTACATTTTGGCCTGCTTGGGGTCTTGGGGAAACTTCTCTGGGCAAACATCTGCATAGTGTCCTTTGTTTCCACACTTGAAACATGTGACAAGGCTGAGATCCTTCATAGGCTTGTTTATCTTGTGCTTCATCTTTTCTGGACAGTTGCTTGCATAATCTCCTTGGTTACCACAGTTGTAACATGTGATAAGATTGAGTTCATCACGTATCTTCAGTGGACAAGTTGCTACATAATGGCCTAGCTCTTTGCAGTTGTTGCACCATACTTGGCCAATCTCCTTATACTTATTCTTCTCTGGACATTCACTGGCATAATGTCCCATTTCTTTACAATGATTACATTGCACATGGCTTTTGTCCTTCTTTTTCTTGGGTTTCTCCAAAGCTAGGAGTGCTTCTAGTTCATGTTCTTCGTATGTTATCGCATAGGTAGGAATGTCTACTGGTTTCTTTGACCTTCTATTGCTCCTTGGATAATTCATATGCCTCTTCTTTGGTCCTTTAAATTGGGTCATATTGCATGGAGGTACAAGTGGAGATTTTCCTTTGTCCTCATCCTTCTTGGTAGACTTGGCTTGATAGTCTGCAATCAGTTGTTGCACTCCATCTTGTTTCCTTTGTTCAACTATGGAATAGATGGGGCATTGGATAGGGACATGATTATTTCCTTCACATAGGTAACAAGTAGCTTGAGATGTGGGGCATTGGTCAGCTGGGTGTTTCTCTTCACAGTTGGGGCATTGATCTCCATGCTCCTTGGAAGTGTGATCCCTGTCTCCACAAATATTGCAAGCTTGGGTTCCTTCTAGAATAACATCTTTGTCATCTTTGTTGTCACAAACTCCTTTGGAAGAGTTGCCTTCCATGTTGATCATTTGATCTGTCACCTTATGCAACAATTGGGCTTGGGTCTCCAAAAACCTTTGCATGGTTGGATCTTCCCCACTGGTGTTGGCTATGAATTGAGCTGTCACTTGGTTCAACTGGTTTTGGGTTACTATAAGCTCTCTCATGTTGTCTTCTTGGTTGTTGTTGTTGTCATCAACCTTGATGTTGGAGTCTCTTGGAGTAGTCATCTGTTTGGGTTGAACTGAGATTAGAATAGCAAGATATTTCTAAGGAATCAATTCTAATCACACACATCACAATTCACACAAGCAAGGTGCAAGCAATCACAAACAAATACTCAAACAACAAGTTTCAAGCATATTTTTAGGCAACCAAAAATATTTTTGTTACACCACATAAGTGGGTGGGTTTGACTTAAACAAAGTATGGTGGTCCATCTATATGGTTCACTTGTGATCTTTCCATCCTTCTTGGTTGATTCTTCTTGCTTGAGATCATGGTTTCCTTGGGAAAACTCTTGGTCACAAAACTTCAAAGGTGATGATGGATCCTTCTAAGTTGTGTTTCCTTAGTCTCCAAATCTTGAGAAAGATTTCTTGTCTCACTTGTCCTTAGTGATATCCAAGGTTGAAGTCCTTGGTGAAAATGCTGAAGATGTTGAAGTCATTAGAGTTGAAGATGTTCTTAGCTCATGGTGAAGTCTTTGGCCATGGGGTAGGTTTTGTCCATCAAGTTTGAAAATAGGAGAGATGTAGAATCAAAACCAAAATGGTCGAGGAAAGAGTTTACAAGATTGTTTGTAAATAAGTTTTGGAACAAATACAACTCCTATTTTTCTAAGGGGTTTTGTCCAATCCTAGGGTTACAATCCTACAGGCAACACTGTGCTCTGATACCATCTGTAGAGGTCCCAACCTTTAATAAGGTAGAGATCCCTGTGTTTACAATGCTAGTCCCTGGATCAATAGCTAGCATCCACAGTTAAGATGTAATATCAAGAAACAAAGGTCATAATACAACTTTATAACCATGAATAAAATAATTCATTACATCTTATATAGCTCATTTGGCTATCACATTACATTGCAGTAGAATATCTATAAGCATGGGGTCCTTCATCTTCAAAGTGCCATAGGCAGTCATGTTGGTTGTAGACTTGTAATCCTAATCAACACATTTAACATCAAACAAACCCGCAACATAATAAGTTGCAGCCACAAGGGTCAATACATTTGAATTGTATTGGCAAGTTTCACTACTATGTAGAATATAAGTGGATCCTATCAATACATGCATATTTGGCTAAGTGGAGTTTAGGCTCATTTGCAGAAAGCAATATAGTTTTATCCTATCTTTTCAAAATAGTTTTGATCTTTTGTCAAATCTTTCTGAAATCCTTGGAAACCTCCAAGTGCTTCAAGTCTCTTGTTTTCACTTTCAAGTTTTACTTTTAGAAATTGGAATGTCGAGATCTTCCATAGCTTCAGGCCTTAGTTGCTCAGTATTGTCCATAACCGGGGACACGGCTAAGTACTTAGATTTTTATCTTCTGCAGAAGTTGTACACTTTACCCACATGACACAATCTCATCTTGTTGCCACCAGTGGTCGCTGGATAAGTACTCACCAAGATGGAGTACTGGCAGATTGAGAATGTGACGAAGTCTTTCCATAGGAGTCCTCCCAATACACAATGCTGGCTTGTCTACCAGGCACCAATGTAGGGTTTCAAGTTCCCTCATTCTAGTTAACCTGAAGAGGACAATGCATGGGTCTTCCACTATGTAGTTGACTAAGCCAGTGCCCATTTAGCATGTGGCTGTACACGGAAGCCACTGTACGAGAAACATGTTCAATCTCTAAGTCCCTGGGTGGTTTTCTTCTAGTGCACAACAAAAAGAGATTGCCATATAAACATGGTTCCTCTTGTTGCCACCTTGTCCAAAACTTGAGTATCCTTGTCCACCCAGGTGGTTCATTGAGTACTTCTTTTTTTATATAAAACATAAGTCTTTTCCAAACTTCATATAATCTCAACGTGTATCCCTTCTCAATATATATAGCAGGGCTAAGCATATTACAACTACATTGTTCTCACTAAGGATTATATAAGGGTATCCTATTAGGATTTAGCATAGAAAAAGATAGTAGACCTTATCATGCATGTTTCAAAATCCACTAAGTGTAATGAAAATAATAGGACTTGGATGATAGTGTCACTTGCCTTTTTAGTAGAGAATGTTGGTTCACTTCTTGATCTTGCAAATATCACACTCTTCTAACTTCACTACAAATCAATCAAGCAAACATAGATTCAACTAGCATTCCAACCAATATTCAAACAATTTAACACACATAAAATAATAGAAACAAAGTCATGCATGCAAGCATGCAAAAGATAGTTTTATTTGCAAAGGTGGTTTCTACTAGGCTCTAAATGCATGCAACCAGTTTTATTGTAAGGTTCAAAGTGGTCATTTTCTAAAGTGGTAAAACCATTTGCAAAAGGTTTTATCTATAAACCATTTTTAAATCAAATCATTATTTTATGTGGTTGAAAATGCTTTTAGCAAAGCAATATTCTTTTAAAGGGTTCACCAATTACATTTTAATTCTCAAAACTTGGTGTTTAGGGTCAGAAGGTTTGAATCAAAACATATCCCAAAGGTTTTACTCAAAAATCATTTCCATATCAAAATCAATATTTTTATTTGACTAGAAATGAGCTAATTCAAGTATTTATTCCTAAACTTCACAAAATTCATTTTTAAATCCATGAGTTGGTTCCTAAGGTCAGTAGGTTCACAACAAACCATTTTGCAAAGATTTCATCTTTAAATCATAACTAGTACAATTTTTATATTCATAACAAGCCTACACAAGTTTCTGCAAAAACAAACATTTTACCAGAAGCTTTTTACTAAACAAAGTGCATGGTTGGCTAGGGCTTGTTTTCTGAATCCATTGATATAAAATTTGCAAATTTTGTACGTGTAGATTTAAAGTTATGCAATTTACAAGTTTGCATTTAAATCAGATTCTAAATTCTGTTTTAAACAGAACCAGTGCCACGTGGCGTGTTTCTACTGGCCGGTACCGTTTCGTGCGGATCGGCCTCTGCGAACCGTAGGATCTAACTTAAAACGAACGACGCTGATCAACTCGTACCTCTTCATCTAGTTCTAATCTCAGCCATCAGATCGTGATCTAACGGACACAAACACGTGGTCAAACTCTGGCGGCGCTGCGCGGTGGCAGACGGCGGCGCACGCTCTGGCGGCGAGCTTGCCGACGATGCAGGGAGCGGGGAAGAGGGGAAAGGGGCTCACCGTGCTCGCAGGGATATGGTGAAGCTCAACGCGTGGTCGGCTTGGCAAGGGGCGCACCAGAGAGGCGACGATTGCTCGCCGGAGTTGGTGACGGTGTCAGGCGGCTCTGGAGGTCGTCGAGGGCGACGCTGCAGTTCACCCCAAGGTCAAATAAGGACACAGTCAGATGCGTAGTGATCTGGGGAAGGTGGGAGCATCAATATGAGGGCTCGGGGTGGTCTGGCTTACTAGGAAGACTCTGCCGGAGCGATGGCAGACGGCGGTGGCGAGTCGAGGTCGACAAAGCCGAGCTTCCAGAGTGCGTGGGAGCTAGCTGAGGCTATGGGCAGACGCGCAAGGGGCTGGAGAGCATGCTAGGGTGCAGTGGGGGCGAGGGGCGGCGAGGTGTGGACGGAATCGTTCCGAGACGCTCGCCGGAGCAGTGGCGGTGCAAGGGGAATTCGGGGCAGCCTATGGGCAGAGGGAAGGAGCTGTCTGGGGGAAAAGAGAGGGAAGGCACGGGCGATTAAATTGGCGTGGTTACTGGGAGGAGTCAAGGCCGCTATCAACGCGTAATCAACGCCGGAGTTACTCGACTGCAACGGCAGGGGCGACGGGGTCGTGGTGAAGACGATGAACAGGAGTGTGGGGCCGTGCTATCAGTGAGGGAGAGAGATAGGGAGAGGGGGCCACCTGTCTGTGACTCTGCGGGTGGGTTTGCGCGTAGAAAAACGTTTCGCTGAGGGCGAGCTGGTGGGCTACATTGCTGGGCTGTTGGGCCAGATGGGTTGGGCTGTGTTCGATTCATTTTTTTATACTGATTGCCTTTTTCTTTTTCTATTTGATTTCTGTTTTGAAATTCAATCAAACAATTCAAACAAAAAATGGAATCAAACTACCACCAAACTTTGCATTATTTTTAGTTCTGTTTAACAACATAATTCAAAGTCAAAAATAAAATAATATTTTTATTCTTTTTAGGATCCATTAATAATTAAATAACTAGACCTTAGTCATTAATTCAAATAGGATTTGTTTTATTTAAAATCTCCATTTGAAATCTAAATAATATCAAAACCATTTCAGTAGGTTTTATTTGAAAATACAAAACACATGGAAATCTTGTTTAAAATATTATATCAAGTTTTAGTGTTTATTTAAAATGGAAAAGCCTTTACTTTAAAATTGGGTATTAATAAATCCTCATTATTTTATTTAAATAGACCTTTATTCTTTTAATAAAAAGCAAAACATTTTATTTCAAAAACTTGGCCAAGGTTTAATTTGGCTCTATAAAAATAGTCCTTATTTATATTTCTACCTTTTCATTTGAAAACCAAATCTCCTTTTATTAAAAGATCCAAAAATAGTAATTTCACTTATTTAAAATTTTCTTTATTAATTGTTTATCTTTTCAATAGGTTTGAAGGTTTCCAATTGGAATCAAAAGTTTCTTCTCACCCTGAAAATCAACAAAGTTTTATTTTATTCATTTATTTTTCACATAACAAGATTTGGAAAATCTTGGGATGTGACATTTACCTCATGAGTTTTGAGTTGTCTCGGGGCATAAGCCACAACTTTCCCTTCTTGCATAAGTACTGCACCTAATCCATGATGAGATGCATCACAATACACTTGGAAATCTTTCTCCAAATCTGGCAGACATAAGACTGGTGCTGTCACTAGTCTCTTCTTCAACTCTTGGAAACTGAGTTCACATCCTTCAGACCAAGCAAATTTCTTGTCTTTCTTTAGTAACTCTATCATTGGCTTAGCTATCTTGGAGAAATTCTCAATGAACCTTCTGTAGTATCCTGCCAAGCCAAGGAAACTACGAACTTCTTTCACTGAATTAGGAGATTCCCATTCAGTTATAGCTAAAACTTTAGCAGGATCAACTGCTACACCATCTCCTGACACAACGTGTCCAAGAAATCCAACTTCATTCAACCAAAACTCACACTTGCTGAATTTGGCATACAACTTATGCTCCCTAAGCTTCTCATGTATCAAACACAAATGTCCTTCATGCTCTTCTTTGCCCTTGGAGTAGATCAAAATGTCATCGATGAAAACGACAACAAACTTGTCAAGGAATTCCATGAACACCTTGTTCATCATATTCATAAAGTATGCTGGTGCATTGGTCAAACCAAATGGCATCACGGTGTACTCATACAATCCATACCTAGTGGTGAAAGTTGTCTTAGGTATGTCTTGTTCCCTTATTTTGAGCTAGAAATAACCTGATCAAAGATCAATCTTTGAGAACACACATGCTCCTTCTAGCTGATCAAACAAGTCATTGATTCTAGGCAAAGGGTATTTGTTCTTGATAGTCACCTCATTGAGTGAGCGGTAATCTATGCATAACCTTTGACTCCTATCCTTCTTTTCCACAAACAAAACTGGTGCTCCCCAAGATGAAGAACTTGGTTGAATAAATCCTTTCTGCAACTGTTCTCCAAGTTGTTTCTTGAGTTCTTTCAATTCGTCTACTGACATCTTGTACGGTCTCTTTGCTATTGGTCCAGATCCTGGTAGCAAGTCAATAAGAAATTCCACATCTCTATCTGGTGGCATTCTAGGCAATTCTTCCAGAAACACATCCGGGTATTCACTCACAATAGGCACACTGTCTATGCTAACCCCCTTAAGAGAATTTAGCTTACTCCCTTTTGATTCAAAGTTGGTCTTAAATCTGATCCTTTTGTTTTCTAGAGTTGTGAGTGAGACAGTATGGTTGGCACAATCTAGCACTCCCTTGTTCTTAGTCATCCTGTCCATTCCCAAAATGACATCCAATCCTTGGGAGTTTAGAATTATCAGATTAACGGGAAACTTATACTTCCCAAACACTATGACTAGATCATGACATCATGAGTTCACTATCATTTCTCCGCCAGGAAAACTTACTTTTATAGGACACCCAATAGTTTCTACCGGTAGTTCATTTCTTTCAACAAATGCTCTTGATATGAATGAATGAGATGCACCAGTATCAAAGAGAACAAATGCTGGAACAGAATTGAGTTTGAACTTACCAGCAACAGCATCAGGTTCCTCATAAATCTCTTCCACATTGATTTTGTTCACTTGCCCCTTCTGGAAAGGGTTGGGCTTGTTGGGTCCTTCAACTTTCTTTTCTGGGCATTCATTTTCATAATGCCCATCTTCTTGCACTTGAAACACTCAACCTGACTAAGATCCTTCTTGACAGGCTGGCTTCCACTACCACTTCCACTTCCATTGTGGTGGCTCTTATATCCACTCTTGTGATTCTTGTACTTGTCATTGTCATGACTACGGTGGTGCTTGTTGTCATGATGACGGTTGTGGTTGTGGTGTTTGTTGTACTTTCCATGCTTGTGGGATCCAGAATTCCCATTATCATCATAATGGGAACGCTTGTGAGACGATCCCGAGTTGTGCTTGTCAGAGTGCTTCCTCTTCCTGCTTTCAACTTGTTTCATCTTGCTCTCCAAGATGGCAGCCTTGTCACATAGAGAATGATAAGTGGGGACATAGGCCATAGCTAACTGCAGGTTCAGTTCATCGTTCAAACCTTCAAGGAACTTCTCCTTCCTCTTGGCATCAGTGTCAACTTCATCCGGTGCATAACGCGCCAGATTGTTGAACTCCTCAATATATTCAGCCACACTGCGGTGGCGCTGCTTCAAGTTGTGAAATTCCTTCTTCTTCAAACTCATCACTCCGGATGAGATGTGAGCAGTGCGGAAACCATCTTCAAAGATAGCCCATGTCACATCCGCAATGGGAGTGGTGATCTGGAAGTTATCCCACCAAGTGGCTGCTGGTCCTTCCAACAAGTGTGCTGCAAATCTGACCTTCTCTTCATCCGTACAGCCAACAGTTACCAAGTCCTTATTCACAGAGCGTAGCCAATCATTGGCCACCATAGGATCAGTAGTTCCTGAGAACTTTGCTGGCCTCAGTCTTAAGAACCTGGTAAGCATGTCAAAACCCGGTGGGTTATTCTGATTGATGTTGTTGTTGTTGTTATTATTGTTGTTGTTGTTCTGATTCTGTATGAACATGGTCATCATCTGCATCAGTTGCGTCTGAGTTGTCATCATCTGTTGCATCTCAGGGGTGATATTGTTGTTGTTAGGGTTGGGATTGGCACGTCGGGGAGGCATCTGTGGTTTTCAATAAGGATAAGAATGAGATACCCATATATGCTAAACATGCACAATACATCACATAAACAATCACCAAGCATGTATCAAAATAACAAAAGTTCAACAACATAAACAACAAGTTTTGAAAGGTAAACACACCAATAGCAAGCCATCCACATGTTGGATGGTCATTGCGACTCAATAATCAAGAGCATGATAAATAAAAGGTAAATGAGTAGTCATCACTACTCCTCTACATCAACCTCCTCATCAACAAGTGTAAGACCTGCATTCTCCATAGCGGTCTTGTATTCCTCGACATTGGTAGTCAAGGTCTCTATTTTGGCTTTGAGATCCCTCTTCTGTGAATGAAGTCTCTCAATCACCACCTGCTGATGCTCGAGCTCAAAGTCCTTGGCTTCCAGTTCTGCAGTCATGTCTCGAATCCTCTTGTTCCTATCTTGGACTCTCTTTTCTTGACTCTTGAACTTTCTATCCTGACTCACAAACTTGGCCTCCATTTCGTTGACTATCTCATCTTGCTCCGTGAAGAGCTTGTCCTTCTCACGAAGATGCACCTAGAGTTCGTCATTGCTAAGCATGACGTTGGTCCTATCAGTATCTAGGTTCCTAAGAAGAACCTCTAAGTCCTGGAGGTATAGATGAATCGGCTCTGCCGTCTCTCTAGCAGTATCCTCGAAGTCAATGGCCTCACCATCCTCATCACGTCTACCGAAGGCTTCGAAGTGAGTACCTCTAATCTCCTGAGAGTGTCTCCCTAGCAAACATCCAAGAAAATCATGCATGACTACCTCTAGGCCTCTCTCCTTGTCATCATCCATGAGCTTGAAGGTGATGGCCTCCGTGGCTGGCTTAGTCTGGCGTCCTGGCTGAGTAACCTTGAATCCCCAAAGGTCCTTCCTCTCAAACTTGGTGAGGGGAAGAATCATGATGGTAGGAAGTGGGAGATTGAGCACACTAGTGATATCAATGAGACGAGTGCCAAAACGAGTTCCCTTGAACTCTTTATCCGTGCTGATAGTAACATTAGGCATCTATTTTATAAGATAGAAAAAGTTAGAATCAACATACATAGAGACGAATCACAAGACAAAGCATCACATGCATAACTTTGACAATCCAAACACACAAGTCAAGGCATACATGAATCCATTACAAACATCCAAGGTTCAACTTATTTTAAACAACATTTGGGAAATAAAATGAAAGTGTGGTGGTCCAACTAACGAAGTACGTTACAATCCCATCTCACTAGCCAAGTTGGCTAACAGGGCATCCCTAGAGACAATCTGTCGATCCTGATCACATGACTCCATTGCTAAGTCTATGATGTCCTCTCTTAAATGTTGGTTGGTAGCCTCTAACTCCTGGGTATGCTTCTTCTCTTCCCTAAGGTCATTCTGAGTGTTGAGCATTCTTCACTTGATTCTATCACCAAGTTCCTTGATGGCCTTCCAAGCTACATCCTTTGTTGAATCAAAGAATGGGGTGTGCATTACTGAGTTGGTGACCATGCAGAATCCTGATTCCTTATGGTTGTCTTCCTTGTTTTTATACAAGTGAAGTTGCACCCACCAGTACTCAACTCCTTCATCTATCACAGGAAAACCTTTGTACACAGCTGCACCATGTATTCCCATGGCAACCATGAGGTCCTTGAGAGCCTTGGGGAATTCTGTCTCACATTCCAAAGTCATAGTCATGAGTGGTCCCTTCCTCACGGCTTCGTTGATGGAGTTCATCTACAAATAGAGATGAGAAAGAAGATTAGAAAAGTTTACGAGAAGAAAATACAAGTGTGGAAGTTGTTGAAAAAATTTCCTTAGTGGTTTCCAATCCTAGGGTCATAATCCTACAGGAAACACAGTGCTCTGATACCATATGTAAGATCCCTCCCTTTATAAGGTAAGGATCCCTGTGATTGCAATTCTAGTCCCTGGATCAATGCTATCATCCACAGTTTAAGATGAAGTACACAGAAACAAAGGTCATTATTACATATCATTCTAGAGACAAACATAGTCTTCTAGAAACTCCATGGCCACAGGCCTAATACAAGAGTTCAAGTATATAATAAGATAAATAAGTCTTCATCTTCATGTGCCATAGGCAAGCATGTTGAGTGTAGACTCATAACCCCTAATCATCATCAGAATAACCTGCAACATCACAAGTTACAGCCACAGTGGGTCAATACATTGTAATAGTATTGGCAAGTGATACCTTAGTAGAATTTAGTAGTCTAGATACTATATGCATTTTGGCTAAGTGTAGCTTAGGCTTGCTTTGCTCAAAATAGGTTTTACCTATCAGTTGAAAACACTAAGTTTTTCTTTGACAAAACTTTCCCCAAGGAACCACCAATAGAAATTGGTGAACCTTCACCCTTGTTCAACCACAAGTTTTTACTTAGAAATTGGGATGAGGAGATTCTTGATAGCTTCCATGTCTTGATGCTCAAGTTGTCCAATACCAAGGACATGGCTAAGTACTTAGATTCTTCCATCTGTAGAGGTTGTGCACTTTCCCCACAAGCCTTGATTTTCACGAAGACAGGACCTTTCAGAAGCCTTCCCTTAGACCAAATGGACGCGTTCCAACCTATCATCCCACTACCACCAACTGTCCATATGGCTAAGTTATTGCAACCTATATGATCTAGGCAAAGCCCATATTGCCATGTGGATGCACTAGAAGCTTCTTAACATTTGGCCTCTCAAATCCCTTTGTTCCTGGGTGGCTTTCCACAAGTGAGATACACAAGGTAAGCCATAGAAATGGGCCTTGTGTAACCACTCAACATAAACCATTCTTTCCATTCCACCCAGGTGTTTCATTCACTTAGTTGTTTTATTAAGCAAAAACATAAGTCCAAAGACTTAGAAATATTTTATCATAACATGAATATATAACCACCCTTGGTTCCTACTAGCTAGGCTAAGCATGGCATTGATAAGCATAACTTAGAAATTTCTAGCAATTCTACAACTACTAGGATTCCCCAAGCATAGCATATAGATCAAAATATTCATGCAGGTATAGCAAAACATTTCTAGTGCATAGTTGAAAAACATAGGAATAAAATCATGAAGCACCACTTGCCTTGGTAATTTGGGGAGTAACAACAATCCTCACAGTCACAATCACTATTTGCACCAAAATCTACACATAAAATAATGGCACCAAATCACATACAAAATATATACAAACAAAAATATATGAATGCATGCAAAATGCCATGTGATGATTTTCTACACCAAACAAGACAAGTGCACAGTACTAAATCTTAAACAAGTTCAAAACTTGTCAATTGAACTTTATTTGAACAACAAAACATTTTTCATGTAATTACTATACACAAATTATGCCTACAAATGTTTCTATAAAAACAATAATTTAACAGAGGCAAAACATTAAACACATTGCATAAATGGAAAGGATTTTCTCTCCTGATTCCAATGATATAAAATTTATCAAATTTGGACGTGGGAATCAAAAGTTATGAATTTTACAAGTTCAAACATCTAATAGATCTAACTTTTGATTTTAAATCAAACCTACTGACACGCAGCGTGTTCTGATTGGTTGATACCGCTTCGTGCGGATTGATCAATGAGGGCCGTTAGATCTAACTTAAATCACACGGCCAGATCTATTCCATACCCCTTCGTTAAGTGTTCTATCTGACACGTTGGATCTAGATCCAATGGTGGCCGATCAAACGACCAAATCCTGGCGGCGCGCAGCGACGGTGAGCGGCGGCGCGCTCTGTCTACCGCGTCGCGGTGGCTACAGAGGGGGCTGGGGTCGTCGGAGAGGCTTACCAGAATCGCAGAAGCGTGCTGGAGCTCAACGCGGCAGTGGCTTGTCAAGGGACGCGCGGACACGGTGGGGATTCCTCGTCGGAGTAGAGGCAGACGTCGGGTACGGCTGTTCGTCGTCGTTGCCGGAGTTGTGGATCATGCCAAGGTGAAACAAGCACGGGGTTAAGTGCGCATGAGTCTGGCGAAAACGTGAGTGTCAATAAGAGGGACGGGGCGGTCGGAATTTACCGGAAGGGGTCGCCGGAGTTGTGCCGTGCTTCGGCTGCTTCCAGAGGTGGATGGTGGCGATGTTCTAGGATGATACATAGGAAAAGGAATGTATGGGAAGATGCTCAAGGGCATGCTGATCACACTCGCATGAAACAAAGACAGAGGGGAGGACGGTGCTCACCGCATTTGGTCGCCGGAGGTCGTCGGTACAGCGGCGGTGCAAGCAAGATTGTGGGCAGCCTGGTGGCAAAAATGGTGCGCCGAGTGAGGGGAAATGAGCAGGGAGGGGAGGGGGTCTTATAGCCGTAGCAGGGGCGAGAATCTCGCGAGGAAACGCCGGCAATTAATCCTGCTTCAATCGTGGCAGTGATGAGGTAACGGCGGCGTCGACGGGGTCGTGGGGTGCGTGGCTGGGGACGATGCTCGCGTGGCACTTGGGTCCACCAGTCAGCGAGCGCGGGGTAAGTCTACGCCACGTGAGAGAGAGAGAAGAACCCCGGGGTGGGCTTAGTGGGCTAGGTCTCTTGCTGGGCTGAAAGTCTGGCGCCGGCCCTGTTGGGTTTTCTATTTCTTTTTCTTTTTCCGAGTTAATTTTCAGGAATGATTTTCAAATAAATTCAAAAGAAATTGAATTCAAATCTTTTCTGGATTTTTGTAAAGTATAAACTTCATAAAATTAGACACAGAACCTTATTGTCTCATTGGATTTTATTGGTCCTATTGGAGAAATCAAAATAAACAGTGCCATAGCATTTGATTTGAATATGTTTTGGAGATGGTTTTAAAACCATATTTGTTTTGTAAATTTTTATCCAAACTCTAACATTTTAACCAAATCAACATGAGAGCAAACAAAACTTGGTTTAAAACAATTATACTCTCACTTGAGAGTGGCATTAGATCAATGCATGATCACATAAAATAATAGCACTTAGTGCTTCTGTTTTCTTGAAATGAGTTTGAGATTTGATCCCTAAATGATATGCATGCACGAATGATATGAAATCTTGAAATCATGATTTTAGGGATGTTACAAATCTAACCCCCTTAAGGTGAATCTCTCCCTCGAGATTCGGGTTGGCTAGCAAATAGGTGAGGGTGGTCTTTCCGAAGATCATCTTCTCTTTCCCATGTGGCTTCTTCTTCGGAATGATGGTTCCATTGAACCTTGCAGAATTTCATAGTCTTAGTCCGAGTAACTCTTTCTGCAGTCTCAAGAATCTTGATAGGTTTTTCCTCATAGGTGAGATCACTTTCCAATTGAACTTCCTGCAATGGTATAGTATCCTTCAAAGAAGTCTCTTCCATTTCTGGATGGTATTTCTTTAGCTGACTCACATGAAACACATTGTGAACAACAGACAATGATTCTGGCAATTCAATCTCATAAGCTACTTCTCCTTTACGACTCAAAATATTGAATGGTCCAACATACCTTGGGGCCAATTTACCTTTGACACCAAATCTCTTCACTCCACGAAGTGGTGATACTCTAAGATAAGCTCTATCACCCACTTCATAGGTGACTTCTCTACGCTTAGGATCTGCGTAGCTCTTCTGTCGGGACTGTGCTATCTTCAATCTGTCCTTAACTAGCTTGACTTTCTCTTCAGCCTCCTTGATTAGTTCTGGTCCGAACAAATTTCTTTCTCCCACACCATTCCATAGCAATGGGGTGGTACACTTTCTCCCATAGAGAAACTCAAATGGTGCCATCTCAATACTGGCTTGATAGCTGTTATTGTAAGAGAATTCTGCGTAAGGCAGACTTTCATCCCAACTGGCTCCATAGTCTAGGGCACATGCCCTCAACATATCTTCAAGAATTTGGTTGGTCCTTTCTGTTTGTGCATCAGTCTGAGGATGGAAAGTAGTGCTGAATTCCAACCTCGTTCCCAACGACTCATGTAGTTGCCTCCAAAAATGAGAAGTGAATTGAGTTCCCCTATCAGACACAATAATCTTGGGTACTCCATGTAGACATACAATCCTACTCATATAAATCTTGGCTAACTTAGCACTTGTATAAGTTGTCTTCACGGGTATAAAATGAGCCACTTTAGTTAAGCGATCCATTACTACCCAAATAGAGTCATATCCTGACCGGGTCCTTGGCAATCCGATGATGAAATCCATGCCAATCTTGTCCCACTTCCAATCAGGAATAGGTAGTGGTTGTAACAATCCTGCTGGTTTCTGGTGTTCCGCTTTCACTCTACTACATACATCACACAAAGCAATATGTTCGGCGGTGTCCTTCTTGAGATTATTCCACCAAAATCTTTCTTTCATATCCATGTACATTTTGGTATTACCCGGATGAATGGAATACGGTGAGTTGTGTGCTTCTTGTAAAATCAGTTTCCGAAGCTCCGGATCTTGTGGAACACAAATACGTTTTCCATACCATAAAGTACCATGTTCATCTTCATGGAACCCTTTGGCTTTTCCTTTGCCAATATTTTCCTTAATCTCTTCAATTTCCTTATCTGTCTTTTGGGCTTCTTTGATTTTGTCCAACAAAGTGGGTTGAACGTCCAATGACATGAGATGTCCTTCTGGCACAATCTCCAATCTGAGATCTCTAAATTGGGCACACAGATCATCTGGCAAATCTCCCTTTGTAAGACCATTCACAAAAACTTTACGGCTTAGAGCATCCGCTACAACATTTGCTTTACCGGGGTGGTATTGCAAACTCAAGTCATAGTCCTTGATGAGTTCTAGCCATCTTCTTTGTCTCATGTTAATTTCTTTCTGGGTGAAGATATACTTCAAACTTTTGTGATCTATGAACACTTCACATCACTTTCCCAAAAGATAGTGTCTCCATGTTTTGAGTGCATGGAAAACAAAGGCTAACTCTAAATCATGGGTACGGTAATTTACTTCATGAGTTTTGAGTTGTCTCGAGGCATAAGCCACAACTTTCCCTTCTTGCATAAGTACTACACCTAATCCATGATGAGATGCATCACAATACACTTGGAAATCTTTCTCCAAATCTGGCAGACATAAGACTGGTGTTGTCACTAGTCTCTACTTCAACTCTTGGAAACTCAGTTCACATCCTTCAGACCAAGAAAATTTCTTGTCTTTCTTTAGTAACTCTGTCATTGGCTTAGCTATCTTGGAGAAATTCTCAATGAACCTTCTGTAGTATCCTGCCAAGCCAAGGAAACTACGAACTTCTTTCACTGACTTAGGAGATTCCCATTCAGTTACAACTAAAACTTTAGCAGGATCAACTGCTACACCATCTCCTGACACAACGTGTCCAAGAAATCCAACTTCATTCAACCAAAACTCACACTTGCTGAATTTGGCATACAGCTTATGCTCCCTAAGCTTCTCAAGTATCAAACGCAAATGTCCTTCATGCTCTTCTTTGCCCTTGGAGTAGATCAAAATGTCATCGATGAAAACGACAACAAACTTGTCAAGGAATTCCATGAACACCTTGTTCATCATATTCATAAAGTATGCCGGTGCATTGGTCAAACCAAATGGCATCACGGTGTACTCATACAATCCATACCTAGTGGTGAAAGCTATCTTAGGTATGTCTTGTTCCCTTATTTTGAGCTAGAAATAACCTGATCAAAGATCAATCTTTGAGAACACACATGCTCCTTCTAGCTGATCAAACAAGTCATTGATTCTAGGCAAAGGGTATTTGTTCTTGATAGTCAACTCATTGAGTGAGCGGTAATCTATGCATAACCTTTGACTCCTATCCTTCTTTTCCACAAACAAAACTGGTGCTCCCCAAGATGAAGAACTTGGTTGAATAAATCCTTTCTGCAACTGTTCTCCAAGTTGTTTCTTGAGTTCTTTCAATTCGTCTACTGACATCTTATACGGTCTCTTTGCTATTGGTCCAGATCCTGGTAGCAAGTCAATAAGAAATTCCACATCTCTATCTGGTGGCATTCCAGGCAATTCTTCCAGAAACACATCCGGGTATTCACTCACAATAGGCACACTGTCTATGCTAACCCCCTTAAGAGAATTTAGCTTACTCCCTTTTGATTCAAAGTTGGTCTTAAATCTGATCCTTTTGTTTTCTAGAGTTGTGAGTGAGACAGTATGGTTGGCACAATCTAGCACTCCCTTGTGCTTAGTCATCCAGTCCATTCCCAAAATGACATCCAATCCTTGGGAGTTTAGAATTATCAGATTAACAGGAAACATATACTTCCCAAACTCTCTGACTAGATCATGACATCCTAAGTTCACTATCATTTCTCCGCCAGGAGAACTTACTTTTATAGGACACCCAATAGTTTCTACCGGTAGTTCATTTCTTTCAACAAATGCTCTTGATATGAATGAATGAGATGCACCAGTATCAAAGAGAACAAATGCTGGAACAGAATTGAGTTTGAACTTACCAGCAACAGCATCAGGTTCCTCATAAATCTCTTCCACATTGATGTGGTTCACTTGCCCCTTCTGGAAAGGGTTGGGCTTGTTGGGTCCTTCAACTTTCTTTTCTGGGCATTCATTTTCATAATGCCCCATTTCTTGCACTTGAAACACTCAACCTGAATAAGATCCTTCTTGACAGGCTGGCTTCCACTACCACTTCCACTTCCATTGTGGTGGCTCTTATATCCACTCTTGTGATTCTTGTACTTGTCATTGTCATGACTACGGTGGTGCTTGTTGTCATGATGACGGTTGTGGTTGTGGTGTTTGTTGTACTTTCCATGCTTGTGGGATCCAGAATTCCCACTATCATCATAATGGGAACGCTTGTGAGACGATCCCGAGTTGTGCTTGTTAGAGTGCTTCCTCTTCCTGCTTTCAACTTGTTTCATCTTGCTCTCCAAGATGGCAGCCTTGTCACATAGAGATTGATAAGTGGGGACATAGGCCACAGCTAACTGCAGGTTTAGTTCATCGTTCAAACCTTCAAGGAACTTCTCCTTCCTCTTGGCATCAGTGTCAACTTCATCCGGTGCATAACGCGCCAGATTGTTGAACTCCTCAATATATTCAGCCATGCTGCGGTGGCGCTGCTTCAAGTTGTGAAATTCCTTCTTCTTCAAACTCATCACTCTGGATGAGATGTGAGCAGTGCGGAAACCATCTTCAAAGATAGCCCATGTCACATCCGCAATGGGAGTGGTGATCTGGAAGTTATCCCACCAAGTGGCTGCTGGTCCTTCCAACAAGTGTGCTGCAAATCTGACCTTCTCTTCATCAGTACAGCCAACAGTTACCAAGTCCTTATTCACAGAGCGTAGCCAATCATTGGCCACCATAGGATCAGTAGTTCCTGAGAACTTTGCTGGCCTCAGTCTTAAGAACCTGGTAAGCATGTCAAAACCTAGTGGGTTATTCTGATTGATGTTGTTGTTGTTGTTATTGTTGTTGTTGTTGTTGTTGTTGTTGTTCTGATTCTGTATGAACGTGGTCATCTTCTGCATCAGTTGCGTCTGAGCTGTCATCATCTGTTGCATCTCAGGGGTGATATTGTTGTTGTTAGGGTTGGGATTGGCATGTCGGGGAGGCATCTGTGGTTTTCAATAAGGATAAGAATGAGATACCCATATATGCTAAACATGCACAATACATCACATAAACAATCACCAAGCATGCATCAAAATAACAAAAGTTCAACAACATAAACAACAAGTTTTGAAAGGTAAACACACCAATAGCAAGCCATCCACATGTTGGATGGTCATTGCGACTCAATAATCAAGAGCATGATAAATAAAAGGTAAATGAGTAGTCATCACTACTCCTCTGTGTAGGGGTCCCAACCTTTAATAAGATTGATCCCTCCTGTGTTTACAATGCTAGTCCCTGGATCAATAGCTAGCATCCACAGTAAGATGTAATATCAAGAAACAAAGGTCATAATATAACTTTATAACCAGGAATAACATAAGTTTATTACATCAAACATAGCTCATTTGGCTATTACATTACATTGCAGCGGAATAACTATAAGCATGGGTCCTTCATCTTCAAAGTGCCACAGGCAGATGTTGGTTGTAGACTTTGTAATCCTAATCAAACATTCTTCACTAAATCAATCAAACCTGCAACATACAAGTTACAGCCACAAAGGGTCAATACATTTTGAATTGTATTGGCAAGTGATACTATATTTGTATAGTGAAGTCTATCATCTATATGCATTTGGCTAAGTGGAGTTGAGGCTTGCATTGATCAAAATAGATTTTTCTTATCATTTTGAAAATACTAAGTTTTTGCTTGACAAAATCATTTTTCTCAATCAAAGATTTCAAGATCCTTGTACCAAGCCATCTCTCCATCAATGATTGAAGAATTCAAACAACCCTTGTTCAATCCACAAGTTTTTATTTAGAAATTTGAATGATGAGATTCTTGATTGCTTCCATGTCTTGATGCTCAAAATTGTCCTTTACCAGGGACATGGCTAAGTACTTAGATTTTACACTCTACAGAGGTGGTGCACTTTCCCCACAAGACTTGGTTTCCCAAGACAAGATCTTTCAGAAGCCTTCCCTTAGACCAAAATGGACGCGTTCCAACCTATCAAACACTACCACCCACTGTCCATATGGCTAAGTTCTTGCAACCTATATGATCGTGGCAGAGCCCATATTGCCAAGTGGTTGCACTTGAAGCTTCTCAACATTTGACATCTCAAATCTCTTTGTTTCCTGGGTGGCATACCACAAGTGAGATACACAATCCAAGTCCATGGCATTGTGAACCACTCAACCATTCTCCACCAAGCTATTCCATTCCACCCAGGTGATTCATTAACTTAGTTGTTTTATTACACAAAATCACAAGTCCTTAGACTTAGAATATTTTTCCATAGTGTGAATATATATTCCACCCATGTTTTCTATTAGCTAGGCTAAGCTTGATAGTACTAGGAATCTTAACTTAGGAAAATCCTACTAAGGATTCATCTACTAGGTTTTCCTTATAGCAGGGTCTATACTTAGCAAAATTTATGCAAGTTTTACTTAGCAAAATCACTAATGCATAGTGAAAGTAATGGGACAAAAAGTATGAAGCATCACTTGCCTTTTTGGTAGGGAATGGTGGTTTACTCCTTGTTCTTGCTAGTCTCACACTTCACTACAAGTCAAACAAGCAAACACCAATTCAATTTACATTCCAAACCAATATCAAACAAACAATTTCACACACTCAAAACAATGGGATCTAAGTCATGCATGGGAGCATGCACAAGATAGTTTTATTTTGCAAAGAGGGTCTCTATGAGGTTTCTAAACTTTATAAGATCCAAATTGGTCATTTACCAAAGTGGCAAAGTCGTTAGCAAGAGGATTTTGTACAAAAACTATTTTTAAATCCATTCATCATTTCATGTGGTGAAAAATGTTTTTATTAAGGCAAAACTCTTAAGTTGTTCACCAAATGAGTTGCTATTGCAAAACTTGGTGTTTTGGTTCAGTAGGGTTGGTCTAAATCATTTTCTTCCAAAGTTCTTTACTCAAAATCATTTCCATAAACAATCCATTATTTTATTTGGCTAGAAATTGGCTAAGTCAAATAATCTAACCTAAATCTTACAAAAATCATTTCTAACACCAAGGGTTGGTTCCTAGGGTCAGTAAGTTCACCAAAAACCATTTTGCAAAAGTTTTAATCTTAAAATCAATTTTAAACAATTTTTCTCTTCTAAACAAGTACACAAATGTTTCTGCAAATTTAAACAAGCTAACAGATACTATTTGTCAAACTAAGGGCATGGTTGGCTAGGGCTTGTTCTCCTGAATCCAATGATATAAAATTTGCCAAATTTGGACGTGTGGATCAAAAGTTATAAGGGTTTGAAAATGGCATCAAATTCTGATTTCAATTTCTGTTTTTAAACAGACAGGTGACACGCGGCGTGATCTTATTTGTCGGTACCGTTTCGGTTGGATCGCGGCTGTGGTGCGTTGGATTAAGTCTAATCGTGCGGCACAGATCGCTTGATACCCCTTCGCTTAAGTCGTTCTATCCAAGCCGGTGGATCTGCATCCTACGGTTCCTATCGCTTGGCCAAAAAGCAGTGGCGCTGGCGGCGGCGTCTGGTGGCGGAGCGGTCGGTCGACGACGGTTCCGGCGATACAGGAAGCGAGAGAGAAAAAGGGCATGCTCACCGGGCTCAGGGGGTCACGGCGAAGCTCAGGGTACTGCTGGCTTGACAAGGGGCGCTCAGAGGCAGTCGCAATTCTTCGTCGGAGTTGGGAACGGCGACGGATGGCTCTGTCCGCGGTTGAAGACGACGCTACAGGTCAAGAGAAGACAGACCGAAGGCAGGGTTAGACGCAGGAGATCATGACGGAGCTGTGAGCGTGAACGAGAGGGCTCGGGGCGGTCGGGGCTTACCGGGGAACGTCGCCGGAGGAGAAGCAGACACGGCGGCGCTCTATGCTTGACGAAGGCGAAGATTGGGGGCGCCCTAAGACAAACGGAAAGTGCTGTTAGGTTCGTCTGAGCTTGGAGATCATCATCGTGTTCTCGGGGAGGAGAGGGGCGGCGAGTCTTGGCCGGAATTGGCGAGGAGGGTCGTCGGAGTAGCAGCGGTACAGAGAGAAATTAGGGCGGCCTGGAGGCAGAGGGGAGGCGGTGTCTGGGGGAAAAGGAGGAGGAGGAGCAGGCGGTTAAATGGGATTTGTCGCGACGAGGAATTAACGCGGCGTTAAGGCGTAATCAAGCCGAGAAATTAAGCCTGCAACGGCAAGGAGAGGGGGAAGAACCTAGTCTGCGGGGTGGGGAAGAAGAGCAGTAGTGTGTGGGGTCCTCTGTCAGTGAGAAAAGGAGAGAAAGGGGGAGGTCCACCAGTCAGTCTCGGTGTGGGTTAGTTATTTGGTGCGAATCGTTTTCTTCGGGGTGAGGGGAAACTGGGCTGTGGGACTGTTGGGCTGGGCCTTGTTGGGCTGGGTCTTTGCACTATTTTTTTTCTGTCTGATTCTTTTTCCTTTTCTATTTCTATTTTCCTGTTTTGAAATTCAAACAACCAAACACATTCAAAATGATTCAAACAATCATCAAGCTTTTCAAATATGAATTTGGTTCTGCTTAACATCATAATTCACATTCTAAAATAAAATATTATTTTAAATCTTTTTAGGTTCCATTTATTAATTAAATAAATGGATCATTAGTTATTTAATAAAATAGGGTTTGTTTTATTTAATAAAATCTTCATTTAAGATCCAAAATGTTTTCAAAACCCAAACAGTAGGTTTTATTTGGAAATAAAGAATATTTGAAAAACTTGTTTAAAATAAAATAACATTTTATTTTAAAGTCCATTATTAATTAAATATAACAGACTTCCATTATTAAATCAAATAGGATTTGTTTTATTGGAATATTTATTTTGAAATCTAAAACAAAGCCAAAACACTTTAGTAGATTTTATTTGTGAATATAAAATACTTAGAAAACTTATTTAAAATAATTTAATAAGTTTTGATATTTTAATTAAAATGATAAAACCTTTTATTTAAATAAAGTTGGATATCAAATCCTTATTAATTTATTTAAATAAAACCTTTGTTATTTTCATTCAAAACAAAATGTTTTAATTCCCAAAGTTTGGTCAAGGTTTAATTTGGCTTTATTAAATAATCTTTATTTATAAATCCACCTTTTCTTTTGAAAACCAAATCTCTTATTAAAGGATCCAAAATAGTAATTCCAAAACATTTTAATTTCCTTTAATAAAAGTTTATCTTTTTAAATCTCTTTAGGATTTATTTGATTCAAATTGGTTTGAGGTTCCATTTGATTTCAAAAAGTTTCTTCTGGCTCTGAAAATCAAACCAAGTTTTATTTTATTAATTTATTTTCACATTACAAGATTTGGAAAATCTTGGGATGTGACACTCTGCATCAACCTCCTCATCAACAAGTGTAAGACCTGCATTCTCCATAGCGGTCTTGTATTCCTCGACATTGCATCAACCTCCTGAATGAAGTCTCTCAATCACCACCTGCTGATGCTCGAGCTCAAAGTCCTTGGCTTCTAGTTCTGCAGTCATGTCTCGAATCCTCTTGTTCCTATCTTGGACTCTCTTCTCTTGACTCTTGAACTTTCTATCCTGACTCTCAAACTTGGCCTCCATTTCCTTGACTATCTCATCTTGCTCCGTGAAGAGCTTGTCCTTCTCACGAAGTTGCACCTGGAGTTCGTCATTGCTAAGCATGACGTTGGTCCTATCAGTATCTAGGTTCCTAAGAAGAACCTCTAAGTCCTGGAGGTATAGACGAATCGGCTCTGCCGTCTCTCTAGCAGTATCCTCGAAGTCAATGGCCTCACCATCCTCATCACGTCTACCGAAGGCGTGGAAGTGAGTACCTCTAATCTCCCGAGAGTGTCTCCCTAGCAAACGTCCAAGAAAATCATGCATGACTACCTCTAGGCCTCTCTCCTTGTCATCATGCATGAGCTTGAAGGTGATGGCCTCCGTGGCTGGCTCAGTCTGGCGTCCTGGCTGAGTAACCTTGAATCCCCAAAGTTCCTTCCTCTCAAACTTGGTGAGGGGAAGCATCATGATGGTAGGAAGTGGGAGATTGAGCACACTAGTGAGCTCAATGAGACGAGTGCCAAAATGAGTTCCCTTGAATTCTTCAGCCGTGCTGATAGTAACATTAGGCATCTATTTTATAAGATAGAAAAAGTTAGAATCAACATACATAGAGACGAATCACAAGACAAAGCATCACATGCATAACTTTGACAATCCAAACACACAAGTCAAGGCATACATGAATCCATTACAAAGATCCAAGGTTCAACTTATTTTAAACAACATTTGGGAAATAAAATGAAAGTGTGGTGGTCCAACTAACAAAGTACGTTACAATCCCATCTCACTGGCCAAGTTGGCTAACAGGGCATCCCTAGAGGCAATCTGTCGATCCTGATCACATGACTCCATTGCTAAGTCTATGATGTCCTCTCTTAAACATTGGTTGGTAGCCTCTATCTCCTGGGTATGCTTCTTCTCTTCCCTAAGGTCATTCTGAGTGTTTAGCATTCTGCACTTGATTCTATCACCAAGTTCCTTGATGGCCTTCCAAGCTGCATCCTTTGTTGAATCAAAGAATGTGGTGTGCATTACTGAGTTGGTGACCATGCAGAATCCTGATTCCTTATGGTTGTCTTCCTTGTTTTTATACAAGTGAAGTTGCACCCACCAGTACTCAACTCCTTCATCTATCACAGGAAAACCTTTGTACACAGATGCACCATGTATTACCATGGCAACCATGAGGTCCTTGAGAGCCTTGGGGAAATCTGTCTCACATTCCAAAGTCATAGTCATGAGTGGTCCCTTCCTTACGGCTTCGTTGATGGAGTTCATCTACAAATAGAGATGAGAAAGAAGATTAGAAAAGTTTACGAGAAGAAAAGACAAGTGTGGAAGTTGTTGAAATTTTTTCCTTAGTGGTTTCCAATCCTAGGGTCATAATCCTACAGGCAACACAGTGCTCTGATACCATCTGTAAGATCCCTCCCTTTATAAGGTAAGGATCCTTGTGATTGCAATGCTAGTCCCTGGATCAATGCTAGCATCCACAGTTTAAGATGAAGTACACAAAAACAAAGGTCATTATAACATATCATTCCAGAGACAAACATAGTCTTCTACAAACTCCATGGCCACAGGCATAATACAAGAGTTCAAATATATAATAAGATAAATAAGTCTTCATCTTCATGTGCCACAGGCAAGCATGTTGAGTGTAGACTCATAACCCCTAATCATCATCAGAATAACCCGCAACATCACAAGTTGCAGCCACAGTGGGTCAATACATTGGAATAGTATTGGCAAGTGATACCTTAGTAGAATTTAGTAGTCTAGATACTATATGCATTTTGGCTAAGTGTAGCTTAGGCTTGCTTTGCTCAAAATAGGTTTTACCTATCAGTTGAAAACACTAAGTTTTTCTTTGACAAAACTTTCCCAAGGAACCACCAATAGAAATTGGTGAACCTTCACCCTTGTTCAACCACAAGTTTTTACTTAGAAATTGGGATGAGGAGATTGTTGATAGCTTCCATGTATTGATGCTCAAGTTGTCCAATACCAGGGACATGGCTAAGTACTTAGATTCTTCCATTTGCAGAGGTTGTGCACTTTCCCCACAAGACTTGATTTTCACCAAGACAGGACCTTTCAGAAGTCTTCCCTTAGACCAAATGGACGCGTTCCAACCTATCATCACACTACCACCAACTGTCCATATGGCTAAGTTATTGCAACCTATATGATCCAGGCAGAGCCCATATTGCCATGTGGCTGCACTAGAAGCTTCTTAACATTTGGCCTCTCAAATCCCTTTGTTCCTGGGTGGCTTTCCACAAGTGAGATACACAAGGTAAGCCATAGAAATGGGCCTTGTGTAACCACTCAACATAAACCATTCTTTCCATTCCACCCAGGTGTTTCATTCACTTAGTTGTTTTATTAAGAAAAAACATAAGTCCAAAGACTTAGAAATATTTTCTCATAGCATGAATATATAACCACCCTTGGTTCCTACTAGCTAGGCTAAGAATGGCATTGATAAGCATAACTTAGAAATTTCTAGCAATTCTACAACTACTAGGATTCCCCAAGCATAGCATATAGATCAAAATATTCATGCAGGTATAGCAAAATATTTCTAGTGCATAGTTGAAAAACATTGGAATAAATATGAAGCACCACTTGCCTTGGTAATTTGGGGAGTAAAAACAATCCTCACAGTCACAATCACTATTTGCACCAAAATCTACACATAAAATAATGGCACCAAATCACATACAAAATATATACAAACAAAAATATATGAATGCATGCAAAATGCCATGTGATGATTTTCTACACCAAACAAGACAAGTGCACAGTACTAAATCTTAAACAAGTTCAAAACTTGTCAATTAAACTTTATTTGAACAACAAAACATTTTTCATGTAATTACTATACACAAATTATGCCTAAAAATGTTTCTATAAAAACAATCATTTAACAGAGGCAAAACACTAAACACAATGCATAAATGGAAAGGATTTTCTCTTCTGATTCCAATGATATAAAATTTGTCAAATTTGGACGTGGGAATCAAAAGTTATGAATTTTACAAGTTCAAACATCTAATAGATCTAAATTCTGATTTTAAATCAAACCTACTGACACGCGGCGTGTTCTGATTGGTTGATACCGCTTCGTGCGGATCGATCAATGAGGGCCGTTAGATCTAGCTTAAATCACACAGCCAGATCTGTTCCATACCCCTTCGTTAAGTGTTCTATCTGACACGTTGGATCTAGATCCAACGGTGGCCGATCAAACGACCAAATCCTAGCGGCGCGAGCTGACGGTGAGCGGCGGTGCGCTCTGTATACGGCGTCGCGGTGGCTACAGAGGGGGTTGGGGTCGTCGGAGAGGCTTACCAGAATCGCAAAAGCGTGCTGGAGCTCAACTCGCCAGTGGCTTGTCAAGGGGCGCGCGGACACGGTGGGGATTCCTCGTCAGAGTAGAGGCAGACGTCGGGTACGGCTGTTCGTCATCATTGCCAGAGTTATAGATCATGCCAAGGTGAAACAAGCGCGGGGTTAGGTGCGCACGAGTCTGGCGAAAACGTGAGTGTCAATAAGAGGGACGGGACGGTCGGAATTTACCGGAAGGGGTCGCCGGAGTTGTGCCGTGCTTCGGCTGCTTCTAGAGGTGGATGGTGGCGACGTTCTAGGATGATACAGCGGAAAAGGAATGTATTAGAAGATGCGCGAGGGAATGCTGAACACACTCGCATGAAACAGAGACAGAGGGGAGGATGGTGCTCACCGGAATTGGTCGCCGGAGGTTGTCGGTATAGCGGTGGTGCAAGCAAGATTGTGGGCAGCCTAGTGGCGGAAATGGTGCGCCGAGTGAGGGGAAATGAGCAGAGAGGGGAGGGGGTCTTATAGCCGGAGCAGGGGCGAGAATCTCGCGAGGAAACGCCGGCAATTAAGCTTGCTTCAATCGCGGCAGTGATGAGGTAACGGCGGCGTCGACAGGGTCGTGGGGTGTGTGGCTGGGGACGATGCTCGCGTGGCACTTGGGTCCACCAGTCAGCGAGCGTGGGGTTAGTCTATGCTGCGTGAGAGATAGAGAAGAACCCCGGGTGGGCTTAGTGGGCTAGGTCTGTTGTTGGGCTGAAAGTCTGGCGCTGGCCCTGTTGGGTTTTCTATTTCTTTTTCTTTTTCTGAGTTGATTTTCAGGAATCATTTTCAAATAAATTCAAAAGAAATTGAATTCAAATCTTTTATGGATTTTTGTAAAGTATAAACTTCTTAAAATTAGACACAGAACCTTGCTGTCTCATTGGATTTGCTTGGTCCTATTGGAGAAATCAAAATAAACAATGACATAGCATTTGATTTGAATATGTTTTGGAGATGGTTGTAAAACCATATTTGTTTTGTAAATTTTTATCCAAACTCTAACATTTAACCAAATCAACATGAGAGCAAACAAAACTTGGTTTAAAACAATTATACTCTCACTTGAGAGTGGCATTAGATCAATGCATGATCACATAAAATAATAGCACTTAGTGCTTTTGTTTTCTTGAAATGAGTTTGAGATTTGATCCCTAAATGATATGCATGAATTAGCTTGATCATGAATAGTTCCATGATAAGGATGAATATCTGAAACGATGTTTTCATTACAACATGATAGAGTATAATATAGCAAAGTTTATGTTCTCATATTTGATGAGAATTTTCAAAAGGTTGGAGACGCTAGTCGTCCTAATCCTCCAAAAGGTCTTGGAGAGAAACATTATACTCACAATTCACGATTATAAGCTAAATTAGCTTGATCATAAATAGTTCCATGATAAGGATGAATATTTGATGTAGGTAAAATGTTTACTACACTAAATGATTACTAAAGAATGGAATTTGAAAGAACACCAAATATTTGATGACGGTGATTTACTTCAAAGTGCAAGTACAAAGAAATTGGTATTTAACTATACATGCTTTGGACTATGTGTCATGTGTATGGCACCACTATTGATGTTAATAGATTCTTTCAAACATAAAAGGAAATACTGAAAGAGAATCTCAGAAATATATGGCAGAAAAGAAAAGACTAGAATTGTTTAGCTTAGGTATATAGAGGATATACATGTTATGGATATATTATTTGCTTATTAAACAATGTAGTTCTTAAGTATTGGATACTTAATTTTTTGGTGTGAATCGTCATACTAAAAAACACAATTCATGAACTACAATGGCCTAAGTAACTAGCAAAAGAATATGTGATGATGTTCATTGATAACAAATAAAGGGTTGTTGTGTTGCTCGTTAACATCAAAGCTTGCCTTCAAGATTTGTTTTATCGGGTATTATGAGAACAAAAGAGTTGTTCAAATAATTACCGTAATCCATAAAGGATGGATGATTTACAAATCTCGTTGGATTAATCACATCCATAAAACTATTGCTAAAAATGTCAAAAGACAATTGATAAGAAAGATCACTTACGAAGTGACATCGCCGTTTAAATTATATTGGAAAGAAAACATGAAGAAACTCCATGTGGATGGAACTTGGAGTATTTTGATTTTTGATCAAATGACGCTTGTGAAAGTTTCCTTAAGATAATTAAAACTCCGTTCATAGGCCAAAGGGAACGGATGACTAGCTTATTGGAACTTGTACATATTGTTGTATGAAGTCCATTATGTGTAGTCAAGTGTCAACACCCGGATATTTAATCCCAGATGCCTGTTATGCCATACATCGCAATCCCAGGATTACCATTTTTGCGAGACATAACAGATTTGGATACCACGGTACATCATCCATTACAAACCATACATAAGGTCTTACACAAATAAGGATCTCATGATCCAGTTCTTAATACAACTCAAGAAGCGGAAATACGTAATAATAACGGTAGCGTAGGCGAAGCTCCATCTTCGGGGTCACAGGCAATGCTGACGATGGGAGATGATCCTTGTTGTCGTAACCTTCCTGGGGTCCATCCTCTAGGTACTCCTCTTCATAGTCTGGCCATGGGAATAGCCAGGGACAAAGCCATGAGTACTCTTTAAGTACTCGCAAACTAATACTAACAAGTGAAGGGGGTTTTTGTAGTAGGACACTAAGCTCTAGGGTTGTTTTACAAAAAGCCAGATTTACCTCTACTATATTTAGAAACAAGAAAGCTAGTTGAAGTTTTATAACACATAAGTGGGGACTTGTATTTCATATCACAACTCTGTTGTGGTCAAGTCAAGATCTCAATCCATTTCACAAGTCATTTTGAAAACATCTGACGGGGGAACAGTATGGCCACTCCAACTGTCCATAACCGCGGACGCGGCTATTCGAATAGTTTGACACTCTGTAGAGATTATACACTTTCACCACAACATTCGATACATCCGTCAGGAATAAATCATGAATTCACCATACTCAGTATGCGGATAATCAATCCTAACCTTTCCATTACACGCCCTAGTATAAGCACCTCTCCTGTGAGTTTGGCCTCCCAACCATGACCAACTGTCATCTTGGGTACTGCACAGGCGGACAATCTTCACAATGTAGCCTCAGCTCCAACCTTGGCCGTGAGGGAACCAATACTAAGGTATATAAGTTTCCAGTCAAGCCCTACCCAATTTTTGGGTATTGTGGTTGTACGGTAAAATTGGAATGGTATCGCATCTAGACAACCATCAGTTTTATAAAGGGCTAAGGCTCATGACTCAACATTTTCATCACCAAAATCATCTGGTGTTCGGAAACACATGTCAAAACATCTCAATAGAATGATCCATCATTCCAAGGTTTTCATAACCATTTTTCCACCAAGTATTCCCATCTAAAGTTGATCAAGTTTTATGCTTAGCACTAGCATCTACAAGTGGGGGTAAGTACTAATGAGGGGTGGTAAACTAGGGGAGTTTAACTAAGTTTAATCTCATGCCTTAGGATGACATAAGGATTATCTAGCTTAGGCCAAGTTTTATGCTCTTTAAGCAACCTTCAATTTTCTTTCTAGTATCTACAAATTCACTTAAGCTCTAAGTAATAGCTTTGATAAAGAAATAAAGTATAAAGCTTGTAAGTAAAACTAGGATTGGGGTTATCAAGTGGGTAGGATCACATATGCTTAAGGCATATAGTTGGCCTGGTAACCAGCAAGTATTAGCTTGCATAGGTCAACTTGATTAGTAAGGCTTGCAAGTATTGGCTTGCATCAGTATCAGTATAAGCTTGCTAAAGTAGAGTATCTTGCAAGTGTTAGCTTGCCTTGTGCAGAGCAGTGGTTAAAGTTCTCCTCGGCTTCTTCTTCGTAGTATCGTCCTTCTTCCTCGTATCCTTGGTCGGTACTAGCGTCTATAAATAAATGCGAGGTACACAATCACCAAACAATAATTAACTATTTTCAATCATCACACAAAAGGGTCCTATAGATGATCTAGCATCATCACTAACATTACAAGATTAAAGCTTGGTTTAATTTCTTTTATTTTTAGAAAAGTAATTTCTACTCATTGAAAAACTACTTAAGATTTAATATTCTCCAAACCAAACATGGGATCATGTTGACACATGTCATCACCGCATATTTCAGTTCATGGGAATGTGATTTAAAGTGGTGTCACAATTTAATAAGGTTTAACCTTTTATTTTAATTAAATAAAGTGACTAGAAATGCCTATGTGGCATCCTTTTATTACTTGAACATTATTTTTGTAAGTAAACCCATATATTTTTATATATTCTGAAAGGTATGATCAAATGTGATTTTTGAGAGTTGGAATCAACTCAAAAGCTATTATGATTTAAATTTTAAAAATGTTTGAATGCAGAAAAGGTTCTGCCTTTTATTTTTACCAAGGGAGATCTACAGATCCAAATGATTTGAATCCAACGGGCTTGGATTCAGCATTTCCAGACCTTTCTAATAAAATTGGTTTCATTCAATTTGGTTCACTAAATCGAGCTGGGTTGATTTTTGAAACTAGGTACAGAACTATGTTTGAATTAAAATGGAAAAAGTTAAATTCAAACTTTCAAGTCTTCCTCTTCCTGATTGACTCAATCAGGGATAGAAATTCGGATCAACTATGAGGAGTAGGGCTGCTGGGCAAGTGAATGAACTCTGTCCTAGGCATTTCCAATAAGTTTAGTGAAGACTGGGCTGCGCGGGAACTACTAATGGGCCGGCCTGCTACGCATAGCACTTACGCGGGTTGGTTAAGTTGTTGTCCCCACGCGTCAGTGAGACGGGGGTGCGAAGTGGTACGGGGCAACGTGGTGCGTTGGATCTAGTTCTAATCCAACGGCTCTGGTTCATCGTCCATGTCGGGCAGCGCCGGCGAGACAGAACCCTAACGCGGCAGGTGGGGGTCGTCGGGGGCTCACCGGGGCTCAGGCGAGGGTCGGCGAGGCGGGCTAACAATGAATTCGACGACGGCGAATCTCCTGGTACCGGCAGCTTCTCCTGGGGCGGCTCCAATCGCTGGCTCCCTTCTTCTCCAGCAGCGGCGGGCTCCGGCCAAATTCCGGCGATGCGCTGCTCGCCTTGCTCCAGGAACAGGGTGGAACGACCAGTGAGGAGAGGGGAGTGAGATGGTGTGCTCAATTTGGCTGGGGGTCATATCCTTTTATAGGCTCGACGGTGAGACCGAACGGAATGGGCAGGCGACGGTGGCGACATGGCTACGGGCTGCTAGAGGGTGGCGATCGATCGGTGGTCTCCTGGCGATGCTCTACGGCTTTAATGCGTGTGTAGGGGCGGTGGCAAACGGTCTGGAACGCTCGACGTTCTGCGCGGCAGAGGCGGCGTCTTCGACGGCGAGCGGTGGCTACAGGGCACGGGCGGTGAAATGGGCATGTCTGGCGTGTTCCTGGGACGGTGGGGAGCATGTTGGCGGGCGGCTAGGGCTCGAGGTGGTCAGGTTGCGTGGGAACGGTGTGTGCTCTGCAATGCGCGTCGGCATGGTCGACAGCGGCACGGGCGCGGCATTCCTGGCGGTTCTGGGCATTATCTGCGAGGCAGGGCTGGTCAAGAGGGGGCGGTGAGGCATGGGCTACCACCCAGACATGCTGGCTAAGCTTGGTGCTGCTTGTAGCTTGCTGTCGACATGTGGGTGGCAAAGTGAGGCTCAGCCTGCTCACCATTGATGACAATGGCCAGCTTACAGTGGTGCTAGAGATTAGTTTAGGTTGTTAGATGATCTACTAAGGCTAGTGCTATCGAGAGAGGGGACAAGTTAGGCCAGAATCACTGCACACTATAGTGTTTGTGATTTTGTTGATTTGAATCTCCATGGCCGCATGGATTCAAGTTTTGAATTTTGAAAATATTTTTGGTGGGTGTGTTAGGCATGTGCTGGTGAGTCTGTAGATGCTTGGGTTTTGAAAGTTGAGCTTGTTTGAGTGGTTTTTGAAAAAGTGGGATCTTCCCATATGAAATAGATTCAATTTTAAACTGTCATTTAAACTATGCATTTGAATGTTTATGGATGATCACAAGGTGGGCCTTGATAATTTGTTATGAGTACTATCAAGGGGTGCAAAGATCCAAACAAGTTTCTGTTAAGTTCTGAAAGATAGAGATAGCCAAAGTAGGCATGGGAGTTAAATTGGCCAAAGTGACCATTCACTCATTTTGTTTGTTTTGAATTATTTGTCTTTGGGAAAAGTGTGGGGATTGTTTAGATGATGTTTAATTCACCTAAGAATCATTTTCCAAGAAAAGAAACACACAATCATGGAAATTCAAAAGAATCCAAATTTTGTTACATACACATATGAATGCTTTCATATTTTTAATTGGAAAAGTTTTTGTTAACGCTAATTTTGGTGATTAGAGTTTGATGATTCTAGTTTAATATTTTTGGGATGTTACATCAAGAGCGATGGATTTCAACTTCATATGATTTCTCCGAATATTTGAGAGAATATATGAATATTTATTTAATAAGGATGAAGTGTGAAATATTTGAAAAGTTCAAAGACTTTTAAGATGAAGTGCAAAATCATTGTAACAAGAATATAAATAGTTTATGATAAGATCATAAAGGAAGATATTTGAGTTACAAGTTTAGCATAACACCTAAGATTTAAGGAATTGTTCCATGGATTTGCATTTCCCTAAACACCATAAGAGTATGGAGTGTTCGAGATATGTAATGAAACCTTATTTGACATGGTAAGATCAAAGATATAAAATATAAAACTGCCACTCTATTTAAAAGATTAAAAACTTTAGAGACTACCGCTTTTTCACTGAAAAGAGCTCCATCATGATCCGTTGAAATGACACCATATAAAGTTATGGTTTGGGATAAAACCCAAGTTGTCCTTTCTTAAAACATTGGTATGCTATGCATAAGTAAGATGTTTACAACCAAAGTCGGATGAACCTGTCTTTGTATGTTATTTTGAATAACTGTTAAGTATTCCTCCATAACACCGGAGACAAAAGTGTTTGTCGCTTAGAACGTCAAGTTTCTTTGAGAAGGAATTTTCCATGAAAAGATAAGTGGGAGGACAATAGAATTTGATAAGGTTAAAAGAACCTTAGCTATATGTGCAAAGTTGCGTAGCGTCGAAAAGTGTTCCGGAGGCAGCAACAATGCTCATGGCTCACGTGCCTCAAAAGGTTGTGGTCACTGAGACCTAAGTTCCTATTGAACCTAGTAGGCCGGGTAAACAATCAAATACTAGGATTTGAAAGTAGATCATTGTTGTTTGAAAATGATGAATCGACTATATGCAAAGAAGCGATGATGGGCCCTAACTCCGTCATATGGCTTTAAGCCATAGAATCCGTGATAGTTCCATACACAAGAAATCAAGCTGTGAACTTGAAAAACCCTCGAGAAAGGTGTAAAACCTTACAGTCATGTTTGGATCTATAAAGAAATAGACATGGATGTTTCACATCTATGAAATAGTCGACATGTTGGGAAAGAGTTCACAACAATGTTCAAAGGTTGACTATGACAAGATTTGATCTTTCATAGCGATATTTAGTCTAGACGGATTAATGTAGCAACCACTACATATAATTTTGTTATGTGGTAGTTGAATAAACAAAACAAGTTCTTATAATAGAATTTTTACCTAGGACGTATGCATAACACGGTCCATAGGGTTTTGTTAATTCAAAGGATGCTAAAAGCGTATGCAAACTACAATGGTTGAAGTGAGCATCGCGGAGTTGGAATCTTCACCATGATGAAACTGTTAAAAGAGTTTAAATTCATCAGAGACGATGAAGATGCTTGCATTTGCAAGAGATTAAGTGGGAGCGATAAGACATATTTCTAATTCATTATGTGGAAGACATATTGTTGATTGGAAATGATGTATCTTTTATTAACACATATTAAGAATTTCATCCTGATGAAAGACTTAGGCAAAACCCAAATATTTGGCATCAATATCTATATAGATAGATTGAGACGCTAATATGGTTGTGCCAAATGTACATAGATAAGATATTGAATGAGTTTAATATGGGATTGAAAAGAAAGGTTCTTGCCACACAGAAAGGATTAAATCGAAATTCAAGTGTATTGACACTTGGCAAGTGAAACAGAGATTCAAGTATTGATTGATACTTGATGAATAAAATCACAAAGAGTATTTTTCAATCATACTGTGATATGTACAAATCCAGATATGTCCTATGCTCTAAATGTTATGAGCATATACCATAGTGATTCATAAGATGATCATTGGACGATAGTACGAATATTATTATGATCTTTTTTAAGAACTAAAGAATATATTATTTTTGTAAGAGGTGAAAAGAGATGGTTAGTTCATTGTAAAAGTACTACATTGATACTAGTTTTGTCACAAAGTACAAATTAAAGATTATCTCAATCTGAACTAAGGGTGGCACAATATAATGGAAAGTAAGTTCCATAATAGATTTGGATGAGTTCCAAAGTTAAGACATTGTGACAGATACTACAACAAAAGGCTATGTATATGACTACTATTATAGCAACATAAGAGGGCATTTGTGTCAAGTAGTTTGTTATCAAACTAGGTGTAGTTCACAGTGGGATAGTAATATGAAGATATATTGTACGAGAATATTGTCAACATGTTTTAACCCCAAGGAACTAAAGGTCTCACCAAAGGACCAAATTTATACAAATCCATCTCATTAGAGAATGAGTGATGCGTAGAGACGCAAAGACATGCAATTACACACGGACCTGAAAGTGTCGAATCCGAAGATCGGTTGACCACTAGCAATCGTGTACATACAACACCGGAAAGCCATAGGTGTTGAATACACAAAGGTTTGAAACTAGATTATTGACTCTATTGCAAGTGGGAGACTATTGGAGATATGCCCAAGAGGCAATAATAAAGTGTTTATTATCATATCTTCATGCTTATGATAAATGTTTACATACCATGCTATAATTGTATTAATACGAAACATTAATACTTGTGTGATTTGTAAACATGTAAGAGTCCCTAGGGAAGCCTCTTGTTAAACTAGCTTGTTGGTTAATATATGATCATGGTTTCCTGATCGAACATTGAGATGTTATTAACAACAAGGTCATATCATAGGAGAATGACGTGATGGACATACTCCTATAGTTAAGCGTATCATAAATATCAAGTCATTTAATATAGTTCACTTGCTATAAGCTTTCTGATACATAGTAACCTAATTCCTTCGACCATGAGATCATGCTAATTACCATCACCGGAAGGATGCTTTGATGACATCAAACACCACACCGTAACTGGGTGGCTATAAAGGTGGCATTGAGTGTTCGGAAAGTATGTGTTGAGGCACATGGATCAAGATTGGAATTTGTCCATCCATATGACGGATAGATATACTCTGGGCCCTCTCGGTGGAATGTAAACCAATTAGCTTGCAAGCATGTGACTGGCTCACAAGGGATCACATATCATGGTAACGATAAAAGAGTAATTATCGGTAACGAGGTTAAACTAGGTATGCAGAGATACCAACGATCAAACCTCGGATAAGTAAACTATCGCGAGACAAAGGGAAATTGGTATCGTATGTAAGTGGTTCATTCCATCACAAAGTAATTGTAGAAATATGTGGGAACCATATGAATTTACAGATTCCTCTATTAGTTATTGATCGGAGAAGAGTCTCGATCATGTCTGCATAATTCACGAACCGTAGGGAGACACACTTAAGGATTCGATGTTGTTTAGTAGATATGGAATGTAAGTAGGGATACCGAATGTTGTTCGGAGTCTCAGATGGGATCCAGGATATCATGAGGAGATCCAGAATGGTCCTAAGAATAAGATTCATATAAGGAAAGTCCGATTCCGGAGTTCGGGAATGATTCCAATGTTTTCATCAGAGAGGTTCTAGAAGGGTCTATAAGGTTCATCGAACCGGAAGGGGAATGGTTCATGAATGTGTCATGGTTAAGTGGAATGATTGGATCATGTCCTAGGTCACTTGGTTGGGCATTTGCGAGAGAGAAATAAAGCTCTAAATTGAAAGTAAAAAGCGAGGTTTGAAAAGTCAAACTGGAACAATTGTTTCCTAGTGGAAGAAGGAAAGAGTCCTTCCTTCTCTCCAACTTGGGTTTGGGGAAGGATTCAAACTCCCCTCTCCCAAGCTGCCCTCCCTCTCATAAATAGAGGGGAGGGGCTATCCCAAAGCAACACAACCATCCCTCTCCACCTTGCACCGCCGCCGCACGCCGCCGCCGCCGCCTCGTGACGTTGCCCTAGCCGCCGCCGAGTCCACCTCCTCCTCTCCGGCCTTCTAAACCTAGATCGCCGGAAACCCTAGATCCACCATAACCCGCATGGGCTTAGGCGAAGCCCTGCGGGATCTTACCTCTATTTCCGACACCATGCCGTCATGTTGCCGGAATCGGGAGGAGAGAACTGCAACCTCCGCTGCCTGCTGGAACAAGGGAGAGGAAGGTCTTCATCGAGTACCGAACGTGTGACTGACTACGGAAGCACTGCTGGAACGCAGCGCCGGAAGGATCGTTTACGCGATCTTGAGATCGGCAAGTGTACGACTACATCTGTAGGGGTTCGTAGCATGGAAAACAAAAAATTTCTACCGCATGCACACAAACAAGCCAAGATCTATCTACTAGATTGTAGCAACGAGTCGATAGAGGAACTTACCCTCGAAGATTCCAAAGCGGTTAACGAGAGCAGATTCTCGTGGGTGATGTAGTCGTACACTTGCCGATCTCAAGATCGCGTAGACGATCCTTCCGGCGCTGCGTTCCGGCAGCGCTCCCGCAGTCGGTCACACGTTCGGTACTCGACGAAGACCTTCCTCTCCCTTGTTCCAGCAGGCAGCGGAGGTTGTAGCACTCTCCTCGCGATTCCGGCAGCACAACGGCGTGGTACCGGAAGTAGAGGGGAGATCTCGCAGGGCTTCGCCTTAAGCCGGAGCGAGTATGGTGGAGTATGAGAGAGCTCCTCGGCGATCTAGGTTTTAGACACACCAAGGAGGAGTGGCTAGAGCCGGCGGCTAGGGTTTGGGGCACCCCAAGTCGGCGGCTAAGGCAAAACCCTAGGGGGCGGCGGCGGCTATGGTGGTAGGCGCCAAGCTAGGGTTTGGAGGAGAGGTACTTGTGTGTGCTAGGAGGGAGCCCTGCCCCTCCTTATATAGGTGGAGGGGCCGGCGGCCAAGGGGAGGGAGTGGAGTCCCTCCCCAACTCGGCTTGGGTGGTGCGCCGGCTTGGGGAGGAGGACTCCCTCCCCAACTCGGTTTCACCTCCTCCTCCTCTTTTCCACTTTCCAAATTTAGCCGTTTGACTTTTCAATTTAGCTATTTGACTTTTCAAACTAGGATTCGATTAATCCTTTATTTGGAACAGCGATGACACTTAGTACATGATGCAATCATTCCAACTTGCAATGACACATTCATGTACCCCTTCCCCTCCGGAGTGCCGGACATTCCGGAACCTTCTAGAACATTCCCGATGAAAATACCGGAATCATTCCCCAACTCCGAAACGGGACTTTCCTTATATGAATCTTATTCTCCGGACCATTCCGGATCTCCTCGTGATATCCCGGATCCCATCCGAGACTCCGAACAACATTCGGTCTCTTTCTCATTCATTCCATAACTACTCAAACAACGTCGAATCCTTAAGTGTGTCTCCCTACAGTTCGTGAATTATGCGGACATGATCGAGACACTTCTTCGAACAATAACCAATAGAGGAATCTGGAAATTCATATGGCTCCCACATATTTCTACGATTACTTTGCGATCGAATGAACCACTTACATACGATACCAATTTCCCTTTGTCTCACGATAGTTTACTTATCCGAGGTTATGATCGTCGGTATCTCTGCATACCTAGTTCAACCTCGTTACCGATAAGTACTCTTTTCTCGTTCCCGTGATATGTGATCCCTTGTGAGCCAGTCACATGCTTGCAAGCTAATTGGATGACATTCCACCGAGAGGGCCCAGAGTATATCTATCCGTCATATGGATGGACAAATCCCACTCTTGATCCATGTGTCTCAACCGACACTTTCCGAACACTCAATGCCACCTTTATAGCCACCCAGTTACGGTGTGGTGTTTGATGTCATCAAAGCATCCTTCCGGTGAAGGTGATATGCATGATCTCATGGTCGAAGGATTTAGGTTACTATGTATCAGAAAGCTTATAGCAAATGAACTATATTAAATGACTTGATCTTTATGCTATGCTTATCTATAGGAGTATGTCCATCACATCATTCTCCTAATGATATGACCCTGTTGTTAATAACATCTCTATGTTCATGATCAGGAAACCATGATCATATATTAACCAACAAGCTAGTTTAACAAGAGGCTTTTCTAGGGACTCCTTTATGTTTACAAATCATACAAGTATTAATGTTTCCTGTTAATACAATTATAGCATGGTATGTAAACATTTATCATAAGTATGAAGATATGATAATAACCACTTTATTATTGCCTCTTGGGCATATCTCCAACAGTCTCCCACTTGCACTAGAGTCAATAATCTAGTTTCAAACCTTTGTGTATTCAACACCTATGGCTTTCTGGTGTCGTATGTACACGATTGCTAGTGGTCAACTGATCTCCGGATCTGACACTTCCAGGTCCGTGTGTGATTGCATGTTTTTGCGTCTCTACGCATCACTCATTCTCTAATGAGATGGTTTGTATAAATTTGGTTCTTTGGTGAGACCTTTAGTTCTTTGGGGTTAAAACATGTTGATGATATTGTCATACAATATATCTTCATAGTATTATCCCGCTATGAACTACACCTAGTTTGATAACAAACTACTTGACCCAAATGCCCTCTTTAGCTGCTATAATAGCAGTCATATACTTAGCCTTTTGTTGCAGTATCTGTCACAATGTCTTAACTTTGGAACTCATCCAAATCCATTATGGAACTTACTTTCCATTATATTGTGCCACCCTTAGTTTAGATTGAGATAAACTTAATTTGTACTTTGTGACAAAACTAGTATCAATGTAGTACTTTTACAATGAACTAACCATCTATTTGTCACTTCTACAAACAATATACTCTTAGTTCTTCCAAAAGATCATAAGAATATCCTTACTATTGTCCAATGATCATCTTATGAATCATTCTGGTATATGCTCATAACATTTAGAGCATAGGACATATCTGGATTTGTACATATCACAGTATGATTGATATAAATATTCTTTGTGATTTCATACATCAAGTATCAATCTATACTTGAATCTTTGTTTCACTTACCCTGTGTCAATACACTTGAATATATCATCAATATTGAACTCATTCAATCCTTTCTGTGCGACAAGAACCTTTCTTGTAGTTTCTATATTGAACTCATTCAATACATCATCTATGTACTTTTGGCACTACCATATTAGCGTCTATTGATGCCAAATATTTGGGTTTTGCCTAAGCCTTTCATCGAGATGAAATTCTTATCTTGTGTTAATAAAAGATACATCATTTCCAATCAACAATATGTCTTCCACATAATGTATTAGAAACATGTCTTAGCGCTCCCACTTAATTTCTTGCAAATGCAAGCATCTTCATTGTCTCTGATGAAATTAAACTCTTTTAATAGTTTCATCATAGGGAAGATTCCAACTCCGCTATGCTTACTTCAACCATTGAAGTTTGCATATGCTTTTAGCATCCTTTGGATTAACAAAACCCTCTGGACCGTGTTATGCACATGTCCTAGGTAACAATTCTATTAGAAGAACATGTTTTGTTTATCCAACTACCACATAACAAAATTATATGTAGTGGTTGCTACATTAATCCGTCTAGACTAAATATCACTATGAAAGATCAAATCTTATCATAGTCAACCTTTGAATATTGTTGTGAACTTTTTCCCAACATGTCGACTATTTCATAGATGTAAAACATCCATGTCTATTTCTTTATATATCCAAACACGACTGTAAGGTCTTACACCTTTCTCGAGGGTCTTTCAAGTTCAAAACTTGATTTCTCGTGTATGGAACTATCACGGATTTTATGGCTTCAAGCCATTTGACGGAGTCATGGCCCATCATCGCTTCTTTGCATGTAGTCGGTTCATTATTCTCAAATAATGATTCAACCCTCAAATCTTGGTATTTGATTGTTTAACCGACCAACTTGTTTCAATAGGAACTTAGATCTCCGTGACCACAACCTTTGAGGCACGTGAGCCATGAGCATTGTTGCTGCCTCCGGAACACTTTTCGGCACTGCGCAACTTTGCACATATAGCTAAGGTTCTTTTAACCTTATCAAAGTTCTATTGTCCTCACACTTAACTTTTCACGAAAAATTCCTTCTCAAAGAAACTTGACGTTCTAAGCAACAAACACTTTTGTCTCCGGTGTTTATGGAGGAATACTTAACAGTTATACAAAGACAGGTTCATCCGACTTTGGTTGCACACATCTCTCTTATGCATAGCATACCAATGTTTTAAGAAAGGACTACTTGGGTTTTATCCCAAACCATAACTTTATATGGTGTCATTTCAACGGATTATGATGGAGCTCTTTTCAGTGGAAAGACGGTAATCTCTAAGGCTTTTAATCCTTAAAATATAATGGCAGTTTTATGAATTACACCTTTGATCTTCCCATGTCAAACAAGGTTTAATTACATATCTCGAACACTCCATACTCTTATGGTGTTTCGGGATATGCAAATCCACGGAACGATTCCTTAAATCTTAGGTATTATGCTAAACTTGTAACTCAAATATCTTCCTTTATGATCCTATCATAAACTATTTATATTCTTGTTACAATGATTTTTCACTTCATCTTGAAAGTCTTTGAACTTTTAAAATGTTTCATACTTCATCCTTATTAAGTAAATATTCATATATTCACTCAAATTTTCGGAGAAAGCATATGAAGTTGAAATCCATCGCTTTTGACTACACATGATGGACTTTGTACAACAATATGTACAATTTCCAATAAGCTAGTCTTTCGTTCCCTTTTTGGCCTATGAACAAAGTTTTAATTATCTCTAGGAAAGTTTCACAAGCGTCATGTGATCAAAATCAAAAGACTCCAAAATTCCATCCACATGGAGTTTCTTCATGTTTTCTTTCCAATATAACGTCGATGTCACTTCCTAAGTGATCTTTCAATCAATTTGTCTTTCGACATTTTTTAGCACTAGTTTTATGGATGTGATTTTTTTCAACGAGATTTGTGAATCATCCATCTTTTATGAATTACGGCAATTATTTGAACAACCCTTTTGTTCTCATAATACCTGATAAAACAAATCTTGAAGGCAAGCTTTGATGTTTTAACGAGCAACATAATAACCCTTTATTTGTTCTCGATGAACATCATCACATATTCTTTTGCTAGTTACTTAGGCCATTGTAGTTCATGAATTGTGTTGTTTCATATGACGATTCATACGAACAAATTCAGTATCAAATACTTAGGAACCACATTGTTTAATAAGCAAAGAATATAGCCATAACACGTATATCATCTATATACTTAAGCTGAACAATTCTAGTCTTTTATTTTCTGCCACATACTTATGAGATTCTCTTTCAGTATTTCCTTTTCAGTTTGAAAGAATCTATCAACATCAATAGTGGAGTCATACATATGACACATAGTCCAAAGCGTGTATAGTTAAATACCAATGTCTTTGGACTTGCACTTTGAAGTAGATCACCATTATCAAATGTTTGGTGTTCTTTCAAATTCCTTTCTTTAGTAATCTCTTGGTGTAGTAAACATTTTACCTACATCAAATATTCACCCTTATCATGGAATCGTCCATGACCAAGCTACTTTTAGCTTATAACGATGAATTACGAGTATAATGTTGCTATCCAAAACCTTTTGGTGGATTAGGACAACTAGTGTCTCCAACCTTTTGCAAATTCTCATCAAATATGAGAACATGTCTTTTACCATATTATACTCTATCATGTTGCAACCAAAATTTCGTTTCAGATATCACAATATCTTCCACACATCATGGTTTCTGAAACAACTCTTTCAGATCCTAGATAACCTTGATATTAAGACAATCCTTTGAATATCAAGAATCATGGAGACAAACATGATACTCATACACTAACTCTTGGAATTGTCACTTTTGTTTTAATACCAATTATTAAACTTCATGGAGTAACCGGAACTTACTGAAAGTTTGCAATAGGACTTTTAAAACTTTAGATTAACACTTCAAAACAATACGATACCAGTTCGTAAAGTAACTAACCAGAATTCTATAGTTCTATCATCTCAATTATAACTAAGCGCAAGGTGGTAAACGGATGCCAATGACTACAACAACTATGCAATTCACTTTGATTTAATTTATGATAAATAGTGTTCAACTTTTAATTATATTGTTGTTGAACTCCCACTCAAAACAATATCCCTCACATTGTTTTAGTGATCACACAAACCAAATCCACCACATCAAAACCGATCATCACGAGAGTTGATATAGCTTCAATGGCGAACAATCAACATGTTCATCATATCTACTATATGACTCATGCTTTACCTTTCGGTGATCCGTGTTCCGAGACCATGTCTGTACATGCTAGGCTCGTCAAGATCAAACCTTAGCTTCTGCATGAGCAAATCTGGCTTGCTCACGTTGTATACACTCGCAGAATCTAACACACCCGATCATCACGTGGTGCTTCGAAACAACAAGCTTTAGCAACGGTGCTAACTAATGGTGAACACTTTATGACTTGAAATTCATGTGCATGAGGGATCATCTTATAATGCTACCGTCGTCTACTAAGCAATACAAGATGCATAAAGGATTAACATCACATGCAATTCATAATATGTGATATCATATGGCCTTTCTTCTTGTGCTTCCGATCTCCATCTTCAAGCACGAACATGATCTCCATCATCACCGGCATTGTATCAAGGTCAATGACGCCGCTCCATGGTTGTCGTCCACCAGCTTCAACTATTACAACTACTTTGAATAGACACGTGGGTCTTAACAGAATTTAAAGACAACCATGTGGCTCCTGCCGGTTGCCAACTTACAATAAGGAACATTGCATACATCAAATATAATCACAATCATGGCCATATCACATCACTGCACACCCCTGCAAAACAAAGTTAGACGCCTCTACTTTCTTTGCATATTTTACGTGGTTTGGGGCTTTCAATAAGTGTCGTTCTAACTTACGAACAAGAACCACAACATTGATACTAGTATTGTTAATCACCCGTTGTAAATTGGATCTTTACTATGCTAGGAGAAACAGGCACCCGCAAAGCCACTTATGCAATACAAGTTGCATGTCAAGCGTGGAGCAAGTCTCATGAACGATGTCATGTAAGGTTAGCCCGGGCCGCTTCATCCCAACATACCGCAAGATGCAAAGTACACAAGAAGCAATCGACAATAAAAGCATCAACGCCCACAATGACCATTGTGTTCTACTCGTGCAAACAGATCTACATATAGACACGGCTCTGATACCACTGTAGGGGTTCGTAGCATGGAAAACAAAAATTTTCTACCGCATGCACACAAACAAGCCAAGATCTATCTACTAGATTGTAGCAACGAGTCGATAGAGGAACTTACCCTCAAAGATTCCAAAGCGGTTAACGAGAGCAGATTCTCGTGGGTGATGTAGTCGTACACTTGCCGATCTAAAGATCGTGTAGACGATCCTTCCGGCGCTGCGTTCCGGCAGCGCTCCCGCAGTCGGTCACACGTTCGGTACTCGAAGACCTTCCTCTCCCTTGTTCCAGCAGGCAGCGGAGGTTGTAGCACTCTCCTCGCGATTCCGGCAGCACAACGGCGTGGTACCAGAAGTAGAGGGGAGATCTCGCAGGGCTTCGCCTTAAGCCGGAGCGAGTATGGTGGAGTATGAGAGAGCTCCTCGGCGATCTAGGTTTTAGACACACCAAGGAGGAGAGGCTAGAGCCGGCGGCTAGGGTTTGGGGCACCCCAAGTCGGCGGCTAAGGCAAAACCCTAGGGGGCGGCGGCGGCTATGGTGGTAGGCGCCAAGCTAGGGTTTGGAGGAGAGGTACTTGTGTGTGCTAGGAGGGAGCCCTGCCCCTCCTTATATAGGTGGAGGGGCCGGAGGCCAAGGGGAGGGAGTGGAGTCCCTCCCCAACTCGGCTTGGGTGGTGCGCCGGCTTGGGGAGGAGGACTCCCTCCCCAACTCGGTTTCACCTCCTCCTCCTCTTTTCCACTTTTTCCAAATTTAGCCGTTTGACTTTTCAATTTAGCTATTTGACTTTTCAAACTAGGATTCGATTAATCCTTTATTTGGAACAGCGATGACACTTAGTTCATGATGCAATCATTCCAACTTGCAATGACACATTCATGTACCCCTTCCCCTCCGGAGTGCCGGACATTCCGGAACCTTCTAGAACATTCCCGATGAAAACACCGGAATCATTCCCCAACTCCGAAACGGGACTTTCCTTATATGAATCTTATTCTCCGGACCATTCCGGATCTCCTCGTGATATCCCGGATCCCATCCGAGACTCCGAACAACATTCAGTCTCTTTCTCATTCATTCCATAACTACTCAAACAACGTCGAATCCTTAAGTGTGTCTCCCTACGGTTCGTGAATTATGCGGACATGATCGAGACACTTCTCCGACCAATAACCAATAGAGGAATCTGGAAATTCATATGGCTCCCACATATTTCTACAATTACTTTGCGATCGAATGAACCACTTACATACGATACCAATTTCCCTTTGTCTCACGATAGTTTACTTATCCGACGTTATGATCGTCGGTATCTCTGCATACCTAGTTCAACCTCGTTACCGATAAGTACTCTTTTCTCGTTCCCGTGATATGTGATCCCTTGTGAGCCAGTCACATGCTTGCAAGCTAATTGGATGACATTCCACCGAGAGGGCCCAGAGTATATCTATCCGTCATATGGATGGACAAATCCCACTCTTGATCCATGTGTCTCAACCGACACTTTCCGAACACTCAATGCCACCTTTATAGCCACCCAGTTACGGTGTGGTGTTTGATGTCATCAAAGCATCCTTCCGGTGAAGGTGATATGCATGATCTCATGGTCGAAGGATTTAGGTTACTATGTATCAGAAAGCTTATAGCAAATGAACTATATTAAATGACTTGATCTTTATGCTATGCTTATCTATAGGAGTATGTCCATCACATCATTCTCCTAATGATATGACCCTGTTGTTAATAACATCTCTATGTTCATGATCAGGAAACCATGATCATATATTAACCAACAAGCTAGTTTAACAAGAGGCTTTTCTAGGGACTCTTTTATGTTTACAAATCACACAAGTATTAATGTTTCCTGTTAATACAATTATAGCATGGTATGTAAACATTTATCATAAGTATGAAGATATGATAATAACCACTTTATTATTGCCTCTTGGGCATATCTCCAACAACATCACCCACGAGAATCTGCTCTCGTTTACCGCTTTGGAATCTTCGAGGGTGAGTACTCTAATCGACTCGTTGCTACAATCTAGTACATAGATCTTGGCTTGTTTGTGTGCATGCGGTAGAAATTTTTTGTTTTCCATGCTACGAACCCCTACAGATTTATGTGAGTGGAGGCTTTTTAAGTGAGTGGGAGATCCACCTACATGAATGATGGAAGAGGTGGGGGCACCTCCATGGCTGCAGGCCATGGGAGGGGGCTACCCACCTCTCCCTATAAAAGGCCCTCCTCTTCTCCTCTCATCTCACACCTCCTCATGAAGGATCTCTCTCCCCCTCTAGAATATTCCCCATGGACTCGGACTAGCAAGGTACATGTTCCCGGTGGCTTTTTGTGGAAGGATTTTCTGCTTCCGCTGCTTCGCTAGAGTGGGGACTCAAAAATTGTCGGGGTACCATACGCGTGTGCGATCACGAATGCACCACTGCTTTGCGGTGCTAGACTTGCTGGTGCTGGACCTGTTGGATTTCATTACGATCTTGAGATCGGCAAGTGAACGACTACATCATCCACGAGAACAAATATCATAATGCTTTTTTGGTCTTCGGGGATAAGTTCTCTATGGATGTATATCCGCTCGATGCTTGTATCTATATAGATAGATCTTGGTTCTTAGTTGTTCATATCATAGGAATTTTTTTGTTTTCTATGCTGCGATCCCTATAGTGGTATCAGAGCCAGATCTATGCGTAGATGCTTTGCATAGGTAGAACACATATGGTTATGTGGACGCTGATGGTCACATTATTTCTTCTTATGTGTATTTTGGATATTGGTGGCATAGTGGGATGAAGCGGCCCGGACAAACTTTATATGTCCTCGCACATGAGATCTGTTCCACGCTTGACATGCAACTAGTTTTGCATAAGTGGCTTGCATGTGTCTATCTCTCCTACTATAGTTAATATATGATTTACAACGAGTTGCCAATAATTTGATTATCATCGTTGTGGTTCCATGTTCATAGGTATGAATGGTTCTGTCTCCTAAAGCCCTAAACCACATAAAAACATGCAAAAGATAAATTAGAGGCGTCTAGTTTTTGGTTTTGTTGGGCAAGTACTATGATATGGTAATGTTATAATTCATAGTATGGATTGATACTATTGGAAATTATAATATTCCAAAGTGTAAGTTCCATAGACCTTGGCCTTACACATATAGAAATGATAAAGATCATAGCACGGTGCATAAGATAGTGATCAAGTGCAAGAACCATATCATCTCACTTTTTGCATATGATGTTTGTTTGCATCTTATTTTTCTTGTATGACACTTTAGTAGCATTATAAGATGATCCCTCATTTAAATATCAAGATAAAAATGTGTTCTTTTTTAGTATGCACCGTTAAGAAAGTTTGTCGTTTTGAGACACCACGTGATGATCGGGTGTGATAGACTCTACGTTCACATACAATGGGTGTAAGACAGTTTTACACACGCATTCTTACTTGGCAAGCCTAGCATGTACAGACTGTTGGAGATATGCCCAAGAGGTAATAACAAAAATAGTTATTATTATATCTTTGTGTTTATGATAAATTTTTATAATGATGCTATAATTTTATTAACCGGAAACATTAATACTTGTGTGATATGTAAACTTGTAAGATTCTTTAGTAAAGCCTCTTTATAATACTAGCTTGTTGGTTAACAGATGATCATGGTTTCCTGATCATGAACACTGTGATGTTATTGACAACAAGATCATATCATTATGAGAATGATGTGATGGACATACTCCTATAGTTAAGCGTAGCATAAGATCAAGTCATTTCAATAGTTCGTTTGTTATAAGCTTTCAGATTCATAGTAACCTAAATCCTTCGACCATGAGATCATGTTAATCACCATCACCGGATGGATGCTTTGATGACATCAAACACCACTTCATAAATGGGTGGTTATAAAGGTGGCATTGAGTGTTTGAAATTATGTGTTGAGGAACATGGATCAAGAGTGGGATTTGTCCATCCATATGATGGATATATATACTCTAGGCCCTCTCAGTAGAATGTCATCCAATTAGCTTGCAATCATGTGACTGGCTCACAAGGGATCACATATCGCAGGAACGAGTAAAGAATATTTATCGGTACCGAGGTTGAATTAGGTATGCAGAGATACCGACGATCGAACCTCGGATAAGTAAAGTATCATGAGACAAAGGGAAATTGGTATCGTATGTAAATGGTTCATTCGATCACGAAGTAATCGTAGAAATATGTGGGAGCTATATGAATTTCCATATTCCTCTATTGGTTATTGATCGGAGAAGAGTCTCGGTCCTGTCTGCATAATTCATGAACCGTAGGGAGACACACTTAAGGATTCGATGTTGTTTAGTAGATATGGAATGTGAGTAAGAAGACCAAATATTGTTCGGAGTCTCGGATTGGATCCGGGATATCACGAGGAGATCCAGAATGGTCCGGAGAATAAGATTCATATAAGGAAAATCCAATTTCGAAGTTCGGGAATGGTTTCGGTGTTTTCACCGGAATGTTCTAGAAGGGTCTAGAAGGTCCACTGATTCGGAGTGGGAATGGTACATGGATGTGTCATGACAAAGTGGAATGGTTGCATCATGTCCTAGGTAACTTGGCTGGGAAATTGGAAGAGAGAAATCAAACTCTAGTTTGAAAGTCAAACGCCAATTTGAAAAAGTCAAACGCCAACATTGGTTGCCAAGTGGAGGGAGGGAACGAATCCTACCTAAGGGAGGATTCCACCCTCTCCCTTGCCGTCGGACTAGAAGAGAAGTTGGGGGAGGACTCCCCTCCCCCAACCGCCTCTCCCACCTATAAAAGGAGGGGTAGGGCGCCCCTACCCCTCAGAACAAACCCTAGCTTGGCACCACCACCTCTCAAGTCACCGCCTCTTAGGGATCTCCTCCCAAGTCTCCGACTAGGGCAAAGCCCTAGCCCTAGCCGCCGGCCACCACACCCCCTTGGCCCTCTAAACCCTAGAGCACCAAGGCGTCTCTTCTACTCCAGCATACCCGCTCCGGCTTAGGCAAAGCCCTGCGGGATTTCCCCTCTACCTCCGACACCACACCGTCGTGCTTCCGGAATCGCGAAGAGAGATCTACAACCTTCGCTGCTTGCTGGAACAAGGGATAGGAAGGTCTTCATCAAGTATCGAACGTGTGACCGACTGCGGGAGCGCTGCCGGAACGTGGCGCCGGAAGGATCGTCTATGCGATATTGAGATCGGGAAGTGGACGACTACATCACCCACGAAAATCTGATCTCGTTAACCGCTTTGGAATCTTCGAGGGTGAGTACTCTATCGACTCGTTGCTACAATATAGTAGATATCTCTTGGCTTGTTTGTGTTCATGCTGTAGAATTTTTTTTTGTTTTCCATGCTATGAACCCCTACACAGACATGGACTCGGAACATGAACCGAAAGGTAAAGCATGAGTCATATAGTTGATATGATGCCCATATTGATGCTCGCCTTTGAAGTTGCACCAATTCATGTTTTGATCGGTCTTGGTGTAGTGGATCTGGTTCATGTAATCACCAAAACGATTCGAGGGATGTTGGTTTTGAGTGGGGTTCAAGTAGTAATATGATTAAAGTTGAACTCAATTTATCATAAATTAAATCAAAATGAATTTGCATAATTTATTATAGTCATTGGCATCAGTTCTCTACCTTATGCTTAGTTATAATTGAGATAATACAACTATAGAATTCTGAATATTTACTTTATGAATTGGTATCGTATTGTTTTCAGTGTCAATCTAAAGTTTAAAGTCATATTGCAAACTTTTAGCAAACTCCATTTACTCCATGAAATTTAACAAGTAGTATTAAATCAAGAGTAATAATTCTAGTGTTAGTATCTAAGTATCATGTTTGCCTCCATGATCCTTGATATTCAAAAGTTGATTTAGTATCAAGGTTATCTGGGATCTGAAAGATATGTTTCAAAAACCATCATGTGTGGAAGATATTGCGATATCTAAAACAATATTTTGGTTACGATATGATAGAGTATAATTTAGCAAAATACATATTCTCGTATTGTATGAGAATTTGCAAAAGTTGGAGACGCTAGACGTCCTAATATCCCAAAAAGGTTTTGGGAACTAACATTATACTCGTGATTCACCTTTATAAGCTATACTAGCTTGCTTATAAAAGTTGTCATGATAAGAATGAATAAAAGATGTAGGTAAAATGTTTACTACACTAAAATATTACTAAAGAATGGATTTTTGAAAGAACGTCAAGAATTTGATGATGGTGATCCACTTCAAAGTGAAATTCCCAAGGTATTAGTATTTGACTATACACGCTTTGGACTATGTGTCATGTGCATTATGGTGATAGATTATTCTAAAAGGAAAGGAAATGCTGAAAGAGAATCTATAAATTATTTGGCGGAAAAAAGGTTGGAAATGTCGAGCTTAGGTATATAGATGATATACATGTTATGGTTATTTCTTTGCTTGTTAAACAATGTGGTTCTTGGGTATTGGATACCGAATTTGTTGGTATAAATTGTCATACAGAACAACACAATTTATCAACTGCAATGGCCTAAGTAATTAGCAAGAGAATATGTGATGATGTTCATCGAAAACAAATAAAGTGTTATTGTGTTTCTTGTTGACATCAAAGCTTGCCTTCAAGATTTGTTTTAATAATTGTTATTTTGATCAGTATTATGAGAACAAAGGTTGTTCAAATAATGACCGTATTCCATAGAAAATGGATGATTTACAATTCTAGTTGGAGAAATCATGTCCATAAAAACTAATGCTAAAAATGTCGCAAGACAAATGATTGAAATATCACTTATGAAGTGAATCGTTGTTTAAATTACAATGGAAGAAAAAAATAAAGAAACTCCATGTTGATGGAATTTTGGGGTCTTTTGATTTTGATGAAGTGACGCTTGTGATACTTTCCTAGAGATAATTGAAATTTTGTTTAAAGGCCAAAGAAGAACGAACAACTAACTTATTGGACTTTGTACATGTTGATATATGTAGTCCATTATGTATAGTTGTGAGCGATGTATTTCAACTTCATATACTTTCTTCGGAAATTTGAGTGAATATATGTGTATATTTACTTAATAAAGAAGAAGTGTGAAATATTTGAAAATATTCAAATACTTTCAAAATGAAGTGGAAAATCATTGTGACAAGAAAATAAAGAATTTATGATTGAATCATAAAGGAATATATTTGAGTTACAAGTTTAGCAAAACACCTAAGATTTGAGGAATCGTTCCATGAATTTGCATTTCCCGAAACACCATAGGAGTATGGAGTGTTCGAGATATGTAATGAAACCTTGTTTGACATGGTAAGATCAAAGGTGTCATTTATAAAACTGCCATTATATTTTAAAGATTAAAGCTTTAGAGACTACAACTTTTACACTAAAAATAGCACCATCATGATCCGTTGAAATGACACCATATGCGTTATGGTTTGGGATAAAACCCGAATTGTCTTTTCTTAAATTTTGGTATGCTATTGATAACTGTGAGATTCGACACACTTTTGATGGTTTCTATTGATGGTTTTCTAGCTTTACCTAACGCTAATACTTCGGTAGCGAAGAAAACTTGGTTTTTAATGTGTGTTTCAGGTTCTGAATCTCAACAGAGGATTTTGACAGCAGAAACACAATATTTAGAGAAAACAAGTAAGTCACTTTTTGGAAGCAATCAAGGGGAGCGTACAATAGCTTTAACGAGCAACTATACAGCGGGAATATTTTTTCAGCCATATAGTTGCCGTCAGCCTCGTCTTGTTAAAAGGGACAAATTTCATGAAGAGACCGGAGACGAAAACAGAACACACGAGCCGCCATCCCATCCAGAAGGGAGGAAGAAGAGATCCAGAGAAGAAGGAGAAGATGTTCTTCATCTTGCTCCATGATCTTCGATCTCCTAGCCACCACACCTCCATAGCCATTACTTGTACTTGAGAGAGAGGGAGATCTCCACCTTGCAAGACTACTGTTTGAGATTGTTCTTCCCATCTTGAATTGTGTTGGGTTTATTTCTATTCTTATTGTGGATATCCACGGTAATATCAAGAAGAACTCCCTTTATTTAATTATATCGATGATGCTTTGTTCTCTCATGTGTGAGTAAGTTCCCTTGGGCGTGGGAGATGTAAGGGATTGGTGAGATGTGATGTGCCTATATAATTTCCATTAAGTTTGTGGTTGATTTTAATTACTATATTACGTGTGCTTGACTATCTGTGGGATGCTTAGTCCCTGTTGTCCAATTAAGGGCCCAGACAACATGATTGTTTGTTCTACATAGATAGAATCTTGTTGGCTAGAAGACCGACAACTCCCGAATGACACAGGGATATCAATGGGAAACTAGTTTGACTCAAGGATCACGAGGAGTCACTGTGCTTATTGCATTAGTATTATCCAAAGAGCTTAAATGCTAAGCAACTTGAAGGATCTTAATCATCTAGTGACTGATCATGGTTGTAGTAACATGCTAGTAGGATTATTGAAGTTGGGATGAACTCTACCAAGAAGAGTTCTCGCTAATTATGGGTTGCTCGCCTACACACATACTTAAAAGATTATAATTATTACACTTATCACTCACCCACCTGGCACATTCACTATCACCATGAACTGAATCTCACCGCGCCTACTTTGTCATCTACAGAAAACAACAAACAAATCGTTCTTTACTTTTATTCTTTTTATTTTTGAAGTTTATATTTTAGTTTGATATAAATACTTTCCTTTAATCCAAATTCTATTCTTATTTTTGTTTGATATAAATACTTGTAGTCAATTCACTTGAAGACATGTGACAACTTTGAGTGCGACAGAGACTTCACCCATAAACACTTACCTTTGGGCTCCATGTGGGATCAACATCTCAACTTCGAAACTACCTACAAACGATTTGTGCACTTGCAGCCATCAAGCTATTTTTTGGTGATGTTGCCGGGGAGCTAAGCGTGACATGGTTATACCCTACGGGTACACGACATTAGCATACCTGGTCCAGCCCAAGGAAGGCCCACGATAATATACGTGGCCCATGAAGATTTTCGGGTGGCCCAAGTCCATGACGTCTTCGGATCCTTGGAGAGCAAGACTAGAACAGATAGAATATTGAAATGGGTAAACCCTAAACTTGTAACCGACTCGATCTGTGCCCGGGACCTGCCTACCTCTATATAAAGGCTAGGAGGGCACGACGAGGAGGAGCTCTCTCACCTCACCGCATACACACCTCACGCCAGATTGCATCTGCGCACCCCTGTACTTTTCGGTTCCGCCGTAATCAAGAGCAGACAAGCAGGAGTAGGTTTTCCCTCCGGGGGCCTGAACCTGGGTAAATCTCGTGTCCCCTTGTTGCTTGTATGGTAACCGTTCCGTGATCTCCAGCACCCGCATCTTCTCCGAAACCCAAGCTCATAACAATGGGCATTGACGAGATTAAACCTCGTCAATTGGCGCCGTCTATGGGAAATGGGGGCGCTGATTGTGCGATCGTGACGGTCCCGACCAAAGCGATCTACAACTCCTCGGCGATGGAGAGCCATCTCCTCTTCGATGCTTTCGACTTCACCGCCCACTCGCCAGCCACCATGAAGGACTTTGATCCCGTAGGCGACGGGCTCGAGATCCTGTTCGGGAGCTTCTGCTTCTAGGTGGGACAGACCGGCACTCTCCGCCTCCCAGAGCGGGTGCCACTGCCATCGATCAGGCCCGCCTCATGGGCTCCGCATCCCAGTGTGCTATGCATGTCAACATCGACAGATGAGTCATACGGCAACAACAGCTGCAACTCAGATCTGTGCGATCCCCCGTCGGATGAAGGGACCTACGGTTCTGGATCCGAAAGCTGCAGCAGCAGCGATCCAACCTATGGATGCTACCAATGTGTCGTGGTCATCCAAAACGATGTGGACCAACAACCACCAGGTTCGGGTGCCCACATACCACCTCTCAACCCATAGGGTTACGAAAACAGGAGGCAACCATCCCCCCACCCCCCGCCCAACAAGGACGACCCCGATGCCAATCGAGTAATCCACCTCAGCGAGGAAGGATGGAACCAGGCACATGAAGCCGTGGCGGGCAACAAGATCCTTCCTGTGGGTGCCTCACGGGACCTACTGATGGCATACCACCTGCTCCTCATCGAAGAGCACAAAAAGCAGGTGAAGATGCAAGAAGTACTCGACAAACGCAAGCAAGCGGCCTCAGAGTCTAGCGCGCGGCGAGCTGCGCTCTCTGCCGTTGGCGGCTCCAGCTCGCACGGCAACAATGCCAACAAGCATCACTCTCGCGTAGAGAACATGGATCCTGCTGCGCATCGCGAGGTGACTCTAACCCTCAACACATACTTCATGGAGATGGACACCAACGGCAACGTCATCCCGAAGACGCCACAAGCAACGATCATGGCAGCCACCACATATCTCGTGTCCCATCCACCTCCGGTGTGGCACCCGAAGAGAGCTATGCACAAGTCCGCACTAGCCGGGCTCGGACTTGTCGGAGCTGCGCTCCACGAGGAGGCTCATGCGGAGCCAAAAAAGAAGGTTGCGGTCAGATTCAATCGCTACCCCACACCCTCATCCGAAGAGGACGAGCATGACCTACCGCGAAGACGCAAGAGTCCACGATGTCGCAGCCGCGACTATGACGCTCAAAACGACCTCGCTCAGCACAAGGTCGACAAGGCACGCACTAAACGCGTGTGCTCATCTGAATCCGAAGAAGATAACGGCGAAGGAGAACTCTGCGGAGCTCGATGCTTCAGCAGATCTGTTCGGAGGACACGGATGCCGAGAAACTTCAAGCTTCCTGCGTACACTCCGAAGTTCGACGGCACGTAGGACCCCAAGGCATGGCTCAGCGACCACATGTCATCCGTCAAGCTGCACGGCGGAAACAAAAACACCGCTCTGCAATGCCTTCAGCTACAGCTGACAAACGCAGCCCGGATCTGGCTCAGTAACCTATCCTAAGGCTCCACCCAAAGCTAGGAAGAACTGGCCTACAGTTTCATTCAAAACTTTAAAGGTACCAGCAAGAGGCCAGCCTCGATTGAAGAGCAGCGGGCCTGCACTCAACGAATGGGCGAATCCATTCGCTCGTACATACTACGCTGGTCCAATATCAAGAAATCCGTGGCACACATCTCTGAGGAGATAACGATCGACGCCTTCAAATATGGCAACAAGCGCCAGGACTTCAAGGAAGAACTTGGGCACGTCAAGCCCAAGACGCTTCACCACCTCATGGACATCGCCAACAGGTGGGCAGATGGCGAGGACTCCGTCCACCGAGCACACTTGGATGAGGAAGATGACTACGGCCGCTGACGCGAGCGCCGCAGCAAATGAAGATCGCGCGTCTACGACGATCGCGACGGACCCGACATGGTCATGGCTGGCTACGCCGATCGCCGCAACGAAAGCAACCGCAGCAGCGGCAGATACCATGGAAACAACTTCCGCGATGGAGGACGTCCAACGCAAACGTGGCAACGCCACGACCCCGATGACGGGCCCTCGGCATACGACAAGTTATCGGGCCCATGCACCATCCACTTCTACATCGACAAGCAAGATGGCAAAAATAAGGCCAGCCACATGCTCAAAGACCGCCGCGAGTTCCAGAAACTCAACGAGAGCTTGTCCCAGATGAGACAGCAGATCTCGAACCCTGGGTTTGGACACGCGCCTGCACCAGGTGACATAGCCCACGGAGCTCCTCCACCACCACCTGTGGGACCTTCGAATCACCCGATCGCACCAACGCAGAACAACGGCGTAAACGGGTACCCCGCGCCGAAAGGGTCATTGATGATCCAAAAGGGGCGCCAAACAAACAGGGTGCAAAATAAGATCACCCGCCAGGTCAGCTTGGCTGTGACCGCTCCACCCTCTATCCCTGAGTACCTCGGCGGTTCGGAGTCCTGCATCACATTCAGCCGTTCGGATCACCCCCGCCAGATCCCTCGTCCAGGTCATGCTTACCTGGTGCTCTGTAACACCCTCAGAATCGTCCCTATGCAAGTCTTAGCGAGTCTCGCCAAACCCGCATAGAAACGATTCAAAGGCGCCCACCGGGCACTTTCATGCGGGTGGAAAACGAAGTAATATCATTACACAATAGTCCACGATGGAACCCACAAAACAGATATATACAACAACGACTCAAAGAGTCAAGAATACAGATATATAATACAAAGATCGAAATCACCTTGAAAATGATACAACGTCTGACTACGGACAAGATGCAAATGGGGCTAAGAGACCCGAAGAATAACCAATGGCGTCCATAACCCTGCCCAGGCCAATCCGGAAGGGTAACCCTGCTAACGACGTCGATATCAAAACCTGCTTAAACAAAAGGGGTACCGACAAAGGGCAAAGGAAAAAGAGAGCGGTCAGTACTGAGGCCAGTACACGGCAAGACTAGAATTTGGCGGTCCTCGCCTACATAGGTATGGTGGACTGAAGCGGCAGCGCAGCATGCACTAAACAACCTATAGAGACTCAATACAACTGGCGGCTATCAGATAGGGATACGAAAGACCTATTTGGATCCAACCTGAAACTATCACCAAGCATACCCATCCTGGTATTTCCCCTTCGAGACCAAATGAGGAAGTCAACCGAGGAACTCACACAGTTGGCAGTTTTATTCATTTTGATATAGTTGCAACAATTACTAGTCAGATATAGATAGCATGAGTCATCCTGATATAATAAGCAGTGGGCAGATTTAGTTAACCATTCCGTTGTAGTTGTAGTACTTACTAGTCAGCTACATATAGCATGAGACATCCCAAAATCCAGCAGTTGTTGGTACTTTTATTTAGCCATTTCGTTGTAGTGAAGCTGATTACTAGTCATTGTAAAGTCAAATTTATAGCACTACTTTAGTTATAGTTGTCTATGATCGAGATACTATGCTCCAAGTCATCCATAACCGCGGACACGGCTTTCAGAAAGTTTTACCCTGCAGGGGTCACAAATAGCAACACACGCACGATCAACCTCGGAAAAAACCAAATGAAAACCCAACGAGGCATCACGACAGAGCAATTGCAAGATTCATATAATATTTCAGGGGGCCACCCCACAAGGCTACCCGCGACGAAGTTGGCCGGCTCCGGAATGGACCCAGAGATTTGCGTCAATGGTTGTAAACGACTGGGAACCTGAAAGTGTGACTGGGCTTGTCGATACCGCGAAAACACTACGCTTACCTAAACAGTACAGGCGCTCCACGCGCAATCGTAAATAAAGCAGTAAGGCATGGCATAAGTATAGGATAGTAAAAAATCCCCAAACTAGTTTGTGGCCCCAATAAATAATATATGACTCAAGCTCTGGCTAGGGGGATTCATGGTCCCACATGCGGATAGTGCGAGTATTCAAACAACAGGTATCAAGTACTCGGGATCCTACGGGACACAAGTGGACGGTTAAAAACCAAATAACATCTATTACCCACCTGTGCCTCTGCATTATTTACCTACTTCAATTTTAGTTATTAAACAATAACTAAAGCCATGATCATCTCCAACATAAAGCATATGACAGCCTTCCAACAATTGTGGTACTGGACGACACGCAACAGCACTTGAGCAAGCGACTACGACGCGCAAGTCCAACTATCTACCAAACAATAGGTAATAGGATGTGTCCAAGGCAATATAAGGCTGCAAGGGAAAACTAGAGCATCACAACACAGATAGCAATAGATCAACAGGAAGGAATAAATACTATAAAAGTAAGATAGGTAGAAAGGGGGAGATTGCTCGCCTGAAAACATTGCCGAAGGTTCATCCGAAGATCAGGTCGACTCTCGCATCAACGCATCGGCCTAATCCGTGAAGAAGCAAAGTCCTAGAAGAAACACCGGATGCACCATTTAATACTACGGCAAAAGATCGAGCATGATGCATGTATGATGTATGGCATGGCAAAGATGCGATGCAATGAGGCAATATTAAGCGGAACCGGCGTCCTGACAATTATTTATTAAGTTCATGTTGTTTAGATACCCCCCAATTTAAATGGTGCTTTAACAAGGCAAAAGATAGCACCGGTTTGCTACACAAATTTAAATGGGGCCAATATAAGACTAGATTTGCCCACATATGGACCCCATATTTAATTATGAGGTGAATCAGCATAATGCCCCCAAACCACAAGCATGTATGCAACATGAACATTTTATATGCAACAAGTATATATAATATATTATAAAAATAAAGGTCTCAAGAAAAGGTCGTGTGCGTTGCAGGCGTGCGTGCGTTGTGTGTAGCCAGATGGGGATCGACTGTGGGGGTGCGTGGAAGGTGCGGGCGGGACATCGTGCGTGTTAGAAGGTTTGGTTCAGGTGGGTGGCGGCGACTGGGTGTGGAGGGAGGGTCTGAGGTAGGTGGGGATTAGGGTTTGGAGAATAGGACTAGATTAGGGTTTTCAGTGAGATTGGTTGGGCCGATCGGGGTGGTAGGTGGCCTGGCTTTCGGCCCGGCCTGCCTTCTCCGGTCAAAACTGTTTTATTTTAAAACACTATTGTTTGTTTTAATTTTAGTAAACGATTTTGTAATTAGTTTTAGACAAACAAAATATCCGGAAACATACGGGGGTTTAATTTGAAATAGAAGGAGGGCTAGTTTAGAAAATAATATAGTCTTTCGCAACATAGTTTCAAGCAAAATAATATGCATGATGACGTCATAATGATGCACATAATAAAAACAACGGCGATTTTCTAGTAGTGGATTTACCCGGGTGCTACATGCTCGAGGCGCAAATCAGAGGATTCGAGATGAGTCACGTCTTCATGGATGGCGGCAGCAGCATCAATCTGATGTTCGCTAGCACCTTAGCAGCAATGTGGATCCCGCTGTGCAGCCTGTAACAATCTGAACAACGTTCCATGGCATCGTCCCAGGGAAGGGCATATTTCCCCTGGGAAAGATATGGCTCGATGTCATCTTTGGCAAGCCCGACAACTTTCGGTGTGAATGACTCGAGTTCGAAGTGGTGGGCTGGCCATCACAATACCACGCCATCCTCGGGCGCGTGGCATTTGCAAGATTCTTGGCAGTACCTCACTACGCGTACCAGCTACTCAAGATGCTAGGACCTAGGGGCGTCATCACGGTCCACGGGAGCTTCACCCGGTCCGACCACTGCGACAGGGATTTCAACAGAATCTCCCAGTCATTTGGCATGTAGGAGGAGCTCACAAGGCTCCGAGAGGTGACAGACAACGGGGCACCCCCAGTCTCAAGGCAAAACGCACCTGATATGTCGTTCGACTCAACAGTCAACACGAAAAAGGTGCAGCTCCACCCGATGAACGCATCCAAGACGCCGTTGATCGCCAACGAACTCAGCCCCGCATAGGAAGGCACGCTCGTCGAATTCCTCCATGAGTGCTGGGAAATCTTCGCCTTGTGTCCTGCGGTGTAACATCCCAAAAATATTAAACTTGGATCATCAAACTCTAATCATCAAAATTAGGGTTAACAAAAACTTTCTCAACTAAAAATATGAAAGCATTCATATGTGTGTGTATTCAAAATTTGGATTCTTTTGAATTGCCATGGTTCTGTGTTTCTTTGCTTGTAAAATGATTCTTACGTGAAATAAACATCATATAAACAATCCCCAAACTTTTCCCAAAGACAAACAACTCAAAACGAATAAATTAAGTGAATGGTCACTTTGGCCAAATTAACTCCCATGCCTACTTTGGCTATCTCTAATTTTCAAAACTCAACAGAAACATGTATGGATCTTTGCACCCCTTGATAGTACTCATAATAGGGTACCAAGGCCCACTTTGTGATCATCCAAAAACATTCAAATGATCAGTTTAAATGACAGTTTAAAATTAAATCTATCTCATATGGGAAGATCCCACTATTTCAAAAATCACTCAAACAAGCTCAATTTTCAAAACCCAAGCACCCACAAAATCCTCAACACATGCCTAGCACACCCACCAAAAATCTTTTCAAAATTCAAAACTCAAGTTCTTGCGGCCATTTCATCAAACAGGTTGTAGATTCAAATCAACCAAATCACAAACACTACTTTGAGCAGTGTTTTGGCCAACCTTGTTCCCTCTCTTGTTGCAACTAGCCCTAGTAGATCATCTAGCACCTTTAACTAACCTCTAGCACCACTGTGAGCTTGCCAATGCCATCAATGGTGAGCAGGCCGATCCTCACCATGTCACCCCAGTGTGGACAGCAAGCTAGAGGAAGAACTAGCCGTGCCAACCTTGTCTAGCAGGCAGCCCATGCCTCACCGCCTCCTCTCGACTAGCCCTAGATCGAAGACAGAGACCAAAACCGCCAGGAACGCCGCGCCCGTGCCGCTGTCTACCATGCCGACGCGCACCCCAGTGCAAGCGCCGTTCCCACGCAACCCGACCACCTCGAGCCCTTGCCGCTTGCCAGCATGCACCCCACCATCCCAGGACACCACCAGACATGTTCGTTTCATCGCCCGTACCCCGTAGCCACCGCTCGCCGCGGAGTTCGCCACCTCTTCCTCGTAGAGCACCGCACGTTCCCGACCAATTGCCACCGCCCCTAAGCTCGCATTCAAGTTCTAGAGCATCGCCAAGAGACCACCCATCGATCGCCAACCGCAGCCATGCCTCTCACCGCCCGTAGCCGTATCGCCACCGTCGCCTGCCCATCCCTCTCGGTCTCGCCATCGAGCCTATAAAAGGAGGCAACCCCCGCTCGATTTCTTCTCACCATCTCACTCCCCACCTCTCACTGATACTTCCCACTTATTTCCGGAGCAAGGCGAGCAGTGCATCGCCGGAATTTCACCGGAGCCCGCCGCCTCTGGAGAAGAAGGGAGCAGTTGATTTCGACCACGCCCAGAGCTGCCTCGACCATCCCTGAGCTCGCCGTCGTCGCCTTCGTCGTTCGCCCCCATCACCGATCCTCGCCTGAGCCCCGGTGAGCCTCCCACGACCCCCACTGAGCCGCTAGGGTTCGAGCTCGCCGGTGACATGTTCATCGTCGACGACGACCGATCACCCTTCTAATCCAACGCACCACATCGCCCCGTACCGCTTCACGTGTTATGAGCCACTGACGGGTGGAACCCCCTGACAGCTGAGCTCCGCGCTGCGGAGTGACACTGGGCCAGCCCATTAGCATCTCCCGCGTAGCCCAATCGTTTGAATTTAGAATTTTCCTTTTTAATTCAAACTCAGTTCTGTACCTAGTTTCAAAAATCAACCCATCTCGATTTAATCAACCAAATTGCATAAAACCAATTTTGTTAGAAAGGTACTGAAATGATTAATCCAAGCCCGTTGGATTCAAATCATTTGGATCTGTAGATCAACCTTGGTAAAAATAACAAGTCAGAAGCTTTGCTGCATTCAAATATTTTTCAAATTTCAGCCATAATAGCTTTTGAGTTGATTCCAACTCTCAAAAATCACATTTGATCGTACCTTTCAAGATATATAAAAACATATGGGTTTACTTACAGAAATAATGTGCAAGTAATAAAAGAATGCCACATAGGCACTTCTACTCACTTTAATTATTTAAAATAAAAAGGTTAAACCTTATTAAATTGTGACACCACTTTAAATCACATTCCCAGGTACTGAAATATGTGGTGATGACATGTGTCAACATGATCCCATGTTTGAGTTGGAGAATATTAAATCTTAAATAGTTTTTCAATGAGTAGAAATTACTTTTCTAAAAATAAAATAAATAAGACAAATGCTTTAATCTTGTAATATAGGTGATGATGCTAGATCATCTATAGTGCACCTTTGTGTGATGATTGAAAATAGTTAAGTATTGTTTGCTGATTGTGTACCTCGCAATTATTTGTAGACGCTAGTACCGACCAAGGATACGAGGAGGAAGGAGGATACTACGAAGAAGAAGCCGAGGAGAACTTCAACCACTACTCTGCACAAGGCAGGCCTTACTAACCAAGTTGACCTTGCAAGCTAATACTTTCTTGTTACCATGCCAACTAGATGCCTTAAGCATATGTGATCATACCCACTTGATAACACAATCCTAGTTTTACTTGCAAGCTTTATACTTTATTTCTTTATCAAAGCTTTCTTTTAGAGTTTACTTAAGTGACTTGTAGATTCTAGGAAGATAATTGAAGGTTGCATAAAGAGCATTAATTTTGGCCTAAGCTAGATAATCTTGATGTTATCCTAAGGCATGAGATTGAACTTAATTAATCTCCACTTGTTTACCACCCTTCATTAGTAATTACCACACTTGTAGATGCTAGTGCTAAGCATAAAACTTGATCAACTTTAGATGGGAATACTTGGTGAAAATGGTTATGAAAACCTTGGAATGATGTGTCATTCTACTGAAATGTTTTGACATGTGTTTCCAAACACCAGATGATTTTGATGATGAAAATGTTGAGGCATGAGCCTTAGCCCTTTATAAAACTGATGGTTGTCTGGATGCGATACCATTCCAATTTTATCGTACAACCACAATACCCGAAAATTGGGTCGGGCTTGACTGGAAACTTATATACCTTAGTATGGGTTCCCTCACGGCCAAGGTATGAGCTGAGGCTACCTTGTGAAGATTGTCCACCTGTGCAGTACCCAAGATGACAATTGGTCATGGTTGGGAGGCCAAACTCACAGGAGAGGTGCCTATACTAGGGCGTGTAATTGAAAGGTTAGGATTGATTATCCGCATACTGAGTATGGTGAATTCAGGATTTGTTCATGACGGATGTATCGAATGTTGTGGTGAAAGTGTACAATCTCTGTAGAGTGTCAAACTATTCGAATAGCCGCGTCCGCGGTTATGGACAGTTGGAGTGGCCATATTGTTCCCCCGTCAGATGTTTTCAAAATGACTTGTGAAATGAATTGAGACTTTGACTTGACCACAACAGGGTTGTGATATGACATTCAAGTTCCCACTTAGGTGTTATAAATTTTCAACTAGCTTTCTTTGCTTCTGAACTTAGTAGAGGTAAATCTGGCTTTTTGCAAAACAACCCTAGAGCTTAGTGTCCTAATATAAAAACCCCCTTAACTTGTTAGTTTTAGTTTGCGGGTACTTAAAGAGTACTCATGGCTTTGTCCCTGGCTATTCCCGTGGCCAGACTATGAAGAGGAGTACCAGGATGATGGACCCCAGGAAGGTTACGACAACTAGGATCATCTCCCATCGTCAGCATTGCCTGTGACCCCGAAGATGGAGCTACCTTTATTATTACGTTATTCTGTTGCTTGAGTTGTATTAAGAACTGGATCATGAGATCCTTATTTGTGTAAGACCTTATGTATGGTTTGTAATGGATGATGTACTGTGATATCCAAATCTATTATGTCTCGCAAAAATGGTAATCCTGGGATTGTGATGTATGGCATAATAGGCATCTGGGATAAAAAATCCGGGTGTTGACAAGTTGGTATCAGAGCCATCCTGACCATCAGAGACCCTAGTTAGACTGGATGTTTGAATCAAAAACTTAGTTTCAAAACCAAAGCAAGCAAATAATTACAAACACTTATTCCCATTCTTATCACTTGGTTTCTTTCATAAAAATTCATGTTCCTCAAAAACTCTTGCAAAATACCTAAAATCTGACACACTTGATCACTCTACTAACTTACTCATCCTATATTCTTATAGATGGACGTGATGTACAGGAAGTTTTATCAGTTGGGGAATGGAGGAGACCTCATCTTTGAGCAGGATTTGGACCAGCTTTTGGAACTTCTGGAGCGTCCACACCCCGAGTTCTTCGGAGCTCGGCTCAATGATCAAGGAGGAGAAGATCTGAAGTGGCTAATTCTTGCAAGTCTCTGAGGAAAGATTGAACCTCCCATTGCTGAGGGAATTCAGTTCACCTTGAGAGAACAACTTGCTCGATGGACTTGTCAGGGCCATGCAGGAAGCTCTTGCCTGTCTGTGTGGGCAGATTATCAACCAGATCAAGGGTACCCGCTCTGAGTTCTTTCCAAGGCGTGATGCTATCGGACAGCCACTGGAAGCCCCATACCACCACGAGCTGAAGACTCAGTTGGACCACCTTAGCTTCATGATGTATGATCGTCAGCAGGAGTTGGACAATGCCCGTGACTACTCCAACCACAAGTCCGCCATCATCAAGACAAAGGATTAGACCATCGCCATGCTAGCAAAGGATCACAAGTCTCGCCGCTGTCATCTTGACAAGAAGGAGCGCATCATTGCCCGTCTTCGCCACCATATCTCGGATTTCGAGGAGACCATCCACGAGAGAGACATGCAGTTGGAGGAAAGGGAGAATACCGGAGAAGATCTTCGTGGAGACCCCTACTCCTATCTCAGCGATGATGATGATTTTCTGGAGGATCAGGCCATGGACTTCTTCACCGATGAGGAGGATTTCGCCTTCATCGATGATGATGAGGATGATGAGGATGACGATTACACCGACTCCAAGGAGTAGTAGCACCTGAGCACTAGCGTAGTGAGTTGTATTCGGTCCCACTGTATCGTAGTTTCCAGAATGGTTCCTAAAACCATCTGTTTTTCCTTTGTTGTGGTGTGTGTTGTATCGTGTGCTATGGATGAATGAATGAAAAGCAAGTTGCTAGAAAATCTGAGTTAAACCTTAAAAACTTTTCAAAGTCCCTGAACCTTAGAAATTTCCCTCTTTTCTCATGATCTATCTCAATCATCAGATGCCACGCGGAGGAAGTGGTTCATCCTCGGACCCGATGTTGCAGATCCTGCAAATGTTGGTTTCTGACCGCGAAGCTGAAAGAGCAGAACGTCAAGCCAACCTAGCCACCCTTCAGCAGATAGCTCAGCTGGCCCACAACAATCAAGGCCAAGGAAATCAGGACAACCATGGATCTAAGCTCAAGAATTTCCAGAACACCAACCCACCTGTTTTCACTAAGTCGGAAGAGCCCTTAGACGCAGATGATTGGCTGCAAACCATGGAGAACAACCTGGAAGTCGCCGGAGTGTAAGCTAACGAGAAAGTTCTGTTCGCCACCCACTATCTAGCCGGAGATGCAAGAGCATGGTGGAACAGCGTTCGTGCAATGACCGGAGGACAGATGATGACCTGGGAGGAATTCAAGGTCAAGTTTAGCAGAATCCATGTGCCACCAGGTTTGATCAAGAGAATGAGAGTTGAGTTCAGATAACTGAAGCAAGGAAGGATGACCATAGTGGAATACCGTGACAAATTCATGTCATTAGCTAGGTATGCCCCGGATGAGACTGACAATGAGGCCAAGAAGAAAGAAAGATTCTTGAATGGTCTGCACGATGAGATGTAGACGGTGTTGGTCAATATCCCCTTTGCTGATATTGAAGCCCTAGTCGACTCTGCCATCCAGATGGAAGGAAAGATCAACCAAGCCAATGAGAACCGCAAGTGTCGCATGATGCATCAGCCAGGAACCCATCATACCCCAAAGTATCGCCCCAACCCATCTCCAGGATTTGCCCCGAGAACCAACAGACCCCCGATGAACCGTCCGACCTATCCCAACCGTGGAAACCCGAGGCCCGGAGGAAATCACAACAACCCTGGCAACTCTGTCAATTTCAACCGTGCACCACCCAAGTTCAACAACAACAATGTTGCCGCCAACACCAACACTGCCCCGAGGACTGGAAGCAATGTTGTGCCTGTTGCAGCAAAGGACAAGTTGCAAGTGACTTGTTATGACTGTGGAAATAAGGGTCACTACTCAAATGAGTGCCCCAAGAAGAATGCCGCAGCCCCCATTGCAAATGCCCCAGCTCAGCAGCAGCTTCGTGTTCAGCCCGGAAGAAGGTTTGCCCCAGGGAACTCGCTCAACCACAACGGCCGTCTTTTTCTCATGCATGCTGAAGAAGCCCAGGCAGCGCCAGACGTCATGCTGGGTATGTTTTCTGTTAATTCAGTACTTGCTAGAGTGTTGTTTGATTCTGGTGCATCGCACTCATTTGTCACCGAAGAATTTGCATGCACTAGTAAGATTCAACCAACCAAACTGAAGCATGTTATGATTGTTCAAATCCCCGGTTCAACCACCAAAGCTAGGCAAATCTGCAAAGTCGTCCCTATCTGAATCCATGGCATAGATTTTTATGCTAATCTGATAGTACTCGAAACTAAAGGTTTGGAAGTAGTACTAGGAATGGATTCGATGTCCAAACATAAAGGATTAATTGACTGCGCCAAGAAAGCCATAACCATGACTAGTACAGCCGGAATATTAGTCGAGCATATATCTGAAACCTTACCTCGTCAATTCAAGTGCAACAAGAGTATAGCCCAACCTACCATTGACCAAGTCCGGATAGTCTGTGAATACCCTGATGTATTTCCAGATGTTTTGCCCGGTATGCCCCCAGATCGGGATATCGATTTATCATTGAACTAATCCCCGGAACAGGACCCATAGCCCAGAGACCATATAGTACGAACCCGTCTGAACTAGCAGAACTAAAGAAGCAACTGGATGCCATGTTGGAAATTGGATTGATTCAACCAAGTGCGTCACCATGGAGATCACCTGTTTTGTTCGTGGACAAGAAAGATGGAGGTAACCGTTTGTGTACGGATTATCGGAAGTTGAATGATGCCACTATCAAGAACAAATACCCATTGCCCAAGATAGAAGACCTGTTTGATCAGTTGACCGGTGCCAAAGTGTTTTCTAAGATTGGTCATAGAACATGCTATCATTAACTCAAGATTCGCGCAGAGGATATTCCAAAGACTGCCTTTACCACCAGATATGAATTATACGAGTATAATGTCATGTCTTTTGGATTAACCAATGCCCCCGCTTATTTCATGAATCTCATGAATAAGATTTTTATGGACTTCCTGGATAAGTTTGTCATTGTTTTCATCGATGACATTCTGATTTATTCCAAATCAAAAGAAGAACATGAGCTACACTTAAGGACCATTCTTGGAACCCTTAGAGAGCATCACTTGTATGCCAAGTTTAGCAAATGTGAATTCTGGTTACAGGAGGTAGGATTCCTCGTCCACATTGTATCATTCGGAGGAATTGCCGTTGACCTTGCAAAGGTGAAAGATTATGAAGATTAGCAAGCCCCAACCAATCAAACCCAAGTTCGTGCATTTCTCGGATTGGCGGGATACTACCGCAAGTTCGTAGAAGGATTCTCGAGTATCGCCAGACCCATGACCCAATTGATGAAGAAGGACAAGAAGTTTGAATGGACAGACAAATGTGAAGCGAGTTTTCAAGAACTCAAGAGAAGATTGATTTCAGCCCCAATCTTAATCATGCCAGATATCACGAAGCCCTTTGACGTGTATTGTGATGCATCCAAGATCGGTCTCGGATGTGTGCTAATGCAAGAAGGCAAAGTAATATCTTATCTATCCCGACAACTGAAACAACATGAGCAGAACTATCCAACCCATGACCTCGAGCTCGTAGCCGTAGTTTTAGCCCTGAAGACATGGAGGCACTACCTGATGGGAAACCGTTGTGAGATCTATTTGGATCACAAGAGCCTGAAGTATATATTCACTCAGAAGGAGCTGAATATGAGACAGAGAACATGGATTTAGTTAATCAAAGATTATGATCTGGACATCCACTATCACCCCGGTAAAGCCAACGTGGTAGCAGATGCCCTTAGCAGATTGCCGTGCCGCTTGAACTCCATGATTTTGAAGGAGCAACCAAGTCTGCACAAACAGATGGAAGATTTCCGCATAGAATTAGTGAGTGAAGGATTTTTGGCTAGCATAGAACTTCAACCGACTTTGATCAGTCACATCAAGGAGACGCAGAAAGGAAATGCTAGTATCGACAGAATCAAGCTTCGTATCGGTACATGCAAAGTACCCAGATTCACCGAAGACGAAGAAGGAGTTCTGTGGTACAAAGGACGCCTTTGTGTACCAGCAGATTCTAAGTTGAAAGAAGTTATTCTCAAGGAAGCTCATGATACTCTTTATTATATCCACCCCGGAGGAACGAAGATGTATCAAGATTTGAAAGAACAATTTTGGTGGCATAAGATGAAGAGAGAAATCAAAAGCTATATCGCCAAGTGTGATATATGTCAGCGAGTCAAGGCGGGACATCAAAGACTCGCTGGATTGTTGCAACCATTGCAGATTCCGGAATGGAAATGGGATTCCATTGGAATGGACTTTATCACCGGATTACCTACTTCTAGTAGGGGAAATGACTCTACCTGGGTCATAGTGGACAGATTGTCCAAAGTCGCCCATTTCTTACCAGTTAATACCACATATCAGAGTTCGAAGCTAGCGGAGTTATACATCGCTAGAATCGTTAGTTTGCACGGAGTCCCCAAGAACATCGTATCTGATCGAGGAACTCAGTTTACCTTGAGATTCTGGAAGAAAGTCCAAGAAGGTTTAGGAACCCGACTAGATTTCAGCACAGCATATCAGCCTCAGACCGACGGACAAACGGAGCGAGTAAATCAAATACTCGAAGACATGTTGAGAGCATGTGTGTTAGAGTATGGATCTAAATGGGAATACTATTTGCCGTTTGCAGAATTTTCATACAACAACAGTTATCAAGCTAGTTTGCAAATGGCCCCAATTGAATTCATGTATGGAAGGAAGTGTCGCACCCCTTTGAATTGGTCAGAAGTAGGAGAGAGTCAGATTTTCGGACCCAACATCCTACGAGAAGCAGAAGAGAAGGTTCACAAGATTAGTGAGAACCTCAAGATAGTTCAGTCAAGACAGAAGAGTTACGTCGATAAGAGACGTCGAGACCTCGCCTTTAATATCGGATATTTTGTGTATCTGAAAGTGTCTCCATTAAAGGGAATGCGGCGTTTCCAGCTGAAAGGAAAGTTAGCCCCCAGATATATCGGCCCCTTCAAGATTCTGAACCGTCTAGGAGAAGTGTCGTATCAATTGGAACTGCCAGAAGAAATGCTAGCCGTGCACAATGTGTTCCATATCTCATTACTTCGCAAGTGCCTCGAAGTTCCGGAGAAGACGGAAGTGTTCAAGAATATTGATCACCAGACCATAGAAATCAACGATGACCTGACCTATCCCGAAGTACCCATCCGTATTTTGGAAGAAGCTTTCAGAACTACCAGAACCCGAAGCATCAAGTTTCTCAAGATTCAATGGAGCAACCACACAGAAGAAGAAGCTACCTGGGAGCGCGAAGATCACATCAGGACGGAGTTTCCCGATCTCTTCAAATCCTAGGTAATATTTTTCGTCCTTTTTAAATCTCGGGACGAGATTTTATTTATGGGGGAAGGTTTGTAACATCCCAAAAATATTAAACTTGGATCATCAAACTCTAATCATCAAAATTAGGGTTAACAAAAACTTTCCCAACTAAAAATATGAAAGCATTCATATGTGTGTGTATTCAAAATTTGGATTCTTTTGAATTGCCATGGTTCTATGTTTCTTTGCTTGTAAAATGATTCTTACGTGAAATAAACATCATATAAACAATCCCCAAACTTTTCCCAAAGACAAACAACTCAAAATGAATAAATTAAGTGAATGGTCACTTTGGCCAAATTAACTCCCATGCCTACTTTGGCTATCTCTAATTTTCAAAACTCAATAGAAACATGTATGGATCTTTGCACCCCTTGATAGTACTCATAATAAGGTACCAAGGCCCACTTTGTGATCATCCAAAAACATTCAAATGCTCAGTTTAAATGACAGTTTAAAATTGAATCTATCTCATATGGGAAGATCCCACTATTTCAAAAACCACTCAAACAAGCTCAATTTTCAAAACCCAAGCACCCACAGAATCCTCAACACATGCCTAGCACACCCACCAAAAATCTTTTCAAAATTCAAAACTCAAGTTCTTGCGGCCATTTCATCAAACAGGTTGTAGATTCAAATCAACCAAATCACAAACACTATTTTGAGCAGTGTTTTGGCCAACCTTATTCCCTCTCTGGTTGCTACTAGCCTTAGTAGATCATCTAGCACCTTTAACTAACCTCTAGCACCACTGTGAGATTGCCAATGCCATCAATCGTGAGCAGGCCGAGCCTCACCATGTCACCCTAGTGTGTACAGCAAGCTAGAGGAAGAACTAGCCGTGCCAAACTTGTCTAGCATGCAGCCCATGCCTCACCGCCCCCTCTCGACCAGCCCTAGCTCAAAGACAGATACCAGAACCGCCATGAACGCCGCGCCCACGCCGCTGTCGACCATGCCGACACGCACCCTAGTGCACGCGCTGTTCCCACGCAACCCGACCACCTCGAGCCCTCGCCGCTCACCAACATGCACCCCACCGTCCTAGGAGACCACCAGACATGTTCGTTTCATCGCCCGTACCCCGTAGCCACCGCTAGCCGCGGAGTTCGCCACTTCTGCCTCGCAGAGCACCGCACAGTCCCGACCAATTGCCACCGCCCCTAAGATCGCATTCAAGTTCTAGAGTATCGCCAGGCAACCACCCGTCGATCTCCAACCGCAGCCATGCCTCTAGCCGCCCGTATTCGTGTCGCCACCGTCGTCTGCCCATCCCTCTCGGTCTCGCCGTCGAGCCTATAAAAGGAGGCAACCCCCGCTCGATTTTTTCACACCATATCACTCCCCACCTCTCACTGATACTTCCCACTTCTTTCCGGAGAAAGGCGAGCAGCGCATCGCTAGTATTTCACCGGAGCCCGCCGCCTCTGGAGAAGAAGGGAGTCGTTGATTTTGACCACCCCCGGAGCTGCGTCAACCATCCCTAAGCTCGCAGTCGTTGACTTCGTCGTTCACCCCCATCGTCGACCCTCGCCTGAGCAACGGTGAGCCTCCCATGACCCCCACTGAGCCGCTAGGGTTCGAGCTCGCCGGTGACATGTTCATCATCGACGACGACCCTCAGCCGTCATTCACCCTTCTAATCCAACGCACCACATCGCCCCGTACCGCTTCGCGTGTTATGATCCACTGACGGGTGGAACCCCCCTGTCAGCTGAGCCCCGCGCTGCGGAGTGACACTGGGCAGGCCCATTAGCATCTCCCACGGAGCCCAATCGTTTGAATTTAGAATTTTCCTTTTAAATTAAACTCAGTTATGTACCTAGTTTCAAAAATCAACCCATCTCGATTTAATGAACCAAATTGCATGAAACCAATTTCCTTAGAAAGGTACTGAAATGCTTAATCCAAGCCCGTTGGATTCAAATCATTTGGATATGTAGATCAACCTTGGTAAAAATAACAAGTCATAAGCTTTTCTGCATTCAAATATTTTTCAAATTTCAGCCATAATAGCTTTTGAGTTGATTCCAACTCTCAAAAATCACATTTGATCATACCTTTCAAGATATATAAAAACATATGGGTTTACTTACAGAAATAATGTTCAAGTAATAAAAGAATGCCACATAGGCACTTCTACTCACTTTAATTATTTAAAATAAAAAGGTTAAACCTTATTAAATTGTGACACCACTTTAAATCACATTCCCAGGTACTGAAATATGTGGTGATGACATGTGTCAACATGATCCATGTTTGAGTTGGAGAATATTAAATCTTAAATAGTTTTTCAATGAGTAGAAATTACTTTTCTAAAAATAAAATAAATAAGACAAATGCTTTAATGTTGTAATATAGGTGATGATGCTAGATCATCTATAGTGCACCTTTGTGTGATGATTGAAAATAGTTAAGTATTGTTTGCTGATTATGTACCTCGCAATTATTTGTAGACACTAGTACCGACCAAGGATACGAGGAGGAAGGAGGATACTACGAAGAAGAAGCCAAGGAGAACTTCAACCACTGCTCTGCACAAGGCAAGCCTTACTAACCAAGTTGACCTTGCAAGCTAATACTTGCTTGTTACCATGCCAACTAGATGCCTTAAGCATATGTGATCATAGCCACTTGATAACCCAATCCTAGTTTTACTTGCAAGCTTTATACTTTATTTCTTTATCAAAGCTTTCTTTTAGAGTTTACTTAAGTGACTTGTAGATTCTAGGAAGATAATTGAAGGTTGCATAAAGAGCATTAAATTTGGCCTAAGCTAAATAATCTTGATGTCATCCTAAGGCATGAGATTTAACTTAATTAATCTCCACTTGTTTACCACCTTTCATTAGTACTTACCACACTTGTAGATGCTAGTGCTAAGCATAAAACTTGATCAACTTTAGATGGGAATACTTGGTGAAAATGGTTATGAAAACCTTGGAATGATGATTCATTCTACTGAAATGTTTTGACATGTGTTTCCAAACACCAGATGATTTTGATGATGAAAATGTTGAGGCATGAGCCTTAGCCCTTTATAAAACTGATGGTTGCCTGGATGCGATACCATTCCAATTTTACCGTACAACCACAATACCCGAAAATTGGGTAGGGCTTGACTGGAAACTTATATACCTTAGTATAGGTTCCCTCACGGCCAAGGTCTGAGCTGAGGCTACCTTGTGAAGATTGTCCACCTGTGCAGTACCCAAGATGACAGTTGGTCATGGTTGGGAGGCCAAACTCACAGGAGAGGTGCCTATACTAGGGCGTGTAATTGAAAGGTTAGGATTGATTATCCGCATACTGAGTATGGTGAATTCAGGATTTGTTCCTAACGGATGTATCAAATGTTGTGGTGAAAGTGTACAATCTCTGCAGAGTGTCAAACTATTAGAATAGCCGTGTCCGTGGTTATAGACAGTTGGAGTGGCCATACTGTTCCCTCGTCAGATGTTTTCAAAATGACTTGTGAAATGAATTGAGACTTTGACTTGACCACAACAGGGTTGTGATATGAAATTCAAGTTCCCACTTAGGTGTTATAAATTTTCAACTAGCTTTCTTTGCTTCTGAACTTAGTAGAGGTAAATCTGGATTTTTGCAAAACAACCCTAGAGCTTAGTGTCCTAATACAAAAAAAACCCTTAACTTGTTAGTTTTAGTTTGCGAGTACTTAAAGAGTACTCATGGATTTGTCCCTGGCTATTCCTGTGGCCAGACTATGAACAGGAGTACCAGGATGATGGACCCCAGGAAGGTTATGACAACTAGGATCATCTCCCATCGTCAGCATTGCCTATGACCCCGAAGATGGAGCTTCGTCTACGCTACCTTTATTATTACATTATTCTGCTACTTGAGTTGTATTAAGAACTGGATCATGAGATCCTTATTTGTGTAAGACCTTATGTATGGTTTGTAATGGATGATGTACTGTGATATACAAATCTGTTATTTCTCGCAAAAATGGTAATCATGGGATCGCGATGTATGGCATAACAGGCATCTGGTATTAAAAAATCCAGGTGTTGACATGCGGACATGCCAGGAGTTCCTAGGGAATTCGCCGAGCACGCACTCAATGTGTTCCCAGATGCCAAGCCCGTCAAACAGTCCATTCGACAATTATCCGGGCCACGGGCCGAAGCCATCGGAGTCGAAGTCAACAGACTACTCGACGTCGATTTCATCAGGGAGATCAAGGAAGGCGAGTGGCTGGCCAACACCGTGATGGTCCATAAAAAGGACAAGGACATCCTGAGGATGTGCATGGACTTAATATCGATGAACAAGCACTGCCGGAAGGATCACTTCCCTCTCCCTCAGATCGATCAAATCATCGACTCGACTGCAGGATGCGAGAAACTCTCCTTCCTCGACGCCTACTCGGGCTACAATCAGATTCGACTGAAGGTCGAAGATCACGAGACGGTGTTCATCACACCATTTGGAGTATTCTGCTACAACACAATGCCCTTCGGGCTGAAGAATGCAGGTGCCACGTACCGGCGGTGCATGCAGGCATGCCTGAAGAGCCAGATCGGCTGCAACATACAGGTCTATGTTGACGACATAGTAGTCAAGACAAGGGAGGTAAATACATTGATCGACGATCTCCGTGAGACGTTTGACAACCTTGATCGCTACAAGATCAAGCTGAACCCAGAAAAGTGCGCATTTGGCGTCCCATCTGGCCAACTGCTTGGCTACTTCATCTCCCAGTGAGGAATTGAGGCGAACCCGAAGAAAATACGGGCCATACTGGCCATGGAGAAACCGAAGAACCTCAAAGGTGTCCAGCAGCTAGCTGGGCGCTGAGAAGATTCATCAGCCGCATGGGTGAGAAGGCCCTGCCTTTCTACCAGCTGCTACGCAAAGCAGACAAATTCGAGTGTACACCTGAAGCCGACGACGCATTCGAAGATCTGAAGCGGCTACTCTCAACCTCGCCCGTCCTGGTCGTGCCAAAGGAACGCGAGCCTCTGCTTCTATGCATAGAAGCCACACATCAGGTGGTAAGCACCGTGCTCGTGGTCGAACGACCCGAAGATGGCAAGACCCATGGGGTCCAATGCCCTATCTACTACCTCAGCGAGGTATTGACGCCAACAAAACAGAGGTACCCTCACTACCAGAAACTCGCCTACGGCGTGTTCATGACTGCTCGTCGGCGGAGTCACTAGTTCCAAGAGCATCAGGTGATGGTTGTCAACAAGGCACCTCTGAACAACATCCTGAACAACCGGGAAGCCACAGGACGCGTATCCCTGTGGCGCATCGAGTTGTCCCCTCTAGACATAGTCTACGAGAAGCGCCATGCAATCAAGTCTCGGGTCCTACCAGACTTCCTCGTCCACTGGATGGAGCTGCAGCTGCCGGACACCCCGGATATGACAGAGTCATGGACGATGCACTTCGATAGCTCCAAGCGCGAGGCTGGAGCAGGAGCCGGGGTCATACTGACATCCCCGCAAGGCGACAAGATGAAGTACGTCCTCCGGATGAAATTTCGAGCTTCCAACAACGAAGCCGAATACGAGGCCCTCATCCACAGCATGAGGATGGCCAACATCTGCAGTGCAATGCGCCTGGTCATCTACGGTGACTCGAACCTCGTCATCCAACAGACGATGAACGAGTGCGACGCACACGCCGCCAACATGATTGTGTACCGCACGCTCTACAACTCACTCGAAGGAGACTTCGACAGCTCCGAGCTTCGGCACGTTGGAAGAGAAAGCAATGAAGAAGCCGACAGACTCGCCAATATCGGCTCCACCTGCGCACAGGTGTCACCAGGTGTGTTCCTCGAACAAATCTGCGTGCCATCCATCAAAAGGAAATTCCCCAAGGGATCACCCGAAGAGGCAGAGCACTTGAGGGATACGCTACCCGAAGGACAGGAAGGACTCGAAAAGCTCGACACAGAGGTCGCAGTGGTCAACCTGATGCGGGTCATGGCAATCGAAGAAACATGGACGCAGCCGTACCTGCGGTACCTGATAAACAGGGAATTGCCTGATGACCCGACAGATGCCCGGCGCATATCTCGCCGGTCCAAGGCCTTTACCATCATCAATGGCGAGTTGTAGAAGCGCAGCATTTCAGGTGTACTCCAATGATGCGTTACAATCGGTGACGGCAAAACCTTCCTCCAAGACATCCACGAGGACATCTGCGGCCATCACGCGGACAGCCGCGCCCTAGTCGCCAAAGCTCTACAAGCTGGGTTCTACTGGCCAATGGCCATGAACGATGCCAAGGACATCGTCCGAAGGTGCAACGGCTGCCAGAGGTTTGCAGATAAACCGCACGCACCAGGATCGGAGCTCAGGCCCATACCCCTGGCATGGCCCTTCGCCCAATGGGGCCTCGACATGATCGGGAAACTGCCCAAGTCCTCAAAAGGAGGCCACGTCTACCTCCTGGTCTCAGTCGACAAGTTCACCAAGTGGATAGAAGCCATTCCCGTTACCAACCAAAAGGGTAAAACGACTGTGAAGTTCTTCGAATCCATAGTCTACAGGTTCGGCGTGCCACACAGCATCATCACGGACAACGGATCAAACTTCATCTCCAAACAATTCCAGGACTTCTGCGAAGGCCTCGGGATCAACATATCCTATGCCTCCGTGGCACACCCGCAAACCAATCGGCAGGTCGAAAAGGACAATGGCCTCGTAGGCGGTGGCATCAAGAAACGCCTACTAAGCCCACTCGAGCGGCTTGCGGGAGCATGGGAAGAAGAGCTACCCTCCGTCCTCTGGAGTCTGCGCACAACGCCAAACAGCTCAACCGGCTACACGCCTTTCTTCATGGTGCACAGAGCCGAAGCCGTGTTGCCTGCGGAAGTATGCCATAAGGCCCCACGGGTCATCGCCTACAGCGAAGCCGATTCGACGGCTGCACTCGAAGACGTCGTCGACACACTCGACGAGGCACGCGACATTGCCATGGCTCGCTCGGCGATCTACCAGCAGAGCCTCCGCAACTATCACAGCCGTCGGCTGCGCCCAAGGTCCTTCATCGAAGGAGACCTCGTCTTACGACTCAAGCAAGAGCGGCCGAAAAAGATCGAGTCACCCTGGGAAGGACCATACGTCGTCACTGAAGTCATCCCAGGCGGCGCCTACCGCCTCAAGCACGTGGAGTCTGGAGTCGCATACTCCAACCCATGGAACGTCGCACAGATGCAACACTTCTACCCCTAGCTATCCCCCCTTTACTTTCAATAAGGCTACTCAGCCAAGGCTACCCAGCCGAACAATGTACCTCCTCATTACGATATAAATAAATCTAAGTGTCTCGCCCAAAAAAATTATCTTTTCATCGTATTTTCTTTATGCTTCAACACACTCGGGGGCTCCCCCTCACCTCACGACTTCGTCGACTAAGGATAACGCATGTACACCTGAGTAGCTAATCACGTCAGGCTAATGAAAAGGGCATGCATACAACCAAGCACCACGTGCTAATACAATCAACCTTTACAACAAAGGGCACAACATGCCCAGTCGAAATACATACAAGTTTTACATCTATATTTTACAGGTCCTACCTATTCTGAAGGATCACCTGCGTACAATGCTCAAAGAGATCTACAACTTCTTCGGCATACTGTCTCACAACTGCATAGTGCGGGCGCATGTCCCATAGGCCACCATCTAGCCGAGGGGGCGGCCCAGCCGCCACAGCCGCAAGATTCACATCAGGGTGATGCAGCCACACGAGGGAAAGAGCGGCCTTCACCCCCGCAACTAACTGGTGCTGCACTAACTCCCTGACGTGACGCACGTCTCGAAACTTTGCCAGCAAGCCCTAGAGAGTCGACGGCGCTTCATCAAGGGGAAACATGACGTGCAGAGTCGATGCCAGGGAAGTCTTAACCTGCCTTAGCACTCGCGACACCTGTTGAGCAAGATCCTGCATAGTCACAAGGACCATGGCACGGTCGCGATCCATCCAGAAAAAGCCACCGGCTTCCATATCATGCTGGGTCAAGCAGTTGATCCGAACTGCAACGCGCTCCTTCTCCTCCCTCGGAACAAGGTTGGCACCTGCAGCAACTACAAAGTAAGATGACCCGCAAACTGCGCATCTGAAAATGAGCAGCAGCTCGAAAAAACTTACACTGGAGCTGCTCGGCCAACTGCCGCAGCTCCCCCATCAGATATTCCTCTCTGGCGGTACCTCGCCCCGCCTTCGACTTCCAAACGTACGCATGGAATCGGATTCCAAGTAACTCCTTCTCAAGACTGCGGACGTGATCACGAATAAAAACAAGCTGCGACGCATCATCCAAGGATGGTCGCAATTGCGGAGCAGACGAAGTATCGACGGGGTCCTCACCAGAAGGTCCCTAAAGGAAAACAGATAAGGATATGAACAACACACGACTGGGCAACAGCTCGAAGGCTCATTATATACAACAAAAAGCCACTGCGTGGCACAGGAAACTGTTCATCAAGATATTACAACAAAAGTAGAAGACAACTATCCTACAACTACAACGACAAAGCCTAAGCAGCCGCATCCTGAGTGGCCTTGGAGACAGAGTGCCTGCCCTTGACCTCCTCCTGCTGCCTCGCCGCATACTTCACCAGAAGGTCAATAAGCTTTGGCCCATAGAGCTTACAGCGAGCAGCGTAGAGAGCGAAGGCTACCTCGGAACCGTCGGGAGCCATTGGCATCTGGAAGGTGACCTGGTGAAGATCCAGCTCCGTCCCGGACGCCATGGCCATGGCCAGGCCCATGGAAGCACCAATGCCCTTCTGCTTGCACTTGTAGGCCGCAGGCGCATCCACTGACAGCGCATCCGCCAAAGAGTCGACATCCTCAAGGGCAGCGCCCTTGGGAACGAGCTCCTTGTAGAAGCACCCGAGGATCTCCTTGTCCTTGGCAAGGGAGCAGCAGTACTGCAGCGGTCTTCCACCGCCGCGGCGGCATCGTCCAGATCACTCCCGTGTCCAAGGCGGTGCGATTAAACTCGATGCCCGAGGCATCTGGAGCAAAAGGCAGCAAAGGAATCAAATAAGGGAAGGGAGACAAAGCAGCCAAAATAGACAAAACAGGCAAAAGCACTCACCCGAAATAGCCTTGGCAGTAGCCATCAGCTTCTCGGCTTCCTCCTTCTCGTGCGAAGCCGCAGCAGTGGCGAGTTGCTCCTCGCGATACGTAGCTTCCTGCTGCAGGCGCTCCTTAGCCACGGCTGCATCAGCCAGCTCCTACTCGAGGCGCTCCTTCGCCCCAACGGCATCCTCGGCTTTCTTCTCCGCTTGCCCAAGGTTCTTTTTGAGAGCATCAAGATCGCGGAGGGCGGTGTTATTCTCATCTGCAAAAAGCAACAAAGAACATACATGAGCTTCACAAGCTAGCAAGCAGACGAAAAAAACAGGATCAATTTAATATGTACCTTGAAGCTGCCGCATGCTAGCCTCCAGTGCCAGGTGCTGCTGCACAAGCAGGTTCGCATCTTGCACAAAGGGCTGTAAGAAGCAACAAAGCATCAGAAAAAGGGCTCAGGGGCTGCACCCAAGAAACGAGTAGAGACATCAAACACGTGAAAAATTCTCTGGGGCTCCCCCCAAGACACGCAGAAAGGAAGCAAAGATCAGCATATCACACAAAAATATAGCTCTGGGGCTCCCCCCACAGCAATAGAGAAAACACTTACATGCTCAGACGAAGACTCTGAAGGTCCGGCTATAGTCTTCTGGGAGACGATCACTCGAGCCTCCTGCGGAGAGGGGTTCAGAGCTACGCCCCCAGAGGTGGCCACCGTCTGAGAGGGAGGAGGTGTCACCTTCGACTTCCCCACGGCTTCTTGAGTGGCCTCAATAAAAGATCCCTCGGAGGAGTGGCTGCAAGGAAAGCACCAATCATAAGCAAGAAGACATAAGGACAAGAAAAGTAGCGAAAGGCATCCGAAGTCACTTACGAATCCATGTCGCTCAAGTCAAAAATAGGCAGGGCCCTCTTGCCTTTTTTCTCTTCCTTCTTCCTCTTCGCTGGCGGCTACGGTGCTACAGCCCGCACCGGAATGGCCAGGATGGGAGAGGAAGAAGCATCGTCACCTCCACTATGGCAGACAAGGAACGGCGGGTCCCTAGGCGTTGGCGGAGTCGAGGCATCCAAAGATTCGCTCGAGCTCCGTGCCCGCTTTCGGGTTTGTCCCTCGCTTGCCTCGGGGGCATCCTCAGTTGGTGACTGCGCCGGCGGAAGCTCGAACTCGGAGTCCACAACTTTGTTGTTGGGCGCAATCGGAAACCTTTCGGGTAGCGGAGGCACCATGCCAGCCACCGTAAGCTCCTGCACAATTAAGAATAAAGGATAAGTACAAGCAATTTCAAGGAAACACACTCGAAAAATAAGGCGCTACACGCACGTCGCAAATCTACACCTGCGGAACTGGTCTTGCGGCACTGAACGGGAGCGTCAGCGACTTCCCCGGAAGGTCCTCGTCGGATTTGTACTTCAGCAAGGGCCGAAGAACTCTGTCGAGGTCCCCCTGGAGAGCTCCTCAGCCGAAACTCTCATCGGTTCGTGGCGTCCAGAATAAAGGAACATCGGATGCGCCCTCGCTTGGAGCGGCTGCACATGACGTTTGAGGAAGGTGTGGATGATGTCCACACCGTTTACCTCTTTCTCCGCAACCACCTAGAGAGCCTCCACCCAACGGTAGAGCTCCTCTACCGCCTCCACCTTGCCCTCTAGGATATGATTCTTCCAAGATCTCTTCTTCAAGATCTCCTGGGTGGAGTCGAAAGGGGCAAGGCCGAAACTTTGCCTGCCCATTGTGGAGTCACGGATATAAAACCACTTCCTCCGCTAGCATTGGACGGACTCAGACATGGAGAAGGAGAAGAAAAGAGGAGTAGATCGAAGAGAAATAACGCAGCCGACTATCGGATAAACTCCGTCGGAGCCGGATTGCCTCTTCATGGAATAGAGCTTCCGGAAAAGGCCAAAGTGTGGCTCGATACCGAGCCAGCACTCGCAAAAAGTGATGAAGTAGGTGATGTGGAGAAGAGAATTGGGTGAGAGATGGTGGAGTTGTATGCCATAGAAGAACAACAGTCCACGAAGAAAATCATGGACTAGGAGCGAGAGGCCCCGAACAAAGGCAACGAACATGACCCGAAACCCTGTGGGTGGACGGGGAATTACCTCATCCCCAAGGATCTTGATGGCCTCCTTGTCCTACGGGATTAAACCCCGCTCACAAAGCTTGCGCAGGTCGCCCTCGCGCGTCTCTGTACGCCGCCACCCACCTTCGGTGACACGAGCGGCGGTGCTTCTCTTCTTGCCACCGGCAGCAGCACTGGTGCCCACTATGGTGGAGTCCTTCTTCGGTTTCCCCATCACGGTGTGACGACGGCGATGGTGCGAGCGCAAGAACAAGGAAGGAAAAGATCGGATAATGTCCAACGCGCGATGGAAAATCTCAAGGAAATGAAAGTAGTAGAAAGGAAATGGCTAGGGTGAAAACAAACTACAGTTTTCCCCCACAGTTATAAGGAAGAAGATGATGAACAAGGACCGTTCATCTAGAAGCCCTAACGCCATAATCAAATCCAACCGTCCACGTGTTGGCACAGCAGCAAACCGTAGCTCGCACACCGTCCACTATGCACGTAAATCAAGGAGACGCCATAATTCTCGCCACGTCACGCATGACCAGTCAACTCCAAGTTAGAAAATGGGACCCACGTTCATCTAGTCACGTCACCTCTGGCATCGCAGACGATTGAGGTCACCAATCGTCAGCACTGACGTCATCAAAACCACACTAGCAGCAATCACAAATATTTGTCTAAATAGCTAAAGTACTCACTCGAATCTACGATTCGAGCAAATACTCGGGGGGCTACTCCTATAAGGAGCGCTGGTCGCGCACCTGAAGCATGAATAAAGTACTACGCCAATGATCTATTCTTCGAGTCCTACGTCGAGTCTATGACTCCACTACGGACTCGGGGGCTACTCCCATAGGGAGGCTTGATTCAGGCTTCCGGAAAAAATTGTGTCCTACGGACCCGAAGCCAACAAACGGCTGAATTAAAGTCTCTGCTCGAGTCTACGACTCGAACAGACACTTGGGGGCTATTCCCATAGGGAGCGCTGTTCGCGCACCCTATGAATTTTTCGACTGCTATCCTTCGGATCAGAATGCAAAAACTTTTTACTTTTTGGCAACTTTGCCCCAACAAACGCTAAGTGAGTAACATCCTCCTTGGCCACCCGAAACACCTCTGCGGTGATAAAATTTCGAATGTTGTGTCTACGACGCAAAGATAAGACCTACAGATACCATCTGATGGCCTGGTAACGCACCCGACTGCGCTCTGCTAGTAAAAATCCGTGCCAACAGGCGCGATGAAAATCCCGACGGACGCATTGGGTATATCATTTGAAAACTACTGGGATTCGATTCCTATAAGACATCAACGGCCTGAGTCGAATTACGCCAGCATCTGTTCCGGGACTCGAATCTGAAGAAGATCGTGTTGTTTTGTCGTAAGACAGTTAACTAATCCTGATCCGTCGGGAGAGTCAGGCACACGCATCAACAATCCCTACACACTAAAACATTCTTTTCTGAACAAAAACATATGCACCCGAAAGATTGAAGAGTCCTCAGCCGAATCTGCGATTCGACTGAACACTCAGGGTGCTACTGACATGGTTATACCCTACGGGTACACGACATTAGCATACCTAGTCCAGCCCAAGGAACCCCCACGAGAATATACGCGGCCCATGAAGATTTTCGGGTGGCCCGAGCCCATGACGTCTTTGGATCCTTGGAGAGTAAGACTAGAACAGATAGAATATTGAAAGGGGCAAACCCTAAACTTGTAACCGACTCGATCTGTGCCCGGGACCTGCCTACCTCTATATAAAGGCTATGAGGGCACGATGAGGAGGAGCTCTCTCACCTCACCGCATACACAGCTCACGCCAGATTGCATCTACGCACCCCTGTACTTTTCGGTTCCACCGTAATCAAGAGTAGACAAGCAGGAGTAGGGTTTTCCCTCCGGGGGCATGAACCTGGGTAAATCTCGTGTCCCCTTGTTGCTTTTCTGTTAACCTTTCCGCGATCTCCAGCACCCCCATATTATCCAAAACTCAAGCTCATAACAATGGGCATTGACAAGATTAAACCTCGTCAAAGCGCTAAGTGTTTTGTCTCTTGACATTTCAGGTGTTACTATTACAAGATGGTCTCCCTAAGAGACAAAGGGTCTACACACTCTGGTAGGACCTATCTACCAGATTATCTTGATCGCGTGCCTGTTCAAAGATGCGAGGAAATTATTGAAAAACTTTTGAGATCGAACAAGGTTGAAGTTGAAACCCTAAGTGATTTCATGGAAATCATGTCCATTCATAGGACAACTCCCAAGAAACCTGAGAAGACTCTCAGAGAATACAGTGCTCCAAATTCTGTTTTTCTTAAACAACCAATAGAATTTCCTAATCCTGGAGTTAGGAATATCGATTTAATGGTGAGATTATTAAAATATCGCAGGAAAAAGCTTTCAGTGGGAGGGAAGATGAAGACCTAGGAAGACATCTTAGAGAGTTCGACGATGTGATAACATCACTTGGACCAAAAGGCTTGCCTAGAGATTTCTCTCGTCTAAAACTAGTTCGTTGGTCTCTCAAAGGTAAGGCTCTAGACTGGTTATATTCTCTCCCTCGTCATTACATTAAATGTTGGGAAAATTGCATTGTTAAATTCATAAACAGGTTTAATCCTTTTACAAAGGTAACAGAAATTAGAAAGAATGTAGGAAACTTCAGTCAGAACGTGGGAGAAAACTACCCACAAGCCTGGGATAGATTATTTGGAATGATCAATAGTATTCCTAACCATGGCTATTCTGAGTCAACTGTTTTCCACTTATTTTACCACGGTCTTAATACTCAATGCAGAGAGTTTCTAGATTTATCAGCAGGAGGATCGATAAATACTTTAACTATTAAAGCATGTTTGGAATTGATGTCTACTACGACTAAGAATGATTCTTTATATAATCCCGATTTTGGCATTAAGCCGAAAAAGGGAATACTTTGTATAAATCCTGATCTTATGACTGAAGTACGCAAAACCATGAAATAAAAAGGTATACCTTCTGAACTTGTTAAGGAAAACAAAGTAGATTTGTTACAAGTTTTTACTGAAGAGGATGAAACAAGAGAAGTTTTTCAAGAATTGAAACATCGACAGGCCAAATCTCATAGTAACTTGCATAAGCAATTTCAAAGACACAAGAATATTTTGGCTGAACTTACAAAAAAAATTTGATGAAATTGGCCAAGAAATAAAATTATTTCACAAGTACCTTAGTATGATTGATAGCATCTGGTTATCAACTTTTTCTTCAAGATGATATAAACATTCCTATTTCTACTAATATTGTTACAAGGACAGGTGCAGTTGTTAAAGGACCATTAGAACCACCAGAATATGAAGCTGAAAAAGATCGAAGGGAAAAAGCCTTGCTCAAAGCAAGCCAAGAAGATGATACACTAGTGGATCCTCAAGATGAGACTTCTCAAGAAACACAAGATCAAACCTTGGAGGAGCAGAATGATGCACATGACGACAATTATGACTTTGATGCAGAGACTGTTGATCCAAGAGAAGAAAAAATAAACAAGCAAAGAAGATCAAGTAGTTGCAATAGAAAAGAAGAAAAGCGATAAGCAACAACAAAAGAAAGTAACTAAGTATCCTGATCCCCCACAAAATGTAAAAGATAAGAGTGAGAAACTCCCATATCCAGATCGCAAAAAAAAAGCACCGGATCAGGTAATCTATGACTCTTTTACAAAAGCATTAGGTGATCTTCGCCTAGAAATTCCATTTGCCGATGCAATAAAAGTGCTTACCTATTCTAAATTTCTCTGTGATATTCTTAATAGAAAGAAAGAGATAACTTAAATCGTTGCCATGGTGACTAGTTACCCTGCTAATGGGAAGCTATTGTCTAAATCAGGAGATCCCGGAATACCAACTATTTCATGTTCAATAGGCAAAACTGATATTCATAATGCCTTATGCGATTTAGGTGCAGGAGTTAGTGTAATGCCATATTCCTTCAATAAAAGGTTAGGATTAGGGGAGTATTCTCCTACTACTATCACTTTACAGATGGCTGACAAATCCACTAAACAGCCCATTAGTATGATCAAGGATGTTCTACTTAGAATAGATGAGCATGTTATTTCCACTGACTTTATTATTCTTGAAATGCCAGAGGATGAAAAATTATCTATAGTACTTGGAAGACCTTTCCTTAGTACTGCAGGAGATGCAGTTGATTATGTTGAGGGAAAAATAATCTGCAATATTTATGATGCTAAAATCATCCGGTATTTTCCAAAAAAAAAGCTTGAAGCAGGAGAGAGGTATGTTACACCGGCAAAACGAGTTCATGTGGTATGTGCCTTTGATAAAGGGCAACCCAAGGTAAGAATTCGAGAACAGAGAAGAGGTTTAAATATTCAACCGCGCTTAATAAAATGCTTAATGGGAGTCAGCCCATTATATTAATAAAATGAATTAAAGAAATAAGATGTTCATCGCATTTCTATAACTTTTTCAGTAACATTTTTGCGAAAGCACGCACGTGAAGATGCAACTGTCAAAAAGTAGTAGAAATATCGACTGAATAAGCATAGATTTAGTGTAGAAAATAAAGTTTGAGTTTATTATGTAGAAACTAGCTTAATCATATTGTCTGGATTAAAAAGTGAATCTCTAAAAATTTGGGCAAAAAAGCATGTTCCAGGAGTTGTAGCGAACAACTATACGGCGGGAATATTTATTCCAACCGTATAGCTGCGGCCGTATAGTTATCGACAAAATTCTCAAAATAGAGGTCTCGGATACAGAAGGTTTGACGAGAAACTATATGGCGGGATAATTTTGGTCCGGCTGTATAGTTGCTCCCATATAGTTGTGATCTAGCGAGGGGAAACCCTAATTCTTGCCTCCGCCGCAACTATACGGCGGGAGCTACCTAACCCAGCCATATAGCTCCCGCCGTATAGTTTGCCCCGACCACTTAATCAGCTCGGGGAGGGCTAGGGTTCCTCCTCCCCTCATTATTTCTCTCATACTCTCCCTCCAAACCTCTCAAACCCACCTAGAACTCTTGATTCTTCACAGATTTCGTTCGTTTGAGTGGGGGAATCAGCAGATCGGTATGTTTCTCTCCCTATCCATGCTTTATTTTCAGAATTCCATGGTTGAAATCTATTCATTGAATTAGTGGATGAACTCAAGATTGATTGATTTTCTCTTTAGATTTCTCACGTTAGGATTGAATTCCTCCACGTAGAATCGTTCATATATCATGTAGAAACTATATGCCTAAGGTTTTATGTTGAAATTTCTCACTATATCAAGATGAATAAGCTCGGTGGACTTTTCTGCAAGAGCAAGCGCCAACATGGTGAGGGATCGAGGCTCCGGACTGAGCTCGACAACAAGTACGCCATGGTTTTGGCGAGGAAGGTGTTGCCCACACGATGGGTCGCTGATAGCTTTCTCAGCTCGGCAGGATTGAGGGCAGACTTCGACTACATGTGTGCAAATGTGGGGCTGTCTAACCTCGCCTATGCAAGCCACTACCCATACGCTGAGATCACCCATGAGTTCCTCGCCTCCTTCTATGATGACTACAAGGATAAAGGTAATGCATGCATAGTAAGTTTCACCATTAACCAGCGGCCGTATCAAATCACTTTTCAGCAATTTTGTGAAGCTTATGGATTCCCTCAAGAAGAGGAATCAACAGTTACAAACTTGTATAGCGTCTCAAGTGGAGGAACTTGGGAGGTTATTTCTATTAATGGTGACATAGACTTCTACCAGAAAAAGATGTCCACCATTCAGAACCCGACCATCCGCTACTTCGCTATGTTTCTTGCTAACACTTTTTTGGGAAGAGGAGACACCGGATCTATGGCCAATGCAGACATGGCCATGAATACCAAGGCACTCTTCCCTAATGCACCGCAGAGTCCCACTCATGCAGCTCTATTCCTCCAACACCTCCACCACCACCAGAGCAAAACAAAGAAAGGTGATATTCGCATTGGTGGATTGGTAACCCACCTAATCCAAGCTCTTGGAATTTCAATATCTATTGTGCAACTTGTTGATGGATCCATACTTATGGATGTCAAATATATAACTGCTTGTGTCTTCCTCGGTGTATACCGAGCTAACAGGAGGCTCCGACCCTATCAATTTGGTTATCTTGATGTTGCACAGGATGATAAGGTACCATTTCCTTGTCCACAAGCCTTCTCGATTTAGGAAAGGCAAAGTTGGATCCTCACCAAGTATCAAGTGACGGAGATCATGGAAGCACTTTATCCTGACTTCAGGGAAGATGAAGAAGGAGAGAAGCAAGATGAGCAAGAGTAGCGGCAGGAGCAGGAGTACAACCCTGCTTGGGAAGGATAGCAGCAGCAGCAGGAGGAGGGACCTTGGGACCCATGGCCCAATCAGCAGCAACAATAGTAGGGGTTCAACAATGTCCCCTATGAAGATTACCTGCAGCTCAACCAGCGCGTTGGGGAGATCGACCAGACTCTGCATGGAGTTAGTGAAGCTGTGAGTGCCTGAACTCACAACTTTAGTCACTTCATGACACACTTCCCCGACTACTATCAGCAGCATCCGTACCCGCCGCCGAACGACGGCAATAACTAAGCATCGCAACAACCTAAGAGCATCTCCACTTGGCTACCCAGGACGCCGATCTGGATGCCGAAAATAGGTCCGAACGTCGAAAATCGGCCCAGTCGCGTTCCTAGGAACCTCTTTTCGTCTGGATTTGGGCCAACTTTGGTCCGGACTTCCCAGGCCATTCCCAGGATCCCGGGAACGCCCTCGGAACGCTAGACGAAGTGAAAATGGGCGTGGGCCAGCTCTGTCGGTGAGACTGTCCCATTTCCCCCACTCAACTCGCCTAGACTGCGGCGAAGAGCTCCCAGCGCCTCTGTCGCCGTGACTTCGCCGGCGAAGCTCCTCCATGCCGAGACATGCCCACGCCTCTAGTTATGCTCGCCATAGTCGCCGCCCACTCTTCCGCCCATTCTGCTGCCGCTTCCGCCGCCCGAACTTCGCTGTAGCACAGGTTCGCTGCAAGCTCCCACCACCATGCCTGCCAAGTGTTCGGCATTTGGTCGGTTTGGCCATGGACTCCGACGACGAGCAGACACTCGTCGCACTTCTAGAGGAGGAGAATGTCGAGGTCGCCAAAGATGCAGACCACATAGAGATCCTCTCCTCCCTCGTCTAGCTGTACTTGCAGATGGCGAAGCCAAAGCGCGGTGGTTCGGCGTCGGGTCTCCAGAAGTGCAAGGCGAGGCAAAGGATAGAGGGCTCCTGCTTGTTGTATGCCGACTACATTGCTGATGAGCCACTCGACGGAGAGGCCGTGTTTTGTCGTTGTTTCAGGATGAGCTGGAAGCTCTTCCTCAAGATCGTGCATGCCATCTGGGAGTTCGACCCCTATTTTGTTTGCAAGAAGGACTGCACCGGCATGGTTGGGTTTTCCTCACTACAGAAGTGCACAGTGGCGATGAGTTTGCTTGCGTACAGAGATCCGGGTGACAGTGCCGATGACTATCTTCGCATGGCCGAGTCCATCGCCATCGATTTCTTGTACAGGTTCTGCAGGGCAGTGATTGCAATGTTTGGGAAACAGTACTTGAGATCACCCACTGCTAAAGACACTTCTCAGATCCTCGCAGTCAATGAAAGTAGAGGATTTCCTGGTATGCTTGGAAGCATAGACTGCATACATTGGCAATGGAAGAATTGTCCATTTGCATGGCAGGGAATGTACAAAGGCCACAAAGGAGGTTGCATTGTGATACTCGAGGCAGTTGATACACATGATCTTTGGATCTGGCACTCCTTCTTTGGCATGGCATGATCGAACAATGACTTCAACGTCCTCAACTCCTCCAATGTTTTTCCAAGCTTGTTGAGGGCCATGCCCACCCTGTGGAATTTGAGATCAACGGGAACCACATTTGTGAAGACTATCTCAAACCCAATGCTTCCTAAGAATTCTTAGTTTGCCAAGGAACAAGAAGCTTGCAGGAAGAACGTGGAGCGGGCATTTGGTGTGCTCCAGCAGAGGTTTGCAGTTGTTCGGTTCCCTGCTATGACCTAGTCGAAAGATCAGATGTGGGAAGTGATGAACTATTGTGTGGTCTTGCACAACGTGATCATTGAGGATGATAGGTAGGATCCAGTGAGTTTGCTCGAGCAGAACGAGCCATACTACATACAGGGACCTCTTGCCGAGCCTGATCATCAGGTGCCTCCAACCTGGGCTGCCTTCATCGCCATGCGTCAGGAGATCCGAGATCCGGCGATGCATCAATAGCTGCAGGATGATCTTGTTGAGCACCTATGGATACGCAGGGGCAACACGTATATGTCGAGCATGAACTGGCCGAACTAGGCCGAAATATGTTGTATTTTCATTGCAGGTCAAACTATGTTTAAACTTACGGCAAACTATGTTTAAAATTTCGCCGAACTATGGTCAAATGTATGCCGAACTAGGCCGAACAATGTTCTGTATTCGTATTATGCCGAACTATGCCAAAATCTAGACGAGTTTGAGCCGAATTTGGGCGGAAAAGGACGTCCCGGGAACTCGGCCTGGGAACGCGAGTGGGGAACTCGGCGTTCCTAGGCCAAAAACGTGTTTCGTTCGACCAAAGTTTGGTACGAATTTTGCCCTGGGAACACCCAACGAGTGGGGATGCTCTAAGCTTGGGGGAGGTTTGAGAACCTCTAAACTTTGCATTCATATTTTTATTTCTTCTTTTGATTTATTTTCTTTTCCAAGAATTGCATGTTTACTTTCAGTTTGCATTCTTAAACCAAAAAATGCAAAAAAGTTAGTTGTAACTTTTATTTCAAATTTGTTTCTTTGTTTTTCTCGGAGATTCCTCAATTTCAGGTGACTTGGCAATAGGGAAATATAGAGGGGATTCGACTCAAGTACGAGAATGAAGCAAGCAAGAGGAGGTATCACATTCCTTTCATCACCTCTTCTGTAACTTTAAATTGATCCTACAATTATTTCCTCGCTTGCACTTGAGTCACTCCCCACTTAGCTTGTTATCCTATAAATTCTATTCTTGCATGTGTCCTCTTTTAGCTTTGAACTAATGAGCAATGAACTTGGTTAAAATATTTCTGACATTTTTACAATAAGAAAAAGCATCCAAGAGATGACTTGATTCCATGTTTAGCCCAAAGGATTTGATTTTAGAACTACTCAACCCAATTGAGCTTAATGTAAATAGACTCGATAGCACCCTTAATGAAATTGTCTGATAAAATGGATGATTTGAAGTAGTAGAGATTATGCCACTGTTTTTTCTAATAATTACAGTAGGATATTGCTTTACGTGTGTCACTACAACACTGTCGTACTCCATGGGGAACTATTAACTCCGTTGTCCAACGAATGATCTAAATGTGGGAAACCACTTCGGTTATTGAGTTATGTAAACGTCTGTAGCTGCAATGCTATGACAGGTAAAATTTTAGTCTCCTTGTGGTTTTACATTCCAAGTGAAGTTGTATTACTCATATGACCCACTATTGCCCAACAGTTATCTATCGGCATGGTCACGAGTGCACAACACAGTCCTAATTACATGTTAAAAACAGTGGCATGATTTCTCTATGAAAGAGCTGAAGTTTTTGAAAAATAAGGAAAGGAAAATGGTGCTTTGAGAGTCTTGAAACGTTGACGTGGGAGTAGATGAGTTATTCTTAAATTAAATTTCGTTGATGCCAATTTGAGTACTCTTAATTGATTAAAGGAACAAGAGCAAAAAGTTTTTCATCTCTCAATAAAGAGAGAAACCAGAAGGATTTGTTTCACTTTCCTAAGCTAAACTATTGACACCTGCTCAGGCATAAGATTTATTTGCTAGCAAGATATACGTGGTTAGGAAGTGGACTCACTGCAATCTTGTGAATACTTATATGATCATGTTTAAGATTGCGGGAATTGTGAAGAAAAGAATTTGACACCAATTCGAGCTTGTAAGTTCTTTTATTTCAGTTTCGAACCTCCGCTATCATTTCTTATTTCCTTGTCACTCGAGGACGGGCATAATCTAAGATTGGGGGAGTTGATAGCTGTGAGATTCGACACATTTTTGATGGTTTCTATTGATGGTTTGCATTTGGATTTGATGGTTTTCTAGCTTAACCTAACGCTAATACTTCGGTAGCTAAGAAAATTTGGTTTTTAATGTGCATTTCAGGTTCTAAATCTCAACATAGGTTTTTAACAGCAGAAACACAATATTCAGACGAAAACAAGCAAGTCTCTTTTTGGAATCAATCAAGGGGAGCGTACAGTAGCTTTAATGAGCAACTATACGACAGGAATATTTTTCTGGCCATATAGGTGCCATCAACCTCGTCTTGTTAAAAGGGAAAACTTTCGTGAAGAGACCGGAGAGGAAAACAGAACACATGAGCCGCCATCCCATCTAGAAGGGAGAAAGAAGAGATCCGAAGAAGAAGGACAAGACGTTCTTCATATCGCTCCATGATCTTCGATCTCCTAGCCACCACACCTCCATATCCATTACTTGTACTTGAGAGAGAGAGCGAGAGAGATGTCCACCTTGCAATACTAGGGTTTGAGATTGTTCTTCCAATCTTGAATTGTGTTGGATTTATTTCTATTCTTATTGTGGATCTCCACGGTAATATCAAGAAGAAATCCATTTATTTAATTATATCGATGATGCTTTCTTCTCTCATGTGTGAGTGAGTTCCCTTGGACGTGGGAGATGTAAGGGATTGGTGAGATATGATGTGCCTATATAATTTCCATTCAGTTTGTGGTTGATTTTAATTACTATATTATGTGTGCTTGACTATCTATGGGATGCTTAATGCATGTTGTCCAATTAAGGGCACAGACAACATGATGATTTGTTCTACATAGATAGAATCTTGTTCGCTAGCAGACCGGCGACCCCCGAGTGATACGGGGATATCAATAGAAAACTAGTTTGACTCGAGGATCACGAGGAGACACTATGCTTATTGCATTAGTCTGGTCCAAGGAGCTTAATTGCTAAGCAATCTGAAGGATCTTAATCGTCTAGTGACTGACCATGGTTGTGGTAACATGCTAGTAGGATTATTGAAGTTGGGATGAAATCTACCAAGAGGAGTTCTGGCTAATTATGGGTTTCTTGCCTACACACATACTTATAAGATTATAATTGTTACACTTATCACTCACCCACCTGGCATATTCACTATCACCATGCACTGAATCTCCCCGCGCCTACTTTGTCATCTGCAGAAAACAACAAACAAATCGTTATTTACTTTTATGCTTTTTATTTTTGAAGTTTACATTTTAGTTTTATTTAAATACTTTCCTTGAATCCAAATTCTATTATTATTTCAACACTTGCAATCAATTCACTCGAAGAACTGTGACAACTTTGAGTGCGACAGAGACTTCACCCATAAACACTTACCTTTGGGCTCCCTATGGGATCGACATCTCAACTTCGAAACTAGCTGAAAACGATATGTGCACTTGCAACCATCAACTATGCATAAGTAAAATGTTTACAACCTAAGTTGGATAAGCATGTCTTTGTAGGTTATCCCAAATATTTTGTTAGGTATTCCTCCATAACACTGAGCATAAAAGAGTTTGTCTCTTGGAACGTCAAGTTTCTTAAGAAGGAAAAGTTAAGAAGGCGAGGAAGCTGAGAGCGCCGGAGATGAAGCTGGAAGGCGTGTCCAGTGCCGAGTGGCTGGCCACTATGTATAGGAGGAAGATTGATACGTCCAATTTGCATCACCATTCTATATCATAATTTGCCTCTATTCATTGATATATTTCTTATTAAGAGGTGTTACTTATGTCTTTTCATTTGTTTTTGCATGTTGGATGATTCTTGGAGGATGAACTGCCGGAGTCAGGTTTCTGATGGAAAAATAGGTGTTTTGATGCAATTTCGTGAAGATCAGAAAAATCATGGAAAATAATATTTTCTCAGAAGACGAAGGAAGCCAGAAGGGGAGGCGGAGATGGGCCACAGGGGGCCCACACCCCCCAGGCGCGGCCCCCCCTGGGCCGCGCCTATAGGGGGTGTGGCCCACCTGGTCGGCCTCCGACTCCGCCCTCTTGCATATATCTTCTCCTTGAAACCCTAAGACACGGGGGCGACCACAGAAAGATTCCACCGCCTCTGCAGGGCGAAAAACACCGAGAGAGAAAGTGCTCTCCGGCAGACAGATTTCTGCCAGGGAAATTCCTTCCCGGAGAGGGGAGATCGTCGCCATCAACACCATCATCAAGCTAGACTTCATCGGGATCATCATCCACACCATCATCTCCACCAGCACCATCATCACCACTCCATCCTGCTGTAACAATTGTGTTGAATACTTGCATAGTTCTTAGGGGAAACTTTCCCGGTGTTGATTACTATTGTAGTTGATGCTTGTGAGTGGAACCATTGGATTATTGTTTATGTTCAGATTGTTATCCATCACCATATCATCTTTGATCTTGATCCATATGATGTCTTGTGATTAGTTTGTTTAGTTCTTGAGGACATGGCAGAAGTCATGTTGTTAGTAGTGGATTTGTGTTGAGTTATTATTCAATGGTTTAGAATTTAAGTTGTGGTTCTATTCTTCTAGTGGTGTCATGTGAATGCCGACTACATGATACTTCACCATTTATGGGCCTAGGGGAATGCATTGTGTATTTGGCTACTAATCATGGGGTTGCCGGAGTGACAGAAACCTGAACCCCCGTTAGGACACCATTGCACAAGGGAGCATAGGATCTCGGAGTTTAAGGTTGTGGTTAGGTTTATATCTTAATTTCTTTCCTGTAGTTGCGGATTCTTGCAGGGGTTTAATCACAAGTATGTATTAGTCCAAGTAAGGTCGGTACATTAGCACAGGTTCACCCACACAACACTTCCTACCCAGCTATTTGAAACGAAAGCACTTTACAGTATTCCCATGTGTCCTCGAGAACGTTTGGTCCTTATAAGTATATCCACCGGCTTGTCCTTTGCTAAGAAAGGATTGGGCCACTTGTTGTAGTTGTTCGTTGTCTTTATTACTCACACTTTTTTCTTTGCTTTATCAGAAAACCCCAAAAAATCCGTTTGCTAAGTATTTATAGAGATTTCCTGCTCCATACTAGTCAACACCTTCTGCTCCTTGTTGGGATCGACACTCCTATTTATCGAAAGTACTACGATACACCCCCTATACTTGTGGGTCATCAAGACTATTTTGTGGCGTCGTTGCCGGGGGGTGAAGCGCTATTGAAGAGTGGAACTGGTAAAGGAAACATCTACTGTGAGTATTGCTTTTTATTTCTGTTTATTACTTTGTTTCCAATATGGATAACCCACTTGGTTTTTGTTTGGGAAAACTACTACCACTGTTAGGGTAGTAGATGAACCACCACCTGTTGAGATAGATCCTTTTAAGATACCTAAAAGTATTGTTGATCGTGTTTTGGATAATTATTATTTAGGGGATGGAACTATCCACCCTGGTGATCATTTGCTTTTTATCCATGAATTATGCGGGTTGTTTAAGTGTGCAGGTATCACAACTGAATAGGGGAAGAAGTTACTCTCTATATCCTTAAAAGGGAGAGCTGAAGAATGGTATAAGCTGCTGAAGAATGGGCAATCCTAGGAATGGGAGGAAATAGTACCTCTCTTTTATTCTAAATTCTATCCTCACAGTGAAATTCATAAGGATAGAAATCTGATATATATAACTTTTGGCCTCATGATGGAGAGAGTACAGCTCAAGCTTGGGGGAGATTGAATTTACTAATGCTTAAATGTCCTATTCATGAACTTCCTAACAATATTATTATCAATAACTTTTATGCTATGCTTTCTCTTCATGATAAAGATTTACTAGATGCTTCTTGTGCTGGATCATTCACATGTATGAAGGAAGAAGCTAAATGGGATCTCCTAGACCGTATTCAAGAGAACACTGAAGCTTGGGAGAATGACAAAGGAATAAAGTCAGGTATAAACTATGATTATGAATGCATAAAATCTTTTATGGGAACTGATGACTTCCGTGATATTAGTAATGAGTATGGTCTTGACTCCCAAAGTATTGCCAATTGTTTTAAGGCCTTTGCCTCTTACATAGAAATTCCCAAAAAGAAGTGGAATAAGTACCATGTACCTTATAAAGATGTTGTTAGTCATGTTCCTGTTAGAAGCACCAAAGTTTGTACTACTGATCATATTGTGCCTGGACCTTATATTAGGAAAACACCTTTACCAGCTAAGATAAATGAGTACTCTATGATAATTAGTGCGAATAACAAAGGTACAAGGAAAATTGTGGAACCTGATGAGCAAATGAATATTGAACCTGTGGTAGCTATTGTGAAAGATCTTGCCACTAAAAATATAGAGGATGAGCACATTATCTTCTATGAAGACGCTTCTAATATTATCTCTCATCCTAGTAAAGCTATAAAATCTAGTGTCCCTGTGCTTTCTGTGAGAATTGGTGATCATTACTATTATGGTTTATGTGATATTGGTGCTAGTTCTAGTGCTATTCCTTATGAGCTTTATAGGGAAATTATGCATGAAATTGGTCCTTGTGAGCTTGAGGACATTGATGTGGTTATTCACCTTGCTAATAAGGAAACCATTTGCCCTATTGGTATTGTAAGAGATGTGGAGGTTCTCTGCGGTAATATTATGTATCATGTTGATTTTCTAGTGCTTAATTCAGCAGCTAGCAAAACTTGTCCTTCTTGAACACTTGTGGAGCTATTATAGATTGTAAGAAGGAGAACGTTTTAACTAAGTTTGATGGAGACTCTTATGAGTTTAATTTCTCCAAATTTTCTAAAGCTCCTTGCGAAAATAGCTTTCCTAATAAAGATTTCAGGATGGAACAACTTGCTTCTATTGATCTAGTTTATGAACTTGGACCTCTTTTTGATGACCGTAAGTATGCTCATTCTGATGATAAAGTTGTTGACAGTGATAGTTATATTTTCAATTTTATTCAAAGTGCTACTGAAAGTTATTATGAGAGAGGGAACATGGTTTTATGCATCTCAATAATGTTAAGTTTCCCCGTTTTATGTTGAAAGCTTTGAAGTTGCATTTGTTTTGGATTCCTATGCTAGTGGCTTTTTGTTTCAACAATTTGTTTTCTCATGATACCCCCATGCATAGGAATTGGGTTGGACTCAAATGTGTTAGCTATTTTCTTCTTGATGCTCTCTTTCACTTCAAATATATATCTCCTTTGTGAGCATCTTTGAAACTTTCAAGCCTAACTTAAAGGCATTAAAGAAAAGTACTTCTTGGCAGATAACCCAATAGTTTGGCCGAGTCTTGGAAGTTATTACCTCAGTAATAACCGCTCCTTATCCTTTTTGTTTTGGTTTTTGGGTAAAGTTCAACTACTTTTGAGAAGTAGGGGAGTTGTGAAAAGTGGCTGTCTTGGGACAGATTTTTGTGCTGCATTGTAAAAATTCGTGAAGGAGCTCAATACAACGGATGGAGCTGTATTTTTCTGTGCTTGTTCTCCAAGTTGTTACCCAACTTTCATTATTTTTGCACTTTTTGATTTGAGCAACATAAGGTTTTCGAAAAAAAATAATCTTTACATGTTGGTCTGTTTTGACAGATTTATGCCATCGTTTGCATTTGCCTCTTATATTGATTCCCTTCCAGATTCTTTTGGATTTTTGGAAAGGAGTTGCTACAATAGCTTTTGTTTTGATGGATTTCAGTTGAAGTGTGAACCAAAGGTTTATTTTTTTGCTTACACTAATGTCGTCAGTGAAGTTTGTGTAATGCCTTGTGAGTAAAGGAATTTCCAGGAGAAGGAGAAAAGGATCTACAGAGTTCGTCTTTGAATAGGTAAAAGTGGTGAAAACAGAAGGTTCGTGAAAGTCTAATCTTTTTATATTTTCGATGTTTTTATTACATACGGAAGGTTACGAAACGAAACAGAGGATGAAACGGAGGCCGGGGTGGCCACACCCACCCCAGGCATGGGCCCTAGCTGGCTGTGCTTGGAGAGGGTGTGAGCCCCCTAAGCTCCATCTCCTCCTCGTTTTCATATCAGCACCTTCCTTTTGCTTTGAAACTTCGTAATATATATATCCCCCTGGATCCCCCCGAGGTTCTTGTATCGTGTTCTTGTCGTGTTTTCGTTTCGATCTGTTTCTGTCATGAAATCTTCTCAAAGTTTAGAGCACCATGGCCTCCGCCAATGACAAAGGCAAGAAGCCCGAAGAGGATGATCCTCAAAACCCCAAGGAGGAGGAGATTTTGGTTGAGGATGAAGAAGACATGGAGGAGGACTAGCATCCGGAGACCCGCGCTACCATCGCAAGCATTGGAGTGGTGGCAAATCCTACCAAGCTTAGGAGGACAGCATGGATGTCTACAGGAGGGAAAACCCCGCGTCATATCCTCTCTCCACGGTCACCTCCTCCACGTACCAAGAATCCCTTCCATACTCTTATACATGACCAACAATACCAACAGGTGCCCAAAGGGAACTTGCCCTCGGTGTGGGATCTGCCTCGCTCTAACCATGCAGGGAAGGAACACACTAAGAAGGAAGAGTGGGGAAAGAATAGCAAGGACTAGGACTCTCGGTCCGATATGATCATGAACTGTATTGAGCAAAACTCGGAGTTGATTCGTACTCTGACCTTCGAGATTGAGGATTTGAGGAAAATGATTGAGGAGCTTATCACGAGAACACCACCACCACCGAAGGATTAATTCGTCATCAGGTTTGGCATCCCCTTGGCTTGTTCCAAGCTTGGGGGAGTGTCGCGGTATCACATCATTATCTTTTATCTTTTACCTTTTTAGTAGACCCATATCTTTGGTAGAGAAGTTATCTTATAGGTTGGTTTGCATGTGGAAGTATCCCTCCTTTAGTTGATTATCTATGTATCCCTTGGTGTGAGTGTCTTTATGGAATATTAATGAGAAGTTTCATATTTTACTCTTTGCACTTCTTATTTTAGTTCGCAATCTTTATTATATGATTGATCTTGTTGATCAGTACTGATATCACTTTGGGAGCATCAAGTTGATCTAAATTGGTTTTGGCAAACCGAGCTCTGGTCAGTAGCAACACTTTTTGAGGTTTAAAAGGAAAAGAGAAAAATCTTACATGTATTTTGTATCATTTATTTTATTTCTTGATTGGCTCATCAGCTTAGTATTCTTTATTTAAGATCTTTTGTGTCTTCAAGGAATATTGCATGTTTGGTTTTATCACTTGTAGGTTTGCTTGTTTCCTTCAACTCTTCTGCTTGCTACCCAGCCTTGCTAGCCAAAAACCTATTTTGATAAGGCTTACTTCTCATGCATCCAACTCCTTTGAACCAAACATGTTCCATTTGTGTCCACCATATCTACCTATTAGAATTATTGCTATTCCAAGCAAATTCTCAAGCGTTATCTATCTTTCGAATTAAAAAGTATTCTGTTATGTGAAAACTAGTTAGTAAAGCTCTCACGAACTTGATGGCATACCTTATTTTCTTGCCCCTAATAATCTTGAACCATTGTGTCATCGAAGTTGTATATGCTTGCATCTATACGTTGGGATTAGCAGAACCGTGTTGTCACAGGGAACTCTTTCAACACTTATGGATTCTTATCCAATTGATATCATGCTCTTTTGTTTGCGGATGTCGTCGGTGTGAAATACAAGGGGATCTTGTAAGTCCATGGAGTTATGTATGTGTGTTAGAGAAACGCCTGGGCCGCTAGCCTAAGCCATGCCTAATCATGGTGGAAACTTGCAGCATAACCATAGTGAGCAATCTGTGAAGCATTCTCAATAAAAACCTATGCAAATAGCAAATAAAAAGATCGCTGATATGCTCACTGTCTGCTTGCCTTATCATTTTGATTATGGGATAGCTCATGTATCATGTGCAAGGGGTACCCCGTTGGCGGTTATTTATGATACACATGTACTTACAATGACAAGAACTTACCGGTAACTAAAGTTGAGTAGCATGAGGAGCGGCCCTCGTACTCAAGGGACATGAGATTGCCAACTTATATTTCGTCAAGCATATACTCCATCCTTGTTCACTTTAACCTTAATCATGTCACATCCCAAGATTTTCCAAATCTTGTAATGTGAAAATAAATTAATGAAATAGAACTTTGTTTGATTTTCAGAGCCAGAAGAAACTTTTTGAATTCAATTGGAACTTCAAACTCATTTGAATCAAATTAATCCTAAAGAGATTTAAAAAGATAAACTTTTATTAAAGGAAAATAAAAAATATTTAAAATACTATTTTGGATCTCTTAATAAAAGATTTGGTATTCAAAAGAAAAGATGGATTTATAAATAAAGATTATTTTACAGAACCAAATTAAAACCTTGGCCAAGCCTTTGAATTAAACATTTTGTTATGAATGAAAATAACAAAGGTTTTATTTAAATAAATTAATAAGGATTTGATATCCAACTTTATTTAAATAAAAGGTTTTACCATTTTAATTAAAATATCAAACTTATTAAACTATTTTAAATAAGTTTTCCAAGTATTTTATTTTCTAAAATAAAACCTACTAAAGTGTTTTAGCTTTATTTTAGATTTCAAAATAAACATCTCAAATAGAACAAACCCTATTTGATTTAATAATGAAAGTCTATTATAATAATTAATAATGGACACTAAAATAAAAGGTTAGTTTGTATTAAAACAAATTTCCAAATATTATATACTTCCCAAATTAAACCTACTAATTTGATTTTGAAAATATTTAGGTTCAAATAAAGATTTTATTAATAAAATCAAACTCTATTTGATTTAATAACTAAGGCCCATTTTATTGAATTATTAATGGACCCTATAATAAAATGTTATTTTATTTTAAACAAGTATTTCAAGTATCTTAGATTTTCGAATAAAACCTACTGATTTGGTTATGAAAATATTTGGATTTCAAATGGGGATTTTATTAATTAAACCAAACCCTGTTTTATTAATAAACCATAGTCCATTTTATTTAATTATTAAATGGATCCTAAATTAAATATAAAAATATTATTTTATTTTAGATTTGGATTATGTTGACAAACAGAACCAAAAACACAATGCAAAGTTTAATGATTGTTTGAATTGTTTGAAATATTTGAATGCTTGAATAATTGTTTGAAATAACAAAACAGGAAATAGAAATAGAAAAAGAAAAAGAATTAGACAGAAAAAAATAGAACAGCCCAACAAAGTGGCCCAACAGCAGCCCAGTCCAGCCCAGTCTTCTCCCTCTTTCCCCCGAAGAAACCATTCCTCACTCTGTTTCCGACCCACACTGAGACCGACTGGTGGACCTTCCCCTTTCTCTCCTTTTCTCACTGACAGAGGACCCCACACCCTACTGCTCTTCTTCCCCACCCCGCGGACTGGTTCTTCCCCTCTCCTCGCCGTTGCAGACATAAATTCTCGGCTTGATTACGCCTTAACGCGACGACCTTTACTCGCAGTGATCGCACACCTTAAAGCGCCAGCCTCCCCTCTTCCGTTTCCCCCAGACCATTCCCTCTCTCTGCCCCCAGGCTGGACGAATTGCGCCGCACACTGTCCACTGTCCGATGATGCTCCGGTGACGATTCCGGCGAAACCAGACCTCCCCTTGCTTCATTGACCAAGCTCACAGCTCCCCCACAACCAGACGCATCTCCCAGCATCCTCCTCTCAACCGCGGGCGCCCCATAGCATCGGCTACATCAAGCTTTCGAACGCCGCCGCGTCTGCCACTCTCCGACGACGTCCCCAGGTAGAACCCGACCTCCCCTCTTAAACCCGATGATGTTCCCTTACTCGTGACCCTCGTGCGCACCTCACCATGCCTCTATTTTGTCCTAGCGCGGTCCTAAACGAAGCCGGCAACAACAACCCGAGAGCACCGCCGCCCGAAGCAACTCCGGCGAGCAATCCTGCCAAGACCAGTGCGCCCCTTGCCATCTCTAGAGCACCTTGAGCTTCGCCGTGTTCTCCTGAGCCTGGTGAGCATCTTCCCTTTCTCCCTAACCTCCTGTAGCATCGGCACCGTCGTCGACCGACAGCTCCGCCGCCGGTAGCCACCGCAGCGCCGCCCATCTGTGGCTGGTGTGCCTAGCACCGTTGGATCGTAATCGTAAGGCCACGATAGAATTAAACTGAAGCGGTAAGTAACCTCTGCGCGCCGCATGATTTAACTTAATCCAACGGCTGTCGTCGCGTGATCCAACCGAAACGGTACCGACGAATAGGAAGCCGCCGCGTGTCACCAGATAGATTGAAATTAGAATTTGAAATCAGAATTATTTACAAACTTCAAACCCTTATATCTTTTGATCCACATGTCCAAATTTGACAAATTTTATATCAATGGATTCAGGAGAACAAGCCCTAGCCAACCATGGCCTTAGTTTGACAAATAGTATCTGTTAGCTTGTTTGAATTTGCAGAAACATTTGTGTACTTGTTTAAAGTATAAAAATTGTTTAAAATTGAATTTACGGATAAAACCTTTGCAAATTGGATTGTTGTGATCTTACTGACCCTAGGAACCAACCATTGGTGTTAGAAATGATTTTTGTAAGATTTAGGATGGATTACTTGACTTAGTCATTTTCTAGCCAAATAAAAAGAATAGTTTTTATTATGAAAATGTTTATGGAAAGGAAACTTTGAGTAGATGGTTTGGACCAAACCTACTGACCAAAAAACACCAAGTTTTGCAATAGCAACTCATTTGGTGAACCCTATAGGCTAATGCCTTAATAAAAATATTTCTACACCACATAAAATAACACTTTGTTTAGAAAATAGTTTTAAAGTGAAACCTTTTGCAAATGACTTGGTCACTTTAGGAAATGACCATTAGATGTACCCAAATGACTATGACCCACTAGGAACCACTTTTTCAAACAAAACAAAGCTTGGCATGCTTGCATGCATTTCTTTGACTTTGTTATTTATGTGTGTTGTTTTGCTTGATTGATTTGTAGTGACTTGAAGAGTGTGATTGTTGCAAAGATCAAGAAGTGAACCTATACTCTACCAAAAAGGCAAGTGATGCTTCATACTTTTGTCCCATTACTTTCTCTATGCATTAGTGAATTTTGCTAAGTAAAACTTGCATGGATTTTGCTAAGTATAGACCTTACTATAGGAAAACCTAGTAGATGAATCCTTAGTAGGATTATCATAAGTTAAAGATTCCTACTACTATCAAGCTTAGCCTAGCTAATAGAAAACATGGGTGGAATACATATTCACACTATGGAAAAATATTCTAAGTCTGAGGATTTAAGTTTTGTTTAATAAAACAACTAAGTTAGTGAATCACCTGGGTGGAATGGGCTTGCTTGGTGGAGAATGGTTGAGTGGTTCACAATGCCATGGACTTGGATTGTGTATCTCACTTGTGGATGGCCACCCAGGAAACAAAGGGATTTGAGATGTCAAATGTTGAGAAGCTTCAAGTGCAACCACTTGGCAATATGGGCTCTGCCATGATCATATAGGTTGCAAGAACTTAGCCATATGGACAGTGGGTGGTAGTGTTTGATAGGTTGGAGCGCGTCCATTTTGGTCTAAGGGAAAGCTTCTGAAAGATCTTGTCTTGGGAAACCAAGTCTTGTGGGTAAAGTGCACCACCTCTGCAGAGTGTAGAATCTAAGTACTTAGCCATGTCCCTGGTAAAGGAAAATTTGAGCATCAAGACATGGAAGCAATCAAGAATCTCATCATTCAAATTTCTAAATTAAAATCTTATGGTTTGAACAAGGGATTGTTTGAATTCTTCAATCATTGATGGAGAGATGGCTTGGTACAAGGATCTTGAAATCTTTGATTGAGAAAAATGATTTTGTCAAGCAAAAACTTAGTATTTTCAAAATGATAAGAAAAATCTATTTTGAGCAATGCAAGCCTCAACTCCACTTAGCCAAATGCATATAGATGATAGATTCCACTATACTACCATAGTATCACTTGCCAATACAATTCAAATGTATTGACCCTTGTGGCTGTAACTTGTATGTTGCAGGTTTGATTGTTTTAGTGAAGATTGATTGATTAGGATTACAAAGTCTACAACCAACATCTGCCTGTGGCACTTTGAAGATGAAGGACCGATGACTATATTTATTCCGCTGCAATGTAATGTAATAGCCTAATGAGCTATGTTTGATGTAATAAAATTATGTTATTCCTGGTTATAAAGTTATATTATGACCCTTGTTTCTTGATATTACATCTAAACTGTGGATGCTAGCTATTGATCCAGGGACTAGCATTGTAAACACAGGAGGGATCAATCTTATTAAAGGTTGGGACCCCTACAAATCACCTCAAGATGCTTATGATAGGGGCTATGAGGGCTCAAAGCTAGTAAGTACCATAATATTTTGGAAGCTCTTTATGACTTGAAATCCCTGCTTCCCTCTATGAAGGGCCTTTCTCTTTCTAAGTTGAGTCAGTGAACCTATTTCCTCTCTATCTCCGGCAAGCATTTGAGTTGTTGTGTTTCAAGCATTCATATGATGATTTATTCAATCATGTTCTCTATCTTACTTGTTTGCACAAGACTCTTATCTATTGAGTATTACTTTGAAAGCCTTCATTATGACAAAACCTTTTATGTTTGAGCAAAGAGTACTCCTGTTGTGAAAACTTCTACAAAAGTTTTTTGTGAAACTGTTTGCCAGCTGTTCTCTGACCAAGAACAAAGTTTGCCAATTCCAATTATGATTTATCTTTATGCATCTTTATTGTGACTCCTATACTTGTTGCAAGCTAAGTTATATAATGGTGAGTTTCCTTCTTCTATGAGGTGTGTAATGGTAAGTGTGGTGCTTCTTGTCCGTATTCTTTTATCAACACTTCACTCCATAAACCTGTGGACATGTTTACTGAGCTCAGTTTCGCTTGGGGACAAGTGAAGGTCTAAGCTTGGGGGAGTTGATACGTCCAATTTGCATCACCATTCTATATCATAATTTGCCTCTATTCATTGATATATTTCTTATTAAGAGGTGTTACTTATGTCTTTTCATCTGTTTTTGCATGTTGGATGATTCTTGGAGGATGAACTGCCGGAGTCAAGTTTCTGATGGGAAAAGAGGTGTTTTGATGCAATTTCGCGAAGATCAGAAAAATACCAGAAAAATCATGGAAAATAATATTTTCTCAGAAGACGAAGGAAGCCAGAACGGGAGGCGGAGATGGGCCACAGGGGGCCCACACCCCCGACGTGGGCCCCCCAGGGTCGCGCCTATAGGGGGTGTGGCCCACCTGGCCGGCCTCCGACTCCGCCCTCTCGCCTATATCTTCTCCTCGAAACCCTAAGACACGGGTAGCGACCACGGAAAGATTCCGGTGCCTCTGCGGGGCGAAAAACACCGAGAGAGAAAGAGCTCTCCGGCTGTTGGGGATATGCTATATGGGTATCCTCATAGCATGTCTCCTATCCAGATAACCCGGGTGGCCCACAGTTGGTAGCATGGCCCATGGCCTGCTAGGCGACCCAGTTAGATGGATCTAGAAGGGAGGCCCATGCCGGATAAAGGAAGGATATGGTGGAGTCACCAGCGTACCCGGAGCCTTGGAGTAAAAGACACGCAAGACTAGTAATAGATGGTGTAGGACTCTGTAACCTGTCCGGCTAGGACTTTTCCCTGTAACCTTAGGACCTGGTGACTATATAAGTCGGGCCTATGGGAGCCTTTAGGGCACGATAACTTAGACAATCTCAGACTACCAAGTAGCGATTAGCATACACCTCGCACAGCAAACCTATCTCTGTAACTCGGCGTATTGCCATTATAGTGATTTATAGCAGGAGTAGGATTCCGCCACTGTTGTGGGATCTGAACCTGGGTAAGCTGTGTTACCTCAAACCTGTCAACCGTCTGCCTTCCCCCATGTCTCTGAACACGCACTATGAGGACCCCTCCATGGCATACTCGTCGGCAATACCACGACAGTTGGCGCCCACCATGGGGCAAGAGGCGCTTCAGGCTCTTCATCGGGCGAGGACCAAGATCTTCATGGGAATCGGTGAAACCATAGCCATCGGTCGCGTTCTCTTCTCCGGCAACGTTTCGATCGTCCCTCCCGACGAGTTCTGGATCCCGGCGAAGATGAACCCTATGCGGTGTTCGATCGTTCCTATCGGAGACATCCACCTCTTCATTGGCGAAACCGACTCGGGCACTAGTTCCCTGGGAGTCGGAGGAGCATCAAGGCCCGCACGGACCGCCTACGGGCAGGATACGTTCGCGGAAGGATCGATGTTGAATCTCTCTTCGGAGTTTGCCGGCAAAGATCGGAAAAATTCAAGGCCCACCCAAACCGCCCCTGTGCAGGATATAAAGGTGGAAGATCACTGCAAGTCCGCCGGCTTCCTCCGTGCGTCTGGACAGCAGAGATCCAAGTTCGTCGGCGTGGTCACCATCTTCGATCTGGCGCGTTGCATTCAGAGAGAGGGCGAAAACCCCCACGATTACCTTGCCAGGTGGCTCCGTATACGAGCCGATCTGGCCCACTACTCCAATGATGATGCTATGTATCACTTTGTGGAAGGACTGGACCATGGCACGCTCCTCCAGCATTCTCTAAGACGGCAGCAGGCGTCGGAACGCCTTACCTTCGAAGGCATGGTGAACACCGTCAACAACTACGCGGAGGCCGAAGCGGCAGCTCAGACAGCGCTTGCGCTCATTGACGAAGCCCCTCCGATTCAGCCACCACCACCACCGCCTCCGGCCGCCATCGCCGCAGTCGCGCCGCCACCTCCAGTCATCGTCGCTGCTGTTGCACCTCCACTGCCCGTCATCGAGGAAGTCCTGGCACCCTCCGACTCTATGATTGACGCGCTATACACCGACTTTAGTGCAGATTTAGAGGAGATAGATTTCAGTCCAGAGGAACTATACTCTGCCATGCAGGAGATGGAGGAGGAGTACACGCGCGACAAACAAGCCAACAACACCGTCATGTCTCGAGAGGTGTTCGTCACCATTGGGACGGCGATGGATGAAGATCAACCCGGACGAGCTCCGCCTACAGTGCTGGACAAGGGGAAGGGACCACCTGTTGCTGCCGACGATGATCACGCAAGGGTCATGCCCCCTTCGCCTAACCTAGTACAACAGCCGCAGGAACTCGGCACCGGCCTGATCAACAACAACACCGCAAACCTGCCGCCTCCGGCATCTACGTCTGCTGTTGCCCAAGTTACTCCAGCTGATAGAGTGATGTACGGCAACCTCCTCGTCGAGCCACTGACCGTATCCGGAACGTGACCCAACTTGACGAGAAGCGTCAGCAGCTGCTAGAGGAAGCATAGGCCATCGCGGAGCAGGGCGCTAAGCTAGATCGAGATCTGGTCAACGCGCAGAAATCCATAGAGAAGGCCAGAGCAATGGAGGTCGAGTACAAGACTCTGCTGCAGCAGAAGAAGGCCAAGAAAGCTCCGGCTCGCGTCATCAATGATCCTGGTGTACGGCAAAACCTAGGATGGGCTCCCCCGAAGCCGGCACAAGCCAAGCCATACATTGACAATGAAGGCAGACAGGTGATGCCCACTCCACTCCTTAACCTCGCCGTCGCCAAGACCCTTCTGGAGCAGGATAGATCGCTCGAGGCAGTGGACCAGGTCTATGACCTAGTGGCCAAGGCGGTGAAGCAGCAGGAAAAGGCCACCTCTCAGAGGCTTGAGTCTGACCCAGCGTTTTGCAAGTCTAGCCAACATAAGCCGCCAAGGGACAAATCTCCTCTTGATGTCGGGTCTCAGACGGGTTCATTAGAACAAAGATGGAGGGATTTCAGGGATTGACAAGACCACCTCTCAGACGGAGGCGGTGAAGGTTTCCGGATTAACAAGACCATCAAGCCCTATGACGGCACCGCTAAGCCAGCTACATGGTTGCAGGACTATGGCAACGCAGTAGAGATTGCTGGGGGTATCCCCAACGTTGCCGTCAAGTACCTCCCATTGATGTTGGAAGGCACAGCCCGTCAATGGATTGACGACTTGCCAGAGAAATCCATCTGCAATTGGTTGGACATGCAAGAGGCGTTCACCAAAAACTTTGAGGGTACGTACAAACGTCCCTGCACTGTTGGCGATCTACAGCGGTGCGTGCAAGAGAAAGACGAGACATCTCGCGCCTACCTCTCCCGCTGGCTGGATATGAAGAATTCCTGCGCAGGAGTGCACGCTCAGACCGCCATGGCCGCCTTCATCGATGGGTTGGAAAGGGGCACGTTGCTCCGACATAAGCTAAAACGCTTGCAGGACAATCACCAGCTTGACTTGAACCAGATGATTCAGTTGGCTAGTGAGTTCGCAGCTGCCGACGACGATACTCGCGGCTCTCTGCCGGCAACGGCCATTCCAACTCAAGCTCGGAGGAACAGCAGTACAAAGCGGAAAACCGCTCCAGAAGAAAAGAAATCTCCCGACATGGTCGCCATGACCTTTGCAGGACGAGGTGATGGCGGACAACGTGGTCGAGGACGGGGAGCTGGTCGTGGGCAGCAACGAGGAAGTGAAACTACCTCGGCACCACTCCGCATTCCCCAAACCTACAAAGAGTACCGCGATATGCCGTGCCTCGTACACCTCGATGTCAATGGCAAGGCCACCCATACCAATCGACACTGCAAGTTCGTCAACGACCTCAAGGAAGACCCGGAGTCCGGCTACAAGCAAAGTCGAAAGAATAGACCGCGAGGCAAGGGCAAGGGGAAGAAGAAGAAGGAGTCCAAGGATTCAAGTGACATGGACGAGGATGTTGACCCCAAGCACGCCGCCAAAAGCGACGACAAAGGCAAGAACCCCTTCGTGAAGAAGGCACCAGTCTACCACACTTTCCTTGGCACCCCCACCGTCCGACAACAAAATACCTCTATGAGGATACTGATGGTCACTCTACCCCCAGTTCCCCAGTACCTGCGCTGGTCGAAGGTTCCAAATTACTTGGGATAGGAAGGATCACCCAGACCTCATCCCTACGGAGAACCAATACGCCATGGTCATCAACCCCTTGATTGACGGCGTGGAGTTCACCAAGTGTATGGTGGATAGTGGAAGCAGCATCAACATCATGTACCTGGATACGCTGCAGAAGATGAACTTGACGGAGGCAAACCTAAGGCGGACCAACACCATCTTCCACGGCGTAGTTCCTGGTCGGGAGGCTCAGTCCCTTGGGTGCATCACACTTCAAGTTGCCTTTGGCAATGTTAATAATTACCGCCAAGAGCGCATGACCTTTGAGGGGGTCCCCTTCAAGAGCGTGTACCACGTCATATTCGGCCGCGACATATTCCACACCTTCATGGCCAAGCCATGCTTCGTCTACAACAAACTCAAGATACCCGGACCAAACGGTGTCATCACCTTATCCGGAAGCTTTGCCAAGGCAAGGAACTGCGAGATTAATGAAGCAGCCTTCGCGGAAGCTGTCCTCTACAGCGAAGAATTCAAAGAGATCCAGAGTAAGGTCGATGACTCAGAGATGCCTTTGTCGAAGAAACAGATTTCTGACTCCGCTCCTGCATTCAAGGCCGCCATCGAGACCAAGCTGGTGGAACTTGTGGTAGGCGATGCCTCCAAGACCACCACCATTGGGACGAACCTGGATCCCAAATAGGAAAGCGTGCTCATCGAGTTCCTCCGTGAGAATAGGTACATCTTTGCCTGGCAACCTGCCGACATGAAAGGTGTACCTAGGGAACTTGCCGAGCACAGCTTAAACATCGATCCAAAATGCAAACTAGTGAAGCAACCTCTATGACGCTTTGGAGATGAGAAGAGGCGCGCCATAGGCAAAGAGATAGCTAGGTTACTTAAGGCTAGTTTTATCCGAGAAGTCCTTCACACCCAATGGGTGGCCAATCCTGTGCTTGTCCCCAAAAAGGGAACCAAAGAATTAAGAATGTGTGTTGATTACACCGGCTTGAACAAGGCTTGCCCCAAAGATCTGTTTGCTTTTCCTCGCATTGACCAAGTCATTGAATCGACGGCTGGCTCAGAACTTTTGTGTTTTCTCTATGCATACTCAGGATACCACCAGATTAAGATGAGGAAGTCGGACCAATTGGCCACTTCGTTCACTACCCCATATGGCACGTTTTGCTATGTTATGATGCCCTTTGGGCTGAAAAACGCAGGTGCTACGTACCAGCGGACAATGCAACATTGCCTTCACGACCAAATTGGTCGGAACGTTCACGCCTATGTGGACAATATCGCGGTGATGTCTAAAAAGTCAAATGACTTAATCTCTGACTTAAAAGAAACCTTTGATCATCTCCGGAAATATAACATGATGCTTAACCCTAAGAAGTGCGTCTTCGGGGTTCCAGCCGGCAAATTTTTGGGCTTCATCGTTTCCCAGCGTGGAATCGAGGTCAACCCAGAGAAAATCAAGGCCATATTAAACATAAACCGTCTGACATGCCTAAAGGACATTCAACGACTAACAGGTTGTGTTGCAGCAGTTAGTTGGTTCGTCAGCCGACTTGGAGAGAAGGCTCTACCGCTGTACAAGTTGTTGAGGAAGGCGGACAAATTCAAGTGGACGGACAAAGAAGATGCAGCATTGAAGCAGCTCAAGGAAATTCTTTCCTCAGCGCCCATCCTTGCAGCACCCGAGCCTGGAGAGCCCATGTTAATCTACATGGCGGCAACCAACCGGGTAATCAGCATCGTCGTCGTGGTAGAGCGGAAGGAACCAGGCTATGAGCACGGAGTTCAACGACCAGTTTACTATCTGAGCGAGGTCTTGACGGAGTCCATGCAGCGTTACCCGCACTACCAGAAGATAGCTTATGGAGTATTCCTTGCTTCTCGGAAGCTGAGGCATTACTTTCAGGAGCACCCAATCACAGTGATGAGCAAGACTCCACTATCCGACATTATCAACAACAACGACGCTATAGGAAGGGCCGCGAAGTGGGGCATTGAACTTGCCGCCTTCGAGATCACCTACAAGAGACGCGACGCTATCAAGTCACAAGCCTTGGCGGACTTTATCACAGATTGGACGGAGATGCCAGATGCTACTCCTTTGCCGGAACCAGAGTACTGGGTGATGCACTTTGACGGATCAAAGCTGCTCAACGGCTCGGGGGCTGGTGTATTGCTACAGTCACCAACTGGCGACAAGCTAAACTACGTTCTGCAAATCCACTTAGAGGCTACGAACAATATGGCGGAGTACGAAGCACTCATTCACAGACTACGCGTAGCCAAGGATATTGGCATCAAGCGCATAGTTTGTTGTGGAGATTCCGACTTGGTTGCCCAGTAGGTGGCTGGCACCTGGAATGCGCGGCACCCTATGATGGCGGCATATTTATATGAAGTGGACGAGATAGCCAAGAGTTTCTTAGGCTACGAACTCAAGTATGTACCTAGGGAGCAAAACGAGGCGGCTGATCTGCTATCTAAGCTTGGATCAGGGCGCAAACAAATTCCGCCAGGAGTTTTCCTAGAGCATCTACGAACACCATCCGTGAAGGGAGCCGACATCGACAACCCGGATAGAGTTGACTCTTTCGTCCACATGGTGGAAAAGGTCCCTCCGGCTTGGACAAAAACTTTCATGGAATATCTCGAACACGGAACTTTGCCCGATGACGAAGTCGAAAGACGGCAAATAGTACGTCGAGCGAAGGGCTATACGATAATCAATGGATAGCTCTACAAAAGGAGCACTACTGCTGTATACCTAAAGTGTGTTTCCCAGCTAGAAGGTATTGAAATCCTACGCGAGATCCATCTCGGAGATTGCGGGCATCACGCCACTCCTCGATCGTTGGTCACGAAAGCCTTCCGGCAAGGATTCTACTGGCTGACCGCGAAGGCGGACGCTGACAAGCTGGTTGAGACATGCATGGGATGCCAGTATTATGCCCGACAACCACATGTTCCTGCTGAAGAATTGTGAACAATACCAATAACTTGGCCGTTCACAGTCTGGGGGCTAGACATGGTGGGACCGTTACAAACGGCACCATGTGGGTTTACACATCTGCTAGTAGCAGTTAATAAATTCACTAAATGGATAGAAGCTAAACCCATTAGAAAGCTTGATGGGGCAACTTCCCTCAGGTTTTTCAGGGATCTAGTGGTGAGATTTGGTCTCCCACATAGCATTATCACCGACAACGGCAACAAATTGTCACTCGGAGAAGTGGAGGCTTATTGTTGGGAGAAGGGCATCTGACTTGACCTTGCATCGGTGGCACATCCACAATCCAATGGTCAGGTTGAGCGAGACAATGGATTAATTCTGCAGGGAATAAAGCCACGTCTTGAGGCACCACTACATAGAGCAGCTAGAGCCTGGGCGGAAGAATTGCCATCTGTGCTGTGGAGTTTACGAACTACACCCAACAGATCCACCGGCTACACCCCTTATTTCATGGTATATGGAGCAGAAGCCATCCTACCTTCCGACATACTTCACGATGCACCAAGAGTCGCCGCCTACGACGAAGATGACGCTGAAGAATCCAGACGCCTAGATGTGGACCTTCTCGAGGAGGGGCGCGTTTTGGCATGTAAAAGATCCGCCATCTACCAGCAGAAGCTACGCAACTACCATAGTCGCCGCGTCCGGCATCGCTCGTTTAAAGAGGGGGATTTGGTGCTCCGACTTAAGGAGAAGAAGTCACACAAATTATCCTCGCCATGGGAAGGACCGTTCATCATAAGCAAGGCGCTACTCAATGGGTCTTACTACCTCGTTGAAAATCGTGAACTGAAGGATAGACCCAACGAGGATCATAAGCGTAAGCGACGTGGCCCGGATGATGACTACCCGGAGCTTGACCGGCCATGGAACATAGCACAGCTACGTCATTTTTACACTTAGCATTTTTATCTAATTGTGTACCTCTTATATGATCAATGAAATAAAGCTCTCTGGTTCACTCATATTTCTGAGTCTTTTACCTCCTTTAGTGTTCATTTTTTGGATCATATAAAACCTTTATGCACAAGTTTTGCGATTGCACTTGTGAAAATTCACCCTATGGGCCTTAGCTTAAGTTTTCTGGTCTACACGTTCTTTGTCATTTTTATGTGGATTCTGGAGTAGTGACTTTCGGCACTTATTGTCGGCGATTTTGTGCTTAGGTTATTGACGGTGCCATTGGGCATCATCACCTGAGCGCATGGTTCCGACAACGATTCTTCCGACTCACGAAAAGTCAAGCATAAGAACCAAAGTAATGGATAAGCCAGCACTTGCTTAAAAATATATACATGCTGGAACTAGTTCTTAGTAGTAGGACATACATCATTGTTTTCCGCCTTAAGTTAATACATAGTTTTTTCCGCATACGCATCAAAGATGAAACAAATATTACAAGTTGTTTTTCATTCCTTTGGCGCAGGCGATTTGGAAGCAGCGTCATCGGCAGCAGGAGAATCACCCTCGAAGTCGGCAGTGTGAAGAGACTCGGAGGAGCTTTGGTCGCTGCCATCGATGGTGTTCATTGGCACGAAGACGTTAACGTCGACCAACTCGACGACTCTGGTTTCATAACCCGCTAGTGACGATAAGATAGCCTCATGGTTTATCTTTTGTTCTTCGTCATCTACGTCGGGGATGCCAGAGGTTACCGTGTCGATGTCGGCATTCTCCTAGTGTGCCTTCACCATGGATAGCGCCATCCTTGCACCGGCCCGTGCACATGAAGCTTTCTAGCTTGTGATACGCTCGGGGGCTCGGCGCAGGATCTCCGAGAACTTCGCCACAGAGTTTAATGCCTTGATGTTGATCTGGAGGGGCTTGGCAATCTCTTTGGCTTGCGCGATGGCGGTATTGATGAAGTTGTCGGCAAGAACCATGCATTCCTTTGCCGGAGGAGGTGACCGGTTTAAACCCATAGGAGCTGCAAATTCCGACAAAGGAGCACATGAGTTCAAAAATTCAGAGTATCTAGACCACAGAAATCCAAGACGGAGAATCACTTACTGAAGATGCTAGCCTCATCTTGCCAGAGGGTATCCGCCAAGGAGTCCCGTTCTTGTTGGAGGAGCTTGTACGCCTCATGATGGCGTTGATTCTGCTCATCGGCAGCTTTCTTCTGATCTCTTAAGATCGAGATCTCCTCCTTCAAGCGGTTCATCTCCACGGTAGCGGAGTCCTGCAGGGCTTTCATTGATTCTTCATGCATCTTCAGCATGTCCTTCCTCTCCTGCTTAAGGATCTTGTTCTCGCTATCCAGCTCTTGAATGTGCTTGGATTGCTCGACAATGTCCTTAGCCTTGGCAATAGTTTCTGCGAGTCGGAGAAAGCAAAGTACACAGTGAGTACTCGGAGAATACACAAGTTTAAGTCGGAATACGAAAAAGAAAGGAAAAATAGACGCTTGCTCTTGATGATCTGTTCCTTCAAGAAGGCAGTTTTACCCTTTTCGGCTTCCAAGTCCGCGCGCATCTTCTGGTACTTGTCGTTGGCCATGCCCCTCCGAGCATTCTCGTTCTATGTAAAAAAGAAAAGTTAAACGTTGTTTGGTATACTTGGAGCATCTAGCCGGAAAATTTTCACCTAGACGCTCGGGGGCTACAGCGAGAGTTTTTAACTTAGCAATATGCTTAGTCTTTCTTTAAGCATCTAGTCGGAACTAATTCAGTTTTCGATTAGAAGCTTGGGGGCTACAGTATAAAGTTTTTAACTCGGATGAATGCTTAGCTTCTCTTTAAGCATCTATTCAGAACTAATTCAGTTACAACTAGAAGCTTGGGGGCTATAGTATTGAAATTTATAAACACTGTGTATGCTACTCTTAAAGCATCTAGTCGGAATAATTCATTCCACCTATATGCTTGGGGGCTACAGTGAGAAGTTTTCTAGCTTAGTCACTCTTAGAGCATCTAGACGCAAATACCTATGGTTTTCCGTCTACATCCTCGGGGGCTACAGTGGGATATTCATATGAAATGGAAAAGTCAAAAATAACTTACAAGTGCAATGATCTTGAGGTTAGTAGCACTCTCAGCCAGCAGCTTGCCGAAGGATACACTGTTTCCCTGCAAGATCTCTGCTTGCCGGAGAAGCTCCTCTAGACCGCACGTCGGAGATGTCAGAGCCACACCAGGAACCAGAGCAGTGCTACCCGGTGTAAGTACCGGATATACTATCTTTGGATACTCTATGGTTTTCTTGGGTGCGGGGGCGCCGCCTTCGACAGAAGTACCAGCTTCCACCACCGCCTTACCGCAACCGATGGCATCCTTAGCCGGAGCTTCAGCCATTTGGTGTGTGTCACTCTCCTGCGTCGTCTGCTCGCCGACAACAGCAAGCTCGGTACAGGCACCTGAGTCCACTTCCATGGCGGAAGGGCCAGTTGCTTCCTTGGTTTGAGAGCTTGTCGGAGTAGACGAGGGCTTAACGGTGGGAGTAACAGGGGCGATGGCAGGATATTCGTCGTGATGCAGCATGTCCTTGATGGTTCTAGAAGCCCCTGATGTTTTGGAGGTCTTGTTCAAACTGGTCGTGGCTTTCTTTCTGAAACGTGCAAAATGCATAAGTACAGGAACAAAACAGATAAATGGACAATGTCGGAGAGAAAGAAGCTTACAAAAGAGGGGGTGCTTTGGCAAAGGGGATCCCAGTAGTCTTTATTTTCTCCGCCTCCAGGGCAGCGGTAGTCTTTTTGGAGGCTCCACTCTCCATCTTCTTCTTCTTGCCTCCATCGGCAGCGTCATAGGTGGAGCTCTTCCGCTTTCGCGCCAACAGAGCATCATCGTCGGACACGACGGTGACTTCCTTCATCTTTGGATCATAGATTTGAGGAGCCATGCTGTCCTCGTCAATGTCGCTAAGCTGTTTAGGTGAAGAACCTTCATGTTAGATAAGATGGTAATGGCTAGACGGAAGACCTGGAGTATATGTCATACACGGAAAATAAGCAGTTACCTTTGGGAACTTGCTCTCTACGAACATGTCGTAGGTGATGGCGAAGCCACGCTTCTTGTCGTTCACCTTGACGATGTCCTTGCGGCGATGCTTGACGGAGTCGCTCGAGAAGTTATCCACGGAGATGCGGAGGCTATCCCTTCTATCGTTGGTATACTCGTGCATCAGCTTCGAGCGGTGCTACATAGGTTGGATTCGCCTGATGAACCAGCACATGGCTAGGTCCAAGCCGGTCAAACCCGTCTCTACGAACCAATCTATCCACCTTATAGCGCGGGAAGCGTCGATGTCGGAAGGAAGGGAGGCCTGGGATCTCCATGTCGAGGCTTCGGTGGTGGCTCCATCGACGAAGTCCGGGTACGTTACTTCTCGGTTAGCCAGAGGAATATCTGGACCGTAGAAGTAAGTACGCTGCCAGTTCTTGCAGGACTCGTGGCCGACGATGTCGGGAAACCGCTGGCCAGGACAGATCTTGAAGCTAATGGTGCCACAATTTTTAAGTTCATCCTTGCTGGCCCTGGCTTCGCGTTTGACGGTGAAGAAATAGACAAAGAGATCTAGCCTAGGCCTAATCCCTAGGTAACCCTCGCAAAGCTCCGCGTAGTTGCTCAGCGCTAGGATACTATTGGGAGAGAGGTTTTGGGGTTGTACTCGGTAATGATTGAGGACAGCAAGTAAGAAGTTAGAGATGGGTAGGGAGACGCCGCGTACCAATTGTGCTTTGAGGTACACCTTTTCTCCGGCTTGAGGAGAAGGTGTGACCTCGCCGGCCGGTGCCGCCCACCAGGCGAGCCCCTCCGTCACAGGGAGGTAGCCTTCGATGATCAACTCCTTGATGTCGCCGTCCGTGATATCCGAACCGCGCCAGTCGCCTTTGTGGGAGTCGTTTTCCTCTTCCAGCAGCTCTAACGCCGCTGGATTGTGGTCGCCGCCGGTGGTCTCGACCACCGCAGAGATGGGGATGACCAGGCCCTCTGGGGGCACGACGACGGAGCTCGTTGGCTTCGTCGCGGCTTCGCCCGACGCCGCCATCAAGGGAGAAGAACTGCTGCTGGCCATTGCGAGTGTTTGGAGGTGACTAGCGAGATTGGGAGTTAGGTTTTTTCACGAGTTGCGCGGAGAGCTCGAGGGGGCGCTCGCTGGAGAAGAAGATGATGCGAGGAGAGAATGAGGTAAAAAGTAAATTTTCCACCGCAATTACTATTTATAATCTCTAGCATCGAGATTCGTGTAGCTTGATCGGACGGTTTCCGCGTAGACGACGTGTGTGCAGGCATGCGCAGAAATTCCGCCACGTCCCAACCGTCGCCGCCAACGGTTCATATCGCTCGCGCGGGAAAAGTGGAAATGATTGCGTTCTCTGCATGTGTGAGTTACGAGGCATTGCTGACCTACGTCTACGTCGCCCTAGCTGACATAGGAAGATGAACCATCACATCAGAAGATTCCGGCATGGACGGATCCAGTCCGGCTACGGAAGAGTACGATGGAAGATTTAGCAATTCTCTGGCTTACTAGTTAAAGACGGAGGAAACCTTGCAGGGTTCTTTGGGAGGACTACAAGATGTTGCTTGACGATTTGCCGACATCCATCTAGAGAGGGCATTCCACGTGAAGAGGCAAGACGGCGCAAGATCTCGGAGTTCTCATGGGGCTACTGTTGGGGATATGCTATATGGGTATCCTCATAGCATGTCTCCTATCCGAATAACCCGGGTGGCCCACAGTTGGTAGCATGGCCCATGGCCTACTGGGCGGCCCAGTTAGATGGATCCAGAAGGGAGGCCCATGCCGGATAAAGGAAGGCTACGGTGGAGTCACCACCGTACTCGGAGCCTTGGAGTACAAGACACGCAAGACTAGTAATAGACGGTGTAGGACTCTGTAACCTGTCCGGCTAGGACTTTTCCCTGTAACCTTAGGACCTGGCGACTATATAAGTCAGGCCTATGGGAGCCTTTAGGGCACGATAACTTAGACAATCTCAGACGACCAAGTAGCGATTAGCATACACCTCGCACAGCAAACTTATCTCTGTAACTCGGCATATTGCCATTATAGTGATTTATAGCAGGAGTAGGATTCCGCCACTATTGTGGGATCTGAACCTGGGTAAGCTGTGTTACCTCGTACCCGTCAACCATCTGTCTTCCCCCACGTCTCTGAACACGCACTGTGAGGACCCCTACATGGCGTACTCATCAGCAATACCACGACACCGGCAGACAGATTTCTGCCAGGGAAATTCCTTCCCGGAGAGGGGAGATCGTCGCCATCAACACCATCATCAAGCTAGACTTCATCGGGATCATCATCATCATCCACACCATTATCTCCACCAGCACCATCATCACCACTCCATCCCGCTATAACAATTGTATCGAATACTTGCATAGTTCTTAGGGGAAACTTTTCCGGTGTTGATTACTATTGTAGTTGATGCTCGTGAGTGGAACCATTGGATTATTCTTTATGTTCAGATTGTTATCCATCACCATATCATCTTTGATCTTGATCTATATGATGTCTTGTGAGTAGTTCGTTTAGTTCTTGAGGACATGAGACAAGTCATGTTGTTAGTAGTGGATTTGTGTTGAGTTATTATTCAATGGTTCAGTATTTAAGTTGTGGTGCTATTCTTCTAGTGGTGTCATGTGAACGTCGACTACAGGATACTTCACCATTTATGGGACTATGGGAATGCATTGTGTATTTGGCTACTAATCGTGGGGTTGCCGGAGTGACAGAAACATGAACCCCCGTTAGGAGACCATTGCACAAGGGAGCGTAGGATCTCAGAGTTTAAGGTTATGGTTAGGTTTATATCTTAATTGCTTTCCTGTAGTTGCGGATGCTTGCAGAGGGTTTAATCACAAGTATGTATTAGTCCAAGTAGCGTCGGTACATTAGCTCAGGTTCACCCACACAACACTTACAACACCAAAGAAGACTACTCAGCTATTTGAAACAAAATCACTTGACAGTATTCCCATGTGTCCTCGAGAACGTTTGGTCCTTATAAGTATTTCCACCAGCTTGTCCTTTGCTAAGAAAGGATTGGGCCACTTGCTGCAGTTGTTCGTTGTCTTTATTACTCGCACTTTGTTTCTTTGCTTTATCAGAAAACCCCTAAAAATCCGTTTGCTAAGTATTTATAGAGATTTCCTGCTTCATACCACTAGTCAACACCTTCTGCTCCTCATTGGGATCGACACTCCTATTTATCAAAAGTACTACGATGCACCCCCTATACTTATGGGTCATCAAAGATCGCGTCGGATGAATAGAAGGAGAGAAAGGAGAGGGCGAAGCTCAGGCAAGAACAAGAGCGCGCTGGCGAGCAATCGGCGATGAGGGCGAAGGCAAAGCAGGCGGCGGCGGCGCGCGCGGCGATGATGGCGGCGTTGTATCCCCCGCACTAGGGAAGCCAGGCAAGCATCGGCTCGCCGACCGAATTCTCGCCGTCCTGCTTCCAGGAGAGCCAGGCGAATGCTCGATAGAGGTACTCCTCATCCCCCGAGTTCGATAGCGGGTTCAACCCGAATATGGTCTTCCCCTGCCCCGCGCCTCGCCCTCCTTCGGCCTTCAACGTCGACATCAACATCCTCTACTCCACCTCTCCGGCGTATGCGGGTCCTTCGTCGACGATGCGCCATAGCCCACTGCCTTTCGATGGAAGCTCGTCGCAAGCAACCTACGACGAGGCCGACGCGCACAACATGTTCGGCGGAATGTCGGCCGACATGTTGTCCGAGACATACATGCAGGACATGATCGCCCAAGGCTCGTCCGTCCACCCCTCCTTCTTCACTCAAGAACAGTCCTGGGTCGACGCCGAACACGGCATCGAGTCTCAGAATTTCGCCGACCCCGACACCGAGGAGACGCAGGCCAAACCGACGCAGGCCAAGGACGCCGAGGTTGATGCCGTCTGTCCGACGAAGGGCAAGAAGGGCAAGAAGAAGCCAGGCACCTCAGTGTCGGAGGCACGGATCAAGTGGAGGGTGCTCGAGGACCTTTGTCTCGCTGAGGCCTGGAAAACGGTAAGTATGGATCCCATCACCGGTGCCAACCAAAACTCCGACAACTATTGGAAGCGCGTGAAGTTAGCATTCGACGAGCGTAGCCTTTGCAACCCAAAGTATAGCAAAATTCATATGGAGCGAGGGGAGAAGGCCATGACCAACCATTGGGGGCTCATCCAGCATGCGTGTAGCAAGTGGCACGACTGCGTGGAAGAGGTGGAACGCACACAAGCCAGCGGGGAAAACATGGACAACAAGGTATCCGCGAACACTAGCTGAAGTTATGACAAGATCAAGCATATCTTGACACACTTTGTCTTCTATTTTGCAGCTTCTTCGTGCACTCGCTTTGTACCGGGATGACATGAAGGCAGATTTCAAGTTCCACCATGTGTTCACCAAGATCGAGCACTGCGAAAAATGGTAGGACACTCGCCTGAGCCTCGCCAATACCAAGGACGGCGTGTACAACCTGGAGGCCCCTCCCCTGCTGGCGGTGAAGGTAGGCCGGAGATCAGCCAAAAGAAGGCGGAGATGCTCAAAGCCACTGAACCTCCCGCCGAGCGTCTCCATGCTTCAATCGATAAGTGCATCTCCGATACGAGGGCACACGCTGAGAAGAGGGCCGAGAAGAGCGACAAGAGGTGGGCGCAGTTGATCGAGAACCAAGGGCGAAAGATGGACCTCCTCAAGGCCAACTACGCCGCCAAGAAGAGGAACACGGATCTCCAGTTCCTGATGGGCAGCGAGGACACGTCAACGATGAGTTCGCTGGTCAAGGCCTGGTACATGGCGCGCCACAATGCCATCCTCCAGGAGGATAACGCCGAGATCACGCATGCCTCTGCACCGAACGCCACTGCTACGCCGAGCTCCGCTTCCACCTCCTCCAACCATTCGGCGTCCGCCGGCGAGACGCCCGACCCCGCCGCAGGAGACCATCCCCATCGATGACGGATGGCCGAGCCTTTTTACCCGATTCTGTAATAATTTGTCGCCGGACTTGTTGGGCGTAATTCTGTCGAACACCTTTTGGCCGAGCTTTCGCTGGCGGGAACGATAAAAATTTGAATATGTCACCGTTTTCTCTTTGCCTGGAAACGCGAGTGGGAAACTCGACATTCCCAGGCCGAAATCTTGTTTTGTCCGGCCAAAAAAGTCCAGATTTTGGCTTGAAAACGCCCAACGAGTGAGGATGCTCTTATCCTCTTGCTTCCGTTCGACACCACACAAACTCCACAAATCTCCGTTCTCATTTGGCTCACTCTGCACACGACGTGAAATCCCTTTAGCTATCTCTCACATGAGCACCGCCAACCTCACGAGCCCAACATCCCACAACCGCCATGGCTTCTCCACTACAAACAACGATGTTGTTGTCGCCTCTCCCGCAAGACAGTGCCACCATATCAGGCCAGCGCTGCTACCACAGCGGGACGCCGGTGCTACTACAGCAGGCCGGAGGTGCTACTAGCGCCGCTGCTGCTACCACGGGAGTCCGTCGGTGCTACCACAGCAGGCCGCCGGTGCTACCACAAAACGCATGCACGACACTGCGAGGGATCTTTCGGGTTCTTCCCAGCGGTGACCGTTGGTGGAGGCCGTCGGTTGCTACCAACGAATGACGGTGTTGCTACCAACCACGGTCAGATGTGCTACTGGCGGTAGCCGGATGTGCTACCAAGGGCTGGCGGCTCTACTGCCAGCGGCAGGCGGTATTGCTGCCAACCTTGGGCGGGTGCTGCCAGCGGATGCCGACACGTTGTTGCCTGCCACGGCCGGCGTTTGCTACCAGCGGCAACCAGAGGTGGTACTAGCGGCAAGCTGCCTTGCTGCCAACCTTGGCTGCCTTGCTGTCTACGAACCTTCGCTGTAGGTGCTGCCAGCGGCAGCTGGCGGTGCTACTTACCTCAGACGGCGTTGCTACAAGAGGCGATCGGTGGTGCTGCCGGAGGCACCGAGCCTTTGCTGCTAGGCGTGGCCGGCGGTGTACTGGCCAACGAGAGCCTCGGCGGAGCTCTGAGAAACGGTGGAACTAGCGACAAGTGGTTTGCAAACTGCATGAGCATGCTGCAAGCGGGATGATGGTCAGTGGTGTTGCAGGCAGATGATGGTGGTCCTATGAACCGGCGAGAGCCTCACCGGAGCGGCGACAGGGGGTGCAGGCCGGCAGGCGCAGCGCTCGTGGTTGCATGAAGGACTAAGAAGAAGGGAATTTTTCCGTGATGTCAAAGAGATTAGCATGTGCTCGATGAATAAGGGGTGGACCCAGCTTGAATCAGACGGTTCGTGGCAGCTCAATCATGCGGTTCCGTACCCGGAGGATCGGGGATCGGAATCTCCCGGGGATGCTCAGCACGATCCAATAAATAAGGAGTACGATTCAGACTGGGTTATGCGATACTGTAGGAACGAAGATTAAGGGCATGTACAATGTGAAGATGTCAGGCTTTCTTTATTGTTGCCACGTCGGATTTTCGCTTATTGGAGGAGAGAGAATGAAGAATAAAAAGACTGTCTTCCCTTAGCTAAGGGATGATCTGTTAAAAATAAGAGAATACTATTTTTCTTCATTGTATCTTATATCTTCTCAACACAATTTCTTTCTATAATTAGTCAATTCACATTAATTCTTAGACATGACAATAAGAAATAACCCATTGTACAATTTATTTTTATTACCTTTTCTAGATTACATAAAGGGCTAAGAAAAGACCCTTCTTCTTTAGCATTTTCAAAAACAGAGCCGGATGGGGGCTTTCGCCGAACAATACCTGAATGTGCTGTTTAACCAGCGCGGAGGCGAAGGCCGGGGTGGAGGGGATCTAGTCCGATGCGTCTAGGGTGGCTGACGGCAAAACCAGTGCTGCCCTAGCACACGTGGCGGCGCTGAATCTTAACGGCCTCACCAATATAAAGGGCGTATTTTTTTTGGTATATATATATATGGAAAAAGGCGTTTCCGTTGCTAAACGTAAATTGGTGCACCTGGCCAACATGGCCCATGGGGTGGGGGCCGTATCGGCGCATGCAGCCTCAAAACCACATTCGGTTTATTGGTTGCCCGCATTGTATATCAAAGGGCCTTGTTCATGAATCAATAAAGTTCACATGTTTTAAGAGACTAGGAAAATGCCAGTGCATTGCACCGGTGTATTTTGTAGACTATGAAGAATTTCACTACCCCGTTATCAGTTTTTGTTCACACGACAAAGAAAATTTCTCATTCAAATTCACCTAGAATTTGTGGTACAATAGATAGATATTTTGGTGGAAAATTCGTCGAGCACCCAAGGAAAAAAAAAACATAATAAACCTGTGCTACCTGACTTCTTCTGCAGAGCTCGTTCTTTTTTGGTCCAGTGGGGCTCCACCAGATCGCCGTCATGTTTAATCTGCTCTAAGTGTAGTAATCTTCGCCAATCGCCGTCGGAGATGCATGATCTCTGCATTATGAAGAGAAGTGACAAGATAAAAAGACTCTATATTTACATGTCTTTTAGGAAGATTATTAAAGAAATGGACTCACATTAGACATAAGTCATCAGGCAACACCACTGTTGTATTCCCTCCGTTTAAAAATACAAGATGTTTTAGTTTTAAAACAGAAGGAATAGGATGCATCTCAAACAGATGGATGTAAAACTGGTTGCATAACTGCAAAAGAAACATAGAAAAATAGCAAAATGTCAGCTGGCCAAAAATCGCAGATAACTGGACAGGAAATCAAGGGCCTTAATAACATTTTAATCACACTCAACAACCGCCTCCATGGCGCCTTCCAACGAAACAGACGGGTTGATATCAAAATGAGAAATACATAAACACTAACCGAAGCATATTAATTAATTACTTAAGCGTGAGCGACAGGGAGGATTTTCAGGCTACTTGCGGTGCGCGAGGAGTTTCGTGTTGTCGCTGGATGTGGGCCTGGTGACACGATCTTTCTTCGCTCGCCTCTCGCTTGGCGTGGGCGGTGGTTCCTTCCCGTTCCTTCTTTGGTCAAAGCCGTGAGATGTTTGACTGCCGGTGTGGCGAATGACCCGTGTGGTCTTCTCTTTCCTTCAGCCCCTACCAAGATCCCATCGCCGGCCTTCTCCCCCTGTCATCGGCGGCCATGGTGGTCGGAGGCGAGTGGGAGGGGAGGGGGTCAGGATCCTTGTAGTTTTAGTTTTTCTCTTCCTTATGTTCTCCCAGGCAAATAAAAAGGCGACTGGATCTGGATCTTCCTTAGTCCTTCCTCCATATTCTCTCCCTCAAGATCACGATGGCAGTGGGGCGGAGGGGATGGGGCTGGGTTGGCGGTGGCTCTAATGCCAGCACCTATCGGCCTGATTCGAGGCAGTTGCTCCCATGACGCCCCCTTTCCCCTTCCTACAATGAAGTGATTTTTTCTGATGATGGATCAATCGATCTGGGGTTGCCTGAAGATCCTTATGGAGGTGCAGCAGATGGGCTCCCTTATCTTCTTAACTTTGCATATCGATAGGTGGAGACCAGGATTAGTCTGGTGGTGACCTTAGATGCTAAATCCAGAAGATGAGGGAGCCCATCTGTTCTCGCCATTGATCAATCCAGGTGCGGTAACGTGTCCTTCTTTGGTGCATTGGTGTGCATGTGTTGGCAGCGTTCGTGGTGATGTCCCCGGCGTGTTTGGAGATCTTTTTGGGTCGGGCAGTACCTGGAGGCGGCCGCCAAGGGAACCTATATCCTGAACCGGGACATCCACACCATTAACCAACTGGTGGAGCAGGTATGGGATGAAGGGGAGTATATGCTGGCCCCGCTGCTGGTGTGCATGTTAGGTTCTCTGTACAGGACTTCTCCCCGCCACCAGTCATGTTGTTCCTCGCCGCTGGCACTGAATCGATAGTGATGAATTCCTCTTCTCCTTGTTCCCTTCTCTGGTATCTGGTGCTTCAGTTGGACCTGCATATTGGGTTGCATTGTTTTGGGCATTTTCTAATATATGTTGAGGATTTGATTTCCAGTACGCTAATTTTAATTTTTGTTTACAGGCTGCTCGTGCTACTGAATAATTTCATGACCATGATGTTCCCCTGGCCATCTCCGGATTGCCTACTTATTCCTTTTCATAAGACATGTTTATTTGCAGGTCCTCAAATATATCCTTTGTCATGGACACGTGATGACATGGGCCCTCGGAAAGGTTTAATTTGTCTTCGGATTGATCGTCACTAGGACATTGCGGTGTTAAGAAACTATAAGATTTTTGGAATGTAGATGGCTGTTGAGACGTGCCACTGAATCAATACTCATTGTATCCTCCAAGCTATTAAGATGTTAAGTTTGTTCCTTTAGTTTAGATGGGGTGGCCTACTTGATTGAGTTGATAAATTTCGATGTTGAACTTAAATATTGACACAGACTGTTTGTTTCGCAGCAAAGAGATGTAATTTTTTTGTCACTGCAAATTCTTTGTTAATTGAGACTCATACTCATGTACAGTTTCAAGTGAAACAATAGAAATAACTAACCCTCCAAAGTTGAGTGCCCAACAACCTGAATAACTAATTGGTAAGTGTTGTTTGTATATAGGCAGGTTCTCTTACTTGGGTAATACTCTCTATTGGTAGTAAATTAGTAACTGATGATTACACATGTACAAGTCACATCCTATCTTAGCTATTATCTCCAAACCCATCCATGATAAATTTGTTGATAGTGAGGCTGGCAAAAAATAGTTCTTCGGTCACTGGCGGCCTATGGGCCTATCTTGCCTGCGTGTTACGTCTCTGCGTTTAAAGCATAGTTCTAACTGCGTGGCCAATTATTCCTCTGCTACTTTTGTTTATGTGAGTCATTTGTCTGCTACTTATGTCTGTGGACAAATCATGCTGGTTTAGCCTGCGAATATTCCGTTCATATGGATCTTGGAAGCTTGCAATTCATCTGGGCTTATTGGATGTCTTTGTTCTTTTATGCAGGTGGTCCTATAATTCTACTGAATAATCTTTGGATGTGCTAGCTAGGTTTGTTTATATCCTGCTCTACTTGGGGTTATTCTTTTTTCCCAAGACCATTGATATGTGTCTTCCATACAAACATGGTCTCTTTTGTGGCAAGTCCAATGCTTCTATGCGTGCTTCTGCAGAAACTTCTATGTTTTTCAAGAACCTCCTATATGTTATTTATCCTAAGATTTATGTCCTATTTCATGGAAAATTATAGAAAGGAAATTTCACCACTGTCGTCTTTGGTGTGAGTCTGTGAGATCTATAGGTCATCTCTTACAGCAGGTTATTGACAAGCAACTTCCCAATTCTAAGAAGTTTTGATTTGACTATATTTTTTGTTCCAGAATTATGTGTACTGCCTTTGAACACAACAAGCAATATTTATATTTAGACCAGGAGAATGCATTCATTTTTACTGAACATACACGAGGGGTTAAATAAACTTTTATTCCTCGGCATTGTCATTACTTCGAGTTGTTCTTAGCAGCCCAATTTTTTGCTCCGCCGATGTATTTATGCATACCTTATGTTTCTACAGGATACAATTCTTTAAGAATGTTAGGCGACCTGACTGTAAATCAGCGATGACACCAGTTATCATTATTTGGCATCTGGCCTATATCAACCTGCAGGTGAAACCTTTTGTAGTTTCTTTCAATTTCTTGGTAAATAATTCAATTATTTTATCCAATGCATGGAAATGGAAAATTTGGAGGGCGACACCAGATTATGTCAGTTAAATGTGTGTTATTTTTTGCCTCTCTACAACGTCACCAGTGTTTCGAGAAATTGCGTAAACACATGTCAAGGCTGCACATGGGATACAATCCAGTTTTGGAAGTTTTAGCAACGGCAAGGCCCTAAGTTCTGTGTAAAATAGTATACCAAATTAAAGATGTTATATAAAATAGTACATGAAGCTACAAGTGATTCTTCTTGAGAGCGCATGTACCAGATTCTTGCGTAGAAGTATGTACTTAATGTATAAAGTTGCGCTTTCCTAAGCGTCATCATTCCTTTCCATTTAGAACTGAAAGTAAGCATGGAGTTGTAGTGGTACCGTGATGGTTCTGTGCTTCGATCTCATTCGTTGAGCATGGTTTTTGTGCTCGATTCTAACATTGCAACAAGTTGTTACCGGCCTGCGTGCCACTACCAGAAGATGACTACCCCGTCAAAGCAGTCACGTAGTCCATCAGCTCGCCGAAACCATTGCCGGCTCTGGCAGCATCCCTAGAGAGCAACATCGACGAAGACAGCTCCTACAGCGTAGCACGAACAGACCCGATGGGCCTTCTCCACTGCATGTTGCTTCTCGTGCAGAGAAGTCTGTATAACCGCGTGGAGCTGAACGGTTTAATGACGCATACGATTCAAACGTCTCCAGTTGGCATTCGTGACCGCAACGCCGTGCCGCCAATGAAAAGCACGGATGAGACCTGTCGCCGCGTCATCCTTTGCTTGTGACGCGCTCCTAGCCACCCGTCTCTTGGCACTCAGCACATCTGGGAAACCACGAGGCACCTCTGCGGAACACTGCTATCCACTGTCAACACGTAGCTTCCGTCCTCCCAGCGGGTCCGGTACCTCGCGCTGGTACCATCGGCAGCCACCAAAACTTCACCAAGCAACATAAATAACGCATCTACGTAGATAAGCAACGCATCTATAGAACATAAATTCCAAGCAAAAGACAAATCGCAAGAAACCAGCTGCTTACCATCCTTAGCCCTCTCCATTGCGTCAAGCGGGATAAGCAACGCATGAGCAGCTCCACGGGCATGCCCGTTCACCCCCGAAACTACAACGACACTATACTCCACGCCAACATCCGCGCCGTCAGCAGCGGCGGCCACCGCAGCACCACCATAACGGAACACGACCGCCGAAGAGGGTGGCAAAACCTCGCCGCCGCTTGCGTCGGCCCCTGTGCCCCCATGCACATGTCCGTTTGCAACGACCAATCCGCTCCTCCCAGCACCGTTCTCAAACGGGTCCATTACATGCATGCCAGCAAACATGCAGAGAAATTGAACTACTCCCTTTGTTCCAAAATAGATGTCTCAAATTTGTCAAATTTTGGATGAATCTAGACACTGCTTAGTATATAGATTCATCCAAAATTTGAAAAACCCAAGACATCTATTCTTGGACGGAGGGAGTAGATGATATCCACACACAACCCTCAGGCAGACAGAGTGCCTGAGATGACAACTATATAGCAAACAGAACTCCGCTCTCACTAGCAGCAAGAGGACAAAAATGCATGCAAGCAATTGCAACCGCGTAGACTCAAACACCCAACGCCAAGCCACATGCCACGCAGACCGCACGTGTGAGCACCAGCTATATGAAAGCCGGCAAAGATAGCTATTATGATGCAACCGAGAAGTATCGATTGTGTCACACAAAAACAAATACTGTACAAAAAACTTTACAATATCTTAGTATCACAGACTAGCCGCATGACCACCGGCTACGCATAAGATCACATAAACCACGGACTAGACGAGGACCAAGATTATCACATAACTTTGCCATTGAAACGATCTCTTGCGTAGAAAAAACACCGCCGTTTCCGTGTCAAACAAATAAAATACAGACACCGTGGTACAACACCCATGCAGCAGCGTAGAGCAGATGACGCGGCGAAACGCGCGGACCCATATAGTATCGTGTAATCCTAGGTGCTCATATTGATATATCCTTGCTCCTCACTATAAAAGTTACGATCAGGTAGTTTGTCGAGACTACTCGGATAACGACCGAGGTCCCAGGTACGTGTTAATATATGGGCACTTTGCGGTGCTAGCTATTCAAGGAAGAATTGGACTCTGGTATATAAGAATCTGAGTCTGATACGTACGTCCGATCTAGATACAAAACGTGTACAACACCGACTTAACGTATTATCGCTAACACCCTCCCTTAATCACAACTTCGACAAGTTGAGATTATGTTTGAACTCCTCAAAAGTACGAACTGATAAAGGCTTTGTGAAGCCATCGGCAACTTGATCTTTCGAAGGAATAAACCGAATTTCAAGTTGCTTATTCAGAACTCTCTCTCTGACAAAATGAAAATCGATTTCAATATGTTTTGCTCGTGCATGAAATACTGGATTGGCTGACAAATACGTTGCTCCTAAATTATCACACCATAGGCATGGTGGTTGTCTTGTCTTGACTCCAAGTTCGACAAGTAATGATTGTATCCAAATTATTTCAGCAGTTGCATTGGCCACAGATTTATATTCTGCTTCTGTACTTGATCTAGAAACTGTTGCTTGCTTTTTAGCACTCCATGAGATAAGATTTGGACCAAAGAAGACAGCAAATCCTCCAGTTGATCGACGATCATCAACACATCCTGCCCAATCTACATCTGAAAATGCACTAACCAGTGTAGAGTCAGATGGCATAAATGTGAGTCCAACACTGATTGTTTCCTTGATGTATCTCATGATGCGTTTGGCAGCTGTCCAATGCACAGTTGTGGGAGCATGCAAGTATTGACAAACCTTATTGACTGCATAGGAAATATCTGGCCATGTGAGAGTCAAATACTGTAAAGCACCTACCATACTCCTGTAACTAGTGCTATCACCAGGGCCTAATAATTCTCCTTCATGTGCTGTAATTTTTTCTGAAGATGATAAAGGTGTAGATGAACCTTTACAGTTTGTCATACCAACACGAGCAAGAACATCTTGAGCATACTTGGCTTGGCTCAATACAAGTCCGTCATTAACTTTCTGAACTTCAATCCCTAGAAAGAAGTGAAGATCACCAAGGTCCTTCAAAGCAAACTCCTTGCTTAAATCTCTCAACAGAGCATCTGTTGCAGCTTGTGAAGAACTAGTAACTATGATATCATCAACATATATAAGCATATAAATTGTGATGTTGGACTTGTGATAGATAAATAGTGATGTATCAGACTTCGAAGCAATAAAACCAAATCTGATGAGTTGAGTACTTAAACGTGAGTACCATGCTCGAGGTGCTTGCTTTAGTCCATAAAGTGCCTTGTCCAACTTGCAAACATAGTTCGGCCTTTGTCTGTCTTCATAACCAGGTGGTTGTTTCATATAAACCTCTTCTTGCAGAACACCATGAAGAAACGCATTCTTGACATCTAACTGTCGCAGACTCCATCCCCTAGAAACAGAAATTGCCAAAATAAGCCGAACAGTTGCAATCTTCACAACAGGACTAAAAGTGTCCTCATAGTCTATCCCATATCGTTGCTTGAAACCTTTGGCTACAAGCCTAGCCTTATGCCTGTCAATGGAGCCATCTGCCTTCCTTTTAATTTTGTAAATCCATCGACAGTCAATGATATTTGAACCATGCCGAGGTGGAACCAACCTCCATGTTTTATTTTTCATAAGGGCATCATATTCATCATCCATGGCCTTCTTCCACTCACCATGTGCTAGAGCGGTCTGCAAGTCAGCTGGTTCTTCTGAAGATGCTGACAAACACCAACGAACAGTGCCATCTTTATACATTTTTGGATTAGCTATTCCTTTAGATGCTCTTGTGGCTGGCCGAGAGACATCTGGCACACGCTGCTGTACAGGAACCAAAGAAACAGAAGATCCCGGGCTGCTATTTCTTGTGCTGTTGTTGCTATACGTAGAGGATCCTGTGGCCTCGCGTGTGGCCGATTGCGTGGCACTGGACGGCGTTTGAGAGCTGGCGGGCACAGAGGATCCAGCTGGGGACCGCTGTGCATGCAGGAGACCATGCTCCTGTCCATGCGTACCTCGCAAATGAGAGGAAGGCAAAGAATGTGACGCGGGCGAGCTGTCCATAAAATCCACCTCGTGTTCCGTAGTTTCATCCTCTTCTGCTAATATTTCATGAGGGCTGTTTGAGCTATTTTGATCATCGTTTTGGCTCAAATTTTCCATAGTATGTTGTTCTGGAACCTGCACAACAGTAGTAGGACTAGATGTGGGGTTAGTAGCAGGAATATTAGCCATAGTTGAATCATCAATAAGTACGTTCCCTCGTTCAAAATCGCGAAGGGAAGAATCAAGTAAGAGAATCTCCTGCCGAAGAAGAGCACCAGCATTGGGATGAAGCGAGGAAAATGGGAAAACAGCCTCATCGAAGACAACGTCCCGAGATATATAGATACGACCACTGGAAATCTCTAGGCATTTGACACCTTTATGACGAGGACTATACCCCAGAAACACGCACTGTTTGGAACGGAAGGCAAGTTTTCTCTTGTTGTAAGGACGCAAGTTAGGCCAACAAGCACAGTCAAACACACGCAAAGAATTGTAATCGGGACGTGTACCTAACAGGCGATGGACAGGAGTATCATTGTTGATTACTTTGCTTGGAAGCATGTTAATAAGATATGTGGCGGTAAGGAACGCTTCGTCCCAAAATTTAAGTGGCATATGTGCATGGGCAAGAAGAGCTAGTCCTACCTCAACAATATGACGGTGTTTTCTTTCAGCAGAGCCGTTTTGTTGATGAGCATGAGGGCAAGAAACATGATGGGAGATGCCTTGTGTCTGAAAGAGAGAGTTGAGTTTCACATATTCACCTCCCCAATCAGATTGAACGGTAAGAATCTTTTTATCAAGCTTACGTTCGACAAGTTTTTTGAAAATTCACAAAGGCAGAAAAGGCATCGGATTTTTTCTTAAGCAAATATATCCATGTGAATTTGCTATAATCATCAATAAAACTTATATAATAATCATGACGTCCAACAGAAGTGGGAGCAGGGCCCCATACATCAGAGAACACTAATTGTAGGGGAGCTGTGGACACACTAGTAGACACTGGATAAGGAAGTTGATGACTCTTAGCCTGCTGACAAGAATCACAAACTGACTCTATACGAATATCCTTAACAAAAGGAAGTTTATTTTTACTAATGATTTGACTAACAATAGAAAGCGATGGATGACCAAGACGACTATGCCACTTTGCTTGAGAGGGCTTGGTAGCGGAAAAGACTTGCTTCTGTGTGTGAGAGGATACTGACGATGATATAAGTGGGTAAAGACCTCCAACGCATCTCCCTCTATGAATTATTTTCCGCGTGACCTGATCCTTGATCAAGAAGAAGAAAGGATGAAATTCTATAAAGGCACTATTATCAAGAGTAAAGCGATGAACAGAGAGCAAATTTTTCGATGCGTTGGGAACATGCAAGATATTACGAAGATGGAAATCCTGAACAGGGGTACGACATATTGAATGACCAACATGGGAAATATCCATACCTTGCCCACTAGCAGTGTTGACCTTGTCATGTCCTTGATACCTGTCGCGAACGGTCAGATTATTGAGCTCGCTCGTGATGTGATGTGTAGCCCCGGTATCTGGGTACCAGTTGGTGTCCACACCATAGGAGGCAACGTTCCCCTCCTTGCTTCCATAATCATCATCATTGTCCTAGAACCGGTACCAACAATCTTTGGCAGGATGTCCCTCCCTGTTGCAGATCTGGCAAGTGACATCCACCCATTGGGTGGTGCGACGGCGTCCACGGCCACGGCCACGACCCCCTCCAGGAGGCGCTCGGCCACCACCACGGCCTTGGCGTGGCTGTGAGTAGTCGTCACGGCGGTTGTCACGTCGGTCATCACGACGATCACGGTCACCACGATCTCCACGGTCGCCACGCTGCTGGTTGTAGTTGGGGCGAAACGGGCGGCCACGAGATGACAAGTTTGCAGAAGTTTCAAACCCATTGCTTGCCTCGTTTAGCAACATCTCATTGCGTTCGTCGTATGCATGAATCTGCGAGTAGAGGGACGGAAGGGTTATTGTGGTGGAAACCACTCCGATGGCAGCAACAAGTGAGTTATAGCCTGCTCCACGTCCGGCCAGGATAAAGGAGATGTGTTCCTTGTCGGTGATGGGGGAACCTGCAGCAGCAAGTTCATCGGCAATTTCCTGCATCTTGGTGAGGAAAGCACCGGTAGTCATGTTGAGTTTCTTCGTGTTCGCCAAAGAAATCCGGAGGTTCGTGACCTTTGCTTGATTCTGAGAAGCGAACATCTCTTCTATTGCCTGCCATACGGCGGCGGTGTGCTCGAGGCGCTGAACGTGTGGAAGAACTTCAGGCGAGAGCGATTGAAACAAGTAGCCGAGGACGATCTGATCTCGACTGATCCAATTGTCGTAGTCCGGGTTGGGGGCGGTCTTCGCCGCTGTATTGGTGGCCTTGTCCGCTGGCTGCAATTCCAGCGTGGGCGGAGGAGCAGCGTCGGTACCGTCGAGCAGTCCAACAAGGCGAGCTCCTCGGATGGGCGGCAGAACTTGGGCGCGCCACATCGTGTAGTTCTTGCGAGTCAATTTATCTGACGGTGGATTTCCAAGGTTGATGATCTGAGCAGTGGAAGTCGACATGGCGGAAGGTCGGGGTGGGCAGCAACGGCAGAAGCTTTTGCGGCGGCTCGAACGATGGGGATTGGCGATCAGTTTCGTCGGCAAGAGGCCAGCCTGATACCATATAAAAGTTACGATCAGGTAGTTTGTCGAGACTACTCGGATAACGATCGAGGTCCCAGGTACGTGTTAATATATGGGCACTTTGCGGTGCTAGCTATTCAAGGAAGAATTGGACTCTGGTATATAAGAATCTGAGTCTGATACGTACGTCCGATCTAGATACAAAACGTGTACAACACCGACTCAACATATTATCGCTAACACTCACGACTGGTACGGAACTTCGGCAAGCAGACATGTTTACGACGTCATTACATTACAATTGCACGCACTGTAATTAACTTTGCTTGATTCAATCCACACACCAGCAGACGTGGACCACATCGTATGCATGGCAGTGTTTGTTTTCTAGCCATCGTCTTTACCTGTGTCATCGATTTGGCAAACGAGAACTCTGTATTTGCAATCACAGGTTGTTCTCCACGTTCCCATCCAGCCTCACCACCATCTTGGGCGCCCGCCATGTTCTCCATGTCCACCTCCAGACTCCTCAGATTCGGCAGGCTGGACAGCTCCACGACAGCGTCAACCAAGCTGGCCTCTCGCTCCGCCGCCATGAACGGATACCCAAAGAACCCAGGTCGCTTCCGGCAGTTCTTCGCCGGATCATGCAGGACCTCCTGGTTTATGATGAAGATCACCTTCTCAAGCCGTTTCTCGCTCACTTCCCAGTACTCCGCAACACCGGACTATATCCGTTGCGTAGCCTTTGCAGAACACCTGAAACAGTTGTACAAATAGTCGAGGCAATGACGGGTCACGCTCGATGGCAAGAGTGCCCGATGGCCAGCACACAACATGGAGAAGCCCTCGGGCGACTGTACTCTCCTGGCGACGCTCGATAACTGGTTTTTTGGGGGTTGAACGGCACTGGCGGAGCTTAGTGCATGTCAGGGGGGGCCACCGCCCCCCCAAGGTTTGCACATGCATGAAGATTTTTTTTATGGAGAGACCTTAAATTAGCTAATTTTGTATGTTTTGCTCCCCCATGAACATATATACTGCATTTTGCCCCCCCAGCAAGTCTGAGCAAGCTCCGCCACTGTTGAACGGAGAACAAACGAAGTCAGACGATTCAGGCGAGCAAATGGCGTGCATGCATCCATAGCGCGGAGGTGTAGAAGACCTGTTGCCAGACATGTCGGTGCCTGCTGCTACCCTAGGGTTTTCTGTTGGGAATCGAGGTGCGGGATGTAGGGGATGGTTTCGTCTGATCTTTGATGGGATTCGATCTGACTTTTTTTAGGGATTCGATCTAATGTTTTAATCTATACTACATGGGATCGGATTGCTTTTTTGTGCGGCAACGAACGAAGGGCATATCGAAACCCTAGGTGGCCTTAATTATGTTTGGAAACAGGGGTTAAGTGCGACTGAAAAATATTAAAAAAATTAAACAGTTATTTTATTTACCGGTGTCGTTGGTGGTAATATATGGTTTGGTGGGAGGGTAAACTGGTCTAAGAAAATGTTGGACCGGAAAAAACATTTCGTGCTTTATTATTAACTAGCAAAAATACACGTGTGTTGCATCGGGAAAAGCTTTTTTCTTTCTTCCAAAACTCCCTATTTTTCTCTTTATCTTTCTCCCGAGCGCTGACAATCCATTTCGTGATGAAGAAGGTCAAGCGTGACCAATGGTATGCTAGAGCGATTTTTAATGAAGGAGGTGAAGCGTGACCAATGATATGCTAGAGCGATTTTTAACCCTACAAATTGCTCTGTACCTAGCGAATAAAAAGTAGACAGACTTATACTATACAAATGCACAACTCTACACAAAATCTTCTAATAGCTAGGAAGGACATCAGCACCAACCGCATACACATTGTTCTCTATGAATGCTCCCGTTCTTGCATTAGCTAGGTCTGCTACGTGTTGATCTCAATTTAGTATGGACAGAACTCAGCAATCGCTAGCTAGCTATAGCATATCTCGGCAATGTTTGCAACGTGAACGCCTGAGAGCGCGAGACGACGGTCCAGATAGGCCAGCAGGAGCAACCATGTTGTGCACCGGCCGTTGACCACGTCGCCTCTAAGGCGGCATGCAGGAGCATGGAGACGGGCGATGGGCGGATCCAAGTTCATGATTGGTGGTGCACAGGACACGGGGTAAATAAAAAAATCCTTTGTAGTTTAGCTTTTTTTCACCATGTGTGCCACCCCCAAAACAAGTTTTTTTAAGTTGAAGCACCACTGTGCACCCGGATTGTCATTTCCGTAGCTCCGCCAATGGCAGCCATGGGGTTGGTGGATCGACCAAAGGGACGGGACGAAGCAAGATCCGCGTCGTCCAGCGCTAGCATCAAGTCCACCCATATTGCCGAAACCTCCATGGAGTTACTAAATTTCCAACACAATCACTCTTGCCGTCTCTCACTCTATCTTGTGCGTGGCTATAATTAATTTTAGTTAAGTACTTTTTATATAATAGATAATTTTACTATTAAAAAGTCAGCCTGCATTAATATAAAACCACGATAAAATTTGTTTAAATATTAGCTAGACGAAAGGCTCCGGCGAGTCTCCGGCGAAGTCGGTTTTGCTACATTAGTATTTTTTTTGCTACACGGTCGCCGGCGAGGTCTCCGGCGAACTCTCCGGCGAGATCTAGTATGTTTTTTTATTTTTTTGTTGAACCATTTTTTGCTACAGTGTAGCAAAAGCGGGGTCTGAGTGTAGTAAAAACGGGATTTGGGTGGACACGTGTCAGCACGAGGAACCGAGGATCGGAAGTTTTTATTCCCCGGAAGACGTGTAGCACTGTCCTTAGAGAAATTAGTAGATAGATAAACAGATAGATAGAAAAGGATTACCAAAAGTTTTGTTGAGACGGTGCACACGAGACGAAAAATATTGTGGAGGGCTCCGAAGATATTAACGTCATCAGGGCCGCGTTTAGTAGGTTGCACCCGCCCGGTCAGATGCCGCTTCAGAGATATTAATGTCGCGCGTTTATTAGATCGCACTGTTGGGAAACTGGGCCGGTAGAGGCCCACTCGGTGTGGCCTCTACCAGGCTAGGGTTGTCCCATGTGGGTATCGTATCCCCCTTTAGCCTATAAATAGAGGAACAATCTGTGTACGGGAGTTTACCGAGAGAAAGTTAATAAAGTTCACTTTTGTTCCCTGTGCCATCTACTTATGTTATCTGTGTGCTTTTCGACTCTAGTCTTCTCCCTCGGGTGTGGAGCAGCCTCGGGACCGGCCAGCCGGCAGGGGGTGTTCCAACACGTTATCAGCACGTGTCTCTCCGTCGAGCCTCCGTCAAGCCACCGTCGAGCCTGCATCACGCAGGCTTTCGTTGAAGAACGCGTGTGGCGTCCAAATGGAGGAAACGTGTCTTGCTGATAGCGGCACCACCAATACCATCTTGAGAGAAACAAAGTATTTTGAGTCCATTACCAAAAACCCTGGTAACATAATGACGATCGCCGGCTGCGGTTCGAATGTAGTTGGCTCCGGAAGAGCAACTATCATACTCCCAAATGGAACAACTCTGATCATTGAAGAGGCATTGTTGTATCCGGAGTCGACTCGTACTCTCTTAAGTTTTAGAGACATCCGCGCAAATGGTTTCCATGTCGAAACCGATGATGATGAGAATGGAAAGGAGTTCCTACTCATTACCAAGCGCGACGAAAATGGTAAACATGTTGTCGAAAGACTCCCTTCATTAGCTACTGGGCTGTACTACACTAAGATAGTAGCACCACCTATTTACAATACCCTTAAGACTGTCTTTAGAAGCTCCGAACTATTCTGCCTTTGGCATGATAGGTTAGGCCACCCCGGTCTTAGGATGATGAGAAATATAATTAACAACTCGAACAGTCATAAATTTAATGCGAAAAATTTCCCGAATCCCGATGATTTCGTGTGCTCCGCATGCGCTACGGGGAAATTGATCATTAGACCGTCCCCCCTAAAGGTGAAGGATGAACTCCCCGCGTTCTTGGAACGCATTTAAGGGGATATATGTGGTCCAATTCAGCCCCTCTCAGGGCCGTTTCGGTACTTCATGGTGCTCATCGATGCTTCCTCTAAATGGTCCAATATTTGTCTGCTGTCAACAAGGAACCATGCTTTTGCAAAGTTGATCTCCCAGATCATACAAATAAGGAATAAATTCCCTGATTATCGTTTAAAGTCTATTCGAATGGACAATGCCGGAGAATTTACTTCAAAGGCATTCGATGATTATTGCATGGCAACTGGAATCAAACTTGAGCACTCCGTACCGCATGTCCACACTCAAAATGGACTTGCGGAGGCATTGATTAAAAGAATTAAATTCATTGCCAGACCACTCCTTCAGGGTTGTAATTTACCAACTACATGTTGGGGACACGCAGTGTTACACGCCGCTAATCTCATCAACTTTCGACCATCGGCCTACAACATCCACTCTCCTATCCAACTTGCGCAAGGGTCGGCACCGAAAATTTCCCACCTACGTAGGTTCGACTGCCAGGTATATGTACATATACCACCACCCCAGCGATCAGCAATGGGACCGCTCCGTAAGTCGGGAATATACGTTGGTTATGAGACTGTGTCCATAATCAGGTTCTTGGACCCCTTGACAGGTGACTGTCACACGGCCCGTTTTGCTGACTGTATTTTTGACGAGGATCTTTTCCTGACTTTGGGGGGAGGTAATCAACCCCTGGATGACAAAAGTCGAGAAATCACGTGGAAAGCCACGGGGATCCACGCTCATGACCCGCGCACTGTTGAGACTAATAGAGAAGTCCAAAAGATACTAGATTTGCACTCCCTAGCGAATCAACTGCCCGATCATTTTAGTGATTTAAAGACTGTGACAAAGTCGCATGTGCATGCACGCAATGCACCGGAAAGGGTTGAAATACCAAAGAAAAATGATGGTATACCCGCTCCTGCTCCAAGGCCTAAGAGGACGCGGATTCCGGTTTCTCAAATCCCAAGTACCCGGGGACGCCCGAATAAAAAGGATAAGAGAGATTTATTACAGTCTGCCCCTGTTGACGGGAGCCAGTTGAGACCTGGCACGAGTACGGATATTTCAGTGCACGAAATTCTGGACTTGAACTTTCCTATATCGAAAATACCCAGCGAAGTTGTGTGTGCACACATCGGAGCGGGAAAGCTAAAGAACCTAGCTCCTGGATTGGGAAATCCGGTGGAGCAAGAGGATGTGCCTGATGCACTCCATGACGAAATGTCCATTAACTATGTTAATTCGGGCGAGTCATACAACCGAGCCATGGCAAATGTCGACGTTAATTTTGCCAAGAAAATTGCCTCAATCATAGATCTTGACCCTGAGCCTAACACGCTCGCTGATTGCAAGGTCGGATTGGAAAGATTGGCAGAAGGCAATTACCGCTGAATTATTATCGTTAAACAAAAGAGAGGTATTTGGACATGTTTGTCTAACTCCTCCCCACATTCGCCCTGTTGGCCATAAGTGGGTTTTTGTTCGAAATAGAAACGAGAATAATGAAGTAGTAAGGTACAAAGCAAGGCTCGTTGCTCAATTTCACTCAGCGACCAGGTGTCGACTTTGAGGAAACTTACTCCCCAGTCATGGATGGAATTACCTTTAGATACTTGATCTCAATGGCAGTAAACATGGACTTAAAAATGAAACTAATGGATGTTGTCACCGCTTACCTATATGGTAACTTGGATTCAGACATATACATGAAAGTACCAGAAGGTATCCCTGTTTCGAACCAGGATAGAGCAAACAGGAGCTTATACAGTGTTCAGCTTAAGAAGTCATTGTATGGACTAAAACAGTCAGGTAGGATGTGGTATAATCGTTTAAGCGATTTCCTTCATCAGAAGGGCTACGCGAGCAATAAAGATTGCCCATGTGTTCTTATACGGAGATCCCATGATGGTTTCTGTATTATCTCGGTGTACATGGATGATTTGAATATAATCAGTACACCTGACGATATTGAGGAAGCGAGTTCCTACCTGATGTCGGAATTCGAGATGAAAGACTTAGGCAAAACCAAGTTCTGCCTCGGTCTGCAACTTGAGCATTCCCCTGCTGGGATTCTAGTTCACCAGTCGGCCTACACCCAGAAGGTGTTGGAACGATTTGGGTTTGAAAAGTCATATCCTTCTAAGACCCCGATGGTCGGAAGATCTTTGCAGCAAGACAAGGACCCGTTCAGGCCTAAAGAAGAGGGAGAGGAAATTCTAGGACCGGAATTCCCCTATTTAAGTGCAGTTGGCGCACTTATGTACCTCGCAAATTGTACATGGCCGGATATTGCATTCGCCGTCAATTTGCTTGCAAGGTACAGTTCTGAGCCTACCAAGAGGCATTGGAAAGGCGTTAAGGACATCTTTAGGTACATACAAGAGACAAAGGACCTTGGCTTGTTTTACCAAAAGAACCAAGACCTATCTGTTGTAGGCTATGCAGATGCTGGGTACCTTTCGGACCCGCATACATCCAAGTCGCATACTGGATATGTTTTCCTTTGTGGTGGAACGGCAATTTCCTGGAAATCGTCTAAGCAAACTCTTGTGTCAACTTCGACGAACCACTCGGAAATCATAGCATTATATGAAGCATCACGAGAATGTGTATGGCTTCGACGAGTAGTCAGTCACATCCAGATGTCATATGGACTGAACACCATACAAACCCCAACAATTATCTATGAAGATAATGCAGCTTGTGTTGCACAAGTCCCGACGGGTTACGTGAAGAGCAATCTCACAAAGCATATAAACCCCAAGTTCTTCTATGCACATGAGTTGCAAAAGATGAACGAAGTGAAAGTCTTGCATACTAAGTCGTGTGAAAATCTCGCTGATTTGTTCACTAAATCATTGCCAGCGTCTTCTTTCGAGAGATGTGTTCGAGGGATCGGCATGATGAGACTTAGGGAGATGCAAGGTTCAGGGGGAGAATTTTCACAAACTCATCGCTAAAATCTTGATCCCAATAATTGAGTACTTAACTTTGCAGTTAGGTGAATTGTACTCTTTTTCCCTTAGTGAGTTTTATGAAGTTTCTCACATGAGGTTTTTAATGAGGCAATTCGTGCAACATAGCAAGAAGTATACCGTGTGCATTTCTTCATATTTTTTCCACTGGGTTTTTCGAAGTTTTAAGCCATGGTTATACAGATAAGATACACAGGGGGAGTGTTGGGAAACTGGGCCGGTAGAGGCCCACTCGGTGTGGCCTCTACCAGGCTAGGATTGGCCCATGTGGGTATCGTATCCCCCTTTAGCCTATAAATAGAGGAACAATCTGTGTACGAGAGTTTACCGAGAGAAAGTTAATAAAGTTCACTTTTGTTCCCTGTGCCATCTACTTATGTTATCTGTGTGCTTTTCGACTCTAGTCTTCTCCCTCGGGTGTGGAGCAGCCTCGGGATCGGCCAGCCGGTAGGGGGTGTTCCAACACGCACCACCCCGGTTAGGCACCGGCGAGCCAAAAACTGGTCGATTTGTTACCCGGCTTCGCGTTGTGGTTAGCATACCGCACAAAACACTCCCAACCAGACCTGTTAGAACTACCAAATCAGTAGTTTTCATGAAGCCAGGTCCGAAAAAGCGAAAAAGGACACTTGCCCTGCCTCCAGCGATGCAACTAAGCAACTGTGAACGTGATTCTCTCCTCTCTTAAATCGTGTTCACCTTATACACTTGAAATTAGTATATATAGGTTCCGAATCAAATCAAACTCTACATGAAAAAGATGTCCATCAGTGATGGGTTCCATTTCGACCATCGGTACCAAGTTTTGTAAACTATGTCTTCTCAGAATCAAGGTCAAATTGGAGCTTGTTTTTTGGCACATTTTCATTAGATTTGTTGTACACAGTTGACTGTTCGAAGTTTGTTTTCAGCAGTCTATTCCCTTATAACTTTCGTATTGCAAGTTTTTCGTTTTGGTGAAAGTAGATAAATTCATGTGTAACTCTCTCAACTTTGCGTGAGGTTAAATATGAACCCGTTCTCTCTTCTCTCTCAAACCGACTCTTTCCTAACCTCTTGTAATCAACATAACCATATTTCGTTTCACAAGAAGCTTTACATGAAAAATATGCACGTCGATGATGGGGTTACATTCCGACCATCGGCAATGAGTTTCGCGAACTATATCTTCTCAGAATTATGGTCAAAGTTGAAGCTTTTTGTAAAATTTCCATCAAGTTCACATACAAAGCCTGCAGGTTGAACCTCCGTGGTTGTCTCGCGTCCACACAATTCTGACTATGGCAAGCGAGAGTGAGCACTGCACTGACTGCCAAGAAGCTAGGGACGATCGACCTCTGATCAACGTCGAGGTCAACCTCGAGTTAGTACTGTGAAAAACTATTGAGACATATACGTCGGCGCCCACTCCAGGAATTGGCCACTGCATGCCGCCAGACGCCATGTTCCAACAACGGTACCCTCATATGACTCCTCTCTCCACCGGCGTCCTACTTCTCGGTCACCTTCGCCGCGCTACCGCCCATGACCGCTTGCATTTGAGCTAAGTGCGTTTAGACTTGGGGTTAGTGTAGTTGTTGATGAACCACTAAACTAGATGTAGGCAACCAATCAACAAGCCTCATGTGTTCAGGGGCGGAGCCAGGATTTGGACTTAGGGGGGGGGGGGGGGGGGGGGCGAGCGATGAAAACCTAGGACCTAGCCAATGACGCAGGAAGCGGTTGACCACAATTGCGTATCACCTCTAGGTCAAGTATACAGAGGTATCGAGTCTAAAAAAAGCAATATCAGACAAACATTTTACTGCTAAAATTGGCCAGCAAATCGTGATATAGATGGAAGTTTTGCACAATGTAGCTATTTTTTCACTAATTTATAACTTCCTTATACATAGTCCCGAATTTTCAACACTTGGCCAGATTCGAGATCAAATCAATGGGTGGAAAAATAAATATACTATATTGTTTATCATCATTTATAAACTTACAAATCATAGCAAAACTCAAGTGAAACAAGTTAGAATAGTCAAATCAGATTAATTGTGATATGTACAATATAGTGTACCTTGACTAATTCGGTGGTGAATAGACGGGATGGTGATGCGGACTCATGATAAATGGGCAGAAGATTAGCCGCTGCTACAGTACTATTTGGCTGCCTTGATAAGCCGAGAATCAAAGTCTAACGTCGGCAATGGCAACGAGATGCGGCTGGCTTCGTTGCAGCCAAGAATAGCAAGCAAGATCAAATCTCTGATAGGTGAGATAAGAAGTGAAAAATAACCAGGCTTCCACGATTGCCCATTGCCCGTACATGGGTGGCTAGCAGATGGGCGGGTTATTCTCTCTTGTGTTTGGGCTTCACTTTGTGCATAAATACTTGAAATTAGGTTTAAGTATCATATTATTTAGGTTGATTATGTGTGGCATTAGAATGCACATGCACTAATCACACCACTTCAAATCCTTGAGGGGGGCGAATGGTTGAGGGGGGTCTGACCCCTGCTCGCCCCCTCTTGGCTCCGCCCCTGCATGTGTTGCCCACCGATGCGAGCAAGGCAAACAAACAAGGTAGATAACATGATTTTAGACTCATCTCTCCGCGGCCATTTCCCAAATCATCCTACCTCTAGTAAGACGAAAAAGGGTTGCAGGTAACCAAACACGACTTAGATACGGGTTGACCAAGCCCTCCACGTGCTGAGGTCCTGGCCCTTCTTCTACATGATGTCGAAGCTGCCGATCGGGAATCTGATTATGAAGCAAGCAGTCGAGTTCCCTGCTTATGATTTATCGCCTTGGGTACTTTTATAGATGCTCGGATTATGCTGAATGTAATAAGCCGACACATGTTCTGACGGCTTTGGTGCTGATACATATTTGGGCGATGAACTATCCATCATGTATCCCGTGATGATGATCACATGTGTCAGTGGAATACACTGTTTCATGTGTGGTTGATGCTTAGGAGGGCAGCGGTATCCTCAGTCCACTAGAGTTAAACTTTAGATTTAACACTTTGATGTCTCATAAAATATAGAATATTTTTCAATAAAAGATCATGTTTTCGTTGATAGCGAGACCTCTGTGATAACTTCGACAAACTCAAGACGACTCGATCTTTTGTAGGTGCTCATAGGGTATGTGTGCGTATAGTGGTGAGTGTATGTAAATATCTTTGAACGTTTGTACTGGGTTAGAAAAAAAAGAAAAATATAAAGGAAACCGACTTTATTACTCCCTCAGTCTTAAAATAGATGTTTCTGATTTATCAAAATTTAAATGAATCTAGTCAATATATAATACGTAGATTCATTTAAGAAAACTTGAGACATCTATTTTTAGTACGGAGTGAGTATTAAAATTCAAAAGTATGACGGTATCACCGTATCAGACTCGAACCGACCTCACGTCCGAGCCATCTAAGATTTGGGCCCAATCTCTCCAACAACAGCGCATCTACGCGGACTTTCCCGATTCTTTCTCCCTTCGCCGCGACGCCAAGACCCAAACCGACCACCACCGCCGCCCACGCGCCCATGGCGGGGGCGGGCTCGTCCGGCGGGGCGAGCGAAGCGATCCGGCGGCTCACCGATCTATCCCTTGTCTCCAAGGTCTGCTCGGAGCTGGAGGCCCACCGCGGTGTCGCCAACCGCGACATCGCCGAGTTCATCGTCCACCTCGGCCGCAAATCCCCCTCCGTCGCCGAGTTCGACGCCAAGCTCAGGGAGCACGAGTTCGAGGTGCCGGAATACCTCGCCCGCACTCTCCACACCGTCATCCGCGCCATCCCCGCCGCCGCTCCCGCCCCCCAAAACCCTACCTCCGATGGTGACACGGAGGAGGACACGGAGGAGGAGGGTGCTGCGGATCCGGAGCTTTACCAGGTCTGCCACGGGAGGGTCACCCGGGTGGTGGAAGCCGGGTGCTTCGTCCGCCTGGACGGCGCGCGTGGCCGCGAGGGGCTCGTCCACATCTCCCGGTTGCCCGTCGCCGTGAAGCGCGGCCAGGAGGTGTTCGTCAAGGTCGTCTCCGTGCAGTGGGGCAATCTAGGGTTGTCGATGCTGGACCTCGATCAGGAAACTGGAAGGGAGATACCCCCGGTGCGTCGTGATGGTGTGGATGGTGCTCTGAGGGCCAATCGATCCGCTGGTCATGCCGGAACCTCTGGGAGGAGGGTTGGGCTGTCAGGAATTGTGATTGCCGAGGAGGAGGCTGCTCGGCCTGTGCCACGAAGGCAGGTAAGGCGGATGAGCTCCCCCGAGAGGTGGGAGCTGAAACAGCTGATTGCTTCGGGGGCACTGAATGCGAGAGACTACCCTGTGTTTAATGAGGATGATGAGTACCAAGAAGATGAACAAGAAGAATCGGAAGAGGAACTGGAGATTGAGCTTAATGAAGATGAGCCACCGTTCTTATCTGGACAAGGCCGTTCCTCGATTGAATTGTCTCCAGTCAGGATTTCCAGGAACCCTGAGGGGTCAATGAGCCGAGCGGCGGCACTGCAAAGCGCGCTTGTCAAGGAGCGGCGTGATATAGAGAGCCAGGAGCAGAGAGCAATGATCGATTCCATCCCCAATGATCTGAATCGGCCGTGGGAAGATCCTGTGCCCGATGCTGGTGGGCGGTATCTCGCACAGGAACTGAGGGGCACTGGCCTATCAGTGCGGAGCATGCCGGAATGGAAAAAAGAGGCCTATGGGAAGACTGTAACATTTGGGCAGAGGTCGAGCCTTTCCCTACAGGAGCAGAGACAGACCCTTCCAATTTACAGGCTGAAGAACGAACTTATCAAAGCTGTTCAACACAATCAAGTTTTGGTGGTTATCGGCGAGACGGGGTCAGGAAAAACTACGCAGGTTACTCAGTACCTTGCTGAGGCAGGCTATACTGCAGGTGGGAAAATTGCTTGTACGCAGCCTCGCAGGGTTGCTGCGGAGTCGGTTGCAAAGCGGGTAGCAGAAGAGTATGGTTGTCGATTGGGAGAGGAAGTTGGTTATTGTATACGTTTTGATGATCACACTGGACCTGATACAGTCATCAAGTATATGACAGATGGCATGCTCCTACGGGAGATTCTGGTGGACAGGAACCTCTCTGGCTATTCTGTGGTCATGCTTGATGAGGCACATGAGAGAACCATCTATACGGACATTCTCTTTGGCTTGCTAAAGAAACTGATTAGGCGGAGAGATGATCTTAAGTTGATTGTCACTTCTGCCACCCTTGATGCGGAGAAATTCTCTGGATATTTTTTTGATTGCAATATTTTCACGATTCCCGGAAGAACGTTTCCTGTGGAGATACTATATGCAAAACAACCAGAGAGCGATTACATGGATGCTGCATTGATCACTGTGCTGCAGATCCATATGAGTGCACCCGAAGGCGATATACTCTTGTTCTTGACTGGCCAGGAAGAGATTGATCATGCTTGTAGCTATCTTCATGAGAAGATGAAGAAGCTGGGTAATGATGTCCCGGATTTGCTAATCTATGCAGCCTACGGTGCTCTTCCAAGTGAAATGCAGTCGAAGATCTTTGAACCTACTCCTCCTGGGAAGAGGAAGGTGGTTGTGGCCACCAACATCGCAGAAGCATCTATTACAATTGATGGGATATACTATGTTGTTGACCCAGGCTTTGCAAAAGTTAACGTCTATAACCCGAAACGAGGGCTGGATTCACTGATTATCACTCCGATCTCACAGGCATCAGCTAAGCAAAGAGCAGGGCGTGCTGGGCGTACAGGCCCGGGCAAGTGTTACCGCCTGTACACAGAAAGCGCGTATCGTAATGAAATGCCCCCAACATCAATTCCGGAAATTCAGAGGATTAACTTGGGGTGGACAGTTCTTAATATGAAGGCAATGGGGATAAATGAATTAGTGGCATTTGACTTCATGGACCCTCCAGCACCTCAAGCACTTATCTCTGCTATGGAACAGTTGTACAGCCTTGGCGCCTTAGATGAAGAAGGTCTGCTTACCAAACTAGGGAGAAAGATGGCCGAGTTTCCACAAGAACCACCACTTTCAAAAATGCTCCTGGCTAGTGTGGATCTCGGATGCAGTGATGAAATAGTGACTATCATTGCAATGATCCAAACTGGGAATGTGTTCTATCGGCCGAGGGAAAAACAAACTCAGGCGGATCGAAAAAGGGGTAATTTTTTCCAGCCAGAAGGGGATCACATCACTTTACTCACCGTGTATCAGGTGTGGAAGGCAAAGCAGTTCTCAGGACCATGGTGTGTCGAGAATTTTCTCCAGATATCATCACTAAAGAGAGCACAGGATGTGAGGAAGCAGCTGCTAGAGATCATGGACAGGTATAGGCTTGATGTTGTCTCTGCTGGCAATGACCTCACGAAGGTAAGAAGAGCCATCACCGCAGGATTCTTCTTCAACGCTGCCAAGAAGGATCCCCAGGGAGGATACAGGACCCTTGCTGATCATCAGCAGGTGTATATCCACCCAAGCAGCGCGCTCTTTCACCAGCAGCCAGAATGGGTGATCTATAACGAAATCGTCATGACCTCGAAAGAGTACATGAGGGAGGTCACAGCCATTAATCCAGCATGGCTTGTCGAGTTGGCACCAAGGTTCTACAAATCTATCGACCCGGCAAAGATGAGCAAGCGGAAGCGCCAGGAAAGGCTCGAGCCTCTGCATGACAGATTCAACGAGCCCAACTCGTGGCGCCTCAGCAAGCGTCGTGGGTGATTTTTAGTTCTCAGCACAGGTTTACTTCCTTGTTTGCCACCCTTTGATGTAATCTGTGCTTGATTAAAATTGTAAATACATAGCAGTCTCTGCCGATGCACACAGGTGTAGCTTTCTTCTCTGTTCGGATTTAGAAGTCTTCTCTGTTCAGATGTACCTAAGAATTTGAGGAATAACATTACCTTTGGTTTAGATAATCTGGCATGATATATCATACCAAGCTTTCTTTACTGTTGATTCTAGAGCTGAAACTGTGTATTCTCATTTATTTGTACTGTTTTTTGGGGAGAATTGTAACGACAAATGTTTGCTCCGAGGGGTTGATCTATGTCATCAAACCAATCCACCAATGATGATGCAACGAGATTCAGGTCCTGTTGCTCAGGCTAAACATCCTTGTGGTTCTTGAGAAACTTCAGTTTGGGGGTTTCTTCTTTTATTTATGGCGGAGGAAGTTCGTGTTTATTTACACGTTGTCAGCATGTCTTTCCTCACTCTGAACTGTTGCAAAATATGTTACTGTTCTGTTTGATGAAAAACATCCTTACAAACTGGACTTCCAAGTAGCATGCCAAATTGTTAATACAAATGTCTCATTGCATGTTACATAGCAATACACTACAATTGTTGGACTGTTATTGATAACTCATATTTATGTGGTGTTAAAAGGTTGCCCTGTATATTTATCAATGGTTACACTAATTTATGGTGCATCAAGCGTAGTATAGTAGTTCCAGGATTTTTCTCTTGGTTCTGCAGCTTAAATTGTTGATTGTTCTGGACGGTCATGTTTGATCTATGCTGGAGGCCTGGAGCTCGTTGGATAACGTTCTTTTGCTGGGAGTTGTTGCTGTAGGAATTGATCCTTTCTGAGAAACTCCCCTGTTAGCTTTGGTAGTCAGTGGTACTTTGTGGAGCTGTATTGTGTGGTTAAACTTTGGATTTGTCGGTTAAGTGGTAGCAGGTTTTTGCCCCATGGTGAGTACTCGATGGCGAGTACTTGCAGTGGGTTTCCTGCTACTGTACCAACTCACCTCCCTATCTCCTATCCCCTCTTCCTCTTCTAGTTGTAATCTGTGAACTGTGTATTTTGGTTATTGCAATGGAAAGGGGTGGAAGCCGGGTTGAAAAAAAGGATTTTTCTCTTGGTAGCGTAAGAAAATGGATAATGGGGTTGGCTTTCTCAATGATCATCTTAGTTTTGCATGAGTTTTTGGCATTAGTATATCCATCACCTTCTACATGTTCCTGATTTACTAATATTGTATTTTTAAATGGAGGGAGGGAGTAGCATTTGACCGTCATACAATGTCTAATTTTGTATCAGGTAGTGATGTATTCTTTGAAAGTTTATTGAATGACCAATTCAAACTAAAATAGAATGGTATTTTTTTCTACTCACTTTCGGAATTCTAAATTAAAATAGAGTACATCTTTTGTTTCATATATTTCTTTCCTAGATAGGTGGTTAGATATTCCCAGTATACACAAGACAGATGTTATATTATTCCTCAAATTCTTAGGTTTCAGCTTAAAGTGTTATTTCTTAAAACTGCTGTTGGATTCAGAACTCACTTTTAGAATTCTATAAATTATTTCAGTACACTCAACTTTGCCTGATGGTTTGTCATTGAATGCAGGTTATACTATCTCATCGGTCAACTTTCTCCCTTTTGCTTGATGGTTTACCACTGAATTCAGTGAACTTTCTCACATTTCATGCAAGGTATAACGCACATTACGGTTGAGCTCAGTGCAATAGCGAGGCAAGCAAATTGATTGAACAGTAGGCGATGTGCCAGTTCTTTGCGTTTATCGTTTCAGACGTTTCTGTTCTGTTGTAACAAAACAGATGGGTATTGATACTGGTTATGCTCAACCAAGTATACAGAGTTATCCTGTTCACTAAATGTCGACGTACTTGAGCTTATAATGTGGACTGAGATTGAGCGAATTAAGATCACTAGGTACTTCGGCTGGGTACTTTCACGGTTCCGCCATCATAGAAGGTGCCCACTTCTTGTAGGTAGAGAATCCTAAATGTGTGGTAGCTGTAGGTGGTATGGATTCAGAACTCACCCCTCCTTTTTCAGTAAACTTCCTCTCATTTTTGTGCCATCAAAAAGTCAAAATACTGGCATTGCAATAGGACACCGTCTATTGCATCTGACCAAATAGCCTGAGCTGCATGTTTGTTTGCTTCCTTCTCTCAGCTATTCATCTGCCTTAAAACGTAGCATGTTTTTTCTTCTATCGATGCTCATGAACAATTTAATCTGACCTATTATGTCCTTTTTGTAGGAGGACACCTTGGGCCATCAAGACTATCTTGGATGACAACACTGACCATTCAGGCAACAACACTCGCCCTGTTTAGGGCAATTTCATCTTAGAAGAAGTTGTAAGGCAAGCAGAAACTAGGAAAATGGTTTCCTGTGAAGATCATATTCTCCTGATAGGATTTTATCGTGTCACACTTGCTTCCGTCGTTGGACAAACAGGTCATTGGGACATATTGTTGACTTTCCATGTATAAAAGTGACAGTGTTGGCATATTAATGATGTACAGTGTACAATAATTATAACCATGTGTAGCTCAAGGTTGTGGTCTATGTTCTCTAGGAGTGCTACTATGTAAAGAATAATTGCAGATATCTTCTATGTATATCTTTTTTTTACCTTGAAAAACACCTACTCCTACTATGTTTTACGAGTTGTAACAATTGGTGTAGCTTATATTGAAAGTGCAACATTCAGGTGTTGTAAATGTCTTCTAAAATAATCTGGTGTCAAGTAGACAGAGCATGAGTATTTTCATAATACTTATTTGGATTTATCTTTTACAATTCCAATCTTATATTTATTTAATTTTAGATGATGTCAAGTAGACATAGTATGAGTCTTCTCATAATTGCAGTATTTTATATCTTTTTTCGATTTATCTTTTAGGACAACCCCTGAGTTTACCTCACATTGTTAGTTCACTTTCCTTTTTGTATTGTGCTGAAAACTAATCAAGATCTAAGACAATATTTATCATTGATTTGGTGTTTCGTTGACCTATTCTGCTGAGAACTAATTAAGATTTAGCACTATCATTCATTTGATGTTTCATTACGTGAAGCCTGATCTTCCCTTCTTAACTGCAAGCATGCTTTAAAAATCTTATTGATAGACCATAAAAAGTTTGAACATTTTGTGCATCAAACCCATGGTGGCAACGAACATAGACTACATACTAATTGTACACCCTTTTTTGCACTGTTATTACTTACCATATTCTAAATTGTATTTGAGAGAACATGACATACCAAGAGCATCTGAGACGCTCTAAATTTTGGCGCCGTAAAAACGATTTGCAGCGCGCGCGGATCGACTTTTAGCGCGCGCGGACAGAGCAAGCAGCGCTTTACCGGAGGCTGCAAAATAGTCTAAAATTTTGCAAAGACAACCCTGCACATAGTTTAGGAAAATCAATCGGGCCCTTTACATAGACCACGCCATGCCGTCATCGCCGGCCGCGGGGGGACGCGTCGTGCGCCATGACGACCGCCACGGCCATTGTCGCCGGCCACGGCATCGCCGCCGGAGCCTCCACCTCCCGAACCCGCCGAGGAAACCATGCTCCGCCTCCTTCACCGCGCGGCTCCACGCGCACTACGGGCGCCTGGCCGTTCCGGCCACGCCGCCCTCGCCGAGGCCGTGCCAGTCCATCTCCTCCGAAAGCCCCATGGCCGCCACGGCGGATACCATCAAGGACGAGGAGGATCCCCGGTACACCTCCAGCGCGCGCCGGGTCATGTACCATGCCATCGGACGAGGAGGATCCACCCAAGGCGAAGGACACCTGCAAGTTGGGGAGACGGCCGTCGTCGAGGAAACTTCCATTGCTGGCCATCGAGGTGCGCGCGGCTGAATTTTCAGGGGTGGTTGGGCTTCGCGCGTGAACGAGATTTTTCGGCACGCGCTAATCCGAGCACCAAATATACCGCTTTGGATAGTGCATTTTAGTGCGTGCTGCAAAAATTTTTGGGCGCGGTTTACTTTACAGCCTCTGCCGGAGCGCGGTTTTTCACCTCTCAGGCGCTAAATCGATAGTTTAACCAACTTCGTATTCTCATACTAAAAGATGTATATAAGTTCACACATGTTTAGAGTAAATCTACACTCTAAAATATAAGATGTTTTAGCTTTGTGAAACAAATGTATCTAAACTTCTTTTAGTATATAAGTTCACACATGTTTAGAGTAAATCTACACTCTAAAATAAGTCTAGATATATTTTTTTCACAAATCTAAAACATTTTATATTTTGATTTTTGAAACGGAGAGAGTATTATCTTAGAATCATCTGTAATGTATTTTGTCGCTACTATCCTCTATGACTATGGACATGGGTTTAACTTGTGATTTATATACTCCCTTCGATCCAAATTAATGGATTCAGATTTGTCTAGAGTCGAATGTATCTAGGGAGTACTTAGAATCATCTGTAATGCGCGCATTTGGCCACTACTATCCTCTATGACTATGGACATGGGTCCAACTTGTGATTTATATAAGTTGTGAGTTACTCTAATGGATATTGTCTTAGCTAAATAACATGTTTGGTCGTTAGTAAGGAGATATAACACGTAAAATTTACTCGCAAGCTTGGTGGTAATTCCAATTGTATGTTTTCATCGGTTATCCGTCATAGGGGGAAAGCGCGCAACAAGCCGCGTCTTCCTACTAGTATGAGTAGATTATTGTCAAGAATTAAAGCACTTGTACAACGGTGGAGTCACATTTTCAGTAGGAATCTTTTGCAAACTTACTAAGATGGACGCCAACTGTTTATTTTATTTCCGGTCCAATGTGAATCTGTTGTGCTCACTCTACCTCCAAAAGATATTATACGCAAAGTTTTTGTGTATTGACGTATTCCGGGGGAGGGGGAGGGGGAGTCGTCTGATCAAATAGACTTATTCTTGCGTGTGTCTTCATTCAGAAGCTACATCATCCAGCATAAAGGCTTAATAACTATTCCCTCCGTTTGGAAATATAAGATGTTTTAGGTTTGTGAAGAAGATGTATCTAGACACTAAAAGGTGTCTAGATTTATTTGAACCTATACCCTAAAAGATGTTTAGATACATTTTTTTCATAAATCTAAAACATCTTATATTTCTGAACGGACGAGGGCGTGACGCATTTCATGGAAACAGGAGAAGATGCTGGATGAAAGGAGCATCGAACTGGAAAGCTGCAGGTTGTTCCATATGTTCTTTGATCCTTTGATCGATCAAACGTTGTGTTTCCTGCTGCTCCACACAGTTGGTGGTAGTAGTCTCTAACGTTTGCCTAAAAGCATCAGATGAAAAAAATAAAAGATGCTTCAGGCACAAGAATAAACAGGAACATGCAGACCAGAGAAGTTCAGATGGATACCTTATGCTTGTATCCAGAATTATGTTGCTTCCGGACTGATGGCTGCACCGTTTCGAACAAGAAGTTAGCTCACATATTTAAACTGTATATAACAAATAAAAGGACAAACAAGTTGCTGCTGGTGAATTTATAGATTTATAAGGGTTTGTAGAACTATATAGTACAAGGCAATATTTTCGTGTTTTAGACTCTCTCAACAAAGTTTGACCTATCGGAATTAGGTAAGGCGAGTCCTGTTTTTTGTAAATATATCATTGCACTTAAGAGTAACGAAGCTGGCCTGTTGAAACTTGCATAAAATAAAATCAGGGCAGTCTCCTGCGATCTTAATTAAACATCATTATCTCACTGACGGCTCTGGTAGTAGTTTGTTTAGTGATTAGCGGGAATATTGTGTTGAGACGCCAAGACACATGTAATCTAAGCGGGGAATAAGTACCAAAACTAAACATTATTCGTTGAGGAAGTTATGTGTTTGTGTCAGACAAAATTATACTCCCTCCGTCAAATTAACATGTAAGCCCACCTGTTACAAAATAGATAAAACAGTAGCAAGAGAGGGAAATCGAACTAGGGATCTTTTCCATTACTAATCACCTCTTCCAGCCACTACATTGAACAACACTTATATGTCATTACAAAGGGCGGAATTTTTTTTATACAATTTAAGCGCACACACATGTAAAAGTGCTCATATCTGCTATTAGCATAATCTTGTGCATCATCCGTTGAGGCTTTTATTTTGGAACTCGGACTATGTGAAGGCCTTTATTTGAACATTTAAAAAAATGCAATTCAAAGTATGAAAAACACCTTTAAAATTATGTAAGCGTAGACAATGATATAAGATTTTAGTGTGCAAAATTTTAGTTCGGATTGATTTGTATTGGGTACACACAAAAAGAAAATTCTAACAAGATTTGAAGGTGCACCGTTTACAAACCCGGATCTCTAATTTGTCTTTTCTATGGAGCCCAGAACACAAATTATTTCACATTGAAAATTTGTATTTCTTCTACTAATTTACGTTGAGGTAGGTTTCCAGATTTTGGTTCCGATTTTTCTCTAGACGCTTTTGTCCCTGACAGTTCGGGGTATTTATTAGACCTGCCACCGCCTGTCCGGTTCCATGAAAAGAAAAAAAATTGGGAAAATTGGATCCATACCATTAAAAGATCAGATCTTTAGAAAAATACCATCGAAAGTTTTGGACTTAGAAAACTACCATCCAAATCTAGCCCCGTTACTACTTTCTACCACCACCGTTAGCTGCACGTTAACTGCAATAAATCGGTCAAGTTACATACGGGGAAAAAGACTAAATCCAGCCTTCGTAGGACACAAGCAGCACATACGTACAGGACCAGGCAACTCACCCTGCCCAGGACGAACGGAGGCACCAGGCGGCGTCCCTCCCCGCCGGCGTCCCTCCCCACAGGCGCGCCTCCCCGCCGGCGGTGGCGGCTCCTCCGAGCGCTCCTCCATGGTAGGCACCCTCTCCATCCCTTTTCCCTCTCTTTCCCTCTCCTTCACATGCTCTTCTTAATAGTCTAAACCCTAGCTTTTGGGGATTCTGTAGTGCTAAGGCGTAAGATCGTGAAATTGAGCGGGGATGGTTGCTGCTGAAGTCCCAGAAGGGTAATAACTTCTGAATCTCTCTATATTCTTCCAATCTGTAACTATTTTGATTGTTTTTGTGTGTGACATATGCTGTGTGAAGGGAGTAAATTCATTGTCGCTAGAGCATCGCTCGAGTGTAACTGAGGTAGTTACTGTCTCCTTGTGTTTCTGGTTTACAGGCTTGATCCAAAATTTGCTTGTAAAATAGAGATCATTGTCAATTCATACTTCAGTGTTATAGATGGAAAAAAGGTGTACAATAAGGGCAGAACTGTAAGCTGGGTTGTTGATTCAGAGGAGTATGCATTCATTGATCTGGAGAAGGATATTGCTCCGTACTTCACATGGGACAACAATCAAAAGGCAAATTTTTGGGTTGTTGATTCAAGGTTGAATGCGACATGCAGGTTAGCTACTGATGGTCAACTTCTTGACTTGCTAAGGGGATTTCCAGTTGTTAAATTGTTCATGGTAGTTGGTGCACGTGGGGAGGGGCATGTGGGGTCTGTGGCAGCGAATGATGTTGGGGAGGGCACAAATGCTGCATCAAATGTGGCTAATGAGGGCACAGGTGCTGCAGCGAACGTGGCTGGCGAGGACGCAAATGTTGCAGCAAACATGGTTGAGGAGGATATCAAAATTGAGGGATTTATATGGGCAGAAGTACCAGAATATGGAGAAACAACTGCAGGGCCAGCAATGGCTGAAGAGGAAGAGAAGGAACACTTCATGACTTTTGGGTGTGATCCTCATGGAGATGAGCCAGCTGGAACAAATGAAGAGTGGAGGTACTTCAAAAAGGTTGATAATGCAGTCCATGATGCACGACCAGCAGAAAATAGTGGAATAAAGGTGCAGAAAAGAAAGAGGACAAGGCCAACTCAAGAGTTTGATTCTGAATGTGTTCCTGATGATGAGGCTAGTACGATAGGTGATTATTTTGCACCTCACACAACACATGATCCAGAGAATCCAATCATTAAAGAAAAAGACACATTTGGAGACAAGGAAGAGTTTATCCAGACTATGAGAACATATGCCATAAAAAACAACTTTGAAACTATGGTTGAACATAGCGACACAACAAGGTACATGGCAAGGTGTGCAGATGAAAACTGCGAGTGGAGAGTTTATGCGAAGAAACTTCATGGTGGCAACACATTCATGGTTAGTATTATTTCTTGCTACCTTATAATGATTGCTGATTATCTTATTTGTAGCAAATTTGTCAAAGACTGCTCTAACTTTGTAAATCATATTTATTTGTAGGTGCTAAAAATATCCCCATTAGATGATCACACGTGTTCCGGTTCAGCCACACTAAAGGGACATCAAGCTTCCACGTCTTGGATATCTCGAAGAGCAAAAGATATCATTAAAGAGTATCCCACTCTTAGTGCAAAGAAGTTACAGAAAATATTGGAAAAACAATACCACATTAAGATGTCATATTTTAAAGTGTGGGCTGGGAAGAAATCTGCAATGAATGAGCTTCATGGTACTTGGGAGGAGAGCTTCGCAATGTTATGGAGATTTAAAGCAGCTCTAGAAGAGACTTGTCCAGGAAGCATTGTTGAGATCGATTGCAAGAAGATCAATGGACAAATGCATTTTTCAAGGATGTTTGTCTGCATTAGAGCATGTGTTGATGGCTTTTTGGCTGGGTGCAGACCATATCTTGGTGTTGATTCCACTCACCTAACCGGTAAATACAATGGACAATTAGCTGCAGCAACTGCCATTGACGGACACAACTGGATGTATCCAGTTGCATATGGTATATTTGGTAAGGAAAACAATGCCAATTGGGCATGGTTCATGAGTGTAGCATCCCAGTTGTCTAACACCTGTAATGCTACTTGTTTTAGTAATAAAAGGGCCACTTCCTACATATAAATGTTGCATCATCATCATATCATGCTCATGTCATCATGCCACCTTGCATTTGAGCATCATATAAAGTCCCTTCTTGTTTGGTTCTTATCTCATGTGCATTATTAATTGAGTTTGCCTCTTGATATTGTATTTGGTTCTTGATATATTGTTAAATGCCCAAGTTGATTTGGGGGCATATCTCTTATTAACTCCACCACCTTTTTCTTTCACCACCTTATAATTCCACCATCCAACTTAATATGAGCTTGGCATTTTAATTGGGTTTACCTCTAGCTCATGTGGGTTGGGTGGATCCCACTCATAATCTTATGCTTGGCCTTTTTCCCACCTTTTGGAAATGCATGGAATAATGCCACATGATTTTATGTTGTTTTCACAATAGGAATACTTGGCATTTATTAATTGCATGGGCCATGCAAGCACCACCTCATCTCTCTCTCCCTCTGTTTGTTTTCTACAAGCCTTGGATCCATGTGAAGGTTCCCTAATTTTACAAATGTTTTCATCTAAATTGCAAAACCCCATCTCTTCATATGCTTGTATAATGCCCCATTTGGCTCTTTCATAAAACATGTATGTGGGCATCTCCTTCCCCTCCATCTCTTTTGCCTTGCTTCCACACTTGTTCCAACCCTCTATTCAAACCTCCTGGTAACAAAGTTCAAAAGATTTGAAATCAGTAGCTGGTTTGAATTTGTATTAGAATTAAAACAAACAAATCAAACAAAAATAAAAGAGGAAGGAAAATAAAGGAGAGAACAAACCTGGCAGCCCAACCAGCCGCAGCAGCCCAAGAGGAGGTCGCAGCCCAGCAGAGCAACACCCTCCTCCGGCCCAACTCGCCACCCCGGCCCGGTACCCCTTCGCAATCACGCCGTCGCCCCTGTTTCTCTTCTCCGTTCGCCCGCGCTCTCTGAAGAGCAGCAGACGGAGCAGGTCGCGTCCGTCCGCCGTTTGCCGCGTCAGCCCTCACGCCGCGCTCGTGACCCCCTCCCTTATCAACCCGGGTTTCCTCCCTAGAACCCTAGCTCTCTTCCTCCCTCGCGCCGCAGCGTTTCCCCTTTTCCCCCACCTCTCTGTTTCGCTGCCACCGCCATGCCCATGACCAGGGCCTAGCTGCCGCTGTCGCCGCTAGCCTCGCGCCGGTGCAGCCTGAGCTCGTCTCCGGCCTCTTCTACTTGGAGCGAGGAGGAGACGTGCAGTGGAGGCCCCTGTCGCCGTCCCGCGCTCGTCGCTACGCCGCCACCGTCATCATCTCCGGACAGCTACCACGTCGCCATCCACCCCTCCGTGAGCAGCCGCAAACCCTTCCGTTCCTCTGACCTTCCTCCGCTCCCGCTCGCTCTCTGTCGCGCTCTCGACCATGTCCAGGAACGACACCGGCAGACCACGCGTGCATCTCCCAAGCCCCGCTTCTCGAATTCGTACCAGCATGTGTGTTGCTACTTCGCGAAAACTCCGAACATGACATTGGTTCTCCTACCTCCCAGCTTTCCAACGAAACAAACGGCGCTCGTTTTGGTGCTCCACAGCCGAAGGAATCCTCTGTTGAAGTCAGGACCAAGCAATCAGTTTTCTGAATTTTTCGTTTACAAGTCTGAATCCCCCTGTTCTTCACCCCGTCCCGTCTGCTACAGCCCTCCTTCGCAAAAATCCCCAACATGAAAGTCATAGCCCTACCTTTCCTCTGCGTCTTTAGTTTTTACATCATCTCCTAAATCACGTTGTATCCTTCGCCATCGTCCTTGAAAGATCCTGAGAGAAAACCTCTTTTACCTGACGATGAAGTTCAGTTTTTGGCCTCGAGTCGGCCTCTGTTCGTCGTAGTTTCCCGGCGCGTAGAGTCCTCCGTTGGCGAAGCTCAAAACATGAAACTTTCAGCCGGTACATCCCCCTTCGTTTTTGGTTTTTACGGTTTAGCGAAATTCGCAACCATTTGCTCGCCATCTTCGTTTGAATCTGGGGTCAGCTAGCAGTGTCTGCAAACGCAAATTCAGTTTCGTCAGTCACCTCCGGAAGGTTTTACAAAAAGGACCCTGGACTTCTCAAACTCTCAACCCGCAGTCCCATTGGTCCCACCGTCAGCGTCTGATGTAGTTTTGTAGAAAGGCTCTCGTGTTTTAGGAAAATCCACCCGCGGTCCCCCGAACCAGCCCACGTGTCCCCCTCTCGCCTCTGCCAGTCAGCACCTGGTCCCACCCGGTCAGTGGCTGTGGGTAGGATACGGCTGGGTGACAAAAGTCCAGAAGCCTCTCTGTTTTAAATTTCAAATCATTTCAAATTCACTCAGATTCAAATTCAAAATACAAATCTGTTTAAAACTAAATAAATTCATAACTTATTCCTGGTTTAGAATTTGAATTCAAACCTTATATGAAAAATGATTTGTTTTTGAATGTTAATTCAAATCTTTATTCAAATATTTTCAAAAAATTAATTTAATTAATCAACCTTTGACTTTGACCTAATTTGACTAATTTTGACTTAAAAATAAAATTAAATTCATAATTCCAAATAATACAAATAATATATGTTTTTGAATCAGAAAAATGTGAGGACCTCAAATATGCCATCCAAAATATAATTTGAACATTTTAAATTCCAAGTTGACTTAATTACATCAAAATGCCACTGGACTTAATTAATTAATAACTTTTGTTTTATAACTCCGTTTTTGACAAATGATATGTCTAAAATGATCAGCTCGACGAGACCTTTCTGTTTATACATTCCATGATATGAATTGAAGCATGCATCATATAAATATAATGCAAACAGTAACTAATATGACAATAAAATGGGACCAAAACCCCATAAAATGCTTATTCCTTGTATCCTACACCTCACCCATGCCATGTTACTTTATTGCCATGTAAATTGTGCATCATTCATCATGGCATGATTGTTTGCTTGTCGCATCTTATTCATATGCTTGTGCACCTTATTTATGTTGGCCCTTGTTTGTTTGGTTCTTCTTCGAATAGACTCTGAGCAGGGGATATACCAAGAGCACCAGGAGCACTACCCAGATCCGTCTCTCGCTTCAACTGAGTTGCCAGGCAAGCACTACCACATGCTTGCATACATACAGTACCTATTGCCTCTATCTTATTCTTGCATCATAGAGTCGCGATTGCATTAAATTGAATCCCAAGTATTGCATAGCCGTTACTTTAAACCCCACCAAGCTTGTTCCTCCATCCCATGAGCCATTACTACAGGAGTTGTTTGAGCCATGCGAGTCGTAGAACAGCATGTGTAGGGTTTGTGAGAGTCTGATGGATAACGAGGTACCTAAACAACTTAACCTGAGTAGTAATGGGATAACTAATGAAAGTGGCACCGGTGAGCAACATCTGCTATTTGGTTCTTCCTGCTCACTTGTGTCCCGTAAGACCCCGAGTACTTGATTCCTGTTCCAAGATTTATCGTGCTATCCACATCCGGGAGGTATATGGGACCCCCCTGAGCCAGAGCTTGATTCAGTCTTATTTCTTGGGGCCACAAACTAGTTTGAGGTTTTATTACGATCCTGTACTTATGCCATGCTTTACTGCTTTATTTACGTTTGTGCGAGGAGCACACTATACTGTTTAGGATCGTGGCACGATTCCGCGGTGTCGACAAGCCCAGCCACACTTTCGGGTTCCCAGTCGTTCACAGCCGTCCCCACAACCTGAAGTCCGTCTCGGAGCCGGCCGGCTTCGTTGCGGGTCTACTTTAAGGGGTGGCCCCCTGAAATATTTCTGAATCCTGTGATTGCTTTGTCGTGAAAGCCTCGTTGGGTTTTGATTTGGTTTTTCCGAGGTCGATCGAGTGTGTGTTGCTATTTGTGCACCCCGGCCGGGTTAAAACTTTCTGAAAGCCGTGTCTGCGGTTATGGACGACTTGGAGCACAGTTTCTCGATCATAGACAAGCATAACTAAAGTACCGCTTTAATCTGACTAAGTAAATGACTAGTAAATAGTGCAATACTCATGGAATGGTTAATAAAATTTCCAACGGATCGGGGGTTGTTCGACCGCTTCCTCGTTGGTAAGCGGGGAGGAGGATGGATCTGGTGAAATTACTGTTATAACTGCTGTCATTAATTCACGGACATCCGTCTATCATTGGTTAGGCGGATGGTTAGCGTTTATCTATAGAAATGCTAGGGTTTATCTTTTGGCAGCAATTGCGTCACCCCAGGTTGTGTCCCTTTTAGAGGCATAAAGACTTGCTGAGTACCCTTAGGGTCTCACACGATAAATTATTGGTTCAGATGAACAGGTACCCTCGCAGGACGGATACTGGGTGGAAGAGGCGGATGATGTGGGCAACGATCGTTCGGTGTAGAGATTCCGGGAACGGGGATCCGTGAGATCTGTGGGCGGGATGTGCTTACTTCTATGGCATCTTATGCCGATTCACTTCTTGTCCGTACCCGGACTTTGTTTTGCCGCTTTCGCTTGATACTCTGATGTGTGTTGTATGAGGAACTATCCTAAATATTATACCTATCTAGGTCATTTGAATCTTGTCGTATGGCGTTGCTATATTTCCTTTCTTTCTAGATGGTATGGCTCTGATGTACTCTTGTATGGTGGCTTCCATACATACCCACTTGTGTATGTAGTTGATCCCTTCGCCTGCCGATTACGCCGCCCGTACAGGTCCCGATGAGGTGGAAGTGGTTGGGACGGCCGAAAGGTCTACCCGTGAGTGGCTTTTAGGGCCCCACCGTACTATTTCAACCACTACCGCTCATCCAGGCTTGTAACTAGGAGCGTAATTCACCGAGGTAGTTACAATGAGAAACCTAAAGAAAGCAGTTGGCACTCCACCTGGGTTGACGATCCACACTGATGCTTGTAAGGGATTAGCATATGGTGTCAAGAAAGCCTTTGGAGCAGATGCAGAGCACCGTGAGTGTTTTAGACACCTAATGGCTAATTTTCGAAAGAAGTTTAAAGGTGAGGTACTAAAGTACATGTGGCCATGTGCATGGGCGTGTACAACTCGCAGACATGATGCATTGATGGCAAAAATTGCAGCTGATTGTCCTAAAGCAATTCCATTTTTAGATATGCATCACAAGCTTATATGGAGCAGATCTAAATTCTCCAAAGAGTGCAAAGTTGATTATGTTAACAACAACATATCAGAATGCTTCAACAATTGGATCAAGGATTACAAAGACCTTCCAGTTGATTTTCTGATGGACAAAATTAGGGAGAAGATCCAGGAGAAGATGTACACGAGGAAAGAGATAGCCAAAAGACTTGAAGGCCTCATCATCCCAAGTGTGTTACATGAGTTGAACATGAAGAGTCGAGCGCTGCACTATGATATCCAGAAAAGTAGCCCCATGTCAGCTGAAATATCAGGAACAACAAAAGAAGGGAAGACATGGAGGTATGCGGTTGACCTTGAGAAAAGAGAATGTGGTTGTGGACAATGGGAGGTGTCCGGAAAACCATGCCCTCATGCTTTATACTTGCTTGGAAAAGTTAGACAACTAAAGATTGAGGACTTTGTGCATGACTACTATTCGGTAGAGAGATTCAAGATGGCTTATCAATTTGAGATTGCTCCAATGAATGGCATGTCTGAATGGCCTAAGGTTGATGTTGGTTTTGAAATTATCCCTCCACCTCTACAAAGAGCTGCTGGCAGGCCAAGGAAACAAAGAATCAAGGCTAGTGGAGAGCCGGGAAAAAGAGGACCATATCAATGCAAAAGGTGCTATCAGTTTGGACATATAGAGAAGGGTTGTACTGCTACTCAAGCTGAACTAGAACAAGAGCTTCCACCACCTCGTCCAAAGAAAGGAAAAAAGCCAAGGTAATGTTGTATTTTCGGTTCTCACATGTGCTGTAATGTTTTCGCTTCGTTCTTATATGTGCTGCAACTTTTTTCCTTTACTATTCCATGTTGTGCCTCATAGGACAACCAAATATGAAGTTTTTGAAGCCTCTCCAATGCCCCATTCAAGCCCAGGCGTAACAACTAGAAGCATGGCGTCACTTTCTCCAACTAGCCCAGGTGTAACAACTAGAAGTATGGCTGCAACTAGCCCAGGTGTAACAACTAGAAGTATGGCTACGATTTCACCTGGAGGAATCAATCGTAGGCTCATCATTGAGTAGATGATTAGATAGTACTTTGTATGAACTACGGTCTTTGCTGTTAGTTTTGTTGAGTAGATCATTAAGGACGGAACCGTCATGCCGTGGACAATGTGCGAACAATTAGCTATTACTTTTGCTGAACTTTGTGTCCAAGATGTGTTATATATCTAGCCGTGGGGCTGCTAATTTGGTGCTATCATACATCTCAATGTGATGCTGAAAGTTGTGTTCATATGTCTTGTTATATCTGGCTGTAGTGCTGCTCAATTTTGGTGCTGAAATGTTGCTGGAAGTTGGGATGGAATACAAACGTTATGCTGCTCAAATTGGAGATGAACAGCTGCTAAAATGGTGATGTTATATATATCTTCAAACGTTATTTTGAGCAAGGAAACGCCAAGTTAACAGTGATGGTAGAAAGTAATAACGGAACAGCCTTTGAGTGGTATTTTTCTAAGTCCAAAACTTTCGATGGTATTTTTCTAAAGATCTGATCTTTTAATGGTATGGATCCAATTTTCCCAAAAAAATTCCCAACCGCCATCCTGGTTAGCGACCGAGCGGCCATGGACTCTGCACTCTTCCCCGAGCTCTCTGGCCCGGATCGAGAGGACCTGCGGACCAGGAGACAACCTCCCTGCGGCGCATCCGGTCACTTCCCAGCGCCACCACCAGTCACCGCTCTTCTCTGTTATCCCAATCCCAAGGCCGGAGAAAATCGAGCCCACCGTTGTTCGAATTTGTTCCCGCCGTTCGAATCCATGCGTCGGCGCTGCTGGAATCGACCCGACTCCAGGCGCTGCAATAGGCTCCCGCAGCCGGACTCGCGCTCGCCGCCTTTTCGAGATCGAGTCGTAAAACTCCGCCATGAATAGGAGTTGTCGGAGCTCCAAGATGCCCGGTCGTCTCGTTCCCTCCCTGACTGCCTCCATCAGATTCTTCGGTCAGACCACCTGCGCCGACGTGCATGTTCCCTCCCGTTGACGCCGTTGTAGATGGAAACGGGAGTTAAGCCTCCGCTGCATACCACGCCGCACATAGATCCTGGAGAGGCGCACCAATAAAACCTCGAAGCTTGTTTCCAGCTGGAGCATGGCGCAGCGAAGCTCCGCTGCACACCACACTGTACATAGATCCTGGAGAGGCAAAAAAAACCACGAAGGTTGTTTCCAGCGGGAGGTCGTGGGCCGCATCACCAACCACACTGTTACAATTGCGACAAGAAGATAACGAAAAACGAAAACGAAAAACACAGCAAGGGGACACAGATTTAACGTGGAAAAACCTCTCCAACAAAGAAAGGAAAAAACCACGGGCGCCAGCCAGCGAAACTTCACTATATCGAGGAGTGTTTACAAACGCCGGGGATTTCACAGATGCAACTCATCCCAACCGGCGGCTTACAAGGGGTTTATATATCGTTACACTCGGCCCAAGCTTCCGGCGACAGGCCTCGCTCCACTCGTCAGAAACTATATCGAGGAGTGTTTACAAACACCGGGGATTTTACAGATGCAACTCATCCCAACCGGCGGCTTACAAGGGGTTTATATATCGTTACACTCGGCCCAAGCCTCCGGCGACAGGCCTCGCTCCACTCGTCAGAAATTGGCCTATACTTTATAGAATTTGGATCAACATATAACACACACCGCATAGCGCCGGTCCAACAGCCGCGACCACGTCGGCGCCCCTTCGCCCTCGCCCGAGCCTGCCGCCGGATGTACGCGCTCTATCGCCATTTCGTCTGCTATTCACGCCCGCCCTTGGTCGATTTCCCCCATCAGCCAAAGCACGTCCGTCCCAGTCGGCATCTCTCGGCCTCGTAGCGAAGTTCTCCAGTTCAGGCCTGCCTTAGCCACCTCCTGCTTGGCCACATCGACTATCTCTAGATCCTGTCTGCTGCTTCCATGAGATTGGAGATACCAATTCAGTAGTGCCACAATGCAGGTGTTGAGGATCGAGATCGGGCCAGGTGTGAAGAACATGGAGTTTGGCAATGTGCGATTTTTTGTCTTGTGATTCTATACATGAAACTTGGCAGCGTGAGTGCTTTCACACTTTACAAAAGTAGAGAAACAATTGTTCAGAGATGGCAGAGTGGATGGTATCATCCGACGGTTCAGCTTCGTCGGAGGTCTCTTGCAAGGAGGAACGTCCAAGCGACGTCGTCTAGAAGAACACTAATTCAGAGACCCATGACATCTTGTACGGGCCGGTCGATGGCCAGGAGGAACGTCCAACCTCTTCTGTTTGTTAATATGAAGGGGTAAACTATACTGTCATCCTATATGATGTGAATATGCGATGGCAACAATATAAAAGTGTTTGCAAAATACTATATGACCAAGGGTTGCTAGATATAACTTAAAAAGGATAATTTGAGTTTACGGAACGGTCGCAGACAAACGAGAAAAGGGAATCCTCATCCTTCTCCACGTCACATTTTTAACAAGGAAACAAAATTGATCAGGTAAGGCAAATGGTGGAACATGGCAAAAAGCATATGTGTCGATTTGGTACAAGAATAAAAAATATAGATTGGTGAAATATATAGTGTGAGAATTAGAAATTACTTTAGAATGTCGGTGCTAATTGAAGTGGCAGTTTGTTTTAGAGCTCTTTAATCAGACAAATAAAGAGGTAAATTTGTCATTCTATAAGGAGAGAAGCTGCCGCTCGTGATGTGCTTAAGGAGAGAATAAGAAAAGGGCGAAATAAGGCAAAGTTTTTCTTTATCAATTTTTGGGTCAAGTATTTTATACAACAACTTCTACAAGACCACGTCGTGAAAAATAAAAACAACCCGTAGCAACGCACGGGTATTTAGCTAGTTTTTTTTAATATCTAAAATAAAGGTTTACTCTACATGTTTCTCGGGTACACACACTTAATCAATAAAGGTCACTAGTTGCCCCCTTTGCATTAACAATCGGCGGATGTGAGCATCTTTACGCGTGTACTCGCTTATGTTGTATAAATAGTTTCGTCCTTCATAGTAATATAATTAGGATTGCTCAACGCGGTGGCTTGAGTAGGTAATTAGCAATGCAAAGTCAAGAGTTCGATTCCTTCCTTTCTAATATTTTATATATTTTGTACGTCTACCAACAAGTGAGCCAACATGTTGGTCAAAATCTGTTAAACTCAATAAAGTTTGATCAAATTGGACTAAAATACACTCGGGGTGCAAGTTGTGAGACTAGTGTTGCTCACTTTGCAAGATGTGGGACTAAAACGCTCCTCGCTGCAAGATGTGAGACTAAAAGTCTATATAGTTAAGTCATTTATTTGTGAAGGAAATAAAACAGAAATAAAACAATTGTACTCCCTCCGTCCAGAAATAAGTGACTTTGGTTTGTCTACATTTGAACGACAAACTCTGTACAGAAAGCAGGTGTAGCTCAGCTGGTCAGATCCAGAGTTCGCCCCTATTAAATTTTTACAATGCTCATACTAATTAGCCAGTCAAACCGGGGTGCCGGTTTAGTGCGCAAACCAGCGGTCAGACCATGGTTCCGATGGTTTATTCTGGCTTGCTTGCGCAGACGGTGCGGTGCGCTTAGAAAACCGGCAAAGGCTCTGGTTCCGGTTTTTTCTGATTAAACCATTGGTTCGGTCCGGTTTTAAAACTATGATCAAGAGATAGTCCCTGCAGCCCGGAACCCAGGGGCACGAGGTTTATCTCATATGGGAGTGGTTCTTCATAGTCCAAGTGTTACTGAACTCTGAATGTGTGCTACATAAGCAAAGATTTCAATCCTCTGATATTGAGTCCATTAGGTGCATTTTCCGCGTAATTGTTCACCTCCTTTGGACTTTAGCTGCTGGTATGCCATCTCTGTTTGCATCGAGTGACTTGGTGAGATGTGCATCGCGTGAATTAGATACGCATGACACCTTAATCCTCCATGAAATGGTCAGTGATATAATTGCTACACAAAGCAGTGGTGGTGTTGGTACCATATCTTCATCGACCTCAGACTTGATGGATACAAATAGCACCTTCTATACGCCCTAAGAATGTGCTAAACCCCAGGGCAGGTCTTCACCTTGTACTTTGGCCCGCCCTGTGTTGCTGACACGTGGAGTCAGAACCTACATGCCTGCAACGCAGGAAAAGACAAATTATCTGGTTCGGCGGTACAACTTACCAAGGGAACAGAAAACAACACAAAAGGAATGCAATTTGTTAGTATAACAAAGCATAATTTATCTGTAATCTTCTCGCAGCACATCAATCTCATATACCTTCAGCTTTTTTTTTATCTCGTTTCTATCTGTTTCTAGCATCTCAACTAGAATCTTACAGGAATAGTTCCATATCAGTTTGTTACCAAAACTCTGCTCTTTAGGCTTAGCGGTAGTATCAACACAAAACCATCAACAAAATGAACACCGCCGGTGCGATGAATTAGTGAGCTATAAAATTATCCAATCAACTCTCCTGCAATTCTGCAAAACGCACTAGGTGAATCTTCTAGGCGTATCATAATCTATGCCGACGTCACTAGCATCTTCCACTATATGCAGTCCCTTCTATGTCTCTGTTTTCGAGTAATAGATCGACCCAGCCGGACCCGCCGTGCTGTGAGAGCATCTAGCAAGATATCCAGCGAGCACTCCACCGCCTCAGCTTGCCCTTCCAGATCGAATTCACTGAGCTCAGGCCGCATATGCAACTCCGAGAGGAGACCAGCTGCGGCTGCTGCGGTACAGGTACGATCCCATGCTGGCTGAGGTCTGTTTTGACGGAAACGTGTCAGCAGAAGTAAAATTTAGAGACACAGGAAACCCACCAATATGGACATGAAAGTGTAGCTCACTGCTCACCGCAGTTTATGCATAACCGAGGCACTGAGCATAGACAGTGAGATACAAGGTATGTCTTCCTCCCCCCATATTGCAGTCCACCTCTCCTGTAAACCACAGATATTAGAATCCAGCTGCACTTGTTAGTTTCACATGATTCAGTGCCGCTTTCATTCAAAGCAATTTTTGCAGGAAATTTGGAGGATCAATCCTAGGAAATTTTCAAACATGGGTTGTTTGATTTGTAGAATTGAATCCTATATGAATTTTCCTAGGATTGCATTACAATACATTTTGTAGTAAATTTTCTATCTACTGATCTTTTAGAATCATTATTTTGTTTTGGTTCATTCAAACAACTTAGGTGCAAACACAACCATGTAGGAATCAAGTGAATATGACATTGCAATCCTGCAATTTTCATATTACTACGTTTTTTAAATCCCACAGATCAACGAGGCCCTAGTATACGAGAAAATACCTAGTGGAACCGAGTGAAAATCAAGTTAAACTATGTTTCATTTTTTTAAAAATAGTGTTGGGGAGGTGATGTCCTACAAGCATATAAAATTTTAAGATTGGGAGGTATGAAGAAACAAATTCAGCAATGAATAGTGAAAAACAATACAACATCACTATTCATGTATAATTTTTCTTTTATTACCTCCCGAAAGAATAGGAGTTTGAACTTGCAATTTCGCATTTTAAAGAAACACCACTTTTCTTTATTTTTTGAAAAAAATTGAAAACCTCCCGAGGTGTTCCCATGGATTTATCATCGTAACTTGGTTTCCACCGATAATTCTCCCGGTATGCACCCTTGCTTATCACTAGCTTCAACCAATCAGATGAGGCTTATGTGCCATACTGTGTGTGGCTGTGGCCTGGACATGCTTTGTTGATGCATCAGCTACCATCTATATATTTGCCACTGGCTGAGAAATAGCATAAAACTGTGGACCACCATTGTAGCCTGAGAATTTATAGAAAAAATTGCACTTTCTACACTCAAGTGTTTTTAGCACTTTTGCCAACCTTTGAATGATAATGTTGTCGTCTTAGTGGTGACAGACCAAAGGCTGCACATATCAGGATCATATGTGGCAAGATTGGTATTTCTGTACTTTTATTGGACATCCTTCTTAATAAAACTGTTCCATGCTGCTTGTGCACAAATAAATATTGAGACCATCAGCCTGATCGCATTTCATTTGGAAGTTTGACTAATAGGAATTACAATTTAGTATGTTGGATGGACTATCGACACCTCTTGTCGCTACGACCAAAAGGACATCTTATAGACCATCTACCTTCACTTTTTATGGCTGATGATTAGTCTTAGAGTTGCTATGTCCATAAATAAAATACTATTTGATAACCCTGTGGTCTTTACGTGCAAAGAATGCTTAAGAGTTGGAGCATACCGAGTGTCACCCACAATCAAAGTTCACAGTATCAGTTTGATTGCGTATTCAGTAACACCTCAACCATTGTGGAGCTAGCATTAGTTATGTATCTCATAGTTATGTTAGGTATGCTCCAATACATATTTGTAGTGTTGCATGGCCATTAAAATCCAACAGTATCCATGAACATGGTTACAGTTCCAAAGCTCAACCATAATGTGCAAGATAATGATGCTGCCATGCCGGACCGTTCCCGTCAGCTCCTCTGCTTGGCACAATATTCAAATTCGACATCCATGTCAGCACGCCTCGACACACCCATTCCCCATTCCCACCTACTTTCCCCTTGTTTGAAAGGAGTACACAATAAAGGGAAATGACGAAGCTTACCTGAATGGCTGAACTACATTTGTTTTATGTAAACCAAGATTGCCTCTAAATAGGAACACTGGTTTTTCAAGAGGAGGCAGACACAAACTAATAGGAGTGCAGTATGCTGAATGGGGAATGCACTGAATTATACCTTCAGCCTTCTATATAACGCAGCAGAGTTACTCCAGGTACCATCAAGCAAAACCAAGTTAAGAGGTTCACGTTGTACTCCCTACAGTACAAAAGGTAAGTAGTTACTATCTACTAAAACGGTGACATCTCGCCACATCATGTTACTTCTACCATGAAAAGTTATATCTTCTCTTACAGCATAAAGACATAAACCTAGTATACATTCAAAGAATCAGGTCAATATCAACATTCAATATTTAACATAATAATAATAAAGAGCTGATAAATAAACCCCAAGTGTGACATAATAAGACCGTATTGCTTACACGATAAATATTTCTGAACACTAACAGCGGGTTTGTAACAGTTCCAAGTCATGGAATACACATTTAAGGAAAAGAATAGCATACCACCTCCTGAAGGCCAGCATTCAAGGTCAAATCATCAAATTTAAGATCCTTGACAGACTTGGGGGTTGCACTCTTATTTGGGTACAGAAATGAGACCTTGTCCTTTCCTGGAGAACAAAATCAAAACAGAAACAAACAGTATTTAAATGCCAAGAACATGAATAACCATACATATCCAAGTTAAGGATAGACAGATCAATACTGCAATCTTCACCGGAGCACAAGTAATTAAACAGAATGTTCCCCTAAAAAGTAATTAAATAGGAACCACACAATATTTCATCCCTGGTAACATGATCAAGCATTAATAGATGCAATCTGCATTTGTTTGTGTGAAACATCAACTTCTGAGATTCTGTCATCCTAAATCAATGCAACTGCAACAATTGATTCAGTTCAACAGCTATAAAAAATAGTTCACAAACTCAGTGCACTGGCGGACAGACTCACAGTGATTAAAACAGAAGGACCAAAGTGGAAACTGGAAACAGAAAAGGAATGCCAACAATGCATGGAGTTCAGTAGAAACAATGCACTAAGGAAATCACAAACCAAAAAGTCGTCTTGGATGTCATTTGTCCAATTTGAAGCTGCTATGGATGTGGGATCAAAAGCAACAAAAGACAAGGCACATACTATTTGCACTGATTAACTGTAGCATGCCTCGGATCATTTGATTGGAAGGTTATACCTTGATTTAGTTAGCTGCATGCTTATGTCATAACTTGGTGGTCCAATCTTAATAGTTGTGTATTTAAAAGATTTCTTAATCAGGGGTAGGTTCTTCAGTGATCAAGCCATGCATCTATGTAAGGGTGGGCTATCAGTTAAGCAAGACATAGAAAATGAGCAAGTTAAAGATCTAACAAGTTCTCATCCCAAGCAAGAATCCACATGTTTTGCTTATCAAAAGGTGGTTTTGGGATTACCTGAACGCTGGAATGCATCCCACATGATATCTTCATGCTCTTGGATGCCAAAAAGACACAGGGACGCAGCTTGGATGCCAAATACTTGCCAGAGTAACTTGCCAGTGTTGTTTTGCCGCAAGAAGTCCTGAAAGAACAGAGATGCTCACACAATCCAAAGAAAGGATAGAGCCGCAAACATAGCATAAAATCTTCGGACTGACCTTTGGATGCATGTATAGCCAGAATCTTATTCCCCTCCACAAATCGCAAGGAACAAGTTTTGAGCACATACAATCTTCCATGGGTAACCAGCACTGCAATTTTGGAGATCAGCACATCAGGGAAACTCTTGGAATGAAGATGAGTGCAGAAGTGTATGCAAAAACAAGCTTCAGTTCAGTAAACCATTAAACCCGAATTGCTGCATTGTGTATAAAAATTGGATTGACTCGTAGTCGTAGGCTACCTTTTGGCACAGATACCCCCTGCTCCCGAGCAGACGGCAGCCAATCTGCCGGGCGGAGTAGTACTGCAGCTTCTGGTCTGAGTCGGGGAGCGTCTCGTAGACAGCCCTGTGCTTCCTGTCCTCCACGTCCTTGAAATCGCCCTAGGCGTGGGGGTAAAACCAAGCCATGAATTCACTAGCATTCAAGTCGTTTCGATTCCTGCTGCGTCGAGCACAGGAGCAACAGAACCCTCTGGATCAGGCAGGGGGTTGAAGAAAAAGACATTTACCTTCAGCTTGGAGCCGACGCCGCCGAAGCGCATCTTCTCGCCGGCCACGAACTCCATGTCGAGCAGCTGGCGGACGACGTCGGCCACCACGGACGGCAGAGGCGCGGAGGTGCCCCACCGCTGCCACTCCCCCGTGCTCACATCGCCGCCGTCTCCAGCGCCGGCGAGCCCGGGGAGGGGTTCCTCCTCCGCCTCCTCCTCACCCGCTGTCTCGGCGGGGAAGACCATGAGGGAGCGCGCGGGGGTGGGGCGGGGACGCGGAGGAGGCGGAACTGGCGAGTGGGGAAGGAGGGCTAGAGGGCGGGGGCTGGGGAGAGGGAGGCGGCGGTGGAAGGCGAGGGCACGGATGGAGGCGGGAGGAGCCAGCATTGCCGCTGCTGTTTTTTATTGCTCCTCAATACTAGGGGGACAACATTCAGAAACACTGAAATGGTGGCGTTTTAGATATTTCCTTTTTAATATAAAAACCAATTCTTTTGGCATTTGAAACTTAGACTCTGTTTGAAAGCAATTTGAAACTTAGGCTTGTTTGGGAGCAACCGCTTTTTAGATCATTTCCTTTCACAATTTGATTTCTTGCCCCAGATCTAGTATAAAAAAGGAACTTGCCTGAGCCGTGTTAGAGCATCTTTAGCTGATCCCGTAAAAAGATAGCCCTTAAAACGATAGTACACGCCATTGAAAACGCATTTAAGAGTTTAAAACTTAGCTGAAAAGAACACATCCTGTAAATCCTGATTTGTACAGGGCCTGCCATTTTCTTTTTTTCTATCTTCTTCCTTCTGCTGGCATGACGCCCCCTACACCATCCCGATGCCGCCCCTGCGCCGCCCAACGCGGCCCCTAGTATCGCCTCCCAGGACTGTCCCTAGCGCCACCCCTCCCCCGCGCCTCCTTGGCCCTGCGCCGCCAGACAGCACCGCCCCGCCAGGGCATGTGCATCCCCTTCTCCGACGAGCACCAACGTCAGCTTTTCTACCTGCCACGACCGATTCCGACGAACAACAACCAATTCCGGGAGTATCGGCCGTTCTTGGTAGGCTGCTATCTATCCCGGGCCGACATTAGTTGAGGTTCGCTGGAATTTGGATGGATTTGGCGGTGGTCCGGCGGAGGAAGGACAAACTACCTAAAAATTAGAGTGCATTTACCTTGGAGCAAATTAAGGCCAATGCATGGGAAAGTTAATTTTGTTTCATCAGGCAGTTTCATAATATGGTTCATCGTCATCACTAGAGACTGACATCAGAGCACCTGTAGTCTATCCTCAAGCATCAACGAGAATATTTTGACATCTTTACTAACATGGACATGGATATAGATCACAAACATCCTTTATCGCATAATAGTCTACCGGACCTAAAACTTGGCAACCACGAAGTAGATAAGGGGAGAGTAAGATAGGAGCACTTCTAGGAAGCCCTGGTGTTTGCAGCAAAAGCCTGGAGCGCGCGCTCCGCTAATGATGCGATAGCCAAAGTTGTTGACGACGTCCATGGTGCGGTCATGCACGTCCGCGGGGAGGCGGTTGGTCTCAATGCGCCATAGGGACGTGCGAGGCTCGACGCCTCAATGATGCTTGCTCGTCATTCATGAAGGGATGCCACGGTAAAGGGGGCGGTCGTAGATGACGTGGAGGTGATGTAACACCCTCAGAATCGGCCCTATGCAAGTTTCAGCGATTCCCGCCAAACCCACATAGAAACGATTCAAAGGTGCCCACCAGGCACTTTCGTGCGGGTGGAAAACGAAGTAATACCATTACACAATAGTCCACAATGGAACCCACGGAACAGATATATACAACAATGACTCAAAGAGTCAAGAATACAGATATACAATACAAAGATCCAAATCACCTTTAAAACGATATAGCGTCCGAGTACGGACAAGGTGCAAATTAAGCCAAGAGCCCTGAAGAATAACCAATGGCGTCCATAACCCTGCCCAGGCCAAGCCGAAAGGGTAACCCTGCTAACGACGTCGATCTCAAAACCTGCTTAAACAAAAGGGGTGCCAACAAAGGGCAAAAGAGAAAGAGAGCGGTCAGTACTGAGGCCAGTACACAGCGAGACTAGAATTCGGAGGTCCTCGCCTACATAGGTATGGTGGACTGAAGCGGCAGCAAAGCATGCACTAAACAACCTATAGAGACTCGATACAACTGGCGGCTATCAGAGAGGGGTAAGAAAGACCTATTCGGATCCAACCTGATTCTAACACCAAACATACCCATCCTGGTATTCCCCCTCGATACCAACCGAGGAAGTCATACCAAGGAAACTCACACAGTTGGCACTTTTATTCATTCCATTACAGTTGCAACAATTACTAGTCAGATATAGATAGCATGAGTCATCCTGATATAATAAGCAGTGGACAGTTTTAGTTAACCATTCCGTTGTAGTTGTACTACTTACTAGTCAGATACATATAGCATGAGACATCCCAAAACCCAGCAGATGTTAGTACTTTTATTTAGCCATTTCGTTGTAGTTGCAATACTTACTAGTCATATACAATGGTAATAGGTGACAACCCAAACCAACAATTGTTGGCACTTTTATTTAGCCATTCCATTATAGTGAAGCTGATTACTAGTCATTATAAAGTCAAATTTATAGCACTACTTTAGTTATAGTTGTCTATGGTCGAGATACTGTGCTCCAAGTCGTCCATAACCGCGGACACGGCTTTCAGAAAGTTTTACCCTACAGGGGGCACAAATAGCAACACATGCACGATCAACCCCGGGAAAAACCAAATGAAAACCCAACGAGGCATCACGACAAAACATTCGCAAGATTCATATTTGATTTCAGGCCCCCCCCACTAAGCAACCCGCGACGAAGTTGGACGGCTCCGAGACGGACCCAGAGGTTTGTGTCAATGGTCGTAAACGACTAGGAACCCGAAAGTGTGACTGGGCTTGTCGATACCGCGAAAACATTCCATATTTGTTCCTAAACAGTACAGGCGCTCCACGCGCAATTGTAAATAAAGCAGTAAAGCATGGCATAAGTACATGATAGTAATAAAGCCCCAAACTAGTTTGTGGCCCCCAGGAATTAAATATGACTCAAGCTAGGGTTAGGGGGATTCATGGTCCCACATGCGGATAGTGCGAATATTCAAAGAACAGGTATCAAGTACTCAGGACACAAGTGGACGGTTAAAAACCAAATAACATCTATTGCCCACCTGTGCATCTGCATTATTTACCTACTTCAATTTTAGTTATTAAACGGTAATTACAGCCATGATCATCTCCAACATTAAACATGCAGCATTACTTATAGCATCCCATTTGTCTAACAACTGTAATGCTACTTGGTTTAGTAATATAATGGCTACTTCCTAGACATAATTATTGCATCATCATTATATCATGCTCATGTCATCATGCCACCTTGCATTTAAGCATCATCTAAAACCCTTTTTGTGTTGGTTCTTCTCTCATATGCATTGTAAATTGTATTTGCCTCTTGATATTGTATTTGGTTCTTGATATATTGTTTAAATGCCCAAGTTGAGTTGGGGGCATATCTTTTATTCCATTCCACCACCTTTCTTTGCCACCACCTTAAAATTCCACCACCCTAGTCATATATGAGCCATTGTTTCTTGGCTATTTAATTCTAGCTCATATGTGATGGTGTGGATCCATTCTATGTCTACATGTCCATATATGAAGTGTGTTGTTTTCACAATAACAATTATATGGAGCCTGATGGCCACCTTGCTTTCATGTGAGTAGAATCTTCCTTTTACCTTCCATATGGGTGTTTAGGCTAATTGAGCTTGTTTGAATATAACTGTGGCCAAAAAAACTTTTAGTGGAACATACACACTAGCATGGCCTATATATTCAATTATGCTTGATTCCACCTTTCCCATATATTCATCAAGCTTGTGTCTAGTGGGTTGGTTTTTGTTCAAATAGTGATGTGCATGCATGTAATAAATTCCCACATGAACTATAGTTGTTTTTACAACTAATAGAAGTGGCTATTCACATTCTTGCATGTCCCATGCAACATCACCATCCCCTTCTTCCTTATCCTTTCATGTGAGTTTATTTGAGCATTTTTTTCCAATTGTTTTTGTGTGGGTTTAATCTCTTGGGCACCCCCCATGCTACCTAGTGTTTTCCCCCTCTCTCCAAATCCTCCACCTTAGATCATAACCCTACACCTAATCCCTCACCTAACCCTAGTGACACTCTACCCCATCTCACCTCTCTCATGAACTCTAACCCGAGCCCCTCTAATCTAACCCTAGTTCCTCCCTCTCTCTCTTTCACCTAGCTCGGCCCACCTGGTCACCCTGGACCCATCTACCCCCCTCTCTCTCCACCCCAACCCTAGCTATCACCCTAACCCGAGCCACCCCTTCTCTCTTTTGCTTAAAGAGGGCACCCCCCATGTGCCTCTCCCCTCTCCCCCTTATCACCTCAACCACCCCATCTCGCCACCACCCCAGATCGAGATCTGAGACCCCAGGAACCCCTCTCCCTCCTTCCTCCTTCCCCAAGCATGGCCATGGCCACCCCATGCCCCTCTAAACCCTAGATCGGCCAGGCCAGAAGAAGGGCGGTTGGAGCTGTGCTAGAAGGTGTCCCAGGCGTCCAGGAGGTTCATCTCGTTCCCCTACATCACGCTGTACCGGAGGTCGCCACTGAAGCTCGCCGGAGAAGCCTCGCCGCCGCCGTGCCCGTGAGCACAGGAGTACTCCGGCCGCCAGCCTCGTCGCCGATCGCCAGCCCCTCCGGCCGAACCCTCACCACCAACATCCTCCTGGTGAGCTCCTCTACCTCCCAGACATGGTTCCCTCCTCTCTAGTGCACCGTAGCGTCGCCGCCGTCCGTCGAACACCCCGCGTGCGCCGCCGCGCGCCGCGCTCTGGCGACAGCAGCAGCTACTGCAGCTTTTGCCTCTGTTCCTCGTCGAAGCCCGCGCGCTGCATCCCTCCTCCGTACTAGCCACCTGAACGAAACTTGTAGCCGGTAGCGCCCTCTTCAACTTTGGTTTTTGCGGCTTGGCAAGAATCGCCGTGGTTCGCTCGCCATCGTCGCCGGAAGGCGGCCAGATCCGTCGCCGGCAGCGTCGCGTCTGTCAGCGCGCAGCGTCAGTTCCGACAGCCGCTGCGCGTTTTGCACAGAGGCCCCTCCCCTTTTTCCCGCCTAAACCCGCGGTCCCCCGAGCCCCACCGTCAGCCGCTCTGCTCGATTTGCAAAACAGCCCCCCAGCTTTTCAGCCTTCAACCCGCAGCCCTCTGGATCCACCACGTGTCAGCGCCCGATAGCAGTGTGTGTGCTGTGGCCCTGCTGCTCCCTTGGCCCACCTACCATCCTCTAGGGCTAGCTCAACCCGCGGTGTAAAAACTTTTCTGCGCGCTGTGCTGCTGAGTTAGCACTGTGGCCCGCTTGTCAGTGACAGTGGCTGGCTCCCTCTGAGTGTAAAAAGATTTCTGTAATTCTGTTTCAAATTCAAACTTTTCCAATTAATTCAAATTCAAATTTCAAATCTGTTTAAATATGATTTAATCCATAACTTTCAAATGGTTTAGAATTTGAATTCAAACTTAATATGAAAAATGTTTTATTTTTGAATGTTAATTCAAATCTTTAATCAAATATTTTCAGAATTAATTTAAATAGTCAACCTTTGACTTTGACCCTATTTAATAATTTTGACTTTAAAATAAATTTAAATTCATAATTCCAAATAATACAAATAATATATGTTTTCAAATCAGAAAAATGTGAGGATTTCAAATATGCCATCCAAAATATATTTGGAACACTTAAAATTTCAAGTTGAATTAAATTACAATAAAATGCCCTCTTCTTAATTAATTAATAACTTTTGTTTTATAACTCCAAATTTAACAAATGATATGTCTAAAATGATCAGCTCGACGAGACCTTTCTGGTTATGCATTCCATGTTCTGTTTTGTAGCATGCATCATATAACTATAATGTAAACAGCAACTTAATTGAGTATAAAACATGATTAAAACTCAATAAAATGTTAATTTCTTGTATTCTACACCTCACCCATGCCATGCTACTTTATTGCCATGCAAATTGTGCATCATTCATCATGGCATGATTGTTTGCTTGTCGCATTTTATTCATATGCTTGTGCACTTTATTTATGTTGCCCCTTGTTTGTTTGGTTCTTCTCCGAATAGACACTGAGCAGGGGATATATCAAGAGAACCAGGAGCACTACCCAGATCCTTCTCTCGCTTCAGCTGAGCTGCCAGGCAAGCACTACCACATGCTTGCATACATACAGTACCTATTGCCTCTATCTTATTCTTGCATCATTGAGTCGCGATTGCATTAAACTGAATCCCAAGTATTGCATAGCCTTTACTTTTAAACCCCACCGAAGCTTGTTCCTCCATCCCATGAGCCATGACTACAGGAGTTGTTTGAGCCATGCGAGTCGTAGAACAGCATGTGTAGGGTATGTGAGTGTCTGATGGATAACGAGGTACCTAAACAACTTAACCTGAGTAGTAATGGGATAACTAATGAAAGTGGCACCGGTGAGCAATATCTGCTATTTGGTTTTTCCTGCTCACTTGTGTCCCGTAGGACCCCGAGTACTTGATTCCTGTTCCTTGAATATTCGCGCTATCCACATCCGGGAGGCTGATGGGACCCCCCTGAGCCAGAGCTTGATTCATTCTTATTTCTTGGGGCCACAAACTAGTTTGAGGTTTTATTTACTATCCTGTACTTATGCCATGCTTTACTGCTTTATTTACGATTGTGCGAGGAGCACCTGTACTGTTTAGGATCGTGACCCGTTTTCGCGGTATCGACAAGCCCAGTCACACTTTCGGGTTCCCAGTCGTTTACAGCCGGCCCCACAAACCTTGAGTCCGTCTCGAAGTCAGCTAACTTCGTTGCGGGTATACTTAATGGGGTGGCCCCCTGAAATATTTCTGAATCTTGTGATTGCTTTGTCGTGAAAGCCTCGTTGGGTTTTGATTTGGTTTTTCCGAGGTTGATCGAGTGTGTGTTGCTATTTGTGCACCCCTGCAGGGTAAAACTTTCTGAAAGCCGTGTCCGCGGTTATGGACGACTTGGAGCACAGTTTCTCGATCATAGACAAGCATAACTAAAGTACCGCTTTAATTTGACTAAGTAACTGACTAGTAAATAGTGCAACACTCATGGAATGGTTAATAAAATTGCCAACGGATGGGGGGTTGTTCGTCCGCTTCCTCGTCGATAAGCGAGGAGGAGGATGGATCTGATGATATTACTGTTATAACTGTTGTCATTAATTCACGGACATCCGTCTATCTTTGGTTAGGCGGATGGTTAGCGAGTTTCTATAGGACTGCTAGGATTTATCTTTTGCTGCAATTGCGTCACCCCAGGTTGTGTCCCCTTTAGAGGCATAAAGACTTGTTGAGTACCCCTAGGGTCTCACACGATAAATTATTTGATTCAGATGAACAGGTACACTCACAAGATGGATACTGGGTGGAGGAGGCGGACGATGTGGGCAACGATCGTTCGGTGTAGAGATTCCGGGAACGGGGATCCGTGAGATCTGTGGGCGGGATGTGCTTATTTATGGGGCATCTTATGCCGATTTGCTTCTTATCCGTACTCGGATCTTGTTTGCCGCTTCCGCCTGATACTCTGATGTGTGATGTATGAGGAGATATCCTAAACTATTATATCTATCTAGGACATTTGAATCTTGCCGTATGGCGTTGCTATATTTCCTTTCTTTCTAGATGGAATGGCTCTGATGTACTGTTGTATGGTGGCTTGCATACATACTCATTTGTGTATGTAGTTGATCCCTTCGCCTGCCGATTACGCCGCCCGTTCTGGTCCTGATGTTTGGAAATGGTTGGGACGGCCGAAAGGTCTACCTGTGAGTGGCATTTGGGCCCCACCGTACTATTTTAACCATTTCCGCTCATCCAGGCTTGTAACTAGGAGCGTAATTCACCGAGGTAGTTACAATTGGTATCAGAGCCATCCCGACCTTCAGGGTCTCAGCCAAATGGTCGTTGTCAGTCTAGCAAATATTTTTGGTAGTTATGTATACTAGGGAAAAACAAAACGTGAGAGTAGGACTGCTTCCATTTTTCTTCTTACCCACCCACCCAACCTTTTCTGGTAAGGAAGTGTAACGTTTTCAATCCTCTTCTTAAAAGTTCAAACTAGGATTCACGTGTTCTGGGTTTCCGTAGTACCATAGGTTGTGTGTGTGTGTGTAATTCCTTGTCTATCTGTTGCATCCAAGTTGTTATCACAATCGGCCTTTTGGTTATCAACTATTGGTACATTCCATACCGACAGGCTTTTGCAAACCGACGCGATCTATCTGATTCGTTGTATACCGCCGCGATATGTCTTACTCTTTGTTATCCGACGTTATCTTGTTTGGGGTGTTCGTTTCCGTAGTTACTAATCTTTAGGTTCATCGTGAGAAGAAGGGGTTAGGATATGTGTTCTACTTATTCATGTGCGGAGTAATGATTTGAGTGCGGGATGGAGTCGCGACCATACCACTACTCTTATCATTCGCTTTTGTATATTGATTTGGTAGAGTCACTAATCTTGATTCGTTAAGTGATTTTGCGCACATATTGGTATTTTAATGCCGAAATTTGCAGAATTTTTTTTCTTTGATATATTTGTGTACCACACTCCTTTTCAGTCGTGTGCGTTATGCTTAATATCGTCTAGGTGCTTTGAACTTTGTTGATATTGTAATATCATCTTAGTAAATTGTATCCTTTAATCTTGGTTAATTCCATCTTGGTACTATTTTGGATTATTATTATTCTCCATTATAGTACTAACTTGTGTTTTATATCAATCACAGGATGGCTCCACCACGCCGTTCTGATGAGGACATACCACCCGAACTGGGGTCCGCGTTGTCAAACATCGCCAATGCCTTGGCAGCAATGCAGCAGAACCAGCAGCGTTTTGAGGAAAGTGTCAGGAGGAATGAGTTTGCTCCGCTACCTCCACCTCCCAAGCGAGGAGACATCAAAAGCTTCCTGAAGTTCAACCCACGCCAATTTGATGTTTCTGATCAACCACTTGATGCTGATGATTGGTTGTGTGAGATGCCAAGGTTACTGGAGACTGCTGATGTTCCTGAGCAAGAATGGGTAAAATGTGCTACTCACCTTCTGAAGGGAGATGCAGCTCTCTGGTGGGAGAATTACCTGAAGGCAAACTACATTGGTTTTCAGCCTACTTGGGAACAGTTCACTGGAGCGTTCAAAGAGCAGTATCTCTCAGAAATTGTCATGGAAAGGATGAAGGAAGTGTTTCTCAACCTCAAGCAGGGAAATGACAATGTCAATACCTACATCAGGAACTTCATGAACCTTTCTCGTTATGGTGGCGATGAGATCTCCGATGACAAGAAGAAGCAAAATAGGTTCCGGCAAGGGCTCAATGCATCGATTAAATATGCAATCACACATGCAAGGCCGGCGTCTTTCCTGGAACTTCAGCATACAGCTCTGCAGGAGGAAGCAAGTAGGCAAGTGTTTGAGGAGTCAAAGAAACACAACCGTGATGCACCAAGCTCTTCAGCTATGACACCTCCTTCTAAGCGTCGTGTCTGGGTTCCTAACACCCCATTGTCGCTCCCGGCTCCACCAAGACCTGCAAGCTACGCGGCAAGGCCACCAAACTTCCTCACTGCTGTCCCAGGGGCTACAACCACCACTACCCTAGAGCGCCTGGCGGAGTCCCTGGCTACGTTGCTCCACGTCCACCTGGTGCTTGTTTCACGTGTGGAGACTCTGGGCATCAAAACTGGAACTGCCCGTTGAAAAACAAAGCTCTTCCTCCACCCCCTCCAAGATCTGCGGCAAGCTCTCCTTTGGTTCGTGCACCACCACCTCGGGCTCTCAACATCAACACCAAGCCCGGGTCTACTGTTGCTCGTGCCAACTGTGTCAACGCCGCTCAAGCTGAGCATGCACCTGGAGTTGTGATGGGTATGCTTCCCGTTAACTCAGTCCCTGCACGAGTTTTGTTTGATTCTGGTGCTTCGCATTCTTTTGTTTCGCATAAGTTTGCACAAGAGCATGACCTGGCTAGGGTTCCTTTATCACGTCGTCTGGTGGTACTATCTCCTGGTTCAAACATGAGGGCTGCTCATATCAGCCATGGCAATCAAATTGAGATTGGTGGCTCTTCATTCTCGGCGTCCTTAATTCTGCTGGGCAATTCTGACATTGATGTCATCTTGGGCATGGATTGGTTGATAGCAAATGTAGCTGTGATTGATTGTGCTGAACGCTCAGTTTCTCTGAAGATTCCTGAAGGCCATATAGTCTATTCTCCAAGTTTGACTCCTGCTATCCAGCTTTTCTCTTTGGCGGCTCTGAATGATGATGTTGTGGAAGCTATTCAGAGTGTTCCGGTGGTCTGTGAGTTCCCAGATGTCTTTCCTGAAGAGTTGCCGGGTATGCCTCCGGATCGTGAGGTTGAGTTTGTAATTGAGCTTGAACCTGGAACGGCTCCTATCTCCAAGCGGCCTTATAAAATGGGTCCTGCTGAGTTGGCTGAACTCAAACGTCAGCTTGATGAACAAGAGAGGTTGGGTTTCATTCAACACAGTACTTCTTCTTGGGGTAGCCCAACAATCTTTGTGAAAAAGCGAGACAGGACTGATAGACTTTGTGTTGACTATCGGGCTCTCAATGCTAAAACCATCAAGAACAAATATCCCCTTCCGCGGATTAATGATCTCTTCGACCAGCTAGCTGGAGCTGTGGTATTCTCTAAGCTGGACTTGAGAAGTGGTTATCACCAAATCAAAATTCGCAAGGAAGATGTTCCTAAAACAGCTTTCACCACCCGCTATGGCCTGTATGAGTACACGGTCATGTCTTTCGGTCTCACCAACGCACCTACTACCTTCTCGAGGCTTATGAACTCGGTTTTCATGGAGTATCTGGATAAGTTCGTTGTGGTCTATCTGGATGACATCCTAGTCTATTCTAAGTCAAAGGAAGAGCATGAAGAACACCTTCGGTGTGTCCTAAACAAGCTTCGTGAGAACCGCTTGTATGCAAAGTTCTCCAAGTGTGAGTTTTGGCTGCCTCAAGTAACCTATCTTGGTCATGTCATCTCTGCCAAGGGCATTGCAGTCAACCCGGAAACTGTAAAGACAATTGTTGAATGGCTTCCTCCTGTTAATGTCAAAGAAGTGCGGAGTTTCCTTGGTTTGGCTAGTTATTGCCATCGCTTCGTTCAGAACTTTTCGAAGATAGCGAAGCCTCTTACCGATCTCCTCAAGAAAGGCAAGAAATACCTTTGGACTCCTGCATGTCAAGCAAGCTTTGAGACACTCAAAGAGAAGCTCACTTCCACACCAGTCTTGGTTCCTCCGGACACATCTAAGCCTTTCCAGATATTCTGTGACGCCTCTTTGCAAGGATTGGGTGCGGTCCTTATGCAAGAAAAACAAGTTGTTGCTTATGCCTCTCGACAGTTGAAGACGCATGAGATCAACTATCCTACACATGACCTCGAGCTCGCAGCAGTTGTCTTTGCTTTGAAGCTATGGAGGCACTACTTGCTGGGCAACCGTTGTGAAATCTTTTCTGATCACAAGAGTCTGAAATATATATTCACTCAGCCTGATCTCAACCTTCGGCAGAGGAGGTGGATTGAAGCAATCAATGATTTTGATTTGACCATCAAATACACTCCGGGCAAAGCTAATGTCATGGCCGATGCTCTCAGCCGCAAAGCTTATGTCAACAACCTCATGATGGAAGAACAACAGCCTCTCTTGTGCGAGGAATTCCGTCAGCTCAACCTTGAAATTGTGGAACAAGGGTATCTCCTGAACCTTCTAGCAACTCCTCTCTTGGAAGAAAAGGTTCGCTCTCGTCAGCTTGGTGATCCGCACACCAAAAATATCATATCCAAACTTCAGCTTCCGAAGTATGAGTCCTTCCACGTCGATGATCAAGGCACGCTTTTCTTTGAACACCGGATGTTTGTTCCGAACTACCCGGGTTTGAGAGAGCAAGTTCTCAAGGAGGCGCATGATTCTGTTCTTTCTATCCACCCTGGCAGCACAAAGATGTACATGGACTTGAAAACACAATATTGGTGGCCGGGATTGAAACGATATTGTGCCAAGTATGTCTCGGAGTGTGATGTCTGCCGCAGAGTGAAAGCTGTCCATCAGAAACCTTTCGGTCTTCTACAGCCATTGAAACCCCCGGAATGGAAATGGGAGAAAGTAGAGATGGACTTCATCACTGGTTTTCCAAGGTCGCAGAAGGGCAACAATGCAATCTTTGTTGTCATTGACAGGCTTTCTAAAGTGGCTCACTTCTTCCCCGTCAAGGAAACAATTTCTGGAATTCAGTTGGCTGAGCTCTATATCAACAGAATTTTCTCTCTGTATGGGGTTCCGCTTGAGATCAGTTCAGACCGTGGGAGCATCTTCACTTCCAAGTTCTGGGAAAGTTTCCAAAATGCTTTGGGAACAAAGTTGAACTTCAGCACAACTTACCACCCTCAGTCGCAAGGACAAGGTGAAAGGATCAATCAGATTCTGGAGGATATGCTTCGTGCTTGCGTCATCTCTTTTGGCATGAAGTGGGAGGAATGTCTTCCTTATGCTGAATTCTCTTACAACAACAGCTTCCAGAAAAGTCTGAAGATGGCACCATTTGAGGCTCTCTATGGCCGCAAATGCAGAACTCCGATTGGTTGGTCAGGTGCAGGAGAAAGAATATGGTTTGGCCCTGACATTGTAACTCAAGCGGAGGAGAAGGTGCATATCATTCTGGAGAATCTGAAGATTGCTCAAAGTCGCCAGAAGAGCAATTATGACAGAAAGCACACGGACATGGAGTATGTCCCTAGTGATCTCGTTTACCTTCGTGTCACTCCCATGAAAGGCACGCACCGCTTTGGTATCAAAGGAAAGCTGGCTCCTAGATACATCGGTCCTTTCAAAATTCGTGGAAGAAGAGGAGAAGTTGCTTATGCTCTTGAGCTCCCGGAAAAACTCAAGGTCCATGATGTTTTCCACATCTCTCAACTCAAGAAGTGCTTCAAGGATCCCGGCAGGACCGTGGATCATGAGCTCATCAATCTCCAAGAAGACCTGTCTTATCAAGAACACCCCACAAAAATCCTCGAAGTCGCAGAAAGAAGGACTCGCAACAAGTCCATCAAGTTCTGCAAGGTGCAGTGGTCGCACCATTCCGTTGATGAAGCCACTTGGGAACGTGAAGATGCGCTCCGTGCCAACTATCCTACCCTCTTTGAGTCTTCTTCTTCTTCCTAGAATCTCGGGGCGAGATTCCTGTTTAGTGGGGGAGAGTTGTAGCATCCCATTTGTCTAACAACTGTAATGCTACTTGGTTTAGTAATATAATGGCTACTTCCTAGACATAATTATTGCATCATCATTATATCATGCTCATGTCATCATGCCACCTTGCATTTAAGCATCATCTAAAACCCTTTTTGTGTTGGTTCTTCTCTCATATGCATTGTAAATTGTATTTGCCTCTTGATATTGTATTTGGTTCTTGATATATTGTTTAAACGCCCAAGTTGAGTTGGGGGCATATCTTTTATTCCATTCCACCACCTTTCTTTGCCACCACCTTAAAATTCCACCACCCTAGTCATATATGAGCCATTGTTTCTTGGCTATTTAATTCTAGCTCATATGTGATGGTGTGGATCCATTCTATGTCTACATGTCCATATATGAAGTGTGTTGTTTTCACAATAATAATTATATGGAGCCTGATGGCCACCTTGCTTTCATGTGAGTAGAATCTTCCTTTTACCTTCCATATGGGTGTTTAGGCTAATTGAGCTTGTTTGAATATAACTGTGGCCAAAAAAACTTTTAGTGGAACATACACACTAGCATGGCCTATATATTCAATTATGCTTGATTCCACCTTTCCCATATATTCATCAAGCTTGTGTCTAGTGGGTTGGTTTTTGTTCAAATAGTGATGTGCATGCATGTAATAAATTCCCACATGAACTATAGTTGTTTTTACAACTAATAATAGAAGTGGCTATTCACATTCTTGCATGTCCCATGCAACATCACCATCCCCTTCTTCCTTATCCTTTCATGTGAGTTTATTTGAGCATTTTTTTCCAATTGTTTTTGTGTGGGTTTAATCTCTTGGGCACCCCCCATGCTACCTAGTGTTTTCCCCCTCTCTCCAAATCCTCCACCTTAGATCATAACCCTAAACCTAATCCCTCACCTAACCCTAGTGACACTCTACCCCATCTCACCTCTCTCATGAACTCTAACCCGAGCCCCTCTAATCTAACCCTAGTTCCTCCCTCTCTCTCTCTCTCTCACCTAGCTCGGCCCACCTGGTCACCCTGGACCCATCTACCCCCCTCTCTCTCTCCACCCCAACCCTAGCTACCACCCTAACCCGAGCCACCCCTTCTCTCTTTTGCTTAAAGAGGGCACCCCCCACGTGCCTCTCCCCTCTCCCCCTTATCACCTCAACCACCCCATCTCGCCACCACCCCAGATCGAGATCTGAGACCCCAGGAACCCCTCTCCCTCCTTCCTCCTTCCCCAAGCATGGCCATGGCCACCCCATGCCCCTCTAAACCCTAGATCGGCCAGGACAGAAGAAGGGCGGTTGGAGCTGTGCTAGAAGGTGTCCCAGGCGTCCAGGAGGTTCATCTCGTTCCCCTACATCACGCTGTACCGGAGGTCGCCACTGAAGCTCGCCGGAGAAGCCTCGCCGCCGCCGTGCCCGTGAGCACAGGAGTACTCCGGCCGCCAGCCTCGTCGCCGATCGCCAGCCCCTCCGGCCGAACCCTCACCACCAACATCCTCCTGGTGAGCTCCTCTACCTCCCAGACATGGTTCCCTCCTCTCTAGTGCACCGTAGCGTCGCCGCCGTCCGTCGAACAACCCGCGTGCGCCGCCGCGCGCCGCGCTCTGGCAACAGCAGCAGCTACTGCAGCTTTTGCCTCTGTTCCTCATCGAAGCCCGCGCGCTTCATCCCTCCTCCGTACTAGCCACCTGAACGAAACTTGTAGCCGGTAGCGCCCTCTTCAACTTTGGTTTTTGCGGCTTGGCAAGAATCGCCGTGGTTCGCTCGCCATCGTCGCCGGAAGGCGGCCAGATCCGTCGCCGGCAGCGTCGCATCTGTCAGCGCGCAGCGTCAGTTCCGACAGCCGCTGCACGTTTTGCACAGAGGCCCCTCCCCTTTTTCCCGCCTAAACCCGCGGTCCCCCGAGCCCCACTGTCAGCCGCTCTGCTCGATTTGCAAAACAGGCCCCCAGCTTTTCAGCCTTCAACCTGCAGCCCTCTGGATCCACCACGTGTCAGCGCCCGATAGCAGTGTGTGTGTTGTGGCCCTGCTGCTCCCCTGGCCCACCTGCCATCCTCTAGGGCTAGCTCAACCCGCGGTGTAAAAACTTTTCTGCGCGCTGTGCTGCTGAGTTAGCACTGTGGCCCGCTTGTCAGTGACAGTGGCTGGCTCCCTCTGAGTGTAAAAAGATTTCTGTAATTCTGTTTCAAATTCAAACTTTTCCAATTAATTCAAATTCAAATTTCAAATCTGTTTAAATATGATTTAATCCATAACTTTCAAATGGTTTAGAATTTGAATTCAAACTTAATATGAAAAATGTTTTATTTTTGAATGTCAATTCAAATCTTTAATCAAATATTTTCAGAATTAATTTAAATAGTCAACCTTTGACTTTGACCCTATTTAATAATTTTGACTTTAAAATAAATTTAAATTCATAATTCCAAATAATACAAATAATATATGTTTTCAAATCAGAAAAATGTGAGGATTTCAAATATGCCATCCAAAATATATTTGGAACACTTAAAATTTCAAGTTGAATTAAATTACAATAAAATGCCCTCTTCTTAATTAATTAATAACTTTTGTTTTATAACTCCAAATTTAACAAATGATATGTCTAAAATGATCAGCTCGACGAGACCTTTCTGGTTATGCATTCCATGTTCTGTTTTGCAGCATGCATCATATAACTATAATGTAAACAGCAACTTAATTGAGTATAAAACATGATTAAAACTCAATAAAATGTTAATTTCTTGTATTCTACACCTCACCCATGCCATGCTACTTTATTGCCATGCAAATTGTGCATCATTCATCATGGCATGATTGTTTGCTTGTCTCATTTTATTCATATGCTTGTGCACTTTATTTATGTTGGCCCTTGTTTGTTTGGTTCTTCTCCGAATAGACACTGAGCAGGGGATATATCAAGAGAACCAGGAGCACTACCCAGATCCTTCTCTCGCTTCAACTGAGCTGCCAGGCAAGCACTACCACATGCTTGCATACATACAGTACCTATTGCCTCTATCTTATTCTTGCATCATTGAGTCGCGATTGCATTAAACTAAATCCCAAGTATTGCATAGCCTTTACTTTTAAACCCCACCGAAGCTTGTTCCTCCATCCCATGAGCCATGACTACAGGAGTTGTTTGAGCCATGCGAGTCGTAGAACAGCATGTGTAGGGTATGTGAGTGTCTGATGGATAACGAGGTACCTAAACAACTTAACCTGAGTAGTAATGGGATAACTAATGAAAGTGGCACCGGTGAGCAATATCTGCTATTTGGTTTTTCCTGCTCACTTGTGTCCCGTAGGACCCCGAGTACTTGATTCCTGTTCCTTGAATATTCGCGCTATCCACATCCGGGAGGCTGATGGGACCCTCCTGAGCCAGAGCTTGATTCATTCTTATTTCTTGGGGCCACAAACTAGTTTGAGGTTTTATTTACTATCCTGTACTTATGCCATGCTTTACTGCTTTATTTACGATTGTGCGAGGAGCACCTGTACTGTTTAGGATCGTGACCCGTTTTCGCGGTATCGACAAGCCCAGTCACACTTTCGGGTTCCCAGTCGTTTACAGCCGGCCCCACAAACCTTGAGTCCGTCTCGAAGTCAGCTAACTTCGTTGCGGGTATACTTAATGGGGTGGCCCCCTGAAATATTTCTGAATCTTGTGATTGCTTTGTCATGAAAGACTCGTTGGGTTTTGATTTGGTTTTTCCGAGGTTGATCGAGTGTGTGTTGCTATTTGTGCACCCCTGCAGGGTAAAACTTTCTGAAAGCCGTGTCCGCGGTTATGGAAGACTTGGAGCACAGTTTCTCGATCATAGACAAGCATAACTAAAGTACCGCTTTAATTTGACTAAGTAACTGACTAGTAAATAGTGCAACACTCATGGAATGGTTAATAAAATTGCCAATGGATGGGGGGTTGTTCGTCCGCTTCCTCGTCGATAAGCGAGGAGGAGGATTGATCTGATGATATTACTGTTATAACTGTTGTCATTAATTCACAGACATCCGTCTATCTTTGGTTAGGCGGATGGTTAGCGAGTTTCTATAGGACTGCTAGGATTTATCTTTTGCTGCAATTGCGTCACCCCAGGTTGTGTCCCCTTTAGAGGCATAAAGACTTGCTGAGTACCCCTAGGGTCTCACACGATAAATTATTTGATTCAGATGAACATGTACACTCACAAGATGGATACTGGGTGGAGGAGGCAGACGATGTGGGCAACGATCGTTCGGTGTAGAGATTCCGGGAACGGGGATCCGTGAGATCTGTGGGCGGGATGTGCTTATTTATGGGGCATCTTATGCCGATTTGCTTCTTATCCGTACTCGGATCTTGTTTGCCGCTTCCGCCTGATACTCTGATGTGTGATGTATGAGGAGATATCCTAAACTATTATATCTATCTAGGACATTTGAATCTTGCCGTATGGCGTTGCTATATTTCCTTTCTTTCTAGATGGAATGGCTCTGATGTACTGTTGTATGGTGGCTTGCATACATACTCATTTGTGTATGTAGTTGATCCCTTCGCCTGTCGATTACGCCGCCCGTTCTGGTCCCGATGTTTGGAAATGGTTGGGACGGCCGAAAGGTCTACCTGTGAGTGGCATTTGGGCCCCACCGTACTATTTTAACCATTTACGCTCATCCAGGCTTGTAACTAGGAGCGTAATTCACCGAGGTAGTTACATTACTCCAACAACTATGGTACTTGACGACACGCAACAGCACTTGAGCAAGCGATTACGACACGCAAGTCCAACTATCTACCAAACAACATGCAATGGGATGTGTCCAAAGCAATATAAGGCTGCAAGGGATATCACGGATACGAAAACTAGAGCATCGCAACACAGATAAATAGATCAACAGGAGGAAATAAAGGCTATAAAGTAAAATAGGTAGAAAGAGGGAGAATGCTCGTCTGAAAACAATGTCGAAGGTTCATCCGAAGATCGGGTCGACACTCGCATCAACTCATCGGCATAATCCATGAAGAAGCAAAGCACTATAGGAAACATCAGATGTACTATTTAATACTACGGCAAAATATCGGACATGATGCATGTATGATGTATGGCATGGCAAGGATGCGATGCAATTAGGTCATATTAAGCGGAACCAGGGTCCCGACAATTAATTAAATGGTTCATGTTGTTTAGCTACCCCGCAATTTAAATGTTGTATTAACAAGGCAAAACATGTCACCGATTCACTATGCAATTTTAAATGGGGCCAATATAAGACTAGATTAGCCCACATATGGCCTCCATATTTAATTATGATGTGAATCGGCATAATGCCCCCAAACCACAACATATGTATGCAAGCATGAACATTTATATGCAACGGGTAGATATATGGCATTTATAAAATAGGGCTATCGGATAGGGGTCACACTTAGGGGTTTCGGCACACTTGGTTCTTAGGGTTCGGTGAGGTCCGGTCTTGGTCTTCGGGGTCTCGGCGTCCGAGAACGGGTCTTCGGGGTTCTAGTCACCGGATCCGTGAGGGAGAACATGGCGTTTCGGGAAGGATACCTTGCCGTATCGAGTGTTCAGTCTTCCATCTTCGGTGGCGATGAGAACCTACACATAGTCGCGTGGTCTTCAGACAGCATCACACCGATTCTTTGGATGTTGCAATAGCCGATGTAGCCACGATCACCACAATGCTACCTCATTTAGGTACACAAACAGTGTCATTCGTCAACATATATCGCAAAACCATAGGAAAACAGAGAATCAACAATGCATGAGCACTGCAGCAAGGATACGTGCGACAGAAGGTACTCCTGGAGGCCGGCTCTGGAAGGTAGGCGAGCGTCGGTGCTGGACTGCAGGAGGATGGCGACCGGCAGCGAGGAGATGCGCTCGAGGCTTGCAGTAGAGGAGGGTCCAGCGGCCGGGCGTGCAGCAGCGGTGACTGGGTCGAACAGGGGCTTCGACGAGGAGGCGTAGAGGCAGGGACGGCGAGGCCGCGATCAGTGCGAGAGGGAGGCCGGGGAGCTCCACGGGGTGGAGCGAGGCGGATGACAGCGGCCCTGGCGGGGTCATTGCCGGAGACGTGGGAGATGAGGCGGTGGAGACGCGGCCTCCGGCGAGCGGGGACGTATATCTCGAGGTGGCGCAGAAAACGTGGGAGGAGACCGGTGACGAGGCGGCCGACGGAGCAGGAACCATGCGGGGACGAGCGACGCCGGGAGCCCGTGGCGGCGGCGGTCGCACGTGAGAGGGAGCGCAAAGGCGGAATCGGGGAGGAAGGGGTGCGTGTAGCGGCCTCGCGAGGGAGACAGGGTGGGACCGGGCGGAGGAGTGGGTCGCAGTCGAGGCGAGAGGAGGGTCGCATGGTGGGGCCAGGGTGTCGGTGGGGAGTTGGCGAGAGGTTGCGGGGAGAGGCGGGGTTCGATGTGCGTCGGGTACAGCAGGTGGGGTGGAGTGGGCTCGCGGGAGGTGGGGTCTGGTGGATGTTGACCGCGAGGTGGGGGTGGGGTGACTGGCGGCGGTATGGCGGCTGAGTGGGGTGTGGTGTAGAGTCTAGGGTTTGGTTAGATGTGGGGCTAGGATTAGGTCTAGGGTTTCGTTTTGGATAGGTTAGACGAGGGTTTATTTTGGGCCGGGTAGTAGGTGGCCTGGCCCGAAAGTCTGGGCTGCCTCTCCGGAAACTTTTATAAACTTATTTATTATTATTATTATTATTATTATTATTATTTATTTTAGACAAAAAAAATTGTGATTAGTTTTATACAAACAATATATTCTGGACAAGCCCGGGGTTTTGATTTGAATTAAGAAGGGGTATTTGGGAAAACAAAATAGACCTTTGTAAAATAGTTTTTGACAAACGGATGCATGATGATGTCATGATGATGCACATAATAAAATTAATAGTGATTTTTAGTAGTGGTTTTACCCGGGGTGCTACAGGTGATGGGGAGAAGGAAGGTGAAGAGAGGAGGGGATCTGCGGTGGGCATGGGAATGCGGAGCTGGAGCGGGATAGTGCGGCCACGACAACCATGGATGGCAGCTGGATTCGAGTGGGCGGCATGAGGAGGGTGCAAGGAGTACAATGTGCACATCGGGAGAGAGAGTTCAGGCGACAATTGGATCCATGAAATCAGGATGTGCGAAGGAAGATGCGGGAAGTTCCTATTTTCATTTGCATGTGGAGTGCGGCCAGTCATTCTAAAAACTAAGTGTAGACCACATAACGGATTAGGTAATCCTAACTGTTAGATTGAGTTTATCGATTCTAATCGTGTGGTGGCAATAAGCCCATATTTCTTGTGTGGGGTGCATTTAGAAATATAATGTTTGATATAGTAAGTAGTAGAGATTTAACATCGTATTGCTGTAGCTCAAATCTGAACCAATACGGCTAAGGGTTGGCTAAAGTCAGGGTATAAGAGCATCTCCAGCAATGGCTGGATATTTTGGCGTAATAAATCTTCGACGTAGCACGCGCGAAACAGATGCAGCGCGTGACGACAACGCGCCCTTCGCCAAAGGCAGTAAACGTCGCTGCAAAATAGAGCGCCGAAATAGCTGATGGCTGTGAAATATAGCCATCCACATCCATATTTAAACTAGATATTATTCATACTTTTGATGAAATATCTCTCTAAACTCTGCCACTAATGTCTAATGATAAAAGGGTTATGCAATCTTGTCTTTCCATTTTTCCCTGCGCAGGAAATGACGTTTGATGATGGGAATCACAACATTAAAGTCAAAGATACGAGACTTCCAACAATCCAAAGAAACCAGGGGTCATGAAGAGGAACCAGTACCTTTAACAACCAACTATACGGTGGGAATAAAGTTTCGGTCGTATAGTTTCCACCGGCACCGCTAGGTCAAACAGAACAACTTTCATGAAGGGTATATAAAGAGACCTCTCGTGACGATAAAAGGGAGAGCCAAGCCAGAAAACACAACATCGAAGAGTCGCCGGAGGAATAGATCTGGATCTAATCTCACAACCCTTCTCCACCACCACTTGTAATAGTAGATCCCATCTCCAATTGGTGACACTGTAAGACTATTACTATCAATCTCATGATTTTCGATACAATGTTTATGATTGTTGATCTCATCTCTATGTGTGAGTAATTCTTCTTGGGCTAAGGGATTCGGCCTAGCCATGTAGTTTGTGCATGTTATTTATCATAGATGGGATCATATATTAGTTTGTATGATATGATGATTATTGTATCCTCTCTTGCCTTAATCTAAGGACTTGTTAGTTACCCAAGACCCCAAGGATTGATCCAGGTATAGAGAGTGTGAGTAATGATTAATCTGTAGGATGGGAACCCCAGTGACAGAAAGGGTAGTACGATTATATGTGAGGGATTTACTTGGGATTAACGGTGACGTCACTATGCATATCATTAGTTCTCTTTCTTCTATGGATGAGACTAATAGATTATTGCTATAAGCGGTTGCGGAGGCAATAGCAGTTATGGATGCACTGCCCATATATAATTATCTTGCTTTAACAATTACATGCGTACTTTATTATTATCTCTTATTCCCATTAGATGTTTTGCACAGCTACAGGTGAAACCGAACGCCCCAAGCCCTCTCTCTCCATCATCGACAACAACAAAAGATCGCAAACTCTTGGTCCGGTAAAATACTAAAAGAATTCTAAAAATCTCGAAGGTCCATTAAAGTAACTTCACCATGCTTTCTGCTTCCCGAGGATTCGATAGCCTAGGTCTGTGCATTAAACATGCTGACCCCGATGCAGTCAAGCTGCGTTTATTTCCTTTCTCTCTTAGAGGAAGAGCAAAAGAATGGTTGCTATCTTTGCCTAGAAATACTATTGCATCATGGGTGAAACGTACTTATTTATTTATGACTAAATTTTTCCTATGCAACTAAGATCTAATATTACTGATTTTAGACAGGAAGAGCATGAGCCACTAGCGCTTGCATGGGAGAGAATGAAATAATGCATGAGAAACTATCCCAGACATGTGATGGAAGATTGGTTAATTCTCTATTTATTTTATAATATTCTTAATCATGTGTCTGGTCTATGCTTGATACTGCATCAGGAGGAACATTTATGGGCAAATAAATTTATGAAGCAAAGAAGCTGCTAGAAAATATGCAAGACAACCATGCCCAGTGGCATGTGGAAAGATCAAACACAAAGAAGGTGAACTCTGTCACACCGTAGGAAAATGAAGAACTCACTACTAAGCTGGATGAGCTCATATGAGCCGTCAAAGGTAAGTAAACCTAGGTAAGAGCTATCCCAGAATCAAATATTGAAGAAATAGATTTTATAGCTCGTAATGATTATAATCGTTCTTGGAAGAAGAACTATAATCCAAATTTTTAAAAACATTATTCTAGCCCTGCAGGTAACTCTAATAATAATATTGGATCAAGTAATGTTAAAGAAACACTTAAGCCCTTTATGGACTCGCAAAATGAGCAAAACAATATCCTTGTTAAGATAACAGAGAACCATGATAATATGCTTAGAAAATTGTCTAACCAAACTATAAGTTTGAGGAATGATTTGCAGACCCTCTAAGAAAGAACAAGGATTGTTGAAGCACAACATGGTAAGATAACCGAGAGTCGAACTCTCATTCTAGCTAAATTTGTAGGTAAAGCTGAGCCCAATCTGGTTAAAGACCTCAAGATGATAAGAATCCAAAGGGAGGAGCCTGAAGAACTTGACTATAGTAATGCCCCTTTTGTGGATATACCAAATGGGTATACCTACGGCATAGTCTCCTACCGGCAAGCCCGGGTGGCCCATAGTTGGTGGTTAGGCCTATGGCATAACCGGGCGGCCCAGTTGCTGATAGACAAGACGAAGGTCCAGCCAGGAGATGGAAGGCGATGTGCCACCGCCTTAGATGGAAGCCGGAGCCTTGGAGGACACGAAGACTAGTTAGTGTTAGTCTAGGACTCTGTAACCGTATCCAGCTAGGACTCTCCTTGTAACCCTAGGTCCTGGCGTCCTTATAAGCCGGCCTACGGGAACCTTTAGGGCAGAGAACAACAAGTGCATAGCACTACTCGCACACAGCGAACCCCCCAATCCTGTAACTCGGCGTATTGCTATTATAGTGATTTATAGCAGGAGTAGGATCTCGCCACCATCGTGAGATCCGAACCTGGGTAAACTATGACAAGCCGACCCGGACGCTCTCCGTCTTACCCCACGTCTCTAAAATCGCCGTTGGGATAACCCTATGGCGTATGTGTCGTCAATACCACGACAGTTGGCGCCCACCGTGGGGCAAGAGGCGCTTACAGCACGGATCCAGGCGGGATCCCTCACCATCTTCGAAGACAAACAAACCGCATCTCCAGTGACACGCCGACATCGCCATCGCTCTTTTTAGCGTGTGTTCGAGTTGGCGGCATCCCGGAGATCTACATCTACACGTGGCATTGACGTACCTGTCGCGATCAAAGTCTGCCGGCGAGTATCGCTCAGTTTTCATGAGGAAACTCTGCGTGATGTAAGTCTCGTTGCGAGAGGAAATAGCTGGGTTGAGTTCGATCTTTGATCCTCAAGCCGGAGCCATCGCACGGAGCTATCGCGCATCTACTAAGCTAGGGCCGATCAATTTGGTTATGCACATGGTTTATGTATGTAGCATCTATTCAAGATCGATTGGTCGCATTAAGTGCAATATCCAAATAAAGCTTCATGAAAGCACGTGACTGCTTTCGCTGGCTCACATGCATGGCCCAAAGTCCCAAGGAGAAAAACGCTGGTGTCACGTACGATTCCTGCACAACCTTGCTGGTCTAACGACGAACATGATAGTCAGTCGAGACCCAACTCACGATCCCCAACCGTTCCCCACCTCCTCTCATGTCTAGAGACAGGCGACGACAGATCCAGATCTCCTCCGGCCAATGCCTTGGTCCCCTCTCCCTCCGCTTGCTGCTCCGGTGGTAGGAGGGGGAGGGGATCTCGTTCCTTCGGTCTATAGTTAGGGTTTTTCTTCTCTGGTGCGTTGTTGGGGTGGTGGGAGCGGCATCCGGGGGAATAAATCTTCCTCAACTCTACTCCCACACCGGCGACGACCTTTACGGCGGCGTCTCGGAGTTGATGGCAACGTGTGCTTATCGATCCTCCGGACCGGCATCTTGGTCTTCTCGTCGTTCTTTGTATCTAACGAGATCTGTTTCTCGAAGTGTCGCCGGTGTTTGTCGTTATCCATGGCAACACTGGGGGCCGGGGTGAGATGGATGCTCTGGAGCGAGGATGTTGGTCCGGAGTTGGTGGATTGGCCGTTATTCCCTGACTTCGTCGGTGGGAGGCGGTGGATCTTGGTCTAAGACAGCACGGGGATGTCCCCCGATCGACGTGCCACAGGGACATGTGCCTCGCTGCTTGCAGCAGGCCTGTTCATCTACTCACAAAGCCTCGTTGGTGATGGTGCTTTCTTGGATCTGGCAATGGTGGAGGCTCGTCGTCTCTTTCAACGTACGTCTAGGCGGTGTTGGACGGTGGCGACGGCCGCTAGCTTCGGCGAGTGCAGGAAACCCTAGGGATAGTTTTGTATTTTTTTATCCATTAGGTGTACATCTGCAATGTTTTTAGGACAATCGTTTTTCTCCTGGTCTATTTTTCAGTTTCCACGTGAGTTCTTGTAACTTGTTTTTCTATCAATGAAATTTTGTGGTTGCTCTAAAAAATAAACATGATAGTCAGGCTGATCCCGATGTTGGCTTAAACGAGGATGGTGCGGGCATCGTGGCCGACAAGGCTCTCTTGCCTCCGTTTTTTCGTCTTCATCGTGTTTCATGCGACTGTTTGGACTACAACATCTTCACATACATACTATGTATGGTTTGGTCATTGCAGCATTCTACTCCAACTCTGCAATAGCTTCATCGTCATCGTAGATTTTTTTCCGACTTTGATGACAGCCAGCTTTGCCGAGTTGCCGCGAACAACATCGACTCCGCTTAAACAGCTAAGTCCCTATTTATATTTTATTATTTTAATTGTTTATGATCATGATATTAAGATTGGTTCACTCATATTTTGAGTATTTTACCACTTTCTTTTTGGTCATATCCTTCTCACCATTTGTCTTGCGCTCGTGAGTATAAACTTTTTACTAGCTTGCTGTTTTATGGCCCCAGTACCATGCAAAAAACCCGCTTTCGGGCATTAGCTTAAGTTTTCTGGATACACGTTTTCTGTTGTTTTTATGTGGATTCCGGAGTAGTGACTTTTCGGCACTCAAAGCCGGCGTTTTGGCCTTGGGTTCTGGACGGTGCCATTAGGCATCATCACATAAGGACATGGTCTGTGCTGCGAGTATTCCGTCTCACGAAAGGTCAAGCATAAAAAACAGAATAATGGATAAGCCAGCACTTGCTTAAACAAAATTTTACATAAACTGTTTAAATTAGTTGAGTTTTTTCCTCCTAAACAGTTTTATGTGTTCAACTGCTGCATTGTTTCACCTTTAAAGCATTTGTTTAAAGGCCATGTTTGTTCCGTCTTACATTTGTTAGTTGGACACTATCAAAGGAACAATTTAATACATTTGTATTTTTATGTTTATGTTTCAGGTACATAACACTTCGACATTGCCGCGTTCCTCGGAGTAGGATGTTTAAGTCGGATTTTCACTAGGCTTGACACCTCGGGGGCTGCAATTGCAATTGTTGACCAAGACTTGAGCCGCCTTTGAGGATGTCGGATCAATGATTGGGGGCTTGACATCTCTAATTTGAGAGCTTTTGTCCCGCCTTGCGTCCAAGCCGGAACAAACCTCAGGGGGCTATAGTACGATGATCTCCAAGACATGGTGGAAGTTCTCTTTAAGCATCAAGCCGGAAAATTCATATGAATTCCATCTTGACGCTCGGGGGCTACACCGATGCTGTTTTTTGTGAAGTTCTCTCTGGAGCACCAAGCCAAAATTATTTCCGATTTGGCGCTCGGGGGCTACACTATTCACATTTTCTCTAAAGCTACTCTGAGAGAACCAAGACAAATTTCTTTTGAAACTCTGACTTGGCGCTGGGGGGCTACAACCGTTTGATGTACAATTATGCATGTTCTTTTGAGCATTAAGACGCCTTCATCATGGAAGCCGACTTAATGCTCGGGGGCTACATATGGTTATGTCAAGAAAACTTTCAAGACGGTGAAAAATCCGGCTAGAGAAACCCGGGGGCTCGACATCAACTTTGGCTTCACGGAAGTTTCACTGGGTTACATGGCTCGATGGCTTAAATGTCCGTGATATGAGAGGCTCTAAGACCATAATTCGGCAAGCTTTTATGTCTGCGACTTTGCTGGCTCTAAGTCAGAAGTTTGGCAGCCTTTACGGTCGTGGCCCGGTAGCCATGATTTTTTCCGGCTTACATACCATCCCGCATGGATGATGATATTGAAGACGTTCCTAGAACTTGGAAGAATCACTAACGATTCATTAGAGAGTTTTCCGCCTTGGATTAATTCGCAAAAGCATACAAGCAACTCTCTGGCTAGGCTTAGTCGGATGAGAATATGATATGGGAGCTCTCTAAGATTCTTCGCAAAGCACGCCTACAAATTGAAGACGACGTGATACTTACGTTCAAAGCTAGACGGAGGAACATGAGGATCTTGAAGAACTTCGGGGGCTACTGTTGTGGATATACCAAATGGGTATACCTATGGAATAGTCTCCTACGGGCAAGCCCGGGTGGCCCACAGTTGGTGGTTAGGCCTATGGCATAACCGGACGGCCCAGTTGCTGATAGACAAGACGAAGGTCCAGCCAGGAGATGGAAGGCGATGTACCACCGCCTTAGATGGAAGCCGGAGCCTTGGAGGACACAAAGACTAGTTAGTGTTAGTCTAGGACTCTAAAACCGTATCCAGTTGGGACTCTCCTTGTAACCCTAGGTCCTGGCGTCCTTATAAGCCGGCCTACGGGAGCCTTTAGGGCAGAGAACAACAAGTGCATAGCACTACTCGCACATAGCGAACCCCCCAATCCTGTAACTCGGCGTATTGCTATAATAGTGATTTATAGCAGGAGTAGGATCTTGCCACCGTCGTGAGATCTGAACCTGGGTAAACTGTGTCAAGCCGACCCGGACGCTCTCCGTCTTACCCCACGTCTCTAAACTCGCCGTTGGGATACCCCTATGGCGTACGTATCGTCAATACCACGACATCCCCTTCACCAAATTACACGGTTGAAGATCTTGTGAAAATGTTCAATATCAAGATTCCAGTAAGTGAAGGAAATGAGGAAGCTATGTATCAACATTTTGTTAATCAGGTAGCAATAAAGGTACGTGAGCTTGAGGAAAAATATAAGAAAATTGCTGAAAAACTACCTGTTAAGCTTGATGATATATTTGAGCCTACTATTAAAATTAAAGTTGGGACTAGTGAGATAGCTTCACTTTTTTATTTAGGTCCAAGTGTTTTAAAAATTCCAAAAAATCTTTTTAATAAGTTAAATCTTCGCTCTTTTGAAATCACCGAGTTAAAACTACATCTAGCAGATTCTACCTACAAACAAGCTATAGGAATTAAAGAGAATACTTCAGTATACATTAGAGGTTGTCCTGCTCTTATTAATTTTTTTATTGTTGACATGCCTGAAGATGCTACTGCTCCTATTATATTAGGCTATCCGTTCTTAAGAACTATTAAGGCTTTGATTAATCTACATGAAGAGAACGTGAAGCTTCAATTGCCTTTGTGGAATCCTTTTGTTATTCATTTTCCTAGGAATAAGAAAACCAAGCATGATGAGAAGGAGGCCATCACTTTGAAGGACAACTATTTTGGAGTGGGTGTTCCACTCATTTGGCCTAAGCGAGCAACATCATGGTCAAGGTATTGACCATAAAAGAGCGCTTCATGAGAGGCAACCCATGTGAAATAAAGGTTTGAGTAAAGTTTTTAAGTTTAAGTTTAAGTTTAAGTTTCATGATGAATAAAGAGTACTAGAAAACTCGAGTTGAGGAGGATAAGTTCGGTGGTACTAAAATAACTGTCTCATACATGCTAGTGCTGGTCAAAAATGTAAGCTGTCATTTTTCTGTCAAAGCATTCTGTTTCGCTAAGTTTCAGGTTAATAAAGAATTCTCGAAGAAACAGGTAAATTTTGATGACTCCAGAAGGTTTAACGGCCAACTATACGGCGGGAATAAAAATTCCGGCCGTATAGTTCCGATCGTATAGTTGGTTCGACATCACCCCTTCAGTTTTCAAAAGATACCGTAGGTTTAACGAACAACTATATGGCGAGAATACAAATTCCGGCCGTATAGTTGCAGCCGTATAGATATCAATGCATTCATAAAATTTATTTTCCAGGATACAGTAAGTTTAACGACCAACTATACGGGGGAACAAAAATCCCAGCCGTATAGTTTGTGCCGCTAGGAGGAAACCCTAAGAAACCCTAAAATTTTGCCGTCAGACTAACTATACGGCGGGAATAAATATTCCGGCCGTATAGTTCGTGCCACCACAAAAACTCCATGGTAAGGTACCCCTAACACCAAAATTTCAATCATTTTTCTCTCTTCTACCTCCAAACTCTCTCAACACCTCAAGAGATCTTTATCTCTACTCAATTTCGTTCAATTTACTCACACACAAGTGATCTACGGTATGTTTCTCCTCTGATCCTCCATTTACTTTTTGCAAATTCATCTCCGATCTGTTGTCATTATCAATCTAGGGTGAGACCTACTATGAACTAATAATCATGTTTCTCTTGCCTAGATTATTATTTTGAGGAGATTCTTTAGTGTTCTATGATGAGGAATATTTTATACTTATTACAATTGGATCAAAAAGTTTTATTTTCGTCTTTTCTTATTATTTTAGATGATGAACACAAGGACTCAAACACGTGCTCGTGCTGCCGCGAGTTCTTCTCAGGCTGCCACTGCAGCTCAGGACCGCATGGGGATATGGTTTAGGGATGAGCTCCAACATGATCGCTTCAATAGGATCAAGAACCAAGAAGTGAAGACAACCAAGTGGGCTTGTCCCATTATGTTGAATCAACTCGGTATTTCTAATGACTTTCATTTACTTTGCAATAGAGTTGGCCTGCAAAACTTTGTATTTCAAGATGCGCCTACTTATCGCCGGTTAACTCCTGAACTTTTAAGTTCTTTGAAAAGCATTGTTAAACATGGCACAGAGAGGACATGATTTCTTTTTGACTTATGAACACCAATTATACATTATCACTTGATGAATGGTGCAATTGTTTTAATTTACCAAACAATGATGTTAATGCTTTACGCGCATGTTTTGCCGACATGATCCCTTCCCTGGATTATTATTATAATAGAATGAGTTTCACTTCTAGAGTCAACAAGGGGAAGAATATTTAGCACCCTGCTATTCGCTATTTGTTCTATGTTATTGCTAACACCTTGCAGGCACGAAATGAGTTTACAAGACTCAATGAGGAGGACATCTTGGTCCTCTCAAAAGCTGCTTTCAATAACAACAAGTTGTCACTCAACTTGGATGCAATTCTTGTGCGCTACTTGGAGCACCAATCCTCCCAAAGCCAAGGCCCAATCACATGTGGAGGCGTCATCACCGTGCTTGCCATTGCCTTGGGCATCGACATAGGTGAGTTGCAACCATTTATAGGTGAGCGACGTGTTGCTTTATCTACTTTAAAAGCTTGTGGAAAGCTCACTAGGAGAGGTGGTGGTTATTACTTACATATTGCTGGAGCTGGGTGTCTATACCCCGCTCCTTTGCCTAATGGTCTTTTCTCTACCGAGGTAGGACGTTTGCTATATGATATGCTGTTTGAACAACACCAACCCGAGGAGGAGATTTCGGATGAGGATGAAGACAAACAAGAGGAGCAAGAAATTCCTGAACAAGAGGAGCAACCACCAAACCGATTTGCTACATATGAAGATTCCTAAGAACTTGGAGGAACTGTGGAGGGGGATGCATAAACTCGCCCCGAACCTCCGAGAAACCACTTGTAATTTATCAACTCAATTTGCGAACTGGAGCCACTACTTTTTCCCGCCACCACAATGATTTGAAGGGTTGCAAAATCCTAAGCTTGGGGAAGTCTCCCCATTATATTTATTTAGCGTTTGTTTTCTTTTTTATATTTCGAGGTTATGCTTTTAGTTTGAGTTTATAAGAACTCGTGTTGGTTCCCCCAACACTTTATCTTTAGTCATTTTTTATTTGTTTTCAAGATTTTCTATCCAAGCTTTGTCGCCAATTTTCTCTTCTTTAATTCCCTCTCTTAAAAATAATAAAAAGATTTTTCCATTTATCTTTATTTTCCCTCTTCCTTTTTTCTATTCTCCTTGTGGTTCTCGCATATTTGCAGGAGAGTGATTGACTTCGAGTTTCCAAGACGAATCAAAGGGGAAGAGAGAAGTGGAACCAATCATGAGAGGCATGCCTTATGACTCCCCACTTTTGAAGTTTGAGAAACCCATGCTAGTTAGTAGTAAATGTTAAGATATTATATTGGTGGAGTGAGTCTTTATATTGGAGTAAAAATTTGTTTGCATGGGTATTTATTTGAGTATGTTTTATTCCAGCTCTTGTAGTTAACCAAGTCTTGCCTAAAAATTTGCTAAATAATTGTAATACTAAAAAGTCTCACAATTGAAGGCTTGGGTGTTGTAGTGCTTAGTATTGAAAGCCTATTCCTAGAGACACTCAACATCATGGAAATAATAATTGACTTGATAGCTCTCTTTGAAAGGATTTGTTCAATTGAATTAATGTTTAGCGGTTTTTGTGAGCATGCCAAAGTTTGACTTGTGAATCATAAGAATGGTATAGCTTTATGCATGTCAAACTTCATGGGATGCCAACAACTCCGCTAGCCTACGAACGATCTTCATGGGGGAAACTCCTAGATTTTGACTATGAGTTGATTAAACATATGTAGCAGCAATGCTATAATGGGTAAGATTCTTGGCATACTCGTTTAGTTGTGTTCATGATGGAATCACTCCTCTAGAAGATATGAGTAATCATTATGCAAAAGGAACACAAACTGTTGGGGGGGTGACCCCGGATAGGTTAAAGACGGGGAAAGACGAAGGTACGATCCCCGTCTGGTTTCCGAGTTACAGTCGAAGTCGGCCGAATCCTGTAGAAGTCGGCCGACATATGGAGGCAAGAGACCCGTATATGTATATTAAGACATTACCCGGCCGAGATATTACGTAAGTCGGCCGGGTTAGCCTGAGTGATCTTGATGGAGGTGAAGGACGATCCGAGCTATGCGAGCAAGGACCGAATGATATGAAGCTTGCAGGAGAAGGAGAAGCCTGAAGTCAAACCCTAGCTGCAAGCTAGGGAGAATCTGAGCGGAGCCAAGCACTACGGACAAAGGCGCAGAGCGACAGAGAGGCAGGAGGAGGTCACGGAGGTGACAGTCCAGAAGACCGAGGCGCACAGGAGGGGCCCTCTGGAACCTTGCCGTCGTTAGAGGGGCGACAGGGAAAGGGGGGCGCCGAACTACTATATTGGGACAAGCATATTCCTCGAATATGCTTACCATGTCAGCCCTAGAGGAACCCAGGGCTCTCCTTTATAAGGAGAGGCTTGGACTCAGAAGGGGGGATCGACTAAAGTTAGAGCCGTTAGGCTGGTAAAGTTCTTCTCTTCTCCCTGTATACAGCTCGAGGAGCACTTGTAGCCCAAGGAAGAAGAAATAAAGATCTTGGCCTTAGTCTTCTGTGTGTAGAATCAACTACATCTTCCCTCCCCAGATCCCTCTAGCATCTATTGGCCCCATACTTTAGCCTACCCATGGAATCTGCCGTGATACCACCACGACAGTTGGCGCCCACCGTGGGGCCAGCAGCGGTGCTAGCTGGAGTTATGATCCGGACGGGAAACTTCATCAACACGGGCGAGCGCGTTGTTTCTGGCTTGGTCCAGAGATTTGGTCTCTGTGACTATGTCAGCGACAATGCAGGGAGCTTCAGGGGGAAAACTCCCCCGCGTAATGGTGTCTTCATCAGCCTGGGCGGGCACAAGGTTTACGTCGGCGTCGACATCTCTGGCGTTTATCCTCACCGAGTTGTTGTTGCAGGAGAGCCACCTCTTAACGCAGCAAGCCGTCCGCCCAGAGCACATCCTGCAGGCAGCGTCGAGGTGATGGTCGCTGCCGGAGTGCAAACTGGAGCAGCAGCAGCCGGGTCAAGTAGGGAACCCGCCACAGGTGTACAAGGCGCACCCAGGCAGACCGCACCACAACCCACCGAGGTAATCCCGCTAGTGACCAACCCGATCGAGGTGCAGGACACCACCCCAAAAGCACCAAGAGTAAGAGGGCCACCTCTGGAAAGGCCAGAGAACATTCTTCAGGCGACCATAGAAAACTTGACTACACCTATAGCGCCGATACTTGATCCGGCAAATGCTCAGGCTGAGTTAGAAGAAACCAGGCAAAAGGTGCTGGTAGAGGCCAAAAAGGTATCGGCCTTGCGGGAGTCCCTGAACAGGACCCTGAGAGAATATGCCAAAGCTAATAAGCTTGATGTCGCACCCGAGCGGGTGGACGAATTAAGATTAAGGGGGAAGAACCTCATGGATGATATCAACAGAGAGCATGATGCTCATAGGGCGGAATCAGTTGACTTGGGATTGCCGAGGTACAGTACCCCGGCAAAGAACCTGAGAGCGGCAAATGCCGCAGCACTGGAATTAGAGGGGTTGACCGGGGAAGCCCGACAGAAACAACAGGAAAGAGTGAATGAGCTGGTCCGCATTGCGAACCAGCAAAACGAAGAAATACTCAAGGCAGACCCGGCGAGGCCAGGGGCCTCGCGAATGGTTCACTCGACAGGGGCAGCACCTGCCTTATCCGTGGCAGCAGCATCTTCACCCGGAAATAATGCACGAAGGGACAAAGCAGTAACCTCAGGAAAGAGGAACAAGCAAATTGTTCCATATGATCCGGCAATGGCTGGAAAGGCAAACGAGAACAGAGGCAATGCAAGCCGAGGTAACAGTGGGGAGAGGAACCACGGCCGTGTGGAAAAAGACGGCGGGAGCCGAGGCAATGGAGATCTCGGCAGAAGAGAACCCGCAAGAGGCAATCATGAGAACAATACCCCGGTCGAAGTAAGGAGAGAGCTGCCGCTCAACCCGCAACCAAGGCATGAACCCCGGCAGGAAAGAGAAACAAGGCCAGCTCGCCACAATCAAATTAATGAGAGATACAATGATGGTTATTCCGAGATGGAGTATGCGATCCATGGCGGAAACAACCACTATGGGGTACAAGATAGAATTCTGTACAGGGATTTGCCATCAAATGATGCAAGAGTAAAGCTGGATCGGCTATACCGGTCCGAACTGTTGGAAGAACAGGGTCCACCAGGGCCGACATGCTTTGGACCACGGATCATGGGCGAACCGCCTGTGCCAAATTTTCAGCTAGCAAGGGGCACGAAAATGTATAATGGGAGCACCAAACCGCAGGACTGGTTGATTGATTATGCCACTGCTGTGAAAATAGCGGGTGGAAACTTACGATGGGCAGTACGGTACGTACCACAAATGCTGGAAGGACCAGCCAGGGTGTGGTTGAATAATCTACCAGCAGGCAGTATCAACTGTTGGCTGGATTTTGAGGAAATGTTTGTCAGCAACTTCACCAGCACATACAAGAGGCCAAACAGATCACAACAGTTAGCCATGTGCAAGCAGAGGCCGAATGAAACAGATAGAGAATTTTTAACTCGGTGGTGCAACCTGAGAAACTCATGTGAAGGGGTTATAGAATCGCAAGCAATAGCTTGGTTCGCGCAAGGATGCCGCTATGGCAGCGTGTTGTGGCAACGTCTGCAAAGAGATATGCCGACCACACTGGCAGAAACTATCAGAATAGCAGACTCCTACGCATTAGGGGACCCAACGCAACCAGAATTAATGTCGGCGGATTATCGCGAGCAACAGGACCATTATGCAAGAGATTTGGCCGGGTCATCCAGGCGCAGTGATTTCAGAGGAAGAAGAAGAGAGGAAAGGCCGGATTATAGATATAATTCGGCCCAAGTGGCGACAGTAGCACAAGATCAGCCGAGTCACGGAGCAACTCAACGGAAGAAGAATGGACCTCAGCAGTGGACACCAAAGAATGAAGGAAAAAGGCAGTGGACCCCAGAACAAAAGAAACAGTGGCAGGAGAGGCCGAAATACACGTTCGAATCCATGTTAGATCAGCCCTGCAATTTTCACACGTCAAACCCATCCAGGCCAGCCAACCATACGACCCGCCAATGTGCATGGATGAAAAATGCAATGGGGAACCCCGCAGGAGTTCAGGCACCCCATCAAGTACATCAGCAACATCAACCACAGTTGACTGGAGCAAATGCATAGCAACTGATGTTACCGCCCCCTCCCCCGAGGTACGATAACTCGGATCGGAGAGACGCGGTACATCAAGTGATGAACCAAGTCCAGGATGGGAGGACGAATCCGGCGAATACTGGACGCAATGATTACAGAGAACATCATCAGTCTTATTGCGTGTTCACAACGGAACAACAAGACAAGCAGAGTGTGCAGCGCCGGCATATGGAAGTAAATGCAGTTATGCCGACAGTACCAAGATATATGCCTTGGTCGGATCAAGAAGTAACTTGGAGCATAAAGGATCATCCCAAGATAATGCCGAATCCTGGGTCATATGCACTTGTATTAGACCCAACATTTGTTGGACCGAGCATCAATGTGAAATTCTCAAAAGTACTCATTGACAACGGAAGCAGTATCAACATCATGTACAAAGATACCATGCATAAACTCGGAATATCGCAGAACATGTTGCAATCCACGAGGACCACTTTCCATGGGATAGTGCCAGGGCTTTCATGTGAACCCATTGGTAAGGTCCGAGTGGATGTGTTATTCGGCACAAGGGATAACTGTAGAGTAGAAAACTTAGAGTTTGAGGTGGTGGATCTAGAAAGTTGCTATCATGCTTTACTCGGACGGCCAGCATTGGCCAAATTCATGGGCAGTTGTCATATAAGTTATCTGAAAATGAAGCTACCCGGACCACAAGGAGTAATAACAGTTGCAAGGGATTACAAGAAGTCAATGGAGTGTGCTTCAGCCGGGTCAAATTTGGCCGAATCATTGGTTATAGCAAGAGAAAAGAGAAGGATTCAAGAGGTAGCAGCCCTCGCTCAGTCGGCACAGCTGAACATGCCGGCGCTAGCCAACCCGCATGGCAGTGTCTCTTTTCAGCCGACTAAAGAAACAAAGAAATTTCAGATCGATGAGCAGTTCCCGGAGCGTACTGTTACTATTGGTGCAGGCCTGGACGCTAAATAGGAAAGCGAGCTCACCAACTTCCTTCGTGAGAATCGGGACATATTTGCATGGTCAACTCAGGATCTGCAAGGTGTTCCGAGGGAATTGGCTGAGCACTCTTTGAACGTAAGGCCAGGAGCAAGGCCGGTGAAGCAACCTCTCCGCCGCTTCGCTGAACACAGGAGAAAAATAATAGGAGATGAAATAGCTCGGCTCCTCGCGGCCGGGTTCATCATGGAGGTGCTGTATCCGGATTGGTTGTCGAATCCGGTGCTAGTAGAGAAGAAGAAAGATGATCCCAATGTAGCCATTGTATGGCGAATGTGTATCGATTACACCAACCTGAACAAGGCGTGTCCAAAATATCCTTTTCCATTGCCTAGAATAGACCAAGTCATTGATTCGACCGCTGGTTGTGAGTTATTGTCATTTGTAGACGCGTATTCTGGTTTCCACCAGATACCGTTAAATCCGGCCGATCAAATAAAGACCGCGTTTATTACCCCGTACGGGGCTTATTGCTATCGCACAATGCCATTCGGCCTGCGAAACGCAGGAGCGACATATCAGAGATGCATGCAAAAATGTCTACACGATCAGATAGGAAAAAATGTACAAGTATATGTAGATGACGTGGTCATCAAAACCAAGGAAAGCAAAACGTTACTGGAAGATATACGGCAGACTTTCGCGAACCTGAGAAGGTTCCGAATGAAGCTTAATCCAGAAAATGCACGTTTGGCGTGCCGGCAGGAAAATTACTCGGTTTTCTTGTATCTAGCCGAGGTATATGTAGCATCCCATTTGTCTAACAACTGTAATGCTACTTGGTCTAGTAATATATTGGCTACTTCCTACATATAATTGTTGCATCATCATGTTATCATGCTCATGTCATAGTGCCACCTTGCATTTGGGCATCATACAAAAACCCTTTTTTGTTTTGGTTCTTATCTCATATGCATTATTATTTGTATTTGCCTCTTGATATTGTATTTGGTTCTTGATATATTGGTTAAATGCCCAAGTTGAGTTGGGGGCATATCTTTTGTTCCACTCCACCACCTTTCTTGTCACCACCTTATTCTTCCACCATTCCAATAACCATGAGCTTGTAATTCTTTTCTTTGGTTTTTATTCTAGCTCATGTGGGTTGGGTGGATCCAACTCTAATTCTTTTGCTTGGCCTTCACTCCACATTTTGGGGTGCATGAGAATAATGCCATGTCTATTACTTTGTTTTCACAAGGATGACACATGGCATTAAATGCTTGCATGGGCCATGCAACCATCATCACCCTTTGATCTCCTTTGTTTTTATTTGGTTTTTGGGTGGATCATCTCTCTTCTCTCTCTTCCCCCTTTGCTTGATCTTGTTTGATTTTGCCAAAAACCCTAAGACCCCTCTTCTCACCCTCTCCTCCAACTTTTCCTTTTTGCTTGTTTATGTGGTCTTGCCATACACCAAACTCATGTGCTTGATCACCTCACCCCTCATCTCTCTAGCTCCATGCCACCCCTCTCTCACCTCACCTCTCACCAACCCGAGCCACCCCTAGATAAAACCCTAACCCTAGTCCCTCTCTCTCTCTCTCTCTCTCTCTCTCTTGGCCTCTCTCCTCTCTCTACCATGCTTGCCCCACATGACTACCCTCTCCCTAGCCCCACAACCATCTACCCCAACCCTAAACCGAGGCTCCCCCAAACCCTAAGCCCGAGCCTACCCTCTCTCCCTCTCTTCTCTCCCTGCCTTGTGGCCGCCTAGCCCGAGCCTGCCCCTGCCTCCTTGGCCTCGCCCTGACCCCACCTGGCAGCCTCCATCACCCTCCCCCTGCTCCTGCCCGACCCAAGCACGTGAGGGAGAAGGACAAAGGTGGCCGAGACCACCTTTATCTCCCCCACCTCCCCACGGCATCCTCCTCTCTCCCTCCTTCTTTCCCCTCCCACACGGCACCTCTCTGCCTCTCCAGATATGGCTGAGGCGCCCTGCCCGCTCCCCTCTCTTCTCCATCGCCGCCAGCTAACCATCGCCGGCCACCGTCGGCTTCGGCGTCCACCTGCAGTACGAGGAGGCGGGCGTGGTGTTGTGGACGTCGAGGAAGGACAGGAGATCCCCGACGTCGCCTCGGTACACAGCAGCGAGGAGGAGGAGCCCCAGGCCGCTGAACACCGACGCGCCCCGCCGCGAAACCCTAGCTCGCTCGGCCCCTGCCTCGTCGACGATCGGCGGCCCCCAGCCCGAACCACCTCCACCGACGCCCCCACGGTGAGCTACCTGACCTCCCTGACATGGTCCGCCTCGCCATCACCGTCTAGCGCCGCCGTTCCTTTAGTCGAGCGCCGTCAGTGCGTCGGGTTCGTCGGCGTCAGCTAGTTCCTACGCCACCGAGAAACTCTACCTAGGCCCTAGCCTCCCTGCTGGCAACTACCCCAGGCCACCGCAGTGGCTGCCGCCTCCGCGCGCGCACGCCAGGTCGCGAGTTCGATCCTCGCCCGTGTTGGAGATATGCCCAAGAGGCAATAATAAAGTGGTTATTATCATATCTTCACACTTATGATAAATGTTTACATACCATGCTATAATTGTATTAACCGGAAACATTAATACTTGTGTGATTTGTAAACTAAAATAAGAGTCCCTAGTAAAGCCTCTTGTTAAACTAGCTTGTTGGTTAATATATGATCATTGTTTCCTGATCATGAACATAGAGATGTTATTAACAACAGGATCATATCGTTAGGAGAATGATGTGATGGACATACTCCTATAGATAAGCGTAGCATAAAGATCAAGTCATTTCAATAGTTCAATTGCTATATGCTTTCTGATACATAGTAACCTAATTCCTTCGACCATGAGATCATGCATATCACCTTTACTGGATGGATGCTTTGATGTCATCAAACACCACACCGTAACAGGGTGGCTATAAAAGTGGCATTGAGTGTTCGGAAAGTATTGGTTGAAACACATGGATCAAGAGTGGGATTTGTCCATCCATATGACGGATAGATATTCTCTGGGCCCTCTCGGTGAAATGTCATCCAATTAGCTTGCAAGCATGTGACTGGCTCACAAGGGATCACATATCACGGGAACGAGAAAAGAGTACTTATCAGTAACGAGGTTGAACTAGGTATGCAGAGATACCGACGATCATAACCTCGGATAAGTAAACTATCGTGAGACAAAGGGAAATTGGTATCGTATGTAAGTGGTTCATTCGATCGCAAAGTAATCGTAGAAATATGTGGGAGCCATATGAATTTCCAGATTCCTCTATTGGTTATTGTTCGGAGAAGTGTCTCGATCATGTCCGCATAATTCATGAACCGTAGGGAGACACACTTAAGGATTCGACGTTGTTTGAGTAGTTATGGTATTATGAGAAAGAGACCGAATGTTGTTCGGAGTCTCGGATGGGATCCGGGATATCACGAGGTGATCCGGAATGGTCCGGAGAATAAGATTCATATAAGGAAAGTCCCGTTTCGGAGTTCGGGAATGATTCCGGTGTTTTCATCGGGGATATTCTAGAAGGTTCCGGATTGTCCGGCACTCCGGGGGGGAAGGGGTACATGAATGTGTCATTGCATGTTGGAATGATTGCATCATGTACTAAGTGTTCTCGCTGTCCAAAATAAAGGGTTTATTTAAATCCTAAATTGAAAAGTCAAACGGCTAGTTTGAAAGTCAAACGGCAAGTTTTTGGAAAGTGGAAAGAGGAGGAAAAGAGGGAAACCGAGTTGGAGAGGGAGACCTCCTCCAACCGGCGGCCAACTCCAATGCCGAGTTGGGGAGGGACTCCACTCCCTCCCCCTGGCGCGCCAGCCCCCTCCCACCTATATAAGGAGGGGCAGGGCTCCCCTCCACATACACACAAGTTTCCTATCCTCTAAACTAAACCCTAGATCTAGACCCCGGTTTAGAGCTATTCGGTTTAGAGCTTTCTAATTGGTTTAGAGCCCTCTAATTGGTGTGTCTAATTACTAGACCACTAATAGCCTCTCTCATAAGCTCCACCATACTCGCACCGGCTTAAGGCGAAGCCCTGCGGGATTTCCCCTCTACCTCCGGTACCACGCCGTTGTGCTGCCGGAATCGCGAGGAGAGTGCTACAACCTCCGCTGCCTGCTGGAACAAGGGAGAGGAAGGTCTTCGTCGAGTACCGAACGTGTGACCGACTGCGGGAGCGCTGCGGGAACGCGGCGCCGGAAGGATCGTCTACGCGATCTTGAGATCGGAAAGAGTACGACTACATCACCCACGAGAATCTGCTCTCGTTAACCGCTTTGGAATCTTCGAGGGTGAGTTCCTCTATCGACTCGTTGCTACAATCTAGTAGATAGATCTTGGCTTGTTTGTTTGTATGCGATAGAAAAATTTTGTTTTCCATGCTACGAACCCCTACAGTGGTATCAGAGCCGTGTCTATATGTAGATCTGTTGCACGAGTAGAACACAATGGTCATTGTGGGCGTTGATGCTTTTATTGTAGATTGCTTTGCGTGTACTTTGCATCTTGCGGTATGTTGGGATGAAGCGGCCCGGGCTAACCTTACATGACATCGTTCATGAGACTTGCTCCACGCTTGACATGCAACTTGTATTGCATAAGTGGCTTTGCGGGTGCCTGTTTCTCCTAGCATAGTAAAGATCCAATTTACAACGGGTAATCAACAATGCTAGTATCAATGTTGTGGTTCTTGTTCGTAGGTTAGAACGACACTTATGGAAAGCCCCAAACCACGTAAAATATGCAAAGAAAGTAGAAGCGTCTAACTTTGTTTTGCAGGGGTGTGCAGTGATGTGATATGGCCATGATTGTGATTATATTTGATGTATGCAATGTTCCTTATTGTAAGTTGGCAACCGGCAGGAGCCATATGGTTGTCTTTAATTTATGTTAAGACCCGCGTGTCTATTCAAAGTAGTTGTAATAGTTGAAGCCGGTGGACGACAACCATGGAGCAGCGTCATTGACCTTGATGCAATGCCGGTAATGATGGAGATCATGTTCATGTTTGAAGATGGAGATCGGAAGCACAAAGAAGAAAGGCCATATCATATCACATATTATGAATTGCATGTGATGTTAATCCTTTATGCATCTTGTATTGCTTAGTAGACGACGGTAGCATTATAAGATGATCCCTCAAGCACACAATTTCAAGTTCTTAAGTGTTCACCCTTAGTATGCACCGTTGCCAAAGCTTGTTGCTTCGAAGCACCACGTGATGATCGGGTGTCTTTGATTCCGCGGGTGAATACAACGTAAGCAAGCCAGATTTGCTTATGCGGTAGCTAAGGTTTGATCTTGACGAGCCTAGCATGTACAGACATGGCCTCAGGAACACGGATCGCCGAAAGGTAAAGCATGAATCATATAGCAGATATGATGAACATGTCGATTGTTCGCCATTGAAGCTATATCAATTCTCGTGATGATCGGTTTTGATATGGGGGATTTGGTTCGTGTGATCACTAAAACAATGTGAGGGATATTGTTTTGAGTGGGAGTTCACCTAGATTAATTTAATTATTAATTAGAACTCAATTTATCATAAACTAAATCAAAGTGAATTTGCATAGTTGTTGTAGGCATTGGCATCCGTTTACCACCTTGCGCTTAGTTATAATTGAGATGATAGAACTATAGAATTCTGGTTAGATACTTTACGAACTGGTATCGTATTGTTTTAAGTGTTAATCTAAAATTTAAAAGTCCTATTGCAAACTTTCAGTAAGTTCCGGTTACTCCATGAAGTTTAATAATTAGTATTAAATCAAGAGTAACAATTCCAAGTGTTAGTATATAAGTATCATGTTTGTATCCATGATTCTTGATATTCAAAGGATTCCCTTAATATCAAGGTTATCTAGGATCTGAAAGAGTTGTTTCAGAAACCATGATGTGTGGAAGATATTGTGATATCTGAAACGAAGTTTTGGTTGCAACATGATAGAGTATAATATGGCAAAAGTCATGTTCTCATATTTGATGAGAATTTGCAAAAGGGTTGGAGACACTTGTTGTCCTAATCCTCCAAAAGGTTTTGGATAGCAACATTATACTCATAATTCATCGTTATAAGCTAAAAGTAGCTTGATCATGGACGATTCCATGATAAGGGTGAATATTTGATGTAGGTGAAATGTTTACTACACCAAGAGATTACTAAAGAAAGGAATTTGAAAGAACACCAAATATTTGATGATGGTGATCTACTTCAAAGTGCAAGTCCAAAGACATTGGTATTTAATTATACACGCTTTGGACTATATGTCATATGTATGACTCCACTATTGATGTTAATAGATTCTTTCAAACAGAAAAGGAAATACTGAAAGAAAATCTCATAAATATATGGCAGAAAAGAAAAGACTAGAATCGTTCAGTTTAAGTATATAGATGATATACATGTTATGGCTATATTCTTTGCTTGTTAAACAATGTGGTTCTTAAGTATTTGATACTGAATTTGTTGGTGTGAATCGTCATACGAAACAACACAATTCATGAACTACAATGGCCTAAGTAACTAGCAAAAGAATATGTGATGATGTTCATCGAGAACAAAATAAAGGGTTATTGTGTTGCTCGTTAAACATCAAAGCTTGCCTTCAAGATTTGTTTTATCAGGTATTATGAGAATAAAAGGGTTGTTCAAATAATTTCCGTAATTCATAAAAGATGGATGATTCACAAATCTCGTTGGAGAAATCGCATCCATAAAACTAGTGCTAAAAATGTCGAAAGACAAATTGATTGAAATATCACTTAGGAAGTGATATCGCCATTTAAATTATATTGGAAAGAAAACATGAAGAAACTCCATGTGGATGGAATTTTGGAGTCTTCTGATTTTTGATCAAATGACGCTTGTGAAACTTTCTTAGAGATAATTAAAACTTCGTTCATAGGCCAAAAGGGAACGAACGACTAGCTTATTGGAACTTGTACATATTGTTGTACGAAGTCCGTTATGTGTAGTCAAGAGCGATGGATTTCAACTTCATATGCTTTCTCCGAAAATTTGAGTGAATATATGAATATTTACTTAATAAGGATGAAGTGTGAAATATTTGAAGAGTTCAAAGACTTTCAAGATGAAGTGCGAAATCATTGTAACAAGAATATAAACAGTTTATGATAAAGATCATAAAGGAAGATATTTGAGTTACAAGTTTAGCATAATACCTAAGATTTAAGGAATCGTTCCGTGGATTTGCATTTCCCGAAACACCATAAGAGTATGGAGCGTTCGAGATATGTAATTAAACCTTGTTTGACATGGTAAGATCAAAGGTATAGTTCATAAAACTGCCATAGTATTTTAAAGATTAAAAGCTTTAGAGATTACCGTTTTTCCACTAAAAAGAGCTCCATCATAATCCGTTGAAATGACACCATATAAGGTTATGGTTTGGGATAAAACCCAAGTTGTCCTTTCTTAAACATTGGTATGCTATGCATAAGAAAGATGTGTGCAACCAAAGTCGGATGAACCTGTCTTTGTATAAACTGTTCCTCCATAAAACACCGGAGACAAAAGAGTTTGTTGCTTAGAACGTCAAGTTTCTTTGAGAAGAAATTTTTCGTGAAAAGTTAAGTGGGAGGACAATAGAAACTTTGATAAGGTTAAAAGAACCTTAGCTATATGTGCAGAATTGCGCAGCGCCGAAAAGTGTTTCGCAGGCAGCAACAATGCTCATGGCTCACGTGCCTCAAAGGTTGCGGTCACGGAAGTCTAAGTTTCTATTGAACCAAGTAGGTCGAGTAAACAATCAAATACCAAGATTTGAGGGTTGAATCATTATTTGAGAATAATGAACGGACTACATGCAAAGAAGCGATGATGGGCCCTGACTCCGTCAAATGGCTTGAAGCCATAAAAATCCGTGATAGTTCCATACACGAGAAATCAAGTTTTGAACTTGAAGGACCCTCGAGAAAGGTGTAAGACCTTACAGTTGTGTTTGGATCTATAAAGAAGTAGACATGGATGTTTCACATCTATGAAATAGTCGACATATTGGGAAAGAGTTCACAACAATGTTCAAAGATTGACTGTGACAAGATTTGATCTTTCATGGCGATATTTAGTCTAGACGGATTAATGTAGAAACCACTACATATAATTTGTTATATGGTAGTTGAATAAACAAAACAAGTTCTTCTAATAGAATCGTTACCTAGGACATGTGCATAACACGGTCCATAGGGTTTTGTTAATTCAAAGGATGCTAAAAGCATATGCAAACTTCAATGGTTAGAGTGAGCATAGCGGAGTTGGAATCTTCACTATGATGAAACTGTTAAAAGAGTTTAATTTCATCGGAGACAATGAAGATGCTTACATTTGCAAGAAATTAAGTGGGAGCGCTAAGACATATTTCTAATACATTATGTGGAGGACATATTGTTGATTGGAAATGATGTATCTTTTATTAACACATATTAAGAATTTCATCCTGATGAAAGACTTAGGCAAAACCCAAATATTTGGCATCAATAGATGCTAATATGGTTGTGCCAGAAGTACATAGACAAGATATTGAATGAGTTCAATATAAGAGAAGGTTCTTGTCGCACAGAAAGGATTGAATGAGTTCAATGTTGATGATATATTCAAGTGTATTAACATTTGGTAAAGTGAAACAAATAATCAAGTATAGATTGATACTTGATGTATGAAATCACAAAGAGTATTTATATCAATCATACTGTGATATGTACAAATCCAGATATGTCCTATGCTCTAAATGTTGTGAGCATATACCAGAATGATTTGTAAGATGATCATTGGACAATAGTAAGGATATTCTTATGATCTTTTGAAAGAACTAAGAGTATATTATTTGTAGAAGTGACAAATAGATGGTTAGTTCATTGTAAAAGTACTACATTGATACTAGCTTTGTCACAAAGTACAAATTAAGTTTATCTCAATCTAAACTAAGGGTGGCACAATATAATGGAAAGTGAGTTCCATAATGGATTTGGATAAGTTCCAAAGTTAAGACATTGTGACAGATACTACAACAAAAGGCTAAGTATATGACTGCTATTTTAGCAGCATAAGAGGGCATTTGAGTCAAGTAGTTTGTTATCAAACTAGGTGTAGTTCACAGTGGGATAATACTATGAAGATATATTGTACGACAATATTATCAACATGTTTTAACCCCAAAGAGCTAAAGGTCACACCGAAAGACCAAATTTATACAAAGCCATCTCATTAGAGAATGAGTGATGCGTAGAGACGCAAAGACATGCAATTACACACGGACTTGGAAGTGTCAGATCCGGAGATCAGTTGACCACTAGCAATCGTGTACATACAACACCGGAAAGCCATAGGTGTTGAATACACAAAGATTTGAAACTAGATTATTGACTCTAGTGCAAGTGGGAGACTGTTGGAGATATGCCCAAGAGGCAATAATAAAGTGGTTATTATCATATCTTCACACTTATGATAAATGTTTACATACCATGCTATAATTGTATTAACCGGAAACATTAATACTTGTGTGATTTGTAAACTAAAATAAGAGTCCCTAGTAAAGCCTCTTGTTAAACTAGCTTGTTGGTTAATATATGATCATTGTTTCCTGATCATGAACATAGAGATGTTATTAACAACAGGATCATATCGTTAGGAGAATGATGTGATGGACATACTCCTATAGATAAGCGTAGCATAAAGATCAAGTCATTTCAATAGTTCAATTGCTATATGCTTTCTGATACATAGTAACCTAATTCCTTCGACCATGAGATCATGCATATCACCTTTACTGGATGGATGCTTTGATGTCATCAAACACCACACCGTAACAGGGTGGCTATAAAAGTGGCATTGAGTGTTCGGAAAGTATTGGTTGAAACACATGGATCAAGAGTGGGATTTGTCCATCCATATGACGGATAGATATTCTCTGGGCCCTCTCGGTGAAATGTCATCCAATTAGCTTGCAAGCATGTGACTGGCTCACAAGGGATCACATATCACGGGAACGAGAAAAGAGTACTTATCAGTAACGAGGTTGAACTAGGTATGCAGAGATACCGACGATCATAACCTCGGATAAGTAAACTATCGTGAGACAAAGGGAAATTGGTATCGTATGTAAGTGGTTCATTCGATCGCAAAGTAATCGTAGAAATATGTGGGAGCCATATGAATTTCCAGATTCCTCTATTGGTTATTGTTCGGAGAAGTGTCTCGATCATGTCCGCATAATTCATGAACCGTAGGGAGACACACTTAAGGATTCGACGTTGTTTGAGTAGTTATGGTATTATGAGAAAGAGACCGAATGTTGTTCGGAGTCTCGGATGGGATCCGGGATATCACGAGGTGATCCGGAATGGTCCGGAGAATAAGATTCATATAAGGAAAGTCCCGTTTCGGAGTTCGGGAATGATTCCGGTGTTTTCATCGGGGATATTCTAGAAGGTTCCGGATTGTCCGGCACTCCGGGGGGGGGGAAGGGGTACATGAATGTGTCATTGCATGTTGGAATGATTGCATCATGTACTAAGTGTTCTCGCTGTCCAAAATAAAGGGTTTATTTAAATCCTAAATTGAAAAGTCAAACGGCTAGTTTGAAAGTCAAACGGCAAGTTTTTGGAAAGTGGAAAGAGGAGGAAAAGAGGGAAACCGAGTTGGAGAGGGAGACCTCCTCCAACCGGCGGCCAACTCCAATGCCGAGTTGGGGAGGGACTCCACTCCCTCCCCCTGGCGCGCCAGCCCCCTCCCACCTATATAAGGAGGGGCAGGGCTCCCCTCCACATACACACAAGTTTCCTATCCTCTAAACTAAACCCTAGATCTAGACCCCGGTTTAGAGCTATTCGGTTTAGAGCTTTCTAATTGGTTTAGAGCCCTCTAATTGGTGTGTCTAATTACTAGACCACTAATAGCCTCTCTCATAAGCTCCACCATACTCGCACCGGCTTAAGGCGAAGCCCTGCGGGATTTCCCCTCTACCTCCGGTACCACGCCGTTGTGCTGCCGGAATCGCGAGGAGAGTGCTACAACCTCCGCTGCCTGCTGGAACAAGGGAGAGGAAGGTCTTCGTCGAGTACCGAACGTGTGACCGACTGCGGGAGCGCTGCGGGAACGCGGCGCCGGAAGGATCGTCTACGCGATCTTGAGATCGGAAAGAGTACGACTACATCACCCACGAGAATCTGCTCTCGTTAACCGCTTTGGAATCTTCGAGGGTGAGTTCCTCTATCGACTCGTTGCTACAATCTAGTAGATAGATCTTGGCTTGTTTGTTTGTATGCGATAGAAAAATTTTGTTTTCCATGCTACGAACCCCTACAGCCCGCGCCGCCCGCCCGCTGTCGCCGTGCGCCCGTCAGTTTCATCAGTCAACCAGGAAGATCCACAGTGCGCGGCGCCGTTTTACAGAAAGCCCCCCACCTTTTTGTTTCCTCCACCCGCGCTCCTCTAGGCCCACCTGTCTGCGGCTGTTGCCTTCTTGTAAAAAGGCTCCGCGACTTTGCGGTAATTAACCCGCAGTCCCTGGGTCCGCCGCGTGTCACAGACGCGGCCAACCACTGACGCGTGGGTCCGCTCGCGCGCTGGGCCTACTGGTCAGCTGCTGCGGCTGGATCAGCTCGCGGTGAGGGAAGCTTTTACCGCGCCAGATCGTCCAGTCAGCATGGCCCCACTGGTCATTGGCTGTGGCTAGATTCTGTGCGTGTAACAAAAGCTTTTCTGAATATCTGTTTAATTCAAACCTTTTCAAATTTAATTCTAATTCAAATTTTAAATCTGTTTTAAAATAACTTCTAAAATACAAACCCAATTAATACAGATAATATATGTTTTCAAATCAGAAAAATGTGAGGAATTCAAATATGCTGTCCAAAATGTATTTTGAACACTTTAAAATTCAAGTTGATTAAAATTACACTAAAATGCCCTTGGCCTTAATTAATTAATAACTTTTGTTTTATAACTCCAAATTTGACAAATGATATGTCTAAAATGATCAGCTCGACGAGACCTTTCTGTTTATGCAGTCCATGTTCTGTTTTGCAGCATGCATCATATAAATATAATGTAAACAGCAATTAATACGAGGATAAAATATGGCCAAAACTCAATAAAATGATTTATTCTTGTATTCCACACCTCACCCATGCCATGCTACTTAATTGCCATGCAACTTGTGCATCATTCATCATGGCATGATTGTTTGCTTGTCGCATTTTATTCATATGCTTGTGCACTTTATTTATATTGGCCCTTGTTTGTTTGGTTCTTCTTCGAATAGACGCTGAGCAGGGGATATATCAAGAGAACCAGGAGCACTACCCAGATCCTTCTCTCGCTTCAACTGAGCTGCCAGGCAAGCACTACCACATGCTTGCATACATATAGTACCTATTGCCTCTATCTTATTCTTGCATCATTGAGTCGCGAATGCATTAAACTGAATCCCAAGTATTGCATAGCCTTTACTTTTAAACCCCACCAAGCTTGTTCCTCCATCCCATGAGCCATTACTACAGGAGTTGTTTGAGCCATGCGAGTCGTAGAATAGCATGTGTAGGGTATGTGAGAGTCTGATGGATAACGAGGTACCTAAACAACTTAACCTGAGTAGTAATGGGATAACTAATGAAAGTGGCACCGGTGAGCAATATCTGCTATTTGGTTTTTCCTGCTCACTTGTGTCCCGTAGGACCCCGAGTACTTGATTCCTGTTCCTTGAATATTCGCGCTATCCACATCCGGGAGGCTTATGGGACCCCCCTGAGCCAGAGCTTGATTCATTCTTATTTCTTGGGGCCACAAACTAGTTTGAGGTTTTATTTACTATCCTGTACTTATGCCATGCTTTACTGCTTTATTACGATTGTGCGAGGAGCACCTGTACTGTTTAGGTAAGCGGAGTGTTTTCGCGGTATCGACAAGCCCAGTTTTGGGTTCCTAGTCGTTTACAGCCACTGGCGCAAACCTTGAGTCCGTCTCGGAGTCAGCTAACTTCGTTGCGGGTATACTTAATGGGGTGGCCCCCTGAAATATTTCTGAATCCTGTGATTGCTTTGTCGTGAAGGCCTTGTTGGATTTTGATTTGGTTTTTCCGAGGTTGATCGAGTGTGTGTTGCTATTTGTGCACCCCTGCAGGTTAAAACTTTCTAAAAGCCGTGTCCGCGGTTATGGACGACTTGGAGCACAGTTTCTCGATCATAGACAAGCATAACTAAAGTACCGCTTTTAATTTGACTAAGTAACTGACTAGCAGATAGTGCAACACTCATGGAATGGTTAATAAAATTGCCAACGGATGGGGGGGGGGGTTGTTCGTCCGCTTCCTCGTTGGTAAGCGAGGAGGAGGATGGATCTGATGATATTACTGTTATAACTATTGTCATTAATTCACGGACATCCGTCTATCTTTGGTTAGGCGGATGGTTAGCGAGTATCTATAGAACTGTTAGGGTTTATCTTTTGCTGCAATCGCGTCACCCCAGGTTGTGTCCCCTTTAGAGGCATAAAGACTTGCTGAGTACCCCTAGGGTCTCACACGATAAATTATTTGATTCAGATGAACAGGTACACTCACAAGATGGATATTGGGTGGAGGAGGCGGACGATGTGGGCAACGATCGTTCGGTGTAGAGATTCCGGGAACGGGGATCCGTGAGATCTGTGGGCGGGATGTGCTTATTTATGGGGCATCTTATGCCAATTTGCTTCTTATCCGTACTCGGACCTTGTTTGCCGCTTCCGCCTGATACTCTGATGTTTGATGTATGAGGAGATATCCTAAAATATTATATCTATCTAGGACATTTGAATCTTGCCGCATGGCGTTGCTATATTTCCTTTCTTTTAGATGGAATGGCTCTGATGTACTGTTGTATGGTGGCTTGCATACATACTCATTTGTGTATGTAGTTGATCCCTTCGCCTGCCGATTACGCCGCCCGTTCTTGTCTCGATGTTTGGAAATGGTTGGGACGGCCGAAAGGTCTACCTGTGAGTGGCATTTGGGCCCCACCGTACTATTTCAACCATTTCCGCTCATCCAGGCTTGCAACTAGGAGCGTAATTCACCGAGGTAGTTACAATTGGTATCAGAGCCATCCCGCCCTTCAGGGTCGCAGCCAAATGGTCGTTGTCAGTCTAGCAAATATTTTGGTAGTTATGTATACTAGGGAAAAACAAAACGCGAGAGTAGGACTGCTTCCACTTTTCTTCTTAACCACCCACCCACCCTTTTCTGGTAAGGAAGTGTAACGTTTTCAATCCTCTTCTTAAAAGTTCAAACTAGGATTCACGTGTTCTGGGTTTCCGTAGTACCATAGGTTGTGTATTTTTGTGTGTGTGTGTGTGTGTGTGTGTGTAATTCCTTGTCTATCTGTTGCATCCAAGTTGTTATCATAATCGGCCTTTTGGTTATCAACTGTTGGTACATTCCATACCGACAGGCTTTGCAATCCGACGCGATCTATCTGATTCGTTGTATACCGCCGCGATCTGTCTTACTCTTTGTTATCCGACGTTATCTTGTTTGGGGTGTTCGTTTCCGTAGTTACCAATCTTTAGGTTCGTGGTGAGAAGAAGGGGTTAGGATATGTGTTCCACTTATTCATGTGCGGAGTAATGACTTGAGTGCGGGATGGAGTCGCGACCATACCACTACTCTTATCATTCGCTTTTGTATATTGAATTGGTAGAGTCACTAATCTTGATTCGTTAAGTGATTTTGCGCATCTATTGGTATTTTAATGCCGAAATTTGTGGAAAATTTTTCTTTGATATATTTGTGTACCACACTCCTTTTCAGTCGTGTACGATATGCTTAATATCTTCTAGGTGCTTTGAACTTTTTTGATATTTTAATATCATCTTAGTAAATTGTATCCTTTAATCTTGGTTAATTCCATCTTGGTACTATTTTGGATTATTATTATTCTCCATTATAGTACTGACTTGTGTTTTATATCAATCACAGGATGGCTCCACCATGCCGTTCTGATGAGGACATACCACCTGAACTGGGGTCCGCGTTGTCAAACATCGCCAATGCCTTGGCAGCAATGCAGCAGAACCAGCAGCGTTTTGAGGAAAGTGTCAGGAGGAATGAGTTTGCTCCACTACCTCCACCTCCCAAGCGAGGAGACATCAAAAGCTTCCTGAAGTTCAACCCACGCCAATTTGATGTTTCTGATCAACCACTTGATGCTGATGATTGGTTGCGTGAGATGTCAAGGCTACTGGAGACTGCTGATGTTCCTGAGAAAGAATGGGTAAAATGTGCTACTCACCTTCTGAAGGGAGATGCAGCTCTCTGGTGGGAGAATTACCTGAAGGCAAACTGCATTGGTTTTCAGCCTACTTGGGAACAGTTCACTGGAGCCTTCAAAGAGCAGTATCTGTCAGAAATTGTCATGGAAAGGATGAAGGAAGTGTTTCTCAACCTAAAGCAGGGAAATGACAATGTCAATACCTACATCAGGAACTTCACGAATCTTTCTCGTTATGGTGGCGATGAGATCTCTGATGACAAGAAGAAGCAAAAGAGGTTCCGGCAAGGGCTCAACGCATCGATTAAATATGCAATCACACATGCAAGGCCGGCGTCTTTTCTGGAACTTCAGCATACAGCTCTGCAGGAGGAAGCAAGTAGGCAAGTGTTTGAGGAGTCAAAGAAACACAACCGTGATGCACCAAGCTCTTCAGCTATGTCAGCTCCCTCTAAGCGTCGTGTCTGGGTTCCTAACACCCCACCGTCGCTCCCGGCTCCACCAAGACCTGCAAGCTACGCGGCAAGGCCACCAAACTTCCTCACTGCGGCTCCCAGGGGCTACAACCACCACTACCCTGGAGCGCCTGTCGGAGTCCCTGGCTACGTTGCTCCACGTCCACCTGGTGCTTGTTTCACGTGTGGAGACTCTGGACATCTAAACTGGAACTGTCCGATGAAAAACAAAGCTCTTCCTCCACCCCCTCCAAGATCTGCGGCAAGCTCTCCTTTGGTTCGTGCACCACCACCTCGGGCTCTCAACATCAACACCAAGCCCGGGTCTACTGTTGCTCGTGCCAACTGTGTCAACGCCGCTCAAGCTGAGCATGCACCTGGAGTTGTGATGGGTATGCTATCCGTTAACTCAGTCCCTGCACGAGTTTTGTTTGATTCTGGTGCATCGCATTCTTTTGTTTCTATCAAGTTTGCATATGAGAATGGGTTAGCGTTGGTTCCTCTCCTCAAGCGGTTAATGGTCCTTTCTCCTAGAGCAAATATGGCAGCTTCTAAAATCAGCCATGGCAATCAAGTTGAGATTGGTGGCTCTTCGTTCTCGGCATCCTTAATTGTTCTGGGCAATTCTGACATTGATGTCATCTTGGGCATGGATTGGTTGACAGCAAATGCAGCTGTGATTGATTGTGCTGAACGCTCGGTTTCTCTGAAGATTCCTGAAGGCCATATAGTCTATTCTCCAAGTTTGACTCCTGCTATCCAGCTTTTCTCTTTGGCGGCTCTGAATGTTGATGCTATGAAAGCTATTCAGAGTGTACCGGTGGTCTATGAGTTCCCAGATGTCTTTCCTGAAGAGTTGCCGGGTATGCCTCCGGATCGTGAGGTTGAGTTTGTAATTGAGCTTGAACCTGGAACGGCTCCTATCTCTAAGCGGCCTTATAAAATGGGTCCTGCTGAGTTGGCTGAACTCAAACGTCAGCTTGATGAACAAGAGAAGTTGGGTTTCATTCAACACAGTACTTCTTCTTGGGGTAGCCCAACAATCTTTGTGAAGAAGCGAGACAGGACTGATAGACTTTGTGTTGACTATCGGGCTCTCAATGCTAAAACCATCAAGAATAAATATCCCCTTCCGCGGATTAATGATCTCTTCGATCAGCTAGCTGGAGCTGTGGTGTTCTCTAAGCTTGACTTGAGAAGTGGTTATCACCAAATCAAGATTCGCAAGGAAGATGTTCCTAAAACAGCTTTCACCACCCGCTATGGCTTGTATGAGTACACGGTCATGTCCTTCGGTCTCACCAACGCACCTGCTACCTTCTCGAGGCTTATGAACTCGGTTTTCATGGAGTATCTTGATAAGTTCGTTGTGGTCTATCTGGATGACATCCTAGTCTATTCTAAGTCAAAGGAAGAGCATGAAGAACACCTTCGGTGTGTCCTAAACCAGCTCCGTGAGAACCGCTTGTATGCAAAGTTCTCAAAGTGTGAGTTTTGTCTACCCCAAGTAACCTATCTTGGTCATGTCATCTCTGCCAAGGGCATTGCAGTCAACCCGGAAACTGTGAAGACAATTGTTGAATGGCTTCCTCCGGTTAATGTCAAAGAAGTGCGGAGTTTCCTTGGTTTGGCTAGTTATTGCCGTCGCTTCGTTCAGAACTTTTCGAAGATAGCGAAGCCTCTTACCGATCTCCTCAAGAAAGGCAAGAAATACCTTTGGACTCCTGCATGTCAAGCAAGTTTTGAGACACTCAAAGAGAAGCTCACTTCCACGCCAGTCTTGGTTCCTCCGGATACATCTAAGCCTTTCCAGATTTTCTGTGACGCCTCTTTGCAAGGATTGGGTGCGGTCCTTATGCAAGAAAAACAAGTTGTTGCTTATGCCTCTCGACAGTTGAAGACGCATGAGATCAACTATCCTACACATGACCTCGAGCTCGCAGCAGTTGTCTTTGCTTTGAAGCTATGGGGGCACTACTTGCTTGGCAACCGTTGTGAAATCTTTTCTGATCACAAAAGTTTGAAGTATATCTTCACACAACCTGATCTCAACCTTCGGCAGAGGAGATGGATTGAAGCAATCAATGATTTTGATTTGACCATCAACTACACTCCGGGCAAAGCTAATGTCATGGCCGATGCTCTCAGCCGCAAAGCTTATGTCAACAACCTCATGATGGAAGAACAACAGCCTCTCTTGTGCGAGGAATTCCGTCAGCTCAACCTTGAAATTGTGGAACAAGGGTATCTCCTGAACCTTCTAGCAACCCCTCTCTTGGAAGAAAAGGTTCGCTCTCGTCAGCTTGGTGATCCGCACACCAGAAAGATCATCTCCCAACTTCAGCTTCCGAAGTATGAGTCTTTCCACGTCGATGATCAAGGCACGCTTTTCTTTGAACACCGGATGTTTGTTCCGAACTACCCGGGTTTGAGAGAGCAAGTTCTCAAGGAGGCGCATGATTCCGTTCTTTCTATCCACCCTGGCAGCACAAAGATGTACATGGACTTGAAAACACAATATTGGTGGCCGGGTTTGAAACGATATTGTTCCAAGTATGTCTCGGAGTGTGATGTCTGCCGCAGAGTGAAAGCTGTCCATCAGAAACCTTTCGGTCTTCTACAGCCATTGAAACCCCCGAAATGGAAATGGGAGAAAGTAGAGATGGACTTCATCACTGGTTTTCCAAGGTCGCAGAAGGGCAACAATGCAATCTTTGTTGTCATCGACAGGCTTTCTAAAGTGGCCCACTTCTTCCCTGTCAAGGAAACAATTTCTGGAATTCAGTTGGCTGAGCTCTATATCAACAGAATTGTCTCTCTGTATGGGGTTCCGCTTGAGATCAGTTCAGACCGTGGGAGCATCTTCACTTCCAAGTTCTGGGAAAGTTTCCAAAATGCTTTGGGAACAAAATTGAACTTCAGCACAGCTTACCACCCTCAGTCGCAAGGACAAGTTGAAAGGATCAATCAGATTCTGGAGGATATGCTTCGTGCTTGCGTCATCTCTTTTGGCATGAAGTGGGAGGAATGTCTTCCTTATGCTGAATTCTCTTACAACAACAGCTTCCAGAAAAGTCTGAAGATGGCACCATTTGAGGCTCTCTATGGTCGCAAGTGCAGAACTCCGATTTGTTGGTCGGGTGCAGGACAAAGAATTTGGTTTGGCCCTGACATTGTAACTCAAGCGGAGGAGAAGGTGCATATCATTCTTGAAAATCTGAAGATTGCTCAAAGTCGCCAGAAGAGCAATTATTACAGGAAGCACACGGACATGGTGTATGTGTTGGAGATATGCCCAAGAGGCAATAATAAAGTGGTTATTATCATATCTTCACACTTATGATAAATGTTTACATACCATGCTATAATTGTATTAACCGGAAACATTAATACTTGTGTGATTTGTAAACTAAAATAAGAGTCCCTAGTAAAGCCTCTTGTTAAACTAGCTTGTTGGTTAATATATGATCATGGTTTCCTGATCATGAACATAGAGATGTTATTAACAACAGGATCATATCATTAGGAGAATGATGTGATGGACATACTCCTATAGATAAGCGTAGCATAAAGATCAAGTCATTTCAATAGTTCAATTGCTATATGCTTTCTGATACATATTAACCTAATTCCTTCGACCATGAGATCATGCATATCACCTTTGCCGGATGGATGCTTTGATGACATCAAACACCACACCGTAACTGGGTGGCTATAAAGGTGGCATTGAGTGTTCAGAAAGTATTGGTTGAAACACATGGATCAAGAGTGGGATTTGTCCATCCATATGACGGATAGATATACTCTGGGCCCTCTCGGTGAAATGTCATCCAATTAGCTTGCAAGCATGTGACTGGCTCACAAGGGATCACATGTCACAGGAACGAGAAAAGAGTACTTATCAGTAACGAGGTTGAACTAGGTATGCAGAGATACCGACGATCATAACCTCGGATAAGTAAACTATCGTGAGACAAAGGGAAATTGGTATCGTATGTAAGTGGTTCATTCGATCGCAAAGTAATCGTAGAAATATGTGGGAGCCATATGAATTTCCAGATTCCTCTATTGGTTATTGATCGGAGAAGTGTCTCGATCATGTCCGCATAATTCACGAACCGTAGGGAGACACACTTAAGGATTCGACGTTGTTTGAGTAGTTATGGTATTATGAGAAAGAGACCGAATGTTGTTCGGAGTCTCGGATGGGATCCGGGATATCACGAGGTGATCCGGAATGGTCCGGAGAATAAGATTCATATAAGGAAAGTCCCGTTTCGGAGTTCAGGAATGATTCCGGTGTTTTCATCGGGAATGTTCTAGAAGGTTCCGGATTGTCCGACACTCCGGGGGGGGGGGAGGGTACATGAATGTGTCATTACATATTGAATGATTGCATCATGTACTAAGTGTTCTTGCTGTTCCAAATAAAGGATTAAATTGAATCCTAAAACAGAAAAGTCAAATGTCCAGTTTGAAAGTCAAACGGCTAAAACAAGAAACTGTGGGAAACAAGCAAGAGGAGGTTGAAACCAACTTGGAGGAGGAGTCCCTCTCCTCCAAGCCGGCGGCCAGCCTAGGCCGAGTTGGGGAGGGACTCCCCTCCCTCCCCTGGCGCGCCAGCCCCTCCCACCTATAAAAGGAGGGGCAGGGCCTCCTCCTCTAGACACACAAGTTCCTATCCTCTAATCTCCGGTTTAGAGCCGTTTTGGTTTAGAGCTTCTAATTGCCCTAGCCTTCGGTTTAGAGCCTTCTAATTGGTGTGTCTAATCCCTAGACCACTAATAGCTCTCTCTCATACTCCACCATACTCGCTCCGGCTTAAGGCGAAGCCCTGTGGGATTTCCCCTCTACTTCCGGTACCACGCCGTTGTGCTGCCGGAATCTCGAGGAGAGTGCTACAACCTCCGCTGCCTGCTGGAACAAGGGAGAGGAAGGTCTTCGTCGAGTACCGAACGTGTGACCGACTGCGGAAGCGCTGCCGGAACGCAGCGCCGGAAGGATCGTCTACGCGATCTTGAGATCGGAAAGAGTACGACTACATCACCCACGAGAATCTGCTCTCGTTAACCGCTTTGGAATCTTCGAGGGTGAGTTCCTCTATCGACTCGTTGCTACAATCTAGTAGATAGATCTTGGCTTGTTTGTTTGTATGCGATAGAAATTTTTTGTTTTCCATGCTACGAACCCCTATAGTGGTATCAGAGCCGTGTCTATATGTAGATCTGTTTGCACGAGTAGAACACAATGGTCATTGTGGGCGTTGATGCTTTTATTGTCGATTGCTTCTTGTGTACTTTGCATCTTGCGGTATGTTGGGATGAAGCGGCCCGGGCTAACCTTACATGACATCGTTCATGAGACTTGCTCCACGCTTGACATGCAACTTGTATTGCATAAGTGGCTTTGCGGGTGCCTGTTTCTCCTAGCATAGTTAAGATCCAATTTACAACGGGTGATTAACAATACTAGTATCAATGTTGTGGTTCTTGTTTGTAAGTTAGAACGACACTTATTGAAAGCCCCAAACCACGTAAAATATGCAAAGAAAGCAGAGGCGTCTAACTTTGTTTTGCAGGGGTGTGCTGTGATGTGATATGGCCATGATTGTGATTATATATGATGTATGCAATGTTCCTTATTGTAAGTTGGCAACCGGCAGGAGCCATATGGTTGTCTTTAATTTATGTTAAGACCCGCGTGTCTATTCAAAGTAGTTGTAATAGTTGAAGCCGGTGGACGACAACCATGGAGAAGCGTCATTGACCTTGATGCAATGCCGGTGATGATGGAGATCATGTTCGTGCTAGAAGATGGAGATCGGAAGCACAAAGAAGAAAGGCCATATCATATCACATATTATTGAATTGCATGTGATGTTAATCCATTATGCATCTTGTATTGCTTAGTAGACGACGGTAGCATTATAAGATGATCCCTCATGCACATGAATTTCAAGTCATAAAGTGTTCACCCTTAGTTAGCACCGTTGCTAAAGCTTGTTGTTTCGAAGCACCACGTGATGATCGGGTGTGTTAGATTCTGCAAGTGTATACAACGTGAGCAAGCCAGATTTGCTCATGCAGAAACTAAGGTTTGATCTTGACGAGCCTAGCATGTACAGACATGGCCTCAGGAACACGGATTACCGAAAGGTAGAGCATGAGTCATATAGTAGATATGATGAACATGTTGATTGTTCGCCATTGAAACTATATCAACTCTCGTGATGATCGGTTTTGATATGGTGGATTTGGTTCGTGTGATCACTAAAACAATGTGAGGGATATTGTTTTGAGTGGGAGTTCACCTAGATTAATTTTAATTATTAATTAGAACTCAATTTATCATAAACTAAATCAAAGTGAATTTGCATAGTTGTTGTAGTCATTGGCATCCGTTTACCACCTTGCGCTTAGTTATAATTGAGATGATAGAACTATAGAATTCTGGTTAGTTACTTTACGAACTGGTATCGTATTGTTTTGAAGTGTTAATCTAAAGTTTAAAAGTCCTATTGCAAACTTTCAGTAAGTTCCGGTTACTCCATAAAGTTTAATAATTAGTATTAAATCAAGAGTAACAATTCCAAGTGTTAGTATATAAGTATCATGTTTGTCTCCATGATTCTTGATATTCAAAGGATTCTCTTAATATCAAGGTTATCTAGGATCTGAAAGAGTTGTTTCAGAAACCATGATGTGTGGAAGATATTGTGATATCTGAAACGAAGTTTTGGTTGCAACATGATAGAGTATAATATGGCAAAGTTCATGTTTTCATATTTTGATGAGAATCTGCAAAGGGTTGTAGACACTTGTTGTCATAATCCTCCAAAAGGTTTTGGAAAGCAACATTATACTCGTAATTCATCGTTATAAGCTAAAGGTAGTTTGATCATGGACGATTCCATGATAAGGATGAATATTTGATGTAGGTAAAATGCTTACTACACCAAGAGATTACTAAATAAAGGAATTTGAAAGAACACCAAACATTTGATGATGGTGATCTACTTCAAAGTGCAAGTCCAAAGACATTGGTATTTAACTGTACATGTTTTGGACTATGTGTCATATGTATGACTCCACTATTGATATTGATAGATTCTTTCAAACAGAAAAGGAAATACTGAAAGAGAATCTCATAAATATATGGCAGAAAAGAAAAGACTAGAATTGTTCAGTTTAAGTATATAGATGATATACATGTTATGGATATATTCTTTGCTTATTAAACAATGTGGTTCTTAAGTATTTGATACTGAATTTGTTGGTGTGAATCGTCATACGAAACAACACAATTCATGAACTACAATGGCCTAAGTAACTAGCAAAAGAATATGTGATGATGTTCATCGAGAACAAATAAAGGGTTATTGTGTTGCTCGTTAAAACATCAAAGCTTGCCTTCAAGATTTGTTTTATCAGGTATTATGAGAACAAAAGGGTTGTTCAAAATAATTGCCGTAATCCATAAAAGATGGATGATTCACAAATCTCGTTGGAGAAATCACATCCATAAAACTAGTGCTAAAAATGTCGAAAGACAAATTGATTGAAAGATCACTTAGGAAGTGACATCGCAGTTTAAATTATATTGGAAAGAAAACATGAAGAAACTCCATATGGATGGAATTTTGGAGTCTGTTTGATTTTGATCAAATGACGCTTGTGAAACTTTCCTAGAGATAATTAAAACTTCGTTCATAGGCCAAAAGGGAACGAATGACTAGCTTATTGGAACTTGTACATATTGTTGTATGAAATCCATTATGTGTAGTCAAAAGCGATGGATTTCAACTTCATATGCTTTCTCCGAAAATTTGAGTGAATATATGAATATTTACTTAATAAGGATAAAGTATGAAACACTTGAAAAGTTCAAAGACTTTCAAGATGAAGTGCAAAATCATTGTAACAAGAATATGAATAGTTTATGATAAGATCATAAAGGAAGATATTTAAGTTCCAAGTTTAGCATAATACCTAAGATTTAAGGAATCGTTCCGTGGATTTGCATTTCCGAAACACCATAAGAGTATGGAACGTTCGAGATATGTAACTAAACCTTGTTTGACATGGTTAGATCAAAGGTATAATTCATAAAACTTCCATTATATTTTAAAGATTAAAAGCTTTAGAGATTACCGTTTTTCCACTGAAAAGAGCTCCATCATAATCCGTTGAAATGACACCATATAAAGTTATGGTTTGGGATAAAACCCAAGTAGTCCTTTCTTAAAACATTGGTATGCTATGCATAAGAAAGATGTGTGCAACCAAAGTCGGATGAACCTGTCTTTGTATAAACTGTTAAGTATTCCTCCATAAACACCGAAGACAAAAGTGTTTGTTGCTTAGAACGTCAAGTTTCTTTGAGAAGGAATTTTTCGTGAAAAGTTAAGTGGGAGGACAATAGAACTTTGATAAGGTTAAAAGAACCTTAGCTATATGTGCAAAGTTGCGCAACGCCGAAAAGTGTTCCGGAGTTAGCAAACAATGCTCATGGCTCGCGTACTTCAAAGGTTGTGGTCACGGAGATCCAAGTTCCTATTGAAACAAGTAGGTCGGATGAACAATCAAATACCAAGATTTGAGAGTTAAATCATTATTTAACAATAATGATCCTACTACATGCAAAGAAGCGATGATGAGCCCTGACTCCGTAAAATGGCTTGAAGCCATAAAATCCGTGATAGTTCTATACATGAGAAATCAAGTTTTGAACTTGAAGGACCCTCGAGAAAGGTGTAAGACCTTACAGTTGTGTTTGGATCTATAAATAAATAGACATGGATGTTGCACATCTATGAAATGGTCGACATGTTGGGAAAGAGTTCACAACAATGTTCAAAGGTTGACTATGACAAGATTTGATCTTTCATAGTGATATTTAGTCTAGACGGATTAATGTAGCAACCACTACATATAATTTGTTATATGGTAGTTGAATAAACAAAACAAGTTCTTCTAATAGAATCGTTACCTAGGACATGTGAATAACACGGTCCATAGGGTTTTGTTAATTCAAAGGATGCTAAAAGCATATGCAAACTTCAATGGTTAAAGTGAGCATCGCGGAGTTGGAATCTTCACTGTGATGAAACTGTTAAAGGAGTTTAAAAGTTCATTAGAGACGATGAAGATGCTTGCATTTGCAGGAAATTAAGTGGGAGCGCTAAGACATGTTTCTAATACATTATGTGGAAGACGTATTGTTGATTGGAAATAATGTATCTTTTATTAACACATATTAAGAATTTCATCCCGATGAAAGACTTAGGCAAAACCCAAATATTTGGCATCAATAGACGCTAATATGGTTGTGCCAGAAGTACATAGACGAGATATTGAATGAGTTCAATATAGAAACTACAAGAAAGGTTCTTGTCGCACAGAAAGGATTGAAAGAGTTCAATGTTGATGATATATTCAAGTGTATTGACATTTGGTAAAGTGAAACAAATAATCAAGTATAGATTGATACTTGATGTATGAAATCACAAAGAGTATTTATATCAATCATACTGTGATATGTACAAATCCAGATATGTCCTATGCTCTAAATGTTGTGAGCATATACCAGAATGATTCGTAAGATGATAATTGGACAATAGTAAGGATATTCTTATGATCTTTTGGAAGAACTAAGAGTATAATATTTGTAGAAGTGACAAATAGATGGTTAGTTCATTGTAAAAGTACTACATTGATACTAGTTTTGTCACAAAAGTACAAATTAAGTTTATCTCAATCTAAACTAAGGGTGGCACAATATAATGGAAAGTGAGTTCCATAATGGATTTGGATGAGTTCCAAAGTTAAGACATTGTGATAGATACTACAACAAAAGGCTAAGTATATGACTGCTATTTTAGCAGCAAAAGAGGGCATTTGTGTCAAGTAGTTTGTTATCAAACTAGGTGTAGTTCACAGTGGGATAATACTATGAAGATATATTGTGTGACAATATTATCAACATGTTTTAACCCCAAAGAGATAAAGGTCACACCGAAAGACCAAATTTATACAAAGCCATCTCATTAGAGAATGAGTGATGCGTAGAGACGCAAAGACATGGAATTACACACGGACCTGGAAGTGTCAGATCCGGAGATCAGTTGACCACTAGCAATCGTGTACATACAACACCGGAAAGCCATAGGTGTTGAATACACAAAGGTTTGAAACTAGATTATTGACTCTAGTGCAAGTGGGAGACTGTTGGAGATATGCCCAAGAGGCAATAATAAAGTGGTTATTATCATATCTTCACACTTATGATAAATGTTTACATACCATGCTATAATTGTATTAACCGGAAACATTAATACTTGTGTGATTTGTAAACTAAAATAAGAGTCCCTAGTAAAGCCTCTTGTTAAACTAGCTTGTTGGTTAATATATGATCATGGTTTCCTGATCATGAACATAGAGATGTTATTAACAACAGGATCATATCATTAGGAGAATGATGTGATGGACATACTCCTATAGATAAGCGTAGCATAAAGATCAAGTCATTTCAATAGTTCAATTGCTATATGCTTTCTGATACATAGTAACCTAATTCCTTCGACCATGAGATCATGCATATCACCTTTGCCGGATGGATGCTTTGATGACATCAAACACCACACCGTAACTGGGTGGCTATAAAGGTGGCATTGAGTGTTCAGAAAGTATTGGTTGAAACACATGGATCAAGAGTGGGATTTGTCCATCCATATGACGGATAGATATACTCTGGGCCCTCTCGGTGAAATGTCATCCAATTAGCTTGCAAGCATGTGACTGGCTCACAAGGGATCACATGTCACGGGAACGAGAAAAGAGTACTTATCAGTAACGAGGTTGAACTAGGTATGCAGAGATACCGACGATCATAACCTCGGATAAGTAAACTATCGTGAGACAAAGGGAAATTGGTATCGTATGTAAGTGGTTCATTCGATCGCAAAGTAATCGTAGAAATATGTGGGAGCCATATGAATTTCCAGATTCCTCTATTGGTTATTGATCGGAGAAGTGTCTCGATCATGTCCGCATAATTCACGAACCGTAGGGAGACACACTTAAGGATTCGACGTTGTTTGAGTAGTTATGGTATTATGAGAAAGAGACCGAATGTTGTTCGGAGTCTCGGATGGGATCCGGGATATCACGAGGTGATCCGGAATGGTCCGGAGAATAAGATTCATATAAGGAAAGTCCCGTTTCGGAGTTCGGGAATGATTCCGATGTTTTCATCGGGAATGTTCTAGAAGGTTCCGGATTGTCCGGCACTCCGGGGGGGGGGGGGAGGGTACATGAATGTGTCATTACATATTGAATGATTGCATCATGTACTAAGTGTTCTTGCTGTTCCAAATAAAGGATTAAATTGAATCCTAAAACAGAAAAGTCAAATGTCCAGTTTGAAAGTCAAACGGCTAAAACAAGAAACTGTGGGAAACAAGCAAGAGGAGGTTGAAACCAACTTGGAGGAGGAGTCCCTCTCCTCCAAGCCGGCGGCCAGCCTAGGCCGAGTTGGGGAGGGACTCCCCTCCCTCCCCTGGCGCGCCAGCCCCTCCCACATATAAAAGGAGGGGCAGGGCCTCCTCCTCTAGACACACAAGTTCCTATCCTCTAATCTCCGGTTTAGAGCCGTTTTGGTTTAGAGCTTCTAATTGCCCTAGCCTTCGGTTTAGAGCCTTCTAATTGGTGTGTCTAATCCCTAGACCACTAATATCTCTCTCTCATACTCCACCATACTCGCTCCGGCTTAAGGCGAAGCCCTGCGGGATTTCCCCTCTACTTCCGGTACCACGCCGTTGTGCTGCCGGAATCTCGAGGAGAGTGCTACAACCTCCGCTGCCTGCTGGAACAAGGGAGAGGAAGGTCTTCGTCGAGTACCGAACATGTGACCGACTGCGGAAGCGCTGCCGGAACGCAGCGCCGGAAGGATCGTCTACGCGATCTTGAGATCGGAAAGAGTACAACTACATCACCCACGAGAATCTGCTCTCGTTAACCGCTTTGGAATCTTCGAGGGTGAGTTCCTCTATCGACTCGTTGCTACAATCTAGTAGATAGATCTTGGCTTGTTTGTTTGTATGCGATAGAAAATTTTTGTTTTCCATGCTACGAACCCCTACAGTATGTTCCTAGTGATCTCGTTTACCTTCGTGTCACTCCCATGAAAGGCACGCACCGTTTTGGTATCAAAGGAAAGCTGGCTCCTAGATACATCGGTCCTTTCAAAATTCGTGGAAGAAGAGGAGAAGTTGCTTATGCTCTTGAGCTCCCGGAAAAACTCAAGGTTCATGATGTTTTCCACATCTCTCAACTCAAGAAGTGCTTCAAGGATACCGGCAGGACCGTGGATCATGAGCTAATCAATCTCCAAGAAGATCTGTCTTATCAAGAACACCCCACAAAAATCCTTGAGATCGCAGAAAGAAGGACTCGCAACAAGTCCATCAAGTTCTACAAGGTGCAGTGGTCGCACCATTCCGTTGATGAAGCCACTTGGGAGCGTGAAGATGAACTCCGTGCCAACTATCCTACCCTCTTTGAGTCTTCTTCTTCTTCCTAGAATCTCGGGGCGAGATTCCTGTTTAGTGGGGGAGAGTTGTAGCATCCCATTTGTCTAACAACTGTAATGCTACTTGGTCTAGTAATATATTGGCTACTTCCTACATATAATTGTTGCATCATCATGTTATCATGCTCATGTCATCGTGCCACCTTGCATTTGGGCATCATACAAAAACCCTTTTTGTTTTGGTTCTTATCTCATATGCATTATTATTTGTATTTGCCTCTTGATATTGTATTTGGTTCTTGATATATTGGTTAAATGCCCAAGTTGAGTTGCGGGCATATCTTTTGTTCCACTCCACCACCTTTCTTGTCACCACCTTATTCTTCCACCATTCCAATAACCATGAGCTTGTAATTCTTTTCTTTGGTTTTTATTCTAGCTCATGTGGGTTGGGTGGATCCAACTCTAATTCTTTTGCTTGGCCTTCACTCCACATTTTGGGGTGCATGAGAATAATGCCATGTCTATTACTTTGTTTTCACAAGGATGACACATGGCATTAAATGCTTGCATGGGCCATGCAACCATCATCACCCTTTGATCTCCTTTGTTTTTCTTTGGTTTTTGGGTGGATCATCTCTCTTCTCTCTCTTCCCCCTTTGCTTGATCTTGTTTGATTTTGCCAAAAACCCTAAGACCCCTCTTCTCACCCTCTCCTCCAACTTTTCCTTTTTGCTTGTTTGTGTGGTCTTGCCATACACCAAACTCATGTGCTTGATCACCTCACCCCTCATCTCTCTAGCTCCATGCCACCCCTCTCTCACCTCACCTCTCACCAACCCGAGCCACCCCTAGATAAAACCCTAACCCTAGTCCCTCTCTCTCTCTCTCTCTCTCTCTCTCTCTCTCTCTCTCTCTCTCTCTCTCTCTCTCTCTCTCTCTCTCTCTCTCTCTCTCTCTCTCTCTCTCTCTCTCTCTCTCTCTCTCTCTCTCTCTCTCTCTCTCTCTCTCTCTCTCTCTCTCTCTCTCTCTCTCGTCCTCTCTCCTCTCTCTACCATGCTTGCCCCACATGACTACCCTCTCCCTGGCCCCACAACCATCTACCCCAACCCTAAACCGAGGCTCCCCCAAACCCTAAGCCCGAGCCTACCCTCTCTCCCTCTCTTCTCTCCCTGCCTTGTGGCCCCCTAGCCCGAGCCTGCCCCTGCCTCCTTGGCCTCGCCCTGACCCCACCTGGCAGCCTCCATCACCCTCCCCCTGCTCCTGCCCGACCCAAGCACGTGAGGGAGAAGGACAAAGGTGGCCGAGACCACCTTTATCTCCCCCACCTCCCCACAGCATCCTCCTCTCTCCCTCCTTCTTTCCCCTCCCACACGGCACCTCTCTGCCTCTCCAGATCTGGCCGAGGCGCCCTGCCCGCTCCCCTCTCTTCTCCATCGCCGCCAGCTAACCATCGCCGGCCACCGTCGGCTTCGGCGTCCACCTGCAGTACGAGGAGGCGGGCGTGGTGTTGTGGACGTCGAGGAAGGACAGGAGATCCCCGGCGTCGCCTCGGTACACAGCAGCGAGGAGGAGGAGCCCCAGGCCGCTGAACACCGACGCGCCCCGCCGCGAAACCCTAGCTCGCTCGGCCCCTGCCTCGTCGACGATCGGCGGCCCCCCAGCCCGAACCACCTCCACCGACGCCCCCACGGTGAGCTACCTGACCTCCCTGACATGGTCCGCCTCGCCATCACCGTCTAGCGCCGCCGTTCCTTTCGTCGAGCGCCGTCAGTGCGTCGGGTTCGTCGGCGTCAGCTAGTTCCTACGCCACCGAGAAACTCTACCTAGGCCCTAGCCTCCCTGCTGGCAACTACCCCAGGCCACCGTAGTGGCTGCCGCCTCCGCGCGCGCATGCCAGGTCGCGAGTTCGATCCTCGCCCGCGCTGCGCGCCCGCTGTCGCCGTGCGCCCGTCAGTTTCGTCAGTCAACCAGGAAGATCCACAGTGCGCGGTGCCGTTTTACAGAAAGCCCCCCACCTTTTTGTTTCCTCCACCCACGCTCCTCTAGGCCCACCTGTCTGCGGCTGTTGCCTTCTTGTAAAAAGGCTCCGCGACTTTGCGGTAATTAACCCGCAGTCCCTGGGTCCGCCGCGTGTCACAGACGCGTGGGTCCGCTCGCGCGCTGGGCCTACTGGTCAGCTGCTGCGGCTGGATCAGCTCGCGGTGAGGGAAGCTTTTACCGCGCCAGATCGTCCAGTCAGCATGGCCCCACTGGTCATTGGTTGTGGCTAGGTTCTGTGCGTGTAACAAAAGCTTTTCTGAATATCTGTTTAATTCAAACCTTTTCAAATTTAATTCTAATTCAAATTTTAAATCTGTTTTAAAATAACTTCTAAAATACAAACCCAATTAATACAGATAATATATGTTTTCAAATCAGAAAAATTGAGGAATTCAAATATGCTGTCCAAAATGTATTTTGAACACTTTAAAATTCAAGTTGATTAAAATTACACTAAAATGCCCTTGGCCTTAATTAATTAATAACTTTTGTTTTATAACTCCAAATTTGACAAATGATATGTCTAAAATGATCAGCTCGACGAGACCTTTCTGTTTATGCAGTCCATGTTCTATTTTGCAGCATGCATCATATAAATATAATGTAAACAGCAATTAATACGAGGATAAAATGTGGCCAAAACTCAATAAAATGATTTATTCTTGTATTCCACACCTCACCCATGCCATGCTACTTAATTGCCATGCAACTTGTGCATCATTCATCATGGCATGATTGTTTGCTTGTCGCATTTTATTCATATGCTTGTGCACTTTATTTATATTGGCCCTTGTTTGTTTGGTTCTTCTTCGAATAGACGCTGAGCAGGGGATATATCAAGAGAACCAGGAGCACTACCCAGATCCTTCTCTCGCTTCAACTAAGCTGCCAGGCAAGCACTACCACATGCTTGCATACATATAGTACCTATTTCCTCTATCTTATTCTTGCATCATTGAGTCGCGAATGCATTAATCTGAATCCCAAGTATTGCATAGCCTTTACTTTTAAACCCCACCAAGCTTGTTCCTCCATCCCATGAGCCATTACTACAGGAGTTGTTTGAGCCATGCGAGTCGTAGAACAGCATGTGTAGGGTATGTGAGAGTCTGATGGATAACGAGGTACCTAAACAACTTAACCTGAGTAGTAATGGGATAACTAATGAAAGTGGCACCGGTGAGCAATATCTGTTATTTGGTTTTTCCTGCTCACTTGTGTCCCGTAGGACCCCGAGTACTTGATTCCTGTTCCTTGAATATTCACGCTATCCACATCCGGGAGGCTTATGGGACCCCCCTGAGCCAGAGCTTGATTCATTCTTATTTCTTGGGGCCATAAACTAGTTTGAGGTTTTATTTACTATCCTGTACTTATGCCATGCTTTACTGCTTTATTACGATTGTGCGAGGAGCACCTGTACTGTTTAGGTAAGCGGAGTGTTTTCACGGTATCGACAAGCCCAGTTTTGGGTTCCCAGTCGTTTATAGCCACTGGCGCAAACCTTGAGTCCGTCTCGGAGTCATCTAACTTCGTTGCGGGTATACTTAATGGGGTGGCCCCCTGAAATATTTCTGAATCCTGTAATTGCTTTGTCGTGAAGGCCTCGTTGGGTTTTGATTTGGTTTTTCCGAGGTTGATCGAGTGTGTGTTGCTATTTGTGCACCCCTGCAGGGTAAAACTTTCTGAAAGCCGTGTCCGCGGTTATGGACGACTTGGAGCACAGTTTCTCGATCATAGACAAGCATAACTAAAGTACCGCTTTTAATTTGACTAAGTAACTGACTAGCAGATAGTGCAACACTCATGGAATGGTTAATAAAATTGCCAACGGATGGGGGGGGGGGGGTTGTTCGTCCGCTTCCTCGTTGGTAAGCGAGGAGGAGGATGCATCTGATGATATTACTGTTATAACTGTTGTCATTAATTCACGGACATCCGTCTATCTTTGGTTAGGCGGATGGTTAGCGAGTATCTATAGATCTGTTAGGGTTTATCTTTTGCTGCAATCGCGTCACCCCAGGTTGTGTCCCCTTTAGAGGCATAAAGACTTGCTGAGTACCCCTAGGGTCTCACACGATAAATTATTTGATTCAGATGAACAGGTACACTCACAAGATGGATACTGGGTGGAGGAGGCGGACGATGTGGGCAACGATCGTTCGGTGTAGAGATTCCGGGAACGGGGATCCGTGAGATCTGTGGGCGGGATGTGCTTATTTATGGGGCATCTTATGCCGATTTGCTTCTTATCCGTACTCGGACCTTGTTTGCCGCTTCCGCCTGATACTCTGATGTTTGATGTATGAGGAGATATCCTAAACTATTATATCTATCTAGGACATTTGAATCTTGCCGCATGGCATTGCTATATTTCCTTTCTTTTTAGATGGAATGGCTCTGATGTACTGTTGTATGGTGGCTTGCATACATACTCATTTGTGTATGTAGTTGATCCCTTCGCCTGCCGATTACGCCGCCCGTTCTTGTCTCGATGTTTGGAAATGGTTGGGACGGCCGAAAGGTCTACCTGTGAGTGGCATTTGGGCCCCACCGTACTATTTCAACCATTTCCGCTCATCCAGGCTTGCAACTAGGAGCGTAATTCACCGAGGTAGTTATAGTATAGAGGCCAACCCAACCAAGATAAAGGCAGTAGAAAGAATGGAATTGCCAAGATGTTTAAATGATGTACAAAAATTCACGGGTTGTCTGGCCTCGCTTAGCCGGTTTGTATGTCGGCTAGGAGAAAAGGCGCTACCAGTCTATCAGCTGATGAAGAAATCAGATAAATTCATTTGGACTCCACAAGCGGACATCGCATTTCATGAGTTAAAAAAGATGTTAGTCACAGCGCCCATTTTGGCCTCTCCATTATTAAAAGAGCCTATGTTACTCTATGTAGCGGCTACCAACAGAGTAGTGAGTGCTGTAGTCGTAGTGGAACGACTTGAAGACGATAAGTCGGTTCAGAGGCCGGTGTATTATTTAAGTGAGGTGTTATCCGCTTCAAAGCAGAATTACCCACATTATCAGAAGATGGCTTATGGGGTATATATGTCGGCGAAAAAGCTTAAACATTACTTCGAAGAGCATCCCATCAAAGTGATCTGTGAGGCGCCCATAGCCGACATATTGAGCAACAAAGACGCAAGTGGCCGAATAGCAAAATGGGCAATCGAGTTGTCACCATACGCTCAACAATTTGATAGGAGAGATGCAATCATAGCCGACATATTCAGGCGGTCGCCGACTTTTTCGTAGACTGGGCCGAGGTGCAGTATGAGACACCATTGCCAGACCCAAATTATTGGACTATGCATTTTGATGGTTCCAAACTAAGGAATGGTTTGGGGGCAGGAATAGTGTTAACCTCGCCTAAAAGAGACCAACTGAAGTATGTGCTACAAATACATTTTGCTGCATCCAACAACGTAGCCGAATATGAAGCACTGGTCCATGGATTGAAAGTAGCAAAAGAAATTGGCATACGCCGAATCTTGTGCTATGGTGACTCGGATCTGGTAGTACATCAAGTCTCAGGCAGTTGGGACGCATTAGATGCTAATATGGCTTTATACAGATTTCACGTGCAAAAGATCAGTGGATACTTTGAAGGATGTGAATTTCACCACATACCTCGGGCAGAAAATGATGCCGCAGACACGTTGTCAAAACTAGGATCAACCCGACAATCAATTCCTCCGGGTATTGCCCTGGAACACCTCAGGAAACCATCAATAATCCCATCACCAGAATCTGAATCTATCTTTATCCCGGCAAATTCAGCAGAAGATAACGCGCCGATGGAAGTAGATCAGCAATGTAACTCGGAACCCCCCAAGAGGAAGACAGCCGAAGTAAGCACAATCATGGGGAAAGCCGAG